>JAJHZJ010000303.1:4536104-5898711 GCA_023548195.1 Bettongia penicillata ogilbyi
TTTTAAATTTAGTGGCTTCTGGTTCATCCCTCTAGCTGTCATTTACTTTAAATCCACCCTTTCCTGATAATGGGTTTTCTTGATAATATTTCTTATACCACTTCTCTCACATAGCTCATTGTTGGAAATATGAACCAGCCTGCTAGCACCAGCTACACATCTCTCCATCATCCTCTGGATAAACTGCAACTTTTATCCGTTGGATAGTATAAGATTTGAAACCATGTAGAGTACCTGGGACAACATTTGTTTCAATTTTCAAGAAGATAGGCGTTTGAGCCAGTGAATGACTCAGGTAAAAAAAATATGATGCAGTAGTCAATCGAAATTATTCTCTGCCAATCAGTTCTTGACCTGATACATTCTTCGTTGGCAATGCCTGTCTCAGTTCTAAATACTGCATTACTCACTCAATGAATTTGCTATCCTATTATGTGCTGAAGTATGGTAAATAAGCATATTTCATCCATTTACTTTAACTCTTTGGATTATTGGACTGAAAGGTTTTGAGTGACCATAGATCTTATTGATGAGACCCTGTAATGTTCTAGGTCTTAGTGAAGTTATAGCAGAATGTCAACTCTATATAGTATCTAGGGGTGCTCATTGTGATTAAGTAACCCCTCTTCCATTTGGACTTTGTTCAAGACATCTTCCATTTTGTCCTTTGGTGAGCATGTCTCAGTATTTTATTTCAATTGTTAATAATCAGCAGAGATATATCTATATTTTGTGCTTCACACGTTAATCATCAGAGGTTAGTTGAAAAGAACTGTTTCTGGAATTGCATTTATCAAGGAATCTTATCTAATAAAAATAAAAATAGACAATGACTTGTAGTCCTGTGTGCCCCCCTAATATTTTCTCACCGATAATGGCAATCAGGGAAAGCTTTCTAGAGGAGGTGGCAGTTGATCTGGGCTTTGAATAAAAATAATTTCCTCAGGCAGAGATGTAGAGGGAGTGGATTCTAGAAATAGCTTTTAGTTGGCAGCTCTAGCCACTTCAGTTGACAGTGCAGGCTACTTAACCCCTGCTTCTGAATGGTAGCATTCCCTGGGAATATTAGACTTTGTGATTTGGAGTACTCGGCTCCATTCTCCTTACTAGGTTGACATTAGAGCAGTTTTGTGTGCTAGGTCATGTTGTGAACCGCTCAAGATTTTGATCACAGAGAGCACTGAAACACTAGGAAAGAGATGACTTTTTGTTAAAAGGTCAACAGCAACTCATCCTTAACACCTTCTGATTTATTACATATTCTCTAGGGCATGCCTGTATCAAAAGAACTGGGGAAACTTAGAATTGGAAGGGACCTGCAAGGTCATCTAACCCAACTCATACCTGATGCTGGGATCCTTCATGGAAATCAGGGTACCCTCACATTTATGGCCTTCTATCCAAGAAATTAATTGAGAATTAGGGAGGACATCTTGACAGCACTAATTTAGGGTATGTCACTTTTTCTGCTGAGTATCTTTTTTAAGTTCATAGGTTTTAAAAAGGACTTTAAAAAGTAGAACATTTTGTGTAATTGCCCTAAACCAATCAAAATCTGACTGTTAATATCTAATTAAAGATCCTTTAAAGAACTCATACCTAAAATTTTTCCATACTTGGAACTTTCTAGATGGTCTGCATTTATCCCCTGGAATGACAGACAGATACTTATTTGTGGCTATAATACCTACTTTCTAACAAGAATCCTCTTTCCTAAATATTGTCTTTCATATGCTTCTTCTTCTCTCTTTTCCCAGACTAGGATTGTCCAGAAAGCTAGTATTTGCAGTGTCTAGACAGGATTTCTATAGCTCTTCCAAAACAGTTCTTGGTCGGTTAGAAAGATCAAAATTAAGTAAGAAAAGGCACTCCTTACTCTTACTGTGGTATACTCTTAACCTTTCCTGACAAGTTGATGGAGAGAGTGAGTCGGAAATAGAACTTGGCCACTCTCACTAAGTCTCTGTGTCAGGCCTCTGTGTACTATTTAAGGCACCACTCATTTGGCTGATATAATATGTTATAAAACAGCATATCCTTTATGATAAAATCTATAACTTGAAAGCATGTCCTATAATGCTGATGTAGTTATTTTCCCAGTGAGTAAAATTATGTCCATCCAGGAACTTGTATGTCACACTGGATAGGTTTATATATATAAAAGGTTGGCCAAAAGAACATCAAGTTTCATTTGTACTTAGCAGTTTTACTTAATGTGAAGATCTAGAAATATAAACCCATTCTATTAAATCTATCTTCCGGTAAGAAGGCATTTTAGGATATATACATACATACATATATATATATATATATATATATATACACACACACACACACAAGTATATATATATATATATATATATATAATATATATGGAATATATATCTAATCTTTTTGTTTTGCCACTAGCTTCTCTGTACAAGTATCTTCTAAAATATGTATCTTTTCCATGAAAAATACAAACAGCATGTTTTTCCTTCGTTTCCTTTTCTTTATTTTTTTCTCTTGATGCTCATTATCTTACTTTGATTTGCTAAAAACATGAGCTCTGTTATTTGTAAGGTGAAATCATATTTAAGTGAATGGAAGTAAATTGTGTGACATCTCCCACAACATTGAGTCACTCTTTTGATCCAAGCTTTGAGGGATTTCTGTTTTGCACTACAGCTCATTTTCAGTAGTCTTATTGTCAGCTCTAAGTTGGCTATGGTCCCTGGTGCCCTTTGCCATATTCAGTGTATTTCTTGGAACTTATTTTTAATGACTTCATACATTTCTGTAGCAACTGAACGATTGTTTTCATCACAGTAGTCAAACATCCTCAGTCAAATTCTCCATTTCCCCGATTTACATCCTTCTATTTATTAAGTGATGAAAAATCACCCTTCTCTTATTTTTCTCAGGGTCCTGTATCAGACATGGAAGAGCCTAAGAGGAACTTTTTTGTGTCTATTGAAGGGGAGTGGTGGTGGGGGTTGGGATGGGAAAGAAGAGATGGGAAGAAGGATTAGGGAAAATAATGAAAGCCATTTTGCTCTTCCCTGTACTTCCTTTGCTTTGATAAAAAAAAATCATTTGTCTTGGAAAAAGAGGCTATAATTTAAATTATATCTTTGCATATACCAGAATCTAAAAGAAAGACTGTTCCAGGAAATGGCTATAGTTTGTGACAGTCTAATAGGATAGCAGTGTACCTCCGATAATAATAATGAGAAAGCTCACATTTACATCATACCTACTATGTGCCAGGCACAGCCCAGGAACATATGTATTATTATTATCTCTATTTTACAGATGAGGAAACTGGGGCAAACAGTGACTTGCGCAGGTTCGTACAGCTAGTTAGTATCTGAGGCTGGATTTGAACCCAGGTCTCCTTGACTCTAGACCCAACATTCTATCCATTGCACCACCAGCTGTCCCAGAAACAAGCTAAGTATGAGGAAGGATGTATCTTGCTCAGTCATTCAGTTGCACGCACTCTGTGACTCCATAGACTTGTCTATGGGTTTTATTGGCAAAGACACTGGAGTGGTTTGCTTTCTTTCTCCAGTGTGTCTCCATTTTACAGATGAGGAACAGGCAAAGAGGGGTTAAGTGACTTGCCCAGAGTCCCACAGCTAGTAAGTGTCTGAGGCCACATTTAAACTCACATATTCCCGACTTCAGACCCAATGTTTTAGCTGCACCCCCTAGTTGCCCTTAAGCAACTAAGCAACTCCAGAAGCCAGCTGGAAAGTAAGAACTCTTTCAAGCAGAATACTTTGCATCATGTAAAACAAAAAATGGTTTATGAACAAAGCTAGAGGTATTTTCTTTAATGGCACTAGAAGTATTGGATAATGTGGTGAATCTAGTCCTGCTTTATTCAACTCACTGAAAAAATCCCATAACTTTATTCGGGATTGTGTAGACCAAAAAACTGGCAAGAAAAACCAGTGTTCAAATTCAGGTGGAAGTCTTTTTTTCTTTTGAGTTAGTTTTGTTGGCATAATATGGCCACAGCCTGGATACCCATCTTCGCTTAGTCAGGACTGATAACGTCACCAGAAACTAAATCATCCAGTTACTACTCTCAAGAAGTACTGAAAAGAATTTAAGCTTTAATAGCTTCAAATTTAGGGGACATTCTGTATAATGATAGTGGTCATGGATCCATTTGCCACAATTAAATTACAATTGTAAATACCCAAAATAAATCCATTGTGTATCTCTGAAGTGTTCCTGTATGCTAAAACTAAATTGATATATACAATGGAGCAAAATATGGTTACTAAGTAATTTTTTTTAAATGTGTTTTAGGGGTTGGCAGAAATAGCAGAAGGTAATAACTTTTGAATGGTGTGTATGTATGTAATGCCTAATTTTAAAATGTTAGTACTTTATTCTTTTGGGGGGATGGGGTAGAGAGGAGGGTTGTGGGAAGAGAATTATCACTTCTATAGAGATAAAATGCTTTTGTAAATATAATCTAGAATACATTTTTCAGTGATTAAAATCAGTCAGAATCATATTGCCTTGTCAGAATTGTGTGTTTCTTTAAAAATGACAGAAAGAAATCCTAAAATACAAGAGATCATATTTCAGTGAAGGAGACTATGCAGCAGCGAGGAAAAAGTAAATATTAAAATTAGCTGTGTTAACTTTTGAATCATCTTTTTTCACCAGTTTAGGTCACAAGTAATAATATTAAGAGCTTACATTTATATGGTGCTTTAAGATAATAAATGAAAACTGCCCTGTGAGTACAACTCTTACTCCCATTTTATTGGTGGGACAACTGATACTTAGATTTTTAAATTTCTGTCTGTGTGTGTTCTAATCAAGATTAAGAGACAGAAACAAATATAATTGATTTATTTGCATAATTGCTACAGTATCTATAGGAATAACCTTGCATTTGCACTATATGTGTATGTGTTTGTACATACATATACACACACATAGATTTTTTTCAATTCAGTTATTTGAATGTTGTCTTTTCTATCTCGAAGTCAGGGACTATATTTTTGCTTTCCTTTATATCTCTAATTATTAGCAACAATCCCTGGCATACAACTGACTTACGACTAGAGATATGGACTAGACCTGTGATTTCATTGATATTGGGGAATTTCAGATGAGGAAACTACCTCTACCAAGGCAGGTTAGAACCTCTTCTGCAACTTAAAAGTCTTTAAGAGGTGACTAAGGCAGGGAGTAGTTAAGCGACTTTCCAAACATTTGATCTTCTTGCCAAACAGAGAGTCATGGCAGCTAAGGATATTATTGATTTAGAATATAAACTTATTTACAAAATGTTATGGAGGAGGATGATAGAGGATTTTGAGCACTTTTATCTCATAGAATAGAGAGAAGTGGTGGAGGGAGAAAGGAGTTTACAGAACACTTACTGCTAAACCCAGTTAAAACAGATTGTCCTGAAAGCATTTAAGGATAAAACTGTAAGAATGACACTAAAGAGAGAAAAAAATAGTAAAGATCTGCTGAGATTACTATAATAAATGAATCTCTATCCATGTAGTCCTCCATACATAGGATATAACATCATAGTCCCCAATGAGATAAATATGAGTCTAGATATATACATATATATATATACATATACATATATTTACAATAAAGAGGTAAATATGGGTCTAAAGAAAACAGAGATGGGAAGAACAGTTAGACTAAACCAAGTATGTAGAGAGGATGTCTAAGCTGTAGGTGATACAATTTTGAGATTAATGAGCCATTATTAAGACATCTTAATGGAGAGAAAATGCCAGATAATCAGATATTAATACTACTGAAATAAAGCTGTCAAAAATCAATAAGTACGTCCCTGTTTTTATAAAACTTTGATGAGAATAATCTACACACACAATGAGAGAATTCTTTATAATAGTATGAGAAGGGAGCATACAGATTTCCATAAATAATGTTCGAAAAAATCCAGTACCCCACTGTGCTTAGTTTGTTGACGATGACGCCTCATTATATTTGGCAGAACGTTAAGTACTATCACAAAGTGTTTCCCATACATATTGTACACACACACATACACAAAAATATGCATACAAGTATATCAGAGTAATACAAGATTTCTGGAAAGATGCATAACACAGGAAATTTTATTTAGCCTTTTGAATAAAACTATCAAGAGAAGCATAAAAGAAGAGCTATCTATGTACTTGCCAAGGATGTTCACTATTTTGGAGGAAGTTCAATACTAACTGAAGATGAAGAGGTTTTCCTTATTCGTGGTGAAGTCCTCCAGATGTTTCTATTAGTGAATAACTTTGCTTTGGGCTAATCTATCCCTGGAACATTTCAGAGTTTCCTAAGCAAGCGCTATCTGTGAGCATTTTCCATAGCTGTCAACGTTTTTTTTTCAGAGGATAGGGAGGGTTGAGAATGTTTATTGCTGATGTTATGCTGTTATATTATGTGGTCCTTCTGTACCTATATTTATATATTACATATAGTATATCATGCACACACATATGCACATATATCTTGGACAAGACACCACAGATGAACAATTAATTGGTACTAGAATTGAATAGAAAGAAGATTTCAGGCTGGATTATGAGTGGGACATTGTATAGTATGTTTAATGACCTCGTTTCTCCATAAAGCAAAGTACATCTTTTTAACTTTAGTATTCTTTCTGTGACTTTTCTGTTGAAAAGTTTGGAATTAATTAATTGAGAGGGTTACTTAGAGGACAGTGTGGAAAGATGGGAGATATTCATGAGTGAGCTATACCAAATTACCATTGGAGAATTGAGCAGAAGTAGTGTAGACGTTACTATCAAAGATCAGTAAGATTGGAAAGGAGATAGACTGTGCAAGTAACCGGAATCAGAAAGAAAACCAATAAACAAGGCTGTGCTCCATTGGTACCTATTTGCCCATGAATATCCAGAAATCTAGAGGTGGATAATCTTGTGGAACATGGACAAATCACAAAAGATGCAGCTAAGCTATTGTTTTAATCATTTAATGCAGAATGCACATTGATGAAATCACAGCTCTTTCAAAGTATGGAAGAATTGATTTAGAACTCAGTTCTAAATCTAATAAGATACAGAAGCAAAGAATTTCAGAGTTGAAAAGGGCTCTTTGGCCATCTAATCAGATTCATACACAAAAGAATTTGTACTACAATATATCTGACAAGTATTATTCAGCTTCTGCTAATGAAGAAGAACTTAGTATTGTTATCCACTGAGGCCACCAATTCCACTTTTGGGTCACTAATTTTTAGGAAGTATTTCCTTACCTTGTGTCTAAATTTACTCATTACTCCTAGTTCTAGCCTCTAGGGCTAAAAAGACCAAGTGTATCTAATACCTTTTTTGCATGGTATTCCTTCAAATTATTTTTGTTCCCAATATATTTTTATTTCATTGAATATTTCCCAATTACATGAAAGAATTTTTACCATTCATTTTAAAAAGTGTTGAGTTCCAAATTCTCTGCCTTCCTCCTTCCCCCCTTTTTGAGAAGACCAGCAGTTGGATATCAGTTAAACATATGAAGTCATGTAAAACATATTCCTTCATTAGCCATGTTGCAAAAGAAAACGACAAAAACACAAGAAAAAAAGTTTAAAAAATATGCTTCAATCTGCATTCAGACTTTACCATTTTTGTCTTTGGAGGTTGACAGCATTTTTCCTCATGGGTCCTCTGGAATTGTCTTGGATCATTGTTTTAATCAGAGTAGCTAAGTCTTTCGTAGTTTACCATTATTACAATATCACTATTACTATGTACAGTGTGTTCCTGGTTTTACTTAACTTGTATGCATTCATGTAAGTCTTTCCATGTGTTTCTGAAACCACTATTAGATGCAAGTGAAGCTCAAATGTTCCTTGTCCCTGCCCCATCCTTTCCCCTCCACTGTAAAAGCTCTTCCTGGCATGCCTCTTTTATGTGAGAAAATCTCCCCTCCTCCAGTCTTCCTCTCTCTTTTCCCTTTTCCCAGGGCAAACCTCTTTCTCACATATCCATTTTTTTTACATCATCCCAACATAAATCAACTCACTGCTATACCCTCTTTCTATGTAAAATCCTTCTAACTTCCCTAAAAATGATAAAGTTATTAGAAATTACATGTATCATCTTCTCATATTAAAAGGCAAACAATTTAACCTCATTGAGTCTTTTATGATTTCTCTATCATGTTTACCTTTTTATGCTTTTCTTGAGTTTTGTATTTAAAAATGAAATTTTCTATTCAGCTCTAGTCTTTTCACTGGGAATGCTTGGAAGTCCTCTATTTCATGAAATATCTATTTTTTTCCTTTGAAGGATTATGCTCACTTGTTCTGGGTAAATTGTTATTGTTTGTTGTAATCTGAACTGTTTTGCCTTCTGGAATATCATATTTCAAGCTCTTCACTTCTGTAACATGTAGCTGCTAAATCTTCTCTGATTCTAACTGTGGTTCCATGATATTTGAATGGTTTCTGGTTGTTGAAGTATTTTCTCTTTTATCAGGGAGTTTCAGAATTTGGCTATAATATTCCTAGGAGTTTTCATTTTGGGATCTTTTTCAGGTGGTGATAAGTGGATTTTCTCAATTTCTATTTTATCCTCTATTTCTGTGATGTTGAGGCAGTTTTCTTTGATAATTTCTTGAAACATGATATCTAAGGCATTTCTTTGGTCATGGCTTTTAGATAGAGTCGAATAATTGTTAAATTATCTCTCCAAATCTATTTTCTAGGTCAGTTGTTTTTCTGATGAGATATTTCATGTTTTCTTCTAGTTTTCATTATTTTGACTTTGTTTTACTGTTCATGATACCTGATAAAGTCATTAGCTTCTAATTACCCAATTCTAATTTTTAAGTAATTACTTTCTTCAGTGAGAGTTGGTATTTTTTTTTTAGTATGGCAAGTTCTGTTTTTTTAATTTGGCCAGTTCTGTTTTTTTAAGGTGTTATTTTCTTTGGTATTTTTTGTGCCTCTTTCACTAATCTGTTAACTATCTTTTCATAATTTTCTTCCTTTGCTCTCATTTTTTTTACCTTATTTTTCCTCTAGCACTCATTTTGATTCTTGTTTGGTTTATGTCCAATTCAAATTTTCTTTGAGGTTTTGCTTGTAACTGTTTTGACTTCATTGTCTTCTTCTGAGTTTGTGTCTTGCTCCCTGTTTCCATAGTAGCTTTTTAATGGTCAGATTCTTTTTTAGTTATTTGCTCATTTTTCCATGCTGTTTCTTGATTTTGAACTTTATATTAAAGTTAGGCTCTGTTCCTGACATGGAGGGTAAAGAGGCACTATCTTAAAGCTTCAGGCTTTTTTGCATTACTGTTTTCAGAGTTAGTTCTGGGGGTTTAGAAGTGTTTGGTGCTTCCAAGGTGGTGATATGATCTGGGGAAAGATGTAGTCACTGCTTGCCTGGTCTCCTCTCTGGCCCTTACCCAGAAAGAACCACTGATCCTTTGGGATTGTATCAATACTCCCTTCAAATTCATAGGACAGTTATCATGTTCCTTTCCAGTTTTCTCCAAGTTAATCAGCCCTTATTTTTATATCTGTTCTTCAAATAGCATAGTGTTGAGATGCTTTACCATTTGGTCTACCTTCCTTGGGACCATGAATGTACAAATGTCATTCTTAAAGCATGATTCTTAGAACTAAACATAATAAACCCAGATATGGTCTAATATGGTTTATGTTTTTGTCCAAAGTAGTCATTTTTTATTGTCATAGGATTTAAAGTAATATTAATTGCATAATTTGTGTTGGTCCTTGATCTCTCCTTGATACTTTCTTCTCTCTAGGTTTTTGGGGTACTGCTGTCTCCTATCTGGCTTCTCCTTCTCTTTCTTCTTTGCAGGAGCCTCCAGATCATGCTCCCTAAACCACAAGTGTCCCTCAAGGTTCTGTCCTGGGTCTCTTCTCCCTACTTCACTTGATGGTCTCATGAACTCCCATGAGTTTAAGTGCCATCTCCATGCTGATAATTCTCAAATATACCTTTCTTGCCCCATTCTCTGTTCTGATCTCCAATATTAAATTTCCAGTTTCCTTTTAGACATCTCAAACTCAGTATGTCCAAAATAGAACTCATTATCTTTTCCCCTAAACCTCACCCAGTCACGCATCTTGCCTCCTAATTTATCTATTCTTATAGAGGACAGCACCATTCTTCCAGTCCCTCAGGCTTACAACCTAGAAGTCTTCCTGGATCTACCTGCCTCAAGTATCTCTCTACTCTGATCCATCTTCCATACAGCCACTGAAATGATTTTCCTAAAATGTAAGTCCAATGGTATCCCTGCTTCCCTTCCCTCAATAAAATTAAGTGGCTCCTGTTGCCTCCAGGAGCAAATACAAAATGCTTTTTCTGGCATTCAAAGCCCTTCATAATCTATCCCTCTCCTACATTTCCAGTCTTGTTAATCTAAATTCACAACACATACTCTTCAATTCAGTAACACTTATTTCCTGGCTGTTCCACAAATAAACTCCATCTCTCTATTCAGAGAATTCTCTCTGGATGTCCCCCATGCCTAGAATGCTCTCCCTCTCTGCTCCAACTACTGACCTCCCCACCTTCCTTTATGTCCAGTTGTTCAGTTGTGTCTTTTTGGATCATAACATACCAGTATTGGCTGTGAGGTTTTCTTGGCAAAGATACTGCAGTGGTTTACCATTTCCTTCTCCAGTGGATTAAGGCAAACAGAGATTAAGTGACTTTCCTGGGGTTATATAGCTAGTAAATGTCTGAGGCCAAAACTAAACTCAGGTCTTCCTGACTCCAGGCCCAGCACTCTGTCCACTAAGCCACCTAGATCCTTTGTATTTTTACTTGCACATTGTCTCCCTCATGAGATTATAAGCTCCTCAAAGGCAGAAACTATCTTTGGCCTCTTTTTGTATCCCCAGGACTTAGCACAGTGCCTTACATACAGTAGGAAATTAATAAATGTAGATTTATTATTTATTATATTATTGATTGATTGATTTACAGTTGTGGAATGTGATTGACAAGTATAATAACATCTCCTTTTCAGTGTCATGAGGAAAGTTTAAAAGAACATGAGGCCTTTTGGGTGGACATAACTAAACCAACCCAGGTTGGAAAATGGAACAAGTCAAAACTTCAGTACTTTTCAAAGTGTGACCAGGTCTATCCTTCCTGCCTGTGTGAGATATGGAGTTTAAAAGGAAAGAAGACTTTATAGGGCCTGGTATACAATAAAGCTAAAAATAAGTTTAGATTAACATTTTAGAAAAGGCAGAGTACTGTAGTAAAGCCAATAGAGGGCTAACTTTGGAGTCAGAAAACCTTAATTCAAGAGCTGCCCTGACACATATTAGCTCTCTAACCCTGGGAAATAATCTCAGAGCATCAGGCAAATCTCTGACCCTGCAAATTACAGATAAATTTCTTATGTGCATCAGCAGAGGGAGACTTCAGAATGCAAAATACCAATGAAATCACAGATCCAGATGTCCTTTGTGCACGTGCGCACACGCACACACACACACACCACACCACGCACGCACACACACACGTACCATACCACGCGCACACACACATACACACACACCACACTATGCACACACACACACACACACACCACACCACGCACACACACACACACACACACACACCCCTTCTGTAAAAAAGGAACAACTTTAATAGTTTTATTAGATAATTATTTGTTTTGTTGTCAAGTATAATCCTTGGCACAGTTATGAAGATATTAAAAATATTGACTGAAGCTGGTTGAGTCTCCATGAGAAATTAAAGACACATAATTCACATGTATTTGTGAAATTCACCAACATTATATCTTACTGATAGGGAGTAATGCTTTAACAAACCAAAGAGACCTCATTCCAAACAAATATATCCTTTAAATCACAATTCAAATGCTGTAGCATCCACAAAGTTTTTCTTTGTCCCTCTGGTCAGTGATAATCATTCCTCCCTCAGACCTTAAATTGTACTTGGTTTACCTCTGTCTTATGCACTTATGTTTTATATTGGTTCATTTTTTCATATTTCCTATTCTTTTACGAAATTGTAAGATGTGTTAGGGCAGGAATTCTTTCTTTGTGCCTCAGCAGAGCTTAATTTGATGCTCTAAATTTAGTATCCTCTTAGTAAATAGTATTAGAATAAATTGATAACAAATATAAATGTGATTCAAAGAAATGAATTTATTTAAACTTATCTCTTTTCTGGCCAAAGATCTCTGAAGCTCTGAGACACACACACACACACACACACACACACACACACACACACACACGTCTATTCTGATCTGGGGTAATATATATATTCAAGGTTGTCATTATCTTCTCTTTCTTTCTCTCTTTCTTTCCTTTCCTCCCTCCCCCATTTCTTTCTTTCCTCCCTCTCATTTCTTTATTTTTTTTCCTTTCTCCTTTCTTTCTGTGTTCCTTCTCCTCTTCCTTCTCCTCTTCCTCCTGGTGTTTTCATTCTCCTGAGAGATACAATATGTAAAGAGATAAGTTAAAAACAAACTAAAGGAAAGATTGAGCACCGACAACTCAAGGAAAGAGGTAAGGAAGGCTTTTCACAGGAAGTGGTACCTAAAGTGAAACTTGAAGGAAGGTAAAGCAGGAATGAGGAGGGAGAGTGAGCACATTACAGGCAGGAAGGACAGCCTCTGGGAAATCACAGAAGTTAAAGATGATCTGCCAAGTCTGGAGAATGGCCAGTAGGGCTGGAACTTATAGAGCCTAAAGAGGGAAAATGTGAAGTAAGTCTGGTTAAGCCTACTCATATTGTGAATAGTTTTAAACGTTAAGCTGAGAGAGGCATTTATATTTTTTTCTAAAGGTAATAGGGAGTCAGTAAAGGTTATTGAGCACAGAGTCACATGGACAAACTCGCACTTTAGTTGCCTTATTTTACCAGCTTTGTAGAGGATATGTAGGAGAGGAAACAGACTAGAATCAAGGAAAATAATTAGGAGGCTATTGGAACTGCCTGAGTGAGAGGTGATAAGTGACCGAACTAGAGTTGTGACTGTGTTAGTGGAGAGAAAGGAACAGGTGCAAGAGATATTGTGGAAGTAGAATTCGCAAGCCTTGGCAGCGGTTGAATATAGAGAATGCCTTCCCTCTGGTAGTATTTCAAAATGACATTTTTAAAGAAGAAAAATTTTCAAATAATTTTCTGTTGTGAATAGGAATTATTCATAATCAACAATCTGATTTTGATTGTTAAAAGTGTGTATCTCTTACTATGTTGTCACTTTGTGTCAAACTTTACCTTCAGCCAGACAGAAATTATTTATTATCTCAGGTTACAAAGGAACGGAAAAAGGATACATATAAAAAACTAAGATTTCCTAAAATGCAGCTCTTTTCATGGAGTTAGCTTTCCAGGCATTAACTCTGCAAAACCATGACTGAATCCTACAACTAGCCAAATCTTATATTATGAATTACATGTATAATTACAAAGTACATGTTCCATTGTTTTTATGGTAATAAATTGAATTTTTCCCTTCACAGAGCCTTATTGGAAGGAGAAAGTAATCCGGAGATACTAGTTTGGACTGAACACATACAGAATGTTCCACGAGGTATAAAACAAAAATTTCATTTTTTTATAGAATTTTCTATTATATACTGTTCATTTATAATTAGATTAGTAATAATTTGGAATACTATTGAAATGGGTAAAATACTAAATTCAACTAAAATGTATTAACTGTTTGTAGCATGATGTAGTGAATAAAAGGTTGACCTTAGAGTCAGGAAGACTTGGGTTCAGATCCTAACTTTGTCACATATGTGCTGTGTATTTCTGGGCAATTCACTTAATTCTACAGCACCCTAAGCAATGTTCTTAATGTATAATGGAGCAGGTAGCCATCTGTATCAGTTGAAAGAGTTTCCTTATTAAGAGTTCCCTATATCAATGAACCTGCAGGTCCATCCTTCCTCCCTACCCCACCCCTGCCCAAAAAATGTGTATGGCATTGTACTAGGGGCTGGGCATACAAAATTGAAAGAAAATTGACACAGCCCATGCCTTCAATGAGCTTATAATCTAGTAGAGAAGGTAAGGCATGAATAAATACAATAAAGGTACAATTTCATAAGGCAAAGGAGAGATGGAGAAAAAAAAGTACTTAAGAAAATGTTAAGAATTAAATTTCCCAGAAAATTGAACCTGATCGATTTTAAATGCCAAACTTTTTTAAAATTTCAAAATACTTTGATTTACATCTTTCTAGAATGTTTTACACTCTTTCAGTCACCATGGTAGAAAATAAAGGAAAGATAATTGTAGCCATGGCTTGATCATTTTGCTCCCATCTTGGCCAGGTATATCTACTGGCAAACAGCTCTGTAGTCCTTTCCTCCCTGCAGGACACTAACATGGGAGAGAGTACTCAGGGTTTCATAGAACCCACTTACGTACCAGATACAATCAGTAATAATGAATTGTATTTGGGTCGGTTCTATATGCACATATATAAATCGTACTCTTGTTATGATTGGTCCTGAGCTTAACATAGATGTACCTCCCTGACCACTCCTTGGAAAATATTCCAAGAATCACAGTACAATAAACTGTCGTGTTAAGGACTCGGGTTTCTTGTTGGATCAAACATTTCTCAAATAAGGGGACTCTCAGAGATAAAACAGGAGATTAAGAAGCCTTAAGAAATCCTCAATGTAGTTAATTTTTAGAAGACAACAAAACTTTTCAAAACTCTGACGAGCAAGAAAACATTAATGGTGATTGTACAATTTTTTAATTTGGTAATTGTTCTATGCACTTTGGAAATATAAAGATTTTTCCAATTTAAGTGATTGGGATGGCTATCAAAATGGACAAAAACATTCCTTTCATTTAATAAACAATATATAATAAACAAAATAATAAACAAATATTTATATTAAATGCCTACTGTGTGCAAGGTACTCTCCTAGGAGTTAGACACACATAGATACAACATGATACAATCCTTATCTTCAAAGAGTTTATATTCCAGCATATATGTTGCTAAAATGTGCACTAAAAAATTTATAATCCAATAGGGAAGTGTGATGGCAAGCAAAGTAGGATCTTTTACTGTTTCTGTTTTAGTATAAAGTGCCTCTGAATGAACAATTTGATTAGGGAAGATCTTCCCCACCTGTTAATAGGTCTGGGAAGATTTACAGGAAGGCCCACACCTTTTGTTAATTTTCTGATGAGGCACTGGTTCTCAAGGTTTGTGATACCCTTTGTATCTAAAAAGTGTATAAAGATTCTGAAGTGAGGTTTTATTTTGGGGCTTAGTTTTTGGAAGAATGTTTATCTGCTAGATGAGACACTGGGAAGCTGCTAAGGAGCCCCTTGGCTTTGAAAATCCAGATGTTGGTGCTTCCCTTTCTGGTAAGTATAAAAGCAGATCAAATAATCTGTGATAGCAGGTCCTCCTGTGTATGTTAGGCAGCTTACTGATACAGCAAGGTACCAATAATTTTGATCCAACAGAATTTTATGAGGGTAAAAGCAGACCAGACTAAGCACTGGAGGGCATTATGATGAGAGAGAAATATTTTTCTTCTAAGAACATCCTAAATAGTTTTAGGAAGGAAGTAGTAGTGACTGTGCTCTTTCTTATAGAAAAAGAGAAATAACAAAGGAAGAGGTAATGGACGTGTTAGTCACTGTGCATGCACAGAGGTGCCATTTGACTGGATTCGGCGAGTTGGACCTCAAATGCTAGACTAAGCAGTTTGCACTGTTATCTAATAGGTAAAAGGGAGTCACTGGTTTTCAAGCAGCTGAGTGACATACGTAGAATGTATACATTAGGAAGATTATATTGGTAGTTCTGTGAAGGAGGGATTGTACAGAGTGGAGCCTACACTTTAGACTCCCATTTGGAGATTTGCACTGAGTCTACCTAAGAAGTGAAAAAGCCTCACAAGTAGTTGCAGTGAGAATTGATAGGAACCAGCAGGAACTTTTGTGGAGTCAGAATTGACAAGACTTGACATTTGACCAGATGTGGGGAACGAATTAGAAGAGTCGAAGATAACTATGAGATTCTGAGTCTTGTTAGAAAGGAGGATAATGCTGCCATCAATAGAAACAGGGAAGTTAAGAGGAGGTTTAGGGAAGATGAATTTAAATTGGGATATAGTAAGTTTGGTGTCTCAGCAGGACATCTTGGTGGAGATGACCAAGGCAATATGATGTAGTGGGCAGAGCAATAGATTGTGGAGAACTCGGAAGAGCTGGGTTCAAATCTCACCTCATTATCTGTGTGACCCTGGGCAAATCACTTAATCTCTATATACCTCAGTTTTTCCATCTGTAAAACAAAGAATTTGACTCAGTGAACTCCAAGTTTCTTTTCAGCTACAAATCTATGATCCTAAGATGCTGTGACCAATGGATAGTTGAGAATATGCTTAGATGTATAGATTTTGGTGTTGTATTCATAGAGGGGATAATTGAAGCAATTTAAGTGGATGAGATCATCAGTAAAAGAGAGTTTAGAGAGAAAAAAGAAAGATAACGATAAAACTTTCTAGAGACATCCTCAGTTAGTATACAGGAAGACAAAGATGATCCAGCAAAAGACCCATTGGGCAGCAGGAAAACCAGGAAAATTAGGGTTAGGGAAACTGAAGGAGGAATTTCAGCAGAGCAGGAATCAACAGTTTTAAATGCTGGAGAATGTCAAGGAAGATGAGGTCCGAGAACAGGTCATGGAATTTGACAATTAGGAAGGTAATGTAATATCAGAGAAAGAAATTTCAGCAAGAGTGGGGATGGAAGCCGGATTTCTGGGAGTTGAGGAGTAGATTGTGAGGTGGTAGAAACAGAATATAGATTGTGTTTTCCAGAATTTCTGTGGTGGACAGATATAGTATAATATACCTTGAGAAGTATAGGAAATTTTATTTTTGGAGGATAGGTATGATCTGGACCTCTTTGTAGCCAAAAGAAAAAGACAGTGTAGAGAAAGAAACTGAAAAGGAAAGAAAGAGGCAGATTGGTTCTATAGGAAATGGAAATGAATGGGATCAGGGGTACAACTGGAGTTACATATTTGACTTGACTTAGAGGAGAGCAGCCTTACCTTCTGAGATTGGACACAGGAAGAGAATGGATGAGGGCATTTGCTCTCAGAATTAAAAAAAGGAAATTTTCATTAAATCATATTTTGAGATTCACCTGGATGATAAATGATGTGCTTCTCTGCATATCCTTATTGGCTTTTATGAATGTTGATATATGTAACATGTTTATTTGGACCAACAATGGTCCAATTCTGTGAAAAACAGATAAAAAAATTATGCCAAGGAGCATATGAAACATTTTGAATGTGATGAATGTGGAAAAGGCTATTGGCAGAGGGGGCATCCTATATACATAAGGGAATGAGGCTTCATTTTGTTGTTGTGGAATGAAATTAATACAAAATTAAAACTGAGGATACTGAAGAGCTGATTTATTATTTCAATTCAATCACTGTTTTTAGTTGTTAGGCTATCAGGACTATCACAAGTATAGGAGCCAAAGGAACTTCTGAAACTAAAAATCTTTGTTCTCATTCAGTGATGATACAGAGAGGCATTGCTATTCACAGGCACATGGAACTGAAAATACTGGGTGTGCGTATTTGTGTGTGTGTGTGTGTGTGTGTGTGTGTGTGAGAGAGAGAGAGAGAGAGAGAGAGAGAGAGAGAGAGAGAGAGAGAGAGAGAGAGAGAGAGAGAGAGAGAGAGAGAGAGAGAGACCTGAAGTGAGATTAGAAAGTTTGGCCTTATTTCTGAGTAGAATTTGTTTTGTAGCAAGATGAGGTTACTCAATGTTATGTCTGAAATGCTATCTAATTTAAACTTTTGGCTCATTTCTTTCCAGTGTTGTATTTTCCAAAACTTTCTGTTACCTTATATTCTTTTTCCCAAAATGTCCCTTCAGGAAGTTAGACTTCACCATAGGGCTATATTCTTTTACTGAACTATCATTACCTGGTAGAACAAGATTGCAAATCTCTTAGCAATAGATAGGATCTGACCTTGTCAAAGAGATTCCCATCTGCATAGTTAGCTGTAGTATTTGGAAATGTACTTATTAAGCTTTTTATCATAATTTATCAAAAACTGTCTTAGGTTCTTTTAGAAATATGAAGATGTATAATGCCACTTAATGGATGATATTTAATGGTACCCCTATCGTTAGAAAAACTTGGCTTTTTTCCCACTAAAACTAAATGTAAACAAAATGTACCCAATTAGGAAGTTGATGTAATTATAAAAGCCATCCCATCTGTTTGTATTCCTTTTGCATTTGCACATAGTGGGTTCTTACTTAATATTTTTTGACTTAATGAATACATAGTAATTCAAAAGAAACATCCTTTTAAATTTATTCGTTCAGATTAATTATGCCTTTTGACATCGACTAAAAAGGTAGTCATTTTCAATAATATGGAGAAAGTATAAGAAATGTCACTTTTGGGGGAGGAAGTTGTTTCTTTGTTTCCTAAAAGAATTAATTATTTCCATTTAAAATGCTTTATCTAATAAAAAAAAATTACCTGTCTAGACTTCTTCTTTTTCTTCTTAGCAATGGCTTTGGTATGAGGTTTATTACAATTGGTAAATGCTGCTATATTTTTCCTTACGCAAAAAATATGCCCCACAAGTAATTGTTTCAATTTTTGTTGTTACTAGAGTAAATGAACGCTAGAAGAATATGATTGAGGAAAGACATTTTTTCACAGTGAAATTATTTGTAATGTTGAATTTAATTATAACAGCTCAGTAGCATTGTTATTACGAGATATTAGCTGGAAAGCTCTCCTCTCCCCCAGTTGTATGGGGTATATACACATAGAGAAAAGCAAGTAGAATGACTGTGAAGCTGTGGACTCCAAAGGAATTCTACAAAGACCTGTGTTTAGCTTTATTTAACCTCCTCAAAGTTGGTATATTTGTAAGAGACTTCAGTTCCATTTGTCAAATTCAATGTAAAACTGCACAAGGCCTTAGAATCTCTGGGCCATTTTGTGGCTGGGTTATTATTGTCTAGAAAGTGCCAACTTATAGGAACAATGTAATAGCAAGGACCCCAACGTACACAGAAGGACCTGTGGTACAGGCTCTTAGATCTGCTTTTCTAAAAGGAAAGCAACTTCTGAGGGGTCAACAATCACTTTAATCAAGCACATGCATCATTCACTTAGTTCAGAGGGAAAAATCAGCACCTTGAACTTCGGGGAAAATACAAACAGAAATTATAAGCAGAAATTGCAAACAGAAAGACCAGCAGACAGGGCTTCCAACTGTCTGACTATACATCACAGATCAACAGATAGCTCCAACTGTCTGAACATAGTACTTAGTTACCAGAGAGAGAAAAACCAACATCTGGGTTTCCAATGCTGGAGGGCTCCTTAGCAGCTCCCCAGAGGCTCATCTGGCCAAACAAACACTTCCAACGAGTAAGCCCCAAAACAAAACCTCACCTCAGAATATTTATACACTTTTCAGAGCTGGAGGGCCAGACCCTCTGACTCAGTGCCTCAATAGAAATTAACAAAAAGTATTGAGACCTATTAATAGACAGAGAAGATCTTGAACTCTTTTTCCCACCCACTATTAACCTTAAATTAACATTACAAACAAATAAGTAGCTTTATTTTCTTAAGCCAAACAAAGGTGAGTGTCCTAAAAGTTTCAGTTAGGCAGACCAAAAATGTACACATCTTCTCATACCTTCCTGATGTAAGTGGAAAAATCCACATGGTCTGTATATTATTCAGTAAATTCTGTAGTTAGATCATCTTTGTGTAAGGATTTGTCACTGTCCTTGAAATACTAAACCTAACTTATTTAGCATTATATTGATTTTTTTGGTATTATATTACTTTTAAGATAAACAGTACTATGACTGTAATAATTTTAGTGCACTTTTTTTTTGCTTAATTTCTGCAGAAACATCATGCCAGTACACCGATTCCATATTACAAAGAGAAAACAAACGGAATATATACTCCAGAGAGAATATAACTTCATCAAATAAAAACATCTCAGCACCATATGCAAATCGATCAACATTCTTTGGACCACGGGCTACAATAGTAACTGGAAGTGCTCCAAGAAAAGATTTCCTGGGTCCAAGTCGTTCTTCTTCTTCCACTCTTCGACAAGAAACTTCATATGAAAGGACTGCAAAAGATCAGAGTGAGCACAGAACACTTCCTACAACACATGGCCTTTTAAGAAGCACAGAACCTCAGGTGAAAGTGATTCCTGACAGACAGAAAACAGAGAGTAGAAGTAGCATCACCACATATTTAACCCAAGAATCAACAAGTGCTCAAAGACCAAGCCACCAACAGAAAGATGTAAGGATGAGTACAACTGCAAGCACTCGATCCCATGAAATGAGTGTTCTTCAGGGAAAGGAAACAGAGGAGAGAGCATCTACAGAGGAGAGAAAACAGAAAATAGGACTAACTAAACCACGACAAGAAGAGAAAATGTTTGACTCTAAAGAGAAGGCTTCTGAGGAAAGAAATTTAAGATGGGAAGGAATGACCAAACTAGATAAGGAAGCAAGAGAGAGGGAAAGTATGCAGTGGAAAGAAAAGACTAAAGGAGGTGAATCAATCAAGGAGAGAACTACAATCTTTGGAGAAAAACGGGAAATAGAGATACCTGTTACCTTTAAGGGGCAAGGGCATGGAGAAGCACCACAAGCTGACAAAGGAGAATTATCAGTAAAAGATGCACAAGCCTTTCAGAAGAAGGGTACCGATGATAGTAAGACTAAATGGACAGATGAGAAAGGGTTGAAGTTCAAGGTAGATGCCAGTGATGCTGTTGATTCTACCAGAGATTCCACAAGAAAAACCATAGCAGAAAATATAGTTTCCAGTATTCTTCAGCAGTTTGTGCAGCCTTCTGACTCGGAGACATCTGCCAGTCCTTCTCTGGATACAAAAGTCACTTACATGGAAAGGAAAGAACTTCCTGGTGAAGGAAAGGCAAAGACTGAGATTATTGTGGAGTCTAAATTACTTGAAGAGATAGATGTTTCAGATGAAGACAGCCTGAAGCATCTGTTAAGCAAGGATGCCAAGGAAGTAGAGATTAAAGGGAAATCGGCAGAAAGCATGATAGGAGATATAATAAATCTTGGCCTGAAAGGAAGAGAAGGGAGAGCGAAAGTAGTTAATGTTGAGATTGTTGAAGAACCATTAGCATATGTAACTGACGAGAAGCCTGATTTTTCCACGCCGTTTGAGATAGAGGAAGTAGATGATGTCTCTTTAGGCTTTGAGAGGCAATACAGCGATGAGGAAGGTAATGAAGAAACAAGTATCTCCTTCTCAGTTAATCAATTTAAAAAGACAGAGCAACCTCATCAGAACGTAACGCACTTTGAAGAAGTAACTGAAGCAGGTGACTCCGAAGGAGAGCAGAGATACTTTGTTTCTACTCCAGATGAATACTCTGGGAGTTATGACAAAGATGAAGATTCAGTGTATGGGCAAATTCACGTTGAGGAAGAATCAACTATAAAGTATTCTTGGCAAGATGAAGTTTCACAGAGCACAGAGAAAAGAAGAAAGAGAAATAATTTACCTGGAGATGAATTTTCAAGCACATCAGAAATCTTTTCCCCAGAAGAGGATGTGGATTCCAGTCACCCAAGAAGTGACCAATTGCATACTGAATCCATTGTCATTGAAAAAGAAATTAAGATACCCCATGAATTCCAGACCTCAATTAAGGAGCTCTCCTCCAAAGATCCCAAACATCAGTTGGTAGAGACAATTGGGCAGCTGGAAGGGAGCCTTCCCGAAAGTGTGAGAGAGGAGCTATCTGTCCTAACTAAGGAGAGTAAGGGGGACGCTGAAAATATTTCAGTTAAAAAATTTGAGAAAACCACTGATGGTGGATCAGTCACGATTGTTGCTGAAGTTAATCTCTCGAAAACCCTTGATGCAAATCAGTTTGATCTGGAGCAGTTAAGTAAAGACAACTCTAGCAAAGTAGAGAAAATACTACAGTCAGCAGTTCTAGATAGTTTTGAAAAACACCAAGCCCAGGAACCTGAAAGCCCAGATAGTAAAAATGGTAAAGAAGTTTCTGGTTCCAGTATTGAATCCAAGCGTTGGGCCAGTAGAGAAATGTACAGATCATCTAGTGACAGAGATGGTGGTGGTGGAGGACATTATACTGCTGAACATGTTTTTTGCCAAGGTCCAGTTTCTGCAACTGTGGAAGTCAGCAGCCCAGGAGGTTTTGCTCAATCACATGTCTTAGAGGACATAAACCAGTCTGTAAGGCATATTAAAATAGGCCCCACTGAAATTCGGAGGACAGAGCGAATCTTTTATGAAGGACCCGCTTCAGAAGTGGTAGAGGTAAGTATGAAAGGACAACTTAATCAGAGGGCTCCAAAGGTACCAGTAGGTCTTTGAGGTATTCTAAGTTGGGTCTTAAAGAAAATTAGTTGGCTGAAGAAATTATTTCTAGAGGTCTTCTCTCTACATCTTAACAAGTGGGTGGCACAGAAGGTCTTAGTCAGGAAGAGTTTTCCAAAGATAGTAATTGCTCATTAGGACAATTTTTATTAGGTTGCAAACAATTTCATACTAATCAAGAAGTTATTTTACATGGGTCCATTTCTGAACCAGATAAATTTGGAGGAACCAGAGGTCATTCCCAGACAAAAGGATCAGTAGGCACCCAGAATCCTTAAGTTAGACCCCAAAGAAATATATACTGAACAGATTGTTTTCAGTGCCCCTCTCCCTGACAGGAAATTCAGCCTCAAAGGAGACAATTCTCATATAGATGAGTCGTCAGATAGGACATCAATCAGGCACATTAGGATTTGTCCCCAAGAGTTTCAGAAAACTGAGTAAATAATTAACCATGGACCAGTTTCATATTATATGGAGTTCAGTGAATCTGGAGGCATTTTTCACACAGCTGGTTCCTGAGACACAAACAGATCCATAAGAATTTACAAATTAAGTCAGAAAGAAGTTCTTGCGTCTGAGAAAAATGTTTTCCAGGAATGTGTCTCTGAATATCCAAAAGAAGGTATTGCAGGAGATGTACCAGAGGCAGAAGTAACATCAAGTGTTAGCAAATCTTTCAGGCACATTCAGGCCCCACAGAAACTCAAACCACTGAAGAAATTATCTTCTGTGGGCCCATTTCTAAAACTTTCACACTGACTGGCTCAGGTGACATCTCTGAACCAGAAGGGTTAGCAGAGAGCAGCCAGTCTACACAACATCTTAAACTGGGGCCCAAAGAAACTTCATTTACTTTTCAGATGGATGTGACTAATAGAGAAGAAACCCCCAGCACTGCTAGAAGTACACGAGAAGCTACCATATTTTTTCCCGCAAGGAAGGAAGCAAAAGTTCACATTGCATCTGATGATGGTGACTGGAGAGACAGTGAAAGCAAAAAGGACAAAGAAGCAAGTGTGAGTTTTCAGGTTTCTGCTGCTCAAGATCACCAGGCTCGTGGTGAACAAGTTACGTTTGATAAAACAGTACAGCTGCAGAGAATGGTAGACCAAAGGTCAGTGATTTCTGATGAAAAGAAAATTGCTGTCCTCTATCTAGATAAGGAGGAAGAGCAGGAGGAGAATGATGGACATTGGTTTTGAAAATTCAAATAGATTGAGTTTTAATAGCATCTTATACAATACCTTAACCAACACACTGAGAGTTTAAACTGATTCATTTTTCAAAGGAATTTGCCAGGTGAGATTGCTGACCTAAACCCTTTTTGTTACACAAGTAATTAAACAAGAGAGCTCCAAACACTTTAAATTTACTTTATGGACTCCTTCGTAGAGGAGTCATATTAATATGTAACATATTTTGAAATTTTGAAAATTTTGAAAAATGTCTTTATTTCTCTAATCTTTAAGAGTTTTTTAACTGGAGTTTTCTGTCCATCACCTGAGATAGTTTGTCAGTTTTTTCCTTGGCCATGGAAATGCCAGATATCTATTTAAATGAAAAAAAAAAAGCTCCTATCAGTTAGTAAGATGCTTAAGAGTGACTACATTGAAATAACACTTAAGGGTTAATTCATTTGCATGTGCTAATATCATATAAGCTAACATTCTAGGGAAATAGATGATTAGCTTGAGTCTCTGTGAGAGACAACCTTGCACTTTTAGGCTTAGAGCAGACAGTTTTGCAGAAAAAGAATTGTAACTATAAATTGTGGTTGAGTTCAGTACTTTGAGGAAAACATTTAATTTTCCATAAAAGGAAAATTCTGTTCTAGGATGTGAACCAGCAGATTTCAATTTTCCTTACTTTAAAAATGTCATATTTATTTATAGAGTGACCAACTAAATATTCTATGACAATATTTTCAGTCAGTATGCCTGTTCTGTATGGTAAAGCTTTAAGGAATTGAGACTAGAGAGGTGTATAAGATACAGTGTTAGGGGTGTTCAGAGAGCGTAAAGACAGTCAAGATGTTTTTTGTAGATTCGTGCTGCCAGTTCCATCATAATTCTAGCATAGGAAAAGCTCAGTTCAAATCATATTATGCTTAAACTTCTCTTTACTTTTATGAAGTGCATAGACCTCACATTCAACTCCAAACATTTACAAAACATCTGTTTTCTGCAAGGTCAGAGAAGACAGAGGAACAAAACATGGTCCCTGCACTTAGGGAGTTTATAATCTAGTTAATTAATTCAATTCAATTTATCAAATACACACTAGGGATATAAAAGTGGGGAAGATAATTCTGATGGAATTAGAGAGTATAAATGCCTATAACATGAGGAGGTATAAACAGTGTTAAAAAAAAAAGGAGCATGGTACTAAAGAAAGTGCACTAGATTTGGAATTGGAAGGCCAGGGTTCAGTTCTCCATTCTGCCACTTATTAGCTGAGTGACCTTCAGCAAGAGATGAAACCTCTGTAAATTGCAATTTTATCTTTATCAAATGGAGATTATATATACCAACTAAAAATATTTTTGTGAGGAAAAGACTTTCAAGTAGAATATGCTATATAAATGTGAGTTATTACTATTATTTTTGTAGAAGGAAGTCTGATGGCTGCAAATGATATATTAATCTAAAAGGTATATTATATGAATCTATTATATGACATCATATATAATATGACATAAATAATACTAATGTGGGAACCAAACATAAGGCAAAAGGTCTGCAGTGTAGTTGTAAAAAGTAAAATATTATACTTTAAAGAAATGATAATCAAATAGCATACCTCTTTCACAGCCATTACTCAGGTCTTTTCCTTTCCAAAATCAAAGATGAATAAAGAATAGAAATCCTTGGTGCAGTATTTTTGTATTTTGAGAAGAAATAAATAGTAATTATGAATTTTGTTCAGGAAAGTAAATAACTTATATTGAGAATGTAAAAAAAAGTGTGTATGTGGGTGTTGGTAGGAAAGAAATTGGCAGCAGCTCCTCGGTCATAATGCAGTACAAACTCCTTGGGGACTGATGGAGGATTGAAAATGCTCCATGCTAGAGACTGGAGATGTGTATGTATACATAGAATCATAGGATTTAGAGCCATCAAGGACTCATTAGAGACCAATGAGTTCAAACCCATCATTTGGTAGATGATAAAAATGAGACTCAGGAAAGTCAAGTGACTTGCCAGATGTCACCCAGGTGGTAAAGCAGTAGCAGAGCTGGAATGAAGCCAGATCTCCTGACTTCAAACACAGTGTGTTTTCCATTTTGCCACACCATCTCTCTTGTAGACAGAAATTAAATGACAATATAGCTCGCTATTCTTGAACCAATTCTCTGTTTCAAAGTTTTATTTCAAAAGTGTGTGAGAATCTTGGTTGCAGTTTGTACTTTTTATGTAATCAAAATTTTGGTCAGAATTCTTCATAAGATAGCCATCATGATAGTGTTTTACTGCTAGGACAGATCATTTCTGCCTTACGCTTCTTTTACTTACACAACTCTTTTAGCTGACCATCTTAAAAGCATATATTTATTTTTAAAATGACAGGGACATGTGTTCTCTTTTCCAAAGCAGATGTTAAAAAATTTAATATTATTCTTGAAGTTGAAATATTCTTTTCAAAGAAGTGAAAATATCCTTAGTGGCAGGGTTGACAGTTACTGTTATTTTGCCTTATTACCTAGGAATACTTCATGCCTATTTTAACTGTATGACTATACAGCACAATAGCTTAGTATAGCCAACACAAATACTCCTACACAGTTTATTCAGAAGAGCAATCAGTTTCATTAAACATACATACACACACATACACACAAATGAGTCAAGACTACACTTTTGCAATGTTCAGGCGAAACACAACACTGACTTATGGAACTTTTCACTTTTCAACTGATTTATCTGCCACTGTGTAGATATAGCGTATGAGTGTTTGAAGTGTGACATAAAAAGAACCCACAAAAAAACCTCTGAAGAGCATGTTTAGAAACTGTTTTGCAGATTAGCAGTTATTATGAGTCCTGTGTATCTCTTTCAATATCAGAAGATTCAGACAGGGAAAAACATCAGGATGATAAGACTTAAATGAAAATCTAACACCAAACAGTAGAATAACTCACTAGACCCCAAATTAGAATGAAAGGTCATTCAGATGATATTAAAGAGGATGCTTTTCAAAGATTTTTTTGTTCTTATTGCTACTTAAACTATAATTAAAGTAATTTACGAAGCACATGTGGTCATGTAAATGTCCTTATTCCTGCAAATATTCACAGCTTGGGTGAAAGGTACTTGTCTCAAAAATGTTCAAAATGGTGTCTGAACAATAAACAAACATAAAAGAGGAGTTTTTGAGCCAGAACCTGTTAGTTACTCAGAACTTCAGAGGCTGCCAAATGGAGTGAGTTTGGGAAAATCACTAACATGAAGAAACTTCAAAATCAAAGGTAATATAGTCTGTAAACCTTTTAGAAGAGTGCAGATGGAACATTTGGTTCACCTAGAATCATAGTTAAAAAACAAAAAAAAGGCTTATAGCCATTCCATAAGAACAGGACTTGGGGAGATGGGGCATCATAGATGGAAAGCCAAGCTTGGAGTCAGGACAATCTAGGTTCAAGGACTGCTCCAGACACACACATCCTGGCTGTGTGAGCTGCGGTCGGTGGTATTAGTGGTAGATGATGTCATTTAACCTCTCCATGCCTCCAGGAAAATCCTTAAGAACTGAGCACATGCTGAACTGAATGCATAAAGAGTTTCCTCACTCTGAGTTGCATGTTTAAAAAAAACAAAACAAAACAAGAAAACTTTATGCCCTATAGGCCTTGCATATCTACAGTCTTTTTTCAGGATTGATAAATGAGCGAAAAGGGCTTCAGAGTCTCCACTTAGGACAGCAAGTTCCATGAAGGCTTAGAATATAGGGAGTGGTGGGCACTGACAGTGAAGAAAATGTTTTCTTTCTGTTTGCACAAAAACAAATACAACCACTATAAAGAAGGTAAGTATTCTTATAGTAGGTGATATTATAGGATGAATTCACTACAGATTTTCTTCCATGAGGACTGTCTCATAAGACAGTTCAGCGTTCACATTTTTAATTTAAAGCCAACACAGATTTTTTTCATATAGCCTATAGCTATATTACCTATTTAGTCACCCAAATGATTTTTAAAGCAGTTGCTGACATTTATGTTTCTTTTTTCCAACTGCTTGGAAGCCCTTTAAGAAGTTGGACCCTAGCTTCTATTGCATGTACTCAAGACATTTAGTTGATTATCCAGTTCCCCTATATTACGAAAGATTTTTACCATTTTTTAAAAAAAATGTTACTAAAGATTGGTTGAGATGTTGCAAGTGTACACAGAGAACACACTTGGAACATGCTGCGAATGTCTGCAAGATTTGTTTAACAAATTGTTCATCATTGAGGATATCCAGGTCCTCTTCTAGCCCCAAGGTAATTCTTTTCTTCAGCCATCGATAAATGGGAAAATATAGCCACTTATCTGCTGGTCAAAGTAGAAATTTGCTTTTCCCTTAAGTGTCCAGGGAATTACAACAAAAGAATTTCCTTTGGCTTGAATAATTGATTTTTGTCTTGGATATATCCGTTGATGACTAGTATGTATATGCCAGAATGAATAAAGGATTCAAATTGCGATTATAATCCTTGGCACTTCATTTGGAATTCTAAGAGAAGATTATCTCCTATTCTATCAATAGAATTGATAGAGTAAATAGTCACAATGTTGTAAGCATTGTCATAATTCTATTATTTTAGTTCATTGTCCATACTGCCATGAGAAACTAGTCATCTCAACTGATGACAATCATGTCAAAAATCTATAGGAATGTTAGCTTTGAAATCTTTCCTCTTATCAACTGTACTTGGGCATCAATAGTCAGGTTACTAAATGTGCCCAGCATTCAGTTAATGTTTTTTCACACTTACATTTTCTGTAAATACACCTGTCAATTTGTGAATTTTTTTCTCATATATATGTGAAGTTTCACAGATTGTTTAAAATTCTGAACTTGTTGCATAGGATTTCCATACCTTGCACACAGTAAGCATTTAAATATTTGTTGAGTGAATAAAAACAGGATCAGTTATAGGATTTGTCTATTTTAATAGCAGAGTTAATATAGAATATAAAATATTGAAAGCATTTTCACAGCTCTAAATACATACTGCAAATTTTAGTTGACAGAATCACAGGCTTTAAAAGTTAAAAAATAATAAACTATATTTTTTGCCCAGAATCTTTGGTTTCCAAGGTTAGGTCTGCATTAGCAACACTAGTTTCTCTGACCCAGCTCTGGATTAGCAACTATGAATGATGATGTGATAAAGATTAATACTTAAAAGGATAACTACAGTATCATAAAGGTTTACTACTGGAGGCTTTTTTCTTTTAAGATGAAAGTAATCAGAAAATAATTTGTCCAATTCAGGATATGCATGTGAGTTGCATTTGTGTACTTTTATCATGCAACAAACATCTTACTGGTATTTTGTGTTCTTATTTTTTTTCCACTGCCTTCCTCCATGTCCCATTATTATAAAATAAAAAGAAACTTGCATGTTTTTCTTTTTTCTCAGTATTGCGCAGTACTTGAAACTAAAAAAGAAGGAAAAAAAATCAGTAGTTGAGTCTTATTGGTCTGATTAACATCTAAAAAGACTCACGACTGACTTCTAGTCCAAAGAAGGAAGGGAATCTGCCTGTTAGGAGAGGGCTGGGAAGCATCCAGATACAGTCCATACAAATTCTTTGTGAGAGGTAAGGTATAGGGCAAAGGCCCTATAGGGATTCCCTGGGCTAGAGAAATCTCTATCTGAAGCTCTGTTTAGGACATTTTATTTTTTTCCTAGAAGTAGGAGTGAGAGGGAGAAGGAAAATCTGGAAAAAGAAGACATGAGAAGGGTGATAACATGGGAAGGACATAGAATTATGGGAGAGATGAGAAAAATTAGTGAGAGGATGAATGAGCTATTTTGTGAAATAATGCTACCATCATTAGAAGTGTTCTAGTACAGAATGAGTAACAAATAGATTGAAAGAAGGGGTTCATGAGATTAAGGTTGATGGAGATGAACTCAGGTCTGTTTCCATTTTAAATTCTGTTAGTATAGAACAAATGGAAAAGGAAGAAATTAGTGTTTGGGGATACATTTCTTTAAAAATCCACATTTGTTACCGTGGCCATCCAGTATTAAACAAAGGTGAAAAAAAAGATATAGATGGAAAAATAAGCCATTACTACAATTACACAAATGGGAATTTTAAGAAAAAGAATGAATTTACACTTCCAGTACTTCCACTGTAAATTTCATCCCACAAAAGGATTAAAACTACAAGATTCATATCTAGTTTTAATAGAACCAGGAAGCCATGGAGTTGGTGCAGTTCTGTTCTAAGATTGGGCTAGGAAGAAATAGATCTCAAAAACCCATACCCATCAGCACTGACTCAATCTCCCTATCATCTTCTGAACCAAGACTGATGGAGCTATAATTTTCATGGACATTGTGGACCCTCAAAGCTGGCTTCAGGAGCCTTTTTTTAAGACTTTCAGGTTTGTACTGCAATTTTACCTCTCTCCCTCACTAATCTTATCATCTGTTTTTCCGTTCTGTTCACCTCCCCCAAAATTATGAGTCTAAGTGAGGGGAGAGATAATGTGAAGTCCACATCAGAAGTGCATGAGAAAAGAGCAGGCCCTCTGCTTCCACTGTCTTTCTTCTACTTGTACTTTCCTTTTCTAGGAAAAGTTTCTCTCTCCCATTTTTTTCCTATCTCTAGGTGATAGGGTAATGAATTCTAGAAAATCTTCTCTGTAGAATCAATTATGCCATCCTAGCACTAGGTTTCTTCATCCCCTGGGATTTAGGGAAGAAAAGCCACCCATCCACCAATGATTCTTCTTCATTTCTCCCTGACTTTTACAACCTGGAAAACTAATGCTTCTGCCACTATTTCCTGTAGACAAGAAAAGGAAGGGTTGCAAATTAAAATTCAAAAATTTCTGCAGCCACCTTAAAGTGACAGGGAGCCCTCTGGGTGTCTAATTTCTTGGAATTAAGGTAAGAATTTTCCAAGGTATTCTGGGGCTTTAAGAAGCATATAAAATGCTAACTACTGGATAGCTCCCCTAAAGTTACTAAGTGCTAAAGTCCCTAAACTGGTGAGCAGGGAGGAAGGGACATAATTATAATCTTTGTGTACCATTATCTTTAATGCTTCCTGGTTAGCGAAGGTTACTGAGTCTGAGCACAGGGAGAAGTATATCACTATGGACCAGCTTAGTGAGGCAGGAGAACCCATGCAGTTTGGGACCACATTAAAGCCTTGAGTCAAGTAAAAGTTCTAATGTATCACCTGAAAGTTGAATTTTTCATTGGCACAAAAGCCTCTCCTCTAAATCAAATATGGTATAAACTTAAGGTCAGGCATTTAAAGGGAAAAAACACACACATGCACATTCCTACAGTGGCAGTTTCAAGTTCCTTTTTTATTAGCATTTCATTCTCAGTCACTATTGTGTTCTTCTAAAAAAGCTTTTTAATGGATTTTATTGCTCCAAACCTGTACAAGAAGCTAATGTGTTCAATCAGATGAAGTACATAAATGGCTATAGCTTAAAGCTCAAAACATTTTATTTTATTACTTCGGCAGTTTTGAATGTTGAAAGGATTGGGTAGAAAGAATTCCATCAGCAAAGAAAAAAACCTCTGAAGTGGTTCCAAATCTTTTATAAAAATACCAAACTAAGACAGTCAGCCATGAAAACATGACCCTGGGCCAATTTACTGTGTTCCTGTTTCCTGTTAGTACGTATTATGGCAATGAGGCCATTCTTAAAGTACTTCTGCTACATAGTGATATACACATAGTAGGCACTTAATAAGTGGGCAGCATATTATATTGTACTCTTTACTCTTTTGGTTGGAGAGTGCACCCATGGCACCTAAAACATAAACACTTGGGTTTCATGGCAAAATCAAACCACGCTGGGGAAGGTAAGAAATATTAATCAAATATATTTGTCTTAGCCCCTCCTAATATGGTGTGTTGTGGAACAACAGCACAAAATGGCGGTCTTGCTTTATTAGATTGTTTCTGTCTTGCTGTGCCCTCTGGAATCCTGCAAAAGAGAAGACAGACTGGGTAAGCAAGATTCTTCTCAAAATAGAGTCTTTCATGTGTACAAGATTTATTTAATATAATCTTTAATTACCAACTTTACTTTTTCTAGCAGCTACCAAAGCTATGTTTAAAAAAGGTGATACAGAAGGAATGTAAATAAGCCCAAAACATGGCAAACTAGGCATCTTTCTTCTAATTTTCTTATCTTTCATGTTGCTGTTAGGTTATCTGAGGATGATAACCAGTTATTGATCAGACTTTAAATGACAAATTCTTGGATGAAGTGGTTGACAAGGATTTGTTTTCAAGTTTTGGTGTGATGTCTCTGAGGTCTTACTGTTACTATCTCTACTGTAAGAAAAGAACTTCAGACTGCATTTATTGTATTACCATGTCCTGAGTCCTTTGTCTCCTGGGTTTCTTTTGCAAGTGTTAAAGGCTCTTTTGATCTAACTCATGATTTTTGGTGAAGTTAATGGTTTGCTGTTCACAGATAGGATTTGCTCCTTCACTCAGTGGATGAGAAAAGATTTGGGGTGAAGTCAGAGTAGACTGCGACTAGATGATGTGCCATTAAAGCTTCCTTAACACAGCTCCGGAGTTCCCCATGAAGAACAACTTTAAGACCTAACATTCAGGACATTTAAGAATGCTCTCCATTGAACTCTTTGTCTTATGGTATGTTAATCTATGTTGCCAACCTGAAGAAAGAGAAGGACTATAGTGTTCTTATGATGTCACTTAAAGCAAAGAGCTGAATTCTTCAGATAAAATATGGACAAAGGTGATACTTTGTCCTTGGAGTTTCAGAAGATCTGATTCTGCACCACTTGTGGGTAAGTAACTTAAGGTCAAGGAACTTTCTAAAATAGAAAGTTGTTCATTTTTGCAGGACTTTTTAAATCCATCTTATCTGAAATTCTCAAACAGTTAACATGACAGACAACTACAAATAGAAGACAATTCAAACTCACTTTGATAATGAGTCAAGAGTCTGCTGGGTGGCTGTTGTCCTTTTATCTTGCGATCCATACAAGAAAGTCTGAATCTGAAGACACTGCAAAATAAACCATTTACCAAGTTAAATATGGAAATATAACCAAAACAAAATTGTAGGCATTTAACATTTCTCTTGAATGATAGAATCTCTTCCACATAGCCATTACATGATTAAATTCATGACCAGGGATACTTCCATGAAGAAACAAAATTTCCTTCTGGGAACTTGGAAAACTGAGGGATCTATGCATAAAAAAAAAGGAACATTTAAGAAACAGTGTGCCATAGACAAAGCATTTGTACTTAGAATATCCAGGTTTAGGTCTTTAAGTTCTGCCACTTAGTAGCTATGTGAGTCTTGGACAATCACTTAATTTCTTTATAAACTCAGTTTCTGTATTTTAAAAATGAACATATTACATCTACCTAAATAGGATTGATGTAAGGATGAGATAAAATTATATAAAGCACTTTTAAAACTTCAATATGCTACATAAATATAAGCTGTAATTACTTAGGAGGCAATCTGATACAATAAGACGAATCAAAGAACCTGTGTACAAATTCCAGCTTTGCCTGTAAGATCTGAGACCTTTTTCAAGTCACTTGACTTCTCTAGCTCTCAGTTTCCCCATCTATAAAACCAGAGTGTTAAGTCTCTGCTGGCTAAATCTATGATCCTATTTCTTGATCAGAATGACTTATTCTTTTACTTAAGGTTAGGCATTTGTTAAAGAAAAAAACTTTTATCTTTAAAAAAGCATCTAATGAAAATTAGGTTTAATTAACATTCTATAGTCTCTTTCTATTCTTGTTAATGTACATTTGTACCTACTTGTAAGTAGTATGCTGACTTAATCTTGTGTTCTTTTTTCTCTTAACATTTCATTTATGATAGCTACCACTTACATAGCATTTTAAGGTTTTCAAAGTGCTTTACGCTTATTATTTCATTTAGTATATATCTTTAATGCTGAAATGAGTAATTCTTCAGACATTCAGAAGGGCGTAAAAAACAATAACAGTAATAGATAGCATTGCTACTGACCACAGTAGCTGAAATAAAGCTGCATCATTCTATCTAGCATTTATCTTATTTCAGTTTAAATGAACATCCCACAGCCTTCTAGCAGAAATTTAAATGAAATTTTTTAACTATCAGACATAATTTTGTAACATGCATTATTTACATCCTCTACTAAAAGAATATTAGATATGTAAAATGAGGATAATGGCGTCTACTTCATAGGATTGCTGTGAGAATCAAATGAGTTAACACATGTAAAGCTCTTTGTAAACTTTAAAGGGCTACATAAATGTTATTATTATTGTTATCTGGAAAATAAGAAATATAAAAATTTAAAGTCCAGTTTACTTATTTTGCAGATGAGGAAACTGAGGTGCAGAACCTGAAAAGATTTTTCTAAAGACTTGTAGAATTATATATTCATTGCTACATAGCAATGTATGTAAAATGTATGTATACTAAAAGCTATATGTATACTATATATTCTACACTATACTATATATAGTACATATACTATACTATGTATGTATACTAAAAGCTATATGTATGTATACTATATATTCTATACTATATTATATATAGTATATATGCTATACTATATACAATGTATGTATACTAAAAGCTATAACTTTTAGTAATCTAGGAGTGAATTATCCATTTGTAGATTACCTGGCCTCTACTTTCTTTCCTGTTTCCTTCCTTAGTCACTTCAATCTGAGTGTTCCTATCAGAATCTGGACACACAAAAGGGGAGATAAATTTAAATCAGTTTGTAAATATTTTGACAGCTTTACTTGAGAAAAGAATGGGTGGAAATAGGGTTAAAGTTAACAGCTAAAACAATATTTGGGGACTAACTGTAGATCTGTTTATTCTCTCTGTCATCCATTTTCATATGCTCAAGGTAATTATACATCAAGCCATCAAAATGTGGTGTCTTTACGGGTTCAAGCTCTGGAAGTTATGTTCAGTCCTGATATGACTCCAGGAATGAAACTGCTTTGTTAAAAGTTCATGCTTTAGGAAAGAACAAATCTGGTAAAAATGAGATTTTTAAGAACTTTTAAAATAAGTTTTAAAATTCTCATACTATCTTTGCAAAAAAGACTTGGCCTTTGAGAGCTTATATGTCTTTTTTTTTTCTTTTTAAGTTTGTGCCTCGTTGCTGTTGTCCTCTCTCTCTACTAATTGCCTAATATTCATTACTACACTGAAGGAATATGCCTTCACTTGGCATCAGGTTAGTGACTGAACAGAATGCTACAGCCTTGGAAAAAGAAAAACTTTAGAAAATTATTTCTTGTTCTAGGATAACAGAAAATAATCTTGCACTTTTTTGTATCCCAAAAATCCATCAGAGATTTCTTTTTTAGCAGCTGATACTTCCTACCAAAATAGATTTTATTTCCTTTCTCTTACAAAACAAGAAATACCTCCACTCAGCTTTGAAAGGTCAGGTTTAATTTTAAATATACAGCATCTTCTGTATTTACATATTTATGAGTGCCTCTGATGCAGTTCATTTTGAGAAGGGCTGATGTTAGCATGATTTGCAGTTAATTCATTTACCATAGCATTAAAATTTTACTGACAAATGCCATTTTCTGAGGCCACCAGCTGAAAGCCACCTCCTCACCCCCAGGTTTTCTTGTATTAATTTATGTCTTATACACATTTATATGTGTACATATTGACTTCCCCTTCCCAAATGTGTGTCTATATGTCTATGTATACACAGACATACACATATGTACATATATAAGAGCAGGGCGTGTTTTATTTTTGCCTTTGTATCCCAGTTACCTAGCACAGTGTTGGGCCACATGGCAGTTGTTTGAGTGACAGCCTACACCAAGTATTTGTTCTGTTTTACTTTACTTAAAATTTCCAAAACTCTAAAGAAATAAAACCCAGGTAGTCTCTAATGCTTTCAGTGTTCACCATATACTTCCATAAAAAATGATAAGGTGTTTAACAGCTTATTAAAGCCATCATTAGTCTTCCTCTTGATGTTTTGACACTCTCTATTGCTCCAAAACCAAACGTTCAGGAGAATTAGAACCAGCTGCATCTACCATTCTGCAAAGTATATGAACCATTCGAAAGCCACATACGTGCAACATCTCTTGCCCAGGGAGAGAAATTATGCTGCTAATTATTATTCTGTGTTTTTTACTAAAACATAACTCAAACAGTCTTAAAAGGATGCCAGATTAGAAAATGAAATAGATTGATAACATGTAACCTATGCTGAACTTATGACTACTATGGTCAAGAACATCCTATTAAATAAAGAAGACAAGGGAGATGATCTTTCTATTAACCCAACAGAAGATAAATTAGTTAAGGGAAGGGATTGTTTTTGTTTATTCCTGTTTTGTCTTTGTTTACCAAACGCTTGGTCTCATACCCGGCACACAGTAAGCGCTGTAATACATGGATGCTTAACGAAGGAATGACTAAGTACATGTAGCAGTTTTTCACACCAAATGTTTTCATTAGTGACCTGAGTCGGGAATGTGTTAAATGTCTATAGTAATTTTAGGCAAGAAATGCAAAGTGAATTAATTATAAAATGTTGTACTGCCAGAATTTCACTTCTCCTGGGTTTGAATAAAATATATTTCCATTTTATTTTAAAAACATAGACAGTGACTGAGACAAAATGAGCAGAGACCACCAGAAATCTTGATGTTTGGATGTTCTACAGCTTTAATAGCTTACGTTTTTTGCTCTCCAAATCTTTCCTACCAAAGATTCAAATGGTAACCCTTCTTTGGATTCAGCAACACAAAGTGAATTTCTCACTTTGGTTTGAAGCTGATATAGAATTGGAATGAAAAGAATCCAGATGGATTAAAAATGTTGCTAAGTTTTTTTTATTTATCTGCTGTGAAATAAATGTGTCAAGTCACTTATATTTACATTCTATGCCATAAAAATCAAGCATTTAAAAGTTAAATTATTCGAAAAATATTTTATTGACTGCTGTATGTTATTATGTGCTGGGCAGCCCTGCCCTTATATTCTAATGGGAGATACGACATACACTTATATAGGTATATACAAAATACATTCAGAGGGAAGGGAAGCACTAGAAGTTGGGGGTTACAATATAGGCCTCACACAGGAAGGAGGCACTTTTACATAGTCTCTGAAGGACACCAAGAATTCCAAGAAATAGCAATGAGAGAGAGAGATAATTCTAGGCATGGGAGAGTAGCTGGTACAAAGCCATGGAGAAGGAAGAGGGAGTGTTGTATGTGAAGTTAAGTAGTAGATCAGCATAGTAAGACTGCAGAATGTGTGGAAGGAAATAATGTGTAATAAGACTGGAAAGCCTTAATGAAGCCAGATTGTGAAGGCATTAAATGAGAAACAGGAGTTTATATTTGATTGTGGAAGTGATAGGGAGCCACTGGAATTTACTGAGTGTGTGTAGTGGGTAGTGGTGAATAACATGGTCAGCTCTTTTAGGAAAATTACTTTGGTGATTTTAGGAAGCTATTGCAATAGGCCAAGAAAGAGATGATAAGGGCCTATATACTAGGGTGGTGGTTATATGAGCAAAGAGGAAGTAAAAACTGTAAGATTTAGCAACTGACTCAGTATGTGAAGGAAGAAATTAAAAGCCAAGGATAGTGACACTAAGTTTGTGAATTCAGGTGATTTAAAAGAATAGTGGTAGCCTTAAGAAATATAAGGATGTTTGGAAAAGTGCAGAGATTGAAGGGAAAGATAATGACTCCAACCATGCACATTGAGTCTGAGCTTCTTATAGGGCATCCAGTTCCAAACGTCCAGGAGGCAGTTTGTGATGTGGACCGGAATCTCAGAAAAAAGAGTAGGGCTGGATATAGAGATCTGGGAATCTTCTGCACAGAGATGATAATTAAATCCATGGAAGTTAGGAGGTCATCCAGTGAAAGAATGAAGAAACATAAAGAAGGCCCAGGACAGAGCTTTAGGGCAGGCCCACAGTTTGAAGGCACAGCATGGATTAAAAGCCAAAAACGGAGTCTGAGCAGGAAGAGATAAGGAGAAGAACCAGGAGAGAGCAGTGTTCTGGAAACACAAGGAAAAGAAAGTATCTAGGAGGAAGTAAGTGGTCAACAACGTCAAATGCTGCAGAGAGATAAAAAACAGGAGGCTGGAGAAAAGGCTATTTCATCTGGCAATTAAGAGATAACTGGTAACTTTGGAAAGAGTCTTTTCAGTTTGGTGATGTGTTTGGGTTTAGAATAGAATGAGAGGAGAGGAAGGAGATACAAGTACAAACAATTTGAGAAAGGGAAGAATGATATAGGATGATAGCTAGCCTATGGTAGGGCCTTTTAGGATGGGCGTTTTTTGTAGACAATAGGGAAGAAACCAGTATATAGGGAGAGACCTGTGGATCAATATGCTGGAGAAGAAAGGAGTAGAATGAATCAAATCCGCAAAGTGATTAGAACTGTGGAACATCCAAGAGGATTAGCCTCTTCAAAGGAGTAAAGGAAGAGACGATAGGGGATGATGTCAAGTGATAAGAAGAAGCTTATGACAAATGGCTTTGATTGTTTTCAGGTTGGGGAAGGGGATACTATGTAGTGGTATCAAACTCAAAAAGAAATGGAGCCCTGCAGGTCATATATTGACTTGGAAAACCACAAATTAACATAAATGTTGTACTGTATTTACATTTATCTAATATATATTATACACATAACATATATTTAACACTCCTCATTTATATATATATATATATATATATATATATATATATTAAAATATATGCTTCCCAGTCACAGGTCCACTTGCAGCCCTCTGTGAGTTTGATATCTCTGAAAGAGCAGCCTATTCAAAGAAATGAGCTTTGTTGTAAAGGAGATGAGTCATCTGAACAGAGAGAGTGGAGAAGCAGGGGAGACCATGGCAAGGTTTTGCCTGTGAGTTACATAATACAAGAATATGCAGTGGTTTGTTTGACTTGCTGATGGGCCAGTTACATCTCCTTGACAGACATACCCATACGTAGCCCATTGTTCTATGTTTAGTTTTTTTTTTTCCATCTCAGGTGTATCTTCTTCCCTGGCCCTTATTGAGCATCGCTCTTTTCTGGCATTGGGACAGCCTACTTAAGGATACGTTAAGTATCTGGTGAAGATCATTCATCTGTGAATGTTCAAAGTTACTTCAGTATATAAGCCCCTAACAATTCTAGATACCATCATAACCTGGATAATCTGGTCCTCAGTGCACACTAACTCCTTTTGGACCCTCTAAGTACCTGCGCACCCACCACACAGCACAATACAGAGAACAAACCGTCAGTGGATGGGAACAGAGGAGACCTGGGCTTAAGTCTCTACTCAGTTGCAACCTTGATGTGTGACATTGGGGATGTAACATATCTGGATACAAATTTTGTCATCTATAAAACAAAGATTTTAGATCTGGTTTAATGAAGCAATGAATAAATATATTTAGTAGTTTTTCACACCAAATGTTTTCCTTAGAGACCTGAGTAGGGAATGTCTTAAATGTCTATAGCAATATTCGGCAAGAAATGCAAAGTGAATTAATTTTTAAATGTTGTACTGACATAATTTCATTTCTCCTGGGTTTGAATAAAATTTGTATTTCCATTTTACTTTAAAAACATAGACAGTGACTGAGATAAAATGAGCAGAGATCAACAGAAATCTAATGTTTGGATGTTCCACAACAATTTCACGGTTCTAACGGGTTAGATTTGGTGATGTCTAAGGTATTTTCCAGGCCTAACATTCTATTAAGTCTTAACCAAACCATGATCTAATTTTCTTCATCGGTGTGTTTTTGCCTAGCAGATCTGTCTTATTCTGGGTCAGGTTTGTGTATTTTTCTAGATATGCAGAGAGAAGCACCTTAGAAACAAATTATGGTGTGCAGTAACTTCTTGTTTGGGTGTCTTGATGTTGTTAAACAGCTTCTATCTGAGGGAATTCTTCTCTTTTGAAAGGGATGAAACCAGCACTTTTTTGGGGGAAGAGGGAAATGGTCAAATATGATGGGGCTGTCATTTACATGTTCATTGTGAACCAATACGTAGAGGTTCTATTATTTTGTAGCAATGAGTGAAAAGTTTCCTTCTCTCTCTATATGAAAATAATTTACATCAGGTATATTTAGACCAAAATTAGTGACATACTAAAGAGATAGTAAGATTTGAAGGAATATACTGAGGGAATTATATCTAAAATGTGGCAGCAGAGCTAATAAAATAGGTCAGGAGATATGAATTCTGGATTGTAGAAAAAGAACGTGTTCTCTGTGTGAACACAGAAGAGTTTACTATATAAATAGTTTCTCCCTGCTCTGTTTATAGGACTATGTGCAGTAGGTTTTGAGTTTACTAAAGAAGACTTCATGGAGAAAAATGATTTTATTGTTTGGTGAATTTTTCAGTATTTGGGTTCATTTTAATCAAGCAATACGCTCAATCCTACTAAACTTACAATTATGGGGAATAAAGAATAATTAATTTTACAACAGACTTTAACAGAAGACGGAAGGGCCTGGTGTGCTATAGACCATGGGGTCATGAAGAGTCGAACGCAACTGAACAACAAAAATTTCATAATTAATGTTAATGTTCACAACTAATGTTGTTTCACATCACTTTGTATTATAAACAGAATTCTTTATGTTTAACACGTTTCTTTAGCAGCCACTGTAAGCCTGGTTTTGAATTCTTTTTGCATGTTGTCACCTACCTTGAAGTGCCAGCAGTGATACTTGTTTTAGAAGAAAAACCAGGGTCTTAGGATGGAAAAATGTTTTGATTTTGCGCACTGAAATTCCCTTTGGATGCCAACAGAATCACTGTACTTTCGTTACAGGCAGATAAATGATCCGATATGCTATTTAGTAATTTAATCCCACCTTCTGCTTTACTTCCTTGGTCTGTTTTTCATACCCTTAATAACCATGCTTTAGACCATTCAGCACAAGAATACATCTGGAAATGCTACAATTAACTGGATTTCAGGCTACTAAGCTGGAAACTTAGGAACTGCAGCTGCTGTTGTGATACAAATAGCAGAAAATCCACACTTCGCTGGTAACTTTAAGAGCTGCTGGCTTCACACAACCCAAATGCTAAATGTGGCATTTCAAAAAGTTCCCATTTAGGAGCAGATGTAACAGAGCCAGCTTTCAGTAATCACTTGTGTCCTGCATGTTCACTGATAAGCCAACCACTGGCCTTAGATTAAGTAAAATGATTATATATGTATATGCATGCATGTATATATGTATGTATATATAATGTGTGTACAAATACACATACACAATACACAAAAAATATAAATACATGTTTCAGTGTCTTTCTCTTTAATTTTGGTAAGCTGCTAAATAAGTTTATGCCTTTTTTACCTTCACAATGTTGAAGACATTGTATATGGAGTTTATAATTAATAGAATTTTAATGCATAAAGTGACAAAATAAAAGGTTACTACCTTTCATTTGTGCCAGGACTTATTGAATCCAAAAATTACTTCCAACTTTACCTCCTAGAAATGTGAATGAATACGAGTCTATATGACTCTTGCCTTTGGCCTTTGTCTATCCTTTAAGACTAGATCTCACATGGAGGGAATGAGGGTAGTATGATGGAAAAAGCATGAGACCTGGAGTCAAATGATATAGGCTCAAATTGCACCTCTGATGCTGCATGATTTGGGGCAAGTCATTTAACTTCACTGGGCCTCAATTTCCTCATCTGAAAAAAGTTTGCGTATGTGTGTGTGTATGTGTGTGGTGGTCAGATTATGAAGCCTCCAAGGTTTTTTTATCCTATATATTTATCCCTGAATTCTTCCTGATACCTAAGCATAGCTGTCATATACTCCAACACCCCTCTCCTACTTCAATCCTGATTCATGAAGGCAGATTTATTTGTAGAACACAGACCACTTAAGCAAAGTGGGAACCCTCAAAACAAGTAATGGTAGGTAGCTTAGGGTCAGTGGCTTGTGAGCAGGGACTTTTAACAGCTTCGACCCTTAGCTTTCCTTATCCTCCAGGATTTGCAGGTTATCAGGAACAACTTCAATAGCAGTGCTCTTCCCAGAGGTTGGCAACAGCCCCTAGAAATCAAAAGACTACTAACCAACCACACTACAAACTTTGTAATGCTGTGTTCAGGTCTAGTGTCCACATATTATTTAAATTCTTCTTGATATATTTTAATTTTACAGCAATTTCAATTCTCAATATTTTCTTCCCTGCATTCCCATATAGAGAGTTAATCCTTATAATTATAACCTGGCTTTTGCATGTACCCATATCTAAGGGCACCTGAGATGGAGGCACCTATGTGGGAGGCTATGCCTTTGCAACCAACAGACAGGGACAGTCTCTCTTTCTTTCCTGCAGCATGGGAGATAAGGGTGAATGAAGGTTCCATTATAGCATGGGCACCATGCTCTGAGCTGGGTGGGGGAAGGGCTATATTTCAATATTGCTCCCCCACACCTCCTCCCATCCCCCTTTTCGGCCCTGTAACTCAAAGAAATGATGTTTTGGTCTGTTTTGTTTATCTTTTTCAGTTCTAGGTGCAGGTTGAGACACTATAAATTTCAACACGTCTTTCTTGGTGTTAGAGTCAGTTCTTTCACTCTTGTTAGGTATTAGTAAACACTTCCTTCTTGGTTTCCATGTTTTATATGTTTTCAGAACTAATTAGAAAGTTGTCTAAGAATAAGATTCAGTTAAAAATGAAATTTGAAGAAGATTACTGTCTTTTCAAGATAAGAAGTAGATATAAGTTGGTTTGTTCAGATCAAAGTTGGGATCAATTAATCCTAACCCTAACCTTAACCCTTAGGTGGTATCAGCTTAATAAAATAAGCTTTTCCATAGTCCTAAGCCCCACTCTCCACTTCTCACCCCGCCCTCCACCCCCCCAACAAATGCTGAGGGAGGAATGAGTGGGCATTTGTCTTGACTTATTATTAGGTTTACCTTCTTAAATTTCCTGTATGCCATGTTCTGGTCTCCATGTGCCAGGTCTGCTTCTCCAAGGAAAAAGTAAGTCCCTGCCACTTCAGGACTGACATCCCCAAATGTTGCTACTTTGGCATCTAGGGATTCCTTCAGTATTTGAGCTGCTCTCTGAAAGGAATAAAAAGCTATGTTGTTGGAAAGGTTCAGAAGTTGATGAAGAGCAAGTTAACTGTTAAGAATATTATGTAAGTGAGGTTTATTTTTACTCTTTGGAAGAATGAAGCTTTGTACAAATGCCTTATAATATTCTTTGTCTAAACAAGAGACAGGAAGGCACAGCCACATTTTTTAAAAAACAGTCTAGGACTTTTGCATGACCTAACTCAATAAAGAGAGCGAAGCCACAAAACTAGAAGGAAAGCCCATATTGTTATGTCAATTGTTCATTTTTGTTGAATAGTGAACTAATTTAATATTTTTAGTTGAAGGATCTTCTTCCCCTCACATAGAAAAAAAGCTCTAAGCTATTTTTCTAATTTGGATGCTTTCATAAAGTCTAGGATACATCCCAGAGATTTTTCTCATAAATAATTTCAGACACTAAAAGTAGACACAGAAACATGACATGACATTTTTATTTGGTCTGCTTTATTAGAATATTTTAATCCCAGCTATGGAATTAAGAAAAAACTAGAGTTGGTCAGAAAATAATGAAATAATGTCTCCCTAGCTAATCTCTATAGTGATTCACTTGAAAATGCTAGGAAAAACATTCTGTCCAAAATACTATGTACTAAAATTTGACAAAATTCTGTCAAAAACATTTGAATCTCCTATACTAAATACTGAAACTCTATTAAAAGATCTGTTAGATTGAAGATTAGCTATAAGTTGTACAAACTAGCTATGCAATATTTTCAGATATTCATATATGACACTTCCATGTTACATGTATGTATGCACACACATACACCTATATGTATAGATGAATTTGTGTATATAAGACAACATGGATACCTAGTTCCAGAGTCAGAAAGACTTGGGGTTCAAGTCCCATCTCTGACATACACTAATTGTGAGACTGTTAAACTCTCAATGTCTCAAGTTATCCTCTAAGACTGTAAGTTGTAGAACAGATGGGAAATCTGCTCTGGTACAAGGAGTTAACCTCCACCAATGAAATTACAAGTGCAGTCCTACACACACACACACACGCAATGAGATACATGTATTCAGAAATATAGGTGGAATTTTTTCTCAAACTCGAAATGCGATTTCATTTGTATAAGAAGCTTCAGATAAAAAACTACATCTTCCAAGGAAGATCATTCCTTCTGCTGCACTTTAAAGTTTGAAAGAGTGCTTGTGGGCACTAAGGGTGATATGACTTGTCCAGAGGTAAGAATTGAAGACTGATATTCCTGACTCAGAGGCCAGTTAAAGGGCTTTACTTTAAAGATTCAAAGGCCTGCTGATATGTATACATTTATAAAAGAAATCATTTAATGCTCTTACCAATATCAAAAATTTCTGCTAAACAGAATGAAACAACCCCCTTAAGAAAAATAAATTGTGCTTGGCTTCATTTTTAGCTGTTCTTAGATTTGTCAGCTATTTTGCTTGCCTGATGGTGTGTCACACATTTGTTGGAAATGAATGAAACTTCAGAAAAAGAGTAGAGTCTGCAAGTGTTTCCAAAGGAAATGACTAACTGGCTGTAGATGGCCAATTATGGGAACAGAGTTTAGGAGTCTCGCTCTCTCCTCCAGAGATCAGAGGTCCAGCGGCAAGACCAAAGTCCAAACGACTGGAGATGCCCCTGCAGGTCGCACTTGGCCAAGAATACAAGGAGGCACAAAATAGCCTAAGCACTTAAAGGGCTTGTAGTCTCACTGGGTAAGGGAGACAAGAAAAGTTCAATAGCAATAAATATTTTAAGCAATACACAAGAGAGGAGTGCATCCTCAGTCATGATTAGCTGCCAAACCAATTTTACAGCCAGAAAGTGCTTCAGGACTTCAGAGGGAACTAGAGCTAGAATTAGGGTGGGGCTTGTTGGAAGGTATTGAAACAGCATTTTCACTCTTTCTTCATACAGAAAGGCAAGACTTTAGTGCCCACTTATCAAGAATAATTAAACTAGGAAGCCAGAAGATGCCCTATTTCTCTATGAGAACCCCACACCTTGATGCACACAAATCCTTCCCTGGCCTGTACTACAAGGCAGGGCATGGACTCCCTCACCCCTACCGACTTCTTCTAGGGGTTTTAGGGTCTTTTTTCCATCATCCTTCCTACCTTTTCCTTACTCAACTGAACTTGTCACTGACAATAAAATTCCTAGTTATGGCTTTACAGGAAGGAAAAATGACTATGCTGAGGTGATCAGGGAGCATTTCACAAAGGAGGTGAGACTATGCTGAGTCTTTAAAGATCGGGATAGAGCGAAGTGGGCAGGGCATTCTAGATGGGCAAGTCCAATGAGTAAAGCAGTTTGGGTGAAGGAAAGAGTTTGTGTAGGGAAGTTGTGGGAGGAAAAATCCTCCCACCAGAAAAGTTCGTGGTAGATTGTAGAGGGCTTTAAATGTCAGGCTAATGGAACTGATTGTATCCTGTGGTCAGCAGGGTACCAGTCAAAGATTTTGTGCAGGAGAATGACACATTAAAATTCAAAATTCAAAATCTTATAATAGTGTTTACACTACAGATGAAATATTTTAAACCTTTTACCTACAGAATGATTTTGAAATGTGAGGGATAAAACTGCTGGAAAAGCAGTTTATCTACAGGATTATCCTTATCACATATTAGCATATGTAGCAAAATTTTAGGCTACAAACTATTAAAAAGGATGAATATCAGCTTGCTAATATACCACAGAATAGCCACTGGCAGAGATTCTATTCTTGAGGTTGATCAAAATGGCCCCTGTGTAATCTGAGTTAGACTTCAGGGTGCAAGAATCAGTAGGACCATTTTTCAACTTTTTATATGATAAAGACCAGTGGCAAAGATAGTCCACAAAAAGCAGGCCATCTAAAATTCACTTATATTTTGCTTTGGAATGAATCTTGGGGCAGAAGTTTTACTTTACTAGCCCCACTTTCCTTGTTCTTCAAGTAATAGAATACTGTTTCAATAATACTGTATGAAAATGAACTCTTCTTTCCCAAATGTACATGTGCATGTGTACACTTATACACAGATGCACATACACAGACTTATTGCAGGGTGTAGATGACCCAAAAAGTAGACAAAGTGGCAAAGGAAGTCAGCTTGGTAATGAAAATTTGTCACAAAAAATCTAGTCTTGTTTTGATTTTTAATATAAAATTGTGGTACAACATGTAGATTTCTGGAAGTTGTTAAATTTTAGGGTTGATGGTCAGATAGTTCCCTATACATATTCATAATTAATAAAGATGAATTTTGAATGTTTGATCCATTTTCACATGCTGTTATAAAGTACAATTGTTAAGAGTTGATGAATCAGAACTTCTACTCTTGTAGTTTCAGATGAATGTACTTCCCTCTATGGTCCTAAACAAAGACGGTTCTTTTTTCACACTATTAATTACTACATACCAACTATATATAGCTACAACTTGACCCATAGAGTCAAGAGAGATCCCATTATTAGTTTACCCATCAGTCTCATATCAGTGTCTCAGACTGCTGTTCTTACGGATACTTCTAACCATTCTGAAACCATTCTAACCATGGACAATTCTAACCATTTTGAAGATCAAGTTGATTTCCCATTGTAAACATCAGCTCTTAAAGCCTTTGAACAGAATCAGTCCTACTCCAGGTCTTACCTTTAGCTTACCAGTAGTCCGAAGAAAATGGCAAAATTCATCTTGAATTGCCAAAAATTTGTCACTGGCTGTTCCTCTGGCTTTCTTAAGGATAGTCATACTCTCTTGGAAATACTGCTCTGCCACATCTACAAAAAAAAATCATTTAAAAAATGAAGACTGCCACCAGATTTGGAAAGAAAAAAAGAGAATAACAATGTTTTTGGTAATGAAAATCTATCTGAAAATAAATAAACAAGCCTACCAATGAAATGAATGAGATGAAAAGACTTATGATAATAATAGCTAACATTTATATAGTGGTTTTTATGGTTTGCAAATCATTTTATAATCACATTTTAATAGCATTTTTCAAGTTCTCAAGGCCTATTCTTATACAACATCTCCTTTGATCCTTAAAATAACCACTTGAAGTAGGAAGAGCAGGTATTATTATTCCTTCTTTAACACATAATAAAAAAAAGCAGCATATCAAAGAAGCTGAAGGATGAATTGCCTCATGATCACAAAGCTAATATGTCAAACTGGCTTTCCAAGGCCTACATGTATCTTAATTTTCCCCTTGAGATGGCATAAATATGACGATTTGTACAAGAGAAACAAAATTCCTTCAGACAGGAAATCAACATGGATTTTTTTTTATAATGGATAGTCCTTAGGATCTGATCATATAATATTAGTTCCTTACTGATGTCAGCAATCTAAGAGCCTGTTTATTTTTAATGAACCCTAACTTGTCTGACTGGATAATGATGTTATTAATCATTACTTCTGATGACTTAACTTACCTAGAACATAGCCAAGAATGTGAAAGGAAGCCAACAAGACCTCTGGAAAGTGAAAATGAGCATATAAAGTTCATAAACTAAATATCAAGCAATCTGTTTATAGGAGAAATACTCAAAATTCATTAGCTATTTATTTTTTTTTAGATAGAGTGATAACAAAGTTTTCCTTAGATGAGATGCCATAATTCAGTAATTTTCACACTATTAACTGCCACATATCAACTACACCTACAGTTTGGGCCACAGAGTCAAGAGAGATTCCCTCGTTACTTTACCCATCAATGTCGCATATGTTTTCAGACTGCTGTTCTTAGGAAAACTCCTAACTGATTTGAGTAGATACAGTAATTTAGAATTGGTAAGGAAGACAGCTAGATGCAGGCACACAGATAGTAATAAGAAGTGACAGCTGATAGAGGGATGAGACAGAAAAAGGACCATAAAACCAAGACACAAGAACTCAAAATCATCACAGCCTAGAGCTATACAGTGAAGGGGTAAACATCTTAATTAGCTCTTAAAGACAGCACTCTATTGATTTTCACCAAAATAGTTTTATTATGGTGCTTTTAATTGATGTCCACGATGATGACCAGAGGCTTCAAGAAAAGGTTAAATTCTATTTTGTTCCCTATTTAAGAAGCCAGGGAAGTATATAACACATTTTAGAAAGATTTCTACCAATAAAAGCTTAAAATAAAAATAAAATTTTGATGTTTAAAGGGAGAACTTCCATTTGAGCTGGTTCCCAATTTTTTTTAGGGCTCACAGAAGAAGGATTAGCTTGATGCGCGTGGGCTGGGGTGCGAGATAAAGGCAAATAAAAACATAGTTTTCCACTCCATGATGCCAGTACATTCTAATTTTTAGATTGTGGGAGTTTGTAGCTGCCCATTAACAAGGTCACAAATAAGGATTATATATGAAACCACACATCTATTACATATAGCTTGTTTTAATGTATGTATATGTATATATGTATAAATTTAACAGAGCAGTACCAACATCACCTTGTATCCTCTTTACACTTTCTTTTCATCTCTTTTGTGTATCTAAAATATATTTGAAAATGTATGTCTTATTTTATACCCATAGTCTCTTATCTCTCTATGAAGAAGTAGAAACATGTTTCATCATTAATTTTCTGAGGCTGTGATGAGTCATTGATAAGAGTCCTAGTTGTTTTCCATTACAATGCTATGGTCGTTGTAATTAGTTTATGTTCATTCAGTTGACCTCAGCATCAGTTCATATAAGTTTTCTCAGATTTCTCTGATTCCATTCCTTTTCATCATTTCTTATGGTAAAATAATATTCTATTATATTCATATACCATAATTTGTTTATTCCCCCACTGATGGGCACCCACTTTTATTTTTAATTCTTTGCAACAACAAAAAGTGGTGCTATTAATATTCTGTACACATGGGTCTCTGTCTCTGATTTTTTGTTGTATAAAACTAGTGATGCTATCGCTGGATCCAAGAGTATGCAGTTTAGTGACTTTTGGAAAATAGTTTTAAATTGGTTTCCAGAGTAGATGTCCCAATTTACAATTCTATCAAGAACTCGTTACTGTCGCTATTCTTATAGCCCCTCCAACAACTGTAATTTTCCTTTTTTGTTATCTTTGCCGATCTGATGGGTGTCAGATGGCACCACAGAACTGTCTTTTTCATTTCTCTTATTATTAGCTATCTGGAGCATTTTTTATATACCAACTGTAATTCTTAATTGATTTTTGGGATGATTATGTTATTTTAGTTAATATTGAAACAATTTTATTTAACTAAATACAACAAATACTGGGCATCAATATAATATCTAATCATCTAGTTAGAATAATATTAGCAAAGTTAGGTTTAATCAAAATGATATGGAACATAAGCTCTCAAAGTAGGTGATACCACCCCCTGGGGGGCAATGGAATGATTCAGGGAGGTGGTAGTAGTTTGAAATGCCCCAAATTTCAAAACAAAACAAAACAAAACTGCTAAAGCAAGGTTTAAAGAAAGTAGAGGGAGAAGCTGAGTAATTTTTTTTTTTAAAAGCAAGTAGTAGGCTAAATAAGTTTGGGAACCTCCATATGGAATGAAGAATTATAACCAACTGAATACTTTGTCTAACTCAGACTTAAGTAGTGATAGACTTCCTCTTTTCCTTTACTCCGGGCTTTTTTAAGTTCTTCTGTGTCTTCATTCTGAAGATTACTTTTTATTGAACAGTATGATATAAGTCTAATAAAAGGCAGAGGACTTTGACTAACACAATTTTGTATCTGACTAATACCTAGTTAGTTGAAGATTTTGTTTATCAAGATTTAAAGTGATAGTACGACGTGTGTCCTCTTCTAAACTACTCTCTGCTCTCCTTTGTGTGTTACATTTTTTTGCATTTTCTTTTATTCTTTCTTTCTTTTTTTTTTTTAACATCACTATTAGAACCTTCTCCCACCATCATTAACTTAAAAATGGCTTATGTTCAAAAGTTATTTTGTATACTGGCCATTTGGAACTTGGAACACATTTTCCCATAGAAACAATGTTATAATTAGTGCTTCTGTTTTCTGATGGGATCACAAATGCTTATCTAATCTACAATGTAACTGAACTATATAAAGAACTAAAAGTACTAGCCTGAATTTTAGAAGTCGATGAAAGAGTCAGGTTAGAAGAGAGTTTATCCTGTCTTTCCTGGGTACAAAGTCAGCTCATGGACAAAATTTTGAAACAGGTCAAGTTGGTATTTGGTATACTTCCACCTCCTATTCTGTTTGCTCTCGTCTCTCATGGACCGTGAGCCCTCATCCTTCCCTAAAGCTTGAACTATGGCATCTCAGGAAGACCCACCTTATGAAAGTATTCCATGCCCCACAATTACCTCCCTCCTTTCTCACTGCATTGTTATAATGATGACCTTTTTGAATCTGTTTTCTCACCTAAAGGATGGCAGTCATCACACTACTTATCTCATAGGATGATTGTGAGAATCAAATAAGCTAATATTTACAAAATGCTTTGCAAATCTTAAAGTGTTATGTAAAGTCGTCTCTGTATTATTAATATTTTTATAATAATAATAGCAAATGTACATAATGTTTTAAGGTTTACAAAGTGCTTTCCCTCAACACAGGTGATATTAGCTAGATTTTTAGGAAGGTTATTCAATCTTATTGAACTAATTTAAACTAATATGTGAGTGAATGACAATTTTCTCCTTTAATCATCTTTTTTTTTTATTTTTTCTCTCATTCTCTTGAGGGGTGATAGCAGGGGCATTAATGTAGGCCAGACAGGCATGCCAAATGGGGTCATAAAGTCAGAAAAAACTGAAATGAATAACAAAAATGAGCTCCAAAAACTGAGATTATCAGTTTATAAAAGTATATGCAAGGAGATGATAAGAGAGGAAAACTCCCCAAAGTTTCCTGTTTTCACAATTTATTTTGTCCACTTCCAAAACCACAAATTCTCCAAAATCTCCATGCTTGTCAAAGTGGCAGCAAATATGATGTTTTCATCATTGGAAGAGGCAAATGGAATGAGGCCTGTGACAATTATGTTATAGATATGAATGAGTGCAGCTTTAAGGCTCTCCCTCTGTCATCCCTCATTCCCAATACATGGTCAAATTTCAGTTTTGGCTTTTTTTTGTTCTGTCCTTTCCTGCATCAATATCATCCTTCTTAATAAAGAAAACAAGCAAAATAGGAGTTTAATAGTTTTGTCTTATTTCTTTCATTTATTTTCATTCTATTATTTCTTTGATCTTCCTCTGAACTCCAACAAAACCAGAACCCCCCCAAAAAACCCAACTTTTTGCTTGACTTTAACTTCCTCTGCAAGATTCAGTTCATTTGCACATAACTACACTGAAAAGTTGACAGACTTTCTGTGCAGTTATTTTTCCTCAATAGCTACTAGTTATAAATGTAGTTGGAATGAAAACATGGAAAGATTGCTGACACTGGGAGGCAAGTCAAGCACCTGTGGCTCTTGTGGATGCTATCAAATTTACTGACTGATTCACTATCCTATATTTTAAAAAATGACCTAACCTTCTGCAGAGGTCCATATCAAGTTGCTAATGATTCAAGATCAGCTTTTTAAAGTTAAGACTATCCTGTCTTAGACATCAGGTATAAGAAGTTCAAAGGCTTTTTGACCACCCATGGCCTACAGTGCACTTAGTTTAATGGAACAAATTCTGTCAGTCAAATGTGGAATCCTTATAAGGGAGCAATACCTACCTTCCCCATGGAAAACTATTGCTAAACTTCCAAAATGGCATACATAAAAGTATGTGTAATAATTTTCTGTGGCTAAAGAATTATAGACATCAATGTTATAAACAAATGATGTTGATAATAATTCAAAATTTAGTTCCTATTAGATAAGCAATATAAGAATTGTGATAGATTAAGAAACTGAGGATGAAACAGGTTAAGAGAATTTGTCCACAGTCTTACAGTTAGAGGGAGATAGAACCGAGACTCAGACCTAGCTCTTCTAATTTTCCTGGCTGTCCTCCACGCCTAGAATCCTCTCCTTCTCATCTCTTCTTCCTTTTATCCCTACTTCCTACAAGTCCCAGCTATAATATTTCATTCTACAGGAAGTCCTTACTAATCTCTCTTAATTTTAGTGCTTATGTTGGTTATAGCTTGTTTGTATGTATTTATTTGCATGCTGTCTTCATTAGACTGTGAGAGCTCTTTGAGGTTATGTACTCTCTTTTGTCCATCTTTGTAATCCCCAGCACTTAGCACAATGCCTGGCACATACTTAATCAATGCTTTAAACCTCATTTAATTTTCTAACAAAGTTACTAGGCTAATAGAAAAAGGAAATATTTTGGCCATATATAATCAGGTTTTTCACGTATTATTGTGGCTGAGATGAAGAGATGTGGGCAAAGTGGTTATAAAATAAAACAGAAATGGTTGATAATAGATGAATGTTCACCTGGAGGGAGGGGTCTAATGGAAGGTCTGAACAGGTCTTTGGCATTTCTATAAAACATTTTTGTCAATATCTCAAATGAAATTGACAACTGAAATTGCCAACTGTCTTTCAATAAATTGGCAACAGCTTAAAAATTTCATTTGATAAGTATCTGCATCTGGATACAAATACATCTTGATAAACGCAGACAACTGATTGTTGAAGTTCACATGGTTAAATTTAATAGGAATAAGTATAAAATCCTACATTTTGAATAAAACATTCAAGATACTAGACATAGGCTTGAGAAGGTATTATGTAACCAGACAACAGCTCATGTGAGCTGACTACAAGCTCAACATAAGCCAACAGTGTGATGTAGCAGTCTACATAAGCTCACAAAAGCTTAGGCAATATTAACAGAAGCATTGTTTTTAAGAACAATTAAATCTGTAATCCTGCTATACTCTGTTCTTACTGGATAAACTCTGGATGACAATGTTCAGTGGCAGCACATTTTAAAAAGGACATTGATAAGCTAGAGAAGAGGAAAACCATCAACAGGGTAATGATGAGAGTAGAAGCTATGCCCCAGACTCTCACATGGAGAGAATAAAACTTAGGGAGAGCAGTCTTCAAGTATTTGAGGAGCCGTCACATGAAAGGACTAGACTTGTTTTCTGGCCCTTGAATGTAGAAGCAGGAGTAAACAAGCAGAGACTGCACTCATTTCAGCATGACTTAAGAAATATTTTCTAAAAGAGAAGTGTAAAAGTAGAATTTTCTTAAAAGGACGGTGAGTTTCCCATTATTTGAATTCTTCCGTGAAAGCTGAATGACTACTTTGGAGGGGGAGGAGGGATGATGTACAGGAAATTACTGCTTAGATCTAGGACTGGGGAACCACTAAGGTCTCTTCCAACACTATGATTTAAAAAAAAAATAAATTAGGCCTACTTCAGCAGCTACAGTTCATGAGAATAATTTTTTGCAGGATAGTGACAATGCCATCCCATTTCAAAGTGTCCCTGTGGATGATTTCATTTGAGAATTCATACCTACTTAATTCCTTTAGAGGGTTTAATGGACTCTGCTATCCATGGACATATATAGACAAAAAAAAGGGAATGTTTCATTGAAAAGGTATTTAGGTATGATTACAATTTGGCAGATCTCTGGTCAGGTGGCTTTTAATTAAAATAAATCCCAGTAACACAGTGCTCATTTTCCTGGGGTTGTCCTAAGGCAATCTAAGGCTGGAAAAAAATTAGAACAATGGGGATAGTTTTAATTAAAAGAGAACCCCTCATGTAAAATTTGACAATTATCTTTTGTAACTGTCATGAAAGTAATCTCTACACTATACTAAATGAAAAACCATTAAGAACACTTGGGGATTTAAGATAGAAAAAATCATTTCCTAGCATGACTTTAACCCAAGAGTACTCAATCATTAGGCAACAGGAAAACTGACAGGTTGTACTTCATTTAAATATCATGGAAAAATCCCTCACACAGGGCAGTTTAATATAAGGGAAATCTTCCTAACAACTAAAAATGTCCAGAAGTGTTATTGGTTGCCCTGGGAAATAGTGAGGTCCTCATCCCCAGAGGGCCTCAAGCTCAATTCCTCAAGAGGGAAGTGATAAGATTGTTTGCTTAGGTATCGGTGGGGACCATGATGGTCCTTTCCAACTCTGAGAGGGCCTTGGGTAGCAACCTCAGATAGAATTGGGGACTGGACAAAAATGCTGCCTCTTTATAAACACAAAATCAGTGAATTGTAGATCTGGAAACAACTGGCAGATTCCAAGAATCTCATTTCATTTTTATAGTTTCCCCACTCCTATCACAGCATTCTCCCATATAATAGAAGCACAGAAAAACGTTTAAGTGAAGTTTGCTCTAATCATCAGAACAGGAAACAAACAAACAAAAAGATCATTCTACTAAGGTAGAAATAGGTCTTCTAATTAACAATGTTAATTAATTTTTATAGAATTTGCAATTTAAGACATAAAACTAAATGCTTTTTGCTCCTCTTCAATCATTATTAATCAACCCTTTACATTTTCATTCAAGACTTAGTTCCATCTAGAGAACTTTCTTAGATTAATGCCACCCCACTTTGACTCCTTTTTACTCTGTAAGCTTTATCTGATCATTCATTTCTTTAGTTTACACCAAGTTGTTTCTTATCTCTAGATATACTGCTTTGTAACTATTCTCATTTTTTGCATCTGTTTTGAATGCCCAGCTATACTGTAAGATTCTTGAGTTCAAGTAGCGTACTTTCTAATATGAAATGAAACATGGATAAAAATGTATTGATACGTGGGGAGTGGAAGGATAGTAGTGGTGGTGGTTATAATCACAACCTTTTCTCTAAAATGAAGGCAGCATTTACTTTACAGTAAGGTGCTTAATTGGCTTTTAAAGTAACAATAGCATTAACATTTCTTTAGCACTTTTATGTGCCAAGAACTCTACTAAATGCTTTAAAACGATCACTTCATCTGATCCGCAAGACAGCCTCGGGAGGTCGATGCTATTGTTATCTCCATTTTACAGATGGGGAAACAGAAGGAAGCAGAGCTTAAGTGACTTGTTCAAGATCACACAGCTAGTGTGTGTCTGCGGTCATATTTGAATGAAGGTCTTTCTGACTCCAGGCCTAGCCATCTAGCTTACCTGCAAGAGACTTTGAATCAACTTTCTAAGCCACATCTAAGCAAAAGAAAATTGATTAATGTCTGCTTAGAACAAGGCATTACACTTAGCTCTGAACCTGAACCTGTCCTGTGCAGCATTTATATCAATGATTTGTAACAGAGCAGCCTGACTTATCCAATTCTCCGATGACAGGAAGAGGTAAAAGGAATAATTAATACAATGGAGAGGCTGCATGGTGTAGTGAAAACAGCACTGATTTGGAGGCACAGGTCCTAAGTTTAAATCACAGCTCTTCTACAAGGTGACTGTGTGACTTTGGGCAACTCCCCTGACTTGTCTGGGTCTCAGGTTCCTGACAGGTAAAATAAGGGGAGTGGGTCTAAGTCACCTGTAGAGTTCATTCTAATTCTTCAGACATGAACTATGATCCTGTGGTGGTATTCTGTAGTTCGTGGGTAACAGAAATCACAGTAACGAGATTATATATAGTTTACAAAATGAGGTTGTTGGACTAGTCGGTATCCAAGAAAGATCTCTTACATCTCCATAAGCATAATATTGTATTATTGTAATATGCTAGAAATATGGGCAGAAATTCAATTTAACAAGCATTTATGTGCTATGCGCTAAAAATACAAAAAACAAAATTAAACAAAATACTGAATATGGATAAACACCATAAAACAGCATAGGAGAGATCTGGCTTGACAGAACTGCATATGGAACAACACACACACACACAAAAACCCTGGGGCTTTTAATCTATCTTGAAATCAATATGAGTCAGAAATATGCAATGGCTACCAAAAACCTAAGCCTTCTGAAGGGTTTGCATAGAAGGCTGAAAGCCTGTTACACGGGTTAGCATAAAAAGTGCTCTCAAACTCCTAACTTGGAAAGAATGTGGTTTGCAGTAAGAGGAAACAATTCCAAACAAGGCTGACTATGAGTAGGGCTGTTTGGCCTTCAGAAGGTTTATACTGAAATGTACTTGGCCTCAAAACTATTTGATTTTAATATCCTTTGTGAGAAAAGCTATAAACATAAGGCGAATGTCTTGAATCCTTGACAGTGTTGGTGAGATATGTTAATACAAAGTTTGACAAGGGTGCTCTGGGAAGCCAGCCAGTCTCAGGTTAGTATCATGCTGAAGGCCAGAACTGGTCCTTATACTAAATCCTTATACAATCAAAATCTTACAGCAGTTTTGCCTGCAGAAGGAATGAAGGATAAGACTGAGAGAGAAAAAAGGCATTGCATTGAGCTCAAAGTCTTAAAGAATGGTTTTTGGGGGTTTGGGGCAAGTATTGTTCTTTCAAAAGACATTTAATTGGGGGGGGAAGGTCATTGAAAATTTTAAATGAAAGGTTATCTCATTAAAAAAATCCTTTTTAACAATTTAGTGCCTGGATAGCACACATTTTTTCTTTGAGAAGAACAATCAAAAGAAATTATATTGGCACAGGGGTAAACTCATGTAATACTTCAATGTAAATTTTCTTAGGACTCAGAAGAATACTTTGATTTACTCCAGGGAGGACTGGCAGGAGGTCCTTAGATGGAACCCACAAAAATACCTTAAACCAAAGAGAAAAGATTTTTAAAATGCTATTGCAGATTTGGGGATTTTCTTAGGCTACTTTTTCCTCCTTATGGGCTAACTTTAGAGAGACAACTCCATGTAGTGGATAGAGGGCTATTCTCAGAGTCAGGATAATCTTGGTTCAAACCCTACCACTGAAACACTAGCTGAAATATACCCACAGTCAAGTCACTTAGACCTTCATTTGCACAAGGCAACTCTAAGATTCTTAAGCTACAGAAAAGTTGTTGATCTGTATTGATGGAGATTAGATTGCTCATAGGGAGTTTTATAGACCAATGAAAATATAGGTGTGGATCTCTTGTTACCCACCCCCATCCAAAAAGAAAAAGTATTCATTTTAATTTTTGGGTAGGAAAAAAAAGTTCTAAACTCAACAAATTCCATTTCCCCTGCTAAAACTCAGCTATAAGGAGCACAGTGTTCCTGATGTGGTCTGATTAGGGCAGATATAGTGGAATTGTCACCTCCCTCAATCTGGACATGTCAGTACTTCAAATTATGTATCTTAATGTAGCCAAGGATAACATAACATTTTTGGCTGCCAGAATTCTTACATTGATATGTATAGGAAGGAACCTATCAATACCTAAGCAGATCATATTCAAGGAAAAGAATAAGCATTTATAAAGGATCTATTATGTGCCAGGCACTATACTAAGTACTTTTTTACAGATCTTATCTCAGTTGAGCCTCACAACTCTTTGAGGTAGGTGCTATCATTATCCTCTTTTTACAGTTGGGGAAACCGAGGCAGAAAGAGGTTAAGTGACTTGCCCAGGATTACACTACAGCTACCAAGTGTCTAAGATCACATTTGAATTCAAGTCTTTCGATCTCTAGGCCCAGGACTCTCACTACTGTATCACCAGCTGCCTTATAGATTAATCTTATGAAAGCTAGGCCTGAAAAGAGTTTACCAGCATATCAAATTTTCAAGAGTCCTTCCTATATCTTCAGAAGCATCAGTGCAATGATATAGCATATAACCTACAGATAATATAGTTTCTAAACTTTGTATCCTTCAATTTTTTATTATATTTCTACTTGTCCAAAAGGCCTTGTTTCTTTTAGGTTTTAGACCTATGGTAATTTAAAAGGCCCTCTTTTACACATCTATCACAAGGACTGAAAGTCATAGGGCCAAAGATTTAGAGCTGGAAGGAATCTCAGAAGTCACCTTGTTCAAATCCTTCATTTTTCGGAGGAAAACACTGAGAGTCATAAAGGTTCACTGACTTGCCCAAGGTCATATACAAGTATATAGTGTCAGAGCCAAGATTCCACCCCAAACCCTCTAATTCCAGACCCAGGACACCTGTTATACCATAGAAACATCTAGGATAGGACAAACAGGAAACAGTCCATTACCAGTGATGATCAATATGTAGAAGTGACAAAAAAAATATGGACCAAGGACATATAAGGCTGGAAAAGGAGGGGACATCCATTAATTTAATGACAGTGAGTGATACCTGAGGGACAGCCAGTGCTGCAGTGGCAACCATGAATCTATTGATTAATCCATCAATATAAAGAAAATGAAAATATGCCCCTGGCCTCAAGAAGCTCCCGTTCTAATGACTGAGACACATACACAATGATTTACTTATAAGATATATACCATATAAATGGGAAGGAATCTCAAGAGGAAGGAGTCCCAATGGAAGGAGCTGAGAATATTAATAACTTAAAGATAAGCCTCTGCATATTCTCTCCCTTGATCATCACAACAACCCTGGGAGGTAGTTACTATTGTTGTCCCAATTTTAGATAATGAAATTAATGCAGATGGAGGTTAAATGACTTGTCCAGGATCACAAAGTTATTAAGTATCTGAGACAGGATTCAAGTTTAGTTTTTTCTGTCCCCTGAACTCCAGAGTTTAGACCACTGTTAGCCTCACCTAACCTTCCTCAAGGAACAGAGGTCACTGGGTGACAGAGTTAGGAAGACAAGAACCCAAAATCACGATAAATGACTTTACTTCTGGGCCAGTCACGTGAGCCTAATATCTAGGTCACTCTGAAATCAGAAGATTTCTACTTGTTTTCTGATTCCTGAAATTCCTTTGATAGGTAAAAATGAACAAAAAACAAGAAAACAAAATAAAATGCCTTTTATTGAACACTTAGAGATCCTTCAGTGGATCTGTGATTTTGTTATTTTCTCTCCAGTGATGAAAACAGAAATCTATCCATGTCTTCTCATCCTATGTGATTCTTCTTTTTATGATCATAGAGAGCTGGAAGGGTCCTTAGTCCATCTGACCCAACTCAATTATGTTACAAAGAAACTGAGACCCAGAGAGATGAAGTAGCTTTCCAAGGGTCACACTGATAGGAGAACCAGAATTCAGACCCTAGTCCTCCAACATAAGACTCAGGGATTTTTCTGTGTCATAATGCTTCACATAAATCTTGCAAAAGTGATATATCCAGTCTTGTTATGGCAGCTGGGTGGAGTAGTGGATAAAGGACAATAAACTTGGAGACAAGAAAACTTAAGTTTGAATCCTGCCTCAGACACTTAATAACTCTGTGGTCCTAGACAAGTCACTTAGTTTCCTTATTTATGTCTCTTCATCTCCAGTTCTCGGACTTGGAGTCAAATCTTGCTGAAGATCTCTGCCCCAACCATACCTATCTTTCCCTCTGCCCCAAGAGTCCCAGGCACTTATTTGAGCTTTCTGACTCATGTGATCAACCAGTCAACAGCAATCTATTTTTATGTTTATATAATAGTAAATAATAGAAAACATATCTATATAATATGAAATATAATTTACGTAGTATATTTTATACACACATACATATATTTTGGTTGGTATTTCATTATTTTTCTTACCCTAATCTCCCTTTTCTCTAAATACTGGAATATATCCCAATGTTTTCATATTATTTCTATACATAAAGTTTTAAACAAATAAGTGTACCATTGAAATTCATCCTCACTAAGCTCATATCTCCCTCCCAAGGTCAAATCCAAGAATTCCAAAAGTATAGCACCTTCACCCCATGTGAGATTGAGTAAAAGCCAGAAAAAATGTATCACAGGAAACTTTCTACCCTCCCTTCCCCCCTCACCCTGATATCTTGGAACTATGATGCTCCATCATGACTGAAAGCTGAATTCTTTGGAGACTTTTGAGGCCAGGATTTCAGCAGTCAAGGAGTCTATCTGCTGGGTCAATTGCAGCTGTGCCGACAACACAATGATCTTTAAAAATAGATCCCTTAAGCAAGTAAAGCAAATTCCTCTTGAGTTCGACACTGAGCACACAGTTTCTGGCAAGCTCTAAGAGCTGTCTTCCTTACTCTCCTGAAAGATTAACTCCTACATAAAAGGAAAAGAAGCAGAGGGAAAATACATAGGGATATAAATCAAAGACCTTCAGTGTGCTCAGATGAAGAACAGAATGTCATGGCCAGAATATTAAACCAACCAATAAGAAGACTCAGAAATCTGACTACAGCTAAGTTTTGCCTTCTGTTCAACTTATGTAAAAATTGACTTAGGAAACTACATCATAGATAGAGATATGTAGAGGGGGATATGGGCAGCATGCATGTGCCCTTTACATTTTTAAAGATCTCTCTCACCATTGTGTTCAGGTCTTGAAGAGGCAATGGCAGCATGGGCGATTGAGAGTGCTGAGTCTGCTGCTTCTTCTATGGAAGGATTTTGATTCTGGGTGATATGATGTGCCTGTCACCATGAACAGAGGGAACAGTTATGTTTATATGACATAACTTTTAAAAGATGACAGTCTTTGCAGAGATAAGCATAAAGTCAAGAACCTTAAGATCATACATTTAGAACTGAAAGGAACTTAGAGTTCTCCTAGACCAACTTTGTTATTTTACAGATCAGGAAACAGGTTTGAAGTAGTTAAGGAATTGACCAATCTCATATCTTCTAAGTGCCAGAGGTGGTATTTGAACTCAAATCTTTCCTGAGTCCAAATCCAACATTCTTTCCCCCTATACTACACTTACCATGCTGCTTATTTATCATGAAGACCTAGTGTGTATAGTATACTGTAACTGTTTCTTTGGTGACACAAAGAAACATACAATAATAATGAAAATAATAAACTTGCATTCAAGTTTTCCAAGTATTTTACATAAATTATCTAATTTGAACTTGATATCCACATTTTATGGATGAGCAAAACAAGGCTTACAGACCTTACGAGACTCTTTGATCATCACACAGTCAATAAATGTCTGAGGCAGGATTAGAAATCAGATCTTTCTGACTTTGAATCCAATACTCTATTTACTGACACATTTATCTTGGTTTTGTCCTCAAAGAACTTACAATGTAGTGGGAAAAGAAAGCAAAATTATATGTGATAAAACTAGAGTTGAAAACAGTTCAAGGTAACAATACAAGAGATAATCACAGGAGCAAATGATTAATTATTGATTGAATAGGTGATCAATAAAAATAAAATTATTGGAATAAATTCAGAGGAATGAGAAATCACTGTGGTTATAGTATTGGAAGGCTTCAAGAAAAAGGACAAACTAACTCTTCTGGGTAGAAAGGAAGTGAAAGGGAGGAGGGCTATTCCAAGTTAAGTAACTAAAGTGAGCAGAAGCATGGTGAATTGTTATTTTTACATATGAGAAGTGGTTAAAAAATGAAAACTAGAAAGGTCCCACGGACAGAGAGCAGCCTTCAGAGTCAAGAAGACTAGAGCTCAAGTTCCACATCTGGAATATACCAGGTACATGGAGGTAGGCAAATCACTTCATGTCTGAGTACCCTAGACAACTATCTAAGACTCTAAAGTTGCAGACCAGAGGTAGTTTCTTGCTGTAAGATCTCAGCTTATTCCAATGATGTCCCAATCCTGATCCCCCTCAAATAGTTATTGAATTATGAATGACGACTACCCCCCTTATGACCAAGAGCATTAAGACCAAGGTATGTGTATTTTTGAGATGGGTGCAAGTCAAGACATCACCACTGATGTCATTGAAAATGAAGGACGAGCAATAACAACGAATGGGTAAGGGGGAGGCAGTTTATGGCCTCAGAATGCAGGGTTTGAGGACTCAGAGCTGGTATTTGAGAGATCATCTAATCCAATCTTCTTATTTAACAGGTAAGGAATCTGAAACCCAGGAAATTAGGTGATGTGTCCAAGAATGCATCAACAGGATGTAAAAGAACTGGGATTTAAACCCAGGTCTTCTAACTCCAAATCTAGTCTTTCCTACACCAGCATTTTCTTGTTTTACTTGACTGGTTCAAGAATTCATCAACTCCACCACATTGCTGGTATAATCAGTGTGCTACGCTCAGCTGAGTCAACTGTCCCAGATAGTCAGGAATATAGAGCCAGAGTTAATAGCTTGTAAACGAGCTTAAAACGTCTCTAAAATTAAGAATGCCTTTACTAGTAACAGCTAACATTTATGTAATGTTTTAATGATCGCAAAATATTAAATATATGTGTAAATATTCATATATATGCATGTGTATATGTATACACACACACACATACATATATGAGTCTTACCACAACACTGGAAAGTAGGTTGCTATTATCCTCATTTTACATCCTCACTTAAGTGAAGAGGCATTAAGTGACTTCTCCAAGATCATTAGGCTAGTAAGTATCTAATGAGGAATGTGAACATAGGTTTTCCTGGCTCCAAATCTACCATCAAATTACCATCAAATTGAAATGTTGTTTTTATCATCTCTCCCACAAATACTAATAGTAGATTTTACAAAATATTACACAAAATAGGCTCTCAAAACCTGGTGGTCTGACAGACAAATAGATAAGATAGATACATCTAGAACTTTTTATTATTTTAGACAATAGATTGTAAACTAAATCGATAACTTCAAGGACCCCCAAATTAGTTATGAGCCTTGACTTAAAAGGCAACTCTTCAGAAAAGACTTCTGAAATTCATGATTGATACTAAACTTTCAAGGGTCAAAATAAAACCTAGTTACAAAGTGTCAAATGACAACTTGCTTGTCATTTGAGGAAAAAAAGAACTTATTTAAAAGAGAATGAAAAATTTGGAGTAAATTCAATTAATTATATTTGAGTTTTGCTTTTCTCCTCAGAATGTCTTTGTGAAAAATTTTAGTTTGAGTAACAGCTGTCATTCTTGTAGCGTAAAGTAAAGATTGGTATATTTAGTTCCATCTGGGGATTTAAAAATCTTCAGTGCACAAAATCTGCAGAGGCATCCTCTTGTTTACCAAGCAAGCCATGAACTCTTTCGCATGGTCCACAATGTAGTGCCATCACTTCCAGCTGCATCTCACACATACTCTCTCCAAACTCTGACCACATGAAATTTTGGGGACCACTCAAATATATGCTTCCTCTCTTGCCTCCTTGTTTTCACTCTGGATATTCCGTATGCTTAGGATGAACTTTCCCTTTTTACCTTCTCCATTCCTATCTTTGCAAGCTCAGTTCAAATGTTGTCTCCTCCGTAAAATCTTTTCTTATTTACAACTTAGGAAGCAACTTTTCCCATTCAGACTGAGAGCACTTTATTTTGCACCTATATAATGCACTACTATTGCATGCTAGATGTATTTATGTATGGGCCATCATACTATATAAAGGATTTTGTTTTGGTTTTTTCTTTGTATGCTTTAGTTGATGTCTTCTGTTTCTTATATCATTACCCCAAGCTTCTCTTCCTCTCACTCTCCCCAAGAGCTATCCCAAACAACAAATACTAATTTTTAGAAAGGAAAAAAATCAGCACAACTGACTGATACACTGAAAAAGTCATTGTAAAAATGTGTAATGCGTAATACCTGTGGTCCTCTGACCTCCACAAAGGTGTAGGTTGGGAGTGTTCTCTCATATCTAATTCCAGTCCTGTTTGATATTAATTTTATTAACTTTATTTTTCATCTTTTCGATGCATACTATTCTTTCCAGCTACACTGTTGAAATCCTTGGGAATATTATTTTCTTGACTCTTCTCAGTTCATTCTGCATTAGTTCATATAGGTCTTTCCATGCTCCTCGGAATTCATCATACACATCATTTCTCATAGAGTGATAATTAACATTCCACTACATTCTTGAACCACTATTTTTTTAGCCATGCCTTAAGTGATGAGCATCTACATTGTTTCCAATTCTTTGCTATCACAAAAAAGTGCTATTTTACTTTGATGTATATATGGACTTTCTTCTTATCAATGGCTGCCTCAGGGTATAAGTCCAGTAACAGTGTCTAGTTCAAGGGACATGGACATTGTAGCTACTTCATTTACAGAATTCCAAACTGTTTTCCAAAATGGTTGTGCCATTTCACAGTTCCACCTACAATGTATCACTGTGCCTGCTATTCCACAATTCTTCCAATATTGGTCATTGCCATTTTTGTCATGTTTGCCAATTTGCAGAGTGTGACATGAACCTTTGGAGGTGTTTTGTTTTGTATTTCTCTTATTATTAGTGATTTGGAATATTCTTCCATGTGGTTTTGAATACTTTGCAATTCTTCTTTTGAGAACTATTTATTCATATCCTTTGACCACTTATCTATTGGGAAATGGATAACAGTATATGGGTGTGTGTGCGTGTGTGTATGTATTCATACATATACACATATACATACACAACCACACTGAGATTACGCATTCTTTTAAAAATATTGGATGGAAGCAGTTTTAGTACACTGCTTAGACTTGTGGTTTGTCAGGAAGATGATGCCATGACTTGCAAGTGAATTGGACCTAAGTGAGGGAGGGTTGTGCAAAGTCACCAAAGTCACTTTCTCTTAAGGAGCCATCCTTAAGATATATAGATCAGGACAACTAGAAATGGCCCTAGCTGAATAAATTATGGTATCTGAGTATGATGGTACACTCCTGACCTATAAAAAATCACAAAGTGGCTGGTTTCAGAGAAACCTGGAAAGACCTGTATGAACTGATACTGAATGAGGGAACAGAACCAGGGAAATAAGTTACACAACAATAACAGAAAGACAAACAACTTTGAAAGACTTAAGAATGAACTTAAGAACAACTATTTAGCTTGGTAAAAGAACAGAAATATTCTCTGTTCATCTGACAGGACTTGAGATTACAGCTAATGCAAATAATTTTTTAATATTAGTATAATACTGAGTTCATGGAAACAACAAGTTTCTCTGTTGGATTTTTCAAGGACTAATTTGTGTGGGTATAATTGCAAGGACCCTGGCATTCACAGGAGGGGCTGCTGTACAGGTTCTTAGATCAGCTTTTCTAAAAGGAAAGCAACTTTTGAAGGGTCAATAATCACTTCAATTAAAGACACATATCATTCACTTAATTCAGGGGAAAAAGCACACTGAACTTCAGAGAAAATACAAACAGAAATAAAGATCAACAGACAGGGCTTCCAACTATCTGACCATAATCAACACATATATCACAGACAGATCCAACTGTCTGACCATTACATATATACATAGTTACCAGAGAGAGAAGCACCAACATCTGGGTTTTCAAAGCCAAGGGGCTCCTTAGAGGCTTGTCAAACAAACACTTCCAATGAGTAAGCCCCAAAGTAAAACCTCACCTTAGAGTATTTATACACTTTTCAGAGCCAGAGGGCAGGACCGTCTAACCCAATGCCTCAGTAAAAATTAGCAAAAAGTACTGAGGATATTAATGGGTGGGGAAGATCTTTAACTCTTCCCACCATCCACCATTAATCTTATATTAACATTACAGTGGATATATGTGATGATTGCATATAGGATTTTTTAAATTCCTCATATGCCTTTCTCTCTCATTTCTTGGTTTTCAATAACCAGCAGTTGTATATTTTCACAGATGTCATCTTGAGATCTGGGTGGACCTTTAGTCCAAAGTTTCTATTTTTAATTGCATGTTGCAATTTTAAATATTCCACAGAACTCTATGATTTTTTTGCACTTAAACAGTATTTTTTTTCCAAATTATATATAAAGTCAATTTTCAACATTCATTTTTGTATGATTTTGAATTCCAAATTTTTCTTCCTCCTTCCTTTCCCTCCCCTCCCAAGACAGCAAACAACCTGATACAGATTATACATGTACAATCATGTTAAACATATTTCCACATTAATCATGTTGTGAAAGAAGAATCAGAACAAAAGGAAACCACAAAATACAAATGAAAAATGAAAATAATATACTTTGATGTGTATTCAGACTCCATAGTTTTTTCTCTGAATGTGAATACATTTTCCATCACAAGTGTTTTGAAATTGTCTTGGATCGTTGTATTACTGAGAAGAGCTAAGTTTATCATAGTTGATCATTGCATAATGTTGCTATTGCTATGTACAATGTTTTCCTAGTTCTGCTCACTTCACTCAGCATCAGTTCATATAGGTCTTTTGAGATTTTTCTGAAAGCCACCTGCCCATCATTTCTTATAGCACTAATTCAGATACCAGAGCTTGTTTAGCTATTCCCCAATTGATGGGCATCCCCTTGATTTCCTATTATCTGTCACCACAAGAAGAGCTGCTATAAACATTTTTGTACATGTTTTTGATGATCTCTTTGGGATAAAAACCTAGGAGTGCTATCGCAAGATCAAATTGCTAGATCAAAGTGTATGCACAGTTTTCTAGCCCTTTGGGTATAAGCACTCTAATGATTTTGACGTAGCTACAAACTTCATCCTCATGCTATATTGGTTGAGGGAATTGGAAATGACAAGACTTCTTTGGACCACATTGTCTCTCTTCTTATATTTGAAGGACTCTCATATGGAATAGGAATTATTAACCTTTTTTTCTCTTGGGTTCAGAAAGTAGAATCCATAGGAGAAATGGGTGAAACTACAGAGAGATGGGCAACATTTGACTCCAGTATAAAATTCTGTAAAAGCAACCCTGCAAAGAGAGTATTTTCCATCTAGAAAGGTCTTCAAACACATGTGGGGATGTTGTAATGGGAATTTCTGCTTCAGGCATGATTTGTTCTAACTGGGTGAGGATGTTCTAACTCTATAGGGTACTGCCCAGTGAGCAAACTACTCCTTCCAATGCATATCAGCAATGGTTCTGCAATTTGTAGTCTTAATACTTTGCCTGTGGCATTGATGTGTTAAGTGACATGCACAGAGTCACACTATTAGCATGTATTTATATGTGTGTGGTACAACTCATCGGCTCCAAAGTCTGTTTCCTATCTACTATAGTACTGTGCTACCTCTTTCTTTGGGTATATCATTGTTTAAATAGGCTCCTGTGTCCTGACTGATGAACTTAGCCACCATTTTAAAAATGTCATTTGTGGGGAAATATTTTTCAATGTATAAGGTGACAAAAAAAAACAACTTGGTATTGATCTCTAAGGACCTAAAAGTGTTTAGATGTTATGTCATGTCTCACATTTATACAAGGTAGATAAAAGTAAGATATTATTATATCCATTTTATATATAGAGAGAGGTAGATAGATAGACAGATTTATATATAAATAGACACAGGTCAGTTGTTTGTTTAATGTCCCAGTATATCCAATCAAATCCAACAAGCATGTAAGTGCTTATATTTATAAGGTAGTAAGGCTACCAAGAAAAAAAAACTCAAACCAAACCAAACCCAGACTTTGTCCTCAAGAAGCTTACAAAAGTATTACTTTGGCTTTTAGGAGTCAAATATCTTTTGTAAAAATTTTATCCACAGTTTGGTTAAAAGTGAAAACACTTTGAAATTTGAGTCTAAAAAGTGATGTCATACTGAAGAAGGTTAGACTTCAAGAAAATTCACATAAACTCCTTGAGTATTCAACATCCTGCTCATTTTAAGGTATAAAAGCATTCAATAAACATTTAGCACATGTCTACTAAATTGTTGTGGAACAACTATTATGATAAACCCTTGAGAAATTTCATTGTCAGCATACGGTGAATAAAATCTTCTCTAGCTAAGCTGTAACTCTTGGTAAGAATTTATCCTTTCATATTTGTAATAATCTCAAGAGACTGAATTTACACTGGAATATATCTCATATGACATTTACTCATACTGTTAAGGAAGATACTTAAAAGTCAACCACAAAAAATAAAATTTAAATCAGATTTATAGTGTGCTCATGAAAATTATAGTTAAAATAATTTTTGTAAAAATGCACTATATAAGTTGTTGGTATTCTCAGAATCCAGCATAATTCCTTACCCAAAGTAGTTGCAAAATAAATTTCTTGAATTTAAACAATAAAGCAATTTACCTTAAAAGTGCTAGAGTTTCAGGACATTACCATAAAATACAGGTTATAACTTCAAATTACATATTAATTCAACCTTGGAAAAAGAATTTTATAAATAGCAGCAGGCAATCAGGCTCAATCTTTGAAATTTCCCAGGGATTTTTTTATTTGTTATTTAGAAAGATTAAAGAGAACCATCTTACAACTCAGTAGGAGTCAAAAATTGGTTTCGGTTAGTCCGGAAGATTGTTTTCAGCATAGGGGATGCTTATTTTTGGTTTTCCATTGGTGAATTTGTATCTTTAGAAAAAAAAAAATTTAAATAACCCAAGAGAGAAAAAACTATCATTGAAATCCATCTATACTAATGCAAACTTCATTCCTCTCTTAAAAAGCATCATAAAGTTTAAATAACTCTGAATTAAGAGAAGTTTTAGGGGAATAATGCAGAAGGGAGGTAGAGTTTGGAGATAAATTAAGGAGGAAACGTAAGAGAAGTTTTTGAGCTGAAGATTTTGGAGTCATCTGTTTTAAGTTTATATTGATATAATAATGAGCTTTTGGAAGAACGTGCCTATTAAGATGAATATTCTTGATTAGCTATTTAAATAATGACAAGTCACCACCAATAAAACAACTTCCCACAGCAACCTGACTTACATAAGGAGTCTTAGAAAGAGAAGGTTGCTTGCCAATGATAACTTTATTATTTTGCAAGTAAGGGGGCTTTGAAGGAAATCTTTTGTTAGAAGTTCAAGATAACTTCTGCTGTGTAAATAACACTACTTCTCTTACTGGATATCAAGGCGATCACAGTGTCTAATGACTTAGAATTATGGCAGAGACGGAGCTCATCATCTTGATTAGCCAGCTTCATTTGCAGTCTCACTCTGCAACTGCTGGTTAAACTGAATGTTTTTCAGCCTCGCCCTGGCAATAACCAGCTGGAAGCTAGCTCTGGTGCACAAGGGAAGGTCATCTTACAGCCCAGTCACTGTTACATTCCCTCTCCTTTCTATTCCTTGTAGGGAAGCCTTCCATGAAGCAACCTGAGCCTAGAGGCATGAAGTTGTCTGCTTCCTAATTGAGTAAAGAAAGAAAGCTGGAAACCTTCTATCCAGTTAAATGAAATCATCCAAAGAAAAGCAATGGTGTACAGAGGACATTCTAAAAGCAAAATAAGAATAAAAAACAAAGCAGATTTTCAACAGAAACCTCAGATAGAACCTGAGGAAAATGTTCCTGATTTTAATTATAGCTTCTCTGATGGGATAGGAAGATAATTTTCCTGTGTTAGGAAAAGTGAGCACCCAAAACAGACACTTAGATTGCTTGTCTTCTAAAGTGAACAAAAAACACAATTATGTTCCATCTTGTTTCTGGTTTTGAGATTTTAGGGGATTTCAGGAAAGCAAAATATTTTAAATTTTAGTCTAGACATAGCTCCTCAATCTGCTCAGATTCCATAACCTACTTAGATCCCACATCTAGTCACTTCAGACACACAAAGGGACAGTTACATCTTTCAGCTCATTATCCTCCACAAGTATCCCACATCCCACTTCCATGACTATACTCTAAAAACATTCTAGCTCATTTTTGTCTTACCTGACCCTCACCACAATCCAGGACTTCCTCAAGCCATAATCCCTTTTCTAAATTAATTTTCTTATTTAGACCTATTGAGAACCCTAGTTAATCAATTCAACTCCACTCTTTCCTCTCCTCTCAAATCCTCTGCTCACTCCCACCCCCCCACCCCCCACCCCAGCCTTTCACCACTGATCTTTGACAAACTCTAACCAAAGATTGTACCCATCCAGGCAGACTGGGTATATTACAAACTAATTTTTTTTTAACCTTAACTAGGCCCTCACTGTAGTAAGGCAATGGTCTTAATCCCTCCTAATTAATTCCAAATTCCACTCCCCCTAGGAACCCTGACAGTCTTCTCCTCCCAGTTTGATTTTTTTTTTAAAGGCGCCTTCCCTTGAGGAACTACTTAAAGAAGTCTATTCATTGAATGGGTGTATCTCACTCAAAGTGAGAATGCTATAAAACAGGCCTGAAAAGGCCAGGGTCTCACATTGTATGCTGTCCATCTCTAGCTGTCCTGATGACCCAGGTTGCTCTGGAGAAGAAAGTGAGGTTGGTGACCTTGGACAGCCCTCCCTTACTCAAATAAAAGTCAACTGCAAGTCATGTCATCATCTTGATGTCAGGGTCCTCTTCCAGAATGAAGGACAAACAGCACCATCACAACAACTTCCTATTCTCCTATCACCTCAGCTAAGGACCTCACCTGGAAAATACAGGCCATTTCTCATGAGTTTCGCCTTTCCTGCTTTTTGATATCTCAAAATACCATGATATCATCTCCCATTATCTCTTCCTTCTACTTGTCTCTGATGTCCTTGTCTCTGATGACAAGTTGGCCCTCCTCTTCTTCCAGTCAGGCTCCTATCTTCATGTAGCCTTGATACCACCCCTTTCCCATCTTCTACAGTAGATTGCCTCATCAATCATTCCCCTCTTCTACCCTTCAGTCTCTATCACTCTATTTGCTAAATTCCTTAAGGTCCTGTTGCTGACAAACATGTCCAATACTTCCTTATCTGGAAAAAAAAACAACAAAAGCAAAAAAAAAAGTCTTCATCAGACTCTACCATCACCTAATGTTCTTTTTTATCTCATTTCCCTTTTGCAGACAAACTCCTATATCTGCCTACACTTGTTGCCTCTATTTCCTTTCCTCTTATTTACTTCTTGAAGTGATTTGAATAACTTTACTGTTCAATAGTAATTTCTGTCTTCAAAATGACCAATGATATCTTAACTGCCAAATTTGACAATGTATTCCCTTTTCTAAATTATTTTTTTATTTTTTATTTTTTTAAAGTTTATTTTTAGTTTTCAACATTCACTTCTGTAAGTTTTAAATTTTCTCCACCTTTCTCTTCCCGGCTCCCCAAGATGGCATGCATTCTGATGTAGTTTCTACATGTACATTCCTATTAAACATATTTTCACATTAGTCATGTTGTATAGAAGAACTGACAATACATTCTCAGTCCTCATTCTTCCACTGCTCTTCTTTCAACAATCGCCTGGCCTGGGTCTGCTCCTGGTGGAGTATCTCTTTCCTCCCCCACAGTGATGAACACACTCCCTCCCCATCGCACTGATTCTGAACCCCAGCCTGGCATTATTCATACACCTATTCTCTGCCCCACTGGCTTGCTCTCTTATTCTCATCTCCCTGAACACACCCCTCCCCAAATTGCATTCTAAAGTTACTTACTTTTTCCACTGTACTCTTTGGAATGCCTTCTCCATACGTAAGAAACCTACTTTCATCTTAAGCTTTTCCATTTCCCATTCCTTCCATCTTCTTGCAGTCACTGAGACCAGATGCTCTCCTAATGACACAGTTTCCCTGACCACCTTTTTTCAGCACTGATTGTACTTTCATTCAAAGCCCTTGACTGGTCAAAGTGAAAGAGTTGGACTATTTCTTGCTCCCCACTGCCACTTCCAGGGTGTCTGCATCTCCCTCTGTCACTCAGCTACTTCTTCTCTGAAATTCATTCAGTCTATATTTGCACCCATAACTGCTTGTTGGCAGTTGTTATCTACTGATATCTAGGGCACTTACTGTATTTCTTCACCAAATTCAGTGCCTTGTTCAAAGGCTTTCTCTCTTCTCTAACTCCTGCTGTCATACCTATGAACTTCAAAATACATATTGATATTCTTTCAAATACCCTAACCTTTCAGTTCTTTAACTTAATCATTTCCCTTTACCTACTCATAACCCTCGATCTTGCCATCACCCAGAAGTGTTCTATTTTCATATTCATGAATTCAAATTTCCTGATTTGATCATATGTGGCTGTCATCCCATCTCTCTTTCTATCTTGCAGCCCCCAACCCTATCAGTTAGTCAGTCAATAAACTTTTATCAAGTTCGTATTATGTCCCAGGTACTGTGCTAAGCACTGGGGATACAAAAAGAGGCAAAAGACAGTCCTTTCCCTCAAGGAGCTCACAATCTAATGGGGAAAGACAACAATGAAGGAAGATATACGAACAAGCTATATATAGGAAAAATGGGAAATAACTAATTGAGATTTTAGCTGGGACTTGCAGGAAGCCAGGGACACTCGGAGATGGAGATGAGGAGGGACTGCATTCTAGGCATGGGAGACAGCCAGAGAAAAACTTGGAGCTGAGAGTAGGAATGTTTTGTGTGAGGAAAATCAAACAGACCAGTATAACTGGATCACAGAATACAGGGGGGTAAGGAGGGAGGGGAGTAAGGTGTAAGAAGACTGTTAAGTGGAGAGAGGGGGATTTTATGAAGGGTTTTGAATGTCGAACAGGAGACTTTGTATTTAATCCTGGAGGTAACAGAGAGCACTGTTGTTGTTGAGTAGGGAGTTGACATGGTTGGAAGTGCACTTTAGGAAAATCACTTTGGCAGCTAAATAGAGGATGGATCAGAGTGGGGAGAGACTTAAGTCAAGCTGGCCCATCAGCAGGCTATTGCAATAGTCCAAGCATGAGTTGAGAAAAGAGCCTTTACCAGTATAGAGGCAGTAACAAAGAAGAGAAGGGTACATATTCAAGAGATGTAAAGGTGAAATCAACAGGCTTGAAGATAGATTGAATATGATGGATGAGAGACAGTAAGAAATAGAGGGTGGCAACTAGGCTTCAAGCCTGGGGGACTAGGAGGTTAGTAGGGTCCTCAATATTAACAGGGAAGTTTTGAAAAGAGGAAGGTTTAGGGGAAAGATAATGAGTTAAGTTTTGACCATGTTGCATTTAAGATGTTTACTGGACCTCCAGTTTGAGACTGAAAGGCAACTGGAAATGAAAGGCTGGAGGGCAATAGAGAGGTTAGAAGTAGATTTGAGAATCTTCAGCATATAGATGGCAATTATATAGGAACTGATGGAATCATTAAGTGCATATAAGTTAAATAAATAAAATGACAACATACTGTCTTCTTGTATTCCTTTTTCATTCTTAAACCAATCGTTCCATGTTTGGTTCTTACTGCTGCTTCTTGGCCTGCATAGTTCCTCAGGAGATGGGTAAAATGACCTGGTACTCTCATCTCTTTAAGAGTTTTGCTGTAGATTACTTTTCTGGGACTCCCTTGCTTTCTCCATAATACAGCAAATGATGGCAGTCTGGTCTGTAGTTCCTCTGTCTCTTCAAAACTCAGCCTGCTCTTCTGGTAGTTCTTGGTTCACATATGGCTGAAGCCTAGCTTGCAGATTATAAGCATAATGTTGCTGGCATGTAAAATGAGTGCAACTGCTCAGTAATTTGAATATTTCTTGGCATTGTCCTTCTTTAGGAATGGGACATATACTGATCCTTTCTAATCCAGTGGCCACTGCTGAGTTTTCCAAATGTGCTGGTTTATTGAGTGCAGTACTTTAACAGCAACTTTTTTTGGATTTTCATTAACTGAGCTGAAATTCCCTCACCCCTACTAGCCTCACTGTTAGCCATGATTCCTAAGGCTCCCTTGACTTCATTCTCCAGGATGTTTAGTTCTAGAACAGTAATCATACCACTTCTTAATCTCTTCTCCTGACATCACACAATGACAATCTGTACTGGTAGACATTTCAGTGCGGAGGTGGGTTAAGAGCCATCTCAACTCCTCATTACTTCCTCATTGGGAGATAGGAGTAATCCTACATGACAGTATTAATCTGAAGACATACGTGTAGTAAACTAGGGCTCACAATTGAAATTAAACAGAATTTGAGTTGTGGGTAGTGTGGGTGAGATTACAAATATGCTAGGGTATGGACATTTAATTCACAATGGAATTGAGTCCCAGAGTACAGGTAATTACAAGACAAAATTTAGCTTTTAGGCAAGTTTCTCTGGAATACTGGTGAAGGTTGAGGTTACAAAGGGAAGGAGTTTGGACTTAAAAGGCTTAAGTCTCAAAAAATAGAATTAAAATCAATTTTACATTTGAAAGACTTAAGAATTATGACCAATGCAATGATGAGAATCCAGAACTGATGATGAACCATGCTCTCTACCTCTTAATAGAAAGATGACAGGAGCAGAATGAGACATACATTTTCAGATATGGCAATGTGGAAATTTGTTTTGCTTGACTATGCATATTGTTTTTCCTCTTTTGTTTCAGATTGTAAAGGAAGTTGGAGAGAGCAGAAGGCTATCAAAAGGTTGTCAAAAAAAATCTTTACAGCATTTTTTTAATGTAGAGAAGAGAACAGAAGGAAAGCCAGAAGGAAATACAAACAAGCAGGACAGGTTTGAAAGTTATGTCTTGAATTTGCTGGTTATGTACTTTAAAAGAAAATTAAACTATATGTAATATTCAATTTCAAGTGTAATCCTCTTTTTCCTTTCTATTTTGTATATGGAAATGCCCATTTTATTTGGTGTTTGTTAAGTTCAGCATTTTAAAAATAAATTTAAAATGTTAAAACCAAAACCAAATTCTGACTCTGTTAGAACCAAATTTATTTGTATTGGAAGGGACCTCAGAAGTCATCTAGTCTCATGCCTTTATCTTACAAATGAGGAGACTTGAAAGCTAGAGGTTAATTGCAGAGTCAGGATCTAAATCAAGGTTCTGAGCTTTAGATCCAATTAATCAAATATTAAATAAGCAATTATTCAATGCTGGAGTCAGGTACTATGAAAAGCACTGGGAATAGCAAGGCAAAAGTGAAAGTCTTTGTCCTTAAGGAACTTACATTCTAATACAGGATATACATAACATATGCATATATTTATAAGTACATCCATAACATTTATGAAATAAATACAAGGTAATCTGAGAGTGAATTAGCACCTGATTAGGAAAGATTACAACAGAAGGTATCATTTGAACAAAATCTTGAAGAAAACAAGAAATTCTAAGAGGCAGAGGTGAGAAGGGGAGCACATTGAAGTCATAGAGGACAGCCTGTGCAAAGGAGTAGAGTGAGGAGATGACACATCATAGGTCCAGAACAGAAGTGAGCTCAGTACAGCCAGATCATGAATACATAGAACAAACCTGGAAGGGTAGGAATCAGCTAGGTTATGAAGAGATGTAAATGACAAATTGAGGAACGGCTATTTAATTCTAGAAATAATGGAAAGGCATTGGAGTTTGTTGAACAGGGAAAGGAGCTGTGCATGACAGCATCAGATCTGAGGAATATCACTTTGGCAGCAGTGTGGAGAAGGGATTCGAATAGGGAGAAGGCAGACCAAATAGAAGGCTATTGCCTTAGTCTCTTACGAGAAATGAAGAGCTTCTCAAGTCTTTCCATTACATACTGCACATGTGAACTAGGGAGAGTTTCTTAACTTTCCTCATCTGTTAAATTAGGAGGCTGACTAGATACATAAACCTGTGACTTTTACTAAGGCACTGAAAAGAAGATATTATAAAGTAATACACATTAAAAGAAAGATTAAGATGACGATATCAGGCTTGGATAATAATTTCATGTAGAATCTTAGAATTTTAAGAGTTGGAAAGGACCTTGTAGATAATAATAATTTTGTAGAAATTCCTCATACTACAATATGGAAATTGAGACCTAGAGAACCAAAGCATCTAAGGTCATTAGAACTAGAGCGTGATCTCATGATTTCCCTCCTAGTACTCTACTAGATCATGCTGTCCTTCACTTACATGGCGCAGTTCTTATAGGAGCCATCCATATTTAGGCATTTGCCAAAAAATAAAGAAAAAGCCATGCTGAGAGACTTTAGGGCAACTACTAGAGCTAGATACCAGTTTTCAATCTGTTAAAAGTCATTCTCAGGACTTTATCAGTATTTGAAAAGAAAAAAAAAAATTTTTCTTGTGGAATGAATTCCTCATGGAACCATTTTCACATTTTGATCTTTCACTTGATGGATATTATGCTACTTTTCTACATACAGATAGATATTGTAACTATTCACTATGCTCTGAGGGTCTTCTCTGACATAAATATTTATCTTCAGAACTGATGAGTAAATATCAAGTTTCTTTTTTCTTTCTTTTTCCCCCAAAATCCACTGTCATGGCATTGTTAACTAGCTTTTGGCACCCAAAATTCACAGAACACTAAAAGAAGAGCTATGTGGTTCAAGTTACAGAGATAAGAGAAGGCATTCCAAGTGAGCACACTGAATTCATAACGCACACATCTACAAGACAGAAATACAAAAGAAATGCCATGACTTTTCTTTGGGGCAGGAAAGTAAGTTTCAATTGCCAGATTCTGTCACGGGGAGTTCCAGAAATCATCCTGTTTGTGCAGCTTTCTCACAACTGCCTGCCAGGCAGTAACTGATGGCTATGGAACCAGTTCATTCATCAGCTGTCCAGTCTGAGGAGCTCTCAGCATGGTAGCTCAGTAGGTTCCATTTTACTGCAGTCCTCTTTCACATTTGATACTAATACATCTTGGAATGTTTTTTAAGCAGTGGAGAAAAATGATCATTTTTCTTCAGGCATTTCTGTCACCACAAAGGAATGAAAAGTCTTAAAGCGGGAGTTGGGGCGAGGGAGAAGGAAGTAACATAAAAAGAACAATATTCCTTTATGTGCATTTAGTAAAATGCAGTCTGACTCTATGAGATTGGAATCTTTTTTTTAAAAAAGAGGAATCACATTGTGCCTTTATGTAACTTACAAGGAGTTTCTAATAAAAATTGTAGCATTACTAAATGTTTAATAATTAGAGTTCGTGTTTATAATAAATTTCTTGTATCTTTATAATATAAAGTTTCTTCAGGACAGAGATCGATCTCGTATTATGTTTGTTCCGGGCCTAGCTTTGTGAGTTGCACTTGGTAAATGTTTTAAAAATAAATAATTGTTGAAGTGAAAATGTTCCTTACAAATCTCCATGTAGATTTTGGGAATTTTGCTATTTAAAGGCTTACTGAACTTTGTCATAAAGTAGAGTAAAGGTGAGAATGAGACTTTGGGAGGTAATCTGTTCTCATCCCTTGCAGATTTAAGAGACAGGAAGAAAGAAGGCTGTCTATCTGTGGCATAATAGAAAGAAGATAGTTATCCTTTCCATATCATGACTCTCCCCATCATGGTTTCACTATATCACAGGTAAGCATAAGAAATAAAATGGAAATTTGGGGAGAGTTTTGCGGAAGCCACAGATGATAGGCAAAGGCTAGCAGATGACACAGAGTCTATGACCAAATATTTAGCCCAAATTTTACAATAAGATAACGTAAACATTCCATAAAAGAAAAAGAAAAAAATTCAGATTTCTTCTCTGGTAGGAAGAGAGGGCACCAAAAAATCTTATGTGGATTTTCCAAATTGTAGGGCACTGCACTGTGCTTGTAACCCAGGCGATTTGGAAGGGATAAGTTTACTGACATGGCAAGATGAGTAGGGTATGAGGAAGTTTCTCAGTAGTCTGTAGGTGGCTAATCATTTCTATTCCAGCTGAAATAAAAGGACCTGTTATTCTTACCATGATCATGAATTTTTAATTGAACATAAAAATATCAGAAAAATACCTTGTAATTTTAAAACATGGTCTAATAAGAATTCAAAGACATGAAGGAATGTTGTGATGAAAAGAAATACTCTTAAAAATCCTAATTTTGGAATAGAGTTCAATTAATGGAGAAGAATAACTACAGATTAACAATGCTCCAAGTTAATGTGCAAAAGAATAAATATGTAGCAAATGTAATTTATTATTTAAATTTCATATCTAATATGATGTAAAATAACAAGGACTTTTTTATCCTACACACCTTAAGCTCTAAAAATGTTCTAAACCACTGTATGCCTACTAAATATGAACAGATTCAAATCAGTTTAATTAAATAATATTTATCAGTTGCATATATTTTGCAGATAACTGGGCAAAACACTCTAGGCCTAACTTTCTTCAACTAGAAAATGAAAGGGCTGGATTAGAAGATCCCCTAAATCCTAAAATTTTATGAATCTAATTATTCCTAGCATGGTGTGGTCACAAAGTTATTCATGTTTGAAACTCGATTATAATTCAAAAACATGTATTGAGACTCTTCTACGAACACAGCGACATACTACGAACTGCTGACTCTTTGTGAACCTGTGTGGTGCAGTGAACAAAGTGGAGCTTTAAGTCAGGAGTCAGAAAGACCTAAGTTTGAATCCCTCCTGGGATACTTATGAGCAATATTAACATGGTTTTCTGAGCCTCAGTCTTTTTATTTGTAAAATCAGAAAAATAATAATGCTTATCTCACAATAGAACTAATTTCAGAACAAAGGAGATGGTGTATGAAGAGATCTGCATATCTCAAAGCGCTACACAAATGCTATCTATTATAATTTGAATATTTCATACCTGCCTTCAACCCCTACACGTACAACATATACTTGGCAGTCCATGCTCTTTACCTGCACAAGATGGTCAATTGCTGAGCTGTAATTTCCCAGGATCTGTTCCACACCTGCCATCTCCTTCAATACTGGGATGCAGTCTTGACTCTTTTGACCTTTACTACTCTCAATATATTTCAGAGATTCATCATAGTAGGGCAGAGCCTCTCTTGACTTCTTTTGGATCTGGTATAGTCTAAAAAAAATCAAAATAATAAATTATCTCTTAAAATGCAGAACACTGAGAAGAATTTTTTGAAAAAAGGCTGTAGAGTGGTGGGCTAAGTTTTCACAAGTTAAAGTGACACTGTGGAAACATTCCCAGAATTACTCATAATGAGAAGCTGTCATGTCAGAATCTATTTCTATATACAGTATCACCATATCCTACATGGCTATAATAAAACATTAAAAATTCATTTCTCAAAATTTTCAAGGACAATTAGTAACTTTATTTTTTGCAAAGAATTCATAGTGGCAGAGAATTTGTCTTGTTTTATTTGTTCTTAGTACAGACCTTTTATTAAAACAAAAAAAAAAGCTTTAAATGGATAATTCCATCAATGCAAAAAGTAACATAACAAAGTAATGAATGTATTGAATTAAAGTCTTCATTTCACTTTAACCACTCAGCACTCATAGTATGATTACTTATTCTAAAATAACTTTCAAAAGAATTGACCAATTTTAGGGAAATGTAGTACCCAACTTACTAACAGGTATTAAGGTGAACTTTTAATTTGTGGGTCAGATAGTCAACATGAAATAAACTGAGAGCTAATAATTTCTGAATTATTCTGAACATTATCTGTAATGTTACAAATATCTCACTTAAATTTGATGTATTATTAAAGGCTAGTAATAGGATTAAACAAAGTCTACAGTTCAATTGACCACTACAGTCTTAGATAATGCGGCCAATTAAGGGAAATCTGACTCTGGATTCCTTATTTTCCAAAGCAAATAAGAGAATACCATTTAAACTTAGTATGTCTTTTGAGAGCAAATATTCCTTAGAAAATGAGTTTTTAATTTAGGTCCATGAATTTGTTTTTCTAAAAAAAATTTAATAATTGTAATTCAATATAATGGATTTCCTTTGTAATCCTATATACTTTATTTTATGCATTTAGTCAGACAATAAGCATTTGTCAGCATTTACTATGTCCCAGCAACTGTGCTAAGCAGTGACAACACAAAAAGAGTCAAAAGACTGTCTCCACCCTCAAGAAATTCACAATGATCACAAGCAAACAAATATTTATATAAACAAACTAAACATTGTATAAGTAAGAAATAATTATCCAAGGGAAGGTACTAGAATTAAGAGGGACTGGGAGAGGTAGGATTTTAGTTGGGACTTGAAGGAATCCAGAAAAGCAGGAAGAAATGAGGAAGAAATTCCAGGCCTGGGGGACAGCCAGAGAAAATGTCCAGAGCTAAGAGATTGAGTAGAACAGCAAGGAGGCCAGCGTCATTGGATAGAAACATTATTCTGAGAGGAGCATCCCAAAGGCTTCTCCAGATTGCCAAAGAGGCCCATGACACAAAAACGGTTAAGAACCCCTGCCTTTGAATCTCTACACATCTTATTTTAATCTTATAAGACTTTCTTCCTTCGATTTCTAATTTTACAAAAGGCATTGTAGCACATAGCTAAAAATTAATGATTCAATTCAATTAAACTCACCACATAGTTATTAGACATTGCCTATGTGCAGGGCAGGGTTCCAGGATTTGGGGATACACATTGAAAAATGAAATAGCCCTTGCCTTCTGAAAAATTGATTGGGAGATATTTACAAGGGGATACTTAAATGCAAGATACCTGGAGAAAGGAGAGAGCATTAACCTACTGGGAAGATATCAGAGCAGGCTTTATAGATATGGTGGCATCTGGGCTATGCCTTTATGGACTCTAAGACTGATGCAGATGAGGCCAGAGCACATCTCAGGCACAGAGAATGGCTGGGGAAAGTGTGCACAGGTGAGATGGCGCATTCAATTCATTAACAGCTTGCACAGACCATAATATGTAAAAGGATATAGTACAAAATATGACTGAAAAGATAGGTTAGAGCTAGATTGTGGAGGATTTTTAATGCTTGGCTAGGAAGTTTCTATTTTTATTCATTAAATTCCTAATAGATAAAATTTCAAGTAATTCATAAATGTAAAGAAAAAAAGCATATGGTTTCAAAAATGAATTTTGAGGCATAATTTTCCCATACAACTAAGCTTAAAGGAATTGAGGTATTCCCTGAATATTCCAGGATAGGAAAAAAATATTCATTTTCCCCTCTTTTTGTGTCCATAAAAGATACAGATTTTGCCAAGGGAGTAAATGCCTAAATGAATGGCTCTTTTGTTTCCAACACTGTCTGTGTAAGTCATAGAACACAGAATTTGTCCTTTTCTGAAGGGACAACAAAAAAAGAGCAACCAGAATTTGGAATACCAGGTTACAAGGAAGTTGACAACTAGTAGTCAAGTGATGTGCAATCCAATGTTCAAATGAACTAATCAGTTTATAAGTAATTACCAATTGATAAATCATCAAAGGATATGAACAGGCAGTTTTTAGATAAAGAAACCAAAACATTTATAGTCACATGAAAAAATGCACCAAATCAGTATTGAATAGGGAAATGTAACTTAAGACAACCCTGATATACCATTTTAGACCTATCAAATTGGCTAAAATGTTCGAAGGAGAAAGTAATAAATATTGGAGGGAATGTGGAAAAATTGGGACACCAATTCATTGTTGCTGGAACTGTGAAATGATCAAAATATTTTGGAGAGCAATACAGAATTATGCCTAAAGAGTTGTTAAACTGCCTCTACCCTTTGACCCAGCAGTACCATCATTAGGTCAATTTCCAAAGATGATTAGGGGAAAAGGGGGAAAAAACCTCTGTGTTCTAAAATATTTGCAGCAGCTTTCCTTGTGATGGCCCAAAACTGGAAATTGTATGGATTCTCATCCACTGGGTAATGACTGAACAAGCTGTGGTATTGATTGTGATGGAATACTACTGGGCTATGTAAGAAATAATGAGCTTGATGTTAGAAAAACATGGATAGACTTAGATAAAATAATGAAGAGCAAAATAAGAGAAAGCTGTGTACAGCAACAGTGACACTACTATAAGAACAACTTTAAGAAAATAAGCCATTTCAGCCATTAGAAATACTCAAACTACCAAGGACCTATCAAGGAAGATGCTATCTGCATCCAGAGAAAGAACTGATTAATACAAGTACCTATAGAATGATTTGCACACATACACATACATATACACACACACATTTACATATACATATACATATTTGTATCTAATGGTAGACATCTCCAGGGTGGGAGAAGGAAGGGGAAAAGATAAAAATTTACATGATAACTTTATTATATGTTTGAAAGAAGTAGCAAGTTGTACATAGTAGATTTATATTTTCAGATGCAATCATCTTTTTTTAATATGCTATGTTATAGAAATGCTTGTTTTATTCCGTAAATTAAAAAAAAGTAAAGCAGTCTATAAGTCAAGAATCTTTGGTTTGTTACATAAGAATTTACACCATTAATGCAGATAACAACTCATCTATAAACTTATTAAGAACTATCTGATGCTCAGAGAAGCTAAGTAAGTTATCTGTCTAAGATCACCTAACTTTCAAGTGTCAGGGGTAGTACTTGAACCTAAGACTTCCTTACTGAAAGTCTACTGTGCTACCCACTATCCCACTAGCCTCTCCTCAAGTTAATTCAAATGAGTCATAAATTTATCTCTATCTTATACATAAATATACATTAAAGAAAGATACACTTGACAAAATGTTCTTGCAATGTTCACCAAATATGCATCTGAAAAACTGATTCAGAGGAATTTCTAAGAACTAGTTCCCTAACAGATCCCACGAGTCATGTTATATGCTTATACTTTGTGTTTTAAATAAATAATAGTAATTATAATTCTTGATTTAGTGGTTTCCCAGAGGAAGTATGGTATAATATTCAGCTTCGAAGTGAAGAAGACCAGGTTCAAATGTATTTGTCTTCTGAGGACAGCTAGACAGCTCAGTAGTGTTGGACTTGGGGCAGAAAGACCCAAGCTTAAATCCAGACTCAGATATTTACTGGTTATATGAATCTAGACAAGCCACTTAACTTCTGCTGACCTCAGCTTCCTTATCTGTAAAATTTTGATAAAAACAGCACCTCCCTATCAGTGTTGTTGTGAGGATAAAATGAGATAATATAGTAAAGCACTTAGCAAATCTTCAAACACTATATAAATGCTAGCCCCTTTTGTCATCATCATCATCATCATCATCATCGTCATCATCATCATCCACAGTGCTTAGTTTGATATACATTTCTCATGAGAGATATATTGGTCATAGTAGATAGAGAATCTTGGGGTCAGGAAGATCTCAGTTCAAGTCCTGACTTTAACATCTACTGGCTATGTGACCCTGGGCAAGTTGCTTAATCTTTCAGTGCCTTAATAGACTAAAGAGAAGATGCTGATCACCCCATCGGACTGTGAGTTCCTCAAAAGCAGGATCTGGTTTTGCCTTTCTTTGTGTCTCCAGTGTTTAGCATAGTGCCTGGCACAAAGCAGGCAATTAATAAATGCTTGTTGATTGACCTGCATTGATGGAAGGACTTCGCTCCTCTGGGTTCCTTATACCAATAAAATTTCAGATCTGGAAAAAAATCCTTCTTTTTGGACAGAAAAGGTCTTCTTAGGACCCTTCTAAAGTCCTTCGGTATGTCTAACCTCAAAAATTAAATTAACAGGTGCAAAAAAAATTAAGTAATTTAGTTCTAAGTTCCGTTCAGTTGGAATGTCCAGATGTCTATTTTAGGAAAAGGCACTGAGAAGGATTCTGTTCTGCCTTTTACCCTTCTCGGGTCACAATAGTTAAAAGGTGCCCTGGTCAGGATTCAAAATGGAGACCCACCTCCCACTCTTTTTCCTACAATGTGATTTTTCCACCAGAGAAACAGCATTACAGGAAAAGGGGTCTGGAAATTGAGTTACTGAAATCTCCCTGGGTGTTAGGGGTGTGAAAAATGATTTCTCTGTGAGACCACAAGCCCTCAAGCTCTTATAAAAATTTAAACCTATGATAAATGAAATTAGCAAGGTTGAATGGAAATAGAGCTGGGCCTAGAGTCAGGAGGGCCTGGGCTTATATAATTGTGAGTTATTAATTTGTTGTATTTGAAAGAAATAACTTCCCAACTGGAAATCGAGGGGATTCCTATCAATAGGGGAATGGCTAAACAAGTTGTGGTATATGAATGTAATGAAATACTATTGTGCTATAAGAAATGATGAGCAGGAAGACTTCAGAGAGACCTGGAAGGACTTAAATGAACTGATGCTGAGTGAAAGGAGCAGAACCAGGAGAACACTGTACACAGTAATAGTCACAGTGTGCAATGGCTGTTTCTGGTAGACCTAGCCCTTTAAACCATTCCCAAACAACTCTTGAGGCAAAATGCTATTCACATCCAGAGAAAGAATTATGGAACTGGAATGCAGTATGAAGGAGATTATTTTTTCTTGTATTACGTTTTCTTTTGATTTTTTCTCATGGTTTCTCTCATTCATTTTAATTCTTCTATGCAATATGACTAATGTGAAAATGTGGTTAATAAAAATGTATGTGTAGAACCCATAAAAGACTACATGCCATCTTGGGGAGGGAAGGGGAGAAAATCTAAAACTTATGGAAGCATTGTAGAAAACTGAAAACAAATTAATTAAAAAAAAAAAAAGAAAGAACTTCCCTAAAAACCACCAGCACAAAACTTGATTAAAAAGTGTTGTGTAGACATGAGCAGTAAGATAGCAGACTAGACATTTTCCCTGCTCTCCACAACTCTCAAATCTTTCCAAAAAAGAAATTATGAGCCAAAAATAAGGCAAATTCAGCTGTTTTCATATTCTAGGACATTCAGAAACCAAAAGAAGGTTAAAACTTCCCTCCTTCAAACCAACAACATAAAAACAAAATAAAACAAACAAAAACAATGTATAGTCACTGACCCTGAGCATATTTAACACCCCTTTCCGACCTTCCACACTATCCACAGTGAGGGTGCATTAGCAGACCCAAGGATGTAACACACGGGTGTACAACAAAACTCAATCTGGCACCTCAGGCCCTCTTCCCTCTTTCTAGAGCTTGTGGAGAAGACCTCATCCCTAGGCCATAGAAGTCTGCTCAACCACAACAGCCAGTATGGCCAGGCAGCTCCATAGCACCAGCAGTATAAATCTTGCACTGCCAGTGCTGCGCCAGAGAACCAAGAAACAGAAGTTAACGGTGACAATACCAGGACAGGACATCATGTGTGTGTGTGTGTGTGTGTGTGTGTGTGTGTGTGTGTACCTGTAGCACTCCATCAAGACTGAAGGAAAGAGCTCAGCATCTAGCTAGGGTCATTTCTGTTTATGCAAAAGTCACTTAGGGCAGAGTTTGGCTGATGAACCAAGAATTGTCCAGCATGACAGAAAACTGGGATAGTTTGGGTTCCAGCCTCAAAGGAAACCCCTATCAGAGGGGACAGAGTCAGAAAGTAAGCAATAAGGGAAAATAAGGGAGAAAAAAACTGACATGACCAAAGATCTCAGGAAGAAGTGAACTCACAGACCTTGAACATAAACAGACAAATCAAAAGGGAAAACATTAAGAACAGGAGGAAATGTTACCTCCAGGTCTAGCAAATGAGCTCAGGAATCTATGTTAAAAAAAAAAAAAAAGGAAAATAATCTAACACTTGATGAGGCAAAGGACCTTGTGGGATATGAGGGGAGTATGGAGTCATAACATGCTGTCCTGTCCCTGAGTGGTTCAAAAGAGAAATGAAAATTATGAGCAGAATTAATGGCCTATACATCAAAAATAATGGGCAAAATAGAAAAACTACAAGTTTACAGAAAAACTGTCTCACCAAAGAAATAAAAGACATAAAAATGGATTGGGAATGCGAATGCACAGAAGTAAAGGATAACCTAGAAGAAGAAAAGCAGAAAACAATAACCGTAACAGAAAAATATGCTCACAATGCAAGTAAAACATACTGATTTTGAAGCCGGGGTGTATAGACACAACCCAAGGACTGTAAGTCTCTGAGAACAATACAAAAGGACAAAAAACCTCACATCACAATGCAAGAAATAACAGAATTGGGAAAAAATGCCCAGAACTTCTGATAGAATATCAGAAGAATAGATAGAAATATTTCATAGAAAATGAAATATTTATTAAAAGAATTCATAGATTGTTTCCAGAAAAAGTCCAAGGCTACAAACTCCAAGAGACATAGTAGTTAAGTTCAAACAGTCAATTCAGAAATAAGTTCTGCAAGCAATCAAGAAGACTTTCAAATACAAAGGAAAAGAAATTGAAACAATTCAAGACTATGCTTTATCCATCAGAAACCATGGAAGGGAATAACGTGTTCCAAGAGTCAATAAAGCTCAGGATGCAGCCCACAGGTAATTAACCCTCAACATTTGAGCTTAACCAATGATGACAAAAGATGGACATTCAGTAACAGAGGTATTTGAAACAATTTTATAAAGAAAAACTGAACTAAATAGATTATCTGCTCCTTGTACACCTCAAACAATAAAAATGCAGGAATGAATAAAGGCAGCCAAGCAAGGAAAGCAAGAGTGACAACAGAGAGACAGTAAGAAACTTCCTTCTTAATGTACACACAAGGAAACAAGGATGAAGGTGGAAGTCTGATGGAGATAACAGTGAAGAGGTGGGTCTGGGGCATTATGGACAGAACCTATTGACATCCTGCCAATAGGCTTGTTTGCTTGTGTTTAGTGGAACTACACTGCAACATGGGAGGGCACATAGGGAGAAGAGGGGATCAGGTGACTGAGAGAAATGTGTAACATGCTGGGGTCAAATCAAAGGCTAGCAATAAGGGTAAGGTAACTCTTGTGGTCTTGAAAGGAGAAGAATCTACAGGAGATCATGTTAGGAGGAGGGGAGAAAGACTGAAAAGCTGGGGACTAGGAGAGAAGGAAGGAGGTCTTAATTTGATGATGGGGGGGAATTCCACTGACAAATACTTCTATGGATGAAGAAATATGGTTTGTGAAGGGAGATGGGAATATTGAACTGGGTATAGATTGGGGGACTCAGTATTTGAAAAGTCTATTCATTCTTCCTTGGAGGGTGCAGAGAGTTGCCTGGGAGCAATGGGCACCTGAAGGAGTAGGAGGATATGGACCTAGTGAGGATATTTTGAAGCAAATTAAGAAAAGAGGGTAACCAGGATAGAAGAGAGATGAGCAGTAGGCTGCATAAGCACATTAGGGGTATGATCTAGGAGAAACTTTGCAATATGGCAAAGGCCTCTAAGATACATGCCATAATTGGCACTGTTCTGGGAGTGAGATGTAATGGAAGAAGGGAATCTGTGAGACAAACTGTACAAAGAGTCACAGAAACTGCCTAGAGGGGAAGAGACTAGAATGGATATCATGGGCCTTTTGATTGCATGAGGAACACAGAGAACAGAGATGGACCAGATAATTATAAGAGTCAGGAATTAGAAAATGATGGTCTAGAGTAGACAGAAAAAGAAGATGGATAATGAAGAGAATAAGATAAACCCTTTTTGGAAAGGGACACAAAAAATGAAATTAATAAAAACTAATAAGCAAGAGTTGAAGGAGAAAAGGGAGAATCTACTTGACTAAGAGGAAAAAAGGGAGGAAGAACTATATAGTAAGATAAACTTATATAAAGGGAACTAATAAGCAAAATTCCAAAGGTAAAGGAATAACAAAGACGAAGGGAATAGGGGTAAAGGAGAGAGAGATCATAGGAACAGAGCCACCTTAAAAAGGGATTAAAGTAAAGTAACCGAAGTGACATAGTGCTATGTTTATAGTAAAAGAGGGGAAAAAATAATAAATTGAAAAGAAAAAACAAAATTAGATCTAGATGGAGGAAAATATACACCTAAGTCTTACATTAAATGGGAATGGATTAAATAAACCAAAAAAATGAAAAAGAGTGACAGCATGAATAAGAAAATAAAACCCTACAATCTACTGTTTGTAAGACACACATTTAAAAAAATAAAGGCATACATAAAATAAAACTAAAGGGATGGGGAAAAAATCTACTGTGTATCAAGTGAATTTCCAAAAAAGCAGGGGTTGCAATCACTCAATATGACATAGCAAAAACAAACATTTAAAAAATGAAAAGGGATAATTCAAGGAAACTACATTATGCTGAAAGAAAGCATAAACAACAAATCAATGCCAGTAATAAACTTATATTTTCCAAATACATTAGCATCCAAATTCATGAAGAAAATATTATTTGAGCTATAAGAACACATAAGGAAAAACACAACAGTAACAGGAGACTTTAAGATCTCTAAGTCTTGGATAAGACTAACAGAGAGATAAACAAAAAGGAAAATATGCAACTGAATAAATCATTAGGTAAAGAAGTTAAAAGATTTATGGTGTCTTCTAAATGAGATTGCAAAATAATATACTTCTCAGCAAAAATGGAAAATTGACAAAAATTGACCATGTACTAGAACACAGAGATATTGCAAAACATGTAAAAACACAAAAATAGTTAATACATCCTTTATATACAATAATGCAATAAAAAAATAGTTGGTTTAGAGACCACACACACACACACACACACAAAAATGAAATCCTAAATAATGAATAAATCAAGGAACAAATTACAGAAACAACTAGCAACTCTGTAAAAGAAAAGTACAATGATGAAACAACATACTAAAACCTCTGAGATGCAGCTAAAGTAGTTTTCATGGAAAATAACCATGTCCCTACAAATATATATTTAAAAAATGGAAAAAAGAGAAAATGGTGGAGTAGAAGGACAGACCTGTAGAAGTTCCCCTCCATAGTCCATAAAATACCTGTAAAAAAAATGACTAAATAAATTCTAGATCAGCAGAAGCCACAAAATGACAGCATGAAAGAGATTTCCAGCCCAAGACAGCCTGGAAGGCCGACAGGAAAGGTCTATCACACTGGGTGCAGAGCAGAATGCAGCCCAGCCTTGGCTGCGGCATGGCAGGGACAGGACCGGAACAGGCTTCAAGGGGCAGAATCCCTGGTAGCAGCTGCAGTTACCAGATTTCTCAACCCACAAATGCCAAAAACAGCTTCAAAGGTCAATGAGAAAGCTCTTTCACCTGGGTGAGAAGAGAACAGGGTCCGGCCCCGCCCAAAGCAATAACTGCAGCCGTGTCCATTTTTGGAGCCCTCAGTCTAAAGCCCCTGGGGGAATTGGGCGGCTGACCTGGATCGCAGCCCTGAGTGGCTCTCCTGGGTTGAGGAAGAGTGCAGGCATGGTGGAGCTGGAGGCAGTTGCAGAGAGGGAACTATACTCTCAGAAGAGAGTGCTTGTGGTTGCTCACAAACAAGAGCACAGGCCAGGAGAGGAGGAAACTCTTCTCCCTTGATTGTGCCACTTTGGAGGAACTGAGAACTTACAGGTCCCTAGAGTATAACCTCCTCTTGACAAAGGGCCCAAAAGTCAAGCAATTGGCTGGGAAAATGCCCAAAAAAGAGAAAAAAATAAGACTATAGAAGGCCACTTTCTTGCTGAACAGGTATTTTCTTCCATCCTTTCAGATGAAGAAGAACAATGTATACCATCAGAGGAAGACATAAAAGTCAAGGCTTCTTCATCCAAAACCTCCAAAATAAATAAGCAATGGTTTCAGGCCATGGAAGAGCTCACAAAAGATTTTGAAAATCAAGTAAGAGATGTGGAGGAAAAATTGAGAAGAGAAATGAGAGCAATACAAGAAAATCATGCAAAGTGAGTCAATAGCTTGCTAAAGGAGACTCAAAAAAATGCTGAAGAAAATAACACCTTTAAAAACAGGCTAACTCAATTGGTAAAAGAGATCCAAAAAAGCCAATGAGGAGAAGAATGCTTTAAAAAGCAGAATTAGTCAAATGGAAAAGGAGGTTCAAAAGCTCACTGAAGATAATAGTGCTCTCAAAATTAGAATGGAGCAGATGGTAGCTAATACTTTATGGGAAACTAAGACATTACAAAACAAAACCAAAAGAATGAAAAAATAGAAGATAATGTAAAATACCTCACTGGAAAAACAACTGACTTGGAAAATAGATCCAGGAGAGACAATTTAAAAATTATGGGACTACCTGAAAGCCATGAACAAAAAAAGAGCCTAGACATCATCTTTATGAAATTATCAAGGAAAACTGCCCTGATATTCTATAACCAGAGGGCAAAATAAATATTGAAAGAATCCATCAATCACCTCCTGAAAGAGAAACTCCTAGGAATATTGTAGCCAAATTCCAGAGTTCCCAGGTCAAGGAGAAAATATTGCAAGCAGTTAGAAAGAAACAATTTCAGGATTGTGGAAATACAATCAGGATAACACAAGATCTAGCAGCTTCTACATTAAGGCATGGAAGGGCTTAGAATATGATATTCCAGAACTCAAAGGAGCTAGGATTAAAACAAAGAATCACCTACCCAGCAAAACTGAATATAGTACTTCAGGGGGCAAAATGGTCATTCAATGAAATAGACAACTTTCAAGCATTCTTGATGAAAAGACCAGAGCTGAATAGAAAATCTGACTTTCAAACATAAGAATCAAGAGAAACATGAAAAAGAAAACAGGAAAAGAGAAATCACAAGGGACTTACTAAAGTTGAACTGTTTACATTCCTACATGGAAAGTTAATATTTGTAACTCTTAAAACTTTTCTCAGTATTTGGATAGTTGGAGGGATTATACACACACACACACACACACAAACACACACACGTGTATGTATGTATGTATGTATATATATATATATATATATATACACACACACACACAGAACATAGGGTGAGTTGAATAGGAAGGGATGATATCTAAAAAAATAAAATCAAAGGGTAAGAGAGGAATATATTGGGAGGAGAAAGGGAAAAATTGAATGGGGCAGGCTATCTCTTATGAAAGAGGGAAGAAAAAGCTTTTTCAGTGGAAGGGAAAAGGTGGGAGGTGAGAGGGAAAAAGTGAAGCTTACTCTCATCACATTTGGTTTAAGGAGGAAATAACAAGCACACTCAATTTGGTATAAAAATCTATCTTACACTGCAGGAAAGTAGGGGAGAAGGGAATAAGTGGGGTGGGGGGAATGATAGAAGGGAGGGCAAATGGGAGGAGGGAGCAATTAGAAGTAAACACTTTTGGGGGAGTACAAGGGCAAAAGTGAGAATAGAATAAATGGGGAGCAGGATAGGATGGAGGGAAATATAATTAGTCTTACACAACATGACTATTATGGAAGTCTTTTGCAAAACTATACATATACAGCCTATATTGAATTGCTTGCCTTCTCAGTGGGGAAGGGTGAGGAGGGAAGAAGGGAGAGAAGTTGAAACTCAAAGTTTTAGGAACAAAGTTTGAGAATTGTTTTGGCATGCAACTTGGAAATAAGAAATACAGGCAATGGGATATAGAAATCTATCTTGCCCTACAAGAAAAGAGGGGGATAAGGGAAGGGAGAGGTGTAATACAAGGGAGGGTAGATTGGAGGAAGGGGTAATCAGAAAGCAAGGCATTTTGGGGGGGAGGGGAGAGATGGGGAGAAAATTTGGAACTCATAATTTTGTGGAAATGAATGTTGAAAACTAAAAATACATAAACATTTAAAAAATAGAAAAAGAGAGGATTAATGAATTGCTCATGCATTTAAAAAAATTAAAGGTCAACAAATAAACAAACCTAAACTTCAAATAAACACAAAACGGCAGATACTAAAAGTTAGAAGAGACATTGGAAACAAAACCAACCACAAACATGATAAATAAAACTAAAAATAAAAACAAATCAATACATTTGCCATGTTTGACAACATCTATCTCATTCACATTATCTCACTGTTTTTGGAAGCAACAAATTTTACAATACTCTTCTACTTCTGAGGGACCTTTTATTTGAAAAGGCCAGTAAAACTGAACAATTTTAGCTAATCTGACTAAAAATAAGAAGGCAGAAAACTGAATCAGTAAATTAGCAAGTAGCAAGGTGAAATTACAACAAAAGCAGGATAAAAAGGATAATCAGAACATATTATGCATAGTTCCATGCTAACAAAACTAAGAATACAAAAGAGAGAAATACCTCCAAAATATATATAATAAGACTGGATAAAAATGTTAAATAATTCCATGTCTGAAAACAAAATAGATCTAGGTATACAGGAACTACCCAAAGGACAAAATTCCTACTACTGATGGAATCACAGAATTCTATCAAACTTTTACAGAACAGTGAGCACCCATAGTTCACAAATTATTTTCAATCTACCAGGTATTTGGAGACAAAGTAGATGCCCATCACTTGGGGAATGACTAAACAAACTGTGGTTCATGAACATAATAGAGTATTACTGTGTTATGAGAAAAGATGTGTGAAATGAACAGATATGAATAGAAAGATCTATAACGAACTAAAGCTGTGAAGTAAGCAGAGCCTAAAAAATAATATACACAGTGACTCCAACAGTGTAACTGGATAGAACGACATAAAAAGGGAATAACAAAATCATCAAGATCAAGTTGGACTTGAATGAAGAGATATTAGAAGACACCCTCAACCAGCCCCTTCATGCAATTAGGAGGGTCCACAAGTGCTGCATATTATACATATTTTCAGACTTTTTCAATACATTCAGTCGTGCTAATTTTTTCCTCTCTTAAAAAATACTATTAGATGGCTCTGTAAGTGAGATAACTAAGATAATTATTGTGGTATAAAAACCTACGATATTAATAAAAACATATTTAAAAAGTGCTATGGACTGAGGTTCTTTCAATGACCCAATCTTTTCGACAAATTACGATATGTTAATTTGAACAGATAAGTATACATTGAAATGAATAGAGAAAATGACAATTTTTATTTATCTCTTCAGTTAAGTTATAAGGGAGAAAGAATACAAAATGTAAGCAATAAAATGGAAATCACATTCAGATTATAATTAAAGTCAATTAATAATTAGGGAGAATTTCAGCACCACACATGAGAAACATAAGTTGAATGTGAAGACTGTTGAACTGTAGGAAAGAGATTTTATTAGTTCATTTTTCAAATATGCTATTTAATCAAGGACTCCTCATTTGAAAAGAAGTAAAATCAAACTTCTCATGCACATAAATGGTGATGAAAATCAAAACTATATGATGTACATAAGTAATGCTCAAAGAGGAATTCTGCATTTCTGTTGACTGATTAAGTTTCCAAGCCTTAATTTCCTAATCTCAATCTTTTATTTTTACATTACATTCATATGTGAGACAAACTTAAAGAAAGGAATTTACACCTGGTAATAGTTCCTTTGACTATTATAATGTTGAACGAATTAAATTTACCTAGATAATTACAAGTAATACATTCATGGAAAAGCTATTTACAAATTAGCCCCCAACAAAATGTAAGCTTCATAAGATCAGGGTCATTTTTTAAATTTGTAATTTCAATTCCTGGAATTACATAGTATCTGGCATGTACTCCATGTTTAATATAAACTCCTTCACTGATTAATTACAATTAGAATTTCTAATGTTATATATATTTTATATACTTTTCCACTTAACCACTTGGATTTTAAACTTTTCATTATTTACCTTTTAAAAAATACATGTTTTATTGATGCTCTTTAGTTACACTGATGTCACTTCTGAATGAATTCACCTCTCCTCTAACCCACACCGAACACTCCATTGTAGCAAAGAAGTGTAGTTAATTAAAGCAAATCAATACATTTGCCATGTTTCACAACATATATCTCATTCACGTTATCTGAAAGTGGGAAGATACAACTTTCACAATACTCTTCCATTTAAGATATAAATTTTATTAAAAGACAAAAATAGAGGGAATTTCTTTCCACAAAAGCAATCTGATGCATTAATAAATACCCATAAATGAAAGATAAATGTATAGTGCAAAGGCAGACTTAAGAAGACTAGTGTGCTAAGAACAAGGCAGTTTAGATTACTGGAAGGTCTTACACTCATTTATATAGTAATTATTAATCACTATTATGGCCCAAGTACTATTTTAGGAACTGGCAAACAACAATGAAACAGTCCTTGCCTTCGTTGCACTTACATTCATTCTGCTGGGGATATAAAACTGTAAGTATGTGTTCCACGAATGGAAAGTTGCAACAAAAAATTTTCAGATTGAGTTCAGCTGTTAGAGTAAAGTGGTTAAATGAAATAATTACCAGGTATAAATAAAATATAATCTAGATGATTTCCTGCTGTGACTGCCCCAAATTAAGGGACTTTTATTTAGTTGTTTTTTGTTTTTTTTTTATATAACACAAAAGTTTCACAGACTTCCTTTCATTTCTAGAATACATTGCATCTGGGAAGGAGTGTAGTATATTTTCTTTTCAGATTCTTAGGATATCACCAGTAAGTAGATATACAAAAGTTGGGATAAGATAACATTAGATTTTATTATCATCTATTGATGTGATGTCAGTTTGAATAACTTGAAATATATTATTTAACCTGCACTGTAACAAAGAGAAATCTGTCATTGCTATCATACTGTAATAAGGTTCCAGAATTAATAGACCTTCCAGAAATAGAAACATTCAGAAGTTTGCAACTTTGGTTTTTCTGGCTTCTCATCCAAAATATAATAAATCAATTTTTAAAATATAAAATAGGCATGGAAAATATGAATGTTTCAGGTTTCAAAAGACAATAGAGTTGGTTGTTCACTGTACATAAGGAAATCAATACAGGCAAATTTGATTACTAACTTAATCACTGACTCACTCAAATTAACAGAAAATACCATTTCACTTTTTTCACACGTAAATTGGGGAATACTTTTTCTTGACATGTCCATGATATAGGTATAAGCCTATTGTGTCCATAATGTATTTGAATAGCTCTCATAAACATATTCAAACAGATGAAAAGATAAAGATTTCTGAACAACAGAGCGATGCAGTATGTTATATCTGGTGAGCCCAAATTTTAAAGGCAAACATATTTTATTGAATGAAAATATAGCTGCAGTAGCTTTAAAGAAAATTGAGTGAGAAGCTATCTTCAAATGAACTACAAAAGATAATATGTCGGTGGCAGATTTGTTTCACTATGCAATAAACAAATGTTTATTGATCTGTGATGGATTCATCAATTAAACTTTGTCATTGCTATAACGACAAAAGTAGAATAAAAAACCCTTAGAAATGTGTGAGAAGACTGTATATGAGAACAAAAAAAATGGTTTATAGGATTTGCATTGACAAGGAAGCAACAGAATCAAATAAATAAGAAATAGGGCAAGTGAGATTTTTCTTTGGTGCAAATGAGAAACTAACTAAAAACTTACCCCTTTCCACTATCCAGTTACATAAATGAAGGACAAGCTTTGTTTCTGATTGATTTAGTGAAAATAACTTTGAGGCTTTCCTCTATATTAATAGGAAAAGAATATCCTTCATTGGACTGTTGCCACATTTTGCTGACTACCTGCTGCACATTCCAACATTTCCAAAAATCAAATCATCTCATACTCCTTAAACTTGCTCTTCTTTCTCATTTCTCAGTTTTTATCAATAGCACCACTATTCTCCTGTTATCCAGGATCATTTTTGACTTTTCCTTTTCCAATACGCTTCTTATCTAATCAGCTGCTAAATCCTATGACTTTTACCACCAGTGATCTTTCTTAAAGTAGTCACCTCCTTACCATTCCTACTGCTACAGCATTAGTTCAGGTCCTTATTACATTTCACATACACTACTTTGTTACATCCTATTTGGTTTTCCCATTTCTACTCTTTCCCATTTTACACTCTTACCATTTTGTGACCTCCTGGACCAGTAGATCTTGCTGAGGAAGACTTAACCTTTTTAGCTCTGGAATTCCTCCCCAGAGGCCCTAAGGTCCCGACTAATGAGTGCTTCATATATCGTATGGGTTACCGCATTAGGCTAGATGCTCCAGTCATTTTCCACTTTGTTTCCCTCCCTCTTTAACACTGTGCAAGGTACCCTGTGCACCTTTGCTTCCTTTCCAGTTCTGAAATGATTATCCAATCAACTTTGCCACAGCTATTAGAAAGGTTGTGTCAATCTACACTTCCTCTTGGATCCACACTTTATCTCTCTAACTTTCCGAATCAGAATGCCCCTCCCTCCACATTTCTCCCCTACATGTACTGTCTTTTCCTATTAAATTGTAAGCTCCATGAGGGCAGATATTGTCTTTGCTTATGTTTCTGAATTCTCAACACTTAGCGGAATGTTTCAATAATAGCAAGATGTCTAATAAATCCTTTTTCATTTGGAAATTCATAGTCAGCTTATACTTGCTTCCATAATCATCTTACTCTCTCACTCATAAATGAATGGCACAAATTAAACTACCAAGGTTACTTTAGAGACCTAAACGAAATAATAACAAAATTCATTTGGAAAAGCAAAAAGTCTGAAATTTTAAGGAAAATTATGGGGGAGGGGAAAGTAGGAAGGGAAACTACAACACAAATGTCTGGGGCTCAGACTATGTTATTAAAAGTTAGTCTTTGACATTATTTGGTATGGGTTAAAATATGAAAAGCAAATCATTGGAATAGACTAGAAAGCAAAAATCAAGAAAAAACAAATCAAATATGCCAATATTTGAGATATGCGAGAACATAACTACTTAAGAAGTAACAACCTATTTGGCAAGAACTGGTGGGAAAACTGAAAAGCAGTTTGGCAAAAAACAGGTTTCGATCAGCATCATACACCATTTGGCTGTGAAGTGAAATATTTGAACTTTCAGTTCACTTTGCCTCTTCTTCTTGAATACCTTTTTGGCTTTAGCCCTTCTCCTCCTCCAGTTCAAATCATTTTACTTATCAAGTTCTTTCAAATTTTCCCTCCACAAATTCAATCTCTGGCCCTATTCATAGTTGAAAAACTTGCAAGATTTTCTTTAAAACTCCTTCTCCAGATCAAGTCCTTCTCCTTGAAGTCTTTTCTTTATTCCTCCAAAGTAAGTGTTCCCCTTCTCTTTGAATCTCACCTAGTATTCTATTTTTCTTAGGAGTTCATATCTCTCCAATGTACTTATTGCAATCTAATTTGTAGTCTAGTTATGTATGCCACTATCTGATCTTTCCTGATACTGCAAACTCTTGGAAGGCCAGAATTGTGTAATCATGTATCGCCAGGACCTAGGGGAATGTTTTGCATTTAACAGACAGTTCATTTCAACTCACCAAACATTTAATTACATGTTCCTTTATACTAATAACTGACATTTCTATGTAGTAATTTAAGATTATCAAAGTGACTTACATTTCATCTCAATTGATCATGCAAATAACTCTGTGAATAAATCAAGGTATTATTTTGCCCATTTTACAGAGAAAAATGAGGCTAAGAGGAGCTATGTGACTTGCCCATGGTCACAAAAATATTTTTAGACACAGTATTCAAACTCAGGTCCTTCCTGACCCTCAGTACAACATCCCTTTTGAGATATCAGCTTGGCTAGCAATAAGTATTTAATAAGTGTAACTGAGTAAAGGATGTAGTAGAAAAAAAGAGGAAAAGGGTATAGAAAAAAATGAAAACCTTAAAGGTTTAAAAAAAACAAACCACACAGCTAGGTACAATTAATTTCTTTGATTATTGCGTTTACTCTCCTCCAACTCACCAAGAAAAAAATACCAGGTCTATGATTTCATTGTTATAGGAAATTCTTGGGTCAGGAAATTCCCTCTATCAATGGACCTCAGCATCTTCTCCATTTTATTTAGAGAACTGCCTACATCACTGAGAGATTAAGGCATTTGACCAGGGCCATGACAGCTAGAGATCTAAGGATGACAGATACAATTGCACATAGAGGACTAAAACAGAAGATAGTTTCTTTGAAGAATAAAATCCACAAAATTCAAAACATGGCTCTGATAACTTTATGTAATGGTAGAGAAAGGATATAATAAGAATTTAGAAAGCTAAAGTCAGAAAGCTAGTGATCAGACAAGTTAAAGACATAAAAAAGAGTACTTGTTGAATAAAGTATTGTTGGGAAATAAATTTCTAGAAGGTGTCAAATTTTTAATAAAGATTCAAGAAAGATTAAAATCATCCTAAGTAAACACCAAAGCTAAGGCAAAAAACCCCACAAAAACCAAACATGATTCCATATCTTTGAAAAAACTAAAAAAACAAGTGTCACAAGACAATATCCTAACAGTCCACATGATGTCTATCAAGTAGAACAGTGCAGTAAAAATGACAAAATGACCTTCCTTTCTAATTTTTTTCCTATCCTTGTAACAGCCAAGGCTGACTGAGTGAAGGAAACTTTCCTCTTCATCTCCTCCTTTACTAGGGTTCTTGTTTTTAACAACCACTTTTGTCAAATTGGTGTCCATACTACACTATAAAAAACCTTTTCTCGTAAAGCTTGTATGAGGAAGGAAAAAGCTAGATTAAGATTTGTGTTTAATTTTTTCTTTTTGTAAAATAGAATTATTTACTTTTCAAGTCTTTCAAGTTTCTAATGCACAGATAAACTCCATATTAGTTTTTGTGGATTATGTATGTATGTGTGTATGTTATGTACATACACACACATATATATATACATATATATGTATATATATATATATATATATGTCAGACTGAGAAGTTTGCATTTTATCCTGACAGTTTTCTTATTGGGGTGATGTGATGAGACCTCACCTTTAGGACTATTATTTGGGTAGCTATGTGGAAAATGGATTAAAGAGTAAAGAGACAATAAACACAGAGATAACTGAGAAGGGTAATAATATTATCCAAACAAGTAGAGATGAGAACTTGTACTAGGTGATACTTGTTTGAGAGGATAAAAGGGGATGGAGGTAATAAAGGTTGAAGTAGGATTGATATTATTTGGTATCTAATTGGATACAGGGAGGTGAAGGAGAAGGAAGGGCCAAAGATGACTCCAAAGTTATAAACCTGGGTCACAGGGAGGATGATGACACACTTAAGAAAAATAGGAAAGTTTGGAGGAGAAACTTGTGTAGGTGGGGGAATGATGAGTTCCATCCTGGATATGAGTTTCAGATGTTTTTGGAACACCCAGGCAGAGCTATCCAAAAGGGAGCTACATTTAAGAATGTAATTAGGAGGACAATGAACCAACAAAAATTAGAAAAGATTCATAAAGATTTATACAACGATTTTGTTATCCATTAATAACAATGGAGGCACTATATCTGGACTCTAACATCATAGCCTCCAATATGCTGTAGGAGAAAGTAGAAAGAGCTCTAAAGAAAGCAGAGGTGAGAAGAGCAGCCAGACTAGACCCAGTGTATACAGAAGAAGGCCACACTGGACATGACAGATTTGATTGTGTTGAGGGAACAATGCTCAACAGATTAACAAATATTTACTAAGTGCATTTACTGCCAGACGCTGAGCTAGGCATTGAGGATACATAAACAAAAAGGAGATAATCCCTGCCACTGACGAGCTTGCATTAGATTAGATATTTGAAAGAGAGTATATAAATGCTTTGAAAAAAATCATAAACACTGATACTAAAAAAAATATCAAAAAGATATCTGTAACTTCTAACACATATGCCTATTTTCCCATCTCTATAAAATCTTTGAGAACAAACTATGCAGGTACTGACAACTTCTTTGGAGGAGGCTTATGAAGGGACAGGTAGGCTTTAGCAAATGATATTCTACAGTGGGCCATATCTGGATAGTCAGAAAATTGAATGAAAATGCAAAGAACACATTATCCTGATGTGTTTGTTCTTTTATTAAAAAAAAAAATCTGAGTAGTGAAAAATGCTACCTGAAACGTATTCTGGCAAAATATCTCAATATCTCATGTGTGTGTGTGTGTGTGTGTGTGTGTGTGTGTGTGCGTGTGTGTGTGTGTGTGTATGTGTTAAAATCATACAAGATTCCTTAAAAGATGTAAGTACAGAGATGACTTTCTTTCCCCAAAGAATTAAAATTACAGGTCACTTAAAAGGAGAGGTGCATCCTATCCCTGAAAAAAAAAATCTTGTATGATGTAGATGAGGAAGTTACACAACTGTAACAATAAAAAACAGTGAAGGAGAAGTGTCACCAAGAATATCATCAAAGAGACATATTACTAGAAAAGATGAATCAGTCATGTAGTGAGAACAAGGGATAATGAAAGTACAGTACTTTGACTTCCAATGTTAAAAATTACTTCCAATGTTAAAAGATCTAAAGATCAAAGAAAGAAGAAAATGTCCTTTATATGCAAAAATATTTATAGCAGCTCTTTCTGTGGTGGCAAAAAAACCTGGACGTTAAGAGGATGTTCAACAACTGCGCAATGGCTAAATAAGTTGTAGTATATGAATGTGATGGAGTACTACTACATGATAAGAAATGAGGAAATAGATTACTTAAAAAAGACATAGAAAGATTTACATGAAATAGTGCAAAATTAAGAAGGCAGAAACAGAAGAACAATTTATGAAAGGGAAGTGAACAAGTATTTATCAAGCACCTATTATGTGTCAGGCAAAACGTTAAGCACTTTACAAGTATTATCTCATTTGATCCTTACAACAACCCTGGTAGTAGTTATTCGTAGGATTTCCATTTTATAGTTGGGGAGACTGAGGAAGACAGAGATTAAGTGACTTGCTCAGGGTCACATAGCTAGTAAATAAGTGTCTGAGGTGGGTTTGAACTCAGGTTTTCTCATCCCTGTGCCACCTAACTGTCCCATGATATTATAACATCAATATTACAAAAAATCAACAATTTTGAAGACTTCTATGAACTAGTGAAAAATGACATGAGTAGAAGCCGGAGAACAATGAATACAACATTGTGAAAAAAACCCCGAAGCAACTTTGAAGTACTGGGTTTGGAGTACCAAGACACATATTTTTGTGCAGCCATTGGGGAAATTTGTTTTGTTTAGTTATATTTCTAACAAGAAAGTTTCTTTTTTTTTTTCATTAGGGTGTGGGGTAGAGGGACGGAAAGGACTTCTGTTAATTAAAAAAAAGTAGAGGTTGGAAGAGCGAGACATGAAATGTTCCATGAACTCTCAGCTGAGGTTGCTGTATTATTAGTTTTACTTGACTTTTAAACTTTTTCATGAATTGGGAGTAATTCATAAATGTCTTTAGTGCAAAAACAAATATCAATAAACAGAAAAGCATTTTTGAAAAGAGAAGGCCTCCAGATTGTTGAATGGACCCTTATAGGAGATTTACAAGTCATGAGTAAGAATTATACAGGATAAATAGGCACAGATGGGTTGTGAGCTGCATTACTGAAAAGTATATATACTAATGAGATCACAGATGCACCAAATATATATAGGGGAGGTTATTCAAAAATGGAATAGTTTGACAACAGAGGTAATAAATTCCCTATAACCAGAGATTTCCAAGAAAAGGCCAAATTGTAATTTATCAGCTGGAATCTGAGTCATTCTTCACATATAGGTGTGACTATCACCTAGGACCTTCCTAAATCTAAGATTCTGATTCTAATCATACTGTCTTCCCAGGCACGAAGAAGCAAAGGATAAGAGCTTTTCTTAACAGCAGAGGGGAGCAGGGAGAATGTCACCTGCAATTCCAATATATTAAACAAACAATTTTAATATCAAATTGTTTCCAGGATAAGCCTTAAAAGAAAAATCTTTTTAAATTCTGAGAGACAAATAAGTAACTTATTGAAGATGCTTGAAGAAAACAATACCTTTTTTTGAGGGAATGAAAAGACAATTTACTATGCATCAAGTAAAATCAAAAAAGTAAGTTACATTCATGTTGACAAAGCAAAAACAGCCCAAAATCAGAAATAAAAAAGGAAACTACATTATAGCGAAAAGAACCATAGACAATAAATCAATATTATTAGAATATTTATTCTAATTTATTATTACAATATTTATTCATAAGCTTCAAATTCTTTTTTTAATTTATTTTATGTTTTCAACATTCATTTCCACAAAATTTTGAGTTCCAAATTTTCTCCCCATCTCTCCCTTCCCCCACCCCAAAACCTCAAGCATTCTGATAGCCCCTACCACCAATCTGCCTTCCCTACTAACACCCCTCCCTTCCTTTATCCCCATCTTCTCTCTTGTCCTGTAGGGCAAGATGAATTTCTATGCCCCATTACCTGTATTTCTTATTTCCCAGTTGTACACAAAAACAATTCTCAACATTTGTTCCTAAAATGTTGAGTTCCAACTTCTCTTCCTTCCTCCTTCCCCACCCATCCCCACTGAGAAAGCAAACAATTCAATACAGGCTATATATGTGTAGCTTTGCAAATGACTTCCATACTTGTCATGTTGTGTAGGACTAACTCTATTTCCCTCCATCCTGTCCTGCCCTCATTTCTTCTATTCTCTCTGTTGACCTTGTCCCTCCCCCTAGAATGTTTATTTCTAATTGCCCCCTCCTCCCATTGCCCTCCCTTCCAGCATCCCCCCTCACCCTGCTTATCCCTTCTCCCCTACTTTCCTGTAGTGTAAGAAAACAATACCTTTTCTACAAAAAAGCCAAACATGTATTTAAGAGGTAAAACACAGCAAGAATGTCAAAGGGGATTTTGAACAAGGTTTAGATAACTCTAATAATTAATGTAAAATAATAGCACAAGAGTCACCAAAACTGTTATAGTGAAAGAGGAAAGTATTCCTAAATAGGACTTGTTTTAGGAGGCTAAGCCAAGATGACAATGTTGAAGGAAGAAATATAGGTTAACTAGCTCTGTCCTACACGTTGTCCAAGCAAATTTAGAAAATATACCAGACTAAGTCCTGATTAAGAAATTTAAAAAACAGTAATATTGAGTCATTTTTTCCAGTCCAGGTTGGTATAGGGAAATAGACAGAGGGCTGCAGACATTGGGGATAAAAACTAGCCAGGATTGGCCCCACAGAGCATTCTAGTGTAGGAAGAAGGTGTGTACCATGTCAAGAAGAAGTCCAAAATCCACCATGGAGAAGCCTAAACTTGTATAGGGTACAGGAACAGGTGCCAATTGACAGCTCTGTTGCTCACTACCAATTTGTAGGTCACAGATGCAGGCTGGACTGAGGATGGGACCTGTGCCTTTACTCTAAGTCCCAGTGTGAAAAGCAGTCATAGGTCCTATGCTGAGTGCCAAACATAGACTAAATTCAGAAGCAAGCAGCAGCTATGTGCCTCTGACCTCCAGGTTAGAAGAGGGTTGCAGTTGTAGCTTCTAGCCTCAGTCGCACAGTAATCAGAGCTGGAATTCCAGAACAAAAAGGAGCACACATTTCTGTCATTATTACAAGTAGAATTGTCAAGTTGGTTAAGAGTCACTGAATTCAGCAGTAGTCTTCCGGAATTTCAACTGGGGCAAGCCTACAGACCTGTTGTTCAAAATCAAATCCAAGTTAGGAATATGCAAAACTCACACTAAGAAGACAGAAATCAGACTTTTCCCTGAATCAGAAACAGAACTGAAAGCTTACAGGTCCTCAGCCTGAACTGTCCCTGAAATCCCAGAATCATACAACACCAGCACCTCAAGACAGCAGCAGAACTAGGCCAGACGTTCTCATTGGCATCGTGCAAAACCAAGCCCTAACATCAAGTCCGAAGTTAAGAAGTAGGGTAGAAGAAAGAGCGGACAAAAAAAAGAATCCCATCATAAGGAGCTAATGTTGTAACAAAAGTTTAAGACACAAAACAAGAAAAAGAAAATGTCTTCAAAATATTTATAAGCAAATTCTCAGAGAAAAACACACCTTGATCACAAGCTCAAGCAGAATCCCCGGGGGAAGGGGGAACAAAGTTTCTAAAAATAGTTAAACATATTTCTGTAAATGAAGAGAGTGGCAAGAAAAAAATGGAAAAGAAATTAGAGGAATGGAGGAAAGAAATTAACAGCTCAGTAAAAGAGGCACAAAGGCTTACCTTACAACAAACTCCCTGAAAATTAGGATAGGTCAAATTAGATAATGACTCCACAACAAGAAATATTAAAGCAATGTTAGAAGACTGGAAAATAGAAGAAAATGTAAACTAACAGCAAAAACAACTAATCTGGAAAGAGAAGGGTAACAAAAAAATTATTGGACTACCTGAAAGTTATGACCAAAAACCAAAAAGCCTAGATATTATATTTTAAGAAATCATAAAAGAAAATTGCATTTTTAATTTTTTCCCAATTACATGTTCAAGACAATTTTTGGCATTCATGTTTACAAGATTTTGAATCTCATATTTTTCTCCTGACCTCCCTCACCTTCCCCTCCCTTTTTCCTAAAAATGGTAGGAATTCGATATAAGTTATGCACTAGTCCCAATTTTCCCACACCCTCACCAACATTTATCATTTCCCTTTTTTTCCACATTAGCCAATCTGATAGGTGTGAGGTAGTACTTCAGAATTGTTTTAATTTGCATTTCTCTAATCAAAAGTGATTGAGCACTTCTTCAAATGCCTCTAGGTAGCTTTGACTTCTTCATCTGAAAACTGCCTGTTCATATCCTTTAACCATTTATCAGTTGGGAATAGCTTGTATTCTTATAAATCTGACTCAGTTCTCTATATAGATGAGAAATAAGGCCTTTATTAGAGACACTTGCTATATTTTTTTTCACAGTTTTCTGCTTTCCTTCTAATCTTGATTGCATTGATTTTGTTTGTGCAAAAGCTTTTTAATTTAACATAATCAAATTATCTATTTTACATTTGATAATGCTCTCTATCTCTTGTTTGGTCATGAACCTGTAACTCAACTCCTCCTTTAAGAATTTGGATACTATACCACTTGGTGCATATATGTTTAGTATTGATATTAATTCAATGTCTATCATACCTTTCAGCGAGATGCATTTTCCTTCCTTGTCTCTTTTAATTGGGTCTGCTTTTGCTTTCAATTTGTCTAAGTACTGTGACCCCTGATTTTTTGTTTTTTCAACTTCAGCTGATGCATAATAGATTCTCTCCAGCCCCTTACCTTTACTGTGTATGTCTCTGCTTCAAGTGTGTTTCTTATAAACAACATACTGTAAGATTTTGGTTTTTGATTATAAGCAACATACAGTAAGATTTTGGTTTTTGATCCACTCTGCTATTTCTTTCTTACGGGAGATTGCATCCAACATTCGCACTTATAATTACTGTGTATTTCCCTCCATCCTATCTTTCCTCCATTTGTCCTCTCTCTCACCCTCATTGACAGTGTTTTCCTTGAAAGATACTGTCCAGGTCCTCCTCCTGATTATGGCTTACAGGTAATCCAATTATTCTGAGATTATCTCTCCTGAATCTATTTTCCAGGTCAATTATTTCTCCAATGAGGCATTTTATATTTTCTTCTAATTTTTCATTCTTTTGAATTTAATTGATTCTTGCTGTTTCATAGTCATTAGCTTCCACTTGCTCAATTCTAACTTTTAAGGAGTGGTTTTCCCCAGTAAGTTTTTGCACTTTCTTTTCCATTTGGTCAACTGTACTTTTTAGGAAGTTGTTTTCTTCAGTGGACTTTTATATCTCCCTTTCCATTTGGCCAATTCTACTTTTTAAACAATTGTTTTCTTTTTCTAAGCTGTTAATGCTTTTTTTCATAATTCTCTTTCATCACTCATATTTCTTTTCCCAATTTTTTTTCTACCTTTCTCACATGATTTTTAAGCTCCTTTTTGAGCTCTTCCAAGAGATCTTTCTGGGCTTGAGCCACTTCCCATATTTCTTTGGAATTTTGCCCATAGGTGTTTGTAATGTTAATTAAGTTAATGAGAGTTAAAGATCTTCTCCGTCCATTAATGGGCCTGCCCATTAAGGCAAGTTTGATTAGGAGAGATTTATTTTGTAGGAAGAAGGCCCACATCTTTTGTTAATTTCTAAGGAGGCACTGGCTCTCAAGGGTTGTGGTTCCCTCTGTCTCTGAAAGTATATTCCCTCTGTATATAATGGTCAGAGAGTTGGATCTGTCTGTTGATCTGTGAAGTATGTACTGCTTATGATCAGATAGCTGGGAGCCCTGTCTGTTGATCTTTATTTCTCTGTTTGTATTTTCTCTGAAGTTCCAGCTGCTGACTTTTCCCTCTGAACTAAGTGAATGATATATGTGCTTGATTAAAGTAGATAGCTGACCCCTCAAAAGTTGCTTTCCTTTAGAAAAGCAGATGTAAGGACCGGTACAGCAGGCCCTCCTGTGTATGTCAGGTCCTTATTATTACAGTGTTTTGATAATGTTGCCCTCTTCTGAGTTTTTACCTTGATCTTCCCTCTCACCATAACAACTTTCTACAGGCAGGTTCTTTTTTTGTTGGTTTTTTTCTCATTTTTATTTTTGGCCTTTTTCCTTTCCTTTAAATTTGAGCTCTGCTCCCCGAGTGGAAGGGGAACTGTCTCAGACTTCTTGTGTCAGTGGCTGCAGGCCCTGGATGTTTACCTAGTGCTGCCCTGATGTTGCCCTAAGGCCCATGAGTATCCTTGTGTCTGGTGCTGTGCTGAGGGGATGGGGTAAGGAGTAGCTGGCACCGCTGTGTCTGGCAGCTTACCTGGTGCTGAGCTGGGATCCCAGTGCTGGTATCTGGCCTGTGCTGAGGCCAATGGGGTGTTTCTTCATTTCCCTGAGGCTCCACTGAAGCACATGGCAGTCTGTCTTCTGGAGTTTCCTTTTTGCTTAGGTACCCATAAGGTTGGCCATCTACCTGTTTGCCTGGGTTGTGATGAAGAATGGGGAGGTCTGGCTGCTAGAGGATGCCCGTTTGCCTGGGGCTTCCCTGAAGCACTGGGTGGTCTTTGAAGGTGGAGTGTGCTGTTTCCCTGGCTGTGCTAAGGCATGTGTTGGGGTCCTGGTGTTGGCGGTTGTTTGCTCCACCACAATGGGGCTCAGGATCTCCCACTGGTTTTCTGGGGTAGGGATTGCTGCTGGCTTGTTGGGACACTTTCTGTCCTTGTCTACACTGCCATTTGATCCAAGTGGAACAGAAATTTCTTGCCAATCTTACAAGTTTCTTGGGCTGAATGATTGCTTCACCCCATCTTTTTGCTAATTCTGCTGTTCTGGAATTTGTTTGGGGGCACTATTTTATGGTTGTCTGGAGAGAATATAGGAATGTTACAGCAATTTACTACTTATTCCTTGCCTGTATCTTTTAGAATCAGAGGGTAAGATGTTAATAGAAAGGCTTCACAGGTTATCTTCTAAAAGTAATACCATAATGAAAGCTCCAAGGAAGTTAAGAGCCAAAATCCAGATATTCCAGATTTGATTTTAAGCATTCAGAAAGAATTAAAGTACCAAGGAGTCACAGGCAAGATCACACATGATTTTGCAACTACTACTTTAAATGAGTGGAGATAGTGGAATATGATGTTCCAGAAGTCAAAGCGAATTGGTTTACATTCAAGAACTTACTCAGCAATATGCTCGGCAAGAATAACTTACTCACCCTGTGGGGTAAACAAGTGGGTCTTTAGTTGAAAGAGGACTTCTGAGTGTTCATGATGAAAAGCTCAGGGCTCATTGAAACTCTGAAGTGCAATCACAGAAGTCAATAGAAACACAAAGGGGCAAACAGGAGCAAGCAGACTAAAGACTAAAGACAAGAGACTAAACAAGAATAAACTCTTTATATTCTGTTATGGGGAGATAACATGTGTCCCCTCAGAGCCCTATCATCATCATCAGGAGTTATAGAGGGAGACTAATCAGACCTGGGAGTGGTTTTATTATTATGTTTTGATAATCTGAAAAGAAGACTGGAAATGGAGAATGGGAATACAATAGGGGGACAAAAGAGAAGGATAGGGGAAATGATCTGACATAATCAGAATGTAAAGTAGAAGTCTATACAAATGCGGAAGAAGGGAAAGATTAAATTGGTGACACAAACTCCATTTTTATTTAAATCAGTCAAAATAGAGGAAAGTACGCAAATGAGTACAGAAATACACTTCTCTCAAAAATGAAACATGAAGGAAAGAGAAAAAGCAAGAAGAGGTAAGAAGAGGAAGGATAGGTTAAAGGAGGGATTAGTTCTAAGAAAAACAAACTATACCTAAGAATGTATAAAAATATTTATAGCAGCTTTTTACATTAGCAAAGAATTGGAAACTGAGAGGTTGCCTATCACTTAGGGGAACAACTAAACAAGTCGTGGTATATAAATGTGATAAAATACTATTGTGCTCTAAGAAATGGGGAAGGAGTTGGTTTCAGAGAAACTGCAACAACTTGTATGAAGTGATGCAAAATTAGGTGAAAGAAATAAGAGAACAATTTATGCAGTGTCATAAATAATTGTGAATCATCATGATCATAAATTATAACAGACTTATGAATTTTTATCAACACAGTGACCAACTATAATTCCTAAGGACTCATGGTGAAAAATGCTATCTACTTCCTGAGAGATAGGTAAGAGACCCAGAGTATGACTGAGATGTATTTTTTGGAAGTAGCTAACTTGATAACTTGTCATTCTTGACTACGTATGTTTGTAGTTGTTGTTTTCGTTTCTTTTTCAATAGGGAGTAGGGTGAAGGGAGAAAGGCAGAAAAGAGAGAAAGCAGATTTTTGTTCATTGAAAAAAATTTAATTAAAAAAAGAGAAACTGTTTCAATGGGAGGTTGTTTTCCTAAAATTTTATGGTTCATAATTTTAAAATGGACAGAAAGATAAAAACTGACCAACAACCAAAAAACTGAAAAAAATCGAGAGGCAAGAAGATAGTTATTAATTTGGGCAAAAGGTTAAGGTGTTTTCCCCCTCCACTTTTCTCAATGGTTTACATTGCTGAATTTTGAAAGCAAACAAAAACAAAAACTCTACTCAGGAACAAACTACAAATTCATGACCAAGAAATAAAGACTCTTCAAATTTGTTCTCCAATGATTAAAATGATTAGATGGCGGAGTAGAAAGATTCACATATGCTAGCTCTGAACTCATAGCCCACAAATTACCTGTAAAGAGGAATTTCCAACAAATTCTGGAGCAGTGGAAACCACACAACAACGGAGTGGAGAAGATTTCTGTTCCACAGAGCACTGAAAAACCGACACCAAAGGTCCGTTGTGCACTGGACCCAGAGCAGAGCCCAGCCATGCCTTGGCCACGTGGCACCGAGAGGAGCAGATCCCAACAGGCTTCAGGGACAGAATCTCTGGCAGTGAGAGAGACTTCTGGGCTGGCCAAAAGGGGAGTGGGGTGTCTCCATAACTCAGGCCCCTTCGGGAGGCAGAGGCAGCAGCAGACCGGAGCTCCCAAGGCAAATAGATGCGCTCTCATCCATTGTTGAAGGTCTCCGCATAAACCCCCTGAGGGAACTGAGCCCTGTGAGGTGGCCCTGCCCCTGCCTGAGAACCTGAACTTAACCCCACTGAATAGCAGCCCCACCTCTCGCTGAAAGCTGAGGCTGGGAAGCAGCATTTGAATCTCAGACCCCAAGCACTAACAAGGCGGGGGTGGAGAGGAATCTCAGAAATCAAGTAACTGCCTGGGAAAATGCCCAGAAAGGGGAAAAAAAATAAGACCATAGAAGGTTACTTTCTTGGGGAACAGATATCTCCTCCTTTCCTTTCACATGAGGAAGAACAATGCTTACCATCAGGGAAAAACATAGACATCAAGGCCTCTGTACCCCAAACATCCAAAATAGCTATTCAGTGGGCTCAGGCCATGGAAGAGCTTGAAAAGGATTTTGAAAATCAAATTAGACAGGTGGAGGAAAAACTGGGAAGAGAAATGAGAGAGATGCAAGAAAAGCATGAAAAATGGGTCAATACCTTGTTAAAGGACACCCAAAAAAATGCTGAAGAAAATAACACCTTGAAAAATAGGAAAACAGGTTCAAAAAGCCAACGAGGAGAAGAATGCTTTCAAAAGCAGAATTAGCCAAATGGAAAAAGAGGTTCAAAAGCTCACTGAAGAAAATAGTACTCTCAAAATTAGAATGGAAGATATTGAAGCTAATGACTTTATGAGAAACCAAGAAATCACAAAATAAAACCAAAGCATGAAAAAATGGAAGAGAATGTGAAATATCTCATGGGAAAAACAACTGACCTGGAAAATAGATCCAGGAGAGACAACTTAAAAATTATGCGATTACTTGAAAGCCATGATCAAAAAAAAATCCTAGACATCATCTTTCATGAAATTATCAAGGAAAACTGCCCTGATATTCTAGAACCAGAGGGCAAAATAAGTATTCAAGGAATCCACTGATCACTGCCTGAAAGAGATCCAAAAAGAGAAACTCCTAGGAACATTGTGGCCAAATTCCAGAACTCACAGGTCAAGGAGAAAATATTGGAATCAGCTAGAAAGAAACAATGCAAGTATTGTGGAAATACAATCAGGATAATACAAGATCTAGCAGCTTCTACATTAAGGGACTGAAGGGCGTGGAATAGGATATTCCAGAAGTCAAAGGAACTAGGACTCAAACTAAGAATCACCTACCCAGAAAAACTGAGTATAATACTTCAGGGGAAAAAATGGTCTTTCAATGAAATTGAGGACTTTCAAGCATTCTTGATGAAAAGACCAGAGCTGAAAAGAAAATTGAACTTGCAAACACAAGAATGAGAAGAAGCATGAAAAAGTAAACAGCAAAGAGAAGTCATGAGGGACTTACCAAAGGTGAACTGTTTACATTCCTACATGGAAAGACAATATTTGTAACTCTTAAAACTTTTCAGTATCTGGGTAGTTGGTGGGATTACATACACACACACACATGCACACGTGTGCACACACATACACACATGCACGCACATACAGAGACAGAGAGCACAGAGTGAATTGAATAGGATGGGATCATATCTTTAAAAAATTAAGGTAAACCGTGAGAGAGAAATGTAGTGGGAGGAGAGAGGGAGAAATAGAATGGGGCAAATTATCTCATAGAAGAGGCAGGCAGGAGATTTTTTAGTGGAGGGAAAAAGAGGAGAGCTGAGAAAAAAACATGAAGTTTACTCTTATCACATTCAACTAAAGGAAGGAATATAATGCACACTCATTTTGGTATGAAAACCTATCTTACAATACAGGAAAGTGGGGGAGAAGGGGATAATCAGGGTGGGGGGGATGATGGAAGGGAGGGCAATGGGAGAAGGGAGCAATTTGAAGTCAACATTCAGGGAGGGACAGGATCAAAAGACAGAATAGAAGCAATGGGGGGCAGGATAGGATGGAGGGAAATATAGTTAGTCTTACACAACACGACTGTTAGCGAAGTCATTTGCAAAACTACACAAATAGGGCCTATATTGAATTGCCTGCCTTTCCAAAGGGAATGGGTGGGGAGGGAGGGATGGGGAGAAGTTGGAAGTCAAAGTTTTAGGAACAACTGTTGAGTATTGTTCTTGCTACTAGGAAATAAGAAATACAGGTAATGGGGAATAGAAAGTCATCTGGCCCTACAGGACAAAAGAGAAGATGGGGACAAGGGAAGGGAGGGATGATAGAAGAGAGGGCAGATTGGTGATATGGGAAATTAGAATGCTGCGTGTATTGGGGTGGGGGAGGGGACAAATGGGGAGAAAATTTGGAACCCAAAACTTTGTGAAAATGAATGTAAAAAGTTAAATAAATAAATTTATAAATTGTTAAAAAAAAAAGGAAAAAAATTGTTTTTGCATGCAGCTGGGAAATAAGATGTACAGGCAATGGAGTATAAAAATCTATCTTGTCCTACAGGAAAATAGAGGGGAGTGGGATGAGAGAATGGTGTGGTGATAGAAGGAGGGCAGATTGGAGAAAGGGGTGGTTGGGGTGGTAGCTGTCCTGGAGTAGGGGAAAGGGAGAGATGGAGATAAAATTTGGAATTCAAAATCTTACGGAAGTGAATGTCGAAAACTGAAAACAAATTATATTTTAAAAAATGATTAAAATGATTTATAGTACTAAAAAAATCTAGTCAGAAGACAAGAAAACAAGGGAAGGATATCTAAAAGGTATAAAGAACAATTGCAATTTAAAGCTGAATTGGGAATTAATTTTATGTACTTATGTATTTTTTATGCTTTTAAAACATCACTCTGAGGCCGTTTTCAGAGGAAATGCAAGCTATCAATAGCCATATGAAAAAAATGTTTCTAAATCACTAATATAAAATTAGAAAAATTCAAATTAAAACAATTCTGAGGTACATTCTCATATGCATCAGATTGCCAAACCTGACAAAAAAAGAAAAAGAAAAATGTTGGAGGGACAGGGAAAACAGGTATTTTAATCTACTGTTCTTACAGCTATGAATCGGTCCTGTCATTCTGGAAAGCAATTTGGAACTATGTCCTCAAAGTTATTAAACTGTGTATATCTTCTGACTCACCAATATCAGTGCTAGGTCTATACCCTAAAGAAATCAAAGAAAGAAGAACTATACAAACATAATCAGTTCTTTTCTGTGGCAAAGTATTGGGAGCCAAGAATATTCCCTTCAACTGGGAAATGATTGAGTAAGTTACGATATATGTATGTGAAAGAATGCTATTACATTGTAAGAAATGAGGAAGGGAATAATTTTAGAAAAACCTGAGAAGGTTTGTATGAATTGATGCAAACTGAAGTGAGCTGACCCAAGAGAACAATTTATGCATCACTGAAAAGACAAAAAAGTTTAAAAAAACAGGAACTCTGATGAACACAATAGAACCAACTATAGTTCCAGAGGCGTCATAATGAAATGTGGTATCCATCTCCAGACAGATGGATGATGGACTCAGACTGAAGAATGAAGGTGGGGGCCATGAGTGTAAAAATTTGTTTTCCTTGACTATACACACTTGTCATTTTTTTTCTTTTCTTGATTTTTTTTTCAATGGGTGAAGAAGGTAGAGATAGGAAGGAAAGAATTCAGAACCAGAAATTAAGTTAAATTTTAAAAAAGCTATTCTGAGAAGGGGTCTATAGGCTTCACTAGACTTCCAGAGGAATGCATGACACAAGAATGACCAAGAATCATTAAACTAGATCCTACCATCAATACACAGACAAAATAAATCCAATAAAAATCTTTACTTATGAAAACCTGAGGTCAAATGTAACGTCAGACATCCTAAAGTTGTGTGTTCTTGGGTATGCCTTAACCTTTGTTTGCCTCAGTTTCCTCATCTGTAAAATGTGGATAATAACAGGACCTACCTCCCAGAGTTGTTATGAGGATCAAATGAGAGAATATCTGTAAAGCACTTAGTCCAGTGCCTGGTACATGGTAAATGTGACCTAAATTTTTATCATAATTTTTCCATAGGAAAAAAAATCATGAATTAAGATAAAATTAAGAGAGAGTTAAAGTTTATTAAATGTCTGTTCAATCTAAAGAGTAACTTTAGTTGAAAGGCTCCAACTTCAGTTCTGAAATCACTTACCATTTAGTAATTTCACATATAAGAACAGCAGGAGCGCCATCTGCTGCCAATTCTAGGTATTGTTGATTATGAAAGTGATGCAGGACGTAGCAGAAAATGATGCACCGTCAAAGTTAACAAATTTACTTTGGACCTAGGAATCACATATATTTTTAGGGAAAATGAAATAAAAGGGGGAAGAAAAGACAAAGATAGCATGTTGTTCCTGGACACTGATTTCCAGTCTTTGGTCGAAGACCTAGAATGAGATCACCAGGAGAGATTAAAAGGTCTTGAAGTATCTGAAGGGCTCTAAGGGAATTGGACACATGCTAAGGCACTTCCTTAAGCAGAAGTTTCCGTGTGGATTCTCACTAATGTCACTCTCAGGTACCAGACAAGTTTTTACTATGATGGTTGACGCTGAATGAGGAATGTAATTCCAAGTCTGAGAGGACTGCATTGAAAACACGGCGCACCACGATGATACAGTGACAGGAGGTAAAAAGTGCCTCTGAACTGGCAGCGAGGGAATAAGATGGCTTCCCATCTCACTAAATTCAAACATATCTGACAGCTTAAATAGGCACTAATGTGTGACTTTCTTCAGAGGTACAGATCTTTTTAATAACATCTTTTCCAGTGGTATAAAAAAAATGGTCTGATAATACAACTTAGGTGTAGTCTATCATGATTTAGAGAATTAAAAGAAAATCAATATAATTCCCTAAAAAACTAAAATAGAAATGTTGAAAAAAAATAATCAATTGCCTATGAGTATATGCAAACTATGTTTTTCTTCTATATGATTTTGGTATTTATACTTTGGGAAAAGGGTGGGATGATCTGTCCATCAACAAACGTTTATTAACCACCTACTTTGTCATAGCTTCTGAGGATACAAAGTGTCAACCTCTGGGAAACTCTAGGCCCCTACTTTGCTCTGATCAGAAGTTTCTAAGGGCCTCCAAGAAACCCTCTTTTCCAGTTCCGCCCATACTCCAGAAGTTTCTAACCACTCTTCCTCCTCCAGGGCAGAGAGAGTTTCAAGGAAATTTCTGTGACCATGTTTTTCTAATCCCTCTACACTTTCCACATTCCTTTTCTGCAGTTCAGCTGTTCTATGGATCTCCACTAAATGTCCACTTTCTGTTTCCTGTGACTACTCCCCATAAGAATCCCCTAGGGAAAATAGAATATCAATAAAAATAATTATTTTACCTAAATTTATATATTTAATGCCATCCCAATTAAATTATCAAAAAATTATTTTGCTGAATAAGAAAAAATAATAACAAAATTCATTTGGAAGAACAAAAAAGTCAAAAATATTGCAGAAACTAATAAAAATGTAAGGAAGGAAGTTTAGCAGAACCAGATCTTAAACCATACTATAAAGCAATTATCAAAACTATCTGGTATTGGCTAAGAAATAGAAAGGTAAATCAATGAAAAAGAGAGGACATACAATTTACAAAAGCAAATAAACTAGTAACCTTGTATTTGACAAGTGTAAAGACAATTTTTAGGGGGATATGACTTCATTATTTAGTAAAAATTGTTGGGAAAATTGGAAAGCAATATGGCAGAAATTGGGCATAGATCAATATCTTACATTATTTACCAATTTGAAGTCAAAATGGATGCACGACCTAGATATAAAGAAAGATATTACAAGAAAAATTGGAAGAATATGGACTATATTACCCAACACACTTACGGATAGGTATATAATTTACAAATAAACAAGAAATACAAAGTAGAATGAGGTGTAAAATGAAAAATTTCAATTATATTAAGTTAAAAGGGCTTGTACAAATAAAACAAATGTAGCCAAGATCAGAAGGAAATTGAAAAATTGGGAAAAATGTTTTTATAGAGTTTCTCAGATAAAGTTCTCATATCTCAAATATATGAAGAACTCTGTCAAATCTATAAGAACATGAGTCATTTCCCAATTGATAAATAGTTGAAGGATATAAACAAGCAGTTTTTAGATTAAGAAATCAAAACAATTTATAGTTATATGAAAAAATGGCCTAAATCACTATTGATTAGGGAAATGCAAATTAAAACAAACCTGAGGTACCACCTCACACCTATCAGATTGGCTAACATGACAAAACAGGAAAATGATAAATGTTGAAGATGTGGGAAAACTGGAACACTAATGCATTGTTGGTGGAGTTGTGAACTCATCCAGCCATTCTGGAGAGCAATCTGGAACCATGCCCAAAGGGCTATAAAAACTGGGCATACCCTTTGACCCAGTACTACTACTTCTGGGTCTGTATCCCAAAGAGATCATAAAAATGGGACAAGGATCCACACATCCAAAAATATTTATAGCAGTTCTTTTTGTGGTGACCAAGATTTGGAAACTGAGGGGATGCTCATCAGTTGGGGAATGACCAAAAAGTTGTGGTATATAATGTAATAGAATACTATATCATTCCATAAGAAATGATAAGCAGGTAGACTTTAGAAAAACCTGGAAAGACTTAAATGAACTGATGTTGAGTGAAATGAGAAGAAACAGGAGAACATTGTACACAGCAACACTATGTGATGACCAACTTTGATAAACCTAACTCTTCTCAGAAATACAAGGATCTAAAACAATTCCAAAAGACTCATAATCTAAAATAATTCCAAAAGACTCATAATATCCAGACAAAGAACTATGGAGTCTGAATACAGATTGAAGTATACTATTTTGTCTCTCCTTTTTTTTGTTTCTTCTTTCTTTTGGTTTTTCCCTTTGGTTCTAATTCTCCTTTACTACATAACTAATATGGAAATATGTTTAATATGTGCATGTACAGCCTATTTCAGATTGCACACCATCTTTGGCCAGGGGGAGTAGAGGGAGGGGGAAAAATTTAGAACTCAAAATCTTTTAGAAGTGAATGTTGAAAAGTAAAAATAAACAAATGAATACAATTTTGAAAAAAGAAAACAAAAACTCATAACTATAAGAACTGTGGAGTAGAGAGAGTATAGTTTATGTATCATATAAAGATACATATTATGTGGCTATTTTTATAAAGATTCAATTCTTTTGTGACTTTAAGGCAATTCATTCTTGGTTATTCTTTGAAGAGCATTGAGAATGTAAGTATTGCCGAGTACAATTGTTCAAAGTGTGGGAAATGAACATAGGGAGCAAGGACATTACATATAACACTCAAATGGAATGTAGCCTACAATGTTCTTCAGTATTTCAGCCCGAATAACCTTAAGAGTTCTTCTTTCTACTATTTACCATTATGGGAGTTTAAACTAACAAGAATGGCTTTACTGTAAAAAGGAAGAGGAACATTCAAGCAAGAAAAACCTTAACACTTCTCACTTGTCATACAGAAGATTTTACTATAACAAAAGCATAGATATGGAGTTGGAAAGGAGCTCAAAAGCAATGTAATCCATGTTTTCATTTTACAGATGACATTATGGATTTAATGACATTGCCAAGGTGTATCAGTAAACACCCCAAAATACACAACGGGACCTGCGATCACAGGTTCTTAGAATCTGCATTCATGAAAGAAAAACAACTTTTGAGGGGGTTGACAATTACTTTAATAAAGCACACAGATCATTCCTTTAATCAAGCATATATATCATTCAGTTAGTACAGGGAGTCAGCACCCTGAATTTTAAAGGAAATACAGAGATATCAGAAGATCAACAGACATGGCTTCCACTGCCCAAATTCAACAGACAATTGGACCCCAAATTGTCTGATCATAGTTACCAGAGAGGGAAGCACAACTTCTGGGTTCTCAAAGCTAAGGGGCTCCTTATCAACCTCCCAGAGTCCTCATCTGGCATTCAAATCTCCTTACCAAAACTAAGCCCCAAAGTAAAACCTCAACCCAGAATATTTATACTTTTTTAAGAGCCAGAGGGTATCACAATCCTTTGACCTGGTACCTCAATAGAAAAAACAAAAGGTACTTGGGACCTTCCTACAAAACAGCTCCCCAAATTAAACTTCCCACAATGGGCAGACCCATCAATGAGTGGGAAAGATCTTTAATCACAATAAAATAATTAACAATGCAAATACATATGTTTCTAGTTGAAACTCTTGTTTCTGTACTTTACTCCTTGTAAAGATTCTTGATTGATAAAGGCAAGATTCAATCAGAGACACTCAATTATACTAAAACAAAAACAGCATAAGATCCTATTTTGATTGTCATCATACAAGGCTACACAGGTAATAGGTGGCAGAATAGGAATTCAGTATTAGCTTCTGGGTCATGCAATAAAAATGTGTTTCTTATGTTATATGAGGGTTCAAATGTTCATTTAAGGGTTCTGTTTCAGATGTGACACCAATATGTCTTACAGCTAAAAAGCAAGTCATTTGACTTTTTTTTTGTTCCATCTGTAAAATGGAAGTAATGGGAGTGATTATAATTGCCTTCAGACTTTTGGAGTTTTTCTGGGGGGGAAGTAATAACATTTCATTGATTTACCATTTCCTTCTCTGCAGTTTTAGATAGAAATATGAAGAATAATGAGTATTAAAGTATTTAATCTGAAAAAAAGCCATTGAGATATCATTTTATACCTACTAGACTGGCTAAAATGATTGAAGGGGAAAGCAACAAATATTAGAGGGCAACGTGGAAAAGTGGGACACTAATTCACTGTTGGTGAAACTGATTCAACCACTTTGGAGGGCAATCTAGAATTATGCCCAAAGAATCATTAAACTGCCTATACCTTTTGACCCAGCAATATCACTACTAGGTCTATTTCCAAAGGGGAACCTATATATTCTAAAATAATTATAGCAGCTCTCCTTCTGGTGGCAAAGAACTGGAAATTGAGGGGATAATTGCCAATTGGGGAATGGCTGAACAATTTGTGGTATATGATTGTGATGGAATACTACTGTGCTATAAGAAATGATGAGCTTGAGGATCGAGAAAAACATGGGATAGACGCACAAAATAAGCAGGATCAAGAGAATGTTGTGTAGTGTAATAGCAATATTTTTTAAGAACAATTTTAAGCAAATAAGTCATTTTAACTATTATAAATACCCAAATTAACTACAAGTACCTATGAAGGAAGATGCTATCTGCATCCAGAGAAAGAATTGAAAAAGAGAAGTATTGTAAAGAATGATTTTCCATACACACACATATTTGTGTCTAATGGGAGTCACCTCTAGGGTGGGAAGGGAAAAAATGAAATGCACATAACTTTATTATATATTTAAAAGAAATAGCAAGATGCATATAATAGATTTGCAGCTTTGTTGCAATCACCTTTTTTTTTATTATATTATGTTATGGAAACATTTTATTCCATAAATTACACACAAAATAAAGAAAAATGGAAAAAAAAAACCAAGAAGAATCCTCCTCTTCCCCTCTTCCCTGGGCATCTCTGTCTGAATAAGGCAGTGGGTTATCCTGAATTGCAATTCCTTGATCCTGAATAAATGCCACAATTTACTTACTGATTACCTAATTGGTCTGAGTGTTTTCATGTTGACAAAAGAAAGGTCAAAAATAGTCCCTGCTCTGAAGAAGCTAACAGTCTAATGGGAGAGAGAACATTCAAACAACTGTGTACAAACAAGATACATACAAGATAAATTATGTTAGGAGCTTAAAATGATCATCTTTGGGCCCATACTCAAGAGCTTGACAGAATCTTCCAAAACTAATGTTGCTCTGGCATAGCCTTTGACAACTCGATGTCACTCCACAATGATACCACAATGAAGCATATGGGAATAGGAGAGGGTGATACCACATGCCTCTAGTTAATATGCTGAAAATATATTTTGATGGATATATGATCTGTTCATAGCTACTCCCTCTATGGATGAAGATCACAATTATCTATGCATTTTCATCTTATATGATTCTTGTCTGTGTCCATCTATAAATCCTCTATGAAGATATGTCTGATGTTGTGGAAGCCCTCCCTAGGGTATTTTCATACTTTGTGAATACTATTGGAACTCTTAGATTACCTTTCTATTTATCTATCACTATATGACCAGGTTTCTTCCTTTTTTTGCATTACACATGTTCTTAATGACTTATTTTATGGGGCTTCTTCCATGTAAGTCATTATTGGCAATATGCTATGATCTACTTACACTCCTTATGCCCTTCAGATTAACTTCAATTTGGATACATATTGGTGATGACATGACATCAATGATACTCAGAGATATATTTTCAAGATATCAAAGAGGATAAAATTCTAAAAGAAATGGAAATATCATAATAAAAAGGAACCAAAATATCATATGCCTACCACTGATATATATGCCTACTTTCTTATTTCAGTAAAATCTTTATTAGAATGATCTGTAAAAAGATCAAAGATGTGCTTGAAAAAAACAGGAGAAAGAAAAAGGTTTTCTGAGACAAGAGCACAAATAGGTTTAGCTATACAACTGGAAGAGAGATTTAAGAAATATAAAATCCCACTATGTTAGTTCTACACTAATTACAGAATAAGCACTTGACTCAGAGGAACAAAATGAAGTCTTAACAAGTTTTCCTCCAACAAGGCATTGCCCATGCATATGTTAAGAATATGCAAGATTCTTTGGCAGAGGCACTCACAGGGATAACTTTTCACTGATCCCAACCCCTGATGTCAAATGAGGCATAAAACAAGGAGCAATATCCTGATCAAAGTTACTCACCAATAATGTACAATATCTTGCATAATATACAAATGAAATAGATTTTTCCAATAGATGGCCTGATTATACTGAGTTTTAGGATACTTAAAAGACCTTTTCAGTGAGATCCAAGGCAGTCAAAACAACAAGCATTTTTAAACATTTACCATGTGCCAAGCAAAAACACAATTCCTGTACTCAAAGAATTCACATTCTAATGGGGGAGAGGACAAGGATATGCTTAATAAAGGAGGGATATTTATGATTACATATATAATATATATGATATATATGTGTGTGTATGCACATATATGTATATATGCATACATATGTGTATATTACACATATTTATATAATGTCTGCGTGTGTGTAGTAGATGGAAGGGACTCTGAAGGGAGGAGGCTTAACATCTGGGAAAACTGAGAAAGGCCTTCTGGAGAAAGTTGCATTTGAGCTGAGTATTAAAGGAAGAAGAGAAAGTGAGAGGCAGAGGCGGGGGGTTAAAGTATTCCAGGCAGTGAGGACAGCTAGTGCTGAGGAATAGACAAGAGGTTAAGTACTGTGTTTGTGGAATTGTAAACAGGCTAGAACACAAGAGTGTATGTTGGTGAAACAAAGAGTGAGTAGGAAGGACAGTAAAATGTAAGACTAGAAAGCTAGGAAGGGACCAGGTTACAAAGAGCTTTAAATGCTAAAAGACTGTGTAATTGACTTTATATTTATTCTGGAAATAGATAATAGGGAGCAACAAGAGCTCACTGAGCAAAGAGGTGATATGGTAAGACCTATGCTTTAGAAAAATTCCCTTGGGTCTACCTGCCAAAACAATCCAGGGACTATATGAACACAATGACAAGATACTTTTTGCACAAATAAACTCAGATCTAATTAAGTGGAAAAACAATATAATAAAAATGACAATTCTACCTAAATTAATTTACTTATTGAGTGTCATACCAATAAAACCATCACATAATTATTTTCTAGAGCTGGAAAAAATAATATCAAAATTCATCTGGAAGAACAAAAGGTCCAGAATATCAAAGGGACTAACGAAAACAAATGCTAGGGAAGGTGGCCTAGCCCTACCAGATCTCAGATTGTATTACAAAGCAGCAATTATCAAAACCACTTGGTACTGGCTAAGAAACAGAAGGGCAGACAAGTGGAATATGCTAGGTATTCAAGACACAGTAGTCAATGAATATAGCAATCTACTGTTTGACAAAACCAATGACCCCAGTTTCTGGGATAAGAACTCAGTGTTTCACAAAAATTGCTGGGAAAACTGAGTAATAGTGTGTTAGAAATTAGGCATAGACCAATGTCTGACACCATACACAAGAATAAAATCCAAATGGGTACACGATCTAGCTATAAAGATTGATACTATAAATAAATTAGTGGCATAAGGAATAGTGTATTTATCAGATTTATGGAGAAGGGAAGAATTTTTGACTAAACAAGGGATAGAAAGCATTTGAAGTGCAAAATGGGTAATTTTGATTACAATAAACTGAAAAGGTTTTGCACAACCAAACTCAGTGCAACCAAGATTATGAGGGAAGCAGAAAACTGGGAAAGAATTTTTGCAACTAGTGTCTGTGATAAAGGCCTCATTTCTAAAATATATAGAGAACTAAGTCAAATTTACAAGAATACAAGCCATTCCCCAATTGACAAATGGTCAAAGGATATGAACAGGCAATTTTCAGAGGAAGAAATTAAAGGTATCTATAGTCATATGAAAAAATGCTCTAAATCACTATTGATTAGAGAGATGCAAATCAAAACAACTGTGAGATACCATATCACACCTATCAGATTGTCTAACATGACAAAACAGGAAGATGATAAAGTTGGAGAAGATGTGGGAGAGTTGGAACATTAATTCATTGTTAGTGGAGCTGTGAGCTGATCCAACTATTCTGGAGAGCAATTTGGAACTATGCCCAAAGGACTACAAAAATATGCATACCCTATGACCCAGCAATATCGCTTCTAGGACTGTATCCCCAAGAGATCATAAAAGTGGGAAAGGATTCCACATATACAAAAATATTTACAGCAGCATTCTTTGTGGTGGTCAAAAACCGGAAATCAAGGGAATGCCCATTAGTTGGGAAATGACTGAACAAATTGTGGTATATGAATGTAATGGAATACTATCGTGCTATCATAAATGATGAACAGGAAGACTTCAGAGAGGCCTGGAAAGACTTATATGATCTGAGGCTGAGTAACAAGGAGCAGAATCAGGAGAATTCTGCACACAGCAACAAGCACAGTGCATGAGGATTTTTTCTGGTAGACTTAGTACTTCATTGCAATGCAAGGACTTAAAAAATTCCCAATGGTCTTTTAAGGCAAAATGCCTTCCACATCCAGAGAAAGCACTATGGCATTCAATTGCAGACTGCATCAGATCATTTTATTTTCTATTACGTTTTGGTTTGTTATATGATTTCTCCCATTCATTTTAATTCTTCTGTGCAACATGACTATGGTGAAAATGTATTTAATAGGAATGTATGTGTAGGACCTATATAAAATTGTATGCTGTCTCAGGGAGGGAGCGGGAAAGTAGGGGAGAAGGAGGGGGAGGGAGGGAAAAAAATCTAAGTTATATAGTAGCGATTGTAGAATACTGAAAATAAATGAAAGATAAAAGAAAAATCCCCTTGGTAGTTGAGTCAGGATGGATTGGAGTGAGAGGAGACTTGAGGCAGAGATCTCAACTAGAAGGCTATTGTAGTTCACCAGGATGGAGGTGATGAGGATCTAGCTAGAGCTGTGTTGTAATAAGGGGACATAGATGAAAGAACCTGTGAAAACAGAAATGACAAGAAGATGGAAGGTGATGGGATCAAGGTGCATATTGTGATGTTAGCTTTGGCAAGGAGAAGAGTTGACTATTCATGTGAGATCAGAGTGCAAGAGGAGATAGTGAGGGACGGTGTCTCAGTGATAAAATAATAAGTGAGGAGGGAGAGCTTTTTGGGAATGGCAATTGAAAGGATATCAACTGAATAATACTCACAGAAAAAAATAAACAGCGACAGATGTACATATAATGTACAAATGAATGGGTAGCCCATGAAATTTCTATCTTCAAATACCTTGGATATAGATGTGTTTACAGATGGACAATGAGTTGAACCCAGAATATAGTAGTATGGAGATGAATCTACTGGATCAGATCTGGGAAATTTCAGTGACCACAAGTTGTTCCCTTCTTCTAGGGCCCATATTTTTAACATCATTATTCTTTTGGTGGTATTATGTGGCTATGAATCATGGGACACTATGATCACATAATGTTGGAAAACAGAACACAAAATGTAAAAGTTTTATCAGGACTTTTTCTTAAAATATAGATGGAGAGGAAAAGAAGATGAAGGTGGTAGTAAAAAGTTCTGGCAAGAGTGTGACCCTATCTGTGCTTCTAAAAGAGGAATAGCTGTGCATCTGATAGCTTTCAACTATCAGTTCCCTGGGAGTATTTAGGCACTTGAAGATATTTTTTTGATACTGGTGCTTGAGTAGTTGTGGCAGAAGAGACTAGCCCTTGCATGTGAATCTTTGTGTCAAGAAGAAAATTGTGGTTTGGTAATCAATGCAGGACATACACTAGTAAAATTGAAATGACAAGAGAGAACAGAGTGTGACTGTAGCCTGGGAGTAGGTACAAAGTTAGGCAGAGATCAGTAAACTATGGGGAATGTAGCTAACCTCTGGCTTCTTTCTGTACTACCAGGAACTAAGAATGGTTTTTGATATTTTTACATGCAAAAAACCTCCCTTTATTTAAAAATGTAAAAACCATTCTTAGGTTGAGAGCTGTATAAAACAGGCAGAAGGGCCTAGATTTGGCCCTCAGGCTATAGTTTGACCCTGGTTTATAGCAGAGTGGCATTGAGGGAAGTAGAATAGGAGATGTAAATCTGATCATCAGACTACAAAGTGGGTGTGCTGCCATACATTTTCTTTATTTGCAGAGACATCAGAAACACATTTCCTACCCCTTTGATTACGGGATATGTGCTCATTTAATTCCAGAAGTACATATTAAGTGCCTACTATGTGGTATGCATTTCCAAACATTTAATCATATGAGGATGAAATAGCGAGGGAAGAGTTGAGAGGAGGGGTTTATACGAGGATAAACTTTGAGAGCAGTGCAGGTCTAATGACAGTCTATTAATAATGAAACTCTAGGATCAGAATTACAGTGCAATTGCTCTTCTCCTCCTCTATTGCTTGGAAATGGCTCTGAGTCCCAGAATAATCCTATAAGAAGGTATCTAACTTTATAAAGATAAATATTACTGGCAGACCTTCACCATCATAGCTGTAATAACCAAATCTCAACACTTACTGTGCAAAAGCCAACTTGATCTTGGCTTGAATTTCTATCCATTCTTCCTTTAAAATTTTTCCATGGTCCAATACCTCCTTTGAAAGTCTCTCAGCTTTTGTTAAATTTTGTGAGGCTTCCTTTAATCTGAGTTGTGTTAAGGATAATTTTACATTCAGTCATTTATTCTTGACCCCTAGTTCCCAGTCCACCCTGGCTCCTAGTCCTTTATGTACCATTATATGAATTATCTCAATTAACTGGTCTTGAAAATTAAATATACATACTATGAACAGGGCCTCCAATTACAAAGATGGAGAAAAAGGATACTTCTCAAGTGCAGTTAGAGCTCTTCCCAAAGTATAAAAAAGGTCAATTGAACACCTGAAAACATCTATGCTTTCTTCAGAGGAAGGCAACAATGAATTGGTGAGAATTTCTCTGGCTTTTTCTGCATGTTGTTTTGCTTGTAATGATAGTCCTGTGAACACACACACACACACACAAAGAGGTTTAAGTCTTTTTTTCATATCAATGAACTGGAATATATTTGTAAATGACTTGTGAATGGGATGATATTTCTTTCTCATATTATTAAGTTTCACATGGTAATATATTCTGAAAAGTAGAGTTGAGTCTCAGCATGAAGCACAGCTGGGCAAGTTCAGGCAAAAATTTCATTACAGTTTATCTGAAAATAGTTTCATGACTATAAAAGGGAAACATTTCCCTAAGTATTCAAGTGAAATTCTACTAAAGAAGAATATCTTTTTAAAAACAAAGAAAATAAAAATAAGCTAGAATTGAATTTCTTTGATTTCACTCCAGTTATTAGAAAATAAGTGGTGCATTTAAAAGCTTTAGCATTCTAGACAAGAAATCAGATGTGAATAAATTTTAATTCCCTTGGTAAAGGTTTCCAATATAATCTTGGCCTCATTCCATGTCCCCCTCATTCCCCCAAACTCTGTTTCTCCATCTATAAAAGGGATCTCCTATCGCTAAGAAATTTTTGTGAGGCATTAAAATGTGTGAATCATCTGATAGACATATTTCTCATATGCCAATAGGCAAATGTGGCACAGACTAGAGGTAAAAATACTACCACTAAGTATCTGGAATGTATATATTTCAAGTTTCTTATACTAACTCACTTAACAATATTAGAGTGACAATATTATGAAGACAACATTAAAGAACACCATTCAAGAGAAACAGCCATGATTTCTATTAAAAAGTCATACTTCATTGCTCTCTGAGCTTTATGTTCTTAATTACACAGAATTATACCTCTAGTCTCCAGAAGACTGTCAAAACATGAAGTTAATTGTTATACCCATGTCTAGAATACAAGAATATTTTTCAGAAGCCAACAAAAATTAATGAAACATTATTATTATAGTGATTTTTATAGACCTTTAACTGTGGTAAATTTTGTGTAAGTCCCATATTTGTCATTCAAGCAAAAAAAGTATTTTAATGAGAACTAACTATGTGCCTAGTTTTATGCTAGGTTCAATGGAGGATATAAGATATCGTAAAATACAGTTCCTGCCCTCAAGGAGTTTATAAGCTAAAGGACGCAAGGATATGAAAGCCAGAAAATAATACAAGAAAATACATAATCAGTTGTTAAGTGAATTTGTAATGATTATAAGAGGAATAGTAGTCACATTAAAAACTCACATCATACCCAATAAACTTATTTTCTCCTAAGAATTTTATTTTAAACACTATGGAAAGAATAACTAGAACTGAACTTTTTAACTCTTTATTTCTCAATCTTCATATTCTCCTGACACTATGCACTCTTTTTCACATTTCCTTTGGAATGTCATCTCAATGTGTGCCAAGAGAACAGGTAACATTTAAATTGGAGATAACCCAAATCTATATTCATCTAATTATGTTCAAGCCAATAATTTTGTAGAAAGGACAGGAACTAGTTAACCATCCACCTGTAATTAGCTCACCTTTCAGCTGTAGGTATCCTCGAGCCAAATTAACATGTGCTTCTGCCAGTTTCCAGTGATGGTCTCCATAACAAATTCTTGTTAGTGCCACACCACGCACCAGTTCTTTTATAGCATGTTCATACTATAAGAGAGGAAATACACAAACACACACACACACATATGTATATATATTTAGCCATTTAAAGAATCTAAACTCTAAAGACACAAAAGTCCCTTCAGTTTGGCTGTGTTTGCTTAGTTGGATCTTTAACCTTTTCTGTATCACGGATCCTTTTGTCACTCTAGTGAAGCCTATAAATCGTTTATCAGAAAAATATTTTTAAATGTATAAAATACATAGGATTAAGAAAACCTATTAAGTTGAAATAAAGATTTAGTTTTGTCCCATCCAGGTTCATAGATCCCTGGAATCTTTCCATGGACACTGTGATGGAAAGGAGGGGTATCTGTGAACCCTCGGTTCTGTGAACCCCAGGTTAAGAAAACCTCATGTCATGGGATTTTTTTTCCCAACAGAGGAGAGTTTCATTTGGCTTTCCTAGTTCACTTATTCATATCATACAGAATACTCTATTGCACATGATTTCAAATTAAGAACTCTTCTTGAAACTGGTAGGGACAGAAAACTACAGAGAAAGAAAAGTCACACAGTAGTGGGGTGAAAATAAGGATAATAAAAAGCCACAGAGATTGTATTTGAGGTAAGAATTCTCTTGTTATGTCATAAATACCCCAATTTGTAAAGGTGAGTTATTTTTAAATTTTTCCCTATAAATATTTTCTATGATAGACCACTGTGAGAGATTTCTAAGAAAACAGGCGAAAAAATGTGAAAACATTGTAATCAATAAAAAACAGTCACTTCTGAGGTTTAGCTGCCCTTTGGGTCTTGTTTTTCTCCATTACTTGTCTGATTTTGATGTCACACTTCCATGACAGTTACAGAGATTTTTATGGATTCTAAGATTTTAAGTTTTAGGAGTGGACAATCATGGGGATGGATAATTAAAAGTACAATAATTCAGAGATTTAGAGCCTTTGATACTAGTAAAGCAAACAAGATCAGTAGAGCCACTAATAAATATTATAATATAAGAGGAGGGAGATGCTTTCTATTTTCCAGACTTCATGGAGATAAAAGGTATCTAAAGGCTTCTAAGTCTTTTAACTAAGTCCAGGCTAAGTTCTTTCCCAAAGCCATATTAACTCCTTTCAAGGCTCAGAGGACTTGTCAGTCAGTTCAGGGTTATGGTCTATCAGAGCAACATTCCTAGGCCAGCAATCAGTGTTTGACAGAAATTAGAGAAGGGTTTAGAATGGCCAATGAAAGAAAGCTAAGGTAGGAGTTAAGTGTGAGAGAAACAGAGGCTGAGGCAGAGTTGTGGGAGAGATTGAAGAACATGTCTTGTCAGAACCACAATAATGCACTGAGCACCTTAAGTAAGGTTTAAAAACAATGTTTCCTTTATGCTACTTACTGCCAACAGAGGCACTGTGTTTCAGTGTGGCACACTACAATTCAACTTACCACAAAACAAATACCAGTACCTCATGGAGAACAAAATTTTAGGAGAAGCTAGATTGTGCAGTGCATAGAGCACCAACCCTGGAGTCAGGAAAATCTGAGTTCAAATTTGGCCTCAGATAATTGACACTAACTGTGTGACCCTGGGCAAGTCACTTAACCCCAACTGCCTCGCAAAAAAAAACAAAAAAATCCTATAATTTTATAAATAAAAGTAATGTTAAATGTTAAAAATGTCCCTTCCATATGCACCTTATTTGCTTACCCTTAGTTCTAGCTATAGAGGGTAGAGAGGGATTATAGACTGAGCCTTTAAAGGAGCTGTATGGGTCATTCCAGCCCAATCTTCTAATATACAGATGAGGAAACTGATGCCTAAAGAGGTTAAATGAATTTCCTAAGATTAGACAGATTATATTAAACTTAGTTCAGTGTATGATCTATGAACACTCAAGTACTGAGTTCAAATTTCTATTATGCTTGTAGAATTTTTCCTAAGCTTTATCCTGTGGTGAGGAAGAAACTGGGATTACGTCTGAAGCTTTCGGGAATAGTGGCAGACTAAAGAAGAGGGCAGTTAGTAAGTGAGTATAGTAAAGGAAGTCAGGTGATAAAAGGTCCAAATAGTTCTTACAGTGTTTCAATTTATCTTCACAGGGCCCCTCATACAGGTTTCTAAAAGCATGAGAACAATGACAATATTAGACTATACATCAGGATTTGAGAATTCGAGTCGTGCTTCTCACTATGAAAAACTTTACCAAGACATAGAAAGAATAACCCCAATTTTTTTGTTAGTTCCAGTGGCGTTTATACCAATTGGGCAAAAGCAATCAGATTCTTAAAAAGTCAAAAGTTGACTTTAATGGACATGGAGGCAAAAGTGTTATAGAAAAAGAATACTGATTTGGAGGCAGAAATTTATGATTCAAATCTCGGCTCTAACAATGTATAGCTGCAAGGCTTTAGACAAGTCGTTCACACTTCCTGAGTATTTGTTATTTCATCTGTAAAATCAGTATAATTGCACCAACTTTACAAGATCATTGTAAGGTTCAAATTATATAATATATGTAAAGTGTTTTGCAAATCTTAAAGCACTTATATAAATCTTAGCTATTATTATCTTAGATTCCCTTAGTAACCCATTACATCTGTCAGGCCAATGTAGCTTGAAATAAGAAAGCAGGCACTTCATTAGAGATAAAATATGCATGAAAGAAGTTATCTTACTTGGTGAATGCTGAAATGAAACTTTACTTTTTGTTCACACTCCAGAAGTTTCTGCTTAGGAGGTTGTAACAGGATGACTAGGCAGTTCATTTTGAATCTGTCTAGGTCTTTTATGGAGAGCATCATTGGTTTCAGACAGGTGACTGGAAATCTGAGTTTCTTGATCCTCTTGCATTTTCTGCTATCTGTCTTTTAAATTTGAACATTACAAAAACATTCAAAGTCATAAATCATAGCAACTCATGATGTTACTTTTAGAACTATTCATTTACTTTTTAATAGTAAGAGTATTGCATGTACAAATTTCAGTAAGGTAGTTACTACAGTAAATAGGTACTATTTAATCCATAAATAATAGTCACACAGATCATGATTACCCACTTTCCTACTAATCTTGATTTTAGCTACAATACTTCCAACCTTACCTTATTGACTTATCCAAAAATATTTTTTCAAATTATTCTCCAAACTTGTTTTTCCTTTTAGAATTTTTTAGTGAAAATTTCAAATTTTGTGGCTGTCATAGAAGTCATAGGCTTTTTCTATGGCTGTCAGACCATTGTCAACTTCATGTTTAACCTTAGCAACAATGAATAATGCAGTCAACAAACATTTCATTCATTCAACAAATATTTTTGGATCACCTGCTATGTTCAAGGAACTGTGTAGAAGACACAAAGATCAATAAAATACATACTTCCTACCATCAAAGTGCTTAATAAAATACTAAGAGAGAGAAATGCGTATATCGAATCACACAGCTCCAGAATTAGAAGGGACCTTGGAGGTCATCTAGTTCAACATGGACCTGATGAATAATTCACTTCAAAGGTAGTATGGTAGATTAGACAGAAAACTGAATTTGTAGTCAGAAGACCCAGGTTCAATTCCTAATTCTATCTTTTATCACCTGTGCAACCTTGGACAAATCACTTAACCTCTCTGGGCCTCAGCTTCCTGATGTATAAACTAAAGGAGTTGTTCCGGATGAGCTTCACAGTCCCTTCCAGTCCTAAATTTATGATCTGAAAAGTAACAAAATATACCCAATAAATGGTCATCCAATGTTTCCTTGAAAACCTCTAGTGAAAAGCAACCTACTCTTTCCCAAAAAAGCCAATTTATTTTAGGATAGTTATAATTATTAGGGAGTTTTTCCTTACATGAAGTACTCCTTGAATCCTGTCACCTTTTACCTAAAAAACTTTCAATAGTACATACACTGCTGACCCCTAGAAAATGTCCACACCACCTAACCTTGTATTCAAGATCCTCTATAATCTAGGTTCAATTGACTATAATACATAGCAGTAGGTGACAAGTGCCATAAGACTGGGACAAATAAGGAGCTATAGGAAAGAATTCAAAGGAGGGAGAGATTACTTCTCTCTGGGTGAGTAGGGTATATTTCACATACTAAGGTAACATTTTACTGGGTTTTCAAGGATGAACTGAATTTCATATGAAGATGGGAGTAGAAAGAGATCACAGTTTTAGAAAAATAGAAAGATACAGTGTTTATTAACTGCTTCTGATGTATCAGGCTATGCACTGGAGATACAAATACTTGTTTTTATCCCCGTGAAAGTTACATTCTAATGGAGGAAGATAACACACAAAAGAGACATAGAAAACTAGGTGGGGATGGTAGGGGAATACAAAGGAATGGAGAGAAGTTCTAAGAGTGAGTGGAGCTGGGTATGGAGTAAGCATGGCTTGGTCCCCTCATGAACAGTGGCCTTAGCAAAGAACTCACCAATCAAGATAGCTTCAGAGTGGCAGCATCTCCCGGATGGCAAGGCTGCTAACATAGGGGTGAATAGTGAGAAGGGTTGGAAGTGACTTAAAGTGGAAAGGACTTTACAGGTCATCTAGTTCAACTTTCTAATTTTATAGATGAAGAAACTGAAGCCCGGAGAAGTCAAATGAGTTGTCTAAGGTCACATAGGTAGCAAAGTAAGAATCTGAACCCAGGTTCTCTGGCTTTCAATTGTACCACAAGGGCACTCCAGTTATAGGAAACAACATTAGCAAATGAAGCAAAAGTTCAGAAGCCACATACAGTAAATCATTAGCATCCCTGTTTGGTTTGAGCAAATGTTTAGGAGAAAGGTGGAATGTAGGGTTAGTAAACTGACCCTAGAGTGTAAAGAGCTTTGAATGCCAAACTAAGGACTTTGAATTTGATTGATGATCAGTAAGATACCATTGAGGGTTTTTAAGGTAAAGAACTAGAGGATCACTTAGGTGATGCTGTCAGAAAATTGACATGGTTATTATTCAAAGAATATAATACAAGGAGAAGAGTCTGGAAGCAGTAAGAACAGTTAGAGAACTATAGCCATAGTGCAAGTGTGAGGTACTTAGTACTGAAATAAGGGGTGGTAGTGAAGATAATAATGATAATATCTCATAGTTAAGAGTGCTTCACAAAGTACTCTCTCCACAATAGTCCTGTGAAGTAAAACATGAAAGCATTATTATTATCCCCATTATACATGGAAGGAAACTGAGGCTGAGAGAGGCTTATGAAAGTGTTAGCAAGGCTAGAGCTGAGATTTCTCTGGTATTTCTAGGATTAGAAGAGACCTCACATTTCATCTCTCGCCCCACATTTCACAGAAGAGGCAATGGAGTCCCAAGGCCAGGCAAACAGAAAGCATTCAAGCCAGTTTCTGACTCCACGCCTTCTTTCCTCAGAGGCAGGACTCTTTCTCTTCTACTTTGCTGCCTCCTGTGTACTCTGACTCCAAGCTCAAATACAGCACCTTGCACAGAATACGCACTTGATAAATGTCTGTTGAATCAAACTGAACTGCAAAAGATCATATGAAGAAGGAATGTGTAGGACTGGGTAAGTGTTTGAATATGTGGGATTAGGGAAATGAAGAGTCTACCAAGCCTTTTTCACCCCAGGGAATATCTTGGAATGCTCTATCTGAATTTTAGGGAGTCTTCTGACAAAAACCCTCCCAAAGGGCAAATATGACTTGAGTGGTGGGACACTTAGGTCTACGCTTAGAGACAGATTTGAATTTTAGCACTGATCTTAGTCATTTGACTTCTACAAGGCTTATTGGGAACTGGGCCCATGTTTGGCTTAAATGCAACAGCAACTCATACACTATAAAATTCAAGAAAAAAACTACTTAATAATTAAACATTCATTAAAAACACACAATCTAAGAATAAAAAAGATATTAAAATATAACTGCTGTCCCATGGTTGCCAGATCAAGGACTCATGGAAGTGACCAGCAGGCAAGAGGAGAACAGGAAGACCCTCTGTCAAGTGGGAAAAGATGTAATCAAAAGGTCACTGGGGGGCTTTGCTTCAACTCAACTCAACAAGCATTTATTAAGTGCTAAGAATGTGCAATGGCACTGTGTTAGCCATTGTTCAGGCACTGTAGATGATCTTTGTTCTCAAGGAGCTTATATTCTGCTGGTAAAGTGGAGAGGAGGTAAAATACACAGAGAAATAAATACCTATTTAGACAAAACAAATGGCTGGTTGTTGTCCGTCGTCTTCCAAGAGGACTAAAATGACATCACCATTGTAAAGTAAAATTTCAGTGTATCCGACTGTGGCTGATCAGACCAATACAAGCTTGGAACGCTCTGCCACAGGTTAGGCACAGATAATCCTATGAATATTTGGGGTGGATATCCCAAATTTGCGCATCCTGTGTTTACTTTGTGCTGTCTCAATTCTGCTTTGCTCAAAGGGCACAGCACCTTTTCTTATGTGGGCACACCATGCTGAGTGGTCCTGTGCCAGTGTCTCCCATGTTGTACAGTCAAATCCAAAATTCTTGAGAGAGACCTTGAGAGTGTCCTTGTATCATTTCTTCTGGCCACCATCGCCTGCCCCAGGCAAGTTCTCCATAAAATGGTCTTTTTGGCAAGTGTACATTTTGCATTCGAACAAGGTGGCCAGCCCATCAGAGTTACGCTCTCTGAAGCATAGTTTGAATACTTGGCAGTTCAGCTAGAGCAAGGACTTCAGTATCTGGTACCTTATCCTGCCAGGTGATCCTCAGAATCTTCCTAAGACAGTTCAAGGCAATTCAGTTTCCTGGCATGGCACTGGCAGACTGTATGTTTCACAGGCATACAACAACGAGGTCAGCACAACAGCTCTGTAGTTTTGTAGTCAGTCTACACCCTTCTCTCCCAAACCTTTCTTTGGAGCCTCAAACATTGAGCTAGCTCTGGCAATGTGTGCATCAACCTCACTGTCAATGTGTACATCCCTGGAAAGTACACTACCAAGGTAAGTGAACTTATCCACAGCATTCAAAACTTCTCCAGTTACAAAGTAACTGGAAGAATAATATTAACAACTGGGAATCCAAGAAGGGCCTCATGCAGGAGGTAACACTGAAACTAAGACTTGAAGAAAGTTAGAGGTTCCAAAAGGTGGAGATGAAGGGGTAAAGATAGAGAGGAAAGGCATGGAGGAAAAATATGGAATGTCATGGGTGGAGAAATTGGAACTGGAACATAGAGTCCTTGGAAAAGAGCAAGGCAAATTAGTCTAGAAAGGGAGCTAGACTGTGCAAGATCAAATATAAGATTTTTGTATTTTATTCCAGGGCCAATAGGAAATCACTTCTTCAGCAGAGGAATGACATGGCCAGACCTGTGTTTTGGTAATATTAATTTGGCAGGTGTATGCATTGAAGGGGGAGAGACTGGAGGCAGGGATGCCAATTAGGAAGGTATTACAATACTATAGGCAAAAGGTAATAAGGACATAAATTAGGGTGATGGCCATTAAATACAAAAGATGTTGTGGAGGTAGAATCAAAAATACTTGACAATTGACTAGATTTGGGAGGTGAGGAAGAGAGGACACTTTGAGTGACTAGAAATTCCACAGCTGGATTTTCATTTACTTACTTTAAAGCCTTAAAGGTCTTTTTTTCAGTCTACCCTTTGAAGCAAGTAATTTTCAGGACATTATCAGTTTAATCTGAATGGTTCTAAGCTCTTTTCTCCAGAGCAGGTTTTGACCAGGGGATGGTGGTGTCTACAGGGGCAGAGGGAAGGGAGGCAAGTGGAACAAAGTGAGTAAAGAGCCAAATGAATTATGAGGTCTAAGATATGAAGATACAGATCTACTATTTCACAATTTTTCCTTTTGCTATCTTTGGCTGAGTATTAGTCTACAGTTTGAACAAGAGTTCCTGGCCATGGAATTAATCTTCTCAAAGTGATAGCTTCTTCTTTACTAAGATATCAGCAATATCATTATACTGCACCAAAAAACCTTATATTGTGATTCTAAGGGACAGGAAGAATGCATTTTATATTAAATATAAAGGGACAGTAATTTTCACTGCATAACTGCACTGTCTCTCTCCACTTTGATAAAGGTATTATTACTAAATAATGAAAATAAACGTGTTTCATTTCAATCTTAAAACAGTAAAAAAGATGCTTTTGAAATGAAAAAAAAATTATGCATCAGGATTCATTTCATTCAACCTAGAATTCACTACAAGTATTAAAAATGAAACATTAAAACACGTAGAGGTCTATAAGATCAAATATTAATCTGCCATTTTCTATAGTTGCAATAACTTGTAACAGGTCTCTCCTTGTTTCTAGATTTCCCTCTCTTGTATACTTCTGCAAGCTAAATTTTGAAGCCTCCTATCATTATATAATTCCTTTAAAAATAAATGACCCAGAACAAAACAAAACCCCACTAAAACCAAAAAATCCACCTTCAATAGCTTTTCATTACCTTACAGAATAAAGTCCCCAACTGTTTATACAGCCTGGCATCCAAGACTCTTCACAGCCTGAGTCTTATCCCCTAATGCACAACATAAAGAACTTTCCACTCCAGCCACTCCAATCTCAATGTGACCAAAGCACATTTTGACTCACATGTTTTCCTCTCCCTTCCAACTCTATCCTGTCACCACTTCCCTCCCCATTTTCTAATCTGAAATGCCTTCCATCTTCCTCTCCATCTCACTAAATCCTACCCATCCTTCAAGGTTCAGTTTATTTTGTAAACCAATTAATGCTTTTTCTGAGCATTTCAGACTGTGCTAATCTTTTCCTTCCCTAATCTTAGTCCTACTTAAATTCTCTATTGTATTATTACATAGATGTTTTGTGTGTCAATTGAACCATAAGTTCTTGAAATGAGGGGTTCTTGCCTAAGGTTTATTTTGTAGCACCCACTACAATGCTACGAAGGCAGTACTCAGTAAAAATTTCTAGAATAAATGCATGGGAAATTTTAAATACCATGTCCTAGGAGTTATTAATGTTTTTAAAATACCATGTCCTAGGAGTTATAAATTGGTGCAAGAAATAGCGTTATCTTTTAAGAATCATAGTTTTTGATACTGAAAAGTTAGTCATAACTTTCTAGCTATAAATCTGCTTCTGTCCTCTCATTTTAGTTTCTTTTGAGATTATTTGTCAGATTTGTACTTTCATTTACATAAGGCCAGTCAAAGTCACAGGAGAAAAAAACAAGAAAAAACATGGAATTAAGGACAAAAAAGGGCACACAATTTCAAAATCCAAGTCTTATTCTGATATTCCTTTCTTTGTTTTATAAATTTGTAGCACAATATAAACGTATTTTCTATTTATTATTTGGAATACATTTCATAGAAGGAAATATCGGTTTCTTTAAATTATATATACACACACAGAGATTAGATAGTGTGACCCTACGAATATCAGCAAGGCAAAACAAACAAAATAGTAAGGTGGTCAAAAATAATCATTCTTTTTCATAATATTTTAAAAATCGCTTTGGACACAATATTCCCTACTCCATCCCACCCCCCCAACACTTGAATGTAAAGAGAAATTTATACCCTCGCAAAAACTCGTTTCTTTATTTCCCTTGATTCCTGTGTTTTAACAATTCACTTCTGTTTACGTCTGACAGCAGTCAGAGTTCTTTAAAATTAGAGCGAAATCCTGGACAACTTCAAGAAACAGACAACTTTGCTATAAATCCCATCATCTACTTACATTGAACTCAGATAAACTGCTCCATTTCACTGTGAGGCAAATTGTACAATTGACTATTTGCAGCTTTCCAGATCACTTACATTACCGCTTTATAATTTTAATCGTTCTTTACGAAGATTAATGTCCACAGAAATGACTAAATGCAAAGAGTTTAAAACTAAAATTGGACAACAATCATTTCCCGGAAAAGCAACTTGTTATTTTACAAAGCTCAGGATGAGGGAAGTGACTGATGCAGCTTTAGCCAATAAGGAACAAAAGACCTGAGTTATCCTTTCCAGTCAAAGTTTGTAACCCAATCCTTGAGAACCTAAGGCGGGAATTTTAAAAGGGGATTGGCTTTCTCTTTTCCTAGGCCTCTCCTTAAAGCTAAATCACATCATTTGAAAAATTGAACTACTTTTAAAAGTTTAAAAATTAGTAACCAAGATGTTAGGTGCTTTTGTAAAAGACATTAAACGACAATTCTCAAATCGAGATGTTATGGGCTATAAGAGCATTGATCTACAACTGGAAAAGCTCATCTATTCCACCAAATTTTTTAAAATTTTTTTTAACAGAGGCTTTAGAGGCACAAAGATGTTAACTGACCTACCCAGCTCAGGCAGTAAATAGTAGGGCAGGGTTTTGAACTTAGTTCCTCTGACTTTGGCCCTGGCATTTTTCCCAAAGGAACCTTGAGTTGTCACTATTACTATTATTTATTATAAATCTAAACAGAAATAATACTATACTTTGATTAGAAAACTCCATTGATTAATTGTGGTTATCAGTTTTAAGGAGTAAATTTCTAATAATCAATTTTATTAATATTTTCATATATCCAGATACCTTTGCTACACACATTTTGAAAGAAAAACGCTTTTGCTCACATCAGATTTTTTTAAAATAGGAAAATGAGCCACTAATACTTTATTCTTTAAAACTTTGTTCTCCCAAACCTAGCATTAATCATTAATCTTTTTCATCTCAGAAAAAGTGAAAGTTTGGCTGTCATATTTGTCTATGATTCTTTATATCGAAGAATATCAGTGTACCAGAGTCAATGGGTTGTAATTTTTTTAAAATAGTTCAATTGTTTTGTGCCTTTTGGGCAAACCTCTTGACTTATGGAAGGAGGGGTGTCTTTCTTTCCTCAACCGTTAAATGGGCACAACTCTACTAACCTATCTCTCTCTGGATTGTTTTTTTGAGACTCAGATATAATGTATGTAAAGTTCTTATACTTCTAATGTTTTATACAAATATAAGTATTGTCCTATTCCATCCTACAAATAATTAAGTTCTTGGAATCAGAGTTGTTGAGAGTTTAGTGTGCAAAAAGCACTGACTGGAGTCAGAGGCCAGTTGAAGCGCCAGTTCTGTAGCAGGGCGCTGAAGGATCACATATCTTTCCTGCTTTTTTCCTCATACATAAAATGATTAGATTAGGTGGCCCCTTGCTGTTTCTAATCTGTGACCCTTTGCTAGATCAGTGAACATTATATAAAAGCTTATGTTTTAAAAGCCCACGACCAACATAAAGGAGTTCACATATACTTCGGTTCTCTTTCAGTTAGGTAATTTAAGTACTATTAGTCTCATTTTACATGTATCCGCATAGAGGCTTCAAAAATAAAGCAGCTCGTCTAAGGTCATCCCATTATTAATTTGCTTTGCAGAATTCTGACTTCAAGTTCAGTGATCTTTCCAGTCCAAGTAGGGCTCTGCAAAGAAATACTGCATGTGCCTTCCCCGATCCTTTTCCACAGTACAGGTCAAAACTGGACGTGCGATTTCATCTGTGTTAGAACTCCACCTTCTCAGTCCGCTGTCTTGGAACGTTGCAGGGCACTGAGAAGTGACTTGCCCTGGGTCATGGGGTCTTCTGTGTGAAAGTAGGCCTTTCTGGTTCCGGTGCCCATTCCCTCTCCAGTCCTACTAGCCAACACTCGTCTAGTGCCTACTGTGTGCCAGGCACTTTACAGCCAGCCGTGCCTCCCTCTGCGGATGCCAGAGGGCTCAGTGGAGGGAATGCCAGGCCCGGGGAGAGGAAAAAATCATCTTTCTCAGTTCAGATGCGGCCTCTGACCCTGGACGAGTCGCTTCACGCGGATTGCCTCAGTTTCCTCATGTGAAAAACGAGCAACAGAAGGAAATGGCAAAGCGCTCGGGCGTCTTTGCCAAGAAACCCCAAATGCTCGTAGAGTCGGACTTGACTGAAAAACAACACGCTTCCTTTCTAGTGTTTGACGTTTCTCTTGTATTAGCAAAATGTGTTTCCCTAAGTGGGGAGAGAAGGGCCACGCTGGGTCCCAAAATGAGGGGGCACAGCGTGGGAAAGCAGCTCGGGCCCTCCGGTGCCCCGCCCTCCTGCCTCCTCTCCCTCCTCCCTCCTGCCTCCTCCCTCCTCCCTCCTCCCTCCTCCCCCTTCTCCCTCCTCCCTCCTCCGGGCCGCCATTCCGTGGTACCGGAGGGAGGGCCTGTGAGGAACAGGCTGGGTTAATAACCGTCCATTCCCAAACCCAGCCTGCCACGTTTAGCCCTGCCCAAACTGAGGCTCTCGGAGGTCAGCGGAGAAGGGACACAGCAGGACGGTAACCCAGACAAGGCCGCAACCTCTTTGACAGTCAAAAACAAAGACAACTACAGGGCGGGGCCGAGGCGGAAACGTCGCGCTCTCGTCTGTCGGCAGATACCGCGAGAACCAGGTCCTCGCTCTCGCGAGGCTTGCTTCCTCCTCCTGCCCCGCCTTCTCCCGCCTAGCTCCCCGCCCTGACTCCACCCCCTTCCCCTCTCCTTTCCTTCCCCCCCTCCGGGAGCGGATCCGAGGGGCGTGAATCAATCTGAGCTGGGCCCCCACCGCCCCTGCCCCCGCCCCCGCCCCCGCCCCCAGACCACACGGCTCCGCCCCTTCCCCTCCCCGCCTCCCTCGTCCAGGGAAGCTCAGCCTCGTCTCGGGGAGAGCCCGGGGGCGCGGGCTCCGGCCAGGAGTGGATGTGAGTATTTCTCCTCCTCGTCCTCCTCGTCCTCGCCTCTGCGCCCCGATCTCGACTCCGCCGCCCCCACATCCGGACCTCCGCCTCCGCCTGGCGGGGCTGCCCTCGGGGGGACCGGGGGCTCAGGGTCCCAGCCGGCCCCGGCTCCCAGGTGTCCCCCGCCGAGCCCTCGCCCCCGCGGGGACTGACTGGAGAGGGCCGTTTCCAGGTCTCGTCTGCCTCGACCCGACCCGGGCCTCTCTGGCCGCTGTCCGCGCCCCCATCCCCTCGGCGCCCCCGCCCTCCGCCTCCGAGAGCGGCCCCCTCCCTGGAGGCGCCCAGCCTGCTCACTGCGGAGGGGGGGAGGGGGGCTGTCACGTGAAGGGGTGTGCGTGCGTGTGTGTGTGTGTGTGTGTGTGTGTGTGTGTAAATGGTCAGACACAAGCTGTCACCCCTGGAGTGGTTGGCTAATTGTAATGAGAAAGCTTTTAGTGAAGGGTGTGTGTGTGTGTGTGTGTGTGTGAGTGTGTGAGAGAGAGTGTGTGTGAGTGTGTGAATGGTCAGACACAAGCTGTCACCCCTGGAGTGGTTGGCCAATTGTAATGAGAAAGCCTTTAGTGAAGGGTGTGTGTGTGTGTGTGTGTGTGTGTGTGTGTGTGTGTGTGTGTGTGTGTGTGTGTGTGTGTGTGTGAGAGAGAGAGTGTGTGTGAGTGTGTGAATGGTCAGACACAAGCTGTCACCCCTGGAGTGGTTGGCTAATTGTAATGAGAAAGCTTTTAGTGAAGGGTGTGTGTGTGTGTGTGTGAATGAATGGTCAGACACAAGCTGTCACCCCTGGAGTGGCTGGCTAATTGTAATGAGAAAGCTTTTACTGAAGGGTGTGTGTATGTGTGTGTGTGTGTGCAAATGGCCAGACACATGCTGACACCCCTGGAGTTGTTGGCTAGTTGTAATAATGCTAATATGAATACTGTCCATGAAGGGATGTGTGTGTATGTATGTAAATGGTCAGACACATGATGACATCCCTGGAGTTGGTTATAACAGTGCTAATGAGAGGACTACCTTGTGAAGGGGTGAGTGTATGTATGTGTACATTGTCATATAAATGCTGATATCCTTGGAGTTGGTTGGCTAGAGTAGGAATGCTTCATAAAGGATTGTCCCATGGAAGTGTATATGTTTATATGTCTTGAGTGTGTGGGAATGTAAATGGTTGTACCCATTTTGACACCCCTTTTCCTGAATAGAAGACCTAGAGTTGGTTGGCTAGTGTAGCAGTACTAATTAGGAGAGGTGATAGCCTTCAGGTCTCTAGTGTGGTGTGAAACTTCTTTCCAGGGAACCACCTCGAGAAAAAAAATAATCTTTTCCTTTTATAGGAGGTTATTAGGTCACACAGTGTATAGAGCACTGCGCCTGAAATCAGGAAATCTGAATTCAAATCCAGACACTTAATTGTGGGTGATCCTGGGCAATTCCCTTAAGTTCTTTCTGCCTCATTTCCATCAACTGTGAAATGGAGATAATAATAGCATCTACCTGACAGAGTTGTGAGGATCAAATGAGGTTAATGTTTACAAAAGCACTCAGCACAGTGCCTGTAGCATAGTAGGCACTCAATACATGCCTATTCCCTTCCTTTTCTCCTTTCAAAATGGGGATGGGGTTGGGTGGAAGTTATAACAGGAACATTCAATAAGGTATCAGGGGTTTGATTTTTTTTTTAAAGAGGACATAGCTTCATAGGATCACAGATCTAGGCCTTATTCAAGCCTCTCATTTTACTGATGAGTCAGGCATCAACCATTTAGTAAGTGTTTACTGTGTTCCAAACTGCTAAGAACTGAAGAAGCAAAGGCAAAAAGTTTCTGTTTTCAAAGAACTTACATTCTAATTGAAGAGATAACATGTAAATAACAAGATATAAATAAGGTTATATATAGAGAGAGTAGATAGATGGAAGGTATTCTGAGAAGAGAAGGCACAGTGAGGAAATTGAGGCTCAGAGATTTTAAGTGACTTGTCCATGGTCAACATAGCAAGTTAAGTGTCAGGGGCAAAATTGGAACCACATCTTCGGGCTCCATATCCAGATCTCTGTAACCTAGAATGAACTATATCTTCTTCTCAGTTCTCTGATAAAAGCTTCTAGAGAATAGGAATTAATTAAAAAGTCATAGTATTTTAGAGCTGTTTGGTGAACTACTCTAAACCTTTGCCCTTCCTCCCCCAACCCTACTTTAAACATGGGAAAAGTGTTGGTCATAATCTAGACACGTAGAGTGAAAGCAGGCACCTTGTCTTTTTTTCTTTTTACAAAATTTACCTCCAAATTATTGAAAAAACTTGACTCATTTGTCTTCATCATAGCCCCACTTTTTGACTCTAAAATGACTTACATAGTTATGGCTCAGAAAAAAATGACACTAATTTATCTTGTCCACAGAGACTTGGTGTAAAATCACATTTCTTAGTATGTTCATGGCATAAATACTCTAGAATTTTCTCATCATATTTGATCTTATTTCCAAATTAAAACATTCAGATTTCTATTCAAATCAATCAATAACCATATATTATGTACCTATTATATGTCAGGCATTGTACTAAGTGCATTCCATTAAAAAAAGAAAGCACAATGAAATATATTCAGAAGGTACCCTATTGGAAGACCTACTGAATTTTCATTGTGTGGATTATATCCTGTAAGTGATTAGTAGTATTATTTATTTATCATCAATAGGAATGTTTATGTATTTTGGTGGAATCGCGCATGTTGTGTCCTTAAGCATATTTCATTGTAGCCATACATGAAAGTAAAAAGTAGTAAAGAGAATATTTGTAGTGTATTTTTTAGTTTATAAATGAAGGTTGTGCATTGCCTATAAATGCTGTGAAATTATAGAAACAGTAATAGGTGTTATTAGTGTGGTATAATTTTATTTTTTGCATCGATCACTGATATGACTACTTTGTAATTGCAAAATCTTAGAGAACTTTAAATTGAAAGTAATTTAAAAGGGCACTAATTAATACTTTTGAGAGTCAGGAAACCTAGGTTCTAGTCTTCTGTTAACTTGTAGGTCCTTGCACAAGTCATTTGACCTAATTGGCTCCAGTTTTCTTATCTGTGTTGGGCTAGAGAATTCAGTTTAATTCGACAAGCATTTTATTACTTACTTTGTGCTAGAGTCTGTGGATGCAAACCATTGGGGAGGTGGAATAAGAATAAGTATCCAATACAAGGGAGAAAGATAAGTACAAAGAAAAAACCCAGGCAAAGTGATGTGAGAAATTTTAGGGGAGAGATCACTTTTACTTATGAAGGAGAGAAGAGGGAGGACTAGGAAAGGTTTAATGGGGAGATGATATATGAGGTGGACCTTGAAAAATAGGAAGGACTTAAACAGAGAGAAATAATGAAGAGAGAATTTATTCCAGGCATAGAGGACTTAACAAAGCTTCAAAGATAGGAAAGGGCAGAAATTAGAATGAAGAACAGAAAGTAGTCCATTTTGCTGGAACATAGACTATCCAAAAGGAAATTGTGTGAAATGAGACTAAACAGTTTAAGTTGGATTTAGACTGTAGAAGGCTTTGAATGGCAGAGTCAAGAATTTACACTTTATTTAGTAGACACTAGGGACTAACTGAAGGTTTTTGAGTAGAAAATGATAACTTAGCAATGCATTAGGAAGATTACTTGGCATTGATATGAAGGACTGTTGAGAAAGGGGCAACTTGAAGGCAGGAAGGGCAGTTAGAAGCTTTTTAACAGCAGTCTAGGGGAGAATAAATGAAAGTCCAAATTAATGGTGTTTTAGTGAGGGTTAAGAGTGGCCTGAGATGAAAGATTGCAGAGGTAGAAATAACAGAAATTTGCAGTTGATTGGATGAATATGGATGAAAAAGGAAAGATTATTAAATTGGAAAGATAGTGGTGCCGTTACTAGAAATAGACAAGTTAGGAGGGATGGTTTATTGGGGAGGAATAATGAGTTCAGTTTTAGGCATGTTTGAGGTCAAGTCAGTCAAGCATTTATTAAACACCTCTGTAACTAGTGCTGAGCTGTAGGGATTCAAAGAAAAGAAAAAATTACTTGTGTTGAAGAGCTAAAAGTTTACTGGGCAAGATAACGTGAAAACAGCCGGGATTCAGGAGGATTGGTTAAAAAAAAAACTTCCTATAGTTGGTGCGATTTTAGCCAGAACTTGAAGGAAAATTGGGAATCTGGGAGGCTTAGATGAGGAGGGAGAACATTCCAGGCGTTGGGGACAGCCAGTGAAAATGACTGTAGTGGAGTGTCTTGTGCAAGGAAGCTAGTTTTACCAGATTGAAAAACAATTGGGACTGAATAAAAATTGTAAAGGTAGGCGGGAACAAGGTCATGAAGGGCTTTTGAAAGTCAAACCACAGATTTTATTTTTGATCTTGGAGGTGATTCTGGGAGCCACTGGAATCAATTGAATGGGTCAGGGAGGGATGAACAATCAAACCTATGCTTTAGGAAGATCAGTTGAAAAGCTGAGTGGAGGATAAACTGGAATGGAGAGGAGCTTGAGATCCCACTTGTGGATTATTTCAGTAGTCCAGGTGTGAGGTTTTAAGGGTCTGTGTTGGGGTAATTGTCAGTGTCAGAGGAGAGAGGAGTCTTACATGACATGGTGAAGGACTTGGTAACTGATTATAGGAGGTGAGAGAGAGAGGATATAACACCTAGGTTGTGATCAGGATGATGTTGGTGTCTTTAGCAGTAATTGGAAAGTTAGGAAGAAGGGAGGATTTGGAGAAAAGATACGAGTTCACTTTCTAACATGCTGAGTTTAAACTATGAAATGTCTAGTTCAGGGTGTCCAGAAGGAAATTGGAGTGGTTTGTGAGGTTAGGGCTGGATTAGTATATCTGGGAATCCTTAGAATCGAGAGGTTATTGGAGCTGATAAGATCACAGAATGAAATAGTATATATACAGCCTAGGATAGAGCCCTGTAGGATACCCATAATTAATAGATGTGACCTGGATGAAGATCCCAGAGTGATCAGACAGAAAGGAGGAGAACTACTTCAGGTGCCTCTCTATCCAGCAAGCTGTTGGAAATACAGCGTTGAATTAAATGGAATTGGTTAGGGTTGATTTGAAAGTCACCTATACAGAAGTGCTAAGTGAAGTCATACTCAAGTTTCATCTGTGTCTGTGAGTCTGTGGAGATTCTGTAGAGATCTGTAATCTCCTCAGTTTCCTCCTTGGAAGAAGATCACAACCTATCCACACCTGCCCATCCTGTGCAATTCTTATTGATGTCTCCCCAAAATTCGTCACGGGATACCACCAAAAGGAGTGGGAGGTGAAGGCCTTCCTCACTTTGTTATTCTGAGGGTACCAGTGGAACATTTGATCTGCCAACTTGTCATTCCTTACTCTTACCACACAACTATCCCATCTTCTCTTCCTATTCCAAAGTTTCTTGATTCCTTTTATTTCTGTTTTTCTATAAAGTTTCTTATTGGTTATGTTTTGTAGCTTGCTTATGCTTTCTTTGGAGAACTTCAAATAAACCGCTCTATAGTCTTAAGTATATAAGAATTTTATGACTCTCTATTTGGTGTGGACTTTGCTTGTGATTCAAATAATAATATAAAGTAACAGTGTAGACAGTGAGGTTCTAGGATAAAGTAGGATAGATTTACAATTGTAGGCCAAAGGAAGAATGATCTGGGCTTCACTCTCTTCTGACTTGAAACTTTTCATTCTTATTTCAATATAAAGATTGCCTTTTGTATAAAATAATAGAATTTTAGAGCTATTAAGGAACTTAAAAATGATCTTATTCTCCTCATTTTACAGAAGAGGAATTTATGTCTTAGAGTAATAGTATATCTGAGGTCATACAACATGTTCTTTATAGATTTAGGTAAATGATCAGGTACCAGAAATACTGGAATGCATTTAATTTCTGTGTTGTACTAGTAACATATATGAATTTTCATGTTACCTTTCAACAGTTACGTTGTTTAATTATTAGAAGTAGGAATTTATCTGTTACTATATATTAAGTATATGAAACTCATTGAGGAATCATAAATTTTTTTGTTAAGTAGTTAGCAGGGTACTCTGAATATGCAGATTGCTTTAAGTGAGCTAAAATTCGTAATTTTCAAAACCTTTGGTTTATTTTCAAAAGGAATTTGGAAGAGTAACCTGAGAAATTGAGCTGAAATTCTTAGATTGAAGAAAAGGCAACTTCTCTGTACCTGTATTTTGCAGTTCCTTGAATATTTATGGAGTTACATGAATGAAAGTATGCGATAGAATATTTGGTCTCAAAGCTAGAAGGGATCTAAAGAAGTTCATTCTTCTGATCAAATAAAATATTAACTTCATTGAGGAGGTAGCTGAAGCCCAAGGAAGTAAAATGAGGTTGTAAGATTACATAGCTAGTGAGTGGGGGTAACTTTTGGTGGGGAAGGTTAGAACTTTGATCTCCTATCTCCTAGTTCAGTGTCCTTCTGTCATTCAAATAAAAATAAGCAAATAAATCTGTGATTCCCAGAATATGTGCATTGCTCATTTCTTCCCAAGAATCTTCAGAACTAAGAAAAAGGAAAAACAAAAGAAAATTAGAGTAACTGGATAGTACTTAGGAAGTGAAAATATAAATGGGATAAGTGAAAATTGATCACATCCTATAGTTTATTAAAATGTTTTAGACATGCTGAAGGAGCTATTTTGAAAAAAGTATAATTTTGTGATTTGATTTTTTATGTTTCCTTTACTTGTATGTGTATGTGTATTTGAACCTTTCTAAAAAGGTATTATGCACATTTTATTAACAAAACAACTATCTCTAACTGCGTTAAATGTCCTGATCATTTTGTTTTGGTCAAGCTGTGACTTTATTAAGATATTTGTGTTGAGATATATGTGTGTGTGTGTGTGTGTGTGTGTGTGTGTGTGTGTGTATATATATATATATATATATATATATATATATATATATATATATAAGATTTTGACTATTGAGAAAAGTCAAAAAGTACATCTTTTAGTAAATTTTATTTTAGAGTTTGAAAAAGTCTTCACAAAACTTTGGATAGGATGGTTGTTAGTTTTAAATTTTTTAGTGTCTTTATTTCCTATATTGGATGTAAGTCACTTAATATACTAATCTTTATGATAATATATTAAAAATGCTTATAAGAGATCAACTATAATTTTAAAATTTTCTTGCTCTCTCTTTAGATCGTATTTTACAAGATGTAGTGCTGTAATGTGGCTGATGGGACAGGTTCAGTCATGGCATCAGAACTTTGTAAGACAATCTCTGTGGCGAAGCTGGAAAAGCACAAGAATTTGTTCCTAAATTACAGGAATCTGCACCATTTTCCAATGGAGTTACTGAAAGATGAGGGCCTGCAGTACTTGGAAAGACTCTATATGAAAAGAAACTCCCTTACAACCTTGGTATGAAATGCATATAACAGTATTGTATTTTTAAATATTTATTCACAAGATAATGCTTACCAAAATTAGAGAGTTGTGTCCTAGGGATTTTTATACAGAAATTTATTTCATAGTGTACATGGGCAATACAAATACATAATTCACAACATTTTCTTACTCGACTTATAGGATCCATTTATGTTGTTTCATTGTTTGCTTGTGAATCATTCCATTCATTACTCACTTCAACAGACTATTTATTTGGAAATTAAATCTTCACATCCTATTATCTTTTTGCCCTCCCATTTGTGGAGAGATTGCCTTAACATGTGGTTACTATATGTCAACAATTAAGATAATATATGTTGAATATCAATAGTGACCTGAAAGTGTTCTGAAACACTAACAGGGAGAGAGAACTGGCTACAGAAGATATACACTGGCTGTGTAGCCCAGGGAAAGTCAATTAACCCCTGAGGGTCCTGAGCAACTCTTTAGGACTATATGTTAAAGAACAGGGAGAATGTGCTAATTACAAGTTCTCTATAACAGTGAAATAAGAGGTCAGGCCTACTCGCCCCTCTTCCTTCTGTAACTTTACTGTCACAGGCATTGAACATTTATGTATCTTTTGTTTGCAGAGCTTACTACATTATTAGAAGCATTACATTTTTAGAAAGTATTATTTTGAGTTAGTATTGCAGTAGTCATTTTAGACTTTTGTTAACTATTCTGTCCTTATGTGTTGAGCTTTTTCAGAATTTATGTTAAATTTAACATAAATTTAACGTAAGTAAAAATAAAATAAATATAAAATAAATGAAGATTTATTAAATACCTACTATATGCTGGACATTTGTCTTGGAGAAGATATAAAGGGAAATAAAATGTCTCAATTGTGATAGAGTGTAAACATTCTAATAAGAGATATAACGCATACACAGATAAACATAATACAAAGTAGATCATAAGTGTATGTGAGATCTGTGGATGAAGAGATCATTCCCAACTAGGATGATCAAGATAGTCTTCATTAAAGAAGTAGCCTTTAGGCTGGATCTTGAAGACTTGAATTTCAGGAAATGGAGGAAGAATGCTTTAGGCATAAAGAAAGTGTGGGCAAAAGCTTGGAGTCACTAGTGTGGGATGTGTAAGGAGTTGATGAGTAGTCCAATTTAGAGACAGAGTACTTACAAGAAGATATTTTGAGATAAATTTGGAAAAGTACAGTGATCTCAGATATAAAGAGAATTCATACAAGTGCCATGTGACAAACAATTTTTAGCCTGACTTTCTTATCTTGAAGTGTTTACCATGAGAATTGAAGTATGAACATTACATTATAGAACTTTTATTACTATTAAACTACAAGAAACATTTATTAAATATGCAGAGAGTACTGTGCTTTTCATTGTAGGAGATCAAAAAGTTTAGAAAAGGTAATTCTTGCCCTCAAGAAACTTACAATGTAATAGAGACATCACCAATAGTGACAGGGTTCAGAGAAGGAGGGTGTTACATTACTCCTGTAGGAGGGTTGATGTAAAAAATTTTTAGAACACTTCCCCTTTTTCTAAAAATGCTTCCTTGATCCTCCTGTTCTGCATAGCTGTTATCTTATCTCTTTCTTCTCCTTTACTGTTAAACTTCTGGAAAAAAGTTATTTTATACCACACTTCATCAATACCTGATCTTTCTTTAGTGTTTCCATACTTTCTATTGAAACTAGTTTCTCCAAGGTAACTTTTTTAAAAATTCCTCTTTCTCCCTGAACCTTTTCAGTTTCTGATTTTGTTACCCACCTTTTGGAGGCTCTGCTGTCTTTCCTTGGCTTCAGGGTTCCTGGTTCTGTTTCTCTAACCTTTTCCTCTGTCTCATTCACCTGACTATGTTTGCTGTATGATGGAAGCAAATGATGGAGAGATCGAGGATGCATCCTAGTAAGGGCACTGATAGCTGGAGTGAGGTTTGAGAAAGGTCTGGAGTGAATGAGATCAAGGAGGCAGGTAGAAGGATTAGCATTAGGGAGTAGTTGGAATACTTTTTCTGTTAACAGAAGGAAAAAGGAAAGAAAGGGTGGTAATGTTGAGAAAGTTTGAGAAATAATGGATGGCTGCTCAAGGAATTCATGTTAGATGTCTTCTATATTTTTAAAAAAGGTGGTAGGGCTGGTTATTTACTCTAAATGCAGGGCAAAAGTAGTGTTTAGGGGGTGAAAAAAAAGAAGAAAATTTCTGGGGGAAATTAGGTAAGTCCATAAGGGTAGAGTAGAAATATTTTGAGCAGCAATTAGGGTCTAACTGGAATTCTGTATTATGAATTTGCAGCAGGATAAATCGTGTCAACTTGATGGGCAGCAGAAGGACAAGGGATTGCAGGGGAGGAGATAGTAGAAATGAAAGTGACAAACCCTCAAGTCCAGGATTAGTACCAATAACATTAACTAATACTTGTATTTTCCCTTTAAGGTTTGCAAAGCACTTCACATAGATTATTTCATTTGATCCTCACAACAGGCTTGTGAGGTAGATGCTCTTATTATCCGCATCTTACAGAAGAGGCAACTGAAGTTAGGAAAGTTTAAATGATTTTCCCAGGGTCACCTAGCTAGAAAGCATCTGAGAATCTTGAATCAGGTCTCTAAGACCATCTTTCTGTCCACTATGCTGCACTGCCTTCCAGTAGGCAAATGAAGCTGGAGTAGGATATGGATTGGTCCGGAAGCCAAAAGTACAGATAAGGATGAAAAGTAGATTTGGTGTGAATAAGAGTGTTAGGAGACATAGACTTAATATAGCACAGGAAGCAGTGATTAGAAAGTAGCTTTTAGAATGTCCTATCTTGAACTTGGTACAGTTCCAAAAGATGGTGAGGTCTGACTTTATCAGTGGGTGCCTAAAATGAAGGAGGAAAAAGAAAAGGAAAATCACAAGAGTTGAGGAATTGTGCTGTCAGGTTGTCAGAGAACTTGCCAAACTGAATATATGACTCTTGGGAGTAAGGTAAAAGGAGATGAGATTGAATAGAAGGTGTGAGCCAGGTGTTCAGTTTGTTTAAAAAGTTGAAAGAATGACCTGGAGTTTGGAAGATGACAGCAACAAGTGTGGAGAGAGAGTGATAGAAGTCAATTGTATGAACCTTTGAATCAGTTGCATCAGTTAGCATTTATTAAGCATTGTAAGGCATTGTGTTAGGCACTTGGGTTACACAGACAATGAAATAGGCTTGCCCTTATAGAATTTTCATTTTGTTGAAAGAGACTACACACACACACACACACACACACACACACACACACACACACACACACACATATACACACACACATATATAAGTATATTCTAAAGTAATTTGAGGGAAGGGGAGGTCTGAGTAATAGGATCAGTAATGTTCTTTTGGAGGTAATTAATTCTAAGCTCTCAGAGCTGAGTTGTAAAAAAAAATGGATTCAGAGAGTTGAAAATGAGAAGTAAGTACATTCTTGGTTTAGGTGGGGAGGAGTGAGTAGTCTAGGTAAAGGTACATAGATGAGAATTGAATATCACATATCAGCCACAGCTAGAAGGTGAGTTTACTTGGACTGTAAAATATAGGAATGAGAATATTGTTTAATAAAGCTGGAAAAGGCAAGTCAACAAGCATTTTTTAAGTACTTACTATGTACAAAGCATTTTGCTAAATGCTGGAGATACAAAGAATAAAAGTGTGTTGGAGCTATACAATTGACTTCTATCACTCTCTCTCCACACTTGTTGCTGTCATCTTCCAAACTCCAGGTCATTCTTTCAACTCTTTAAACAAACTGAACACCTGGCTCACACCTTCTATTCAATCTCATCCCCTTTTACCTTACTCCCAAGATTCATATACATGTGAGGTAGAAGAGTTTGTATATAATCCTAGAGGAACAAGGAATCACTGAAGTTTATTCCATATGGGAATGACATGGTCAGACCTTTGCTTTAGGAAAATCACTAGCAGCTTTATAGAGGATGGATTGGAAAGAAGATAGATTGGAGCAATAGTCATGACTGGAAGTAGCATTGGAAGTCCAGAGATCATCCAGTCATCCAAACCATCTTGTCTAATCTCATTTCACAGAGGAGGAAATGGAGATCCCAAGAGTTAAACTGATGAATTAAACTAAGCAGAGCTGGAATTCAAAAGAAGATCCTCTGCATCAAAATTCCACGTGTCTTCCATCCCACCACACATAGATGAAGTTATTGATACATACTGGAGTAAAAAGCTTTACATTACCTTGAAAATGCTGGGTGCTGGGAGAAAGCTGTGATGCTGCATTCTTTTCTACAGTAGTCTGAGGATGACAGGAAACCTTGGGTGGAAGTAACAGATGGTGGTGATTAATAATCAGCATTTATATAGTGCTTTAAAGTTTGCAAAGCACTTCATTATTTCATTTGATCCTTACAACAGTCCTTTGAGGCAGGATTCAAACTTAGGTCTTCCTGACCCCAGGGCTAGCCTTCCATCTACTCTGCTACCTAGCAGGCTAATTCCAGGGTCTACAAAAGAAAGAAAGCAGATGACTTGGGAGAGACAAGAGACCTTGATTTATCCTGGCAAGAGACTTCAACCTCCCTCACCTCCTAGGCTATATATCTGTGTCCCTATTCTAGTTCTTCAGCTTCCACTTTAATGGAGCCTTTACTTAAGGTTAAAGGAGTAATCAGTAATACCTTGGATTTGGAGAATCCTTGATGTCACTACAATGGACAGTTTTCTGAATATATTTTCATATAGAATGCTCTTAATTATGGTGGGTTAAGCTTTAGTAGGGGAGGCAGGCAGGTGGTGCAGTGGATACAGCATGCACTGAACATAGGGTGAGGAAGACCCAAGTTCAAATTCTGTTTCAGACCCTTACTAGCTGTATGACTCTAGGTAAGTCACTTAACTTCCCTGTGCCTCACTTTCATCCACTGTAAAATGGGGATAATAATAGCACCTACCTGAGAGGTAGGTGTAAGGATCAAATGAGATAATATTTGTAAAGCACTTCATAAGCTTTAAAGTGTTATATAAATGCTAACTACCATTATCACTGTTACTAATGGTTATTTCTGTTGTTACTTCTACTTAACCCTGTATAATGTGTAAATTGGATATTTATGCCCACTGAACCTCCGTTTATGATTTTATTTCTAGAGGAAAATTTGTCCCAAATTTCAGGTGACCAACGTACAAACAAACTTTCGAAACACAATCTTTTATAAACTGGGACCTGCCCTTAAGGGTTTTCTTAAAATTATGTCCCCCCTGTAGTTGTACTATCAATGGCATCTTTGCAAGGTAATATAATTGAATATAAGATACACAAGTCAATACTGTGCAGATATTTTCCAAAAATATGAACCCATTGTTCTTTATTAGCTAAATATCACACATCAAATACCATTATGTTTGTTAAATCAACAAATACACATATTCAGCACCTACAATATTATGTATATGGTGCTAGAGGCTTCTTTGTACTAGATGCTTCAGAAATTGATCTTGGAGTCATCGCTTCCAAAAACTGTGTTGGGAACTAAATGATCATATGTCTTACAATCTAGACTTTCAAATAGTTGACCTGATATTGTAGATATTTTGTGTAATTAAAGAATTTTGAGTTTTTGTATTTTTTGAAGTAAATACCACTTATCTAACCAGGGCTCTGTTTTTATCACCCAATCAATTATTTATGTCTTATCAAAGTATATTAAGTAGAATAGTTGTCCTTTCTAGTAGATTTGAATTCAGAAGATCTGACTGTGAGTTCCCACTCTGCCACTTAACTTTCTCGGCAAGTTATTTCATATGAGGCAGCTAAGTGGTCCAGTAGATTGCACTGTAGCTCTGGAGTCAAGGTGATGTGAGTTAAAATCCAGCCTCACTTATTAGGTGTATGATCCTAGGCAAGTCATTTAATCTGTACCCACCTCAGTTTTCTCATCTGTAAGACAGAGATTGTAATAGTATCTGCCTCCAAGCTTTGTTGTGAGGATCAGCTGAGATATTTGTAAAGTGCTTTGCAAAGCCTAAAGTGCTATGTAAATGATGTTTTTTATTGTTAATTGTGGGCTTCTGTTTCTTTATCTGAGAAATACAGGCATTTGATTGGATAAGGTTCAGGGTACTAGATCTAGTGTTGATATTTTATCATTATTTACTTTTAAAATTTTTATTAACAGACTAATTAGAAAGACTAAGAGATTTATCTTGGTTCCACTTGTGTGAGATGGACTTGTTCCTTTGATTTTCAAATTTTATTTATAATTCTAACATATGATTTATCTTTGATTTACAAGAATATTCTTTATTTTTTCTGTTTTCCTGAACCACATGGATTTTTTTCATTTTTAAAGTGTATTTGCATGGATCTGTGATTTTTTCATCCATATGAGTATATCCTCTAATAGTTTAATTCACAATTCATTCTTGCCTTCTTATCCTCTGTGACTTGTGTTCTTGTCCCCCCTCATAAATCCTTCACAATGGTTCTGTTCATTGTGTTGAAGACCTTCCTTTAGACCTCTTGACATTGCATGCATATCAGTGAAGCACATATTCTATGCAGTGCATCTAGCTACTTGATAGGCCTATATTTTTTTCTGGTCATACATATCTACACTGCTTCTTTTCCTCAGTTCTTTGATAATATATTGGAACCTTCTCCCATCCACCTTGTGCTTTTCCATTGCATGTGGATGACCAGCAACTCTAATTCTTCAAAGATGGTAGCATTGTATGATTTATAACCATCCAGTATTACAGGAAGGATTTTGATGCTAAAAAGTTGGGCCTTTGTTTCAGGGTAAAGCTGAGGGTCATTAGAAGAACTGTGCAAATTTTTGAAGGCCCTCTAAGGCTTCTGTACTCCTACTCAGTCAGTACTGGATTCAGGTCTTTATTTATCTTTGACACCTATCCAAGATGTGATATACCAGTGCTACAGGTTGTCCATGCAATTGTACATCATAGTAGGACACAATGAAAAGTATATTATGACACAATAATCCCTGTTAATAATGTTGAATTTATAACTTTGTTCTGATGTATGTAGTATTGTTTTGGGTATTGAAAATACAGCCTCCTCTAGCATATATTTTAAAAGGAATTTTTACATTAATATAGTTGAATATAAAATTATTATGTAGATCTGAGGATTTAACAATATAATAATATCCCACAGTTGTAATATCAGTGGAGTTTTTTTTAAGATATCTAAAGCTATCTTCAACCTGACAGTGAAGGGAAAGTTGTAATAATTTGTCCTTTTGTTGTTTAAGTTTGGAAAACTTAGGCCTATTTGTTTTATGATGACTAGCTAGTTTTCCTCTTGTATATGACTTGATAGCTTAAGTGAATTTAGTGGCAGCACTAAATCTGTCATCTGATTCTCAGTGTAGTGGCGTGTAGACACCCCAGAAATAAAACTTTACAAAGAGTTTTGGGACATTGTATTGAAATGTTTTAGAAATTTGTTTTTGACAGAAACATGTCTGTAATGTAATCATCCAAAACTTCATTTTAAAAATTTGTGATATGGCCTATTTTCAAAGTTTTTCCTTCTTTGTCCAAAATTTTGTGAAAATGATGTGTTTGTGTGATCCCTTCCATGAGTAGGCTATTTGCATGATCTTATTGGATGACCACTTGTTGAGTATGTTGTAAGAGGATGTTATTTTTCACTTATGAGTTGAACTAGGGCCACTAAGGTTTTTTATGACTCTGAAAGTCCATTGATTATGTGATCTCCAATAGACCTTAATTTAAGTTTTAATGAATCCAAGGCCGCAAATACTTGCATCATCTTAATGGATGCACTTTCAAGGATTTAGTTATTTGTGGTAGATTCTTCAAAGCATTTTTCTCACAATAACAAAATCCCAAGAGTTTTAAATATTGTATGTCTTTAATGAAATTTATTTATTTATATAATAAAAATTTACTCATGTGCTTTACCTTCCTATATTTTCTTTTCCTTATTGAATCTCTTGTGCTACTAATTTACTGGTGTCCTGTGAAATAATTTCTGTTTTGCTAACCTTGAAAAGCAGGCAGAGATTCTTCGACAGGCTGGTAATCAATGGTTATTACTAATTAATATCTGTAGCACTTACTTCACAAGGCAGTTAATTGTGAAGCCCAAATGAGATTATGTATGTAAAGGTTAAACAAACCTTAAAGTGCTGTGTAAATTTTAGCTGTTATTTTTATTATTACATAACCCTTATGTTATCTCCAGGGACTGACATTTCAATATGTTATTGGTTTAACTTAAAGGTATCTCTAAAAGTGAAGAAATGTAATTATCTGTTTACCTAGCTTGCATAAACTTCACAATATGATCTCTTTACTTACTATTTCTGATCTACTTTATTAACTCATAATTTTACCATAATTTATACTTTCCCAATAATTGCATTTTGCGTAGGCACAAAGAATCTAAAAGAGGAATTTTACCTCTTGATGAAAATAATATTCAGTTAATAATTTCAAAATAAGATCTTAGAAAGATACATTTTAGGAGTAAACAGCTTGTTCAACTTTGCTTTCTGTTCTTAATATAGAACATTTTTCCCTTAAAGTATTTTTGTATTTATATGAAATAACTGTATACCATAATAAATATGAAAAATAACCATAACAAGTGATGCATCTCTATTATATAATAGCCAGGTGTTTTAAAATGTGAACTTCTCATACATTATTTTGTGATCTTAGATTTTTATTTTAGAGTTCTGAAATGACCCTTGATGCTTTTTAGGTATATCAGTTACTTTGGTACTTCATGGATTTGTGTTTCTCTTGATGCCGTTTCCATTAATGTAGATTCCTGCCATTCCTCAGTTTAAGAGATGGTTTTACAGAGTTGCTCTGTTTGAAGAATTAAACACCATTTAGCTAAACTGATCATGATCTTCTCCAAACTGAGCTAAGCTAGCCTTCTATAGGACAGTGATATAATCTGTTACCAGGTGCATATTTGAACCTTTTACTGCTAGAAATTGTGTTTCACTAATGTAACTAAAAACTCAGGATTGCTTTCATGACTTGGTAAAAGACATTAAAAGGATACTTTAATAAAGATCTTGATTTGGAATAAATTTATGACATTTGGTGCCCCTTTTATAAATTGATGATAATAAATGGTATTCTATAATATTTATTAACTCTGTAGTAACTATAATTATAAGATAGTTGCCTGTCCCTGTTTACATTCAGAGAAAATTTTTTGAAAATTTTGCTAGTTCTTCAGTTTGAAATTTCCTAGGATTGTAGAATTTTAGAACTTAAAGGGATCTAGCACAGTGCTTGATTGACACTGCTCTTCTATTTTAATATTTTGTATTATAATTATTTGTTTATATGTTACCCTGATAGATTGTGAACTCTAAGGGAAGGGACTTTATCTTAATATTTCTGTCTTTTCCAGAACCCATCACAGTTCCTGTGTTTGGTAAGTGCTCAGTAAATGAAATGAAGTTGAAGAACTCTTGGAGATCCTGAAAAGTCCAGGCTCTTCCTTTTACATATAAGAGACCAGGTCATATAACTAATAAGTGACAAAGGGAGAATTGAAATCCATTTTTATTTTTACTCCAAAGCTAGTGCTGTTTCTACTGCAGTATTGTTTCTCCTAGGGAAATGAGATAGCCATTATTTTAGTGTTTGGAAAGCAGTTTGATTTCACTTTCTTGTCTGTTTCAATGATTTTTGCCTTTCTTAAAATCCTCTTTTGAGTTGGATAACTGAGAACAAAATTCATAATCTTAACACTCTTTAGTATAATGTTCTATAACAGAGATTTATCTTATTTGACATGAGATACTATAGTCAGACACTGGAAAGGAAACAACCCTAAAATATGATTTGATCATGACATCAGGACTTCCTAATCTCAGATGTATCAGGCTATTGTAAACGTAAGGTTCTGTGTTCCAGAACTTCAGTGCATAGCTTGCTCTTGCTTTCTTTTCTCTTTTAATAAACTATTGCTTATCAGTTTTGAAGTTTTTATATCAAAGAGGCAAAAATCTACTAAATTTTATTTCTTTATTTGGGAAAAAAACCCTTAACTTTAAAAAAAACACTTAATTTTGCATGTGATGTGACCATATCATCTGCAAAGTATTCTTCCTAGTTATTTTTTAACTCTTGCTATAGTTACCACAACTACTTAAAAGTTCTTATGAATTTTTGTGCCTGTTAGGACTTCTTTGAAGGAAGTTTGTTACTGTGCTGTTCAGAGTAACAGTTTCTAAAAGGAAATGATAGCAGAGATTCCTACAACATGGTATAACCACTTCATTACATGGAAGTGACCCTGGGTTTTCTGGAAAGCCATATAAAGCAGGAAGAGCTTCATTTATGAGCCTGTTAGACTCTTAAGTTTTGTTGGTTCTCTGAAGACCAACCTAGCTAACTTGAGAAAGACTTATTACCAGATTGGAATTATCCATAGAAATGGAATAATCTATGGAATTGGAACAAGCCATAGAATGATCAACTTTTTTGCCCATAGGAAGACTAAGTAAAGATGCAGAGGGTTTGTGATCAGTATTGTAAAGGGAATATCCTCACCCTAATGAAGTCATAGCTCCATAAAGTACTGAAATAAGTACTTTGAATTTTGAAAGCCTTGAAATAGAAATTAAATTACTTGAGTCAAGATTAGAATGATTAGAACATTATTGAAAGGCATCATGGTGGAAAAAGTGCTGAACTTGGAATTAGAAAAGGCCTAGGTTCATTATATCACCTCTGATGCTAGTTGTATGACCATGGGCAAGTCAATTAGGCTCTTCTGAGCTTCAGTTTCCTTATCCATAAAATAAGGTTATCCCTATTGCATCTAAGGATCTAGGGATATTCAGTAGGAATATCCTGTGTGTAGTACCTATCATTTATATCCTAAAAATCTCTGTTTTTAAAAATTGTCACAAAGTTGCCAAGAGAATCAAATGAATTAATGTGTAAAGTGCTTTGTCAAACATGAAACATTGTATGAATGTCAGCTATTTTCACATTTGTAAACTAGCACTGTGTTTTGAACTACAGTATCATAATTGCAAAAGAAAATTCTATCAACCCAGTAGTTTCCAGTAGATGATTTTAGTAACTTTTATTAAAATGGCTTAAAATATATAAGTAGCGAAAGGAGCAGTGGTAGATATTTCCTTCACGATCGCTATGTTTCTATTATACAAAGAACTTGGGCGCAATAATGTGGAGTGTCGGCAGGTGGCAGCCACAGCTTAGTCTACTTGGCTTCCTATGTCTGTTGCATTCTTGGCACCTAATCTAGTAGTTTAAAGAAATCAAAGCAGTAAAATAAGTAAAATGACATTTAATTAAGGCCAATAAACTTATTCTAGTAAAAACAAAACGTCAGTCTCTGCTTGACTGTTCGCACAGCAAGTAATCATTCTGCTAGGAAACAAAAGAGTGTCATAAAAGTCAGACCAACAACCAACTAAAAGAAGTCAGTGGACTATAAGTTGTCCAGACACGTGATTCATGTAGCCACAATGTTTGAAAGTATACCTTTATCAGAAGGGGAGCCAATATGTGCCTAATGTGCCTTTTCCCATGTTCACGGACAAGTCTTTCCTTTTTGAATGACGGATGTAAGACCTTAACTTTTTTTATGAGCCTTGTAGTCAGTTTTCTCAAATCTTTCAAATTTATCTAGAGACATTAGTAAACCTAAATGCATAGCCTGAAAATACACACACACACACACACACACACAATTTCTATGTGAGAAATAGCAGGAAAATATTCTGTAGAATTGGATAGTAAATAATAGTGTCAGTATCTGATCAGTTAATTGTCATGAGATTTTAGTGTTATGTTGACAGCAAAGAAGATTTCATGGATAAAAGGACTGTTTTTAGGGTAAGACAGAATTGGTTTCAGATTCTTTCTCTGGAACATACTTATTAATTGCATAACCATTGGCAAGTATATCAGCCTCTCAGTATCCTCAAGAAACCCTCTACAACAATTATTTACAAATTTGCTCCTGATGTATATCAGTGAAGGGTGTTTCCACACTTATCCAATGTCAATCAACAAATGATGGCAAAGTACCAGGGGGAAGATAGCAGCTTTTCAGAATTGGAAAGCTCAGGAACAGAGTTTGCCCTTCATTAGCAATAATGCCTGGAGCTTAGCATAATTCATTGCACATAGTAGGTACTTAGTGTTTGTTGAATGAATGAAGAATCATCTGAATTAGCATCCTTTGCTCACTGAGAATGAGGTATCTATAACGGTCCCCAATAACAAACTCAGATTACTATATATAAAATATTGAGCTGATCGTTTAATGTATTCCAAAATCTCATTAAGTTAGTGTGTAAGTAAACAGTCTATTCAGCTCAGATTGAAGCTTCTGGATTAAGAAAAGTTAGTCCAGAAAGACCTACTGCAGCAGCTTTCTTGAATGAGTAAAATACAGTTACAAACAGTGTGAATAATATAAACTTGACTCTTTGATACCACTTTTTATTAAGTGACCCTAAGTATTGTGAATACCATTGACAAAGGTAATTTGTGCAGGGGGAGTGGGGCAATGATTAAAGAGCCAAGGTGCTATTCAAGCTTAATAGCATTGTCCTTAAAATGCACAACTAAGGATTATGTCGTAGGATTTAAAATCTTTCCACTCATCTATCTTCAAAGAAAAGAAAGACAATCACTACCATATCTTGTTATTTTTTCTAAGTGAACAAATTATGACAAATTCTTTTGAACAGATAACTAACTACTTATGTCTTCTTCCTTCATTTGGAAACCTCTCCTTCCCTTTCCATTTTCATCTGTAAATAGTACATAGAAATCTCCTGTGATTGTACATCTAGTTATTTGATATCGTCCTGTGTAATCCATTGTATCCAGGGGGCAGTGGTGGGAATGAGAAGCCTATTTCTATTCTATGTCCATTTAATTAATTACATTTTAAGTAGCCGTATTTGAATATCCAGTCAAAGAACTCCAAGCTTCTATTAAACAGCTTGTAGCAATTTCTTCAAACCCTAAAAGATATGAGATAATTATCCAGAAGCTTCTGTATTTTGATGACTATTCTTTGGAAGTTTATGCTCGTAAAAGACATGCAATTTTAGAACATTACTATGAAACAGCAATGACCTTAAGAGATACAAGATGAGACAGAGAAACAGAGAGACAGAAAAAGATAGAGACACACACACAGAGAGGGAGGGAGGGAGGGAGAGAGAGAAAGTAGATGGAAAGTAGTCTCAAGGGGAAGATACTGGCATGAGTGGAGGCTGGGGTCATAAAGACCTCCCTCTTTTCTAGGAGGGATTTGATGAGTGTTTAAGGAGACCGCAAATAAAAATTATCTTTACCTCTGCCTTAGCAACTCCTAAATTTCACCTTCATCTTGACCTCCTATCCTTCCACTGCATTGTCTTCCCTTCCCCCTATTTTCAATCCTTTGATAAATCAGTTCAGTCATCTGTGCTCAAATTCTTTGCCCCCTTGTCCTGTTTCTGATCATACTTCATCAAAGTATGGTCTACACTACCATCTACACCCTTTGCTTCTCTTCACATGCTGGTAAATGGAACTGGAAGAAATCACAAAACCATTCTAACTGGGTCAACTACAAATCAATGTTTTATAACTTAAGCTGAGTCCTCCTCACTGTAGCAAGGCAATCCTTCTACACTTCCCTAATCAGTTTCCTTTCCCACTTAAGCACAGCACTCTTTCAAATTGTCTTGTCTCCTCTCATCCTGTATCCCTTTCCCCAGAAACCTTCCCCTTACCCTCTCCTTCGAGGATCTCACTTTTTACTTCACTGAAAATTTGGCCATTTACAGTATGCTCCATCTTCTCCCTTCCTCCTCATCTTAACATTGCTCAGATGTCTTCCTGTCCTAAATCCTCCTTCATTCCTGCTTTCACATGAAGAGGTAGCACTTCTTGCTAAGGCAAACTTCTCAAGATATACCCTTTAACTCATCCCTCTTATCTTCTCCATCAAATTGCGTTTTTTTTTTATCATCCCCAGGCCCTTAATTTTAATTTTCTTATCAGCTCCTTCCTTGCTGCCTACAAATATATTCATGTCTCTCTCACCCTTAAGAAAAAAAAACCCTTTTATTTGATCTAGCCATCTCCACTAACTGTCTTCATTATGCTCTATCTCTCTCCTTCCTGACTAAATTTGAGAAAGCTATCTATAATTGAACTCTTTGTAGTCTGACTTCTGACCTCATAATTTAATTAAAACTATGTACCCCAAAGTAATTACTTATCTCTTAACCATCAAATATAATGTCTGTTTCCTAGTTCTTATCCTCCTTGATCTCTCTGCAGTCTTTGACACTGATTGTGATGCTGTTTTCTCCTGGTTCTACTCCCACCTGTCTCATTACCCTTCTCAGTTTCCTTCGTTGGATATTCATCCAGAATGTGTCCACTGACTCTGTGAGTGTCCCCTAAGGTTCTGTCCTGGTCCCCTTCTCTTCTTCCTCTATACTATATCCCTTGATGTTCTTATCAGATCCTTTGGGGTTGAGTTGTCATCTCTACAAAGAAGATTCCCAGATCTATATATCTAGCCTTTCAGTCACACTAAAATCTCACACCATCAACTGACTTGGGGACATTTTGAATTACATGTCCCTTAGGCATCTCAAGCTAAGCATGTCCATAGCAGAACTCATTAGCTTTACTTGTAACCCTCCCATCTTCCCACCATTTCCCCAGTTACCCATGCTTATGACCACAGTGTCATCCTTCACTCCTCACACGCACTCTTACCACACATAGCCAAATTATTCTCAAGTATGATTGTTTCTCAATATCATATATGTTCCTTTTTCTCTCCACACTGCCACCACCCTGGAAGAGGCCCCTCATTGCCTCATGCATGGACTATTGCAGTAGCGTTCTGATTGTTTTCCATACCTCAGGTCTCTGTACACATTCATTCAGCTACCAAAACAATTTTTGTAAAGTATAAGTTTGATCATATTACTCCCCTACTCAGTAAACTTAAGTGGTTCCCTATTGCCTCCGGTATCAAATGTAAAGGCCTTTGTTTGGCATTTAAAGCTCTTCACAACCTGCCCCCTTCCTACCTTTCCAGTCTTCTTACATTTTACTCCATTCTATGATCAAGCTGCACCAGCCTACTTTTGATTCTGGCAGATACTTCCTCTCCCCACTCCGTGCTTCTTCACTGTCCCCCCATCTTAGAATATTTACTGTCTTCAACTCTGGCTTCTCTGGTCTCCTTCAAGACAGCTCAAATCCTGCCCTCTTCCAGAGGCCTTTCCCTTTCTGTGTTTCTCATCATCTCTAGCCAGTACTTCCCTCTGAGATTACCTGCCATGCATGCTGTAAATATCTTATATTTACATTATATGTACATAATTATTTTGTATATTATCTTGTTAGAATGTGCACTGTTTTCTTTGCAGCCCCAGGACTTAGCACAGCTCCTGACACATTAAGAAGTGAATAAATGCTTGTTCATTGACTCACCTACTTTGGCTCTATAAAGTTAGTACCCACCTCCCATGGCTGAAATGTGTGTGAAAGAGTTACATATGTCCTCCAAACTTCCTGAAGTTGTTGTCCCCTTCAAACTTCTCTTTCTGTTAAGGACTCAAAAATATTTCTAGGCACCCAAATTCAAAACTTTGGGGTCATCCTTGGGTCTCTCCTTGCTCTTTTCCTGCATAGCCCATTGATTGCCACATTTCATTAAAACATCTCTGTGGTTGCATTCTTCCATGCATTCACATATCTCCTACACTTATCACTTCTTGCTTGTACTATTACAATAGCTTCTTAATTTAGATCTCCTTGGTTCCTGTCTGCCTTCTGTAATTCATCTAACACACAATTGCCTTCCTAAGGCACTGGTGGGACCATATCCATGCTTTGCTCAGGTCTTCATCCACAACCCTATTTACTTTCCCAGAAATATCATATTACTCCCCTTTAAAATTTTATATTCTGCTCTCACAGGACTAGTAGCTGTTCCCTGAAATTAAGATCTGATACCTCCTGCCTTTGGATATACTGTACCCCATATATGGAATACACCTTTTCATCTCTGCCTTTTAGAAGTCCCTATCATACCATTTCTAATACTAAACCTTTTCTCTTTTCCTTTGTTAGTGGTTTCTACCTTCCAATTACTTAATCTGTATTTCCATGTATATGGTATAACTACCTAGTACAGCATAAGCTCCTTGAAGGGAGAATCTGTTCACTGTTTTGTTTGTTTATGAGACTATTTCATCATCTAGGCTATGTCCTGTTTTAATCATGTGATGTTACTGTCAACTTGTAGAAAGCAAGAAGAAATACTGTAACCCTGTGAAATGGGGAGACACAGGCTACTTAGAAAAGTAGCAATCAGATTGGAGTAGCCCCGATAATATGTGTAAATATTTGTGGAAGACCTTTGAAGCAAACTTATATAAATACACATATATGCATATGTATATGAATTTATGTGTGTGTGTGTGTGTTGTGTGTGTAGTTATGATCTGCTGTTTTCCCAAACACTGTCACATGCTTTCTTTCTCACACTGTTGCCTTTCATATCCTTTTCTGGTCTGGAATGCTGTCTAGTTCTCATCATGCCTTATCTAAAATTTGTTTCTGTTCCAGATCCACATGTGTAATAAATTGCTTGTTTAAATTTTAATTTTGAGTTTGTTGAATTTGAAATTTTATCAGCACCTTGTATTATGCTATTAGCTTAATATTTATTTAGTCAGTGAATAAATGGAACTACAAATGGTAACGGTGACCATAGTTACAAACCAAAAAGTGGTTTTCACAAAAACACAGTATGAAAAGGACAATTAAAATGTTTGTATTTTTTAGTCATGTCCTATATATTGATAATTATACTATGTTATAAAGTGTCATTCTTGACAAAACATAGTATGCAAACTTAACAAAACTTTAGTAACCTTAATAGTCATTTTCAGTTTTTATAATGTTTATTATTTTAATATTAGTATAGTAGCATATATTTATGGTAACTAGAAATTTTGTGTGCTTTTTCCATGAACTAAAAGAATTTTTTTTTCCAGCCAGAAGATCTTGCTCAGAAGCTCCCAAACCTTGTGGAATTGTAAGTGTTAACTTTCTTTTAAAAAAAATTATAGTAAGTTACTTTTAATAATAGGCTGTAGCACTTTAATTATTTTTTATGACATAGTTCTTTGACTTCTAGTTCTGATGGACCTTAAAATACCCTGTTCAAATGTATTTTCTTTGTTTAACCATAGACTCATAAAATTTAGCTACTAAAAGAATCTTGAGGTTCCCTATGGCTAGAGAAGGTAGGTATTATTTCTAGGGCAGTGTATCTCAGACTTGCAGGAGTGGGGAAACTGCAGCCTTGATGTCACGTGATCTTCTAGGTCTTTGGGTATGGCCTTTTGACTGAGTCAAAGTTCTACAGAACAAATCCTTGTGTTAAGGGGATTTGTTCTGTGAAGTTTGGATTCAGTCGAACAGCCACACTTGAGGAACTAGAGGATCACATGTGGCCTTGATGTCACAGATTTTCTCACTTCTGTTTAGAGCATCCACTCCATTTTTGTTACATAACCTAAGTTGAGACTTTAATTTTGCCCCTCCAATTTACTCTACTCTTACTGATGTTTGTTTTTTCTTCTCTCCTTTTCCCAAAAACCTGTATGGTTGAAGCAGATGTTCTAGTTTCCCATGCATTGAGAAGATTGGGACCATCCAATATGAATTCCCTCAACCCTATTTTCATCCTTCAAAACTTCTCAGCATCCTTATACCCTTTTTTTCTCCTCTCTGTTTACAAAAAGAGATTAGCTTTCACTCCACTAGAGTACTCCTATCTCTATCCTTGATTCCATTTTCCTCTAACTCCTCTAGAACTTAGCTCCGGCATCTCTCTCTCTCATATATCTTCAATCACTTGGCTGCTTCTCATCTGCCTGTAAATATGTTTAGGATTCTCAGTGTTCAGAAATGAAAAAAACCTTTCCTTTGACCTTACTAGCTCTTCTCTTACCATGTTTCTATCTTGCCCATTATTGCTGAATTCTTGAAAATAACATCTATATCCAATGCTTCCAAATTCTCATATTAATTCTTTTACACTGGCTTTTGTTCCTGCACTGAATTATAAAACTATTTTATGATTATAGGTTTTGAGCTCAAAGACACTTTAAATGTCATTTAATTCAGGAGTTCTCAACCTGGAATCTGTGAATCCTGCTTATTATATATTTCAGGGATGTCTGAACTTGGATGAGAAAAATTTTAATTTTTATTTTCAGTAACCTTTACTGAGGAAAATTTGCCATTTCTCTCAGTTTTTAAAAAGCATTATTCTAAGAAAGGATTCATAGTCCTCACCAGACTGCCAAAAAATTCTAGGATACAAAACTGGTTAAGAACCCTTAATTTAATTGACTCCTTCACTCTATAGCTGATGTGTTAAGAAGGCAAATGGCTTGCTCATTATCATACAGGTTACTGTGAGCAGCAGAGTAAGGGTTCAGATGTAGAGCTTCTGACAGCATCAGTGCCTTATCTCTCACCTGAGATCCAGGCTGCATCCCTGCCTGCCTGCTGGCCACCTCCACACCTCTAAGTCAGCATTTATTCTCCACTTCTGCTGCTCCAAAATTTGTTGAGAGTCCCTCTCTACAGGTATTTTATGGGCTGTGTGGGGAGGGCCTGCATTTGTGTGTCTTTCTACTCCGCCATCTTTGCTCTGCCCCTAAGTCAACATTTCTTAAAATAAACAAAACAAAACAAAAAAAACTAATTTCTTTACACTCAAACCCACTTCTCCTAACATAATGTTTCTATTAAGGTTACAGATTTGTAACCTTGGAGTTATCCTTGAATCTTCACTCTCAGCCTCCAGATCCAATCAGTTGCCACATCTTGTTGATTCTGTCTCCACAGTATTTTTCATGTCAGTCACCTTTTCAGGTCAGTCACCTACATGGTCACATATTAAAAACACAAAAGAAAGGAAATAGGTAAGGGAGAAAGTTTGGCTCACCCTGTTGTTCACTTTGTAAGTTTTGGAGCCTTTTCTTTTAGAAATAGGTGCCAGCTTTCATGGCCTTGCCTGGACTCTGAGAAACTTTCCCAGAGCCCAGGGCCTCATTCCTCCACACAGGTAACCATTACCTCATAAGGGGCTTCATAGCAAAACAAAGAACAAAGATGTCATTGAGTTTGTTCATGGCCTGATTTTCTGATTTTAACTCTTAATCATCCTGATCTGCTCTGCAGACTCAACATTTTAATACCGTTGTTAAAATTTGCTTTGGACTTTTTGTTCAGTACTTTCAAACTGGGGGTGTTTTGCATTTTTAAGACTGACTAAAAGCAATTAGTGGAAGCCAAAATTAGCTCTAACTTGTAGTCATAGTGAGAAACATTTTATACATTAGTCTGGGGAGTTTGTATTTTATCCTAGAGTCAATAAGGAGGTACAGAAGACTTTTTGAGCTGGGGTATGACATGGTTAGATCTGTTTTGGCAGCTCTGTTTAGAAAGGGTTATAGAGAGAAACATGTAGACTTATTAGGAGCCTAATACAATAGTCCAGTCAAGAAATTGTGAGGGATAAAACTAGTTTAGTGAATTTGTGAATGGAAAGAAGGAGATGGTTTTGAGAGATGTTAACAGAATGGAGGGCAAAGGAGTCAAAACTAACTTTAACATTGTGACCTTGGCACCTGAAAAGATAGTGGTACACCCAATAAAGGAAGAGAAATTTGGAGAAGTATGTTTGGGAAGGGAACGAAATGAGTTCTTTTAGAACATGTTGAATTTGAAATGTCACTTTACCTATTGAGTTCCCTCCCATTCTTTAATCCTTTAATACCCAACTCAGATATTCCCTTTTCCTTGAAACCTTCCCTGATTCCGTTTGGCCAGTGATGATTTCCTCTTAAATAACCCTCCCCCTACCAACCCCACCCCCCTCAAAAAACAAAACTCCAACAGAAAAGTGCCACACAATTTCTTAGTGCACTTAACATGCAATTTAAAAAATTAATTATCTAGATTTGTGTTTTATCCTCCTACCAGGATAGAAACTCCTTGAAGGGGAGTGACTATTTCCATTCATACTGACCCTAGGCAAGTCATTTAATTTAGCTTTGTCTCAGCTTCCTCTTCTGTAACTAAGGGAGCTGGACTAAGTAGACTTGAAGGTCCCTTGCAACTCTGTATCTGTAATCCAAGAAAGAACTTTGAGGGCTGCAACAGTTAAAAAAAAATCTTCAGCACCCAGTACAGTAACATTAGTAATTGCTTATTAAATGTTTGTTAAAGAAGGTAGGGATTGTCTGATTTAAATTTTATATCTACCCTAATATCTACACAGAACTTCACACACAGTGTAAGCCTGATAAATATTGAATGAATGAATGAATTTGAAATATCCTAAAACAAAGTGACTTTTTCCCCTGAAAAATATATAAATATAAATATATAAAAATATCAGCATTATAATTTTGGAAATTACAAAGTCTTCTTGTTCAGTACTGTAGATCCTGACAAATTCAATTCAGCAAATAATATTCTATTTTGTATTATGGTTGTTTGTTGAATTGAATTTGTCAGAATCTACAGTATTGAACAAGAAGACTTTGTAATTTTCAGAATTATAATGCTGATGATAATGGATAAATGTACTACCACCATAAAGCATTCTCATAATTACTTATAGTTTTTTTAAAATATAATATACTTTCAGACATGGAAGAAAACAACATAAAATATAAAACAAAAATTTATTAACAGTCTAATAACATTGTTTTAGTTGAATATGTGAATAAAATATTCGACTTATGTATCTCCCTGTTTGGACATTTCATGCTGATTACATTCAGAAAACAAAGCTGCGATACCATTATTAATGTGGAAACTTGCCATTTCCTTTTTTTCATTGATCTAAATGAGCTTCTCTCTTATTCTGTGCTAGATTTCCCACTGACCTTTTGGCTCCTAAATTTTATATAAACTTGTGGGACCTTGAATTGCCTTCCATGTGTGATTGATTTAACTGGCATTTCTCCAGGCAAAGTCCATGGCTTCATAGTTCTAATTTCCTGGGAATCTCTAATCTCTGTCCCTGAAAAGATGGGAAAACCTTAAATATGTTACCATTTCTACCACTTGGGCTCCTATTGAGAACCCTGACTCAGAATCTCCTATAACTGCTCTGAAAATTAACACCTTATATATATAGTCCCCAAGTAATTGGAAAACTTTTAGTTTTTCTATTTGCTGTTGAAGAATCAAGGGATAGTGGTTTCAGATCTGGATCAATTAGTGCCTTCCAAATGTTTGGAAATTTTCTACTTCTGTCTAATGTTTATCCTGGTTCTTTTCCATTGTCTATGCTAAGCTGATTCAAATTCTCATTGCATTCCTTCTAGGCAGTATGCCTAGTATTTAGAGACTAACTTCAAGTCAGAAGATTGAGGTTTGTGACCCTGGACAAGTCAATTCATCTTTTAATGCTCTTGACAACTTTCTGATTATAGGCTATAGAGGAGGTACCAGTCTACATGGGTAGAGGAAGTTTCTTCACTAGAAGATCCCTACATCAGTGAAATCACAGGACAGGGTTATGAAAAAAATTCTGAAAAGTTCTCTCTGTATTAATTTAATAGCTCACTTTCTCGTGTCTGCATGTGTGTATGTGTGTGTGTGCATACACATATATAGACAATTTCCCAACCTTAGACTTTTCTGTTTTCAAATCTTGTTTCATATTTATTTATGTTTTTGTTTCTCCTTTTCTCTCTATTTGTGTCTTTTGCAGACTGGTACACTCCTTTATTGAGTTAATCTTTCATATCTAAATATGCAGTCCATAGTGCCCAAATTACACATTTTTAAAAAATTTTTTATTTTGTTAAATATTTCTCAATTACATTTTTAAAAATTTTAACAATCATTTTTGAAAATTTTGAGTTCCAAATTCTCTCCCTCCCTCCTAGTTTTCTCCCCTTCTTGAGAATGTAAGCAGTTTATCTGAATATAATTGAATTGGAGTAGATAGCTTTTTTCATCATGGGTCTATTAGAATTATCTTTAGTCATTGTCTTGATCAGAGCAACTAAATCTTTTACAATTGATCATTGTTACTGTGTACAGTGTTCTTCTGATTCTGCTTACTTTACTTTGCATGAGTTTACATAAATCTAAGCAGGTTTTTCTTAAACAATCATCCACATTATTTCTTATGACTCAATAGCATCACAATCATTTCACAATTGATACCACAACTTGTTCAGCCGTTTGCCAGGAGATGGATATCCCCTCAATTTCTAATTCTTTACTACCTTAAAAACAGCTGCTATAAATATTTTGGTGCAATATGTCCTTTTCCCTTTTCTTTGATCTCTTTAATCTGTTTCATCTACAGAACTAATAGTAGTATTGCAGGTCAAAGGACATACAGTTTTATTGCCCTTTTGGCATAGTTCCAAATTGTTTTCCAGAATAGTTGGACCAGTTCACAACTCCAACAGTACTGCATTTGTGAAGCTATTTTTTCACTTTCCTTCCAGCTTTTGTCATTTTCCTTTTCTATGGTGTTAGTCTGATTAGAGTAAGATGATATTTCAGAGTTGTTTTAATTTGCATTTCTCTAACCTGTAGTGATTTAGAGCATTTTTTCATGTAAGTATTGATAGCTTTGATTTCTTCTGAAAACTGACAGGTTATACATTTAATCAATAAATAAATATTTATTAAATACCCACTATGCGTCAGGCATAGTGTGCTAAATGCTGGAGATAGAAAGAGAGACAAAAGATAGTCCCTGCCCACAAGGAGCTTATATAGTCTAATTGGGGAGACAAAATACAAAGAAATATGTACAAAGCAGGCTATGTGTGTGTGTGTGTGTGTGTGTGTATATATATATATATATAATATGATATATATATATAATTAAAAGAGGGAAGGCATTCGAATTTGGAGAGGTTGAGATAGGCTTCCTGTAAAGGATAGGATTTTAGCTGGGACTTAGAGGAAGCCAGAGAAGTCAGTTGGTAGAGTTGAGAAGAGAAAGTATTCCAGGCTTATGGGATAGTCAGAGAAAATGCTGGGAGGCAAGACATGGAGTGTCCTGTTAGAAAAACCAAGAGGCCGGTGTCACTGAATCAGAGAGAATATGAGGGGAGTAAGGTATAAGAGAAATGGAAAGAAGGAGGCTAAATTATGAAGGACTTTTGAATTTGATCTTGGAGGCAATAGGGAGCTACTGGGGAATGACATGATCACACCTACATTTTACTCTGGTGGATGGATTGGAGGAGGAGTAGTTGAGGCAGGCAGAACCACTAACAGCCTATTGCAGTAGTCCAGGGATGGTGTGATCAGAATGACAGCAGTATCAGAGAGAAGGGGGAGAAATCGACAGAGGTGACGTCATCGGGCACTGGCCACAGCTTGGAGGTGAGGAGTGTAAGGGATAGAGACGAGTCAAGCATGAGTCCTATGTTGTGAGACTGAGGAATTGGGCAGATGTTGTTGCCTGTACAGAAACAGGGTGGTGGGGTGGGGCGCGGGGCAAAGATGATGAGTTCTGTTTTAGGTATGTTCAGTTTAAGGTGTCTAGTTGGAGATATCTGAAAGGCAGTTGAAAATGCATTTTTCTTTGTTTCTAGGGATTCCATAAAATTAATTGTCTTGCCTGCTTTTTCACTCTGGGGTTTTTCAGGTTACTTTTATTTTATTTTATTCATTGTAATGAATATATTTTAGTCGTATTTTCACGAGTTTTTTATTCATTTTCTCTTACGATGATGATTTGGTGATGATATTGTGATGCTGGTTTATCTAAGGACTAATAGCTTTTTAATTAAAAGAGGGGATTTTCTTCTTCTCTGATCTCATTTCTAGAGAGGCAAAATGGCATAATGGAGAGTTGGAAGACTATGTTCCAGGCCCAAACATACTGCCTGTGTGACCTTGGAAAGCTAACTTAGCCTCTCCGTACCTGAGATGACTTTCTAAGACAGTATGTTGCAGCAGACATGCTGATCTGCTTTGGTAGAGGAAGTTCCTTATTGGAGTTCTACAACAATGAATTTTTTTTTTAAATCCTTGTGCCTTTTTTTCTATTTACATTTAGTTATTTTCCAGTCGTCTTGCTGCTTCTAATTAGTCTATTGAGTAAAGCTTTGGAACTCTTTGTGCTCCTCTCCTTTCCACTCTTTCTTATTATTTCTTCTGTTCATGCCATAAGGACTATACAGCTTTCATGACTTTCTTGAGTTGAGGAGCTGGGAGTTGAGGAGAAAGGAAGGAAACAAGCATTCATTAAATACTAACTGCTTAACAGATACCTCATTTGATCCTCATAACACCCCTAGAAGGTAGTTGCCATTGTATTATCACCATTTCATAGGTGAGGAAACTGAGGCAGACATTAACTTTCCCAGGGTCACACAACTAGTAAGTGTCTGAGGCTACATTTGAACTTTGGTCTTACTAACTCCAGATTCAGCTCTCTGTCTACTGTGCCACCTAGTTCATTGTGACTTCTTTCTGGGTGGAAGCTCTAGGGACAATACACCATAACTGGTTTTGCATTTTTCCTTTGTCACCCCTGCTTTTTAGGCCCTCCTTCATCTCCTCCGTAAATGACCATGCTTTTGGTTGAACAGATTCATTGTCCTCTCTCTGTTGAGGGGTATATTGGGAAGTTGGAAGGAGTAGGGGAACAGAGTAGAAGCTCCCACAGCCAGAGCATATCAGGCTGTTCAGGCTGGTCTTGGGATGAACAATGGCAGATGGTTAGAGGGAGTGGAATTTTGATTTGGCTCAGCCCTCTGCTCATATTTGAGAAGACTTACACTCTATGGAAACATATCTCTCTTCTTCTTGGTGAAATTTTTAATTACTACATATTTGTGGCATTTTGTATTGTTTTGAAGTTACAGGATGAAAGAGTTATTTTGAGAGCTACTTTCTCTGGCATCTTATTTGTCAAATCAGTGTCCTGTTTTTAAAGGACTTTTAAAATTTCTTACTGGCCATGATATACACTGAAGTTTGATTAAAAGAAGAGCTAAGTAACAACTCTTTCTCTGAAACATTGAAAGTGTTTCTTCAGCTTATAATTCTCATAAATCAAAAGTCTTAAAGATGCACTTTCATATGAGTGATCATACTATGTGTATTATGTTTAAAATATGCTTTCCTGTTTACCTTTTCATGCTTCTCTTGATTCTTGTGTTTGAAAGTTAAATTTTCTTTTCATCTCTGCTCTTTTCATCAAGAATGCTTGAAAGTCCTCTATTTCATTGAAAGACCACTTTTCCCCCTGAAGTATTATACTCAGTTTTGCTGGGTAGGGGATTCTTGGTTTGAGTCCTAGTTCCTTTGACTTCTGGAATATCATATTCCACGCCCTTTGATCCCTTAATGTGGAATCTGCTAGATCTTGTGTTATCCTGATTGTATTTCCACAATATTCAAATTGTTTCTTTCTAGTTGCTTGCAATATTTTCTCCTTGACCTGGTAACTCTGGAATTTGGCTACAATGTTCCTAGGAGTTTCTCTTTTTGGATCTCTTTCAGGAGGTGATCAGTGGATTCTTTCAATATTTATTTTGCCCTGATATGACTACTAGGTCTATACTTCAAAGACATATTAAAAAAAGAGGAAATAGAGCCATATGTATGAAAATATTTTAAACAGCTCTTTTTATGGTGGCAAAGAGTTGGTACCTGATAGATAGGATGTCCATCAACTGGGGAATAGCTGAATAAGTTATCATATGTGAATGTGATAGAATACTGTTGTGTTGTAAGAAATGATGAATGGGATGATTTCAGGAAACCTTGGGAAGAACTGATGCAAAGTGAAGTAAGCAGAACCACGAGAACACTTAAACAGAAATAACTGTTTTAAATATAATCAACTCTGATTATATTTAACTCTGAATGACTTAAGAACTGTGATCAAAACAGTGATTAGCCACAATTCCACAGGACTTTTGGTGAAATATACTATCTGCCTCCAGATGGACTGAGTGCAGGTGCAGTGCATTTTTTTCTCTATTTCTTTTTCTTGCATTTTTTCAGCTAGTGTCAGTGTTAAAGGCCTTATTTCTAAAATATATAGAGAACTGAATCAAATGTATACAAGTCATGCCCCATTTGATAAATGGTCAAAGGATATGAACAGGCAGTTTCAGAGGAAGAAATTCAAGTTATCTATAGTTATATTAAAAAATGCTCTAAATCACTATTGATTAGAGAGATGCAAATCAAACAACTCTTAAGATACCATCTCACACCTATCAGATTGGATAACATGACAAAACAGGAAGATAATAAATGTTGGAGAAGATGTGGGAGAGTTAAAACACCAATTCATTGTTGGTGGAGCTGTGAGCTGATCCAACCATTCTGGAAAGCAATTTGGAATTATGCCCAAAGGGCTACACAAATGTGCATACCCTTTGACCCAGCAATACCACTTATAAAACTGTATCCCTAAGAGATCATAAAAATGGGAAAAGTCCCACATGTACACAAATATTTATAGCAGCTCTCTTTGTGGTGACCAGCAACTGGAAATCAAGGTCATGCCCATCAATTGGGGAATGGCTGAATAAATTATGAATAAATAGAATAAATTATATGAATGTGATGGAATTCTATTGTGCTATAAGAAATGATGAACAGGAAGACTTCAGAGAGGCCTGGAAAGACTTATATGAACTGATGCTGAGTGAAAGGAGCAGAACCAGGAGAACTTTGTACACAGCAACAACCACAGTGTGCAAGGAATTTTTCTGGTCGACTTAGTCCTTCACAGCAATGTAAGCCCCTAAAAAATTCCCAGTGGACTCTTGAGGCAAAATGCCTTCTACATCCAGAGAAAGAACCATGGAATTCAATCACAAATGAAGCACATCATTTTCTTTTGTATTATGTTTTGGTTTGTTTTATGATTTTTCCCATTCATTTTAATTCTTCTATGCAACATGACTAAGGTGAAAATCTATTTAATAGGAATGTATGTGTAGTACTATATATATATATATATAAAACTGTATGCTGTCTGAGGGAGGGAGTGGGGAGATGGGGGGAAGGGAATGAGGGAGGGGAAAAAATCTAAGATATATGGAAGTGATTGTAAAACACTGAAAACAAATAAAATAATAATAAAAGAATTATCTTGGCAGCTTAGTAGAAGAGGATAAATTGGAGTGATAAGAGATTTAAGGCAGAGAGATCAACCAGACTGTTGTAATAGTACAGGTGAGAGATAATAGCCTAAGCAAGGGTTGTGTGAGTAGAGAGAAGATGACTATAAGACACGTTGTACCAAGGAATCCTGAAGAATTTAAGGTTCTTAAACCTTGAGAACATCAAGGACACTAGTCTGGGTGACTGGTAAGATAGTGATTCTTTCAGTGGTAATAGGATAGTTTGGAAAAGATATGTTTATGACATGTTGAGTTTGAGATGCCTATGAAATATCCAGTTAAAGATACCTAAGAAGCAGTTAGAAATTCAGATGATAGACTAGATATATACATTTAAGAGTCCTCTGCACAGAGATGGTAAATGAAGCCATGGAAGCTGATAAAATCCCTAAAGGAGATAGTATAGAGTGAAAGGAAAAAGGTGGTTCCCCATGATTAGAGAGTATAACATGAATAAATAGCCAGTAAAGGAGGCTGAGAAGTGATCCATATAGGTAGCAGGAGAACCGGAAGAGCAAAGAGTATCCATAAAGAGATGATCTGCAGTATAGCATATTGCAGGTAGGTCAAGAAGGCTGTTAGGTTTGACAATGAAGAGATCATTGGTAACTTGGGAGTGGGAAGCTTAAGCTGGATGGTGGTAGGAAACCACATTGCAGAGGGTTTAGAAATGAGTGAGAAAAAGTGAAGAGCAGGCACAAATTCTGAAGATTTTCTTAAGTTTAGCAATGAAGGTGAAGAGAGATATGGAGAGATACCTAGTGGGAATGTATAATCAAAAGAAGATTTGTTTTTTGAGGATGCGGGTGTGTAACAGCAAGGACCCCAGCATTCACAGGAGGGCCTGCTGGACAGCTTCTTAGGTCTGCTTTCTAAAAGGAAAGCAACTTTTGAAGGATCAGCAATCACTTTAATCAAGCACATATATCATTCACTTAGTTCAGGGGAAAAGTCAGCACCCTGAACTTCAGAGAAAATGCAAACAGAAATAGAGAGCAACAGACAGGGCTTCCGGCTGTATGACCTTAAGCAATACATATTTCACAGATCGACAGATCCACCTGTCTGACCATTATATACATACATAGTTACCAGAGAGAGAAGCACCAACATCTGGGTTTTCAAGGGTGGGGGCTCCTTAATGGCTGCCCAGAGTCTCATCTGGCCAAATAAACACTTCCACTGAATAAGCCCCAAAAGTAAAACCTCATCTCGGAGTATTTATACACTTTTCAGAGTTGGAGGACACCACCCTGGGATGCAGTTCCTCAATAGAAATTAACAAAAGGTATTGAGGCCTATTAATGGCAGGTTAGATCTTTAAATCTTCCCCCCACCCACCATTAACCTTGCATTAACATTACAGGGTGCTGTTGTTTGTACATGTCCGGGATGGAAGCATTAGATAAGGAGAAATTAGATAAGGAGATAAGCATTAGATAAAGAGGGAGGAGGAAGACCAAGAGAGAATGGAGATAACGGAGGGGCAATTTGCTAAGGAGTCAGAAAGGAGATCAGAAAGGAGGAAATAATAAAGGAAGATGTGGAGATAAGGAAGAGGAGAGAAGAGGGAGCTCCCAATGAATGACTCAGTTTTTTTCAGTGAAATATGAGGAAGGTCTTTGGCCTTGAGGCCGTGGGGAAGGGGCAGTGCTGTAGGATGTTTGAGGAAAGAGGTTTGGAACAGGCTTTGTGGAGAATGGGACAGCAGATTTGTTAAGGAAGACTAGAATGTTTACCCAGGTGCATTGAGGGCCTTCATGAGATGATATAACATAAATCTACATTTCACAGCTTCCTTCAGCAAGTTGACAGATTGGTGGGAGTAATCCAGGATAAGAGTGGTCAAGATGTGATCAGTGATAAGACAGGGGAATCTAGAGTGGGCAGTGATGTAGAGTTGATTTGGTTAATCAAGGTGTTGAGCTAGGGAAGGGAGAATAGGGTAGTAAGCGTTGGAATGAATGCCTAGGAAAAAACTGAGAGGCAGAGGGAATGAAGAATCAGATTAGAGGGTTTTAAGTCATAGGGAAAGTTGGAATGATTTTTAAAAATATGAACAAATAAAGGAATTATTAGCGTTGATCAGTAGAGAAGTTAAACACTTGCGAGTTATAGCAAGGTCACCTAACCCCTATTTGTAGCTGAAGTAGAATGGAGGAGATTTGGACATTTTGAGATAGGTACTTTTAGGCAGACCTTGAATAAACAAAATAAACACAAAAATAGCCAGTGATTTTGTTGATTGCATATAATTACTCTTATGCTTCTTATTTTTCAATTATGTACCTTGGCTTTTGTACTAATGAAACATTGCTGTATATGTGCATTTTACTTGTGTTTAGTTTTTTGGCACGAAGAATGTCCAGTTTTACTTGATAAGAAACAGGAAATCCTGCATAGAATTAATGTTTGGAGTGTCATAAAAGGTGGAAAATGTTCAGCACACACCAAAAAAAGTACATGCTACAAATATACCTTTGTTTAAGTTATTTTGGAAATAGAAACTTGGCAGTCCAATATGATTTTATTAATTAACTGGACAATAGTTTCCTAAAAGTTCAGTTTTTCTTTTACTTAAATTGTTAGGTGTGACAAGCATTATTGGGGAAAAAAGTAGACCCATTTGGAAAGAGGGGCAATATCACATAGTGAATATGGTATTAGGTTTGCAGGTAAGGCCTGTGCTCAGATTATGCCACTGACTCTCAACTAAATTCCTCTGCGTAATTCAATTTAGGCTGTGCTTCAGGCAGCACCCTAGAACTTAACACAAGTTCCTGTCTGCATTTATGCTTATTAGTCCCCATATGGGCACTTTTCTCCTTTATCCTGAATGGAAATCAAGATTCTTTTAGTATTTGTGAAAACGAAGAAGAAATTACAGTAACACAATTAGACTGAAAATAAGGATATTTCTAGTATCTGCTGGAAAGATATAAATTATTACAGATTTGTTAAAAAAAAAAAGTAGTAGAAACAAAACCATATAAATGTTGACCACATCGTTGACCAAATCAGTTTATATTTTAAATTAGTGCTGTAAATATTTTTTTTTATTAATTTATTTTACAGTTATCAGTTATTAAATAGCCTTGTAAGAAAGGTTACATGATGCTCAAATGATACTAATTGTGTTCACCACCAGAGTGTGCTAGAAATACTTAGATGTAAAATTGTTCTGTGCTCAGAGCTGCCTAGGCTTGTCAACATATTTAAAATTTAGAAAATAAGGATTTAGTTCCTTGTTGATTAAAGCTTATTTCAGAAGGAAAATTATATTCTAGAGGAACTTAATATTTCCAAGGGTATTATAAATCAGAAACAAATTTCACTTTTCTATTTTTGGTTCACATCTTGCAAGAGTTTAGACAAGCTAGACATCCATCCTTGTACAATATATTCTGTGATTACTCTGTTACTCCATTACAAATTAAAAGTTATATATGAAATTTTTGCCCTTAGTCTTAAGCACAGGTATGGTCCCTGAAAAATCTATGTAATTCCAGTTTTTGTAAACTGACCATTTTTTGTGACCAGGGGAATGAAACCATTTGGTGGATTCTGGTATAAAATGAAGAATCACTCCTTCCTTTCCCTACAATTTATCCACTCTGTAAGTTCCTCATTTTTATGAAAGATCTTTGGTATACTCTTAAATTAAACAGTTACTCTTATAGCAAATAATTGTTGTGTTTGTGAGTGATCCTTAATGTAATCAGCAGGAGCTGCAACCTACTAGGAAAACTTGGGTTCTTGGTACCATAGTCTAAGTGGAATGTTCAGATAGATTCAGTGATAGATCTGTGTTTTATTGTAGGTGGTTATGATCTGATAAGATTCATATAATAAGACTCCTGATAGCTGCCTATTTAGTAAGCTTCTAAGTCAACATTTTTCAAAATACTAGAGGGAACCAACTATAATTTTGCTTTCTCTCTTTACCTAGGTACCTTCATTCAAATAATATAGTTGTTGTACCTGAAGGTAAGTTCCTTTGCAGTTCTGTAGTGCTTACAGATTACCATTGATTGTGCTTTGTGAAGTAGTTTTGTTGTTTTCAGAGCAAGCTTATGGCCAGAACTCACAAAGGAGTTCATTTTAGCCTTCTTACTTCACTTCTTCCTTATGTGGACTAAGGGTACCACCTTTCCATTAAAATTTCAAACGCACTTAAATGCTGTGAATTTCCTAACTAATTATATGTGAAGAAAAAGCTAAATAGCTCTTTTATTGGTAAATCGTGATCCCGAGTCCCAACCTCTCTCTATGGCAATTATTACTTAATACTTTTTTATATTTGATAGTTTTAACCTTAAAGCTTCCTCATTTGTTTTAGACTTTATGTAGTTTATTCCAAATTAACTCCCAAGTACAAATAAAAGCAATATCTCAGAAAAAAATGACCTTTTGTATCTTCTTGTGTCTGAATTTTCACATTTCTAGTTTTCGTTCCTTCTATTCAGGTTATATTTTGAGTTTGTGAGTGTTCATGTCTGTAATATTCTCTTAAACCTATGGTTTTACTACCTCACAACCAACTCAGACATAGATATTAATACTAAAGCATTTTTCGATAGAATAATTTCATTAAGGTCTGAATGTGGTTAAAATTCTATTTTTTTTTTTTATTGATTTTGTATTATTTAAGCCATTGGTTCCCTTGTAAAACTCCAGTGTCTGGATCTGAGTGACAATGCCTTGGAAATTGTCTGCCCAGAGATTGGTCGTCTAAGGTCCTTACGTCACCTTCGATTAGCTAATAACCAACTAAAATTCTTACCTCCAGGTGAGTCACAATCTTAAGAATATAGTTGTAGAGTCTTAGAAATTCATTTTTGCTTGTACACTTACACACATACACAGTTGTCTTTTTTGTTTGAAGATAAAGTTTCTAAAGGGGATTACTGAGAAATATGGCAGACATGACCAATAGCATTTTCTTTTCTGAAAACAGGTAGCAGTGGTTTGATGTGGAACTGCAAGTAGTATTTGTGCAGTTTTATATTTTTTCCTTTTCCTTTTTGGTGCACTGTTCTTCGAAAATCTTTGTGTAGAAAAAAGCTATTCCATTCATTCCCGACATTATGTGTGGGTTGCTTTGCAAAAATTATTTATCATGACTTAGAAAAAGGTAGCATTTTCTTCCATTTAACAAGATCTCTTTTTATTAATAACAAATTCCTATTTAAATAAAGTGGTTTGCTTAAGACATTTTCCCTTACCTTCTAAATATACATCTGTATTGCTCTTTAGCCCCTACTCCCTTTTTCGCTTGTTTCCAAAAAGGGACATGTGGAATAGAATATATTATTTGATGTTTCTTTGCTAAATCTTGTTTTTGGAAGTTTTTATTCCTGTATGTCAAATTATTTAAACTATACTTTTTCTATCAAGTGCTGTTTTTAAAATAATATATTAAAAAGTATATTGTATATTTTGGAAGTTTTTTCTTTTGATTTATTCAACCACAATGTTGGAATTTGAACTTTGGCTTCATAAAGGATTTGTGTTTACTTAGAATTTTAAGTATATTTTGACACCAAGTTAAAAATAATAAGGTACTTTGTCTTGTGAATAAGTTCTTTCAATACATTCTCAGCGTTAGTCTTTTTTTCCTATTTTGTTGAGCAACCCTGAAATGACAATGGGATAACATTCTTTTAAATTATGCTTAAGTCCTCTTCTACTCTCAGCCTCCCCACTCTTTCTTGGTAGTCTCATCAGCTGATATGGGCTCAGTTTTTATCTCTGTGTAGGTGACTCCAAAATTAATTTGTCCACCTCTACTGTTTTTGTAAGCTTCAGTCCTTTTTTGCCAAGACCTATTGCACATCTTTACCTCCGTGTACCTTTGGTGTCTCACACTCAACATATTCAAAGTGAAGCGACTCCTAACCCCATCTCTCCTCCAAACTAACCTATTTCTAAGGAGGATCCCAAGATCTTCCAGTCTTCAGATCCACAAACCTGAAAGTCGTCCTTCACTCTCTCCTCAACTTCGGATCCAATCACTTGCCAAGTTTTGCCAATTCTGCTTCCTCAGATCTTTCACATTTGTTCCCTTCTTGCCGCTCATGTGGCCATGACCCTTACTCAGGCTTTTATCACCCTTGTAGAGACCTGTTTCCTCCTAGTGTTCTTGATTTCTCAGTCCTCTGTAAAAATTGTTGAGCTTGCATCTGTATGTATCAGTTTATTTATAAATTATAAATTATATGTACATTGCATTGTACCAGTACTCATAAAGCTTAGGCAAGAAAATAGAAATTTGTAAAGGATGAGCTAGAGATAAAATAATATTGGATCATAAAGTCAGTCAGGTGGCACTGGTGCTTATTGAGGAGGGTAGCAGTTGGTCAGACCTGTGTTTTAGGAAAATCGCTTTTGCATATCTGTGGCTAATGAGTTGAAAAGCAGGGAGACTTGAAACAGGGTAACCAAGTACGAGGCTAGTAATAAGACCTTGAACTGAGGTAATGGCAACATAAACAGAGAAAAGGCAAGAGAGAAGTGACATGGGATAGGAACCAAGATTTGACAACTTGTTGCGTATGTGGTGTGAGGAGGAGTGAGAAGTCGTGGATGATACTGGGGTTGTGAACCTTGGGGAGTTGAAGAAAGGTGCTACTCTTGATGGTAACAGTGTAGCTTGGAAGAAAGGCAGATTTTGTATGAATGATAACGTAATGACATCTGTGCTCTCTCACAACCCATCTCTTTTCCTATCATACTCCTACAGTCCCACCCAAAATGAAAACACCCCCCATTTAAAGTAACTCTTAATCACAGTCACTGCCCCAGAGTCATGCCAAGGTGAGAACCTGGGAAATTGAGAGCTTGCCCAGAGAGGTTAGAGAGGAAAGTCAGTGTGCTTGTGTTAATGACAAGCCCCACCACTGGCTACTGTGACAAAGGTTGGTTGCATTGTTTTGTTCCATCTGATTATTCTATTTACTTAAATAAATTTTCTCTCTCTTATGTCTCTTCTTTGCATCTTTTTCTTTAACTGGATTTCTCTTAACTGTCTTCTGTAATGTCTTGAGTGTCAGAAAAGTTAGGTTCCAGTCTTTACTCTATAACTTCCTAGCTATATAACTGTGACTTAACTTCTCAAGACTCAGTTTTCTCACCAATAAAATTGGGATAATTTATATTATCTACCTCACAGACTGAGAAGAATAAATACTTTGTAAACCTCAAAGTGCTGTAGAAATGTGAGGTGACAATTATGTGACTTTATTGTTTCATTTCAACAGACATTGTTGAGTTGTTTCAGTTGTGTTCAATTCTTCATGACCCCATTTGGGGTTTTCTTGTCTAAGTTCCTAGAGTCATTTGTCATTGTTTTTTTCCAGCTTATTTTACAGATGAGAAACTGAGGTAAATAGGTTTAGATGATGTGCCCAGGATCCCACACCAAGTAAGTATATGAGGCCAGATTCGGACTCAGGAAGATGAATCTGCCTGACTCCAGGTCTGGCACTCTGCCACCTAGCTGCCCTTTCAGAAAACGTTAAGGGAGCATTATTGTCTGAGACACTGCTGTCTAGAAATACAAAGTCAAGGTCACCCAGGCATTAAGGAGCAGAACTTAGAGTTCAATTCCAGGTTTTCTGAATTTGAGTCCAAAATTTTTTACACTGCAATCTTCTGCCTTTCTAACACTGTGATTCCAGTAGACAGCCAAGACTGGCAAACACCCTTAACACACTTAGGAGTCTCCATTATTGTGAGGTACATGGAGAAGAGCATATTAGTAGAACGTCCAGGTGTTTGTGAAGAGCAAATCTGATAATTGAGAATCTGAAGTTCATATCTTTTGTGGGTCAGTCAAAAAAACTGGGAATGTTTAGCCTAAAAAGGGAAGGACTTGGGGGGATGTGATGATTATTTCCAAGTATCTAATTATTCAAGCATTTGGGTAAAGACATTAGTAAGGAGAATGACTAGAGATAGAAGACAGATAGAAGAAGCTGTAGTCCTTCAGAAGGGATGGTAGCCAGAACGAGGATTGTAGTGCCTTTGTAAGTAGAAAGGAAAAGGGTTTTAGAAATGATATTTTTCCTTTTTTTAAGGAGTGGCACATAGTTAATTTAATTATCATGAATTTCTTACATAACTTAGGCTTATATATTATTATTGCAGAAAGGTATTTCTATATTTAAAATACATTTAAATACCATAGAATGGCAACTTAGTAGTTTGTATTTTTTATTGGCTTTTTCTTAACTTTTCTCTGTTTTATGCCGTTATTCAGTATATTTATTTGTATTGTTTCCCAGAAATTGTCTTTCCTTAAAAAATAGACTATATTCATGTTTTGATCATGGATAGAAATCATTTGATAGAAAGCATGGATTAAAACTAAAGGCTTTTAAAAGAAAAGCCACCAGAATGTTTTATGTTTTAGGTGTTATAATTAGAATGAAAGAGTATTTCTCAAAAATAAATGTTGTCCACACATATAAGATACTTATTTTTGTTCTTTAATTGATTATTTGTATATACATATTAATTATAACATCTGTAAATTATAGCATCTTGTAGGTCTTCATTTAAAATAAGATTGTTTACTCAGCCAATAATGTTGTAATCAAGCATTGTTTTAGTGAATGAAAGTTTATTGTTTTGCCTAATGTTGATGTAATGAGAAAAAAATTAAAATAAATTTTGATATAGTTACATGACGTAACCACAGTTAGAAAATAGTGGCATTGATGTCCTGTCATATAATTATTTTCCATATTCTTGCAAAATGATTGATACTATGGTTGAAAATAAAAGGTTCTTAACTTGTAATATGTTACTTTGGAGACTTTATAGTTTGTGTGAATTGTTAATATGCATTTGAAAATCAGTAAAGAAAACTGATATATTAAAACCTTGGTTAAAAAAAGCAGAAGAAGAGAAAAGCCTACAGGTATTGTAAAGATGCAGATCCTTGATTCCTTAGATTAAATATGTTAGATATCAACTCTCATTCCTTAGGCATTGTTACCATTCTGAATTGCAAGAAACATTTTTTGTTGTTTTTTTTTTTTAATTTTTGTTATAAGAGATGACTTTGGGAAGGGAAAGGAGTTATACTAGGAAATATAGGTGATGTAAAAATAAAAGTATATTAATAAAAATTGTTTTAAAAAAGAAACTGTTTTGCTTACATATGCCATCTTCTTCTCCTTAACAGTGAGCTCTAGTATTCTGTTAATTGATAACCTTCCCTGAAAAAAATCCTAAAAGAACTAAGGAAAAGCCTTCCATATTTTGAGGAGATGGAAGATTTATGGAAATATTGGGCAAGCATTTCATAGAAGGAAAAAAAATGGGGGCAGTTATCTATACCTATAGAGAAAATGTCCACACAAATGAGATAACAGATCCATTCAAATGTAATAATTTGAACCAGATCATTCTAGAGTTTGGCCCTCAGAAATTCTTTGTGCAAGCTCTTACTCCTTATGGGTGAATGTTTTTGTTTAATTCATCTTATGGTGTCCTGCCTCATTACATTGGTTCACAGGAGGGATCTGTAGGAGATGCAGTGCAGGATTTCCTGACATAGCAGCCGTCATCAGCAAAGAGTCTAGTCGACTGTCCTTGGCCCATCCATAATAGGAGCAGAACAAATTAATGACTTCATAAAAATATTAAAAATATGATACCTACTTTATCCTTCCTTCTTTCTTCTCTCCAGTCAAATTTTGGGGAAAAAATGTTTCTGCCCAGTGCTGTTATTTTCTCTGCAACCTTTTCCAGTAAGAACTCCATGGACCTGTCGGACCACTCCTTAGTCTCCTTTGTTGGGTCTTCAGGTCACTTCCATTGACTGTGGATATTTCCCAACACTCTTCCCTGGACCCTCTTCTCTTCTCTCTCTGTATTGTTTTGCTTGGTGGTCTCATCAGCTCCCATGAATATTATCTCTATGCTGATGATTTCTAAATCTGTTTTTCCACCCCTAAACCTCTCTCTTAACCTCCAGTCTAGTATCCCTAGCTGCCTATTGTACCTTTTCAATTCTGTGTCTTGTAGACTCTAACTTAAAGACAAGTTGTCCCAAATTGTACTTACTATGTTTTCCCCTAAACTCTTCCATCTTCCTAATTTTCCAACTATTATCAATATTGCCATCCTCCAAGTCACCCAGTGTTACAACCTAGGTGTCATCCTCTACTTCTCACTCTCTCTAACTCTCTGTATCCAATATATTGCCAACATCTACTGATTCTGCCTTCCCATCATCTCTCATGTATACACCCTTATCTCTGACACTGCTGCAAACCTAGTGTAAGCACTCATTATTTTACAGCTGACCTATGGTAGTAGCTTTCTGGTTCATCTCCCTACTTCAGAGCTCTCCCTATTCTAGTCCATCCTCTATTCTACTGTCAAATTGATCTTCCTAAAGTATGTCTTACTGTGTCACACCCTCTGCCCCCTTCAATAAACTCTACTAATTCCTTATTACCTTGAAGATCAAATTTAAAATCCTCTGCTGTTCAAAACCCTTTGTAACTTCCCCCACCCCCTACATTTTGAGTCATACTTCAGAGGGCAGCTTGGTGGTGCAGTAGATAGAGCACCAGTGCAGGAGTCAGGAAGACCTGAGTTCAAATCTAACCTCAGACACTTGACACTCACTAGCTGTGTGACCTTGGGCAAGTCACTTAACCCCAATTGCCTCATCCTGGGTCATCTCCAGTCATCCTGATGAATATCTGGCCACTGGATTCAGATGGCTGTGGAGGAGCAGTGAGGCTGGTGACCTGCACAGGCCTCCCTCACGCAAAACAAAGTCTAAGTGCAAGTCATGTCATTATTTCTCTGATGGCATGGTCTTCTTCAGTAACAAAGGACACACACACACCTTATACCTCATATGCTCTGTGTTCTAGTGACACCTGACCTCTTTTCTTTTCCTCTCACAGGACACTCAGTCTGCAGACTGAGCACTGATTGTCTCCTATGCCTTGAATGATTTCCCTTTTTATTTCTGTCTCCTGATTTCCCTGACTTCAAACCCTAGCTAAAATTTTACCTTTTACAAGAAAGCCTTTCCTGATCCCCTTTAATACTAGCATCTTTCTTCTGTTATCTTCAGTTTTAACTGTCTATGTCTTGTTTGACCATAATTGTTTTTATGTTTTTTAATAAACTGAGCTCCCTGAGAGCACAGACTGTCTTTTTTCTGTTCTTTTCTTTGTATCCCTCACACTGAGCAAAATTTCTAGCACATAGGTGAAGATGAAAAAAATGCTCGTTGATTAACTAACTGTAATGTGACTTCCATCTTTATTGCTGCACAATCCAGGGGTATGATCGAGCCAGTTTGAACAAACTGTTACATTTTTATTCTGAGCATTTACACTGTTAAATTTTCAGTGTGAGCATATATATCTTGGAAATCAGCAAATGCTATAAATTGGGGTTTATTTTGTTGATTGTCTAGACTTGAAAGTGATAGAGAAAATGTTAATAATATAGATTAAGTTTAGAAGTGTGTCTTGTGTGCATTTTTTTGGAGTGACTATTCTTAAGTATGTACCAGCACTCCCCTGCACCAACCCCTACCTCATGTCTAACATAATGTCCTGTGCACAGTAAGTTCTTAAAGTTGGTTGAACTAATTAAATATGAGCTGAGATTTATACCCAAAAAATAATAGTAAGTGTATCATACGAAATTCCAGTATTTTTATTTTTGTACATCCATATATGCCATTCTTTAAGGTTTTAATTTTTATTACTGAGAGGGAATAGTAAAGTACCTCATTAGTGAGGAAACAATATAGTCATCTTGTTTTATAAGTCATTGAAATTAGACAGTGTATATCAGTACCAGAGATGAAACACAAACCATAAATATGCTAAACAAAGCAAACCAATTATTTAGTCAGTTGCATATGTTCTTGGTCTCACTGCTATATAGTAGCCCCAGTAAAATGTCTTTATTGGAAAGATGGGCCTTTGCTGTGATGTGAAGCTTATGTGCAGTAAAACTACTTGTAGTTTCCTTACAAGCAATCCTGTTTCCTCTCTACCCCCCTTCAACTTAGTCCTGTTTATTGTTGGTCCTAGATATGCATACTATTGAACAAGTTCTAATCCAAATCAGATGCATTTTGAAATCTGGGCAATAGTCTATCCATTTGTCTTCCCAGTGTGTAGGTAAAAACCAAATTTCTTTGAGTGCTTAGAGATCTGCTCAAGGTGGGTGCAGTGCCTTGGAGCGTGTTATGATCTGCAATGTCATCTGCATTCAAGAACATTTAGAAGACCTCGCTGATCACTGACAATCACTCTTCCGCCTAGACTCTCTTCTGAATTTCCTCCATCTCAGTGGCAAATATTTTGGTGAACATGCATCTCCCTGTCTCATGCCTCATTTTGATTTGATAATATCAAATACTGGTTGAACAATATTTTTAGGTTGTTATTTTGGTTTGGTTGTTTCCATTGTTTTTCTGAAGAACTAAATATTGACATTACATAGGAATATGAAGGAGCATGGTGAATGTGAAGGGGTTACAACATATTATGAAAAATTCCATAGAATAGGAGTAGAAAATGTCGTCAAGTAATTGTGTAACAAAAAGAGAAGATGAGTCCTAAGGCAAAAGTGAAGAATGACGGGTAGATAGCAAATTGCTCCACTGGTCCCTTGGATTTGTCAGGAGAAATTGAGGAACTCGTACATCATGTTGGCTGCCCCCTCATGGGTGAATTTTAGGAGAGCATAGATAAGATTCTCAGAGGTGGTACTTTTCAGCCCTTTTGGAGAGAAATTCCAAATCCATTTAAGTATTTGTACCAATCAAAATTAGTTCTATTTGGGCTGACTGCTATTGCCTCTAGTCACTAGGGATCTAAATAATGTCAGACTCAAGAGAGTGGTACCTATTTTATCCAAGATCCTTATACTGGGAACTTAGTATGAGATGAAGACCTAATGTTTCATTGTGTCATATTAATGTTTTTATATTAATATGGTGTTGATTTCAGTATTCTCAGCATCCAAAGTAGGGGTTACTTCAAGTTAGAAAAGATTGTTTAAGGTCTAACACATAAGTAAATTTGGCACAATTATATGTTTCAGTGAATTTTGTAGAGGTGGTAGAGGATTTCTCAGCTGTTATTTTGTTACTGTAAGAAGCTGAGAAACCTCCCTCCACTAATGCAGATCAACATCTTTTCTGGAACTTACAGTCTTATAAAGTTGTCTGGGGCTCTGAAAAGTTAAATGACTTGCTTAGGGTCATTTCGTCAACATGTATCAGAGGCATGACTTAAATCAGTTTTTCTAATTCTGATGCTAACTCTGTGCTATCCTGCTTTTCATTTCAGTGGATATCTGTTAATATATAATATAGTCCAAAATAACTAGAGTGCTATATTATATTTAATAAATTATCACATATTTGGAGAATATAGAATATTATAGTTTAGTTCTACTTGAATGTTTCATGACATGTCTGTTTTTGAGGACTATGTCAATAGAACACCTGCTTTGAAAGGTCTCCTGAGGCAGAGAAGCTAGATCCATTAATGGATTCTGTGTGTATATTACTAGGATTGATCTTAAGTTGGGAAATACTTATTAGAAATGGTGGAGACCATAGTTTCCCTACCTGAGCAGGTGGTCTTTGTATGATACTGTGGCTAGAAAAATGAATCATCTGAAGCCAATGCTGAAGCCAAATCTTCTCCGAATTTGGTGAGGCTAGTCTTCAGATGACAGCCTGTCACTAAGTCTGAACTCAAAGTCTTTATAATTCAGGAGGACCTTCTGAAGATTTTGATGCACTAGTTAAATTTCAGGGTCCTTTAATGAAATATTGTAATCAGACTTCAGTAATGATTTTTGAATATTCTGCAATTACTAATGATTTTTTTTCTTTTAAGATGGCAACTGTCATATGTTTTTTAGCTTTTGAATTATTCTGAGAAATAGTTACTCTAAATATGAACCATGAAGGTTTTCTAAAACCTTTTGTTAGGTTACTTTTCTCTTTACCCTATACTTTTCATTAGGCAGGAGGACATTTCCAAAGTTCTTTTAGATGGAAGAGTTTTTACGTCAACTCTAAATGGAATAAGTTTTTTAAATTTAATTTTAAAAAATTAACACTTTTAAAATTAAATCACTTTTTCTTTGTTCTTTTGTCTACCTTCTTTATCTCCTTTTTTTCTTTGTTGCAAAACCATCGTAACAAATAAACTCAGTCAATCAAAACTGATTCCTACATTGGCCATGTCCAAAAAATGTGTTGCATTCTGTCTTCTGAGTCCATCAACTCTCTGTTAAGAGATAGACATCTTCATTAGGATTTCTCAGGAATTGTGATTGACCATTGAGTTGTTATTGTGTTCATCAAATTTCTTAAGATAGATAAGTAGATAGAAGGAGGGTTAAACACTTACTATATTCCACACAGTCCCTAATCTCAAGGACCTTAGATTATAATAGGGAAAAACAAGGCATAAAAGATAGCCGGAATGAGGAAGAGTAGGAAAGGAGGAAGTGGGAAGTAGGAGGTGATGAGAAAAGGAGAGTAAGCAAGGCTGCCATTGTGGAGGTAAAGCAGATTGAAATGTGAGCTGAAAGTGAAGTAGGCAGGATAGCTGAGCCTTCTCAAGATATGAGATTTCTGGGCAAGGATTCACCAATCAGTACATTATACTGTACATTACAGGGTAGAGTTATAAGGTTATTATTTTATAAGTTGTTCTCTTGGTTCTCACATCTCTCTGTATAATTTCTTATGTTTGCCCAAGTTTTCTCTAAAACCATTTCCCTCATTGTTTCTTATAACATACTAGTGTTCCATTAAACTCTTTTTTTTTTGGTCAGTCACTCACCAAGCATTTATTAAGTGTATACCATGTGCCAGGCCATGTGCTAAGTGCTTTTGCACATATTATCTCATTTGATCCTCACGACAACCCTGTGAGGTAGGTGTTAATATCATCATTCCTATTTTATAGTTAAAGAATTGGAGGCAAACCTGGGTTAACTGACTTTCCCAGGTTCACACAGCTAGTAAGTAGCTGAAGCTAAATTTGAACTAGGATCTTCCTGACTCCAGGTTCAGGGCTCTCTCTCTTCACTGCACCACCTCTAATACACAACCAGATGAGCCCAAATTATCATGTCCAATCCACTTAATCCTTGCTTACGATTAGGTTGAAATTTTTTTTTTCTTTTTTTTTAAATTTATTTATTTAACCTTTTACAATTATTTTCACAAAATTTTGGGTTCCAAATTTTCTCCCCATTTATCCCCTCCCCCCACCCCAATACTTCGAGCATTCTAATTTTCCCTATCACCAATCTTCCCTCCCTTCTATCATCCTTCCCTTCTCTTGTCCCCATCTTCTCTTTTGTCCTTTAGGGCCAGATGACTTTCTTTTTTTTTTTTTATTTAACTTTTTACATTCATTTTCACAAAATTTTGGGTTCCAAATTTTCTCCCCTTTTATCCCCTCCCCCTACCCTAATACCCCAAGCAATCTAATTTTCCCTATCTCCAATCTGCCCTCTCTTCTGTCATCCCTCAACTTCTCTTGTCTCCATCTTCTCTTTTCTCCTGAAGGGCCAGATGACTTTCTATTCCTCATTAACTGTATGTCTTCTTTCCTAGTAGCAACAGCAATACTAGACAGTTGTTCCTAAAACTTTGAGTTCCAAATTCTCCCCATCCCTCCCTCCCCACACATTCCCTTTGGGAAGGCAGGCAATTCAATATAGGCCATATCTGTGTAATTTTGCAAATGACTTCCCTGATAGTCGTGTTGTGTAAGACTAACTGAATTACCCTCCATCCTACCCTGCCCCTCATTGTTTCTCTTCTGTCTTTTGATCCTGTTCCTCCCCAAGTGTTGACTTCAAATTGCTCCCTCCTCCCTTTACCCTCCCTTCCATCATCCCCTCCCCTTGCTTATCTCCTTCTCCCCCACTTTCCTATACTGAAAGATAGGTTTTCGTACCAAAATGAGTGTGCATTTTATTCCTTCCTTTAGTCAAACGTGATGAGGGCAAACTAATTGTTTTTTTTTTCTCAGCTCTCCTCTTTTTCCCTCCACTAAAAAGTCTCCTACTTGCCTCTTAAATGACATATAATTACCCCATTCCATTTCACCCTCTTTCCTCCCACTACATTTCTCTCTCACCATTTACCTTAATTTCTTTTAAGCTATGGTCCCATCCTATTCAATTCACTCTGCGCTCTCTGTCTCTGTGTGCGTGTGCATGTGTGTATGTGTGTGTGCGTGCATGCATGTACATGTGTGTGTGTGGTCCCACCAGCTACCCAGATACTGAAAAGTTTTAAGAGTTACAAATATTGTCTTTCCATGTAGAAATGTAAACAGTTCACTTCTGGTAAGTCCCTTAAGACTTCTCTTTGCTTTTCATGCCTCTTCTTATTCTTGTGTTTGGAAGTCAAATTTTCTTTTCAGTCTGGTCTTTTCATCAAGAATGATTGAAAGTCCTCTGTTTCATTGAAAGACCATATTTTCCCCTGAAGTATTATACTCAGTTTTGCTGGGTAGGTGATTCTTGGTTTGAGTCCTAGTTCCTTTGACTTCTGGAATATCCTATTCCACGCCCTTCGATCTCTTAATGTAGAAGCTGCTAGATCTTGAGTTATCCTGATTGTATTTCCACAGTACTGGAATTGTTTCTTTCTAGCTGCTTGCAAGATTTTCTCCTTGAGCTGGGAGTTCTGGAATTTGGCCACAATGTTCCTAGGAGTTTCTCTTTTTGGATCTCTTTCAGGTGGTGATCGATGGATTCTTTCAATACTTATTTTGCCCTCTGGTTCTAGAATCTCAGGGCAGTTTTCCTTGATAATTTCATGGAAGATGATGTCTAGGCTCTTTTTTTGATCATGACTTTCAGGTAGTCCCATAATTTTTAAATTGTCTCTCCTGAATCTATTTTCCAGGTCAGTTGTTTTTCCCATGAGATATTTCACATTCTCTTCCATTTTTTCATTCTTTTGGTTTTGTTTGGTGATTTCTTGGTTTCTCGTAAAGTCATTAGACTCCATCTGTTCCATTCTAATTTTGAGAGAACTATTAAATTCAGTGAGCTTTTGAACCTCTTTTTCCATTTGGCTAATTCTGCTTTTGAAAGCATTTTTCTCCTCATTGGCTTTTTGAACCTCTTTTGCCAATTGAGTGAGCCTAGTCTTCAAGGTGTTATTTTCTTCAGCATTTTTTTGGGTCTCCTTAACCAAGGTATTGACCCGTTTTTCATACTTTTCTTGCATCTCTCTCATTTCTCTTCCCATTTTTTCCTCCACCTGTCTAACTTGCTTTTCAAAATCCTTTTTGAGCTCTTCCAAGGCCTGAGCCCACCTGACATCCCCCTGGGGTGTCTGGGGTACTGAGGCCCCGCCCTCCACGTCTTTCCCCGATGGCGAGAATTCGTCCTCATCATCAGATCCGAATGTCGGGATCATTTGCATTTGTTGGAAAAAACTCTCTATAGTCTTATTTTTCTTCCCTTTTCTAGGCATTTTCCCAGCCAGTTACTTGACTTCTGAGATTCCTGTCCAGCCCCGCCTAGATCCGCCCAGCTAGTGCTTGGGGTCTGAGGTTCAAATGGGCTTTCCGCAGCAAGCTTTAGTTCTGGTGCTGGGGTGGGGGCAGGGCCACCTCCCAGGCTCAGCTTCCTCAGGGGCTTTATGCAGAGACCTTCAGGAACGGAGCGGGTGGGGGGGGCCGCCTCCCAGGCTCAGTTCCCTCAGGGGCTTTATGCAGAGGCCTTCAGCAGTGGAGCAGGGTGGGGCAGGGCCGTCTCCCAGGCTCAGCTCCCTCAGATTGTTTATGCAGAGACTTTCAGTAATGAAGATCCTGCCTGCTGCTGAGGGAGTCCTGGGCAGCTGCCGCCCCGCTGCCTCTGCTGCCGCCCACGCCTCTGCCTCCGCAGCTTCCTGCCCCCGTCTCTCCACCACCGCTTCCTCACGAGGGGGCCCGAGCCACGGAGACACTCCGCTCCCCCTCTCGTCCAGCCCAGCCTTCTCTCTCACTGACCTGTAGCTTCTGTGGGCGGAGGGACTTTCCCGGCTGCCGGAGCTTCCGTCCCTGAAGCCTGCTCGGGTCATCTTCTCTGGGGCCGCGGCCAGGGCAGCGCTGGGGTGGGGTCCGCTTTCCGGGGCGCGACGGACCCTGGGGACGGGTCTCCAGGGCTCTCTGGCACGGAAATCTCTTCCACTCTGGTTCTCCACACCTTTCAGTAATCCAGAATTTATGCGGATCTCTTTTTACATTAATTCTATGGGCTGTGGGTTGGAGCTCGTAAACGTGTGTCCTTCTACTCCACCATCTTGGCTCCGGCCCCAGATGACTTTCTATTCCCCATTCACTTTATTTCCTATTTCCTAGTAGCAAGAATAATACTAAACAGTTGTTCCTAAAACTTTAAGTTGCAAATTCTCCCCATCCCTCTGTCCCCACCCATTCCCTTTGGGAAGGCAGGCAATTCAATATAGGCCCTATCTGTATAGTTTTGCAAATGACTTCGATAATAGTCCTGTTGTGTAAGACTAACTCTATTCCCCTCCATCCTATCCTTCCCCCCATTGTTTCTATTCTGTCTTTTGATCCTGTCCCTCCCTGAGTGTTGACTTCAAATTGCTCCCTCCTCCCATTGCCCTCCCTTCCCTCATTCCCCCACCCACCCTGCTTATCTCCTTCTCCCCTACTTTCCTGTATTGTAAGATAGGTTTTCATACCAAAAGGAGTGTGCATTTTATTTCTTCCTTTAGTCGAATGTGATGAGGGTAAACTTCATGTTTTTTTCTCAGCTCTCCTCTTTTTCCCTCCACTAAAAAGTCTCTTGCTTGCTTCTTGAATGAGAGATAATTAACCCCATTCCATTTCACCCTCTCTCCTCCCACTACATTTTTCTCTCACCATTTACCTTAATTTCTTTTAAGATCCATCCTATTCAATTCACTCTGTGCTCTCTGTCTCTGTATGTGTGTGCACGTACACACGTACATATGTGTATGTGTGTGTGTGTGTGTTCCCACAAACTACCCAGATACTGAAAAGTTTTAAGAGTTACAAATATTGTCTTTCCATGTAGGAATGTAAACAGTTCATCTTTGGTAAGTCCCTTATGACTCCTCTTTGCTGTTTACTTTTTCATGCTTCTCATTCTTTTGTTTGAAAGTCAGATTTTCTTTTCAGCTCTGGTCTTTTCATCAAGAATACTTGAAAGTCCTCAATTTCATTGAAAGACTATATTTTCCCCTGAAGTATTATACTCAGTTTGCTGGGTAGGTGATTCTTGGTTTGAGTCCTAGTTCCTTTGACTTCTGAAATATCCTATTCCACTTCCTTTGATCCCTTAATGTAGAAGCTGCTAGATCTTGTGTTATCCTGATTGTATTTCCACAACACTGGAACTGTTTCTTTCTAGCTGTTTGCAAGATTTTTTCCTTGAGCTGGGAGTTCTGGAATTTGGCCACAATGTTCCTAGGAGTTTCTCTTTTTGGATCTCTTTCAGGCGGTGATTGATAGATTCCTTCAATATTTATTTTGCCCTCTGGTTCTAGAATCTCAGGGCAGTTTTCCTTGATAATTTCCTGAAAGATGATGTCTAGGCTCTTTTTTTGATCATGGCTTTCAGATAGTCCCATAATTTTTAAATTGTCTCTCCTGGATCTATTTTCCAGATCAGTTGTTTTTCCCATGAGATATTTCACATTCTCTTCCATTTTTTCATTCTTTTGGTTTTGTTTTGTGATTTCTTGGTTTCTCAGAAAGTCATTAGCCTCCATCTGTTCCATTCTAATTTTGAGAGAACTATTAAATTCAGTGAGCTTTTGAACCTCTCTTTCCATTTGGCTAATTCTGCTTTTGAAAACATTCTTCTCCTCATTGGCTTTTTGAACCTCTTTTGCCAATTGAGTGAGCCTATTTTTCAAGGTGTTATTTTCTTCAGCATTTTTTTGGGTCTCCTTAACCAAGGTATTGACCCGTTTTTCATACTTTTCTTGCATCTCTCTCATTTCTCTTCCCATTTTTTCCTCCACCTGTCTAACTTGATTTTCAAAATCCTTTTTGAGCTCTTCCATGGCCTGAGCCCATTGGATATCTATTTCGGATGTTTGGGATACAGAGGCCTTGGGTTCTATGTCTTTCCCTGATGGTAAGCATTGTTCTTCCTCATCTGAAAGGAAAGGTGGAAACATCTGTTCACCAAGAAAGTAACCTTCTATGGTCTTATTTTTTTTCCCTTTTCTGGGCATTTTCCCAGCCAGTTACTTGACTTCTGAGATTCCTCTCCACCCCCACCTAGATCCGCCCAGCTAGTGCTTGGGGTCTGAGATTCAAATGCTGCTCCCCAGCCTCAGGGCTTTCAGTGGCAGGTGGGGCTGCTATTCAGGCTAAGATTAAATTCAGGTTCTCAGGTGGAGTCAGGGCCACCTCACAGGGCTCAGGTGGGAGCAGGGTCACCTCCCAGGCTCAGTTCCCTCAGGGGGTTTATGCAGAGATCTTCAGTAATGGCCCTGAGCTCCCGTCTGCTCTGGGAGCCCCTGTCCGCCACCTCCCCTGCCGCTTCCTCCCGAGGTGGCCTGAGTTATGGAGACACCCCACTCCCCTCCTGGCCAGCCCAGAAGTCTCTCTCACTGACCTGTAACACCTGTGGGTGGAGGGACCATCGCAGCCACTGGAGGTTCCTTCCCTGAAGCCTGCTCGGATCTGCTCCTCTCAGGGCCGCACAGCCAGGGCAGGGCAAGGCTCGGCTCCACTGTCCAGTGTGCAACGGACCTTTGGGGTCGGTTTTTCAGGGCTCTCTGGGACAGAAATCTCCTCCACTGCGTTGCTGCGCAGCTTGCACTGCTCCAGAATTTGTGGGGAATTCTTTTTACAGGAAATTTATGGGCTGTGGATTTGGAGCTAGCATATGTGATTCTTTCTACTCCTCCATCTTGGCTCCTCCCCCTGAATTTAACATCTGTTTTAGACAAATTAAAGTAAAAAGCAAAAACAAAATTGAATAGACTGATTAAAAAAAACTAAAAGAAAAGATTTATTGTATCTTTTAAATGGAGCTGTTGAACAATATTTCTGAGTACCACATGCAACTTTTATAAAATCTGAGTATATATTAGGGCACAGAGATAGTTCCAGTAAATGTAGAAAGGACAGAAATAGTAAAACATCTTTTTATTAGACCATAATGCAATAAAGATAGTAATCAGAGAGCACATTTATCCTTAGCAATGAAATCCTAAATAAGTGGGTCAAAGGACAAGTCATAAAATTATAATTATGTAAGATGAAACAACATACTAAAATTTTGAGAACACCACTGCCACTTAGGGGAAGCTTATATCCCTAGAAATCTGCTAACAAAACAGAGGATGAAAAGATCAATTAAATGTTTAAAAAAAAAACCCTGAAAAGCCAACAAATAAAGCTAAAATTAGCGTGTAAGAATGTATTAAAAATTAGAATAGAAATAGGTAAAATGTGAACCAAAAAGACTAAATAAATGGTAAAAGTCATAGCTGGGTATTTGAAAAGATTTGTAAAAATGATAGAGGCAAGAAAAAGAAATCAATAAAATGGCAAACAAGCAAGACAGAAAAATCACAAAACAAGATCATTGTAGGTTTTGTTGATTAAGTTATTCTTCATTATAAGTCCATAAATCTTTTGCCTTTTGTAGTATATTCTAAGCTCTCTGCTCCTCTATAGTTGTGGTTAGTAGATACTATGTGCTTCTAATTGTGCTTCCTGAGTACTAGAACTATTCATGTCTGCTTGCAATACTTTACTTTAACCAAGAAAGCTCTGGATTTTAGCTATAATGTTCCTCTGAGTTTTCATTTTGAAATTTATTTTAGGAAGTAATTGATTGGTTCTTTTTATTTTCACTTTCCCTTCTTATCTAAGCATTTTCTTTCATAGTTTCTTGAAATATATCTAGCCTCCCATTTTGGTTATGACTTTCAGAGAGTCTGATGGTGCTTAAATTATTTCTCTGTGATCTATTTTTCTGAGCCAGTTTTTTTTTAACATGAGATAATTTATATTTCTATATTTTTCAGTGTTATATCATTTCTTTTTGTGTCATGAAACTTATATACTATTGGGAAGCTATGGCACTTAGACAGATAAGCATATTCCAAGGTAGGCTGTGATAGGAGAAAATATAGTTCTTAAATTAAGAACTTTAGGCAAATTAGAGGGGGAAAGGAATACTTAAACTGAGTTGAATTAGCAAAGGTTTTGTAGAAAAAGTGGCGTCTGATCCTCCTGTGTGTCAGACATTGTACTAAACATTGAGCCTTAAAGGAAGACAGAGATTTCATTAGGTAGAAATATGGAAAGAGGACATTCATTTTCACCTTTTGAGAATAGCCTATTGAGGGGGAAAAGCCAAGATGGCGGAATAGAAAGACTCATGTATGCTAGCTCCGAATCCACAGCTCATAATTTCCTGTAAAAAGAACTCCCCACAAATTCTGGAGCAGTGGAACCCGCGCAGAAACACCCTGGAAGAGATTTCCGTTCCAGAGAGCCCTGGAAAGCCATCCCCACGGGTCGTCGCGCTCCGGACGCAGAGTCCACCCCTGAGCTGTTCTGGCCACGCGGCCCCAGAGGAGCAGACCCGAGCAGGCTTGAGGGACGGAACCTCTGGTGGCCGCGAAGGTCCCTCCACCCACAGGCGCTCCAGGTCAGTGAGAGAGACTTCTGACCTGGCCGAGAGGTGAGCAGGGTGTCTCCGTGACTCGGCCCCCTCGGGAGGCAGCAGTGGAGGGAGCAGCAGAGGCAGCGGTGGCCCAGGACTCCCTGAGCAGGCAGGAGCTCCATTACCGAAGGTCTCTGCATAAACCCCCTGAGGGAACTGAGCCTGGGAGGCAGCCCTGCCCCCACCCAAGCACCAGAACTTAAGCTCACATTGAATAGCAGCCGTGCCTGCTGCGGAAAGCCCATTTGAATCTCAGACTCCAAGCGCTAGCTGGGTGGATCTAGGCGGGGGTGGACAGGAATCTCAGGACTCAAGTCTGGGAAAATGCCCAGAAAAAGGAAGCAAAATGAGACCATAGAGAGCTACTTTCTTGGGGAAGAGGTGTTCCTTCCTCCCATCATTTCTGATAAGAAAGTACAATGCTTGCCATCAGGGAAAGACGTGGAGGTCGGGGCCTCTCTATCCCAGACATTCGAGGTGGATGTCCGGTGGGCTCAGGCCATGGAAGAGCTCAAAAAGGATTTTGAAAATCAAGTTAGACAGGTGGAGGAAAAACTGGGAAGAGAAATAAGAATAGCCTATTGAGTTCAGAGAATGAATAAACACTTGCTGTGCCGAGTACTGTACTAAGCACTGAAGATACAAATAAAAATCAAAGAAAATTCCTTTCTCAAGGAGCTTACATTCTTTTTGAAATTATATTTTATTTCTTTCAATCAGCAAAACTCTGCTTTCTTACCCCAATTCCTGAACCCCCATGTGAAAACAAAGTGAAACAAAATGCATTAAAACATGTATAGTCAAAGCAAAACAAAATTTTGTGTCAGCCAAGTCCAAAATATTTTGTCTCATTTTGAACTTTTAAGTCCCTCACCTCTCAGTCAGGAGATAGATAGCATGTTTTTTCATTAATTCTCTGGAATTGTGGTTGATCATTATGCTAATGAGTTTCTAATTCTTTCAAAGTTGTTTGTCTTTACCACATTGTTGTCGTTGTATAAATTGCTCTCATTGCTTCTATTCATATTTTGTTCTACATCTTCTCAGGTTTCTCTGACACTATCTTGGTCATTTCTTACAGTACAATAGTATTTTATCATATTTATATACCATGACTTGTTTAGCCATTTTCCTGTTTATGGGCATCCACCCAGAATCTTATTCTTTCTCACCTCAAAAAAGAGTTATAAATATTTTTGCATGTTCTTAGAGTTTGTTTTGCGTAAGATTAATCCCCTCCTTAATCTTCCTCCTTCTAATTCCCTGTTTTCCCCCTTTTCCTTTTTTCTCCTTTTTCTCTGTTGGATGAAATGTATACCTAACTCTGTGTGTGTATTCTGTTTTCATTTGGTTCGTTCAGATGAATGAAGTTGAAGTGTCAGTTGCTCCCCTATCCCCTCCTCTTTTATATGGATGTCTACTTGCATAACTTTATTATCTAAATAAGTTATTATTGTCTTTAAACCTATATCCTTTGCCTTCTGAAATATCATATTCTCAGTTCTTTGCTCCTTGATAGTGGAGGCTGCTAAATCATATATGATCCTCAAGTACTTGAATTCTTTCTGTCTGGCTGCTTCCAGTATTTTTTCTTTATTTAAGCTCTAGATTTTGGCTGTGATATTCCTGAGAGTTTTACTTTTGGGATTTCTTTCAGGAGGTGACTGGTAGATTCTGTTTTCACTTTAGTTCTAAGTGATCTGGGCAGTTTCCTTTTAAGATTTCTTGCAATATGATAATCTGGGCTTCTTTTTTGGTTGTGACATTCAGAAAATCCAGTATTTCTTAAATGTTTTCCTCTCTTTCCAAAAATGTATTTGCTATGAGATACCTTTCCTCCTCCTCCTTCTTTTTCATGTTTCTCATTGTTTCATGGAGTAATTGACTTTTATTTATCCAGTCTCATTTTCAAGGAGTTTATTGTCATGTGTGAAATTTAACAAAACCTTAAATTGAGGCACATTTTTCCAAGCAAGATAACATTTATTAGTAGGGCATCATACCTATTAATGAAGGGGTCAGTGGTTTGTCTTCTTTTATGCCAAAGACCCAGAATCGAAGATGTAACTCATCATTACAAAATAGAAGAAGGAACTAAACAAAAATCATATAACTGTGCAGTATCACAAGGGTGAGGCATCGTGATTCGTTGTATTCAAGGAAGTGGACATAGTGTACATGTGGGATGAAGACCACCTCTCTCTATCTCTGAGAGATGCTTTTGTGAATTTACAAGCCCCAGCTGCATCCTGAGGTCACCGATAGGAACCCAGATATGTAGACTCACTGGCATCTAGCAGATTAGATAAAATCACCTTTTTTAATTGCTAAAGATGGGATAAGATCTGTTAGTCTAGCTTCTCAAGTATAGTACACTGGCCTTGCATAGGATGCTGAGATTATATTACATGAGAATATTGAGAACAAAATTTTTTAACGGTGATTATAGGAAAGCTTAAGCCTTTGACATCTAACTTCAGAGAGAGGGAGAATAGATCTTTGAACTCATGAGCTTCTTCACTCAGAGACAAAGGAAAGCATTAGGTTTGTTAACATAATGTATAGATTATGGTTACTGAATTGAAATCAGAGTAAAATCTTTTTTTTTGTTTGTTTTACTTATTCTTCTAACACACTTCCTGAATTCAAACTTGATGTTATGAGTAGACTTTACCATACTTTTGGAGGGAAAGTATAGGTTGAACCTATTGCTGCTTTCTTGGGATACTGGCTGTTTTATTTCAGAATCACAATTGCAGGTTGGGGATCTGCAAGCTTTCAGTGTTCCCCAACTGGACTGATAATAACATGATGATAACAGCAAATTCTGATAGCTGCCCCCTTGGTCTCAGCTTTACAAGTTCCTGACCTGGCTCCGGATCTCAACATTAGTGGACAGCTATTGGAATTGACCCCTATCAGCGTAGTAGTTTTGCTGGATCAGAGTGACAGATCTGTAAGCTCCTCTTTACTCTAAGGTGTCATGGTCATTCCTTTATAGGTTGTGCTAAATGCTCTTCTCTGTGCCTAGGGTGTGAGTCACCCAACTGTTGCTGTTGTCTTCTGAACTTCCTCCTTTCCTGGTGCACTCTCAGCACTTCCCTCTCTTGGTTCAGGCCCTCTTCTCAGTCCACCCTGATTCTGTGACCCAGATCTATGCAGTGAGAGACAAAGCTGCAAGTTGGCACCTGTCATCATCGCAGTGCCCAGAATGCCTTGAGAGGGGCCCTAGTCTCCACTTGCCTTGCATCGTACAGTGTTCCACATGTAGCATAGTGTTTTGCTGAACTGTTCCTGCCCTCAGGACCTGCAGACATGTGTCCTGTCTTCCTAGGCTCACCTGAGCTAGACAGATGACTCATTGTGATTTTTTTCTGGATTTCCTTTTAAGGATTCTGCCTGGGTGTCTGTCTGGAGAAGGGTTTTAGGGGTACATGTTCAGTTTCCTGCTTTGGCTTTGCCTCCAAGAACCTTACCTTCTAAAGGGTCTCAGCATAAAGATGTGGGGTGACCAAGGAGGGATATTGTGACTTGGAAAATGGGTAGTAGATTGATATAGTTTTGTCAGGAGCAATGATAGTTACTTTGATTACTGTTCCACAACTGGGAAGGGGGAGGGAAGTACCCTTATGGTAGCCTAGTAGGGGAGAGATGGCTGAGGAGTCAGGTGAGGGGGGAAGAAGAGAAATTTCACTTTGGAATACCAAGTTTGGGATGATGGCAGCGCATTTAAGTAGGAATGTCTAGGAAGCAGCTCTACTGTGTGAGACGGTAGTTCAGCATCTGAAGGTTGGGTATAAATTTGGGAAATAGAGGGTTAGCCCAGGATAAAACCTTAGAACGCTTAGATAAATATTTATTTCTGCCAAACATTCTTCCAAGTGACCTTTCCTCTGTGACCCCATGTTAGTAATTTTTAATAATTTGATTTAGAAGGTATTTTATTAAAACTCCATTAATCACTTAAAATGATATCAAATTTGTTTAGCAAAAAAATCCTACCCTTTTGACATTGCACGTAAAGATACAAGTAAACACAAAATGCACCAGAAGAAAGGAGGAAAATTATGCTTTTTTTTCCATGAAAAGTCAATAAACCAGTTCATCACCCAGTAAGAATTTATTAAGTATTTACTAGTGAAGGCACTGTACTAAATGCTGGGGTTACAAAGAAAAGTAAAAACTCAGTCTTAGCAATAATGAGCTGTTTCTGATTGGGGAGAAAACATGTAAAACAAAATTGTTTATTCAACATACATGCAGTGTAGGTAGTAGATAATCTGAAGGAATGTATTGGTAATGGGAGATACCATAAAAATCCGCTGAAGATCGGATTTGATTGGAGTTTTAAAGGAAGCCAACAAAGCCAGGAGGAGATAGACGAGAGGAAGAACCTTTTCAAGACTTAGGGGACAGCCAGCGGAAAGGCACAGTATAAGCAAATGGAAGAACATCAAGAAAGCCAGCGTAGCTGGATTATAATATACATGAAGGGCCGTAAAGTATAAGACAATTGGAAATGTAAAAAGGGACCACATCAAAAAGAAATTTCAATGCCAAATGGAAGATTTTGTATTTGAACCTGAAGTTTATTGAGTAGGAGAATGCCATGGTCACACCTATACTTTTTTTTCCAAGACTATAGAATTTTTTTTTTGTAAATAGTGTTTTTTTTTTCTGATTACCTGTAAAAATAGTTTTTATAAGATTTTTGAAATAAGATTTGAGTTTCAAATTTTTTTCTCCTTCCTCTTTTTCATCTCCCATCCCTAAGATGGTAAGCAATCTGATGTAGTTATACATCACACCTTTTCTTTTGAAAAATCAGTTTGGCAGCAGAGTAGACACAACAAGGAGAACAGTGGTGAGTGGAGAGAAGGGAACATATACATGAGACATTATGAAGATAGAAATGACAAAACCTGGCAACAAATTGAATATATAGCGTGAATGTGAGTCAACAATCAATGATATCATATAGGCTGTGAGCATGGGTGCCCTTGAAAGGAACGGGGAAATTGAGAAGAGAGGCAGGTGTAGTGGAAAAGATATACAAATTCTTCTTTGGACATGTTGAATATGAGATGTCTAATGTACACCCAGTTTGAGATGTCCAAGAGTCAGTGGGTGATGTGAGAGTACTGTAGCTTAACAGAGATTAGTGCTTTGTTGGTAGATCTGGGAATCCTATGCTTAAAGGCAACAATTAAACTCATGTGAATGATGAAATCACCAAGAAAAATAATATGAAGGGAGAAGGGAAGATGGTCTAGGAATGAGATTAGTGGATATGATCTGAATGAAGACCCTGCCAAGGAGACTGAGTAGGAGTGATCAGACATTTAGAAGAATAGGGGATATTACTAGGCAAATACTAATTTGTTTCAGAGTAAAATACACAAATAGTGTATTTTTACACGACTTTTTGTATTACAAGGAATAACTTAAAAGACCCTTATTAGTGATTTATAGGCCATGCTTAAATAACCATGGTTGTAATGGAAAGTACAAATAAAATATCTGTTTTGCCATTTGATATGTTTTGTATACACATAGGTTTGTTTTGCAGTTATGGGATCCTTCTATGATTCCCACTAAAGACATAATGACCAGGATGACCAGGCAAGGTATAAGCTATCTTAATCTTCCTTTGAATTCCTTGCCCCCTTATCCTATAGATCTTGTCCTACACAGCCTCAGTCTTGGATTACCCCCACCATTCCTTGTCTTTGCTTGTAGTCAGGTGTTGCTGAAGAAGATGGAGAAAAGAACATATAAATGCAACCACTAGCAATTTGTTACATAATCTCAACTGGGTCCTTACTATAGCAAGGAAGTCTTTTTATACTTCCCTAACCAGTTCACTATTCCATTCTCTGAAATGGCTTTTCCAAAACTTTTCTTTCCTCCTTAAACTGTCATGGCTCTGTCTCTTCTCAACCCTTTCATTTGAGAACCTTACTTCATATTTCCCTGAAAAAATGATTCCATTCACATAGAACTCTCTCTTCTCCCTCATTCTCATCTCCCATTGCTCAGATGCTTTCACCTGCTACCTCTTTCTTCACCTGTCTCACATAAAGACACACCTCTTCTTGTTAAGGTGAATCTTTCTACATGCACAAGTAATCTCATGCCACGCTGCCTTGTCTAGCAGATTGAATCATCTGTCATACCCACTCTGACAAATCTTTAGCTTCTTCTTTTGTACTGACTGCTTCCCTGATAGCTACAAACATGCCTGTGTCTTCCTCATCCTTAAAACTCACTTGGACCATCCATTGCAGCTGTCTTTCCTCCCTTTTGTGGCTGAACTTGAGAAGGCCCATCTACTGTTGATGTTTCCACTTTCTTTTCTTTTCCTCTCTTCTTAACTCTCTGCAGTCTGGCCTCTGACCTCATAATTGAAATGAAACTCCTCCTCCAAAGCAAACAATGATGTCTTAGTTGTCCAATCTAATGCAGGCTTTAACACTGTCAGTCACCCTCTTCTCCATGAAACTCTCTTCATTCTCGCTTTTTGTGATAATTGCTCTTCTGGTTTTCCTGCCTCTTCTCAATTTCCTCAGCTGGGTCGTTGTCCATTTCACTCCTGCTAACTGTAGGTGTCCTGCTGGGCTCTCTCCTGAGCCTTTTTCTCTTCTCCATATGTACTATTTCACTTTATCATAGATTCAACTATCACCTCTGTTCAGATCCTTCTTAAATCTATTTGTGCTGCCTTAACTTTTCTCCTCACTTTTATTCATGCATCTTTAACTGCCTAGTGGACATCTCAAACAGCTTCTCCCGTAGACATATTGAACTCAGCTGAACTTAATATCTTTCCCCAAAAATCTTCCCCGCCTCCTGACTATATAGCATGAGTATTAGTATTGAGGGTACACCATCCTCCCAGCTCTCCAGCAGCAAAACCTTGAGGTCATCCTCCATCCAATTAGTTGCCAAGCGTTTTGTTTCTTTCTTCATAACGTCTCTCATATAAGCTTCCTTATCTCATCTAAGACTGCTGGTGCCTTCATGGTGTCTCTTGTCACCTTACATCTGGACTGTTACAGTCATCTGCTGGGAGCTCCCCCTGTCTCACGTTTCTCTTTAGTCTGGCCTAGTCTCCTCTCATCTATCAAACCGAGCTTCCTGAAGTGCAAGTGTGACTATATCCTTCCCCTAATCTAATCTAATCTAATCTAATCCCCTAATTCCCTATTGTCTCCAGGATCAAATATAAAATACCCTATGATGTTCAAAGCTATTCATAATATTTTCCCCTCCTACCTCTCCTGTCTTATACCTTACTGACACCATGTACTTTGTGATCCAGTGACATTGGGCTTCTTGCAGTTTCTCACATAACATACAGTGTCTCCTAATTCTAGGCATTTTCTCTGCATGCACTGTATGCATGGCATACTCTCATCATCTGTATCTCCTTGCTTGCTTCAATTTTCAGCTAAAGTCTCACCTTGTATAAGAAGCTTTTCTAGTCTTCCTTAATCTTAGTGTCCTGCATTCAGGAGCTCACAATCTAATAGAAGGATTCACACTTGATAAAGTATATAAAAAAATTGCTGGAGTTAATGTAAATTAAGTTATACATGTAATACCCTTATTGTAGAATTCTTTTAAAAAGTTTTTCTTTAAAAATTAAGCTTTTGTGCTGAAAAGGGAGATGTGATAAAAAAGAAGAAAACTACTTTTATGATATAATTTCTATATCTAAGAGCTTATTTAATATAACTTCACATTTTATATATATATATATCTACACACATATTTATAAAAGGTTTGTAGGCTCTGATATTAGAATGGATAAACTAATTATTAAACCTTTAGTAGGGATGTATGTGGACAATAGTTTAAAAATCAACTATAGAAACATATTGGGGAGACAGAGTTTTACAATTCATGTAAAAAAAGTTTTTTTGGTGGGACAGGAATCAGACCTATGATTTCTTGTTCTTTATAAACTCCTGACAGAGGAATTTATAAGGATCCCTCAAACTAGTGCAGACCAGCGACTCTTCTATATTTAATACTTTTTTAGAATTGGTGAGGGTACTGATAGGTTAAGTGACTTGCTCTGGATGACACATCCAGTATACATGAGAGGAAGGACTTAAACTTATATCTTCTTGATTACAACACCAGTGATTATGCTAATATTTTTTTAGGTTGTATTAATTTAAGAAAAAAAAACCATAGTATCCAGAGCAAAGGTGCTGTTGCTGTGGTTGATATAGTATTCTGTGCTTGTCAGATCACATATAGTGTGTTGTGTCTAGTTATAAGTATCCTATTTTAGAGAGAACGTTGAAGAATCCAAAAACATGGAATGAGAATTAGGGATGGGACTAAAAAATTTGCATTCAGTTAATAAGATCAATTTAAAAAACCTGGGATAATTAAGCAAGAGAAGAAAAGACTTAATTGGAACATGATAACTTCTTTCAGGTACTCGAAGGTCTGTCTTGTATTAGATTACATTTCTTCTACAGAATTAAGAGGGTGGAACTGAGAATACTGGGTGGAAATCATAGAAAGTTGGAGCTTGACTTCCCCAACAATTCCCCAACAGTTAGAGCCATCTGCACTTGGAATAGATCGCATTCTGAAATGGGGAATTCCCCAATACTTCATGCAGAGGCCAGAGGCAGAATCACTTGTTGAGTATATTGTAGAGGGAATTTCCTACTCAGCACCTTTTACTCCTAGATTCATTATTTCTCTACAAATTATAAACTTCTATAACAAATAAGATATTCATTTGAATTTTGCTCTTGGAGAGAATTAAAATAAATTATAGAACTTTGAAGTCAGTGTTAAATGGATTACATCTGATGTAAATATCACTGAAATAAATTTATAACAGGCCCAAATTGTCAATTGTAAAAGCAGATTTTAGTTTTAGGTCAGATGGTAGCATATTTCTAAAATACTTTAGGGATTTTAAATGATTACCACTATCTCTTTTTTGGCTAAGTAGTTTGATTTGCTAAGGGAAAGTAAAATTTTTACACTTGAAAAATTACATATTTACCTCTCTTTTTATTTTATGTTAAGTTGTCATAAAAATACAGGAACTTTATTTAGTTTCCATGTAAATGATTGTGTACTTCTGAACTACTCTGTTTCTACAGTCAAGATTCCTTTAATGCCCTTTGTAGTCTTTCTAAATAGCCTTCTATATACAGTATTTCTGTTAAAGTTTCATCAAGTGTGGCATATAATTGCCTCCCTTTCCTATCCCCACATAAAAGAAATAGCTTTCAACTATTGAAAAAAAGACTTCAGCAATTTGTTTTTCTAAAAACAGACTGATATCAAATCTTAAATGATGCTGTTAATTTGTTTTTAAATTATTATCAAAAAAAGGACTTTGGTGTTTATTTTTCTTTGTTTTAATTTCAGTTTTTCTTACTATTACTTTCTCTTAGTTAAATTACTTGGGCAGTCTCTAATCTGATTAAATATCATATAATCTAACTTTGAAAGAAAGAAACAAACTAAGGATCTCAGGCCTTTTCTATTCCCATGTTGGCATAGACATAGCTCAATCTGGTTTCCTAATTTAGAAACAGAAATAAAACTATGCACAACAGGGCAGGTTTGGTATTCCAGGCACCCATCCAAAGAGTGTAGTGTTTTTTGAGTAAATGGACTTGTGCAGATTTCAAGAAAATGTAGATGAAGTTGCATGAGTTTTGCTCTTTCCAAATTCATAACTATTTAAAGGAACCTAACCTTCCTACCCCAACCCAAAGAAAATCAATTTTGATTAAAAACAAACAAAACTAAATTAACATATTATTTCCTTTAAAATTGCCATTCATGTTAATGTTTTAAGTTCATTAATTTGTAAACATATAAAGAATACATTCTCTTTTAGTAAAAAGCTTTTGAATAAGCATAAGCATTCTCTTTGTGTGGCTTGATTAGATTATATATTTGTAGTATTTTAGAAAATGGTCATGTGTAAAAGGAGCATCTATGAAGTGATTTTGTATGTATTAAGTGGCAGTAACATGCTTAGATATGCATAAACTCAACTAAATGAATTTAGGGTGAGTTTATTTTCCCATTTATCTTTGGACAAAGACTTTTTCATCTGCTGTCATTGTTCATATTTCTTTACACGTTTTTGGTCACTATCTCTCAGCTGTTGTGTGTCATTTGGTTTGAACCCAATTCTCTATTTAGTTCAGTTTTTTATTTAAGCATTTATCAAGCCTGAAAGGCAGATATGCATAATGGATATAAATCTGTCTCCACAGTCAAAGATCTTTGTTGAGGTCCAACCTCTGATACATATTCACTATGTGACCATGCACAAGTCACTTAATTTCTCAATGTTCCAGCAAACTTTTTCACATTATGTTCTATTTTTTCATTCTTTTGGTTTTGTTTTATGATTTCTTGGTTTCTCATAAAGTCATTAGCCTCCATCTGTTCCATTCTAATTTTGAAAGAACTATTTTCTTCGGTGAGCTTTTGAACTTCCTTTTCCATTTGGCTAATTTGCTTTTTAAAGCATTCTTCTCCTCATTGGCTTTTTGAACCTCTTTTGCCAATTGAATTAGCCTATTTTTCAAGGTGTTATTTTCTTCAGCATTTTTTTGGGTCTCCTATAGCAAAGTGTTGACCTGCTTTTCATGCTTTTTTTGCATCTCTCTCATTTCTCTTCCCAGTTTGTCCTCCACCTTTCTCACTTGATTTTCAAAATCCTTTTTGAGCTCTTCCATGGCCTGAGCCCATTGAATATTTATTTTGGATGTTTGGGATACAGAAGCCTTGACTTCTATGTCTTTCCCTGATGATAAGCATTGTTCTTCCTCATCAGAAAGGAAGGGAGGAGATATCTGTTCACCAAGAAAGTAACCTTCTATGGTATTATTTTTTTTTCCTCTTTTCTGGGCATTTTCCCAGCCAGTTACTTGACTTCTAAGATTCCTTTCCACACCCACCTCACCTCCAGTTCCGCCCAGCTAGTGCTTGGGGGCTGAGATTCAAATGGTGCTTCCCAGCCTCAGGGCTTTCAGTGGGGGCAGGGCTGCTATTCAGTGTGAGATTAAGTTCAGGTGCTCAGGTGGGGGCAGGGCTGCTTCCCAGGGCTCAGTTTCCTCAGGGGGTTTATGTGGAGACCTTCAATAATGGATCCAAACTCCTTCCTACTTTGGGAGCCCCTATCCGCTGCTGCCTCCCGAGGGGGCCTGAGTTATGGAGACACCCCACTCCCCTCTCAGCCAGCCAAAACAGCTCTCTCACTGAACTTTGCACCTGTGGATGGAGGGACTTGCACGGCTGCTGGAGATTCTGTCCCTGAAGCCTGCTTGGATCTGCTCCTCTTGGTGCTGCGTAGCTAAGGCAGGGCTGGGCTCTGCTCTGGATCCAGTGTGCGATGGACCTTTGGTATTGGTTTTTCAGGGCTCTCTGGAACAGAAATCTCCTCCACTCTGTTGTTCTGTGGCATCCGCTGCTCCAGAATTTGTTGGGAGTTCTTTTTTACAGGTATTTTATGGGCTGTGTGTTAGGAGCTAGCATATGTGCGTCTTTCTACTCCTCCATCTTGGCTCCTCCCTCCTAGCAAACTTTCTAAGATTGTAATCTGTAGAGCAGTTGCAGATCTGCTTTGGTGGGTTGAGTTTCCTAATGTATTTATGCACACACACACACACACACACACACACACACGTCGTAGTCATTCATTCTTTTGATCTCTTATGACATCACTAAGTACCTATTGGACATTTCATACTGTTTTCTGTACATAACTGCAACTCAACATATACAAAAGAGAAGTCATTATTTTTTCCTCCAAAACTATCCCTTTCCAAGCTTATCTCTTTCTGTCAAGAGTGCCACCATTTTTCAAATAACCCAGTTTTGTAACCTCGTAATCATCCTGACCTTCTCATTCTCCTTTACTTCACATATCCAATCATTTGTCATGTCTTGTCTATTCTACCTCCCCAGCATCTCTTATCCATTTCCTTCTCTCTTCTTGAATAGCCCAGGTTTAGGTTCTCATTACCTCTCTTCTGGAATATTTCTGTAATCTCTTTTTTTGCTTGTATAGTGATTATATTTTCTTTTAGTGTTGCTATCTTTGGCTTTGTGTCCACTTTTGCATATATGCATTCCCAAACCATTGTTCTTTTGCTTCTTTGGTAAGACTTAGCATTGAAGATTATAGTTTTTCTATTCTGAGTGTTTTTGCTAGGCAAATATAAATTTTACTCTTATGGTTTTCATTTTTCTTTTGAACCACTCAGGAACAGCATGGTATAGTCCTACATTCTCAAAATCCACAGGATCCTCTGTTTCATCAAGTATTGAATCATTTTCTTTGTTTTGCAATATTTATTCATAGATGCTTGAACTCATTTTTTGAAGGCCATTATTTCCTTGTCTTCTTACTAGTGTTCCTGTTTGTTTGTCTGTGTTCAAGGTCTTTGAGATTTCTTCTTTCTGAAATTTTTGGTAATTTCAGTCTCTCCCCACCTTCTTTTTCTGTCACTCATTTTCTGACTCGCTCTCCTCTGCTTGTTGTTTCCAGAGGGGCTGGATCTCAGAGTGTTACACTGAGCAATTCACAGGTTCAGTTCTCTGTCCAGCTGACTTTTTGAGTAGTCAGAACTGGACCCAACTGGGTGCTCTGCTTTCTCCCTTATGCTTAGTGGAGTGCCAAGTACCACACAGCCCCTGAACACTCACAGTGTCCTGTCCTGGTGTCCTGTCTTGCTTCCTCTGTTCTTTAGTTCTTTGCTTCTAGTACTAGAAGGTCAGAACTTTACAGTAATCATGCTACAGGATTGTGGCCCCTGGCAGACTTTTGCTCCTGTGAGGCTGTGGACACTTTATAGTCTGCCGCAGCCAGGGCAAATTTCTGGAGCTAGGTTCACCATGGCACTGGAAAGAGGGAGAAGGTACTAGGCTCTGGAGATACTAGCCTCACTGCAGTAACATGGAAGACAGGAGAGTAAACTGAATGAGGTCAGAATAAGGAAGCATCAGTTTATGGGTTTGGGTTTTTTTAATATCTTTTTTTGGGTTCTAGCCATCCTAGAACATGCTGACAACTGAAGTTCCTTTATCTTTAGCACATAATTTCTATTTTAGAGATGTTTGAGAGGTTGTGGGGTTCAGAAGAAATTCTAGTTCACCATCTTGTTGCTCATGTGACCTAGAGGCTCACTATAGCCTCTTAATTAGTATTCCTGCCTCAAGTCTGTGACATTTCCAATACATTCCCTGTACATCTGCCAAAGTAATTTTTCTTTTTTAAATTATTATTTTTAGTTCTCAACATTCATTTCCACAAGTTTTTGAGTTCCAAATTTTCTCCCCATCTCTCCTCTCTCCCCACACCAAGAGGGTCTATATTCTGATTACCCCTTCCCCCAATCTTCCCTACCTTCTATCAACCCTTCTCTTCTATTTTCCTGTAGGGATAGATAGATTTCTATACCCCTGTTGCCTGTATATCTTATTTTCAAGTTACATGTAAAAACAATTTTTAACATTCATTTTTAAAACTTTGAGTTCCACATTCTCTCCCTTCCTTCCTCTTGATCTACCCTCATTGAGAAGGCAAGGAATTTGATGTAGGTTATACATGTGTAGTCATGCAAAACACTTCCATAATAGTTATGTGAAAGACTGACTATATTTCCCTCCATCCTATCCTGCCCCACATTTATTCTATTCTATTCTTTGACCCTATCCCACCTCAAAAATATTTGCTTCTGATTACTCCTTCCCCCATTTGCCTTCTCTTCTATCATCCCCCCTTTCTTGTCCCCTGCCCCCTACTTTTCTATAAGATAGGATAGATTCCATACCCAATTGAATGTGTGTGATATTCCCTCCTTCAGCAAAATCTGATGGGAGTAAGGTTCATTCATTCCCTCTTACCTTCCCCCTCTTCCCTTCACTGTAAAAGCTTTTTTTTTGCCTCTTTTATGTGAGATAATTTATTCCATTCTACCTCTCCCTTTCTCCTTCTCCCAGTACATTCCTCTCTCTCACTCCTTAATTTTATTTTTTAAATATCAACACTTCATATTCAACTCACCCTGTGTCCTCTGTCTATATATATTCCCTCCAACTACCCTAATACTGAGAAAAGTCTCATGAGTTACAAATATCATCTTTCCATGTAGAAATATAAACAATTCAACTTTAATGAGTTCCTTATGTCTTCTCTTTCCTGTTTACCTCATGTTTCTCTTGATTCTTGTATTTGAAAGTGAAATTTTCTATTCAACTCTGGTCTTTTCATCAAGAATGCTCTAAAGTCCTTTAGTTCACTGAATATCCATTGTTTTTCCCCTTGAAGTATTATAGCCAGTTTTGGCAGGTAGGTGATTCTTGGCTTTAATCCTAGCTTCTTTGACCTCCAGAAGATCATATTCCACACCCTTCAGGTCCTAATGTAAAAGCTGATAAATCTTGTGTTATCCTGATTGTGTTTCCACAATACTTGAATTATTCCTTTCTGATTGCTTGTGATATTTTCTCCTTGACCTAGGAAGTTTGGTCTTTGGCTACAGTATTCCTAGCTTTCCTTTTAGGATCTCCTTCAGAAGGTGAAGTTGGTGGATTCTTTTAATTTCTGTTTTACCCTTTGGTTCTAGAATATCAAGGCATTTTTTCCTTGATAGTTTCTTGAAAGATGATATCTCTTACTACCCCCCCCACCCCTTTTTTTATTGTGGCTTTCAGATAGTACAATAATTTTAAAATTTTCTCTCCTGGATCTATTTTCCAGGTTGGTTGTTTTCCCAATGAGATATTTAACATTGTCTTCTATTTTTTTATTCTTTTGGTTTTGTTTTGTAATTTCTTGATTTCTCATAGAGTCATTAGCTTCCATTTGCTCCATTCTAATTGTTGTTTTTTTTTAAATTTTGTTTTGTTTTGTTTTCAACATTTACTTTCATAAAATTTTGAGTTTCAGATTTTCTCTCCATCTGTTCTCTCAGCCCACCCCAAGATGGAAGATGGTACATAATTTGATATAGGCTCTACATATGCATTCACATTGAATCTATTTTCACATTAGTCATGTTATAAATAAGAATTAGAACCACTGGGGGAAACTATGAGAGAGAATAAACAAGTTAAAAAAGAAGAAAACAGAGAGAGCAAATAATATATTTCAATCTGTATTCAGACTCCATAGTTCTTTTTCTTGGTATGGACAGCATTTTCTATCATGAATCCTTTGGAGTGGTCTTGGATCCTAGCATTGCTAAGAAGAGATAAGCCTATTAAAGTTAATCATTACACAATATGGCTGTAACTGTGTACAGTGTTCTCCTGAGTCTGCTCACTTCACTCAGCATCAGTTCATTCAGGTCTATCCAAGTTTTTCTGCAGTCTGCCTGTTCATCATTTCTTTTCTTTTCTTTTAATATGTGATTTAGTTATTTTCAGTTTTCAACATTCACTTCCACAAGATTTTGAATTCCAAATTTTCTCCCCATCTCTCCCTTCCTTCACACCAGGATAGTGTGCACCCCAACTACCCATTTCTTCAGTCTGCCCTCCCTTCTATCATCTGCCCTTCTTCCATCCCGCTCCTCTCAATTTTCCTATAGGACAAGATAAATTTCTATACTCCCATTGCCTGTACAACTTATTTCCCAGTTGAATGCAAAAATAATTTTTAACATTTATTTTTAAAGCTTGGAGTTCCACATTCTCTCCCTCCCTCCCTCCCCACCTACTCTCATTGAGAAAGCAAACAATTTGATGTAGGTCATGCATGTGTAGCCATGCAAAATACTTCCGTAACAGTCATGTTGTGAAAGACTAACCACCTCTCCCTCTATTCTATCCTGCCTTCCATTTATTCCATTTTCTCCCTTGCCCTGTCTCCTCACAATAGTGTTTGGTTCTAATTACCCCTTCCCCCAATCTGCCATCCCTTCTATTAGTCTCCCTTTCCTATCCCCTTTCCTCCTGCCTTCCTGTGGGGTAAGATAGATCTCCATACCCAATTGAATATGTGTTATTCCCTCCATAAGCCAAATCTAATGAGGCTCACTTATTCCCTCTCATCTCCCCTCTTTTCCCCTACATTGGCTCTTTCTTGCCTCTTTTATGTGAGATGCTTTACTACATTCTACCTCTCCTGTTCTCTTTCTCTCAGTATATTCCTGTCAACAGTTAATATTTTTAGGTATACTCCCTTCATATTCAGCTCACTCTGTGCCCTCTGTTTATGTATCTGTAGATAGATAGAGAGATAGACAGATAGATAGATATTCCCTCTAACTGCCTTAATACTGAGAAAGGTCTCATGAGTTACAAATATCATCTTTCCATGTAGGAATGTAAACAGTTCAACTTTAAAGTTGAAGATTCGTGTTTACCCTTTCATGTTTCTCTTGATTCTTATATTTGAAAGTCAAATTTTCTATTTAGCCCTGCTCTTTTCAGCCAGAATGCTTGGAAGTTCTCTATTTCATTGAAATTCCATTTTTTCCCCAGAAGTATTATACTCAGTTTTGCTGGTTGGGTGATTCTTGGTTTTAATCCTAGCTCCTCTGACCAGTGAAATATTCCAAGCCCTTTGATACCTTAGTGTAGAAGCTGCTAAATACTGTGTTATCCTGTGTTTCCACAATACTTGAATTGTTTCTTTCTGATTGCTTGTAATATTTTCTCCTTGACCTGGGACCTCTGGAATTTGGCTACAATATTCCTAGGAGTTTTCCTTTTGGAATCTCTTTCAGGATGTGATCAGTGAATTCTTTCCATTTCTGTTTTACCCTCTGAGTCTAGAATATCAAGGCAATTTTCCTTGCTGATTTCTTGAAAAATATTGTCTACACTCTTTTTTTTATTATGGTTTTCAGGTACACCAATAATTTTAAAATTCTCTCTCCTGGATCTATTTTCTAGGTCAATTGTTTTTTCCAATGAGATATTTCACATTATCTTCTGTTTTTTTTTTTTTTTTTTTTGGTTTTGTTTTAAAATTTCTTAATTTCTCATAAAATCATTAGCTTCCATTTGTTCCATTCTAATTTTGAAGGAATTATTTTCTTCATTGAGATTTTGGACCTCCTTTTCCATTTGGCCAATTCTGCTTTTTAAGGCATTCTTCTCCTCATTGCCTTTTTTGGACATCTTTTGCCATTTGGGTTAGTTTATTTTTAAAGGTGTTATTTTCTTCAGCGTTTTTTGGGTTTCTTTTAGCAAGCTGTTGACTCATTTTTCATGATTTTCTTGCATTGTCTTAATTTTTTGTTGTCTTCCTAAGGTTGTATGCTTTGATCTTCCTCTAGTTGTATACTTTGATCTTCCTTTTTGAAAGAAAAGTCTTTTTCACTAAGAAAATAATCTATAGTCTTATTTATTTTCCCCATTTTGGACATTTTCCCAGCCAGTTACTTGACCTTTGAGCTCCTTAAATGGAGGATGCATGGCCCCAAGTTTCAGGGCCTTTGTGCAGGTGCTTTCAAAGATATCTCCGGGGACCTGTACATTCTCACCTCCCTCAAAGTGATATGATCAAAGGAGAGGAGTTTACTCCTCTCCTATCCTGCACTCATGTTTGTAAGCAACTTCAAGCCCTCTTTTCTGCCCTGGATCTGCAAATAGGATTTCCTCTCCATAGCTGCCACCAACTCTGCTACTCCAACACTCTTTCTTGCCCCTAGGGCACCACCCAGGACTGCAACCCATATCAGGTACTTGATTCCCCTACCATCTGTAGGCCAAGAGCTCCAAAAGCAGCTGGCCACTGCAGCTGCCATCCTGGAGCTGGGGTCAGAGCATGTTCCTCTCTCACCCAGGTAAGAGAGCTTTCCCATTGACCTTTGAAGCTATCTTTGGTGTTTGTGAGTTGAGAAATCTGGAAACCACAGCAGGTACCAGTGGTCTGAGGCTTGCTGCAGTCCAGTTTGTGCCAGCATGGTGCATGCTGGGTTGTGTTCTGCTCTGAGCCCAGTGGAATAGACCTCTCCTGTAGCCTTGCCAGATTGTCTTGGACTGTGAATCTGTTTCACTTGGTCATTTTGTGGCTTCGGCTGCTCTAGAATTTGGTCATTTATTTTTTACAAGTATTTTGAGGGGTTTGGGTGGAGAGCTCAAGGCACGTCTCTGCTTCTACTCCATCATCTTGACTCTGCCCCCATTCCAATTTTTAAGGAATTATTTTCTTCAGTGAGCTTTTGGACCTCTTTTTCCATTTGGCCAATTCTGCTTTTTAAGGCATTCTTCTCCTGATTGGCTTTTTGGACCTCTTTTATCATTTAGATTCGTCTATTTTTGATTTGTCTATTTTCATTTAATTAGTCTATTTTCATTTACACAGGATATCCTACTGCCTAGAACGTATGCTTTCTTAATCTTTGCTTATTCCTAGTTTCCTTCAAAGCTTAGTTCAAGCACTATCCTATATACAAAACCTTTATCCTGATCCTCCAAACTCAGCATCAGTTACTCTTCATCCCTTGCCACCATAAACTTGTGTTCATTTTGTACATACTTATATTTGTAAATCTTATCTACAGTAGAATGTAAGCTCCTTCAGAAATTGTTTAATTTATATTTTTGTTTCTCCAGTATAAATCCTTACTGAATAATGACTGTGAGATTGGAGAAGCGTAAGATGCACCAGATTTTAAAAAAGGGGGGGGGGGGGGGGGGGGAACGAGAAATTCCCTAAGAAAACATGGGATATCTGCTGTTAAAAATGATCATTCAGTAATTTAAGTATCATAAGATTTCCTGAAAGCCATGACCAAAAAAAAGCCTGGATACTGTACTTCAAGAAAAATAAATTATGCTGTCTTAAAGTCCTCATGAACAAATATAGAAAAGTAGAAATTTCCTAAAACATCATTTATAGACCACAATATAATAAAAATATAATCAATAAAGGGCCTTTGAAGAAAGGATCTAACTTTGAGACTAATTTAATCCTAAAGAACTGATAGATCACAGAACAAATTATAGAAACTAATAATTTTATTTTAAAAATTTTACATATGAAATCATGCAAATGTGATTATATTTTCATATTAGCCATATCATAAAAATGCAAGAGAAAGAAGGTAGAGAATTACATTTCAGAATTCATCAGTTCTGTGGAGGTGGATAGTATTTTTCATCTTTAGTCTTTTGGAATTCTCATGAATCATTGTATCAATCAGAGTAGCTAAGACTTTCACAGTTGTTTTAATTTGAGTTTCTCTGATCCATGGTGATTTAGAGCACTTTTTCATATAACTATAGATAGCTTTGCTTTCTTCTTCTGAAAACTTCCTGTTTATATCTTTTGACTACTTATCAGTCAGGGAAATGGCTCTTATTTTTATAAATTGACTCAGTTCCCTATTTATTTGAGAAATGAGATCTTTATACAAATAAATTTGCTATAAAAATTATTTCACTGTTTATGCTCTTTTTAACAAAATGTAGTTTCCTTGATTATCTGTTATATGATAACATTGTTCTGTTGTTTCTTAATTCATTAAAGAAAATGACAACGGTGAGATAATATATCACAACTTTTGTGATGTAACTGAAGGTACCATATAGAGTCTAATCACTTTTTTCAGAAAGAGAGAAGGGGAAAATATAGTGAATTGTTTATGCAACTTAAAAAACCCTAGAAAAAAGTTAAAACCATGGACGAACACAAAAATGGAAATTTTGAAAATCAAAGACAAGATTGACAAAACTGAAATGAAAAGACCTCAAAGAACTGATAAAACTAGGAATTTAAAAGTGGATATGCCTTTAGCTAATTTAATTTTAGACAGAGAAAAAATAAATTATCAGTATCAAAAAGTGAAATAGAATTAAAAACAAAGAAGAGAGGAATAAATGGAGTTATTTGAAACTATTTTGCCCCATTATATACCCAAAAAAATTCCATTTAATCTGCTAGATAATATTGGCATGAATTTTCTGATGTGCCCTTTATATTTTTTCTAAGTACCACCAATTTCCCTTTTTTAAAGGCTCATAAGATCATAGATTTAGAGCTGTAATGAACTTTCAAGGCATCGAGTCCAGCTCCTCATTTTTACAGATGAGGCATTCAAACCTAAGAAGTTTTCCCAAAGTATTACACATGTAGTGAGAAACAGTCAGGATTCAAACCAGGTCCTTCTGACTCAAAATCCAGTATTCCACCATACCAAAGTACAAAAGTAATCTCCTTGAAAAGGCAGTGAAATTTGGTGAAAAGTACTTTAGATTTAGCACTTGGTCATAAAACTGGCTTTTAGTCTCCTTCCCTGTGAAATATAACAAAGTTTATAACAAATTTAACTGCATGAGAACCAGAATTCCTTCAGTTTCCAACTTCAGTGATTCCAGAAATACATAAAATAGCAACAGAAAATCATGCCTGGTTTGTGTATCTTTGAAGATTTTATATTAACTATTTCAGGTATTAAATATTCTCTAAAATTTGAGAGAAAATAAAAAATGGTATTTGTAAAATCGGTTTCACTTGGTTGAGTTACCATGTGGATGATTGTTTTATTAAACTACTGGTTTAAATCATGGATATAGAAATGCAGACATAGTATTTGAAAGAAATATAAATACATTCCTGGAAATTTTACTTAAAACTAAAGTTTCTGTATAAAATGTGACCTATAGTGTATATCAGAATGAGTCATCTATCCACATAGAACTGTGCACTATTCTGTTTGTCTGCTTACTAGTTTTATGGTTATTTTCTTTCCACAGTTCTGTGTCACTTCCTGCCTGTTGAGAGGCTTTTGAAAGCCCCTTTGTTAATGCACTATGGTATTTCTTAGAGTACAACAAAAGATTCATAACACCACAGCATATTGGAAGCAAAAAAAACAGTACTGCTACTTCGTAGTACTATTTTTTAGGCCAAAAAAATTACTAATCTGAAGTTTTTTCTAAAGGAAATTTATTTTTTATATAGACTACTCTATAATACTTATGTTTGGTAGGAAATGTGTAAGTGGTGAAATATTCTTTCTTTAATGTAAAAGAGTGTATGAACTAATCAGCACCATGGATTCATAACAAATATGTGATATGTCTCTTAAATCTTTTTTTTTTATTATGTGCTTCACTACTGAACTGAAATATATAAGTAACTAGGAAAGCAGGACTGTTTTTATCCATGACTTATAAATTCTTAAATTTTTTAGTACCACAGTTTTATATAATTGCTATCAGGCAAGTAAAATACATTTAAAAAAACATTAAAAATTTTCGTTATCAAAATAAAAAATGTTTAGTGTAGCATATCTCATGCTAAATAATTCCTAAGTACCTTATAAACTATTATATAACATTCAATACATTTAGAAACTCTAGCTATGTAGACTATATAAACTATATGGAAACTACTAACAATGTTAGTAAAAGATGCATGGTGATCAGGGCAGCAAGGTGGTGCAATGAGTAGAGCACCAGCCCTGGAGTCAGGAGGACCTGAGTTCAAATTGGACCTCAGATACTTAACAACTTACTAGCTGTGTGACCTTGGGCAAGTCACTTAACCCCAATTGCTTTGCCTTTCCTCTGTCCCAAAAACAAACAAACAAAAACAAAAGATGCATGGTGATTTTAAACAGACTAAACATTATTACCAATGAAGACTTGTCCTTAAAAGGAATTAGTATAAAAGGCATCATCAAGGACACTTATTTTTCTGAAGAAAAGGAGTTCAACTCATTATGTGGAGAGAGAAAGGGATAATAAGTGATCAGTGTCCACTAGCATTTCAGTGCTGGTATCCATGAAATACCAAAAGACCCAGGAAAATCCTCCAGAGAATTGAGTAGATTTTCTATTTATGGAAAGATATGGGTAAGAATTGCATAAACTGTGATAACAGCTGCATCAAAGTATTGAAGAAAAGCGGTAAGTATAAAATTTAACTTAGAAACAAACCAGCAACAGTAAAATTTCTCATAATAATATTAGAAAAACAAATTTCCTTATATCATCACAAGAAAGGATTTTGATTCAATAATATCAATTGAGCATCTATTAGAGTTTTCTAGAGTCCAGTGACAAGACAAAAGTCAAGATGACTGGTGCTGGTTTGGGATGTAGTGAATGACCTTGGCATCTTCAATTTCTAACCAAGTTCTGAGTGCTCCATAGCTCATACCTCAGCTGCTTTCATGCCTGTGGTAGTGTTTCTACTCTGTTATGCAAGGATATGAAGAAAGGCAAAATATATAAACAATTGAAATAGGGATAATCTATTAAAAGTAAGTTTCAGTCCTTCACGACCAATGCAAACGGAGAGAATCCCATGGTAAAATTAAGCATACCAAAGTAGAAGCACCACAACACTAAGTTTACAGAGCTAGGTCTAAATCCCAGCTGTGACATTTACTTGCCATATCACTTTGGGAAAATGTTTTAACATCTGAGCCTCAGATTCCTCACATGTAAACTGATAGTTTTGGACTACAGCATCTTGAAGATTCTTCCATGGCAGATAGTCATTGATTCTTTGATTAAATGGAGTGAGTATTAAGGGAAGACTAGTACCTTTGATGTGAGGGCTGCCTAGTATTTCTCAGGGCTGCTTTCCACCTTTGGTGTACATCCGGTCACCTGACTCTCACCTGTGACTCCAAGAAACTGTAGCATGCACAGCAGTCACACCCTGGTAAACTTTTCAGCAGATGTCCTCCCTGATACATGATCCTTCACCTGGAAGTGGTCCCCTCCCCAAGAGCCACCGTGGCTTCAGGAAGGACTCAAGACTGGCTAATACAGAAGAACTACCAGGAGCAGAACAGAGGTTTGTGCACAGTGTTTGTTAATTTGACCAAGGACTGTGATCCTCCCAGTCACGAGCGCTTGTAGAAAATTGTGGCAAATGTGGTTGTCTAGAGAAGTTCATTAGTATCACATGCCAGCTCTACAATGGCATGCTTACAGGGGTCCAGGATAATGGATGATGCTCTCATGCTTTTCTCAGTCATCATTGGGGTAAAGCAAGGATGTGTGCTTGCTCTAATGCTTTTTAGCATGATGTTTTCAGCAGTGTTGTCAGACTCTTTCAACAAGGACAAAAATAACATCAAGGTCAACTACCACACTAAAAATAAACTATTTAACTTGAAATGGCTATAAGCCAAGATTAAAGGGGAGGGAGAGTTGATGTGCAGTGTTTTGTTTGCCGATGATTGTACACTCAGCGTAGCCTCTGAGACTGAGATGCAACAGAGTATGGATCGTGTCTCTGCCAATTGTGCTAATTTTGGCCTATTAATACAGAGAAAATAAAGGTTCTCCACCAGCCAGCACCACATGTGGAGCCATCAACTATAGCAAATGGAAAAAATTTAAATGCTGTAGATAAATTCACTTAGCATGGCACTGCACTTTCTAGGGATGTCCATGTAGATGCTGAGGTTGATGCATGCATTGCCAAAGCTAGCTGAGTTTTTAGGAAGCTCCAAAGGAAAGTGTGGAAGAGGAGGAATTAGACTGCCTACCAACCTGCTGGTCTACAGAGCCATTGTACTGACCTCATTGTTGTATACCTGTGAGACTGAGATGCACCATGCCAGAAAACTGAATTGCTTCTATTTGAATTGTCTTAGGAAGACTCTAAAGATACCTGGAAAGATACGGTACCAGACACTGAGGTCCCTTATTGAGCTAAGCTGCCAAGCATTCAAACTCTACTGCAGAGAGTGCAACTCTGCCATATTGACAACAACTCTGGCCACGTTGTTTGAATGCCAAATGTACATTTACCTAAAAGACTTTTATTGAGAAGTCACACAAGGCAAGCACTCAAGTGAAGGTCAGAAAAAGTGATATGAGGACATTCAAAAGATCTCTCTGAAGAACTTTTCAGTCAATTTTGAGAAATGGGAGACTCTGGTACAGGATTGCCTAGCATGGTGTGCTCATATCAAAGAAGCCCTGTGCTCTATGGGCAAACCAAGAAATGTGAGATGTGCAAATTTAGAGACATCTCCACCTCAGATGTTCACACAGACTATTTGTCCCAACCTGTAGTAGAGCCTTTTGACCTCATATTGGTCTGATCAGTCGCAGTTGGAAACACTGTACCTTGACCTCAATATAGTGATGTCATTATAGTCCTCTTTCAGTTCCTAACCAACAAGCCAGATCCTCAGTTGGGACTGAGGAGTATGCCAAAAATAAATCCCAGGTTTCAGCCTATATGACTAGGAAGATAATAGTGCCAATCACTGAAAGAGATAAATTGGGAGAAGTTAAATGGGAGAGTATCAACTAGTTGAGCATATATTAAACACTTATTATGTGGTGGCATTCTGCTATATGCCAGGAGAAGGGGAATAATACCAGGTTAAAAGGGCAGTTTTCAGCCAGGTTGTGAAGGACTTTAAATGCCAAAGAAATTTTTAAGAATCCTAGAAGAAATAGAGTGGGTGGAGGAAACAAGATTAGGGGAAAGAGAAGACATACATTTGTGCCCAAAGAATATCAAGTTGCCAACTATATGGATCTGGAATTGTGGAGAGACTTTAGACACAGAGGCTAATTTGCATGTAATTGCAGTAGTCCAAGGGTGATGAGATCCTAAACTAAATGAATGAAGAATTCACTTTTTTTAAGCAAACTGAAAAAACCAAATTTCTAAAACGCCACATACACACAAAAATATAAATTGAAAAACAAAAAAGACAGATAATTAAAAAGACCACTGGGTTGATAAATAAAACTATGAACTGAGGGCTGGCTTTTTTAGACTGTTGAAATAGAAAAGCCATGAGCTAATGTATTCTAACACAAGAAAGAAAAAAATCTAATTGCCAAAATAAAAAGGAGAATTGACAACAGAAGAAAAGAAAATAAATGAAATTTTAAGAAATGTTTATACCAGATTATTTGCCAAAAAAACTAAATATAATAAATTGGAGGAGTATTTGTAAGTATATAAAGTAGAGATTGTCAGAATAAGAGTTAATTTCAACCTCCCAGTATCAGAAGCAGAAATTGAACAAGGTATAAATGAACACACAAGAGCAGGGGGGCAGGACAGGAATACTTCAAGTTTCTGGTGGACTTAGAAATGAATTCTGTCAAAGAATGTTTAATTCTTATATTCCATAAATTGTAAAAATAGAGATAAAAGGAACCTTATCAAACTCATTCCATGAGACAGATATAGTCCTGAACCTAACCCAGAGATGGTGTGTAGAGAAAATTACAGATCAATATCATTACAGAATATTTATAGAAAAAATAAATAGCATATCAACAAAGAGGCAACAGCATTATCTTCTAAATATTATACTCACCATAATCAGATTAGATTCATACCAGGAATTTAGGGATGATTCAACTTTAGGAAAATCTTAAATGGAGTAAAACATGTTATTATAAAAAAGTCATATGGTTATGCCAATAGATGCAAGAAAAACCTTTGACAAAATGTAACCCATATTCATGATAACACTAAAAACCATAGTAATAAAGATTTGTTCTTAATATAATAAACAATATCTAAGTCCAAGAATTAGCATTATTTATTTGTTTTGTTTTCCATTTAATAATATTTTTTTCAATTATATGTAAGGATAATTTTTACCATTCTCTTTTATAAAATTTTGAGTTCCAAATTTTTTTCTCACTCCCTCCCTCCTTTCTCTCCTCCCCAAGACAGCAAATAATCTGATATAGGCTATACATGTGCAATCATATTAAACATATTTCCATAGTAGTCATCTTGTGAAAAGGAAATAACCAAGACAAAGAAAAAAGCTTTGGTCTTTATTCAGACTCCATTGTTCTTTCTCTGGTTGTGGATAGCATTTTCCATCATGAGTCTTTTGGACACACACACACACACATACATACATACATATGTGCGCACACACATATATACACATATACACACATATATACACACACATAACACATATATACACATCCATACATACCTACATATATGTATATATATGTAGATATATATATACATACCTGCATTCACATGTGCACACATGCACACACACACATTCCATCTAACTACCCTAATACTGAAAAAGGTCTCATGAGTTACAAATATCATCTTTCCATGTAGAAATATAAACAGTTCAACTTTAATGAGTTCCTTATGACTTCTTTTTCCTGTTTACCTTTTCATGTCTCTCTTAATTCTTGTTTTTGAAAGTCACATTTTCTATTCAACTCTTATCTTTTCATCAAGAATGCTTTAATGTCCTTTATTTCATTGAATATTCATTTTTTCCTTGAAGTAGTATACTCAGTTTTTCTGGATAGGTGATTCTTTCTTTCCTGTAATCCTATCTCCTTTCTACTTTCTGTAGTTTATTTTTTCCCCTTTTTGGCATTTTCCCTCCCAATTCCTTGACTTTTGAGCCCTTTGTCAAGTGAAAGGTATACCACCCTGGCTTCGAAATTTTGTTCTCCAAGATATCACTAGGGACCTGTAAGTTCTCAGTTCCTCCAAAGTAGCATAGTCAAGGGAACAGTATTTATTCCTCTCCTGGCCTGTGTTCTGGTCTATGAGCAACCACAGGCACTTTTTTCTGCCCTGGAACTGCAAGTAGGATTCCCTCTCCAGAGCTGTCACAAGTTGCACCACTCCAGTACTCCAGCTGACCCCAGGACTGCCACTCAGGACTGAGACCCAGATCAGCCGCTGATTCCCTCACTGTCTGCTGCAATGTCTGCCGCCACCCTGGGACTAGGACTGGGACTGGGCTGGACCCTGTTCCTTTCTCACTCAGGTGAAAGAGCTTTCTCACTGATCTTTGAAGCTGTCTTCGGCATTTGTGGGTTGAGAAATCTAGAAACCATAGAAGCTGCCCAAGATTCAGCACCTTGAAGCCTGCTCCAAGTCCCATCTGTGCTAGATGTGGCCCATGGTGGGCTGTGCTCTGCTCTGTGCCCCATGCAATAGATCCTTCCTATTAGCCTCCCAGCTTGTCCTGGGCTGGAAATCTTTTTCAGTCTTATATGTGAGAGTTTCTACTGCTCTAGAATCTGTTTGAGTTATTTTTTTACAGCTATTTTAAGGGCTTTGAGGGGAGAGCTCAGGCATGTTCATGCTTCTACTCTGCCATCTTGGCTCTGCCCCCCTGCCCTGGGTATCTATAATTTTATATCCTTTTGGATAGTTTCAAATTGCTCTCCAGAATGATTGGATCAGTTCACAATTTCACTGGCAAGGCATTTGTGTCCCAGTTGTCTTATATATTCTCCAACATTCATCATTTACCTTTTCTGTAATATTAGCCAATCTGATAGGTGAGGTAATACCTCAGAATAGTTTTAATTTCCCAGCAATATCGCTACTAGGACTGTATCCCCAAGAGATCATAAAAATGGGAAAAGGTCCCACATGTACAAAAATATTTATAGCAGCACTCTTTGTAGTTGCCAAAAACTGGAAATCAAGGGGATGCCCATCAGTTGGGGAATGGCTGAATAAATTATGTTACATGAATGTAATGGAGTACTATTGCACCATAAGAAATGATGAACAAGAAGACTTCAGGGAGGCCTGGAAGGACTTATATGATCTGATGCTGAGTGAAAGGAGCAGAACCAGGAGACCTTTGTGCACAGCAGCAACCACAGTGTGCGAGAGTTTTTTCTGGTAGACTTAGAACTTCGTAAAAACTCAAGAACTTATAAAAAAAATTCCCAATGGTTTTCTAAGGCAAAATGCCTTCCACACTCAGAGGAAGAACTATGGAATTCATTTGCAGAACGTAGCAGATCATGTATGTGTGTGTGGGTGTATTATGTTTTGATTTATTATATGATTTCTTCCATTTATTTTAGTTCATCTACATAGCATGACTATAGTGAAAACATATTCGATAGGAAAGCATATGTAGATCCTATACAGAATTGTATGCCATCTTGGGGAGGAAGGGGGGTGGGGGGGAATAGGTGTGGGGGGTAAAAATCTAAGTTTTATGGTAATTATTGTAGAACATTTAAAAAATTAATAAAATTTAAAAAAGAATTGTAATTAACATTTCTCTAATCAATAGTGATTTAAAGCATTTTTTCATATGACTATAGATAGCTTTAATTTCTTATCAGTTGGGGAATGACTTATATTCTTGTGAATTTGACTCAGAATGAGACCTTTATCATAGACACTGGCTATAAAAATTGTTTCCCAGCTTTCTGATTTCCTCCTAATCTTGGCTACATTGACTTTGTGCAAAAACTTTTTTAATTTAATGTAATCAAAATTATCCATTTTACATTTCATAATGTTCTCTATTTCTTGTTTGTTCATAAATTCTTCCTTTCTCTGTAGATCTAACAGGTAAACTATTTCTTGCTCTCCTTGTTTGCTTATGGTATTACCCTTTTTGTCTAAACCATGTACCCATTTTGACCTTATCTTGGTATACCCATGTAAGATGTTGTTCTGTGCCTAGTTTCTGCCGTACTGTTTTCCAGTTTTCGTCACATGCTGTGTTCTTATCCCAGAAGCTGAGTTCTTTGTGTTTAACAGACAGTCTGTTACTATAGTCATTGATTACTGGGTCTTGTACCTAACCTCTTCCACTGTTCAACCACGATATTTCTTAGCCAGTTTTGATAATTGTTGCTTTTTAATACAGTTTAGATCTGGTACAGTTAGACCACCTTCTCTTGCATTTCTCCTCATTAATTTCCTTGATATTCTTGATGTTTTGTTCTTCCATATGAATTTTATTATTTTTTCTAGCTCTATAAAATACTTTTTTGGTAGTTTGGTATGGCACTGAATAAGTAAACTAATATAGGTAGAATTAATCATTTTTATTATATTTGGGCAACCTACCAATGAGCTAATTGGTAAATAATTAAAGATTAATTTAAAATAATTAAATAATTAAGGTATGGCTGATAAATAATTAATTGATGGTGGTGATTAAAAATTAATAAAACTAATATTTTCCTAGTTATTTAGATCTGATTTTATTTGTGTGAAAAGTGTTTTGTAATTGTATTCTTATAGTTCCTCAGTTTGTCTTGGCAAGTAGACTCCCAAATACTTTATATTGTCTACCGTTATTTTAAATGGAATTTTGCTATCTATCTCATGCTTCTGGGCTTTGTTAGTAATATGTGAAAATGCCAGTGATTTATGTGAGTTTATTTAAATCCTGAAATTTTGCTAAAGTTGTTAATTATTTCCTGTAGTTTGGTTCTCTAGGATTCTCTAAGTATACCATGGTATCATCTACAAAGAGTGATAGCTTTGTTTCCTTGTTGCCTACTCTAATTAATTTCTTTTTCTCCTCTTATTGCTAAAGCTGACATTTCTAGTATAATATTGAATAACAGAGGTCATTATAGACATCCTTATTGTACCCTTGATCTTATTGGAAATGCTTCTAGCTTAGCCTCATTTCATATAATGCTTGCTGATGGTTTTAGATGGATATTATTTATCATTTTAAGGAAGACTCCATTTATTCCTGTGTTCTCTAGTGTTTTTCATAGGAATGCATGCTGTATTTTGCCAAAAGATTTTCTGTATCTATTGAGATAATCATGTGATTTCTGCTAGTTTTGTTATTGATATGGTCAGTTATGCAGATGGTTTTCTTAATATTGTACCAGCCTTGCATTCCTAGTGTAAATTCCACCTGATCGTAGTATATTATCCTTGTGATAAGTTGCTGTAATCTCTTTGCTAATATTTTACTTAAAATTTTTTGCATCAATATTTATTAGAGAAATTGGCCTATTATATTTCTCTGTTTTGGCTCTTCCTGGTTTAAGTATCAGCACCGTATTTATATCATCAAAAGAATTTGGTAGGACTGCTTCACTTATTTTTTCCAAATAGTTTATATAGTATTGGAATTAATTGTCCTTTAAATGTTTGATAGAATTCACTGGTAAATCCATCTGGCCATGGCATTTTTTTTCTTAGGGAGCTCATTAATGGCTTATTCAATTTTTTTTTCCGAAATGGGGTTAAGTATTTTTTTCCTTTTCTTTAATCCATTCTATTTATATTTAAAAAAAAATTCATCCATTTCACTTAAATTTATTGGCATATAGTTGGGCAAAATAGCTTCTCATTATTGTTTTAATTTCCTCTTCTTTGTTGGTGAATTCCTTTTTGATATTGGTAATTTGATTTTCTTCTTTCTTTTTTTAAATCAAATCAACCAAAGTTTTATCTATTTCTCTGGTTTAAAAAAAACAGCTTAGTTTCATTTGTTCAATAGTTTTTTTAAATTTTATTAGTCTTTCCTTTGATTTTCAGAATTTCCTATTTGGTATTTAATTGGAGATTTTTAATTTGTTCTTGTTCTAGCTTTTTTTAATTTCTTGCCCAATTCATTGATCTCTTTCCCTATTTTATTCATGTAAGCTTTTAGAGATATAAAATTTCCCCAAAGAACTGCTTTGACTGCATCCCATAAGTTTTGATATGTTGTCTCACTATTATCATTTTCATGAATGAAGTTATTGATTATTTCTATGATTTGTTGTTTGACCTACTCATTCTTTAGAATTAAATTATTTAGCTTCCAATTAATTTTTAGTCTGTCTTTCCATGGCCCTTTATTACATGTAATTTTTCTTGCATCATGATCTGAGAAGGATGCATTTAATATTTCCACCTTTGTACATTGAATGGTGAGGTTTTATACCCTAGTACATGCTCATTTTTTGTGTAGGTACCATGTATCACTGAGAAAAAAGTATATTCCTTTCTATCCCCATTCAATTTTCTCTAGAGATCTATCATATCTAACTTTTCTAAAATTCTATTCACCTCCTTAACTTCTTTCTTGGTTATTTTGTGGTTATATTTATCTAGTTTTAAGAGGGGTAAGTTGAGGTCTCCCACTAGTATAGTTTTACTGTCTATTTCTTCCTATAACTCACTTAATTTCTCCTCTAAGAATTTGCATACTATACCACTTTGTGAATATATGTTTAATATTGATATTATTTCATTGTCTTTGGTACCTTTTAGCAAGGTGTAGTTTTCTTCCGTATGTCTTTTAATTAGATCTGTTTTTGCTTTTGGTTTGTCTGAGATCAGGATTGGTATCCTTGGTTTTTTTTTTTTACTTCAGCTGAGGAATAACAGATCCTCTCCAGTCTTTTACCTTTACTCTGTATTTATCTCTCTGCTTCAAATGTGTTTCTTGTAAACAACATATTGTGGAATTGTTTTTTAATCCACTCTAACTGCTTCTGTTTTATGGGAGAGTTCATCCCATTCATATTCATAGTTATGATTGCTAACTGTGTCTTTCCATCCTATTCCCCCCCGTTTATGTTTTTCTCCCCCCTTTCTCCCTTTCCTTCCTCACCAATGTTTTGCTTCTGATCACTGCCATCCTTAATCTGCCCTTCTTTCTATCCACCCCGCCCCTTTCTTTTCTTTGCCCTTTCTCCTCCTAGTTCCATGTAGGGTAAGATAGATTTCTAAAACCAACTGAATGTGTTATTCCCTCTTTGAGCCAAATCAAGTGACAGTAAGGTTCAAACAATGTTCATCTCCCTCCCCTTTCTCTCTACTGAAAGAGGTCTTTGCACCTCTTAATGTGATGTAATTTACCCTATTCCACCTCCCTCTTTCCTCTTCTCCCAGTGCAATCCTTTTTTATTCTCTCTGGCCCTGTACTTCCAGTGATTTCCTTTTACCTCTAGGACAGTGTAAATTGTTTGACTTTTAAAGGCCTTCACAAATTGACCCCACCTTCTTTATATAGTATTCTTTTTCTCACATTCTACAGTCCCTCCAAACTGACCTTTTTGTTGTCCTTTACATATGACACTCCACCTCCACCTCCTGCCATAGTAGTGCTTGTCTCTAATTTCTCATTTGCACTCCTTCTCCAACTCTGTCTGTTGCAGTCCCTGGCTTTCTTCAAGACTGAGCCCCAGCTCCAGCTTCTACATGAAACCTTTCCTGATTCTTCAAGCTCCTAGTATTCACCCTCTCAAAACTACGTTATTTTTTCATTCTGTTCCTGGCACATAGCAGTCACTAAAATGCGTGCTGATTGGTTATCATTTGGACTAGGCATTAGATATGCTCCATAATAGTGACAGATACCTTAAGTGACCATGTACCTTCCTGTTTTATATCTTGCTTGGTGTTAAAAATTAAAGTGTCACTGAACAAAGTTAACCTTTTTTGCTCTGTATGATAGGCTCAGTGTAAGGAAAAACTTACTAAGAAGTAGAGCTGCTTCTTATTGACTGCCTCAGGAGAATAGTGAATTTTCCCTCACTTGAAGCTTTCAAGCAAAGGTTGTATGAATACTTGTTGGGTGTATTGCCATTGACAAGAAAAAATAACCACAGACATCTTGACACTCTTTTCAATTTTTAATTTTTATTGCCTTCCTAGTTTTATCCCTGAATTTTTTCAGGGTGATCTCGCTTATTTGAGTCTTGCCATTTCTCACTAAGTCTACAAACTGATTTTTTCCTTCCTCTACTTCTCATTTTCTTACTGGGCAATAGTGCTTATAATCTTTTATCATTCTCCTCTCTAATATTTTACAAAGCACTTTATATTCTAAAGTGATATTGTCCTTAGCTGCCATATATTTCTGTTTGGCAAAGACATGAAGCAATTTTTAGGCTCTTTGCCTTGTTTAGGTGATTGACTTACATTATCCTTATGTCTGATCTTTTATCCACTTCCTATTTTTCAGCATTAATAGCTTGTTCAAATAGGTCTGTTGCTTGCTATATTATTCTTATTTTTCTTATGTGGCATCAAATTCTTTCTTATTTTTAGCAAGTTCCTTATCCGAAATGATTCCTTTATTAGTAACTGGTTATTTCCTGTCTATTAATATAGTCATACTCATTTTATATAATGTTATTCATTGCTCTCTTTGTCCAATGGCTTACAGTTTTCTTCCTGACAAAAGCATTTGTCATGTATAACTGTGAACCTTGTGTGTAGCCTACAAAACCAATTTGACTTCTCTTAGGTCTTTTTTTCCTTGATATTGGGCTCTATTTTGAAAGGTGCATATATCCCTATCTCCCCCTATGGATTGAATTCACTGAGAATTAAAGTATATATTGATTGAATTTAGAGAATTTTTCTAAGTTCTTTCTAGAATTTCCCTACCTTTTCATTGTAATAGATCTTGACATATAAGGTACAATTATCTTCTTGTTGGTCTTTTTGCAAATATTTGTCATGATCACTGCAATATATGGTGACCAAGTATCCCATGAAATTTTTATTGTTTTTGGATGACACAATAAAACCAACCTAATAATTCCTTTATTTGATTCTCCAAAGAAGACCCATGATCTGTCCTACTTAGTTGTAACTTTCCTTTGTCTTCTGGTTTCATTTATAACCAGATTAGCTTTTTCAATATAGTTTTATTTATTTCATTAAATACTTCCCAAGTATTTCCTAAATTCCTAAATTTCCTAAATTCTCTCTCTCCTTCCTTCTGCTTCCCCTTCCTTAAGAAGACAAGCAGTTTGATATGGATTGTATGTATGAAGTCAAACAAAATATATCCATATTAGTCATGTTGCAAAAGAAAGTACAGACAAGAAAAAAAGAAGGAAAATAAAGACACTTTAAAAAAATATGCTTCAGTCTACATTCAGATTTCATCACTTCTCTCTCTGGAGGTGGATAGCATATAACAAGATTGTTAAGATTAATTGAATTTGGCTGAGGGTAGTAGAGAAGACCTCTAGTCCCTGGTACTATGGAGGCTGAGGCTGTGAGTCACTTAAGCTTGCTAGATCTCAGCTTTTGTAGGACTAAAGCCAATCAGGTGTCCATATTATGTGAAGTATGGACTAACTAGTGTGGTGATCCTGCAGTAGTAGAAGGCCACCCAAACTGGCAAACTGGCTCTGGTTGATATAGAGAATATTAAAGGTACTTTGGATTTAGCAATAGGATAAGGCTTATGGGTAGACTCTATACTCTTAGGCAGGGTGAAATAGGGTGACCAAGTTTCCCACCCAAAAAAAGATGGATATGTTTTATTTCCTCCAGTAGTATACCATTGTACAAATATTTCTTATATAGTATAGCAGAAGTTAAATTATTATTTATAAATCATCTTTAAAATGATATTATTGATATCCTACATAATAAATAATTATAATGGTTTTCCTAAAGAACATTAGTATGCTATAAAGAGGATTGTGTATGAATTATAATATAGGAAAGCAAATCATCAAAAAATTTGAAAAAACTAGAGCAATTTTGTTCAGAGTTGTGATTTCACATAGTTCTTGACATGTGATTAATTTCTCTTGGGCAGCTAATTTGGGAATTTATATTGCAGGGGTAAAAATATGTTGAAAACATTTTAGTACTTTTTTCTTCCAATTATAGAGGAAAAGAATTAACTTTATCCTATATTTATCTTGTTTGCACAAAAACTTGTTTGTTGTCTCCCTGAAAACAGAATTTGTTTTTTGCCTTTCTTTGTATCCCCAGTACTTAGTACAGTGCCTGGTATATAATAAGCCCTTAATAAGTGCTTATTAATTAATGAAAGACAGTATATGGACAATATATCTATACCTTTCACAATCTAACTTTCAGATTTTAAAAAATGTGTGACAGAAGCTTGTTATCTGCTGCTTTTAGATGAATTATAATGTTTAAGAATGTGTTACATTTGATAAATTACTTGTTTGGTTGATGGTCTCTCTTTTGTTTTACTTTATTTTGTGTTCAATTTAATTCAGCAAACATTTGAATGCCTAGCATGGAAAGGGTCCTAGCATGGAAAGGGTTGTGCTAGATACTGAGGATACAAAAACCAAGAAGCCATTCTTTCTCTCAAAATGTTATATTTCATTGAATTTTAAATTATAAAAAACTTTCCCCCAGAGAGATGATTTTATGATTATTTATATTGAAATCATTAATATCTCATCATTTATTCAATTGATCCTTCCTATGTAAATATTACTTCTAACAGGTTTTATTTTCAATAATCAAACAAGATTTATTTTTCACCTTGAACTAGTTTAAAAAATTCTTATAAATTGGAACCATAGCTTTCAAAAATTTATCTTCCTTATAATATTATAGACTTCTGTATTATGTGGAGACCTAGGAATGTTTGAATTTGCCACTATACAGACAGGAGAGAAATGTTTATCAGTAAGTACACTGTGAAAATTGTTAATGAAGAAATGTTTTTTTACCCTCCTTACTTTACTAGACACATATTTTCTTATTTTGTGACTTTAGTAGTCTTCCTGAGCAATTCAGCAGCTAAAGATAGGTTTTAGTCTCAATGAAGAACTTTTTGCCCTCTATGTAATAAGCACTGAATAAATGCTTCTGAATTAATACCAGGACTGTACAGTGAAATGAGATGAAAAAGTGGAATAGATTTGGATTTAGAAGGTGGGTTTAAATCCTAAGTCTGCTTTACCAATTGTATGATTTTGATTAAATCCTTTCCTTTCTCTGAGGCTCATTTTCCTTATCTATAAGGAATTAGACTGGATGATATCTAAAGTCTATTCCATTTCTAAATATTATAGTGTTCCTATATATTCCCTATTCTTCTATGACTTTAAGTAATGTACAGCTCAAACTGAATTTAGTCTTGAAGTTTAGCATTTTAAGTTACTGGCTTTCAAACCAAATTTTGGTAATTGAGTCTTTCATTCTTTCTTTTGCTTAATTTTGTTCTTATTGAAATTCTACATACAACTGCAAAGAAATAAGGTGAAACTTGTGTATATTTTATAATTCCACGTTACCACTCTTAATTCCTCTTAAACTTGCATAAATCACTATTTTTATGGAAATAGTCGTTTTCCTTTGAATTACATACACATTTGTGTACATATGTATATTTATGTACATATATGTATGTATATATCTAGATAGATTATTGCATCATAGTAGCATGATGTAGTTGAAAAAAACACTGAAATTGTAGGTGAGAAATTAGTGTTCACAAAAAAGCCTAATTTTATTGGTAAATGGCATAATAAAACCCACTTGAAGTCATTGAAGCATAATTACTTCTAAAACAAATACTGTATGTAAAAGCATTAATAGAGGTATAAAAGTGTTATGGTAGATGACCGTACAGGAATGCTTTGCAGAAAAGATAACATTTGAGCTATACCTTGAAAGAAAGATGGAAAATGAACAAACGAAGCTTGATAGAAAGATGGGAGGAGGGCCCTCTTAGCAGAAGGAACAATGTAAGCAAAAATACAGAGGTCAGAAAGTATGGGAATGTTTAAGGAACAGCATTTGCTCCCATTTAGCTAAACATAGGGTACATGAAGGAGAGTAGTGAAAAAATGAGGCTGGAAAAGTAATATAGACCTCAATTCCATTTTTTCTCCTAAAGTCCTTTACAATCTGGCCCAAATTTATCTTTCCAGCCTCATTATGTTTTCACATACACTCTATTGACAAGCCAAACTGGCTTTCTCTTTGTTCCCTATCCATGAAACTCCAATTTCCATCTTCATGTGTTTGCACTTGCTAGCCTCTATTACTAGAATGCATTCCCTCCTGACCTCTGTCTCAGAGAATCTATCACTTCCTTCAAGACTCAACTCAAGCATCACTTTTTACATAAGGTCATTCCTGACCCACCAAACTACTAGTGTTCCCTCTCTCTCTGTATCTTGTATTTATTTTTTTATTTATTCTCCATGTACCCTGTATCTACATGTTTTCTCACCAGATAGAGTATAAACTTATTGAGAACAGGGTCTGTTTAATTTTTTGACTTTTTATTCCCAATACCTAGCATAGTATCTAATACAGAGTAGGTACTTAATAAATGTTTGTTATTATTGTTAAAGGTAGGCTAGGGTCATATTATAGTCAGTCTTACATGTCAAGTGAATGAATATATTCACTAGGTGATGAGGAATCATTTAAAATTGTTGAGGTGTTGATGAGATGTGTTACTGGGGGGCAGTTGGGTAGGGAGGCTTTGAGAATCAGAATTTTACTTTAGGAAAACTGTTCTGGTAGCAGTGTATAGGATGGATACTTTAACGTAGGCAGTAAACCATCTAATTTCAGGCAGGAGCAATGGCAATAGAAAGAAATGAATTAATTTTGGAGAGATTGTACCATTAGATGTAAGAGAATTTATAGCTGCTTAGATACTTGATGTGGGAGAGAAATATGAATCAAATGTGATTTTTAAGTTTCAAAGCCTGGATGTCTGAGAGGGTACTAGTGCCATAAACAGAACTGAAGAGGAGAAAAACAGGTTTGGGGATAAGATGATAAATTTGTTTTTTAACATGATGAGTTTAGGGTACTCAAAGAGCCAGATATCTTGGTGGAAACTATACTCAGATTATGATATAAAGCTGAATGAAATGTATATTGAGCTAGTCCATCAGTACGTTTGTCTTGGATGGGTATTGAGATTATATAGTGAGCTCAGAATTAAATAGGAGGAAAGGAGCAGGCTGAATTGGATTTAGGGAACTTTGCGTCACTTTCAGTGATTTCAAAATGCTACCTGAAATAAACTTATTTTTTAAATACAATTGTTTTTTCCAGTGATGCTAAAACACCTCAATCTCTGAACAGTCAGAATTGTGACTTATCCAAAGGGCAATGTCAAAAGTTGTGGTGGGCATAAATAGACTAGAATATATAACAAAAATAAATTGCTGCAAGAAATAATGTAATAATAGTAGTTGATATTTATGTAGTGCTCTAAACTTTACACAGTACTATTTTTTACATTATCTCATTTTAGTCTCACAACCACTGTGAGCCAGGTACTACAGTTATTATTGCCCCCATCACACAGCTAATATGTATCAGAGATACAATTTAAAACAAAATTCTCTTCTTGATTTCAAGTCTATCACTCTTACCATTTTATTATACTTCCTGTAGAAGACATTATCCAGGAACTAGATAACCAGAAAAGGAGGTGAGCCATTTATATAACAAGAGTCAGGGATAGCAAATTTACCTTCCATTTGCCCTGCATATTTCTATATGGATAGGTTGTTGTTGGGTTTTTTTGTCATGTTGTCTCTTCCATTACAATGTAAACTTCTTGAGATCAGAGACCATATTTTTGCCTTTCTTTGTATCCCTAGCCTTAACATAGTGCCTTTCACATATAAATGCTTGTTAACTGATTAATAGTACAGGTTCTGCACTAGTACCTTCAAAATGTTTAAAGACTTAGGGGAAAACTTCTTTTATATTTCGCTGTTCGGTCAATGGCCTATTCTTCATGACCCCATGGACCATAGCATGCCAGGCCCTTTTGTCCTCCCCTATCTCCTGAAGTCTGTCCAAGTTCCTGTTTATTGTTTCCATAACACTAATCTATCCATCTCATCTTCTTCTATCTCCTTTCCTTTTCCCTTGAATCTTTCCCAGCATCAGGGAATGAGTTCTGTCTTCTCATTCTGTAGCCAAATTATATAAGCTTTACCTTCAACATTTGACTTTCCAATGAATAGTCTGAATTAATTTCTTTAAGTTTTGACTAATTGGATCTCCTTGCCCAAGGCCCTCTCAAAAGTCTTTTCCAGCACAATTCAAAAGCATCAGTTCTACATTGCTGAGCTTTCCTTATGGTCCATCTCTCACAGGCATACATTTCTATGGAAAAAACTAGATGGATCTTTGTCAGCAAGGGATTTTTCTTTTTTTTTTTTTATTTCCTTCTTTCTTTTTTTCTTCTTTCCTTTGATACAGTCAGGGTTAAGTGACTTGCCCAGGGTCCTACAACTGGTAAGTGTCTGAGGCCAGATTTGAATTCAGGTCTTCATGACTCCAAGTCTAGTGCCACTTAGCTACCCCACTTCTTTTTATTACATTGTTCAGATTTCCCATAGCTTTCCTTCCAAAGAGTGAGAGTCTTTTAATTTCATGGCTGCAGTTGCTGTCTGCTGTGATCTTTGAGCCCAAGAATAGAAAATCTGACACTGCTTCCATTTCTTCTCCTTCTGTTTACCAGGAAGTGATGGGACCAGTTGCCAAGATCTTAGTTTTTTTGACGTTAAGCTTCAAACCAGCTTTTATACTCTCTCTCAATCCAGTGGTCACTGTTGAATTTTCCAAATTTGCTGGCATAATGAGTGCTGCACTTTAACAGCATCATCTTTTAGGATTTTAAATAGCTCCTGTTTGACCACATCCAGCTTACCTTGGTTCATAGATCTTACATTTCAGGTTCCTATGCAATATTGATTTTTGCAACATCAGACTTTCCTGTCACCACCCGACACATCCACAGCTGAGCTTCCTTTCACTTCATTAGTACTGGAACTACTTACAGTTGCTCTCTGCTCTTCCCCAGTAGCATATTGGATAATATTCTGACCTGAGGGGCTCATCTTCCAGTGTCATCTTTTTTTAATCATTTTAGAGCTGTCCATGGTGTTTTCTTGGCAAAGGTACTGGAGTGGTTTGCCATTTCCTTCTCCAGTAGATCACCTTTTGTCAGCGCTCTCCACTATGACCTGCCTATCTTGGTGTAACAGTAACCACCCCAACATCCACTGAGGGGCCTGCTATCACAGGTTCTTAGATCTTCATTCATAAAAGGAAAGCAACTTTCAAGGGGTTAACAATCACTCTAATCAAGCACATGTATCAATCTTTTAACCAAACACATATGTCATTCATCTAATTCAGGGGAGTCAGCACCCTGAAATTCAAAGAAAATACAGAGAAATCAAAAGAGTCAACAGACCTGGCTTCCTCTGCCTGAATTCAGCAGACAGCTCCAACTGTCAGACCTTAATTACCAGAGAAGGAAGCACTGAGTAGGGGACAGGGAGCTCCTTAACAGCTTTCTCAGAGTCCTCATTTGGCACTCAAACCCTAAGTCCCAAAGTAAAACCTCACCCTCAGAGTATTTATACACTTTTTAGAGCCAAAGGGCATAACCCTGGGATCTTAATAGAAAAAGACAAAAGGTACTTGGGACCCTCCTCCAAAATAACTCCCCTAATCCAGCTTCCCACAATGGGTAGGCCTATCAATGGATGGGGATGATCTTTAATCACATTAAAATAATTAACAATACAAATACATATATGTTTCTAGTTAAAGAAATTCTTGTTTCTGTACTTGACGCCTTGTAAAGCCTTGTAAAGACTCTTGATTGATAAAGGCAAGATTCAATCAGACGCACTTTTAGCAAAAACAAAAAACAGCAAAAGATCCTAATTTGATTGCCATTATGCTTGGGTAACCCTGCATGACATAATTCATCAGATAAAACTTAGGCTATTTCTATGCTTCAATTCTATAAAAAGAAGTAACTCTGGAGATCCAAGGAGAATTTTAACCTTTGAATTTTGGTTGGATATATGATTTTGGCTGCCCTTTGGTGTTTTTCTAAAACATATAAATTCTCAGGTTTTCCATTCTTGTATGCTTCCTTATGTGCTGTAACCAAAGGCTCAGAATTCAAGATCAGTCCCCTCTGGGACAGATACAAATGAGAGAATCTGGTGATACTCCTTTCTTACCTCTTCCTCCATGCTTATTATCTTTGACTTTTTATAAAGTTTAATTCTTGTTCTTAACGTTGCTAACTTATTTTACATGCAAAATTATGCAAAATGTATTTTTATATAAGTTGTATCACAAAAAATTAAAAAGCAAGAAAATTATATTTCCTTTTGCACCTGAAGTTCATCAGTTCTCTTTCCCTGGTGGTAGATAGCATTTTTTTATCATGAGCCTTTTGGAATACTCTTGAATCATTGTATTGATCGAATAGTCAAGGCCCTCACAGTTGATCATCATTACAATATTACTGTTATTGTACACAATGATCTCCTGTTTTCTCTCTCTTCGCTTTCTATTAGTTCGTATAGGTCTTACCATATTTTTTTTCTGAACCCCTCTTCCTTCATCATTTCTTTTAGCATAGTAGTACTCCATCATAATCATATGACATGACTTATTCAGGTGTTCCCCAATTTTGAGCATTCCTCCAGTTTCTAATTTTTTTTTTCCTTGATAATTTCCTGAAAGATGCTGTCTAGGCTCTTTTTTTGATCATGGCTTTCAGGTAGTCCCATAATTTTTAAATTGTCTCTCCTGGATCTATTTTCCAGGTCAGTTGTTTTTCCAGTGAGATATTTCACATTCTCTTCCATTTTTTCATTCTTTTGGTTTTGTTTTATGATTTCTTGGTTTCTCAGAAAGTCATTAGACTCCATCTGTTCCATTCTGATCTTGAGAGAACTATTTTCTTCAGTGAGCTTTTGAACCTCTTTTTCCTTTTGCCTAATTTTGCTTTTGAAAGCATTCTTGTCCTCATTGGCTTTTTGAACCTCTTTTGCCAATTGAGTGAGCCTATTTTTCAAGGTGTTATTTTTTTCAGCATTTTTTTGGATCTCCTTTACCAAGGTATTGACCCATTTTTCATGCTTTTCTTGTATCTCTCTCATTTCTCTTCCCAGTTTTTCCTCCACCTGTCTAACTTGATTTTCAAAATCCTTTTTGAGCTCTTCCATGGCCTGAGCCCACCGGACATCCACCTCGAATGTCTGGGATAGAGAGGCCCCGAACTCCACGTCTTTCCCTGATGGCAAGCATTGTACTTCCTTATCAGAAATGATGGGAGGAAGGAATGTCTCTTCCCCAAGAAAATAGCTCTCTATGGTCTTATTTTGCTTCCTTTTTCTGGGCATTTTCCCAGCCAGTTACTTGAGTTCTGAGATTCCTCTCCACCCCCGCCTAGATCCACCCAGCTAGTGCTTGGGGTCTGAGATTCAAATGCTGCTTCCCAGCCTCAGGGCTTTCCCAGGCAGGCGCAGCTGCTATTCAATGTGAGCTTAAGTTCTGGTGCTTGGGTGGGGGCAGGGCCACCTCCCAGGCTCAGTTCCCTCAGGGGCTTTATACAGAGACCTTCAGTAATGGAGCGGGTGGGGCAGGGCCGCCTCCCAGGCTTAGTTCCCTCAGGGGGTTTATGCAGAGACCTTCGGTAATGGAGCTCCTGCCTGCTCGGGGAGTCCCGGGCTGCCACTGCTGCCTCTGCCACTCCCTCTGCCACTGCCTCCCCAGGGGACCCGAGCTACGGAGACACCCCACTCCCCTTTCAGCCTGCCCAGACGTCTCTCTCACTGACCTGGAGCGCCTGTAGGTGGAGGGACCTTCGCAGCCACCAGAGGTTCCATCCCTGAAGCCTGCTCAGGTCTGCTCCTCTGGGGCCACTTCCAGAGTGCCACGGACACCTGAGGATGGCTCTCCAGGGCTCTCTGGAATGGAAATCTCTTCCAGTGTGTTTCTGCATAGGTTCCACTGCTCCAGAATTTGTGGGGAGTTCTTTTTACGGGAAATTTATGGGCAGTGGATTCGGAGCTAGCATAGGTGAGTCTTTCTACTCTGCCATCTTGGCTCCTCCCCCCCCCCCCCAGTTTCTAATTTTTTGTCACCACAAAAAGAGCTGCTATAAATTTCTGTATATATGGGTCCTTTCCAGAAACTTTTTCTTTGATCCCTTTTGGGTGCAGACCTAGTAGTGGTGTTGGTTTAAAGAGTATGCAGTGTTGTAGCCCTTTGGGCATTGTTCCAAATTGTTCTTTGGAATGGCTGGATCACTTCATAACTCTACCAACAGTTTATTAGTGTGCCTATTTTCCCTTATCCCCTCCAGTACTTGTCATTTCAAATAGGTATGAAGTGGTACCTCAGAGCTCTTTTGATTTGCATTTCTCTAATCAATAGCAATTTAGAACATTTTTCATATGACTGTAGATAGCTTTGATTTTTTTCCTCAGAATTCCCTGTTCATATTCTATGACCATTTATCAACTGGGAAATGGGGCTTATTTTTATTCATAAATTTGACTCCATTCCATATATATTTGAGAAATAAGGCCTTTATCAAAGAAATTTGCTATAAAAACTTTTGATATTACTTCATTGTCTATGGTACCTTTTATCAAAATGTAGTTTTCCTGATTATTTCTTTTAATTAGGTCTATTTTTGCTTTTGCTTTGTCTTAAGAACATGATCACTACCCCAACCTTTTTTAATTCAGCATAAGGGATTCTGCTCCAACCACAAATCTGTTGTTTACAGCTTTTTCTTGAACTGAAAAATAAAACAATAATTTATAATCCTTTTTTTAAAAAGAGTCTGTGTTTTGCAGGTATGTTACTGTAACCCAACTATCCCAGAATTGGATAGTTCAATTTGAAGAATCCTCAGATGACCAAGGAAGACTAGTATAATAATTACTCATAGTGAATGGGGTACCTATAGTGTTAATATATTTTTGCTTAATTTGATCTTTCCCACCTATTAATAGACCAGTGTGACTTCCTTAAATCCCATGGAAGCCTAAGTCACATGTGGTGGGAGGACCTTGCTGAACAGGTGGAACAGGAAGAGTAGAGCAGAGCTGGGAGGAAGTTGGTGAGAGCAGTTAGGGCAGAGGAGAGAGAGGACACAGGCAGGCACAGCTAGTGTTGTGAGTGTTTGCTTGTGGGAAGACCCCGGAGTGGGGGAAGGGGAGGAGGAAAAAGAGGGGAGGGGGAAGGCTTGGCTATGGTATTGTCCCCTGCAGTGCTAATGTATATTAACTTCTTGATTAGTATGATGGATTTGGCTTTCTAGTGTTGGAATTCGGCTTTCTAGTGTCTAAATAAATGTTTTTCTCCTGACTTCTACATGGAGAATCTGTTATACTTTGTGATTTATAACTATGCCAGCATATTCATAGTTGCAGATGGTGCTGTGAATATTGCCTTGGTGATACAGCATCCTACTAGATTCTTATTACTGTCACTTACCTAGAGCTCTGCCAAAATAGATGGAACAACTAATGCTAGTAAACAGTCCTCAGCAATCAAAGTTGTGCCATAATCAGTGGCAGTTTTGTCTTCCTGTTTCAGCAAGAGTATCTGTAACATCAGCACCAGGGCCAGCAACTGGTTTTGTGTGATAACTATAGATAGAGCTAACCAGAATAGCCTATAGGTAGAGAAATCACTTCAGGTTTTTCCAAGGAGAGAAAGATGTTAACTCTGATATTAGATATGTGAGAACTATCTAGTTGTCTTTTTCTGCCTTTCAAACTTACGAAAACCAATTTCTTAAAGCCTGAAAGTTTCACTTTCCAGTATATTGTGTTCTGTTCATCTTAATTGAAAACACTACAAATTGACATTTGTGTCATCAATAATCTTTTAAAGTATGCTGATTTTTTAAAATTAGATATCAGTAATTTGACATTTGGACAGAGGTGACCTGATGATATACTGATAGTATCTATCTGCAAAGAGGCCAAAAAGGAGAACCATTTACAAATACAATCGTGGTAGTATTGCTGCAGGAGTAGATCTAACTTGAAAACCTATCCTCTTAGACCTAATAAATTGAGGGAACAAAACTTAAATATTTTAAATGTGAGAGAAGGAAAATGGGTAAGATAATGTTTATAGACCAAAATTTGAAATTTAAGTATTACAATTTATGTTTTTTGGTTTCCTTCTAGTTTTCCTTACTATGAAATGCTTGGGAGTTAAAATGTGAAAGTTGTTTTTAGCGAGGCCGGAAAAAGCTAGTGTTTGAAAATAGCAAGATCTGTTATTGACTGTATGTGGTCATTGGTTTGGCATGGTGCGGGTGGCTTCCTTCCTCTCCTCATTTAAATCTTTTGCTAACTTAGTGTGCATCACCAGGTTTATTAAATGGTACTTACTGTTTCCTTTTAAAATTGTTATATATAATATATAGCATATATATGCTATATAATAGCATATTTTTATGCTATTTTCTTGACAATTCTGTGGTAAATTAGTGTGACAATAATTAAATCACTTTCAGCCTTTAAGTAGCTGGAAATTGAAATTATTGAATATTTTTAGCATAATAGTACAATTTAAGGGGCTCTACTGAGTTTATTCTTGTCAAACTTTTCCTTCTAGGGAAATTGGAACTATGAGGTTATGGGATCCCCTTTCTTAACTCCTACAGAGATGAAGAAAAAGCTCATTTATTTTAGTATTTCTCAGACTTAAAAAATAATATTTCAAATTACTCTTTTTCTTGTTTATTTCAGGGAGTAAAATTTCTATCAGATTTTAAAGTCACCTTTCTTTTTGTTGAACATTTTATTCTTAGCAATTTTTATAATCATCATTATATTTTTGTTTATATTTGCATAATATAATTGCAGAAACTAGTATAAATCTTGAAAAGATGTTTATTAACTAATACTGAAATCAGTAAACAAATATTGAGTGCTTAGGTACATTATAAGGCACAAAATACATGCTGAATGTGCTATAAAAGAAAATACAAATAAAGTATTTGTTTTGTGTTTTTATGTTGGTGACTGCTATTCTTCATTCTGAGATATATTTTTACAAAATACACATTTTAAGGATTTCTTGATTCTTTATCTTTATTTTCAAGAGGTATTTACTAAGGCCTTAGCTTAGTGAGTAGCAGGTTAAAGCACAGGACTAAATCAAATAAAATGAATTTCATTAGGGATTAATATAAAGACTTACATGGGCTCAGATAAACAACTCCACAAGTATAGAATGGACAAGGCATGATTGATTATATGGTAGTTTGTCTGAAAAAGATCCCAGGTTTTTAGTGTACTTCATGCTCAAGATGAGTCAATACTGATATGGGGATTAAAAAAAAACTAATGCAACTGACTTCCATTATGGGAGATTTCTGATAGCCCCTCTGCACTCTGCTCTGCTTAGCCTACATCTTGTTCATTTGTGGACAGCACAGTTGAAAAAAAGACATTGATAAGCTAGAATATATCCAGAAGAAGGAAACCAGGATTGTGAAGAGCCTCCAGTTGATAAAATATGTTGAAGGAACGATGAATATAAGTTAATATGAAGAAGAGAATACCTGAGGGGGTGGGTTTGAAGAAAAATATTGAAGTATTTGAGGGGATGTCAGTGTGGAAGACATATTTACTCTGCTTGCTTGCAAGGATAGACAAGAATAAAGTGTTGAAGATAAATAAAGGTTTGATATCAAGAAAAAGTTCCTAACATTTGAACTATACACATATGAATAAGCTACCTGAGAATTTAGTGAATTCCCCCTCAATGAAGGTCTCCAAGTAGAGAGTGAATGACTGTTTGTTGGGGATGTTTTAGTAAGAGTTCTGTTCAGATATGGTCAGGACTAGATGGCTACTGAAGACCCTTCCCATTCTATAAGAGCCTTTATGGTGATGTTATACTTTACAAATTAAATACTACAAACTATATACCATAGGATATTGTATCTTTTCTTTCAGTCACTTATATGATGGCAAATGGTATACTATGGATTATAACTTGCAAAAAATCTATATCTTCCCTCTAATATTCATTAGAGGAGTCTATACTGGATATGGAGATGATTTTCATGAAGATATTATATTGTTAGAGGCTTGTGGATTGATAGCTATTAATGTTCTCTTGATGATCTTTGTTAGTTAATAATAAAAACTGACTTTGAAAAAAATATATATATAAATATATGGTATCATTCCTCTTTCTTCAAATACCTCGAAAGTCAAACTATCCTCACCTTTAAAACTGTGTCACCACCAGCAAGGTCCTTCTCTGTATATGTTTATTCTTTTCTAAGCACTTTTCTTGTCTTTTTTTTACTTGATTGTCATTCTTACTTCCTCCATGAACAAGACCAGAACTGTGATTTTTATGTTCACAATGTGGGAGCTACACTGGCTATGTTGGTAAAAAAAGAGTTTGTTATTAAAAATCTTCACAAATCTTTTCTTCATTTGTTTGTTCATTTGTCCTCCTTCCAAATCATCCTTAAATGCCCTCAGGATTACTTTGCTTAGTTGAGTCTCATAGCTTTCTTTGAACTAGTTTTTCCTTCCACTACTTTTTTCTGTTGTAAGAGGTAATGCTACTAACAATATTAAACAATAAGAAAAAAAAAAGGTATTTTTTTCTGCCAGTACCCATCAGAATAGGTGAAATTTAGAATATTCTTTGTGCTCATTTCAAATGTAAATTTGGACTTAGACTAGCACCCATTACTTTCATGGAACTGACCATTTTATATTTTAAATTTATTTTTAGATTTCCTTGGAAACCCTTCTCAGTACCCACACAGTCAATTAGCATTCTTATACCCTTCTTTGACTTGATATTACTTTTCCATTGTGGAGATTATTTCCTATGCTTATCACAAATAGCACTTAAGTTTTTCTTAGGAAGAAGTTCAAATACGAATATAAGAAATGGATCTTGGATGATATACTTTGACTCCGAACTTTTGACAAGATTATTGACCCTTTCTTGGTAATATTCTACCTTGAATCTTTGTTAGCAAATCTCTCTGATTAGAGTCTCATATCCAGGATGCATAAAGTGACACAAATACAAGGCATCCCAGAAGTTTTAGTGCAATTTTAAACTGACTTAAAATTTTATTTAAAACTTATGAGACACCTAGTATATGACCAAGAACCGTTTTGTGAATTTCAAAAAATACAAGTGAACTAACAGTTTTCAAGAGAATAATTGCAAACAATAAATAACCATATCAAAGATATTTCTAAGTCAGTAATAAGAATAATAAGAAACAAATCATAGCATCTCTGGAATTTCATGTCCAGCCTTCTGACAAAAATGACAAAAGAAGGAAATAATGTTAATTAGTGAGGGATTATGGAAAGATAGACATACTAATAAAATGTTGATGGAGCTAAGAATTGATCTAATCTTTCTGGAAAGCAATTTGGAATTATGGTAAGCAAGTAACTAATATTTCCATAATACTCTTTGACCCAAGGATCCCAGTGATAGATTATATACCTAGAATTTCAAAAATAGAAAGTTCCCATATACAACAGAATATTTATTAGGAGCACTTTTTGTAGTAGCAAATAATTGGAAACAAAATAAATACACATCAGTAGAGAATGGGTAAGCAAATTGTGTCATATGAATGTAATGGAATATTCTGCCATATAAGAAACATAAATATGAAGAATATAGTGAAGCAAGGAAGATTTTTGTGGACTGATGCAAAATTAAATACAATATATAAAATAATTACAATGGAAATAGGAAAAAGAAATAGCAAAATTAAAATTGACTGCTGTCTAATTATAGCAATCAAATTTGATCTTAGAAAAAAAAAGTTACCTTCCTCCATTCTTTGCAAAAGTGTGGGACTATGGGTGTGGAACATCGCATATATGGTCAGACTCAATTTATGTATAATTTAGTTTTCCTGAACTGCTTCCCTACCACCATTGCTCTCTATGTAGAGGTGAGAAGAGGGTTATATTTGGAAAAGGAAAATTATATAAAAACAAAAGATAACAATAGCTCTTTTTAAAAATTTCTGCCTCAGACTTTCCCAGAAAGTTTTTGCTCACTTTTTAGTTTTTTCCAGTTACTCATTTTGATTCAGTTATTCTTTAAAAATTGTATATTTCATTACTTGCTCTATTTAAAAACTCAGAAATATTCTCCCTTTTTTTTTTAGCCTTACGGATTTTTGGAAATTTATTTTTCGGATGCAGATAAAGAAAACTTTTGTCATTCTCTCTTATCTTGACAACGTTTCACTCGAACGAGTTTAATAAGCACTTGTAGATAGAAAAAGTTTTTCTGGTCTAACTAATGATTCTCTTACCATGTTTTTCTTACTTGGAATCAGTTCTTGCCTTTAAAGCCATTTTTAAATGAACTGGGTTTCCCCACCCTCCCATTTGCAAAACAAAAAGATTATATGATTTACCTGGGTTGTAATCCTAGCCCAGGCATGGTGACTTGCAATGAGCTGACTATTTTTTTTTATTATTAACTGCTCAAGATAAGAAGTTTCATGTTTTGAAGATATTTTGATAAGCTACTTCTTGCATTCCATTCTTTTGTCTAAAAGCTAAAGATTCAGCTTGATTTTTAGATCATGGTTGTTAAGATTATTTAGGTCTGAAATTCATATCTAAAAACAGAAAAACTACTTCAAATTGGGCAATACAACTTTGCTGCCTTGTTGTTTCTCTAAGCCTTGTCATTGAAACATAAATCATCAGGTTCATCTTCCAGGTTTCTGAAACTTTTAATATGTGTAGTTCTTCTCTGTAGAAAATAGATCTTGTAGCTAATGGTAGATTTGAATATCTGTATTTAGATGTGGAAATATTGGTTCAGCAGAAGTAGCAACCTGTTGTTATATGTAGTCTCTCCCATTAAAATGTAAGCTTCTTACGTGCAGGGACTCTTATTTTTCCCTTCTTTCTATCCCTAGCACTTAACAAAATACTTTGCATATAGGATATGTGTGGGTGAGTGCCTGCCCAAACTAAACAACAGTACTTAATCATTTTCTTCTTATCCTTACCCCTATATTATGGAAGTTCATCCCAATTACTAAGTCTAGATCCCAAGGGACTATCAACCGGCACATCTGGTAGCTTTTCCTTGTCTCCACGCGATTTGGAATTTGATTTCCCTATTCTCTCAGGTGGCTGCTTTACCAACTCAAAGAGTCTAGGCGAGTTCATAGGGCTTCCCCTCACAGGACTTCAGTTTCCTCAGACGTCTTACAGACCTCTCTGCTTAGACTGTGGGGAACCCAGTCACCCAGAGGGTTGCTGTTCTGGGCTTGCGACACTTTGTGTGCTTATTCCTGCATAGGTTCCAAGCCCTCCCGGTCCCCTTACCTGCGTCTTATGTGACTGAAAATTTCTTTCACTTCACATAGGTGGCCATGGTGGTCTTCTGATTACTGGTGGTGTAGAACTTTAGTTTTGCTACTCTGAGATCTCCCTTCAGGCTTTTCCCTCCTCAGGGGAGCTAGTGCCAAACCAGTCGAAACCCGGAGGCCACCAGAAAAGTCTGGCGCGACACTTGTCCCTGAATTTAGTTTGAAGGAGTTCCCAAAAAGGGGATGCAATCCTGGATGAGCCCCCAAAACTGTGTGGGGTACAGAGACCCTTGTCAGTGAATCAGAGATATTAGCAAAAAGAATAGTTCTATTTATTGACTTTCTTGAGAAAGGGCTCCCTCAGAGCACCCAAAAAATGGCACTGATCAAAGACAGTGGAGGTGTGCTCAGCTCAGCAGATTATATGGGTCCTAACTGCAATCCCCTCCTCCCAAGCCCCCTTCCTCAGAGCTCACTGGTGCAAGTCCTGAGGGTACAATCTATTCGTGGCAATCTACTCCAGAACAGAGAACAAAGACAGTTTCACAAACTCACCTGGAGACAAGGACAGGTGGGAAGTTTTTGGAAGAGTAAACAGTTTTAGAAATAGAAGCAGGGGGAGGTGTTATTCCTCCCAGTTACGTGCCTAAAAACAAGGGGGGGGGAAGTCTGGGAAAGTACAGAATGTGTTGAAATATTTCTTTACAAGGTCAACCTGCTGCAAATGTTTCAACCGAACCAGAAAAAATTAACTCTTTGAGGAGGCTTCTCTCCTGAGATATGCTCAGAGATCATCTCTCACAGACACATCTAATAAATGTTGGTGGATTATTGATGACTAGTTATTAAAAGATTTTTTTTGTTCTTTCTAAATCATAGGAAGTGCACATGGCGTAAGATAAAATCCATGTATATGGTCAGCACAACTACTGTAGCACAAGTTAGCGGCCCAGCCCTTATCCTTATCATCTATTGTACAACCAACCAGTAAATAAATCAATATTTGTTAAGTGCCCACTATGTACCAGGGATACAAAAAGAGGCAAAAGTGCCCTCAAATAGTTTACAGTCTAATGGGGGAGAAAACATACAAAGAAGTACAGACAAAGTAAACTATACAGGAGAAATAGAAATTAAACACAGGAAGGCACTGGAATTAAGAGGGGCTAGGGAAAACTTCCTGTAGAAAGTGGGTTTTAGTTGGAACTTGAAGGAAGACAGAGGGAGGTTAGTAGCCAAAGCAGAGATGGGAGAGTGTTCTAGGCATGAGAGACAACTAATGAAAGGGTCTTCTTTACTGGAAGAGTAAAATTTCATCTCTAAGATTTTAAAGTTGGTTCAACAAAACTATTTTGGGTCATTGACACCTGAGTCATGCTAAGAATTTAAATAATATACACCAACAACTATAAAGTAGAAAACATTTAAGAAAATACGATTAGAAACAATACGGATATTTACCAAATGCCCACCAACGACAAAACAGTCTGCTACCTATTGTTTCACTGCATGACTGATTATAGCTGAACACATGCCCCAGTCTGCCCTGCAACACAACACAGAAGTTGGAACTTCACACAATATTTAAGAATAATCCAACTAGAAGTTTCTTATTGTATGTCATCCTTGCCCCACCCCCAACCAAACCATACTTTATGGTATTTCAGTTACCATAATATGCATTAAAATTCACATCACTCAATTACCGTGGGTATTAGGGAAATTGCATTTGCATTTTAGTTTTCATAAAACACCAGAAAACTTCCACAGACAAAACACAGGTTGAGCAGTATAGTCTGGCTCCATCCTTCTCTGTAAGATTTTACAAACAAAGTTATGCTTTTTACCAGTATTTCCCTTGGCCACCATATTTCTCCATCTGGCAACTAAGTAGTGTTTTCTGACAAGTGAAGGATAAAAGCAAGCTGCTCAAGGAGGTGTTGGATTGCCAGGAATCAGAGGTCTGGACCTGTGCCTTGCCATCCTCAAGGAGACCTACAGCCAGAACATTTTAATTACATACTACAGAACATGCTACAGACCTTGAGGCTTGAGCAGAAAAATCTGTAAAGTCACTCTGAGGAATTTCCTGTTCATGTTTATAATGCCACCAAGAATGGTAAAATATCCTCTACTTCATACCAGCTGATATTGGATAGGAGCTATATTTGCCTGTTGAGTTGTGTTTTGGAGTCTTAGAATATGGTGAAGACCATTATTGCATCCCTTGACTAAGAGACCAGTTGAAAAAGTCTTTTTCTTTAGTTTGTGGCCTCAGGTCAGAAAAACCTAGAAGGGAAAATACAGTGGTATAAGTGCTTCAAATCTGATGTCAAGAACTCTAGCCAGAGAATTGAGGCCCTTTATGAAATCTTAGGGTCCTTGGGGAAAAAAATAAGATAGACAAGTTAGAATGTCATCCTCTTTATTCTTCCTCTGCCTGCCCTAGGTAGGTAAAAGACTGAAAAATCTGCCAGTCTAGAAAATAGCCCTGGAGAATGGTTAGGGTCCTACAAAAACAATGCACCATAACTTCCTCTTAACAGAGTAGTCAGTAGAGCTCCTTTATGAACTGGAGGACAGGAACAGTAGAAAACTAACCAAACAACCCTGAGAATAACTTGTCTACCAGTTAGAGAGCTTTTGGACTTAGACAAATGGGCCAGTATGAAGAATATCCAGATCACAATTCAGATGTAGCAGAAATTACATTTTGATCTTTTCTTGATGGTCAGAGAAAGCAAACAAGACTGACTTTTCATATTAGATGTCTCTGCCGCTGGGTTAATGCTAAATTCAGTTAGAGAATCTACCTGATCAAGAGTGGAAGAGGCAGCACTGGAAATAGCTATCATCAGTTTAGGCTGTCTGTGAAATTAGGATTGGTACTGCAGGTCAGAGGATCTCAGGATATTAAGGTTGCAGAACTGACCTTTGGCATATCCATACAATATGACTTGTGATGATATTGATTTATGAGACTCCAGGAGCAATGAAAGAATGTAGGCAGTGAATATTAGTGGAGTACATGTAATATACATGTGGTACCTCAGGATGTACTAGGAATAAAATGTCCAGGTCTGGAATGCAGTAGACAACATTGCTATGTATGTTGTATATGGCAGATGGCGTTTGTATTTTGATTATATTAGGTACCTTTCTTTTATGTGTTAGCTATTATGTGTGACCTGTATATCTAATCTACTTATTTCACTTTGTTGTTTTGTGCCATTATGTATCGCATATGATTTGTGAATTTACTCTGCTGTTGGCAATTTTTATATATGTTTTAGCTATGTGTGTTTTATGTTATGATTCTCCTGACCCACACAGATGATCTACTGCATGCAGGTTTGATAAGGATATTGTATTATTATTTATCTGAATGTGTGCTATGTAGCTAGTAAATTAATGAATTATTATTTTGATATGTATTTATAAACTGTCCATATGACATGGAATGTGGAATGGAGGGCCAACGTGTACGAAAACAATAGTGCACAGAAAGATACAGGAGAAAGGAACTTTTACTACAGGGATGATAGCATTAAATTACTAGGATTAGGAGAAAAGGATTTGGGGGTTTGCCTGTCATAAGATTCAATTTAATTCACTTCAGCAAGCATTTTTTAAGTTATTTGAACGTACTTGGCATTGTGCTGGGAATAAAAAGCCAGAAGTGAAGCAATTACTACCCTCAAGGAGTTTACGTTCTGTTGGAATAGATAGCATGTATGTAAATAAGCATATACAAAATAAATGCAAAGTAGTTTTGTGGGAGCAAGGTATTAGCTGCTGGGGAATTAGGAAAGACATTGGTGTTAATAAATGACTAGTATTCGGGTCCCATAGGCCATGTGACTCAGACTGAGCACCCCATTTTTAGCCTCTTCCTAAGATGACAAGGGAAGAAAAAGGAGAAGTATGTGCCAGGTCCTGTGCTAAGAGCTTTACTTATGTTATCATTTGATCCGTACATTTAGAATATGAACTGCACATGGAGCAAGTGCTCCGCACTCCCTCTCCTATTCCCCAGAAGCTCAAGTTGTCTGGCTCCAGCCTTCTGAACATAGTGACTGGAGTGTAGCGAGGCTTACACATGTTCGCTGATTATTTAATTGATTAATTGGCCCCCTCAGGTTTGAAAATTCTGATGAATGTGAATCTCCTTTTGGTTTGGTCTGTCTACCTTTTGCTATCAGAAATCCATTTCCTGTTCATGATTTATCATGTCACCTTGTTTATCATTTGTCAGACACCCTTTTTGTTCCACACTTAAGTATTTCAGCTAGAACATATATATATATATTTGACTACAGCTGCCTTAGCAAAGACATTTTAGATAATTATCATCATACATATGTATATACATATTAGTTATTATCATACATAGATATGCACATACATATATAGTATATATGTATATACTCATATATCCTTGAATTTGTGATTTATCACAAAATGATCATATTTTTAAAATATTTAATTTCATACTTTAATTAATAACTTGATTTTCTTTATTCAAATATGCTCACTCTATTATTGATAATCACTATTTAATTATCCACCATATTAAACACAGCATTCAACTTAAGCTATAGAGCAAAAACTCTAGTCCTTTCTCAAACTAAAATTTTACTGCAGAGTACAACTCCAAAGAGCTGGCCATGTTATTTGAATGCCAAACATATGCTTGCCTAAAAGACTATTTTTACAGAAAACTCACACAAGTCAAGTGCTCACATGGTGATCAGAAGAAACAATACAAGGACATTCTCAAGGTCTCTCTGAAGAACTTTGGAATTGTGATCGCATGACAGGAGACATTGGCACAGGACCATCCTGCATGCCATGCCCTCATCAAAGTATGTGCTGTATTCTGTGAGCAAACCAGAATTGAAGTAGTTCAAAAGAAAAGTAAGATGCACAAATTCAGAGAATCTACCCCAAATATTCATATGGTCTATTTTGCTCCACCTGCAGTAGAGCCTTCTGAGCTTGATTGGTCTGATCAGCCATAGTTGGGTGCACTGTAACTTGACTCTTAACACAGTGATGTCTTTTTGGTCCTCTTTAAGAACAAAAGACAACAACCAACCAACCAAAGCAAAAACAAAACAGCCAGACATTTTTGATAACAAAGGAAACTTTCTATACATTAAGCTGATTATTTCTTTTACTCTGAGACCAGTAATTCAATGTTTAAAGTTTTGCATTTTGGGTTTTGCACAAGATCTCTTAACACTTATCTCTTAGTTGACTTTTGATAATAAAAGTTTATTTTTTGCCCTTTTTACATGAAGTACTAATAATTTAATATTTCAAAGTACATTTGAAAATCTGCCATGACATAGGATAAATCTGTAAAAATACTGTTAAGATGATTCCTAGTTTTATAGGATGTCCCCAAAATTCTTAGTGAATTCAGTTTTAAGCTACTAAAGGAAGACTTTGAATTACTTACTAAACTCCATTATGAGCTGAACTGGATGACAAGATAAAATGAATTTCAAGAAATCAGAGATTTTTGAGTTATGTCAGTAAAGTGAAAGAAAATCATATTGACTTTAATACCAAGAAGATAAATACTAGCATTCAATTATATGATAATAACTGATTTCTTAAGAATGGGTATAAACTTACAATAGAAAAATCCCACAGAAAATGGTAGACTTTCCTTGAAAATGTTCAGTCATGAATACATCTGTGTTAATCTTGTCATGATTTGATTTGAGACTGCATATATTCCTATTCAAGGAAGCTCTTAAAGTAAATATATCAAAATGGTCAAATTATATTCACTAACTTCTTACTAACATAGAAATATAAACTAGTTAGCCAAAGCGGGGAAAAAGGAAAGGAAAGGAAAGGAAAGGAAAGGGGAAAGGAAAGGAAAGGAGAAAGGAAAGAGAAAGAAGGAAAGGAAGGAAGGAAAAGGAAAGGAAAGGAAAAAGGAACAAGGAAAGGAAGGAAAGGAAAGGAAAGAAAAAGAAAGGGAAGGAAAGGAAAGGAAAGGAAAGGAAAGGAAAGGAAAGGAAAGGAAAGGAAGAAGGAAAGGAAAGGAAAGGAAGGAAGGAAAGGGGAAAGGAAAGGAACATAGGAGACGGAAAAGGAAGGGAAGGGAAAGGAAGGGAAGAAAATCAGGGCAAATATGTAACTGGAGGAATATCACATTATGGTCAGAAATACTTCAGATGTTTGATATCATTTATGTAGATAATTCTCTTGAGGACCTAGGTGATCTATGGCCAGAAAATTAAGGAGAAAAATTAGAGGCAGTTTCTTAAAGTAGACTATTTGTGATTCTGTGAACTTTACTTAATATCATTCATTACCACTAGATTTATTACTATTGGATTTTCAACAATCCCTCACACTAAAGATTCTCATCCAATGCCCTCTCTACCTACCGAAGCCAAACCTAGAACAAAAGGGTAGTTCTTACATTCTAACTTTCTAGATATCTAACTCTACTATACCTTTATGTTTATGTTGAGTATATGGTCACACGCCACATTTTCCCTCTTGGATGTAGCTAAGTAGCAAAGTGAATAGAACCCTGGGCCTGGAGTCAGGGAGTTCAAATCTAGTCTCTTAAACTTACTAGTTGTGCAAACCTGAACAAGTCATACAACTTCCATTTGCCTCAGTTTCCTCATCTGTAAAAGGGGGATAATAATAGCACCTTCCTCCTGGGGTTGTGTGGATCAGTTAGATAAAAACTGTAAAGAGCTTACAGTGTCAGGCAAATAATAAGTGCTATGTAAATATTAGCTATTATTGTTATCATCATCATCTTTTGTGTCATGGACTCCTTTGGTGGTCTGGTAAGGGCTTTGGACCCCTTTTCAGAAAAAATATATTTTACATGCATAAAATACCTAAGATTACAAAAAAATTATATTGAAATAGTTATCAAATTTTTTTCACAAACCACAGCTTAAGAACTCTTGAAAGTCTAAATCAATTACCCTTTTCTGTGAAAATTCAGCTCATATTCAAGATATTTTATATTTGATTTATTAGATTCCTTTGCTTCTCATAGGCATATTTTGTTGGTTAGGAAAAATGAAAGGAGTTTTTCCAGAGTGCTTTATATATGTGCTCAACACATATCTATTATCTATGCTGCTACTCATTTGTTACTTACCATTTGCCTGTACTGGTATTTATCTTACGTCCTGTCTTTTCACCTACATTGCATTGTATCTTTATACTTCTTTGGATCCTTAGCATAAAACACAGTTAAATGCTCAGTAATTGTTGAAGATGATGTCCTCTAACCACAGGTGTCCCTCAGGGTTCTGTACTAGACCCTTTTTTCTTTTCCCTCAATACTACTTCTTTTGGTATTCAGCTCTCAAGGATTTAATTACCATCTCTATGTTGATGATTCTCAAATCTTACCTTTCTTGCCCCAATCTCTCTATTGATTTCCAATCTCATATCTCCAGCAGGCTTTCTGACATCTCAACGTAAATGTCCAGTAGACATCTTAAATTCAGTATGTCCAGAACAGATTTCATTTTCTTTTCCCCTAATTCTTTCCCACCTCCTACCTTCCTTGTTACTGTAGAAGGCAACACCATTCTCCCAGTCCCTCAGGCTCCGAATTTGGAGCCTTCCTGAATATCTGACTGTGTCTCACCTCCCCACCCATATCCGAGCTGTTGCCAAGTACTGCCAATTTCATCTTTGCAACAACTCTCTAATGTGCCCCCTTCTCTCCTTTGACAGTGCCACCACTCTAGTGAAGGTCCTCATCAACTCATGCCTAAACTATTGCAATAGCTTTCTGGTGGGTCCACTTGCCTCAGTCTCTAACCACACCAGTCCATCTTCCAACCACTGATCCCCCAGTTTCCTTTAATTCCCACTTTTTTCCTCAAGCTTTTCCCAACTATTTTTAATACTAATGCCTTCCCTTTGTTAACTGTTTCCTATTTATCCTGTGTATATATTTTGTATATATTTATGCATGTTGTCTCCCCCCATTAGATTGTAAGTCCCTAGAGGGCAGAGATGGTTTTTTGCCTCTTTTTGTATCCCCAGCGCTTAGCATAGTACCTGGTATATATTAAGTAGTTAGGAAATATTTAATGATTCATTGATTGATGATTGCCTATCTTTTAATAGTTTATCATCAAATGATGTAATGATACACTATTAGACTTGATCACAAAAACATGATTACAAGTCTTAAAACCTTTGAGTCAGTTAAGGACTTAGAGTTATTTCACCAGTTTCACTAATGTCACCTGAAAGTCACACTTAAACATTTATTGAACACCTTTTACAGGCAGGGTCCTCTGATTGATATGAAGGTTATCCCTGAGAGGAGGAACGGTGTCCTGAAATTTGGAAGGTAAACCACATCCTCAACATGAACACAAAGGAATATTAGATTTAGTTTTCTAAAAAAATAACATGTAAGGTAATTGTCTTTTTTATCTAGTTTTGGCTTTGGTAGGTAAGAAGGGCATTGGATAAGAAATTTTAGTGTGCAGAACAGTTGTTCAAAATCTTATAAACAAAATAGGCTTAACTAGTGATGATGACAAATATTATATCAGGCAAGGTCCACAGAGTCACATTTAACCTACTTCAAGAAACTTCCTCTAATTTTTCTCCTTAATTTTCTGACCATAGATCTCCTTCCTGGTCGTAGAAAGAGTACATATCAATGATATCCATCATCTGAAGTATTTCTGATGAACAAATGTATTTTTCCTTTGTTTTCTTTCATCTTAACCAAATCGAGAATTTGATGATATCCTAACCACAATGAATTCAGTCAGTAAAATGCGTTGCTTTTCTTAGTTGAACAGGGCATTTTTGATTGCCATTTGGGTCAATTAACACAAGAAAAACTTTTCACTAAGACTATATTACTTATACTATCCAATTGGCCATCTTTTACCAATTTCTTTATTTTTAGTTTTTAACATTCATTTCCACAAGATTTTGAGTTCCAAATTTTCTCACCATTTCTCCCCTCCCTGACCCCAAGACACCATGCATTCTGATTACCCTTTCCCCCAATCTGCCCTCCCTTCTATCACAATCCTCCCTTCCCTTATCCCCATCTTCTCTCTTTTCTAGTAGGGCAAGATAGATTTCTGTGCCCCATTACCTGTATTTCTTATTTCCCAGTTGCACGCAAAAAGAGTTGTCAACATTTGTTCCTAAAACTTTGAGTTCCAACTTCTCTCCCTTCCTCCCTCCTCACCCATCCCCACTGACAAGGCAAGCAATTCAATATATGCTATACATGTGTAGTTAGGCAAAAGGCTTCCATAATAGGCATGTTGTAAAAGACTAATTATATTTCCCTCCAACCTGTCTTGTCCCCCATTTATTCTATTCTCTCTTTTGACCTTGTCCCTCCCCAAAAGTGTTACTTCTAATTACTCCCTCTTTCCACTTGCCCTCCCTTCTATTATCCCCCATACCGTACTTCTGCCCTTCTCCCCTACTTTCCTGTAGTATAAGATAGATTTTCATGCCAAATTGAGTGTGCATGTTATTCCCTCCTTAAGCCAAATGTGATGAGAGTAAGCTTCACTTTTTTCCTCTCATCTCCCCTTTTTCCCCCTCCATTGAAAAAGCTTTTTCTTGCCTCTTTTATGAAAGATAATTTACCCCATTCCATTTCTCCCTTTCTCCTCACAATATATGCCTCTTTCATCCCTTAATTTTATATATATATATATATACACATATATACATGTATGTATGTATATATAAAATATATATATAATCCCTCCAACTACCCAAATACTGAGAAAAATTTCAAGAGTTACAAATATTATTTTTCCATGTAGGAATGTAAATGGTTCAACTTTAGTAAGTGTCCCTTATGATTTCTCTTTACTGTTCATCTTTTCATGCTTCTCTAAATCCTTGTTTTTGAAAGTCATATTTTCTATTCAGTTCTGGTCTTTTCCTCAAAAGTGCTTGAAAGTCCTCTATTTCATTGAATGATGATTTTTTTCCCCTGAAGTATTATACTCAGTTTTGCTGGATAGGTGATTTTTGGTTTTAATCCTAGTTCCTTTGACTTCTGGAATATCATATTCCAAGCCCTTCAATCCCTTATCATAGAAGCTGCTAGATCTTGTGTTATCCTGATTGTATTTCCACAATACTCAAATTGTTTCTCTCTGGCTGCTTGCAATATTTTCTCTTTAACCTGGGAACTTGGCCACAGTATTCCTACGAGTTTTTCTTTTTGGATCTCTTTCAGGAGGTAATCAATGGATTCTTTCAACATTTATTTTACCCCCTGGTTCTAGAATATAAGGTTTTCCTTGATAATGTCATGCAAGATGATACCTAGGCTCTTTTTTGATCATGGCTTTCAGGTAGTCCCATAATTTTAAAATTGTCTCTCCTGGATCTCTTTTCCAGGTCAGTTGTTTTCCCTATGAGATATTTCACATTATCTTTTATTTTTTTCATTCTTTTGGTTTTATTTTCTAATTTCTTGGTTTTTCATAAAGTCATTGGCTTCCAACTGCTCCATTCTCATTTTTAAAGAAGTATTTTTTTTTAGTGAGCTTTTGAACCTCTTTTTACATTTGACCCATTCTGCTTTTTAAAGCATTCTTCTCCTTATTTGGCATTTTGGACCTCTTTTGCCATTTGGGTTAGTCTATTTTAAAGGTGTTATTTTTTCAGCATTTTGGGGGTCTCCTTTAGCAAACTGTTGACTTGCTTTTCATGATTTTCTTGCATGGCTCTCATTTCTCTTCCCAATTTTTCCTCCACCTCTCTTACTTGATTTTCAAAATCCCTTTTGAGCTCTTCCATGGCCTGAGACTATTGCATTTTTTTTGGAGGTTTTGGATACAGAAGCCTTGACTTTGATGTCTTCCTCTGATGGTATGCTTTGTTCTTCCTCATCTGAAAGGATGGAAAAAAATACATGTTCACCAAGAAAGTAACCTTCATCGTCTTGTTTTTTTCCCTTTTTGGGGCATTTTCCCCACCAGTTACTTGACTTTTGAGTCCTTTGTCAAATGGAGGGTATACTTTAGGGACCTGTAAGTTCTCAATTCCTCCAGGGTGGCACAATCAAGGGAGAGGAGTTTACTCCTCTCCTGGCCTGCATTCTGTTCTGGAAGCAACCACAAGCTTTTCTGCCCAGGATCTGCAAGTAGAATTCCCTTTCCAGAGCCTCCCCTATCCAGAGCCTCCACCAGCTCCACCACACCAGCGCTCCTCCTCACCCAAGGACCACAACTCAGGACTGAGACCCAGATCAGCCACTTGATTCCTCCAGGTCTTTTGGCCCAGGGCTCTGCTGTCACAGTGGCTGCCTCAGCCCTGGGACCAGGGCTAGAGTGGGACCCTACTCCCTTCTCACTCAGGTGAAAGAGTTTTCTCACTGACCTCTGAAGCTGTCTTTGGCATTTGTGGGATGAGAAATCTGAGAACTGCAGCTGCTGCCTGCGTTTCCATGCCCTGAAGCCTGCTCCAGTCCTGGCCATGCCACACTAAGAAGCCAAGGCTGGGCTGTTTCCAGGCTGTTTTGGGCTGGAAATCTCTTTTACTCTGTTGTGTTGTGGCTTCTGCTGCTCTAGAATGTGTTTAGAGTCATTTTTTACAGGTATTTTATGGGCTATGGGAGTAGAGCTAGAGCTGACTCACCCTTCTACTCTGCCATCTTGGCTCCACCCCCACCCCCCCTCTAATTAGCCATCTTGAGATAGGTTGTTGTTCTCAAGAGGTATTGGGGAAGAGAATGTGAATTGCTTAAAAACCCATCACCACTAATAGTGAAACAATTATAAATGTACGAATGACCAGCTGTTTGTTGTAAGATTTATCTGGTGTTTTTTATTATTTATTTATCTTCTTGAACTTAAATAAGGAGTTAAACAGACATATTTATGAGTTTCAGTTAAGAGATAACAAAGCCGTGTGATCCCCGTACAAAGTACTGTTTAACACTCATATCCTCCGTGAAGTGTCCTTTAGCTATAACCCACTACATATTCTGTCACTTTGCCATTATTACCTTCTCAGTTAGGTACATAATTATATTCTCCAAAATTTCTTCCTATATATTTAATTTATATCTCCCTTTCTTGTTTAACCGTAAATTTGCAAGCAGGAGGTATCAGTCTAACTGGACCATTTAAGACCTTTTCTTCTTTTTGCTCTGACTTGGTAGTAATTTTTTAATGACTAGAAAGAAACTCAGCACAATTCTGGCTCTGCTTCATTGCCTTTCTTTTTCCAACTTCCCCTATTGTTCCACCCCAGAACCTAAAGACTATTATTGAATTCTAGCAGTCTAGTTTAGAGAAGCTATCCAGGTTAACTGTTTCACAAGTATTTGCATTTCTACTAAAATTGTGTGCTTTATCATTGATAGTTATGTTAACTGGTTACTTCCCTGTTATTATTGAATTGATTTAATTCAGTTTTCATTTGTTCATTGTGCTTGTGGAAATAAAATTAATCAGAGTACTATCATATTAATTTTGGTTGTAGAGGTTGGAGATTTGAAGGAGCTGCAGACATTAGACATTTCTACCAATCGTTTGCTAACTTTACCAGAGAGGCTTCATATGTGCCTTTCTCTGCAGTATCTAACTGTGGACCGAAATCACTTATGGTGTGTACCTCGCCATCTTTGCCAACTTCCTAGCCTCAATGAACTCTCCATGGCTGGAAACCGTCTTGCATTTTTGCCACTTGGTAAGTGATTACATTTGAAAATAAAATTTTTATTAAAAATATTTCACTATCTAAGGGAAAGAAGCTTCTTTTTTTTCTTTATACACTTTTAAATCAGTTTTTATAGTATCTATCACTACTGCTTAACAGAGAAGGATTATTTTAAGTCTTAAGTCTTCCATTTTTACTGTGGAAACATTTTTATACCCAGAAAGCACTTATATAAATATTCCTACTTCTTATTTTAAAAAGGTTTTTATATTAAAGTTTGAAACATGTGACAGGATATAAGTATTCTGAAAGTGAAATTAAAATATTAACAGCAGCAGTAGTAGTTCACATATATAATGAAACTCAGAATGGCATGGTGTTTAGGGAGTTGTCCTCAGAGCCAGAATAAACTGGGTTCAGCTTCAACTTCTGACACATACTGATTGTGTGACTCTTAGCAAATCACTTAACCTCTCACTGCTCTGAGCAGCTGGACTGTAATTTATAGAGAAGGTGCCAGTGTGGAGAGAGAGAGAGAGAGTCAGAAATGAAGAGAGTTAAAGTTAGAATTTTCTCCTCTGGGAAGTCATCGCTGAAGTCATAAATGTTGTTGTAGTTTGTCCTTCATGTTTTGAACAGGACCAGTGACATCACAAGGGTGATGTCTAACATGCTCGTGAATTGGATTTCAGTGAGGCAGGACTGCACAAAGTCATCAGCCTGCTTCTCTCCTCCAGAGTCATCAGTCATAGCCTAGTTGCTACATGATAAACCTGTTTTATATGGCCTGCTTTTTTTAAGTGGTTGAGGAAGCTATTGAGTTTCCTTGCTTTCTGTTAGTATCCAAAATTTTCCTGAGCTCCTGCTATCTTCTGAGACTGCCTTCCTGACCTAATATAGCTGATCAACTTGGGTCCTTGTGGAAGAAGGGAGCAGTATTTTATTTGATTTAACATCCCTTTTAAATTAGTTCTTTTAATCTCTTATCAGTAGAATTGTTTTTATTGCATTTCATGATCTATAAGTACTTTATTGCATTTTAATCCCCAAACCTGAATCACTGGCCTGGCGCTGAGTTAGGCCTTACCTAAAATGCCCTATTCCTATCACATTTATATTGCCCTTTACCATTTAGAAATATTTTTTCCTTTCAACAACCTTGTGAAGTAAATAATAAAAGTACTAGCAAAATCTGACTCCTCTTTTTATACAAGAAGAAAACAAAAACAAGAAAGGCCTTTATAACTTGCTCCAGTTTGCAGAATTCATGTAAACCCATTTATTTGAATGCAAATCCAGTTTTGACAAAAGATGTGGTATATGTTTAAAAAAAGGTGCACATTAATGAAAAATTGACTTCCAACTAGAGAGAGAAATTCTTTTTGCTAGAAGTGCTCTAGTACTGAAGTACGAAGGTACTATAATCAGTGATGGAATCAGACCAAAAAAAAATTTAAAAATAAAAAATCTGTAGCATTTTTGAAGGCTTCTACAATTGACTATACCACCTGTTGAATTACAAATGTCATGTGGCCAATAGTAATATATTATCCATCGTAAATTTCTGTGTTTCAGTTTGAATCACCATTTGTCAAAGAACATAATAAACCTCTGGGATAAGCAATGCATTTATTTTCACTAAGAATTAAATTATTTCCCTAACTTGTAAACAAAAAGTGTCATTTAAAAATTGAAATATGCAGCCCCAAAGAGCCTTAAATTGTCATAATAACTATCATGCTTTTTTATTCACAAAAGCATTTTTTCTCTTTGTGAATAATTTGTCTCTCAGGGCAATAACTGGATCTATCATTGTTCCCTTGGAAGAAAAGAAACTTTTGCCAACATATTATGTATTTTATTTTTACTTTCCAACTCAAAAATCTCTTCAAGAACTCTTTAAAAACACTGGAAAAAATAAAATTCCCTCAGTCAACCAACAGTTAATTTTCATAATTTTTTGGGGAATTACTGTTCCCTAAGTAACAAATTATTTATTCAAAAAGCTAAACAAAGAAAACTTTCAGAAACAAGCAGCCTACCTAGGTAAACAGATCAAGAATGGGAATGATGTGACAAAGGAAAAGAAACATAATTTGATATTTTTTTTTTTAAAGAATGAATGTGCCTTATTTTCTAATCACCATCTCATAGGGCAGACATATACATACATACATACAGACACATATATATGCCTGTGTACAGACTTTTCAAAGGCATAAGCCGAGAAAGATTATTTGTCTTCATGAATAGGAATGCAAGTATGAATAACCATGTTGTTTTTATGTTTCCTCGGTCGTGTATTTCTCACCAGTAATGAGCCTTTGAAGTACTGGCCATTTTTGGCATAGTGGTCACATCAATATCTCTGTTTCAGGGTTTTATTGGACGCTTTGGTTGCCATCACCAGTCTTTTTATCTGCTGATGAGGATCTGCCTGCCAGAAGCTTCTGCCTTTCCCTTATTTCCAAACCCATCCGTGCTCACACTCTCTATGTTAGCCAAACTCTCTCGTTTCTGTCCGTCAGTTGCAGAGCACTAGAGAAGCCCTGCTAGGGTTGGTTTTTCTCTAAACAGAAAATATGTAACAGCTGTGAACTTGAGGCAAGAAACAGTGTTACCAAATTCTTTCCTGGTTCTGGTACCGTTAACCTATTCTTCATTTGCTTTGCCTTAGTGATAGAGGAAATCATGCACATCTGCTGAGTCAGTGCACTAGGTGTGTGCTATCTAATTCTTAACTGAACCTTCACTTCTGTAATAGTTCCCTAATTGATTTCCTATCACATCCCTCAAAGTAGCTGCTTGAAGCCTTTGTCCTAAAAGCTCCCATACCATACCCTACCCATTCTCTCTCAGAAGAGGTCCTTACTTTACTGGTGAAAATAAAGGGCATTTTCGATGAATCTGTCTTTTCTTTTTTCCTGCATCCCAAACCCCTTGATGTCATCCCCCATTTCTTCCTGCATTCCAGTCTCTGATGAAAAATTGCCATTATGCTCATCAGTGCCAGCCCTTGTGTCCTACATGTACCCTTGGTCCTGTTTCTTTCCATCTCCTCTGGAAGATTTCACTTATAATCATCCTCTCTCTCTAATTTTTACTCTCTCCCTTACTACAGGGTTCTCCCACACTGCTTATAAACATGCCCATGTCTTCAAGATCCTTAAAAAAGCCTTACTTCACCTTATCTCACCCTCCTATATCTTAGAAGAACTGTTTCCACCTTCTCTCCTCTCACTTTTAAATTATTTTTAATCTATCTTGCAACCTCAGCACTTAAGTGAATTGATTTCTCCAAAGTTACTAGTGATCTCTTAATCAATTACTCTTGATTCCTAGTTTCCTTTTTCTTCCACTCCATCTAGGCCAGGCCCCAGTTATGTGTACTTAACTTTGTTCTCCTGTTATCTTCTTAACAACCACAACAACACACACACACACACACATTCCTACTGTGTACCAAGCACTGTACTTAGCCCTGGTAATACAAAAAGAGGCAAAAGACAGTTCCTTCCCTCAAGTAGCTTACAATCTAATAAAGGAGAAAACATGCAAACTTATTTATAAAGCAAGCTATATATGGGATGAATAAGAAATAATTAACAAAGGGAAGACATTGGAATTAAGAGGAACTAAGAGAGGCTTCCTGCAGAAAGTGAGATTTTAGTTGATATTAAAAGGAAGGCAGGGCGGTCAGTAGTCACAATGGAGGAGGGATAGCATTCCAGGCATGGGGGACAATCAGGAAAAATGCTCGTGTTTTTGACTTGTGATTCCTTAGTGTGGTGCCAGAGCAAGTTAGACAACTGTACAAGAGTGGGTACATGACAGATATGTTATCTAATCATAATTTTATCTTTACCGCTATATGTAGGTCTTTATATATTTCCTTAATTGACTTTCTATCATATTCCCCAAAGTGACAGTTCTAACGCTCCTCTCTGAAGCTTCCTATACCACACCCTTCTGATTCCCTCTCAAAAGAGAACTTTGCATCATATTTTATTGACAAAATGGAAATAAAGCCATTTACTTTATGGCCAAGTAAACCAAGTGATGGAGTATCTTATTTTTGTACCATCAAAGAGACCAGTGTCATTGGAGCAAAGTCTGTATGATGGGGAGTAAAGTATAAGAAGCCTGGAAATCTAGGAGGGAGAGAGGTTAGTAAGGACTTTGAATGGCAAACAGAGGACTTTGTATTTGATCTTGGAGGCAACAAAGAGTCACTGAAATTTATTGAATAAGGTGGTGACATGTTTGGATCTGCACCTAATCACTTTGGTGGCTGAATGAAGGATGTATTGGAATGGGAGGATGCTTGAGCCAGGTGGATCTACCAGCAGGATATTGTAATAGTCCAGGAATGAGGTGATGAAGTTCTCCACCAGAATGGTGGCAATGTCATGGAAGAGAAGGGGCCGTAGTTGAGAGATGTTGTAAAAGTGAAGTAAATAATCCTTGGCAAAGATTGGATATAAGAGGTCAGAAATTGTGAGTAGCCCCGGATGTCTCCTAGATTGTAAGCCTGAGGGACCTGGGAACATGTATTGCCCTCAACAGTAATAGGAATGTTTGAAAGAAGAAAGGGTTTAAGCAAGAAATGATAATGAGTTCAGTTTTAGACACATTGAATTTAATATGTCTTTTGGACATCCAGTTCTAGATTTCTGAAAAGCAAGTTGGCGTTATAAGGTAGGAGGATAGCAGATTGATTGGTTAAGTAGATTTAAGAATCATCAGAATAGAGAACCTAAGTAAATCCATGGGAGTTGATGTGTTCACCAAGTGAAGCAATATAGAGAAAGGACAAAAGAGGGCCTTATGGGACACCTATGGTTAGAGGGCCGGAAATGGATGAGTAACTAGTAAGAGACTGAGAAGGAGCAGGCTAATAGGTAAGAGGAGAACAGGGAGAGAGTAGAATCCCAAAACCAGAGAGAGGAGAGTTGCAAGAAGAAAGCGATCAAGGGTGTCAGAGACCATTGGATTTAGAGAAAAATCCCTCTGTACTCTTCCACCCCCACATTCCAGTTCTGGAGCCATATTCAAATCCACCTTACTAGTGCTTTCAGAAGCAGGGTATCATTACTTTCCTATATAGCTCTACTCATTATTCCAGGAACTTTCCACACTAAATTATCCCCTCTCTGGCATGTTTTGTCTTCCGTTATTGAAACATAAGCTCCTTAATGGCGAGAACTGTCTTCATGTATTTGTGTCCTCAGACCTTAGCTCAGTTCTTACATAGAAAACTTAATAGGTGGTTTTTCACTGATTCTTGCATTCAACTCTAATGACCTTTTCTGAATCCTCAACCCTCCATCTGTAAAGAATCTGACCTGTTGTTCATCTGCTTCTTCTAATAAGTACTGAGAGTGTTTTATGACACTGCTCATTTTGCTTCTCTTCCTACTTGACTCATCCTTGTTAGTCTCATTTGTTGGATCATCATGCCCCCTCCAAATGGATGTAACTCAAAGCTCTTTTCTCTCTAGTTATTTGAACTTCCCTATTTATGTTAAAGACACCACCTTCCTTCCAGGCACTCTTGTCATCCTTAGCTTACTCTTCCTTTTTTCATATATTCAGTGAAATTCCCATAAATGATGCCTCCACAATATCTTACATCCATCTCTTCTTTACTCACACAGCCACTGCCTTAATTAGACCCTCATCATCTCTCTGAGTATCATTACAATTAGCCTTCTAATTAGTCTCTGCTTCAGATCTCTCCCCTGTCCAATCCATCCCCCTTTGCCCAGTTGATATTGCTAAAGCCCAGTTATGACTATATAACTGCCTTGGGTCAATATATTCCAGCAGGTTCCTGTTTCCTTTAGGATCAAATACAAACTCTCCTGTTTGGCATTTAAGACTAACTCTAATCTGTCATTACATCCTTACTATGAATTACTTATGGTCCAACCAGACTGGCTTTGTTGCTTCTCACACATAACATTCTACCTCTCTTCTAAGTGTTTTTGCATAGGCTGTCCTCATTTCCTGGGATGCACTATTTCATTGCCTCTGCCTTTTAGAGTCCTTAGTTTCCTTCAAAGCTTAGCTCACATACCATCTTTTTTCAGTAGAAATCTTTCTCCCAATTTGCCTAGTTGTTAGTACCTGTCCCTTTATATTATTTTCTACGTGTTTACATATGCACCTATTATCTTTCACAATAGAATGTAATCTTCTTGAAGTCAGAGTCTGTCCATTTTTGTCCTTATAACCCTTATGCTTGGCATATAATAGGCACTTGATAAATGCTGTTGATGGATGAATGATTTGTTATCTTGACAGGTCTTAGGGGTTTAGTTATCTCTGTGAAGATAAACCCCTATTTTTATACATGTAATATTATTCTCTCTCTTGAGGTTGGGATTTCTCATCAAATATTTCCAACTATATATCATATATATATATATATATATATATATCTGTCTATCTATATGTCTGTCTATATGTATATATATATATATGAAGTATATATCCATAAGAGAACTCCTTATCTTTCCCCATCAATCTTCCCTTCATTCCTGATTTCCCTCTTTCTATTTAGGGGACATCATTCTTCCAACCACCTAACTTTACAACCTAAGTCATCCTCATTTTCTCACCCTCTTTCCCCATCCCCCATTCCATATCCAGTCAGTTGCCAAATCTTGTCAGTTCTACCTACACAACATCTCCTGTTTCTACTTCTTTCCCTCTACTCACACAAATCCTGCCCTAGTTCAGCCCTGTGTCACTGCTTGCCTGAATTATTGCAGTAGCCTCCTAATTATTCCTTATGTCTTAGTCTGTCCCCATTCCAGTCCTTTCTCCACACATTTGCCAGAGTACTATTCCAAAAGCTGAGGTTCTGACTGTATCACTACCTAGATAGAAAGCTCCAGGGATTCTCTTTTGCCTCTGTGGTAAAATCCAAAGCCCTCTGTTTAACATTTAAAGCCCATCCCAATGTAGTAATAACCTCTTTTTCTGGAATTATTATACTTTACTCCCACTCCTACCTTCTGTGGTCCAGTCAGATAGGACTTGTGTCCTCCCTCATACACTTCATTCCGTCCCCCATATCTGTGCATGTGATCAGATTGTCCCCATGCTATTACTTGACTTTTCATTCACCCCCTCCTCTTAGGATCTCTGACTCCACCAACTAAAGGAGACTTACTTGTCCCCTTCGGATGCTATTCCCTCAAAAATGTTTCCCCTGAAAAAAAAATTTCCTTCTATTTACTTATCTGTATATATTTCCCCTGATAGAATCAAAACCCCTTAAGGAAAAGGATGATTCCCAAAGTGCCTGACACTTCATGGCACTAAATAAATACTTATTAATTGATTAATTATTACTTTAAAATTTTGACATCTGGCATTTCTCTCCCCTTTGGTATTTGTGTCTTCCTCATTCTTACCTATTATCTGTCTTAAAGTTTGCCCTGTTGTTTTGATTCAGTTGTATCCAACCCTTTGTGACCCCATTTGGATTTTCTTGGCAATGATAGTAAGGTAGCTTGCATTTCCTTCTCCATCTTATTTTATAGTGGAGGAAACTGAGGAAAGCAAGGTTAGGTGACTTGTGCCAAGTCACACAACAGCTAGTAAGTGTCTTAGGCCAGATTTGAACCCACAAAGATGGGTCTTCCTGATTCCCAAACCAGTGCTCTATCCATTGCCTCACCTAACTGCCTCCAGTTTTTGGTTTACTCTAATCCTCATCCTTTTGATCCCAACTTTTGCTTATAACTAGTAATGACTTATGAGTTTTTCCCCAAAATTTTTAGTACCCTTAGCTCACCTGGTTACAGACCAGAGGTTCTAAATTATCCATTAGCTTTTAGAGTCTGCCCCAGGTACAGTTCGCTTCCAATAGAGTAAAGCCCAGTGTGCTTTACTCTAGCTTCTCTTAGTTCTTCTAACTACAGCCTATATGTCACTGCTGCCTACCATCCACATATAGGCAGTGGTTAGAGACATGTCATAGTGGTCGTTGGGGCTACTTGAATACTGTAGAAACATCCTGTAGGAATCGTCTGTTCTAAAAAGATATTTTGAGGGGCCTGTGTTGTTGTTTACAGTTACCTGTAGTTTAATGATGGCAGATGTCCTAGCATTTGGCTGTATTGTATGAAGGTGGTTTGTAACATAAGCAGCCTAACTCCGAATGTGACAGAATCCTTCCTTTTCATTAGTGAATAAAATCTTATAGAACAATTATCCACATACTCTTTGGGGCCCTTTGCAGCTGTAGTGTAGTACATATATGGTTGACCTTGGAAGAGGGAATTCAGAGTTCAAGTTATGTGACTTACAAGTTGTGTGACTGAACAAGTCACTTAATTCCTCTCACTATTTCATTCTTTCTTGTAAAAATAATAATGATAATAGTACCTACCTCACAGGGCTGTTGTGAGGATCAAATGAGAAATCTATAAAGTGCTTTGCAAAGCCCAAAACTTTTTATAAATATGAGCGATTATTATTGTTATTTAGCTGGATATAAGTGTTTAGTAGCAGAAGCACAGATAAAATATCTATATAATAGCTAACATCCTATGTTTCTTCACCCCTTCACTGCTAAAGTTCTTGAGGAAGTTAATCTGTACTGGGTGCCTCTGCTTCCTGGCCTCTCACTGTCTTCTAAATACTCTGTCAACCAACTTCTAATCTCATCTTTCAATTGAAACTGCTCTTACCAAAGTTACCAATGATCTCCTACTCTCAAAATCTAATAGACTGTTCTCAGTCCTTATCCTTCTTGTCCTTTCTGTAGCTTTTGATGTAGTTGATCACGTTTTTCTCCTGAGTGCTTTTTTCTCTGACTTTTTCATTACATTTCTTTTTCCTAATTCTCTTGTTATTTCTCTGACTACTCTTCTCAGTGTCTTTTACTTCTTCTTAATCCACTAAACATGACTGTATATACTAAGGCTTCATCCTGGGCCCTCTCTCTTTTATCTTTATACCTTCATACTTTCTTGATCCTGTCAGCTCTTATGGGTTCATTTATAATATTTGCAGGTATAATTCATTGATTTATATCTATAGATATCTATACATACATATATAACAACATATATCTAGACATCTCGATAATATAGATGTGAATGGAGGGAGATATTTAGATATGATTGAGAGAAAGAGACAAAGAGAAAGTGAAAGAGAAAGAAAGAGAATGTGCATAGACTTGAGCGTAGGCATACTTGATGTATACCTCTAGCCCTTGTCTCCTCTGACCTCCAGTCTTACCAAAACAAAAATTGTTACCATATTTCACCACATAATCAATGAAGATTTTATGACAAATTTTTTGTAAAAAAAAAAAAGAGAAAAAAAGGGTGTGAACATTATGAAGTGGGTTGTTTTTTTTTTTTAACCAATTGTGCCAGTATTACTTGTCTTTTAGTTTCCACCAGTCTTGCACCAATTTTTCACTCATTGAAAACTTTCCACAGCTCTGTTTTCATGCTGTTCAGCGAGCACAATTACTTTCAACTTGAAGTCCACACCGTAGTTTTTATATTTACCCGTCATCAGAAAGAAATGCCTCACACGTTAATGTATCACTGGCAGATGAACTATACAGTTTAGCTAGCATGGGAGATGCAAGTCTTATCATATCACATGATCTACTTATGGCAGCTTTACCTGCTCACCCGCTCTCCTAGCACCTAATGGCTCTTCACTGGGTTAAGTGACAATACCATTAGTCCAGCAACCCTCTAAACAAACCATGCCAGTTGGCTTTAGAAATATACTGACAACGCGCTTGCACTGAGAATTCTAGGCTCACGACTCTCCATGCATAAGAGATAAATGCATATCCATATGCCACTGGTAAATACATTGCTGCTCTGTTTACCTTTAAAGCAACACGATGAATAGAATTATACCATTACCAGATTACATGACGAATGGTCATAAGTCAATTTTTGGACTGGGAGAAAAAACAGTGCAATGATTATGTGGTGAGAGGTGGTATCTTTTCCTCAAAATCCTTCTGTCCTCCCAACTTCACTCTATCAAAGGCACTGCCATTCTCTCAGTCACCTAGGTTTGGAAACGCTTATTCCCAGTTTTTCACCTTCACTTCTTTAATCATTCTCACCCACCCTGTATATGAAATCCATTGCTAGATCTTGTAATTTCTACCTTTACAGCATACCTTTTCTCCACTCACACAGTAACTTCTCTATTTTAGGCCTTCAACGCCTCTCCCCTGAACTGTTCACTGCAATGAATTGGCCTTGCCACTGCTGCCCATCTGGCACTCATCTGCCAGAGGGCTTCTCTTTGAGATGGAAGGTTTCTCATAGCCTGAGCTCTCCTGCTTCTCCAGTCGTCTTTGTCCATGCACGTAGTGATCCCAGCTGCACAGCTCCTCTTCCTCACACATGATGCGCATCCCCAGACTGCCCATCCTGCTCCCCAGCTCCCTTCAGACATTATCTTGGGCAGAGGGCTTTCTTTCCCAGCTGCCGGATCGTTCCCTCCTGAGATTGCCCTCCATCTGTCATTTAATCTTGTATATCCCTTGTTATTTCTATCTTTTCTCCTCTATTAGAATTTAAACTCTTGAGGGCAGGAATTGTTTTTGCTTTTTTCTGTATTCTAGGCATGTGGCACGTAGTAAGCGCTTAATGAATGTTTGAGGTTTGTTTTGGCTTGGGAGTTTTTTTTTTTTTGTTTTGTTTTGTTTTGTTTTTTGGCTGACTGACACATATATTTGGACTTCTGAAGCAAGTATTGTGGATTCTCCAAGAAAAAGGTAAAATATGCCCATTAATTAAACTGCTATTCCCTTCCTGAACTCATTAAATTGATAGATGGGGCAGGGAGGTGGTACAGTGGATAGAGCACCAGTGCAGGAGTCAGGAGGACCTGAGTTCAAATCTCACCTCAGACACTTGACACTTGCTAGCTATGTGACCTTGGGCAAGTCACTTAACCCCAGTTGCCTCATCCTGGGTCATCTCCAGTCATTCTGATGGATATCTGGTCACTGGATTCAGATGACTCTGGAGGAGAAGTAAGACTGGTGGCCTGCATAGCCCTCCCTCACTCAAAACAAAGTCAAGTGCAAGTCATGTCATCATTTCTCTGATGGCATGGTCTTCTTTGGCAATGAAGGATGAACACACACACACATGCACACACACACACACACAAATTGATAGATATTATAAGGGCCAATATGCATTGACCACTGGAGAATAATTCCTTTGTAAAACTCTACATCAGCTGAACTTTAGTAAAGAATTGGAGTGGGATGCAAAGCATAGATATTCTATCCTGAAGTTCCGAGAGAGCACATGGCTGCATGTTTCAGAGCTCAGTTAGGAAGACAGGCATGATTTCTTTTCCCATCTGTTCCTGTTTCAATCTTTCTTGAATCTATAAATTAGAATTTATTGCTCTCTAGAGATATTTCTGTTCTCTTTTAGAAACAGATATCTGCTTTGGTCATTTGTCAGTCATAACAAAGGAAAACAAGGACTCTTCTAAATTAGGGCTTAATTTAGCAATGGTATGAATTCTTGACTATTAAGATTCATTTTAATTTTTAATTAAATTCAGCTTTAAATCTTAATTATCTATAAAGTTTAGTACATCAAACTTAAATAATATGCTTTTGTAACAATGATTTTATTTTTTGAAAAGAACTTATAGCATTTCAGAGTCCGTTTTTATCAAAAGTGGTTAAAGATAAATCCTTGCAAGATATATCCAAGCCAGATATTGTAGTGAACATCTGCAATCCATTTAACTGAAGAGGATGAAGGCTGAGGCTGGTGGATCTCTTTAGCTTGGGAGTTCTGAGCTGCAATAGACTAGGTCATCTGATATCCATACTAAGTCTGTTAGCAGTATGATGAGCCCCATGGAGCAGCACCTAAAGAAGGATGAACTAAGCCAGGTTGGAGACAGAGCAGGTCATAGCCAATCACTAGCAAGAACAGTTTCCTGCATTTCCAGTCTGAGTAAGATCCTTCTTTACCCTCGTAAGACTTATCTGATAGATATTTGAAAGTTTTTTTAAAGACTTCAGAAATATACTGCAAATTATTCTTAGTTTTGTTAGAAGAAATTGGACTTGGAGAATGCCGTTTATTCACAGTGAATGAACCCCATGCCTCAAACCTTTCAAAATACTTTTCTTGCTGTTACTAATAGTTATATGATATTCAGCTTTTATTTCATCTAGAATGAAAATCGATGTATTATTCCAAACAATATACAAGTTGTTTCAGCCCATTACGTTGGATGACTGGCATTTTGACTGCATTGTTCCATCCGCTTCATTGAGAATCATCTTTTTATAAAATAAATGAGTCTTAGAATAGCCATGTGTGATAAACAAAGGTTTTAGTGTGTCTAGTCCATGCTGTTGCTCCATACTTGCTTTCCTGATATGGTTAAAAGAGCATCAGCATAGATACACAAGACCTTTTTGTTCCATCTTAAGCCATGTGCAATACATATGCCAATGCCTTGAGGTTTAAAAAAATAAAAATGGAGTTTGTTCAGGAATCATAGCTTTTGCTCATTTCTAAAAGCAAGCTCTTTGATCTGGAAGTCTGAAAGAAAGAAAGTGGAAATGTTTTAGACAGAATCCAAGACTTGCAGAAGCCACATGAAAAAGTTCTTTGTAGCATTAGCTGCCGTGCAGATGGACAACTTCCTTGCTTTATAAAGTTCACATGCCTGGTATTTTTGTTAAATAGGGCTTTTAAAAATATTACATGGTATCAACACATAAACATTAATAGAAGGAAAAAATAAACTACCTCTTAAAGTTGTTACCTCAGTTTTATGATGCTTTTTAAGAAACCTTGACCTCATTAGTTAGTGACTGAATAGCCTATTCCAGAGTTAATTGTGGTGACTAAATTTTTAGGTTTTAAAAATATCAGAACATCTCACAGATTTTCCATATATAAAATAATATTGTTTGTCAATAGCATCAAGTGGTACATTTGAACCTATCAATTAGATGATTGACAACTACACTGATAAGATATATTATAACTATGCTAGCATCTTAATGAGTGTCACAGAATAACCATTGCTGCCTGTTTTCTTGCACGGCAATTAATTCCACTCCGGCCTGTCTAGCAAGTTGTGCTATGTCAGCTTGAATAGAATTTCAGAGCCCTCTCCTCAATACCCTATGCTCTAGTAGCTTCCATATGCTAACAGGAAATACAAAGAGGGAGGCATTGCTCTTTGAAAGATAAAATTACAATCTAACCATGACTCATGTCATATCAAACCTAATCTTAAAGCAGTATACTTTTTGATGTACCTAAGAATATAGTCTTATATAGTCTGTTATTATTAGATAGGAAAAGCTAATAGATAATTAAATCCTTATAAAATATTTATAAAACTTCCCTTCATAATATTTACTAATAATTATATTAATTACTATTAATATTTAATATTTATATTTCTCTAAGGCATGAAGAGCACTTTATATATTTTGTTATTTTTTAGTTGTTTCATTCATGTCCTACTTTTTGTGGCCCCATTTTTGGTTTTCTTGACAGAGACACTGAAGTGGTTAGCCATTTCCTCCTCCAATTCATATTATAGATGAAGCAACTGAGGCAAACAGTTAAGTGACTTGACGAGGGTCACATAGCTAATAAGTGTCTGAGGTTGGAATAGAAATGAGTCTTCCGATTTCAGACCTAGCACTGTATCTACTGTGCCATGGAACTGCCTTGCTTTTTATATTACCTTATTTGATCCTAACTACAATCCTGAGAGTTAGGTGCTAATATATCCTTTTTACAGATGAAGAAACTGGGGCTGAGAGAGGTTAAGTGACTTGCCTAGTTAAATGACATAGCTAGAAAGTGTTTGAGATGATTTCCATGTTAGGTCTTCTTGACCTCAAGTCTAGCTCTCTACCTATTATACCAGAGATTTCAAACATACAACCTGTGGACCACAGTACAACCTATAACATCCTGAAGTGCAGCCTGAACCAGGTTAAAATATAATTGGAAAATGTTTGACAAAATGAGTAAAACATAGAAAATGTTGATGTATTGTTTTCTAAGTCAACATGCACCTATAAGGATCCTTACATATGGTTTAGTGGCCTCTGCGTCTATTTGAGTTTGACACCCATTACATCTTTCACATACAATATTTCAAATAGAAGATTTTAAGTTTATTATGAAGAAAAATAGAAAAAAATAATTGCAGAAGTGCTTATATTATAATACTGTCTACACATATGGTAAAAGAGATGACCAAAAATGTCATCCAGCCCAGCTCCTACACAAATAATGAATCTTATCTAGAATATCCTCAACAAGTGATCATTCAGCATCTTCTGGAAGACCTCTACTTAAGGAACATTAACTTCCTTTTGAGGTAGTCCATCTTTAAATAGGTATTTTTAAGGAAACTTTTCCATATATTAAACCAAAATCTACCTCCCTTTTACTTCTGCTCAGTTTTCTTCTCCTAAGGCAGGCAAAACAAGTCTTATCCCTCTGCAAAATGACACTTCAAATATTTCAAGAATGCGATCACATCCACTCTGTATCATTCCATCTGCAAGTCAAAGCTCCTTCGTCTTGTTCATCCTCATATTGTATTTCTGGTTTGAGTAATATCTTAGTTGGCCTTCTTTGGATGTATTCAAGCTTATCAGCCTCCTTTCAATATGTAATGCCTAGAACAAGACATGATACTACAGATGTGGTCTAATTACGGTAGAATATAATGGAACTATCACCTCACTCTCTTTAGGCAAAATATTTATATTAGTGCACCCTAAGTTTGCATTAACGTTTTTGGCTGTCATATTACAATGATGTGGTGGGAGCAGTGTCCTAACATACGTCCCCTTACAGGTTGGGCTAATTTTTCCTTTGAAGGTATTGAGATCATTTTTAGGAATTGATTGGTTCAGGGACTAAGGGCTCAGGCAGTAGACATCTCTTCAGGTGACCTCACCAGGAGGACTTGGCATGTTCTCATCAGCATGACTCTGATGTTTGGCTGGTGGAATAAAATAGGCAACTCAGAAACAGGTAACCTTTACTCAGCTGAATCAAATTGCTGTGTACTTCATGTATATGCCTATTGAATATCCGTGTCCAATGGCAAAGTGAATCTCTTTTGTTAACTGCTGAATGACCTAAATGTCTCATTTCATTACAATATAGAAAGAACCCAAACTACTAGGGAACTGACTTGAGTCAGGCCTAGCCCAGAATAATTGAAATGGAATTACCACAAGTGGGGGATGGGGAGTACAGAGAAAGTTGAATTTGGTGAATACTTACTCCACCAGTGGGGCAGGGCAACACTAGCCCATGGCAATACTCCCCGAATATGAAGGAACTATATCAGACTCTAGCATTAAGGGGAAATTCTACTCATGTCATTATAGGAGTCAATGCTCACTCCAGTATAAGGGCCAAATCCAGACTCCAGTAATGGTAGGACAAGTTCATAGCAATACCTTGCCCCAACATAGGGAGCCAGAATCAGGTCCCAGTAATATTAATTCACCTGCCTTGACACAAAAGGACTGTTGCAGCACCTTTAACAGCGTTTAGAGGTTCATTAGAGACAGTTGACTTTGGCATAGTACATAGTGATGTACTATGGTGCCAACAGCAGTAGTTACAGGTTCCAGTAGTAGTGTCAGTAGTCAGTAACACAGGCCTCACAACATGGCAATGCCAACAGTCAGCAGTGCTGGCCCCAGGACCAGAGCCCCAGCAAAGCGAACACTGGCATGGGTAGTGGCAAAAGGACAGCCAGTGTAGACTTTTTCTTACAGTAATCTAGAGCTGACTGACCTCTTACTTGGCTACCAGTATAGCACCCCATGGTCATTGTACAACTGCTACATGAGCAGGGCTTGGAAGACCAAGGGGTAATACTGTTGGGAGGTGAAAGTATCTGCCCAGAACCAATGGAAGAAGATGTGCAGCCCCTCAAAGACCTCTAGGAGGGCAAATCATCCCCTACAGATTCCCGTGGAGAAGGAGGTGTCCTGACTAACAGGCCACAGAATGTTAAGTGGTTAGTAGTACCTAGGAATTTTTCTTAACCAATTAGAAAACTAGTGACTATAGAAGAAATGTCATCATCATCCTCGTCCTCATCACCACAGTAACCCAAAGAGAACATTATCACTCTAAAATATTATCATTCATATTCCTGTTGCTGCTACTGCTGATGGTTGCCTCTTAACATTGAGAGACCTACTGTGAACTACAAAGACTGGGCATCACCAACCACACTGACTGGATCATTTATGTCTAGGCATAGGTCCTCCTTCTAAAGGATCTTTGTCCAAGTCATGCCTGGTAATCATGTATGTCTCCCAGGGCTCTGTCCTGGGCCGTCTCTCTATCACTTGTTTGTGCATAGTTGTTTGCATGTTTTCTTCCCCATTATACTGTGAGCTCCGTTAAGTACAGGGACTGTCTTTTGTATTTCTTTGCTTTCTTCGTAGCACTTAGCACAATGCCTGGCCGTCAGTGAGCACTTAGTAAATGTTTGTTGACTGACTGAGCCAAAGCCTGGGATTTCTGCTCTTCTCTCTCCCATATTAAATCAGTCCTCTAGGGCCTTGTAAGATTGTTTTTACTTTGTTTTTACCATCTTTCTGTTTTAGTTTTAGTACTGTCAGGTTTAGATTTCTTTAATCCTTGAGTTCATAGTTGTGACCAGTAATAGATCCAAAGTAATGGAAATGGTAGAAGATCCTCTAGAAAACCTTAAAGACCTTTCCCCCAAGGAGTGGAGTACAGCAGGAGTGATATTTCTTCTAGATTCCTGTCCCCAGTAGTGTTTCCTTAACAGATATTAATGCTATCCTTGGGATTTGTTAGATTCAGAGGACTACAGGTATGAGAAACTGATATTCCAGATCAGTGAGTAAAAACAGTCATGAAGGCTTCAGGTTCACTTTGAGGTTTGACTAGCAGACTGCCATGGATAACTCAAAAACAAGAGAGTTTCACTCAGCTGAATCAACTTAGGATGTTATAGATGTGTATTCTTGTTGAATTTCTTTTCCCTGATATAATTAAGCAAATTTACTTTTGTTAACTGGTGAATGACCTAAAAGTTTCTTGTTGCATTCCAATATTAAACTTTGTTAAAGGCAGCTATTTGCTATCTCCCCACATTTTTAGGGGAAATAGTTCAATTCCATATTAGTTTTGCTATCTTTTCCAGTATGAAAAGTATGCTTTTTAATAATGATAATAATAATAGTAGCTAACATTTAGAGAGTATTGTGCTTGAATGTTTGCATAGTGCTTTACAAATATTACCTTACTTGACTCTCACAAAACCTCGCAAAAATTAGATGCTATTACTATCCCATATCATAAATGAAGGAACTGAAACTAAGGAGGATTAAGTGACTTGCCTAGGATCATATAACCAGTAAAAAAATATTTAAGCCAGGATTTGAACTCAGGTCTTTGTGACTCCAAGTCCTGTGATTTAACCACTAATTATTTGGGAAAAAATATATATGACTTGTGTTAGTCTTCCTTCAGTTGTCTATCATCATGATCCTATCTATCTCAAGCAAGAATTATATCCTTTCCTTGATCAGATTCCATAATAGCTTAAATAATACTTTTTTTTCATCCTTATTGGTATTTTAGCAACTCTCAGTTCACAATTTTTTAGACTTCTTGACACCATGCTTATAGGAATGCCACATTTATTTTCAGTTCAAAGAGACCTCAGAAGCCATGTAATCCAGTCCGTACCTGAACAGAAATCTCTTCTACAGCATTTTCAACAGATGTATAACCTTGGGCAAGTCACTTGGCATTCCTGTTCCTTATCTTCCTCATTTGCAAAATGATGGTGTTAGACTCATGTCCTCTGAGCTTTTTCCTAACTGTAGATGTATGATTCTATGATAGTGATGGTCACCTATTTGAAAACATTGAACAATAAGCACTCCTCCCCAGACAGCCCATTTCAATTCTGGATACTTTTAATTATTTGGAAAATTTTTCTTAAATTGAGTCTCAGTCTGACTCATTTTTCTACATGTTGCTCTTAGTTCTGCCATCAATCGTTCTTCCACATGCTATCCCCTTTGTGTATTGTTACTATATATAATGTTCCCCTGGTCCTGCTCCCTTCACTCAGCATCAGCTCATACAAGTCTTTCCAGGTTTTTCTGAAGTCTGCCTGTTCATCATTTCTTATAGCACAACAGTATTCCATTACATTCATATTACATTCATACACCACAGCTTGTTGAACCACTCCCCAGTTGATAGGCATCCTCTCAATTTCCCATTCTTTGCCACCACAAAAAGAACTTCTCTAAATATCTTCGGACATGTATGTCCTTTTCCCTTTTTTTATGATCTCTTTGAGATACAGACCTATTGGTGGTATTGCTAGATCAAAGGATATGCCCAGTTTGGTTTCCCTTTGGGCATAACTCCAAAGTGCTCTCGAGAATGCTTGGATCACTTCACCACTCCACCAACAGTGCATCAGTGTCCCAATTTTCCCACACCCTCTTCAACTTTTGTCAGTTTCCTTTTCTATCATATTAGCCAATCTGATAGGTCTGAGGAGGTGTGTTATTTTAATTTTCATTTTTCTCATCAATACTGATTTAGAGCATTTTTCATATGATTATAGATAGCTTTGGTTTCTTCTTCTAAAAACTGCCTGTTCATATTCTTTGGCCATTTATCAATTGGGAAATGACTTGTATTCTTATAAATTTGACTCAGTTCTCTATATATTTGAGAAATGAGACCTTTATTAGAGACACTTGATGTAAAAACTGTTCCCCAGCTTTCTGCTTTTCTTCTGCTCTTGGTCATGTTGGCTTTATTTGTACAAAAGCTTTTTGATTTAATATAATCAAAGTTATCCATTTTAATGCTCTGTTTCTTGTTTGGTCAAAGATTCTTCCCTTCTCCATAGATCTATTACTAATTTGCTTATGGTATCACCCTTTATGTCTAAATCATGTAAACATTTTTATCTTATCTTGGTATACAGTATAAGCTGTTGATCTGTACTTCATTTCTATCATACTATTTTTCAGTTTTCCCAGTAGGTTTTGTCAAATAGTGAGTTCTTATCTCAGAAGTTGAGGTCTTTGGGTTTGTCAAACACTATATTACTGTGATTATTTACTGCTGCTTTTTGTGTACCTAATCTATTCCATCAATCCATCACTCTCTTTCTTAGCCAGTACCAGAGAGCTGTGATAATTGTCATTTTATAACATAGTTGGAGATCTGGTAGGGCTCGGCCACTTCCATTTGCATTTTTTTTAATTCCTTTGATATTCTTGACCTTTTGTTCTTCCAGACGAATTTTGTATTCATTTTTTTCTAATTCTGTAAAATAATTTTTGGCAGTTTAATTGTAAATTAAGTTGAGTAAGTAAAGTAATTTAGTTTGAATTGTCATTTTCATTATGTTGGTTCAGCCTACCCGTGATCAATTGATAGTTTTCCAGTTATTTAGATCTAACTTTGTTTGCATGAAAAATATTTTGTAATTGCATTCATATAGTTCCTTTGTTTGTCTTGGCAGGCAGATGCCCAGGAATTTCTCTTTGTATCTCTTTTGCTGCTGGATTTTGTTGATAATATATAGAAATGTTGATTATTTATGTGGTTTATTTTATATCCTGAAACTTTGCTCAATACCACTAGTATATTTGTATTACAAAGAGATCAGAGAAAACAGAAAAGAATCTATTTGTACCAATATGTTTATAGGAGCTCATTTTATGGTAGCAAAGAATTGGAAATTGAGGAGATGCCCATCAGCTGGAGAATGTCTGAACAATTTGTGGCATCTGATGCTAATAGAATACTATCTTGCCAATAAAAATGGCTAACAGGACGCTTTTAGAAACACCTGGGAAGACTTACACGAATTGATGGAAAGTGGAATGAACAGAATCAGAACATGACAAGAACATTGGAAGGATGATCAGCTGTAAGAGGCTTGGCTTCCTTGATCAAGACAATGATCCAAGACAGTCCTAAAGGACTCATGTTAAAAATGCTGGCCACCTCCAAAGGAAAGCTGTGGAACTCAGAGTGCAGATGGAAGCATAATTTTTAAAATTTTTAAAAAATTTATCTTGGTTTTGTGTGTGTGTGTATGGCTATGTGTGTGTGTTTTCTTTTGCAGTATGGCTAATATGGTAATGTTTTGCATGACTTCACATATATAATTAATATAAAATTCTTTTCTTCCCAAGGAGTTGGGGAAAGGTAGGAGGGAAAGAACTTGGAACTCAAAATATTTTTTTAAAAATAAATATTAAAAATTTCAAATGTAATTGGGCAATATTTAATGAAATAAATAATTTTTTTTCTAAATCCAATGATGAGGCACTTGTTACCTCCCACAGCCCATTCCATTTTTGAGTAGCTGTAGTTATAAGGAAACTTCTCATAACAGTTATTGAAACCCTCCTCTCTGTAGCTTTCTACCCAGTACTCCTACTTTTGTCTCTTGAGTGTGAGCAGAACAGATCTTATCCTTTTCATGTAACAACCCTTTAAATACTTGAACTCAGTTACCATGTGTTCCCTTAATCTTCCGTTCTCCATGTTACCTATGCATCTGTACTTCCTTTGTCTCTCCTAGCTGAAGCCATCCGCTGTCCCAGCTGGCCTCCTCTGTGGACTCTCAAGGTTATCAATGCCCTTTCTAAAATATGGTACCTGAAACAATGTTGTACTCCAGGTACTAAATGGCTGGAGCAGCAGAGTACAGTGAAATTTTTAATTCAGCTGAAAATCTCATTAGCTTCTTTGGCTCCCATATCATACTATTGACTTACAGTCAACTTGCAGTACACTAAAATCTTTAGTTATTTTGCAGATAATCTGCTTTCTATCTACTCCTTTTATAATGTTGTACTTATGAATTTGATTTTTTAAATCTAAATATAAGACTTTGATTTAGACATTAAATTTCACCTAAGATTTGACCCAATAATCTAATCTCTCAGGATCATTTTGAATCCTGAATCTATCTTCTACCATTAGCTGTCTCTCCCAGCTTTCTGTCCTCTGCAAATTTGATATCTATACCTTTAATCCAAATAAGTGATAAAACTATTAAATAACATAGGGCTAAGGACAAATCTCTGTGGCAGTCCACTAGAGACATTCTTTCAAGGTGATGTCAGACTCTGTTAACGACTACTCTTTGGGTCCAGCCATCCAGTTCCAAATCTACTTAATAGAATTGTTCACCAAGGCCACATCTCTTCATCTAATCCATCACAACATTTTTTAATGAAGCCATGCTGGCACTTTGCAGGGATTGCTTCCTTTTCCATATATTCATTAACTATTTAGAATGTTGCCAAGAATCAGTGTCATATTTAGAATTTGTAGAATCCATTCTCTTAAGAAAATAATGCACATAGTAACGACAACAAAGGAAATAAAACCACACACCAAAAAATTTTAAAAGTGAATGTTAACAAAATCAAACATGACTTGAACAAAGAGATATGAGAAGCCTCCCCCAACTCACCCTTAAAGCATATGGGAGGTCTGTAGGTATTTCGTATTACACATGTCAGACTTTCAGTGTATGAATCAGTTGTACTGAATTTTTTCCTCCTTAAAAATAAAAAAAACACAACTATATGTTATATGGGACAGCTCTCTGGAGAGGGGAAGAGGAAAGATACTGGAAAGCACTATGAAAAGAATCTATCCTTTTTTTTTTTTAATGAAAACTGAGACCTTTGTCTTCTACCCTCTTGAAGTATCTCAGTTATTCTCTTTTGAATCCCTGACAGTGCCTCAGGAATCACATCATCCAGTTGTTTCAGTACCTTAGGATATGTATAATTGATCTGGACTCGGTGACTTGAACTCAGCAGAGGAGCAAGATGTTCCGTTACCATCTCCCTTCTTATCTTTAATAATACCTACTCCCTGTTAGCCATTTTCATTCAAATCCAAAGATTATTTGTTATTGACAGGAAAAAAATAGCAAAATAAGAGTTGGAACAGCTGTTGTTGTCATCTCATCCTCCTCAAGAGCAAAGTACCATTCTTTTCTTTTGTCCTGTTTTGGTCATTATAACTTAAAACAAAACATTTTATGGTTCTTAAATTTGCTTGTCTACCTACGCTTGGTCTGAACATTAATATTCCTATGACAGGACCATGCCAAAAGTCCAACCACTTTTGTCATTCGCTTTCCATTATTTCCACTTGCTCTCATTTTCCTTAATATGTCTCCTTGAAATCTAATCTAGTTGATGAGTTCCTGATGTATCCATATTAATTTTCTTAGACATTTCTTTTAATTTTCAATAGATTTGCTTCTTTTTACATTTTTAGTATGTCCTTCTTGAGATTTTCCCATTTGTTCTATACTGGCTTCACCTGTAGATCTTCATTCCCTAGACGTATACCTGTCCTTTCTTTGAAACCTTTAAATTCTACTTTCCTGAAATCATATTAGAGTATGCTTGACTTTTTTCTCTTCTTTGATACAAATTCTAATATTAAATGTTGATTTTTACCCAAGGTTCCCATAGTTCCATCACAGTAAGCCATTCCTTCATGTAGGTAAGATTCAATTTCTAGTAGAGAGATTTTTTTTTCCATTGGTTTCTCCAGTGTTTATAAAATGAAATTGTTATTAATGCAAGTCAAGAATAATTTATTAGCTATTTTACTTTTGACAGAGAGAAATCTTCAGCAGTTGTCCGTAGTCTGTATTCAACAAGTATTGGTGAAATGTTTCTTTTTTTTCTAGGCAGTATACTGATTTAGACTCTGAGGATAAAATGACAAAAATATGCCAATCTTTGCTCTCTAGGAGCTTATATTATACCAGGATAATTTAAGCTTCCCCCCACTAGTCTATTCCTATTTGAGAGGTTTAATATATCCTGTATTCCTTAGATATTTCTCTTTATGTCCGGCTAGCATATAGTATGCACCATTGGCAATATTGCTTCTATTCCCACTTCAGCTGATCTATCCCCACATGTTCTCAATATGCCTTCCCATTCTGATTCTAGGATTTCCTCACATCATATCTTTTTTAAGGACATATGTTGTTTATTTTTATTTGTTCTCAATTACATATAAACATTTTTTAACATTCATTTAAATTTTGAGTTCTAAGTTCTCTCCCTCCCTCTTTTACCTCCACCCTTCTTGAGAAGGCAAGCAATTTTATATCAGTTATATATGTGTTGTCTTGCACAATAGTTCTACATTGCAAAAGAAAACGCAGACCAAAAAAAAAACCAAACCCAAGAATAATAAAAAAAAGTTTTAAAAAAGTGTGCTTCAATCTGCATTCATATTCTATCAGGTCTTTCTTGGGAGGTGGATAGTGTTTTTCATCCTAAATCCTTAAGATCTTTGTAATGCTGAGAATAGCTAAGTCCTTCACAGTTGATCAGTACCATCTTGTTGTCACTGTGTACAGTGTTCTCCTGGTTGTGCTCATCTCATGTTGTATCAGTTCATGTAAGTCTTCTCAGGTTTTTTTTAAGAGCTACCTCTCTTATCATATCCTTTTTTTGACCCAGATTTAGGTCGGTCTCGAGAGCTACAGTATGTGTATGTGGATAACAACATTCACCTGAAAGGCCTGCCTTCCTATTTATATAACAAGGTCATCGGTTGCAGTGGGTAAGATTAATTTCATATTATATGTAAGAGTTAATCTTTTTTTATATGGGCAGTTTTATTTCTGCTTCATTAATCAATAATTGTATAAGTCCAAAAGTCTCCACTATTGACGGTTCTAACATGAAATCTTTTTCAGTAATATAATAAAGATAATTAGAAACCCTCCCAAAAAAGATAGGAATTTCATATACAAACATTTTAGAGCATTAAACATTTGATTCAGATACCTATTTAGAATACCTCCTGGTCAAAAGGAAAGTTAATTCAAATGCATTACTGCAAATTCACTTGTAGCAAACTCACTAAAACTGGAAGATCCAGCATGAATTTAGTCACTTTCCTCCTGTGCAACACTGCAGAGCATCTTTACTACAGTCACAAGTATATTACTAGCACCATACCTACTGAAAACATTTTCAAATTCACATGTTAAATATTGCCCTAATACAGGACTTCAATCTAAGAGCCCATTCTAATTAGCTGATAATGATCCATCAGCTGATTAGAGTCAATATTGGTGCTTTTCGGTAAAACAACAAAAAAGAGGTCGTTGCTAATCAGATTCGTCAAAAAAAAAAAAAAGCCAGGAACTGCTTACACCTTAGCACTAAAGGAAGGGCCAGCAATGTCTGTGCTGACTCTTCCATACCCTTGGCTGATACAGTTCCTCTCACATGAATACCAAAGTTTTCCCAGCACCATCTACCCAAGCTTAAGCAAGCCACTTATCTCTTACTTGACTAGTATGTATGAGTAACTGATAACCTAAGTCTCCCAAGGTACTAGATACTATGTCATCGTCGAAGGAAGGAAGAGCCTTCCTGAAGAGGTAAGTTAGCTATTTGTGTGTAACAGTTGTGTGTTAGATGGGAATTATGTTTATGTATTGTCCATTTTCTTAGCAAGTATGTGCTAGAAAATTTTTTTGTGTGCTAGAAATTCAGGACATGGAAAAGTAGCATAGTTCCGATTTATCAATTTACCCAAGGCTAATGTAAAGTCAGTGACTGAAACAAAGCTAGAATTTCTAAAATCTTGATCTCAGCATGTAGCTCAAAAACACAGAGTTCACCTAATTCACAGTTAGACAGAAATTAACTGTAAATGATTTATTTGGAGTGTATTATTTTTGTAATGTTTTCTATTTTTAAAAATTATAGCATATTGTGTTAATGTTTCTTTTTATTATTTTTACAACATATAATATTGACTAGAAAATAAAATCTCAGAGCATTTGGATAATATAAGAAAAATAATGTAATTGATCATCCAAGGATCACTTTTCCAGCTTCCTATTTATATAAAGAAAAAAATAAACATTTACTTTTTTACATGGAAAATAAACAGTTGTAATTGTTGGATTTCATGAAATGTCTTGCTTTAAATGAATTTTATATATTAAATTTTTATCATTCCAACATCTTTTTGTGTTGGTAAAGCTTCATGAGAATTATATTAGGAAAAATATAAGCTCTGACCAGGCATTTTGGAGCTAGGAAGCCTTCAAATGTCAATCCAACGGTTAACAATTTGTCTGTTGTCCAGGAAGAAGCCAACACAAGTGGAGAGGTTTGTCATCAGGTTGACTGCATGGTGATTAATTATTTTTTTTTTAACCGCAGCATCTCTTAGAAGCCATATATCAAACTCTAGAAGAGCTGTGAGCTATGTCAGGGAAGGAGTACCCCCACTGAAGAAGTGGATTCTGGAAGTATTAAAGAAAAGGTTTATTATCCTAATAAACAACACACTTATATAGCACTTTACAAAATGCATTATGAATGGTCTGTCAACTTATTTGATGATCACAACAACCCATAAGGGAGATAGTATGCCATTATCATCCTTTTGTAAATCAGAAAACTGAGAATTAAAAATGTTACTTGTTCATGATCATACCACTAATAATTGACAGAGCTAAGATGCACATGCAATTCTTCTGACACCTAATTCATTTTTCTTCTCACTGTACCACAGCTGTTTACATGACAACGTAATTGTATTACTAACAGGAACCATAAAAGATCCATAGAAGAAAATGACTAATTATATAGATATACCGGAATATATATCCTTTTATGCACTGAATAAAGATCACAGGATCATAGATTTAGAGACAGAAGGGAGTTTGAGGTGATCAAGTGTAATTCTCTTATTTTACAGGAATTGAGCAAGTAGTATGCTAGTAAGTGCTTGACAACCAGCTCTGGAAACAGATGGGTGCAGGACACACATTTAAGTTTAATCTGCATTGTTCACATTTTCTCAATTACTTTTTAAAATCTGAACAATTAAGAAAACAATAAATTAGCCCTGATTTGTGATCACTGCTGCGTTCCAGTGTGTGTGTTCACACTAAAAATTTAAGTCAATTCTCACAAGGCAATGTGAACTGGCACACCCCTGAACCTAATTCTTCATGATTCCTACTGTCTTATCCAGCTAGCCAATAAGAATATCCCTAAATAAATCTTTGAGTACAGTGATTGGTTAAGGCAGATGTGGAGATGGGGGAAATTGTGCAGAGACCATAGGAGTAGAATGTTTTCTGGCAATGCAGGGTTTCATGGGGTCCCTGAACTGGATGGAAAAAAAGTATTACGTCTTTATTTTCACTAACCCCTGACTAAAATTTTATTTTCCTTCAGTTATCAATATAAGCAACAAAACATTTTTCTGAAAGAGGGTCCAGAGACATTATCAGACTCCCAGAGAGGTCCATGACAAGCCAAAGCAGATTCAGCACCCCTGGACTAGATAATCGATGATACTCTAGTGATTCTGTGGCACTATCCATCCACCTTATCTTGTAAAACTTATTTTATTTTATTCAAATACCATGCATTTTAGCAATACAATAATTCTAAATATTTTTTCCATTTTAAATATTTTTTCTATAAATATTCCACATTCAATCCGAACAGTAATATTAGTTGCAGTTCTACTCCACTGAAGTAGTGAATCAAAATACTTTTTTTTAGTAACAAGATATTGCCGTATATTTTCACAATTCTTCTTCGGCAGTATGGTTCAGCACCTGAGTTTTAATTCAGAGCAGCACTATTGCATAGCAGAAAATGATATTGAAATAAATAAGGTATATCCTTTGGTGTTTATTTTTATTTTTAAATTAATCCGTCTCTCCCACTACCTTCAGTCCCACTGAGGGGAAACAACAACCACAACAAAAAATAAAGAATAGTGCAGCAAAACAAATCCCCACACTGGCCGTGCCTCCTTGCGTCTGGCCGGAGGCGAGTGGCATTTTCATCTCCATTCTTCTGGACTTGTGGCACACAGAGCTGTGAAGTCTGGAACCGTCTGTTTTCCCGTTTTTTTAACCAGTTGGCCACTTTCTCCCCCTCTTTCTCTGTATTATGTTTGTTCCTTTACCTACATATTCTCCCTCTGCTTTTAACATGTTCTTCTGTTTCCTTCCTCTCCTTTTTTGGTTAAAATGACCTTGTAAAAGTTTTTCTTCATGATAAAAATCCTACAATAATACTCCATAAGCTAATACTTTATATATCATATATTATATTATATTATAAGAAATAACTCTCATGTTTAGCACAGAATTAAGAACAAGGTACACACTGAATAATTTGATGCAGCTGATGCAGCTCACAGCTCAGCTACTCCTTCCAATCCTCTATGTCATCTGTCCCTTCAGCAAGTTTACATTTTGTTTAAAAACTGAAATTGGCTAAATAGCATGTCTGCCTTTTTACTTAAGTACTTTTATATTAGTGCATTTGGTTCTGTTGTAGATTTGTCAGATGTTAAAAGGAACTAGTCAACCATGAAATGATGTTTCTTTTTTCCTCATCTTTTCTCATTTATCAGTTTAAGAGGTAATGGGAGATAGTATGGCTTAGTGAATAGAGCTGAGCCTGGGTTCAGGAGCAGCCACTTAACACATTCTGGCACACAAATCACTTAATAATTCGGTGTCCTAAGCAAATATCTAAAACTATTTTTGAGAAAAGTTACTGAACTCCATTTGTAAAGAGAATTCCCAATGCCAGTGAAATCACAGATCTAGTCCTTCTCCTTCTCCCTAAATGGGGATCTTAGGAGTAACATTTCTCTCTTAACTTCCTCTTGCCATCTCTCTCAGGTCATGCCAGAACCCATCCCAGAGAGCCAGGCAATAGGAAGTTGCCTATTCCACCACCACTGGGAACACCTGCTACTCAGCCAGTTCCCTCAAACACTTTGGCTTTGTTCTACTGTCCTTGGCCTATACTGTCCCAAAGTCCATCCTGGTTAGGAGGGCTGACTGGGGAAACTCATCACTAAGGGACATCCTGTCCCTTTACTTTTTCCTCCTTCAGCCTTCCTGGGATAAAGTACCTATAAGCCATCTGGGTTTCTTGACTTAATGTGGGTGACCTAGGAGTTACCAGTTCTGTTCCTCCTGACAAGGAAAAGGACCGTTAAGCCTTATTTTCTGTACTGCCACTGTGTCATAAGGTCCTCCAGGCTTCACTCTCCTCCTTACTGAACACTTTCCCCATTGTCATCTGACCTACTTGCCTCTGCCCCCTTAGAACCTCTAAATGTTTCTATCCACCCTGGAACTAAACTTTTGCTTAATGTTTGTCTCCCCCAACAAGAGTGAGAGTGTCTTAGGTAAGTTGAGACTTGCTTTTTCTCATTTTCCCCAATACTTAGCATAGTGGTTGGCACATATTATGTGTTTAATACATGGCTTTTTTTTAATTCATTCATGAAAAGTCATATCTTTTCTCTGACTGCAAACATAATTATAGCTATATCTTGATGACTTGGGAAATAGTCAAATACCTTTTAATTATCTAAGCTTTTTGCTTCTCCTTTTTAAAACCATTTCACTACTCAATTCGTTTCTCTACCAGATGGTGGGCAGGGCAGTTAAAAGGAGAAAAAATAAAATCTTAGCAGTCTTGAGTTTAAAAAAAAACACAGACTTTTTGTTAAGAAAGAAATAACATTAAAAAACCCCATCAAGTTGTGTTCTATTTGTCTCCTTAACAAACATTAGAAAAAATTTGAGTTACATCATAGAATTTATATTTGAAAGGAACATTAGCGATCATCTACAATTATAATAAAATAGCTTCCATATCTTTGTGACTCATAAGAACTTCCTCATTCTCTCCTTGTAAAAACTCTTAAAGGAGACATAACGCTTCTGCAGATGAGAAAACTGATGCATATGGAGGTTATTTGCCCAAGATGACACAACTAGTCAATGTCGGTAATCGGATTCAAGCCTACGTTTCTCTTGACTCTAGATCTAGTGTCGTTTCTCCTCCATCCTGCTGCCTCACAATAAGGAACATGATATAATTTGATCTCAGGATCCTCCTCTTCACAGGATCAGGAGAAAAAAGATTCAGCCACAATATTGCTTCCACTTATGTGGCAACTGCAATGGACCAATAAACAATCTTTGGGAGGAGGGGGAATTACTGGTCCTAATGGAGAGTTCATAATTTGTATCAGATTATGCAAAGGAAAAGAGAAAAGAAGTAAGATATGAACTTTGGAATGACAAAATAATGAGGTTGCTGGCCCCTTTCACTCACCTAGGCTTACAACTTAAGGTGTCATCCTTGACTGCTCACTCTCGGCCCCCATATCCCACCAGTTGCCAAGCCTTTATGTAAAGAATTCTGAAAGAAGTCTGTATTCCAAAATAAGATGCTGTATGTTGCAAGCAACATAAATGATGGGAGGCTGAGAAGCATCTCTAAGTCCGTTCTTTGTGCATCTGCAGACAGTGAGTGATACTGTGCCTATTCCTATGTTCAGTAGTGATCCTAATATTTTCATGTTTCATAAAATTATCATTTGATATATGAGAACTTAGTCTTGCGGTGTCAACTCTGCACACTGCAGTAAAGGATGCTGCTTGGATAAAGGAGCCTATAAAATGTAATGCTTGCATGAAGTGAAGGTGCTGTTCTAGAGATGGAGACTCTGTTAACTGAATGCTAGATACAACAATTGCAGAAAAAGAAAGAGAAGCTTCAGAACTCAAGATGGAACCAAAAAGGTTCACATTTGAGTGAAATTTTTCTTATATTGAAAAGGTATATCCCAATTCTTCAAGATTTTAAAAGGTCAAAGACTAATGCCTGCTATTGTCAAATGTACGAGGAGAAAAGAGCGCCACTGTCTAAACATCTCTTGATAATTTCATAAAAAAGAGTTGCACTGTCAATCACTGGTGATAAAGTCTAGATGCAGTGAATGAGGAAGAAGCAACATAATGCACACCTATGTTAACTTTACAGTACAGAACTGCATATACTTTATCCTTAACTGTACCTTTCACTTTATAATTCTGTTTGTTATCATGGTACAGTATTTAATATGTCTGTATTTTAGTACATTTTATGTATGCATAAAGGTATTATTTTGTGTGTGCCTTTGTTATATAGGCTAAGTGAAGTAGGTGGGTAGGGACAAATTCATCTTACATGGAAGTCTGCGGAACAGGCCAGTTAGGTAGAGTGAGAACGAAAACAGTCTCTATTGCAACAGCTTTCTGGTAGGTCTCCCTTCATCTTCCTTTCTTCCCACACATCCATTTAATAAACTACAGTTTACCTCTTACCTCCAAAATCAAATGCAAAATTCTTTGTTTGACTTTTAAAGTCCTTAACAACCAAGCCAATTCCTACCTTTTCAGTCTTCTCACATTTTATTCCACTACATACCCCATGCTACAGTGACTCTGGCCTCCTTGCTGTACCTCTCATAAGACATTTTATCTCCTGACTGCATTTTCACTGGCTGTCCTCTGTGCTTGGAATGCTTTCCTTCTTTATCTCAAACAACTTTTAAGACCTGCTAAAATTCCACATTCTGCATGAGGCCTTTCCCTATCTCTGGCTTCTGCCATATGCTGTTAGTACATTCCCTCTGTGATTTCCCCCAATTTACCGTGTGAGTATGTATATATACATATGTGTGTGTATGAAAAATACATATATATACATATATAAATAAACATATGTATTGCAAGTAGTGAGCTAGTTAGTTGATAAACTTTATTAGTCAATAAGCAATTATTAAGTGCCTACTGTATGCCAGCCATTGTGCTACACATTGAGAATACAAAAAGAAATAAAACATTGTCTTTGCCCTCAAGCAGCTCACAGTCTGATGGGGTAAACAAAAGAATAAGTATGTACAAATAAACTACATACAGGCTAAATAGGAAATAATTAACAGAGGGAAGGCACTAAAATTAAGAGTTGGGAAAGGATTTCTGTAGAAGATGAGATTTTAATTGGTACATAAAGGAAGTTGAGGAAACTAGTAGGTGGAAATGAGGAGGGAGAGCATTCCAAGGTAGGGGAACAGCCAGAAAAAATGCCCAGAGTTTATTGTCTTATTTCTGGAAGAACAAACAGGGCAGTTGCTGGATTAAAGAATATATAGTGGGGAGTATGGTATAAGAAGACTGGAAAGGGAGGGAGCCATGTGCATACTTCTTTGCATGTTGTCCCCCTCATCAGAATGTGAAGTCCTTGACAGCTGGGATTATTTTTTCCTTTATTTTTATCCCTAGCACTTAGTAGTTTGCTCTATATTTATTAACAAATGGTTCTTTTTTTCTATTGTTATATTTCCCAAGGAATCTTCAATTATTTAATTGTATGGATGAGAGACACTGTTCTAAAAGAGCCTGTAAGGTACTGTTTTGTTACACCAAACAAGATGCTTTGTTGTAATTGAGAAACAATAATCAGGAGATTTATGGGGGATTTTTTATATCTTTCAGTTAATTGCGAAATGATGAAATTTTGGTCCATTGTTTAATATTTTGAAAGCCCCCTTGTTCACAACTTATACCCTCATCAAAGATACCCTTGATTCATATATAAATGTCTCATAAAGATTTTTTTATAGGTAGGAGTGTAGGCATTTTTGGGTAGTTATTGATATTCTTTTGATTGTTGTTTTCAGTATTAACATGGTCTGAGATTTTTTTTCCATCTCTGGCATCTTCTCTTCCTTGAGATTTCTTATATTTTGGTCACTCAGCACCCTCACAATGGAAATTTAATCCCAGTTTTCCTCCATAAAAATTGGCCCAATCCACCTTAATTCAGGAAGGCATTGTGTGATAGTAAAGAAAATGGTTGATATTGCTATATACCCATTGCATTTTGTGTAATTATGGCAAAAGCATGTAAATCTACAGGACCCACCACCAGAAAGAAGGACCCAAACACAAGCCATGTGTGACTCATCACCTGAGTTGGAGAAGGAGCTAGAAACAATACTACCTGAGCCAAGATAGCTCATAGGTAGAAGAAGTGATTTCAGTAACAGAAACTGAGCAAGCTGATGAAAATCTGACCAGTAATATTTGATCCAGGAATAGAAACAATGACTTGAGAGAAGACAGAAGAAGAGGAAAAGAAAATGAGAAAAACAGAAAGAATGTGAATTTCCAGAAGCCAAGTTTGTAGATATCCAGATGATGGGTAAGACAAAAAAGCCTCAGGTCAGGAACCCAAGGGAAAAGGAGCATGAGAAAAAGAGTGAAAAGTCTTTCCCTCCTGGGACTCTCTAAGATCATAGCCATTGGGTCTGGGTGAACTATTTCATGAAAGTGACTGTACTATAGGAATGAAAGTTTAGAGTACTTGCCCTAGCCCTGGATTCCTTCTTTTCATAACTTAAAGTTGGAGAAGAAGGTTATAGGGGCCGAGATATCAATAGCCTTGCCTGATAGTGACAGAGAAGTAACAAAAAGTCGCATAAGAGCAAAAAAAAACTAAAAAGAAAACCTGGTTTCTTAAGGGGGGACTGAGTTTAATCTGAAACAATTATGGATGATCTGCTGCACCTCAAACTCAGTGTCAGTAGCAACTGAACTCAGTAACACTTCAGTAAAAAACTGAACCCATCTTCTTCTCTCCAAAACCTGTCCCCCTCGTTCTGAGTTCTTGATTTTCATTGATGGCATCATCATTCCTAGTCAACCAGACTTGAAACCTTGCTGTCATCCGTGACTTCCTTTTCCTTCACATCTGCTGTCTCATCAGTTGCCAGATCTTGTAGATTCTACTTCCAAAATGTCTCTGGCGTCTGTTCTCTCTCCTTACTTTTCTAATATGCATTTTGCCGGAACAAGTACAATAATCATATATCTGGTATCCTTGCTCCCAGCCTCTATCCTTTTCAGACTACCTTTCACAATCTCACCAAAGGAATCTTCTTAATGCACAAGTATGAACAAATAACTCCCATACTTAAAAACTTTTGATGACTCCTGAATTCATATGAAGTAAAATATAAATTCCTAGGCCTTTCACTGAAGGTCCTCTACTATCTAGCTCTAGTCTCTTATTTCATGGTACTTTGCTTTGTGCATTTTGTTTTACAGTTAAACTAGACTGCTCGTTATTCCTTCATCTTGTCCTATTTCCTCTGGTTGATCTTCCTTTTTGAATGCTGTCCCCATGTCTGAAGAGGAGACTTCTCTTTCTTTACCTTATGGGTATTGTGAGATTAATGTTTAAAAAGCTCTTCAAACAAAAAAGGAAAATGGCAGTATTGATACTTTATTGCACTGTTGGTGGAACTATGAACTGGTTCAACCATTCTGGAAAGCAATTTGAAAGTCTCTCCAAAAAGGTATTGAATCGTGACCCAGCAGTACTCCTGTGCCTGTACCCCAGAAATCAAAGAATGTGGAGAAGAACCCATATGTGCAAAAATATTTATAGCAGCTCTTTTTGTGGTAGCAAAGAATTCAAAACTAAGGGGATGTCCCTCAGTTGAGGAATTACTGAACAAGCTATGGTAGATGTATGTGGTGGAATACTGTCATTCTGTAAGAAGCGATGGCATGGATGGTTTCAAAACAAGATGAGGACATTGGTATGAAGTGAGCAGAACAAAGAGAACAATTTATACAGTAGCAGTATCGTCAGGATAATCAATTCTGAAAGACTTAGTAATACCGATCTACACAGTAACCAACCATATGGACTAAGGACAAAGGCTGTAACTTGCTTTCCCTCCCAGACAGAGAATTGATGGATTCAGAAATACAGTTTGCAGCATCTTTTCTTTCTTTTTCTTTTCTTTTCTTCCTGAACATGGCTAATATGGGAATTTTCTTTGCATGACTATACATATTTGCCACGGACTTTGTTTTTCTTGCCTTCTTTGGCAGGGGATGGGGCAGAGAGAATTTGGAACTGAAAATAAGATGAAATTGAGTTTAAGAACATAAAGTCCTTCAAGTGATGCATATTATTACCAGTTCTTAGCTTTTTTCCCTGGAGGACTAAGAGACAATGAGAATAATATGTGCTAGATAAAATCTGAGGAATAAAGCAAATGATACTGATTCTCATTATATTCTACAATATACATATTATATATAAAACATATAACATATGCTTTATATATATAACATATAAATTACATCTAACGTGCACATATTATATATTTGGAAATAAGACAGGCGGAGGAAGTGTAGCGTAGTACCGAGCAAGCAAGCCTCATCAAGTCCCACCTCTGATACCTTACTGGCTCTGTGATTCTGGGTAAGTTACTTAAACTGTTGAGGTCCCAGGCAGCTCTCCAACACCTCAAATGGCAGAGGAAGGATTGGTGGAGAAAGTTACTATTTGAGAGCTTCCTACACAGATTAAATGAATGGTTAAAAAACAACACTAAGAAAACTTCATACGATTAGCTAAATTTGTGCATTTTCAAAGCAGATTAATTATAATGACAGAAAGAAATTCTAGAAACTGCTTGGAGAATTAGGGTTTTTTATTATTTTCACTTAATAAATTTTATCTACTTATCATCCAAGGTCAATTTTTGGCTGAACTACAGAAGCCGCTGAATAAAAAATAAATTTATATTTAGTTTAATTTATCGATTTAATAATTACAACAATATATCTGTCTTCAGAAAGTATCTGGATAAGTTACTTAAAGCACAGACTTAGCCTCTAGCAGTTAAAATTTTAAAGGAAAGAAGAAAATGGAACTGCATTCATATGACCTTATGTATTCTACATTTATAAGTAACTCTCATTATGTTAAAAAGACATATACAGTAAACTGCTAAAAAAAAAAAAAGATAATGTCCAAAATATCCCTGGGAATTTAGATAAGCTTAGGCACATTAAGTTAGAAAAAGTTTCAAGAAATACTTAAACTTTTAGAGTAGCAAGGAAGTAACTTGCAGGTTGGTGTCTTAAGACAGTAAAAAAAAAGGTAAAGCAAAAAGTTAGAACATTTCAAAAAGGATCAACTATCAGCTGTTAAATCTAGTGGACCTCAAGTGTAATAAAGCATTTATCAAAACTTTAGTGCAGATCTATCAAACAGAGGGAAAAAATTTTAGGAATTTAACCAGGGACAAACAAGCTACCTCTCAATCTACCAAAGCCTTATTCTGACAAGTTAAGACAACCAGTATTTTTTTCTGCTGAGTATATTATACCTCTAAGCTATGTTTATTTCCATAAAGATACTGTTGTCAGGGAAGACCAAAGAAATGCGTCTAACTAAATAACTTGAATTAATGTAAAAAAAGTATCAAGTATCAGTTCTGCTTTTGATCTATGATTATACTGGAGTATAACAAAACAAACAAAAACAATTCACAGTATTTTAACATCTGCAGTCTCTTAGTTTAACATTTAACTAAGTTTCCTTAACTGTATTAACACAAAAGAGAAGTATCAGGGACAAATGACTTTAGCACCTATCAAGAATAATTAGTTGCAGTAATTGCAGTAATTACTACTAGGCTCATTTGGCCTTGCTGAATGCAGGAGTCTTAGCCCACAGGAATCTCTGTTTCACTCCATGATGCAGTGTTCATCCCCCTCCTTTACTCAGGCTGCTTTCCATGTTGCTCTGCATCATGTCCTAGGTATGTTTTACCTCAAGTTACAACAATTCTTAGTCACGTCTTTGACTATTCCACTCTCAATTCCTTTTACCCATCAAACTCCTTCAAGATTCATCCCAAGTCCCACCTTTTCTATAGACTTTCATGGCTACTTAAGATCTCTCAAATTACCTACAGTATTATAATTTATACTAGACATTTTGGTCTTGTATTGTTTACTCATTTCATATGCTTTAGTCTGGTTTCCCAACTAGATATCAAGTTCCTTATGGGCAAGCATCATGTTATAATTAGGTTGAGTACACAGTAGATACTCTATAATTTTTTGACTGGTAACATATAAACTGTTGGGGCAGTAGATTTTAGCCCAATAGATTCCCCTTGCATGACCAAGGGAAAAATGAAGTGGTAAAATCCTGGGGTACTAGCCAAAATGACTATGTTGCAGCTCAGTTAAGAAAGCTGGAATCCTTAGGGACCGTAAAGTGAATGAACTATGTAAGAGCTACATGTGCCTTTTTGTTGTTTTGATGGAAATGGTCCTTATCAGGAAAAATAAGATCTGTCAGAAAGGAACAAATGCCTTCAAATTTTCTGGGGAAGTGGCAAAGGCCAACAGGGTTTTTAAAAAAATGTGGATTGTATTACATGTATCTTAGGCTTCTCCTTATATATGATAAGGGCCATTAGAAAAAGGAAAACAGAAGTAGGAAACCCTGGCTCACAGAGGCATGTGTTGTAGCCAACATAGGCACCATTTTGATTTAAAACATTACAGTTTTAGGAATAAAAGATCACTAAACAGGCATATGATAAAAGAAAACAATCAAAAGGCAAGGAGGCAGCTCTAATGTAGATCCAAAAACAGGAGAAGAGTATGTGGAGCAGATGGCGCTTCGTGTCCAAAGTCCTTCAGTCCAAATGGTAGCAATAAATGGATCTGTGTTTGACGGGGGCTAGGATCATTGCGGTTAGCTATTATTTGATCTGAACATCACCATACTCCTGTTTCCTTGAATTTTTCCAATGGAACTGATGCAGTTTTTGTAATTTTACATTTAGATTTTATGAGGACAAGAAAACATACATAAAGTACAATAATGCCTCATATCTCTGAAGGTCAGATTTGTAGCAACCTCAAAAATCCACAAAAGCAGGAAGCCTAAAAAGAAAAAAATCAAGTGTCCTGTGAAGTAAGAAAACATGTCCAAAGCAGTAAATAAAAACCAATGAGAAACTCGAGCCCATGTTGGCTTACCTATGAGAAAGAGAGAAGCGCCAATGAGAACAGACTAAAGCATAAGATTCACCTATTCCCTGCTCTAAATTCATGAGGAAGGGGATGGAGGAGTACTTTGTTTTCATATATATGTGTATATATATATATATATAGTATATATTCATATATACATATATGTACATGTTATCTGCTCCATTAGCATGTAAATTCCTTGAGGATATTATTTCATTTTTAACATTTTATCCCTAGCACTTAGCACAGTGCCTTGTATGTAGTAAACTCTTAATAAATGTTTAATTGATTGATTAGCAGAATCTTATTGAGGTAACATAAACTGGAAAGTTTGGGTAATTTGTCATTAGAGCTAGGAACACACCAGACATTCTCAAGGTGAACACATGCTACATGTCTCTCTGTGTTGTCTTTAAAAACACAAATAAATATTGGTATCTTTTATTTTACATTGTCTAAATTTCCCCATGTATGCTTCCCCTTTACTCTTCCCAGACAGGAATCCCTTATATGTTCTTGTCTGAAAAGAGAGAAAGGAGAAAAAAATCAACAAGACAAATCAACATTGGAAAAATGAACAATATGTGCCGTGTCCCCCACTTTGGCTAGGAAGGAGCATTCATTAAGCAGTCTCCTGTGTGCCGAGTTCTGGGATAAGTGCTGGGAATACAAAGAGGAGGAAAAAGTCCTGCCCTCACAGGGCCCATAGTCTAATCAGGGAGACAGAATGCAATAGCTATGTACACATAAGATGTACATGGGTTAAATTGGAAGTATTCGTACAGGGAAAGAGAACTAGGACATGCTTCTTGACAAGGTGAGACTTTAGCTGAAATTTAAAGGAAGGTAGGGAAGCAAGAGAGAAATGAGGAGGCAGAGAGTTCCAGGCAATAGGAACATCCAGAGCAGGATGATGATAGTGTCTGTCATGTGTAAGGAATAGCAAGGAGGTAAATCTGGATTGTGGAGTGTAAGACGTAAGAAGATTGGAAGGTGGGAGGGGCTTGGTCAGGAAGGGCTTTAAAAGCCAAAGAATTTCATATTTGATTGTGAAGGTACGAGAGAACCACAGGAGTTCACCGAGTGGGACGGGGGGAGAGAGGGAAGATCGTCAGATTTTCACTTTAGGAAGGTCAGTTTGATAACTGAGTGGAAATGGACTGCGCTGGGGAAAGACTTGTGGCAGGGAGACCAACCAGTAGGCTATTGCAGTGGTCCAGACGTGGCAGTGTTAGAAGAGAGATGGGAGCTTATATGACACATGTTACGTTAGAAAGGAACCACAAGGCTTGGAAACTGGTGGGATATAGGGGTTGAGAGAGAAGGAGGAGTCAAGATGACACCTAAGCCTGGGTAAGTGGGAAGAAGCCAGTACCCTCATTGGGTAATAGGGGACTTTGGAAGTGAGAAGGGTTTGGAAGGAAAGATAATAACTTCAGTTTAGGACATGTTGAGTTGTGATGTTGAACGTAGGCAGCTGGATATACAAGCCTGGAGGTTAGGGCTGAGCAGACAGGTCTGAGAATCCTCGGCAAAGAGATGGTAATTCAGTACATGGGAGCTGATGAGCTCATCCAGTCAAACAGTAAAGAGGGAGAACAGGGCTCTGGACCGTTGGGGGCCACTCACACTTTTTGGGCACAAGGAGGAAGAGAAGTCCTACAATGCAGAGAGAAGTAGAGTATAAGGAGAAGAGGGTGATTGACAGTGTCAGAGGTTGCAGAAAGATCAAGAAAGATGAGAAATGAGACAAGGCCGTTAGATTTTGCAGGTAGGAGCGCATCGGTGATTTTGGAGAGAGCAGTTCCAGTTGAATGATGGGCTCAGAAGTCAGGCTGCAGAGTTAAGAGAGTGAGAAGGGAGTGGAAACACTAATTGTAGACGGACCTTCTTGAAGAGTTAAGCCAAGAAGGAGACATATAGGATGATAATTTGGGGGGATAGGTGAATCAAATACAGGTTTCTTTGAAGGATGGGAGAGACATGAGTATGTCTGTAGGAAGCAGAGAAGGAAAATAGATCAGGAGACTAGTAAAAAAAGTGTGGATATTAGAGGAGGCCGTGTGCTGGAGAAGACCGGAAGGAATGGGATCACTTACACATGCCAACTCCTCTGTCACAACCAGTGAATTGGGGTATGATTGATCAGTGCTAAGAGAAGTGACCAGGGAAGCTGTGTTATCAGGAGGGAACCAAGTGTGAGAAAGGAAAAGCCTTAAAATGGACAAAGCATTCTGAACTGTGGCACAGACGTTCCTGAAAGCATAGTGGAAGGGATGGGCAGATTGGATTGGGAAGTGAAGGAATGGGGTGGACTTGGTTTGAGGGCAATGGGTATAAAGGAGCAGGCAGTAAGAAAAAGAAAAGAGAATTTATACAATGATTGCTGTAGGATAATAATCACTACTGGGGAGAATATGATTGAGTCAGGGGTGGGAAGTATTGATCACTGAGAAATGAGCTCTGGTTGTTTATCATCCTCCATGGGGGTACTAGATATGGAGGTGAGGCAAGTTGCCAATGGAGAGTAGCAGTAGAGAAAGCTAGGCTTTCTCCTTATATAGAGATTTGTCCTCAGGGTGGAGTTTTCCCTGGGCGTGAGGTAGTGGTATATAGCTGGGAAAGGGGAAGAGCCATACCACCTAGGGGAAAGGCAACTAGTATGGAATTGGGGGAGCCCAAGAGGGTGAGGGACCACAGTGGAACCTTCCAACAATCTAGGTGAGAATTATGAAGGGTTTAGAAACAACTGAGAGGGAAGAAACTGGAAACCCATAATGTAAATAACCTTCCTGAGGAGTTTAGCTAAGAAGGGGAAGAGCCACAGCACAGTCATAGTTGGATTACATAAGGTTTTGGATTTTTTCAAGGACTGAGAAGACACAAGCATGCTGGCAGGCAGCAAAGGAGGAGCCAGAAGAGAGGGAGAGATTGAAGGTTAGAGAGAGATTCCAGATAATAGCAAGGGTCACCCAATGGAGAAGATGGGAAGAGATTGATTCATTGTGAATGTAGAGTGGTTTGCCTTGACCCCCCCCCCCCAAAAAAAAATCTTTTTACATATAAGACAGGGGTGAAAGAATTAGTGAACAGGAAAACATCTGAGTGAGATGAGAAATAAGGGAAAAGAGGGACATCTAGGCGAATACCCACAATTTTCTCAGTGAAACATGAGGCAGAATTCTTAGCTGAAAGTTTGAGGGTGCAGTGGGGAGAGAGGGAGCCAAGGAGGATTTGGGGAAGGTATGAAAAGTTCGGAAAATTATAAGGTACGATCTTCAACTGAGGGGATGGATGTAATCACACAGCTACAACTCTAGTCCAGAAAACTCATCACTTCTCACCTGGACTATTAAAATAACTTTCTAGTTGGCCTCCGTGCCTGAAGTTTTTTTCCAGCTTAGCCTCCACTCAGCTGCCAAACTCATTTTGATAAAGCACAAATCTTCGCCTTCTCCCCCCACTCAGTAAACTCCAGTGGTTTCTTAATACCTCCAGGATCAAATACAAAATCCTCTATTGCTAATTTAAATCTCCTCAAGATCTGACCTCTACCTACTTTTTCAGATTTCTAATACTTTATTCTTTATGCACCAATGATGTAGGTCCACTGGCTTACTCCATCTCCCTTTTTTAGACCTTTGTCCTAGCTGTCCCCTGTTCCCAGAATGCTCTTCTTCCTCATTTCTGCCACCTTGTTTCTGTGGTTTTCTTCAAGGCTTTGCTCAAAGTTCACCTGCTGCAGGAATCCCTTCCCAGTTCTTCCAGCTGCTAAATATTTCCCCTTTCAGGTTACCGTGCATCTACTCTCTCCATGTGTGTTACCTTCCCGTTGATGTCCTAGCTGTCTCCCCCATTAGAATTGAAGATTGATACCAGCGACTGTTTTTGCCTCTCCAGCTGTTAACACGTTGCTGCCTGGCATGTAGTAAGTGCTTAATAGATGCTTGCTACCCAATTGATTGACTAACAAACTGATAGGAAGAGAGTGGGCTGACTGGACTACTTTTAAGAAATTGCAGGCTATTTTACTGATCCCAAACTTCCCATGAAATCACAAGTCGATACCAATACCGACATTCTACAGTATTGCTATATGGCAGAGAGATTTGGAATACAGCTACCTACAAAGAAATTATGTAAGCTTTAAAATATAACCAACAAGAAACTTTAAAGAGCAGGAGTAAAAGATAATACGAAGGAAATATTTGCTTGGAAGAGATGATGGGTGAACAGACAATGAATCACTGGTGCCCTTGTTACATTAGGAGAAAATAAAAACAACCTCCAGAGTGTTGAGTGGACTCCCTGGGGTAACCTTTTGATGAATGAGACCCACAGGATGGGCAGATTGGATAGATCACATTCTGCATCATTAGAAAATCAGTGAGATCATCTGCCTCCTAACACTGTAAGGATTAAATGAGAGAGTATACATAGGGTACTTTGTAACCCTGAAAGCAGTATATCAACATTAGCTATTATACAAATTATACAGATACCAATTTAGGTTGCAGGTTTGACTAAGGAGTGCAAACTCAGAATCTGGGCCTCGAGTATGCCTCTCGTAATCAGTTATAGATATGCTCTTATTTTGAAACACAAACAGAGGTTGCACTAAAAAATATTTTAAGATATCTTCAACATCTGTAATATGATACAAAAGTATTTGCTATTTCTATAGGTTGTTGCCAATATAGGTACTGCTAATACTACTGTGTTTTGTTTCCTGTTCCCACTATTAAAGAAAATGCTTCATTTTTGTTAGAAGTCAGTGAAAATAAAGATTTTTTTTTCATATGATTACACAGACCCCCTGAAATGTATCCATTCCCTGCTTGGGGTTCCATGGAACTCTAAGTGGTCTTCTTCTGTCTAGAAAACTCTAAAGAGTCAACCAAAAATTAATTGAAACAATACTTTCAACCAAATTGCAAAATAGAAAAAAACCTAAAATATCAGCATTTCTATATATTACCAACTGTATATTATCAACAAAACATAGCAGTAATAGAGAAATCAAAATAGCAACAGAATGCATTTGGGCATCTACCAAGACAGATATACAATATGAATATTACTACAAAATACTCTTAGCAAAAATAATGATAGACCTAAAGAATTGGCTAATATTGATTGCTCACGTTAGGTCATACCAATATATTTCTTCCCTATTTGAATTGCTCTCCAGCCTCATTGGTCTTCCTAGTGTCTGGCACATAGTAGGTACTGATAATTTGATTGATTGGTTCCAATAGACAATGCCTAATCTAATCTACTAGATTATAAACTTGAATCCAAGGATCATATATATCTTTGTACTCTGCAAAAGGTTTATTAGCATAGTATCTTTCACACAGCAGGTACTAAAATACTTATCAAATGAAATGAGTAGCAAAAGGAAACACTACTTAATAGTGAGGATGACTTCTCTGGTCTGTCAAATTTCCCTATAGAAAATTCTTAAAATAATAGAATTTAGATGGTACTTTATAAATCCTCTGATCCAGCTTCCTCATGAAGTACTGAAATCCAGAGTCTTTAAGAAAGTTGTCTGAGGTTACACTGTAGTAGGTTCAGAACTGGGCCTGGGGCCCAAGTCTTCTGATTAATAATCCACTGTGTTCTTTCTTCCATTGCCTGCTTCTGTCTAAGGGAAGATTTTATCTAATTTTGTGTTCTGTCGAGAGCCAAGATATTATTAGCACATAATATTTGTCTAAAGAAAGAAAAAATATATAAAAATGTAAATGAAAACAATACTAAAAGACATCTGAACTCAGACTACATATAATGATCAGTCTTGGTCCTAGAGAAGAAATGATGAAACCTTTCCCACACTCAATAGAGGGGTAGGGGATTGCAGGTGTATAATCATGCGTATGGTGTCAAGTGACTAAGTGACAGTCATTCACTGTTTTTTTTGTTGTTACAAGAGAATGTTCTGGAAGACCTAAAGCATATCAGTAAAAACTCATAGTGTAATAAACAAAAGACATCAACCAAATTTTTAAAAATGAAAAAAAAAAAAACAAAACGTGGTTTTTTTGTCCTCTCTAATAATCCTAGACAAATGGCAACATTAATAGAATTGGGCACTAACTTTCCAATTAAAGAACCCATTTTTTCCCTGACTAAATTAGGGACAACATGTAAGGGATAGAAATTGTTTTATTGTTCCAGTAATGATTTTTTCTAATGAATATACAGAAAGCCAGTGGAGATATCCAATGCTGTTAAAATTCACTTTTCTTTTCAATCCAGTTTTTTCCTGAGATGTTTCATAGTAAGCCAAGATACTGAAGCCATGATCTTATTCATTTTTACCCCTCCCCTTTTTTTCTTTTTCATCAAAAGGAAATAATTTTTATTTGGGGAGCAGAAGAAAGATGAATGAATAAAGAAAAATGGCTAGATCCTCTTAAGCTCAGTTGTCCAAAACAGAATCTGATATTTGCACAACTTTTGTTGGAAGTGCCCAGACATCTTATGGAATTGGTATTTATTTAACCAAACATTATCTGATGAATTTATATGTCCATTTTCAGGTATTTTATTAAGAAAATCAAGTTAGCATCTGTTCATTTTGAAAATTGTTCACTCAAAGCAAAGCTCATTAATTTTAAATATGTTTTTGTTTATTGCATTTTTATTGACATTTAAAAATTAATAACAACTTTGTAAATGTCTTATTTCTCTGCAGCTGTGGCTCTCCCATTCAAGTTTCAGAGGTGAAGCTGCTTTCATTTTCATCAGGACAATTAACTGTTTTCCTCCCAGCGGAGGTTAAGTCTATAGGGACAGAAACAGATCATGTCCTGCCTCTGCAAGAATTAGCCATGAGAAGTCTGTATAACACGTATTACAAGTTAATAAAAGGTATATTGGATTTTTTAAAAACCTGTCTTACATTAAGGGGGGGAAAAGTTTTTGTCTCAATTTCTGTTGTAGTGCATAATGTGAAAAAGACTGCAAGTCATCGGATGAGCCTTTCAACCCTAATTGCAGAAACAGATAGCAATCCTATAAATGCTATCTTCATTTACAGAATACAATAATAAGAAATAAAATTTGACTGGTTTAAATGCAAAAGAAATTGGAAACATTTGTATTTAGTCCATATAAAAAGACTTGAACTGTTCACTGACTTAAGTGGAAAAAGAACAATTTTCAAGTTGGAAAAGTAATTGAAAAGAGCTTATCCTTAAGGCCAAATTGAAAGCTTCTCCCAAAAGTGCTTACTCCTAGCTTTGCAGCCTGCTCATAAGTGGCAATCTTGGTATTCATAAAGAAAATAAATATTAAGAGCCATTGGCTGTTTCAGAACAACATGACAACTGAGATGTTTTAGTTCTGCCCCAACTGAAAATCTTTGTTGAAAACTGGCCCATGATTTTTCTAGTTCCAAAGCATGCACATGAAATACTTGGGTTGAAGTTCAGCTAAAGGAATTCATGCTTTGGAAAATGTTTGGCATGTGTAGATTTTACAGTATTTGTGGGAGTGATACTCAGGATTCTTTCAGAAAACAATAGGTAACATTAAAGGGGGGGAAAGTAGTTCAAAAGTCATGTCTTTTAAAACCAGTGACTTCTGCTTTTGTTTTGCCAAGCACACACTTTCATAGTTCATCATTCCATTTTGTTTTTAAAATCTAAACGTATTTAACTATGATGAAATTACAGTTTGCTAAAGGATTCTTGTTGAATCCTTATCTACAGAGAAAATATAAAGAAAATATTTAAGTGATTAGTGTTTGTTTTGAAGACAAATTCACTGTAGTTTAGGTTTTATTTGATAATAGTGATCCATTAAAAATTTCATTGTTCTAAAACTTGAACAGGTTTAAGCTGCATCTTTAAAAATCTGTTCCATAAAACTCAAATCAACATTATAAGTATCATCTTTAATTAGTGAAAACTTCGGGGAGAATTTGAGAATAAGCTAATTGATTAAAATATTTCTTTATTTTTTACTTTGTAATATTCCAACCTTTCTTTGTAAAAATAAACATAATACAGATTAATTTTTTTTAATTAATAGTAAACATGCAGTAGCCTTGATGAATCATTGTTCAATACCAGTCATTTTTCTTCTCTTTTTTTTCTATTAGAAATCTTCAGTACCTTCTCCCGGTGAATTCCTGTCATTCTATTTATTTTTATAACTTTTATCTTTGTTCTTCATTCTTCTTGTGTCTATAGATAGTGTTTCTGGTTATTCTTATTAATGTGGTTTGTGTTTTTTCTGTTAAAAATATAGAAATTACTTTCACTTCCAAATAATGTCCATTTTTTGCTTAAGAAAAAAGCAGTAGCAAACAACAAAAAAAGGAAGCATGGTATCTTTAATGAAATTGAACATATTTGGTAATTAGGAAAAGTATAATTTTAAAAAACTGATTTTGATTTTAAATTGTTCTTTTATTTTATTTATGTGATTTTCTCTTATCTTCCAGACTTGAACTTCTTGTCTCCAGTCTCATTACCCAAAAGTCTCCTGGAGCTGCTACACTGCCCTCTGGGACATTGTCACCGTTGTAGTGAGCCAATGTTTACTATTGTCTACCCAAAGCTCTTTCCCCTGAGAGAGACACCAATGGCAGGGCTGCATCAGGGGTAATTACACTCAAATGTACACTGAGATTTCAGCCTTACGTAGGGGTCAAACACAAGGAAAAACTTATGTAGAATAAGAGTGTTCTTTAACTTATCATCCTTAAAAGTCCACAGTATGTTTTCTGAGGTGCATCTTACGTGAAATATGGACATTTTTAACACTAGCAAGAGTAGTGCTATTTGCTAGCACGTTTTTCTGTAATATACTGAAATTTTTTTAGCATGTTGATATTTAAACTAGATTATTCTTTATATTTCTTCTTATTCATCTTTCATTTTCGTAATAGGCAGTCAGGAATGCCAAGAAAGAAAAAGTAAGTTATATAAGATAGGTAACCCAGCCCTTTGGGGTAGTAGATACTACTAACCAATGAACACGTAGCTCATCAGATAATCCACACCCTGGGATTTGGGGGAGAAGGGGTATTGGTTTTTTGTTTTCCATTTTACCTCATCAAGCCTTTCTTAGATGCCCTGAAATTTGACGTGTGTTCACTAAAGACAAGCATAGAGATTTTAATGAAGCATTTAACAAAATTCTTTATTAAAAATAACAATTTTTAATATGAAAATTTTAACATTTTTTCAAATTACATGTAAAAATGTTTAACTTCCTTTTTTTTAATTTTGAATTTCAAATTCTCTCCTTTCCCCTCTCCCTTTCCGCCCTCCCCCAGATGACAGGCAGATGTAGATTATGCATATGCAGTCCTGATGGGACAGTTTTTTAAACCTTCATTAATATGATACCTTTAGCTTATGGATTTTATGGATTTATGGAACTACTTTTATGATGTTTAACTACTTCCATATTTCTAGACAACTTGAGTTTACTTTGCCTTATTTCAAAACTTTTTATGATCATCATTTTAATGTTATTCAGATAGTCATAAAGATCTTGGCTCTCCTTGTCGCAGATACTCATTTCATGTATACATGTTTCCACCCATCCATATATTTCCTGGCTGTTCCTGCAGTTAGCCTAGGCCTAGGCACAACATATAAATGTGATTGAAAATTGCTTCATTAAGAGTCTCAGGTTACTGTATGTAGACTTAACCACCTAAGACTTTTCGGCTGTTGTTTAATTAGCCTAAAATGCACATACATTTATACCTTTCTTATCTCTAATGCAAATGTTTGTCAAATATATACATTCTAAAATCGAATATAATATGATCACATCAAACTCACAATTAATTTACATAACTGTATGTACATGAAAAAAGAGAAAAGTAAATAATTCGATCCATAAATCAGCAAGCATTTATTAAGCATCTGCTGTGTGCCAGGCACAGTGTGGGGCACTGAGGATACAAAGATGGAAGTAAAACAGGCCTTGTCCCTGCTGGGGAGACCACAGCTACATCCATATGTATATTTAGACAGAATACATAAAAGAGCATTTGAGGGGAGTCACCGGCATCTGGGAAGATCAGGTAAGGACTCGTGGTACTTGAGCCAAGACAGGAGGGCCTGCATTCCGGACATGGGACGGAGGGACGGAGGGAGAGGTAGGGCTTGTGACAAGAGAGGGTTGTGTATTCGAAACAGAAAAGTCAGTTTGCCCCGACCATGGAGCGAAGGAGAAGGAGGAATCGGTAGTCAGTTTGGAGCCAGCTTGTGAAGGACTTTCATGCCCTCCCCTGCCCCAGACAGGAGGAGTTTGTATTTGATCCCAGAGGAAATTGGGGACTCTCGGAGTGTTCTGAGCAGAGAACTTGTGTTTTAGGGCTAGCGCTTTGGCAGTGGTGTGAGTCAGGCATTTAGGGTTAGGGTTAGGGTTAGGAGAGCAGCTGGACAGGAGACGCTCTGCAAGTGACAGCTGACGGAGTGTGTAAGACGGGGGAGAGCTAGGGAGTGACTGGGACGCTGGCAGCGCCCTGAACAAGCACGGAGAGGCTCGTGCGGGGCAGGGGTTGGGCAGGTGTGAGGGACTCCTGCGGACACGTGGAGTCGGAGACGCTTGTCAGATGTCTAGTTCAGGATGTCCGACTGGGGAGAAGATAGTCAGCGCTTATCAGGCGTCACGAGGCTCAGGGTCTTACAGGTATCACTTCTGATCCTCGCCAGTAGCCCTGGGTGGTCGCTACTACTGTCATGCTCACTTCACAGCTTAGGAAACTGAGGCAGGCCGGTCGTGTCATCTGCCCGGTGTCGCACGGCGCTTCTGAAGCTGGAATAAGAGAGGAAAGGATGGGGAATGATTTAGGGGAGGGGAAGTTGTAGGAGGGCTGCATCCCAAGGAGCGTGTATATTCTCAGTAAAGTGTGAGAAGCCATTGAACGGATTTGTGCCTCAGAAACACCGTCCTGCCTCCTAGTCCTCGTCCCCTCAACACCTCTGCCTTAGAGAGGAGGGGCGCAGCGCTTAGCAGAGAGGAGCCCCGGTGCCTCGCCCAGCCTCAGTGTTCCGTCCGTCCTGTGGGGCCAGTCCTTATCCCAATGTAGAGGAAGTTGGAGGCCTGCCATGAGGAACGGATAATTCTAGCTATACAGGATTGTCGTCTCTCATTGGGACTTTAGTGCCTATCCCCAATGGAAGATAAAGTTTCAATATAGATTTTGCATAATTTGACCTTTTCGTAATGACTCATAATTTTTCTATTACTTATCATGCAGTATTGTGATGATATCTTTATCAGGGACTATATGACCTCCAAGGTCTTTCCTCAGATTGAACTACAAACTGCTATTGAATTCTGTGAACTACAGGAACATTCTAAAGTTGTTTTTCCCAACCAAAATTTAGTCACAGTGTATTGTGAATTCTTAAGACTAATCTTCTGTCTTTGCTCTGTTAGTTTTACCTGGTGTCAATATGCTTCCTTATAGAAGTTCTTCCCTTTTCCTTTCTAATTTGCTACTTAATCTGCTGTGGCCTGGAAAGTCACATGACCAAGTTTGATAGAATTGTGTGATCAGCTCCAGGTTAGGACTGGAAGTGGTCTATCGTAAACAAAATGTATGAATTATATAACATCTATCCCTCCAACTCAGAGTCTTTCTTTAATGTCTTTCAAGTTTGGGGTCTATTTTTGATTGGTAAGGTTTCTGGATAATGAACTTCCAGATAAGAAAGATGTTAATGTATAAGGGTTTTTAATTAAGCACACATCAGACAATATTGTGTAATATTTTCCATAGACACTAACAAAATGCCTCTTTAAAAAATTTTTATAGTATATTTTGTTATTAAAAAGATACAACCCAGGTTAATGAGATGAACAATTAGGAAATGTGTGAATGGTATTTATTATTCTCCTACTTTCAAGATTATCTTTTTAGGGTCCTGCCTAATTTATTAGAGGTTTTAGCCCTTTTGAGCTATAGTGATCCTTGCTTACTAATGTAAAATAGGAATTATGAAATTCAAACAGACATTCATATAAATATAATCAAGGTGGCCTAAGAGAAGCTAGATAGAAAAAAATTAGTACTTATTTTTTAAAAACAGATTTTCCCAAGTACTTTTCCCATAGCACTCATTTTTTTTTAAAAGAAAGTCTTCCAATATGAAACATTTGTATTCCCTATGACGAGAGGGTTGAGGAAGAACCCAGCATTCTTTCATTCTGTAGAGGCTGCCCACATTTACATTTACATCTGTCTGCTAAGGTGAAAAATACATTTTCCAAAAAACTGTAAGCAATTGGATCCTGGAAAGTCAGGTGGAGTCTTTTGTAATCTAAGAATATAGATTTAATAGTAGTAATCCAGCAAAAATTAGCATTTGCTACATAGTACTTAAAACGGTGTGACATTTCAATGAATTCGACCAGCAATGCCCATTTTGTAGCAGAAAAGCCATAGATGCCAAGGTGCAAAGTAACTTGCCTAAGGCCACATGATGAGTTAATGGCTAAGATAGAGTTTAAAATTGAGAGTTTGTGGCTTCCATCTCAGTCCACTAGGCCATGTTTCTTCCCATGTTGCCATGGAGATTGTAATAAAAGAATTCACTACAGTTTCTATCATGGTCATTTAGAGTACTTTCTTTTGTAATTAAAAACCAAATGCTTGTCTTTAAATCTCCAGTGTCTTACTGCTGAAAATAAAATCAATTATATTATGTCATGTACTATAAAAGGTTTTGATAAGATTAATTTTTAAAATCACTAAACATTTTTGTTGCTTGTAACAGAATAATACACTGGATCACCCAATAGCTAAATAAATGTAAAAAGCTGACATTTAAGGCTCCCCCTCCAAAAAAAATGGACATTATTCCAAAATACCAAATTCTAGAAAATTGTTGACTCCAAACTAAATTTAACACAAAGAACTGTGAAGTAAAATAAAATAGCAATAACATTCATAAATACTTGTCACTATCTTAGCTGACCAAATATCATTTAATATCCATAGCAGAGAATAACAATTAACCAGTTAATACATTTAAGTATTTTATACGACATTCCCAAAACCAGTGTTAATTTATTTCTAAGTAAATAACTTCTATTTTGATGGTATCAATCTAGTTTTGAATTTAACTACATCATATGCTTCCATGTATCCACAAATATAACTTTTATCAAAGTTATATCAAAGACAGGAGAAAGGATACACAAGTGTTTTTAAACAGCACACTTAATGTTTTATTTTACCTGTACTTACTTTCCTAAATATGTTACTCTTCATGGTAACTATCAATACACACTTGAGAAGAATGTATATATCACTTGTAAGTCTCAGATTCTCTGAAGTCATTTATATGATTTTGTCTATAATGTAAATTTGACCTTTCAAGAGATTGTTGCTTTTAAAAAAAGGAAATTATTTACCTGTTTGGCAGCTAATTAAACCATATTATTGCCTGTTTGAATATATGCATGTATATATGTACATGAACCAGAAATAATGCCTTTTTTTCCTCATTACTCAAGTTTGCAAATATTCACATTTCTTCTTATTTCGTGAAATCTTGTCTGTGCCAATCAATCACATTCAGTTAATAGGAGTTCTAAAAATATTGTTCTGAACTTTTTAATGAAATTGAAATGCTTTCTTCCCCTTCTGCCATGCCATTGTTAGGAAAGTCAGGTAGTCTATTCCAACAGATTTTGCCAGATAATCTTCATAGTGTTTTTGCTGTGCTGTATTTTTTACTACTGGACTTATTTTTTAACATAAAATGGCTTCTATTACACGTCCCACAGCTGGGTTCCATGATTCTTAGAGAGTCATCCAGGGCTCTACTTTCACCACTATTCTGCAACTGAACAATTGGTGCCCTTAAAACCAAGAGGGACAAAATAATCTGAAGATCCTACTTGAAAGAAAATCTACAAGGTTTAGGGGCGTATTAGTACAAAAATGGAACCGTAACAACAATTATCTGAAAGGGACGACTGGCCATGAACAGTGGGCTTTCAGTCAGTGAAAATCCTAACTCTTTATAGATTTGAATTCTTATACTTAAAAACTCTCTTTTTTAAAAAAAATCAAGGGTAGAGGTGTGAAATGCATCCCTTCTGTGAAATGATTTACAATTTGCATAATTATGTTAGAAGAAAGAAAAGGAGGTTTAGCCAGCTGACTCCCAAAAATGTAGTTGGCATTTCAGACCAATTTGTCTGAGACTTATTTCACTCACATGTGATTTTTTAAAAACTTATATATTTGATATAAACTTATAAATTAATCCTAGAACAGCAAATGTTGGGGCTCTGATTAGTGACTTAATGGTAGGATCATTTTGAAGTAGTGATAGCCTATACAAAGTAGTAGGAAATAAGTTTACATAATAATACCAAAAATGTGCTTAATTTATTACTAGCTTGCAACATGTCAAATGGCAATGTTGAACGAAGAAAAATAGAATTCATTCCATTTGTTTCACTTGAGCAGATGTATAATTTTTCCAAAGATACATTGCTGAATCTCTTACTGAGTCTCTGCAGTAGATACTTTTCTGATCATAAGCAATGTGAGTTTATGAAATAAAAACAAGTTCCAAAGTCTAAATTTGGTCAGAAGCCAAAAAATCTACATAAATGTTTTTTTAGAAATACTTTCTTTGGAAAGCTGTGTGACTTGTAAAGAAAGCAGCTTTCAACTTGTTCTTCATTAGAGAGTCTGATGATCAGATTTTCAGTTTAAACAGATTGTATAGAGATTATAGATCCTTTTTTCAAATTGATCATATTGTTGAAATTTAAATTGTTATAAATGTTTAATATTTCCTACACCAATTGTGAGGCTACTTCTATCATAAATTCTTTTCTCTTATAAAGTTTAGTTAAAATATTTTCTGTCTAAAATTTTAGTTAAATTTTAATGTGAGAATAACTTGCTTGTGTTTATTCATTTTAATGACATTTCTGAAGTATGCAGTAAAACTCAAGACCCTCAATTAATTTGAATTTTTGTACTCTAAAGTAAAAAAAAAAATCTGAAAAACCAACCAGAATTTATTCAAAAAGAAAATTCCCAAGTACTTTCTGTATTTCTTAGGATCTGTTCATATTAATCCCAATTTCTTTTATCTAAATCACTGTGCAGTAGTCAGTGTTAGTTCATTTTTCTACCCTAGGAATTAAACCACAGTGAACATAATTTAATCTTTATTAGTTCAGGATCCAAGTTTTCACTGATAACTTAAAGTCATAGGAGTAAATTAGGTTACTAGGGGGGAGACTATAGAGAGAAAAGAGAAGAGGGTCAAGGTCTTAGAAATAAGAGGATGGGGAACCATTAATCAGGATAGAAAAGGAGGAGAGTCATGAGAATAAATAGTCAACAAGGCCAAAGCAAGAAAAAGATATTGAGAGGAAATGTCAAAGATGAAGAGAACTTGTAAAAGGCTGTTTTATTTGGGAAGAGAAGAAAGTAGTAGCATTTTTTAAGGCCCTACTATATTCCAGGCACTGTGCTAAATGCTTTACAAGTATGAATTTGATGCTCACAAAAATACTATAAGTAGGTGCTATTATGAGATCCCCATTTTACAGTTGAAGACACTGAAGCAGACAGGTTAGGTGACTTACCCAGCGTCACACAGCTACTGTGTGTCTGAGACAAGATTTGAACTCTGGTCTTAGCTCCAGTCCTGGCACTCTAGCCTCTGCTCTGCCATCTGGTGATAAAAATGTTACTGTAGACCTCAGAGGGAGAAGTTTCAGTAGAATGATAGGAATGGAAGACAGATTACAAAGGGTTAAGGAGTGAGTGGATGAAAAGGAAGATAAGACTCTTTCTAAGTCTGTCAGTGAAGAGATAGTTTAAGGAGGATAACAGTGTTAAGCTGAAGGTTGTGAGGGGTTTTTTTTTGTATTTTAGAATAGAACTTAACTTTTATGCTTAACTAACAACAGGACAATCCATCAGGCCCCTACTAGAGCCCATTCTCATTTTAGACACAGGTCTAATAAGCTTAATTGTCTTGTTTTCCAACCAGCAAGAGATTAGAAGCAGTATATTAGAGAGCAGTGAGCTTTAGTAGTGGAAGAATCTTAGAGGCCTCTAGTCCACTGGTCAGCAAACTGTGGTCTGTAGGCCAAATCAAGTCGACCTCCTGGCTATTTATGCCTGGCAGTTCAAGAATGGTTATTTAGCTCTTGGGTTGTATAAAAACAGGCAGCAGACCAGAGTCGGCCTGTGGGCTATAGTTTGCCTACTACTGCTCTAGTCTATCAAATCATTGTACAAAAACTGAAGCCAAGTATCCACAATTATTATGTATTATTATGTACAATTATTATATATGAGAACAATCAATAAGCACAGTATAAGGTGCTTGGGATGCAAAAACAAAATATTAAACTGCCTCTGCCCTCAAGAAACTTGAATTTTGCTGCATAGGTACATAATTATAAAAAATATATATGTTCATGAGATAATGATGGAGCCAAGAGAGCAATCCAGATAAAGGGTAAACGGAATGTGTGAAGCAGTAAAGAATACTTTTAGTTCAGAGAATCATGGAAAGTTACACAAAGCATAGAACTCCATTCATATTTTAAAATGTGCCCATGTAAACTTAGGGCTATATTAATAGAAGTGAAGTATCCAGTTCAAGCAAGGTAATAGATTCAACTATTCTCAACACTACTTAGACTCTACCAGAAGTGTTTTCAGCTAGTCAACAAGCATTTGTTAAGCATTCACTATGGGGTCAAGTACTAGAAATTGTGGATACAGAGAAAGACAAAAATAAACCCCCTGACTTCAGAGAACTCACTTTCTAATGGAGGAGACAACATGCAAGCAATTTTATATGTGCAAGATATGGATAGTGAATATAAAAAGGAATCTCAGAGGCAAGGCACTAGCAAGAGGGGAGGAAAGGGGAATGTGAAAAGCCTCTTGTAGAAGGTTGAATGTGAGCTTGTTAAATTAAGCCAGACTGGAGTGGTGAGGAGGGAAGACATTCCAGGCTTGGGGAACAGCCATTCAAAAGGCATGGAGTTGGGAGATGGCATGCTCTGTGAGAGGAACAGCAAAAAGGTCTGTATCACTAAAGAATTGAGTACATGGAGGAGGAGTAAAGGGCAAAAAATTGAAAAAAAAGGAAGGGGCCCGGTAGAAAAGGGCTTTAAAAGTCAAACAGAGGATTTTTTGTTTAATCTTGGAGGTAATGGGGAGCCATTGGAGTGTTTTAAGTAGGTAGGGACCTGCTCAGACCTGGGCTTTAAGAATAAGTGGAAGATGGACCGGAATTGGAAGAGACTTGAAGCAGGGAGACCAACCCATAGGCTATTGAAATAGTCCAGACATTAAGGGGATAACATCTCTATAAGGGTGGTGGTCATGTGTTTGGAGAGAAGGGATTATATGCAAGAGATGTTGTTGAGGTATAAATGAAGACTTAACAGTAGACTGGATATATGGGATGAGTGTGAGTAAGGGTGACACCAAGGGTAAGCCTGGGTGACTGAAAGTATGGTGGTACCTAGGCAGGAATAAGGAAGTTAAGAAGATTGGGGGGGGGGGCCAGAATTATTTCTGGTTTTGACATGTTGAGTTTGAGATATCTATCCATGCATCATTTTCATGGCAGTTGGCTGATAACAAGGTCTTGGGTACCAGTTGAGGAGGATGTAGACAAATGAGGACAAGCAGGATAAGTTCTCTGGAAAATATTGCATATGAGTATGATGGCAATCAAAATAGGATCTTTTGCTGTTTTAATTTTAGCATAATCAAGTACCTGATTGAATCTTACCTTTATCCATCAAGAGTCTTTACTAGGAATAAAGTACAGAAACAAAAGTCTCTGTAACTAGAAACAGTATATGTATTTGTATTGTTAATGTGATTAAAGATCTTTCCCACCCATTAATGGGCCTACCCATTAAAAGGAGTTTGATTAGGGAAGATTTATAGGAACACCCACAGCTTTTATTAATGAGACACTGGTTCTCAAGGGTTCTCTGACTCTAAAAAAGGTATAAATACTCTGAGGGTGAGGTTTTACTTTGGGGCTTAGTTTTGTTAAGAAGGTTTGAGTGCCAGATGAGGACTCTGGGAAGTCGCTAAGGAGTCCCCTGGCTTTGAGAACCCAGATATCGTGCTTCCCTCTCTGGTAACCATGGTTGGACAGTTGGGGTCCAATTGTCTGTTGAATTCAGGCAGGGGAAGCCATGTCTTTGATCCTTTGATTTCTCTGTATTTTCTTGGAAATTCAGGGTGCTGACTCCCTGAACTAACTGAATAATATATGTGCTTGGTTAAAGGAATGAAACATGTACTTGATTAAAGTGATTGTTAACTCCTTGAAAGTTGTTTTCCTTTTATGAATGCAGATCTAAGAACCTGTGATAGCAGGTCCCCCTGTGTATGTTGGGGTGCTTACTGATACAATGAGAAACATGACAAAATTGGAAATGTTTACACTGGAAGAGAAAAAGCAAGGGAATGTCCTAGCTGCCTTCAGATATTTGAAAGCACTATCACATGGAAAAGGGAATAGACTTAATCAGTAGCTCTAGAAATTAGACCTAGTACAGGTGAGTGGAAGAGAGACAGATTTTGACTCACTAGAAGGAAAAACTTTCCAACACTTAGAGCTGTCCAACAGTGGAATGAACATAATTACAGAAGCAAGTTCACCATCACTGAGAGCATTCAAGCAGACATTTTAGGTGCCCAACTGTCTCAAATGTTGCAAAAGAGATCCATGCCTTATATAGAAAGTTGGGGCAGATGATTTATTAGGTCTCTCCCAACTGATTCAAAAAAATCTGTGATTCATTCCTTCTGGGTGTTCTAAGATCTGTAAAGTTGATGAAAAACATCAAGCATTCTAAAGTTGTTTAAAAAATGCTTTTTTAGAAAATGCCTGTCATCTCAGTTCTATTCAACAAGCATTTATTAAGCACATATCCTCTGTGCAAGGCACTCTGGTAGGCCTTGGTCCTACAAAAACAAAACAAAATTCAGCTCCTACTTTCAAAAGAGTTTATATAATCTATGAGTGGGTGTAACGCTTAGATAAGTAAATACAAAATAATTTGAGGTGAGACATAGCACTAACATCTAAAGGTTCTAAACCTTCAGTCTATTAACTTTTAAAAAAATGTTGATAACCATATTTTCAACTAAATTGATTTCCTTTGTAATCCTAGATGTTTTATTTTATGCTTTTATAAACATTATTTTGAGAAGGGGTCCATAGGCTTCACCAGATTGCCAAAAGGTGACAACAAAAGGTTAAGAAGCCCTTATCTTAAAAAAAGAACCCCCTAATTATTTAGTAAAATAATGTGAAACTTTTCAGGAAACTGATGATTCTAAGAGACAGGGGTCAGGGTGGGGATGGGGGGGCAACATACAATTTAAAATGCTACAGTGTATACACTAGTAGTGTATACAGTATATACACTAGCCTAGCTGCTGATGTCCTCTGTTGTGTCACTAAATGACATTATTTCTCAAAAGAAGTCTCTGTTGTGATCAATCCTTCAGTTCTTTTAAAGAGAAGTTAGACTATACCGAAGAAACTGACCCCTCTCTGAACTGTTAAAACAGAGAGAGTGCGCTTCATCCAAAAATTACTAACAAAAAAAAACCTAATGCTTCACCTGTGGTTGCTTTTATTAAAAAAAAGGTATTATTTTCTTTAAATTGCCTCATCTTCTATTTTAACAATGAACAAAAGTGTTTGTAATGTGAAAAAAACTAATTTACTTTATCTTCAATTGACACATTTTCTTTTTTTTTTCTTCCAGGAGGACAACTGTGAGTTTTGTAGCTTACTGCTGCTCCACCCAGTGTCTGCAGACTTTTGACCTACTGAGTTGATAAACACTTCAAACTACTCAGGAGTGCTGCCAGCTTAAAGCTGTATTAGACTGCATATTCCATTGGATACTGGAATACTGTTTATGTGCCAAAGCAGCAGAAGTGCCCAGTCAGGAACACTAATAGGCACTTAAATCTCACCCTATCAAATTTGGATGAACTGCAGAAATCTTTTGGAAATGTAACGATCAAGCTTTAGAGGTAGAATGCATTCACCCTTCCCCCAAGTTGGAATATAATCCAAAAAATTTTAAGGAGCTTTGGTCTCCAGTGTTTTTCTTTTTATGTGAGTGTGTCTCATATATAAGCTATTTAGTTTGATGCGTCTCTCTGAGTCTAATTTATAAGCAAGTTCCAGTTCCCTGAAGAATCGGCAATTTGATAATATAATGAAATTAACTTTTAAACACACATACTTCCAATGATAAGCCTGATCTCCCCTCTCTGTCTCCCCAGAGGAAAATTGCCACTATTCCCTCAAATGAAACTTTGTCAGTATCCCCTAACTCTTCCTTAACACATTAATAAAGAACCTCTCTGCCTCACTAGGAAATGGGTCTGTAGTGACGCCTCCACAGACAGACAGCCTGCTTCTCAGGTTAAGGTCCTCCGAAAGCTCACCAGAGAACTGATCATTTGGCCTGTAGAAAGTCATGACTGTTTTAAATTGTGTGAGTTGATTAATAAGAGCCTTAAGCTTGCCTTTTTAAAAATATATTTATTTCTTTTTAGTTTTCAACATTCATTTCCACAAGATTTTGAGTTCCAAATTTTCTCCCCATCTCCGCCACCTACCGCAAGCCAGCGTGCATTCCAATTACCCTTCCCCCAATCGGCCCTCCCTTCTATCACACCCCTCCCTTCCCTTATTCCCATCTCCTCTATTTTTCTTGTAGGGCAAGATAGATTTCTATATCCCATTACCTGTATATCTTATTTCCCAATTACATGTAAAAGCAATTTTTAACATTCATTTTTAAAACTTTTGAGTTCCAACTTCTCTTCCTTCCTCCCCCCGCCCCATCCCCACTGAGAAGGCAAGCTTGCCCTTTTTTTTGTAGTGGAAGTTCTTTATAGAAGATACTGATAATAAATGCACCTTTTAATGTTAAAAACGGCCCATTTGCATATAAAATATTCTTATAATCCAAGATGAGATTCTTAAGAGAGTTCTGAGAAATCTTTGAGTCTTAAAAGGATTAGTTCCCACAATTTCTAGATTTAAACATTTTCAATGAACTCAGAAAGGGAAAGATGAGCATACACATATGTGGCATTCAGTGCCCTTTTCGTGCACTTCATGGTTAAATTTGATCAGTTTTGGATTGCTTTTTGTTACATGGGAATAACAGTCCTCAACTGATACATGGAATATATGCAGTATGAGTTTTCTATATTGTCCTATAGTATATTTTTATTAATATGTTTTAAATTTTCTTAGTTTTTACCCATAACTGTGTTTTCAAAATGTCACAGGGAAAGTGCAAAGATGTACAATTTGATTTTATAGAAAGATAATTATTAGCTGGTAACCCCTGAGAGTATACCCTGGCAATAGGAGAAGTCCTCTTATACCACACATCTCTGTGCTTCTTTTGAGAGTGTAGTGGCATTTTACATGTGTCTTTGCTGCTGCCAGATGTGCATTTTGGTTGCTGTAAAAGTATTTTATTTTGCAGTTTTCAAGAGGCAAGACTGGAAGGAGTTTTTAAGGACTAACCACAAGTACTTGCATTTGAATGGTCATGTTCATTTTCAACGTATATATGAGCTTCAGATTTTATTTGGTTTATGGAATTTTATTAATTGTCCTATATTTGAAATGGTAGGTTTTAACAGTGCTGAAATCCTACACAGTTACTGACAAATGTGTGATCTTTTCACAATAACACCACCTGCTCTTCAGAAAGCACTTTGGAATGGTGAAGGCAGAAAGAAGCCTGACATGTTTTCCAATTTTATTTGCACTATTCTTACTTTCCTTATCATAACTTGGTCTTTTCAGGTTTGGCATTTCAAAAGCATAGAGTACAGTAGATTTGAAGATCAGTATTGATACTACAGCATGTACCCTGGACACGTCTTTAGGAACAATTGAGGTTGTGGATGTGTAACCTGTTACATGTACATATGTTAGTGGGTGAAAAATATGGCGTGATGCTTCACAAATGTGATTCAGGCCTTGGTGGCTGGTGCCATGTGTCTAAGTGACTATAGATATATTGCAGCATCATATTTTTTTTCCACAGCCATATGTCAGGAGCTAAGTAGCTTTGAAGTGGAGATTTGTGTCTGTAAAATATGCTATCTTGATAATTCAAGAATCAAGTGATATTAAAGGTCCATTAGTAACACTGGTTTAATTAGAAAATAATAACAAACTACCCAATAGCCATACAACCTTCTTGTATCTAAATTTAGTATGTACTGGCCTTTGAAAGCTGAGAAAGATGCCTAACAGTATCAACCCTTGTGGAATTTGAACTTGTAATCACTGGTATAGATCCAGAGTTTAATTTATGAAAAATGGGTATAATAACTTGGTTTCCTTGGTGCTGTTGGGAATGAAAATTTAATGCTAGATTCACTGCTGTTTATTTTTTTCCTCTACTAGAAATAATGTTATATCCTGGGGAATAGTGTCCTCCATGCTATATCTTAGAATTGTGTCCAATACAATGCAAAGAAAAACAAATTCATGTACATATTTTAGATTTTGTTTTCTTGGATGAGAGTTCGATGCAGATTGGGCAATTTTTAAAAAATAAGAAAAGAAACTTTATGTGATAGCTAACAATAGCCTAGTGAAAAGTAAGGTCCTTAGATTTTTATTTAAATGACTGCATCAGTGATGAAAAGTGGTTTAAAAAAAATGTTTGAAAAGTGGTTTAAAAAAAATGTTTGAAACAGGACCTCCTACAGTGCCCTGTTGCTTTAAAGGGAGCTAGTTTTAAATTGGTCTTCTATTGATGTCCCTAAGGAAGTTTATTTGAGTCATTTCACAGACAAAAGTTCAGTTTGCTCATATCCAAATTAAATATCAATCTTTAAAGAGAAAATCTATTTTTGAATATACTTTTAAAAGTTTATAGGAGATTGATACACTAAAGATATGCTCTGACTAATTGTATGTTAAATTCCTACATGTTATCTCCAACCCATATCCGTTGTCTTTGATTGGGCATCTGTAGTAAACTAACCTTTCATTTGCCAAAGAAGTACTTCATGCTAGCTCGTCTGACCAGTATCATACATACCTCTCTTGTTTCAAGATGAGCATAGTGATCAAATTATGGGCCACTGCATATCATTCTTTAGGGGGAAATGGATTCATCTTAGGCTGTTCTGAATTTAAAACAGTCATGAAATAATGCTACTGAGACTTTCAAAGCTAGCTTTTAATGTATCAACAGAAAAATCAAGTTTATGTTTCCTTGACTGAAAATCAGGCATTCTTTCTACTATGAAAACCTTAAATCATAATACATTACTTAAGCAGTAGTTAAAATATCTTTTTCTAGATGATTTATGTATAAGAATTCTTAACTAGGGCAACACTAACCCAACTCAATATGATTAAACATTAAAATACAAATTACTGTGATAGACTTGTAAATACACTCTCTTCAAGATGTCTCTTTTTGAGAATATTTCTATACAGAAGTCTGACCACTTCATTTTTCTGTTATGTTAGAGCTTTTAGTTTGCTCCTACTTAAACTGCTAATGAGGCCTCCTTAAATACTTGCTAGAATTCAAAGAATAAAATACCTTATTTTCTCCTCAGAAATGATGGATTTTTTAAAGCTACATTTTTTTAAAAACAACTTTGTATTTCTTCCAGAATTGAAGTATTCTCACTATTCCAATGCAGAAACAAGTTTACCATTTTATTAGCTGATATTTACTTGAAAGTGACATGGTAAAATGGCCAAGTGAGAAGTCTCCTTGACAAGAAAAAGAAACCTATTTTATTGCTGAGGAAACCTATTTTATTGCTATCTTTAAAAGCAGGATGGCATGGTCCCTTAGGCTTTGTACATAATACAACCAAATGGTACTAGTGCATTTGACTGCAGTACAGCCTGCTAAGCTAAAATACTTGGAGATAATTAGTAACATTTTTATATGCCATTAAGAATTAGACTTGCAAGGATTTAAGATATTTTCTTCTTCCACTCACCTTACCACCGAGGCCTGGATTATCACTACTTTCACTATTTGCATTACACAGTGAATTTTGAGAACCTTTAATAACCCAGGATTTTTAATTTTTGTATAACAAAGGTATTTTCTAAGAGTACATTGGTCTTTTGAAAGATATTGTGACATTCATTTGGAGTGTATACATTTATTTCTGAAACACTTTAGCTGTGCCCCTTCTTTGACTCCCAGAGCTGCCTGTGTTGAATAACCATTGAGCTTGAGCCCTGTGATTGCTTATGAGTGTAAATGTATTTCCTCTTCATTGTCTTAACCAAAAATGTTTTGTAAAATGAAAAAAAAAGCTGTACTAGATATTTAAATTAAAGCCATTGATGCAACTTAATGTACATGTTTGTTAATGAATTTTGGATAATTCATCTATCTATGAAAATAACGTGAAAGAAACTACTGGTAACGTGGCTATTAGCCGAAAGGACTTCAGCTGAACTGCTATCATGTGCTGCCGTTGCTGGTTAAATACTAAGCCCAGGCCAATACTTAAGTAATTAAAAAAAAACAAAACCAACCACACAGTCCAGATCAGCTTGAATGATTTAATCACTCCATTCCTCAATCAAACAATTGCAGTTCAACTGGAAACTCCCAGATATTGGTAAAAAAAAAACATGTGCAAATGTGTTTTAGAATATCCGGTGGGGTAGGGGAAGCTCTGTAAATGTTACTGTTCAGTCATTTTCAGTTGAGTTCGACTCTTCCTAACCCCATTTGGGGTTTTCTTGGCAAAGACACCGAAGTAGGTTTGCCATTTCCTTCATATTACAGGTGATGAAACTGAGACAAACAGGGTTAAGTGACTTGCCCAGTCACACAGCTGACAAGTGTCGGGAGTCCACATCTGAACTCACACCTTCTTGACTGGGGGTCCGGTGCCGTGTGTACTCTGGCTCCTGTCAACGTATACGGCCTCTTTATAAATTGTGCTCAGTTATCTCCATGTTCCTGATTTTTGCACATATGATTTAATATTCTTGGATCATAGGATCATAGAACTAGAGCTGAAAGGGAGGAACTTTAGAAGTCTTTGAGTCCAGCTCCCTCATTTTTTGCAGATGAGAGAGAACCAAAGGCCAGAGACGTTAAGGGACTTGGCATCATCACACAGCTACTGTCTGAACAGGATTTGAACACAGATCTTTACAAAAAGGAGAGTTCAGAAGGAAGAAATTATCGGACAACCATCTTATTTTCAAGTGTTTCTTTTGCTTTATCTGGAAGTTCTATATATTTTTATGCAAATCTCATTGATAATTCTCCAGAATCAACTACTTGTTATAAAAATTATAATTGTTTTAATGTTGAGATGCATAGTTCCATAAAAACAAGAATGGATTTAACCAAATAAGATTATGTTTAACAGTTAGTCGTGATCTTAACCCCCATTGCCACTTTCACTATTTTTAATATCAAAAACTATTAAAATATCTAATTATGTATAGGTTATTGAGTTAACTAATTAATTACACTCCTCCTGGTTCTACATAATGCTTCACATATACCAAAATGTGTGTCTTGATTTTGGAAACCTTTTAATACCAGGAATCAAACTGGGGTACTTTTTTCTTTTTCTCTATTAATTGTTCTAAGCTAATTTAACTAATTAGTTAAAGAAGCTTGACCTTTAAAAAAAAAAACAATTTAAAGCCCAGGTGGAAATAATTTGTGGGCTATTAATTTTAGATTTTTCAGGTCACACATATTAACAACATGGGATTCCATGTGTTGAAAGTTTAGTAAATAATTTGAAAAGCACTTTGTTGATGCTATTAAAAGTAAAAATTTTCCTTCTCTGGATTTAAAAAAAAAGATTTTAAAAATATTTTTTCTGAATTTTTATTTCATGGTTTTGCTCACATCACTTCCACAAGATTGATTTATTTCATAGGAAATCCTAAGGATTTCCTTTTCTCCTGTTGCCAACATATCTGGGGAAGGCAGATGGGAGAATAATTCTTTCCCAGCAATTAAATCACTACTACTATTAGAAATGCAAATTACCAATTTGGCTCTTTTCAACTAGAACAATCTTACAACCTGATGCTTTTGTTTACTGTCAGTTTCATTATGAAAGTAGTGCTGTGCTATAATTAGATTGAAAATTTATATTTGTCTACTGACCAAGACATTATAGCATATAAAGTACTGGAACTCATCCAGTCTTCAATGAATATAATAAATTCCTACAAACTTGCATCTTATTAAGACAGTAAGCCAAAAAAAAAATTGTTGTACTTTGGATAAATGAGCTTTTGTTTAACTTTAGTAAATTAATAACATGGGTCATAGCCAGAAAATTAATAGCAGAGATGTTTTCCAGGGATCACTGCAAAATTAAGATAGAGAATCTTTCAGTCTGAGCTAAAACGATTTATGGAAAAATCTGAGGATCTACCTGACAAGGAATTATTACCACAAACTGAGATTAACAGTAAACAAAAGATTTATTCTCAAATGCCAATGAGAAAATTCTACCCACTAAGGAGTTCTCTGGCTCATTTCCAAATGGCTAAGAAATTTTCTTTATATGAAAGTAAAGGGAATGGAAGCAAGGAAGCAAATGTTTCAAACAAAAACACTTAGAATTCATTTAGAGGCAAGGCAATATATAAACCTCAAGCAGAGATCACATTTACTGCAACTGCTTTTCAATCTTGGGTACTATTTTGCTTTCCATTTTCTACTTAACAATATGTAATTAACATTTGACAATCATGTGTAAAAAAGAAACATTATAAGTTTATCTGTTTGCGTTATAGTACACATCTCCAAGTTTTCAGTATCTACGCAAAGCTGTATTCTTGCTATAACTTAAAATGGAAGCCACAAACCTTCATTTGACTTTGCTGATGCCAGTACAACACAGCTGGTAGAAGAATTTTGTTTCCATAGTCAGAGGATGGGTGGCATGCAGTATATCTTGATTGATAATAGTGGTGGTGGTTCTGCTGAGGAAATGATGATTATTGATTCAGTACTTAGAAAACCTATAGAGAAAGGAAACCAATCTCTGTTTACACTGTAGCATGCTAAATGAGTATTTCAAGGTGAAGAGAACCCTTAGGGCATTGAGGATCATTAAGCAAGCCTTAATTGAATGAGATAACACACAGTTTCTGTAGAAATGCAGAAAGACTTTTTACAAGTGGTCTCTGTATTTGAAGTGTTTAACAGAAAAACACCGAAAAAATAGTGGAGCCACACTAAAGGTAAACATACAAAGCTGGAAATAAAAAGAAACAGAATTTGATAGCATAAGTAGCAAAAGAATAATCAGTGTTGTTTTTCCCCCTTGGTTGATATGTCTTTGTCTGGCAAGATGTTTGAACAAATTACCTTACTTTAAAACGTTTCTACCTTTTCCATATCTTTTATTTGTATCATGTTGATGAATGGTTTTACTGTACCTGTTTTGGAGGGTGTGGAAAATCTTTTAAGAATAGCTCAAGGTTATTGATATTTTATAGGAATTTGGGGGTCTTTTGGACTAAATCTGGATTCAAATCCCTGCTGTAAGCTTTCTAAAGTAAATGACTTTAGTAGAAATTACCATAAATTTTGTGTATTTTATAATGGACATCTTAGGTTAACAATAAATAGTCACAAACTATGTTTTCTATATGTCACATTTTCTATATATGTGACATTCTATATGTCACACAAAGTATGCTTTTTACTTAATTCTTACTACATGTTAACAGAAAGATTTTGCTATGCACACTTTCCCAAAAAAACACTAGAATTTTATTTGGACGCTTTCAAGATGTTTCCCAGAAATCCACCTACAGTTCTAATCTGAAATTGTGCTCTTTGATACATCACTATATGATTGTCATAAATTTCTGTAATACTCTAATGCCTTTGTTTAAACCACCGTTTTCTTTTTGAGCTTGTCTCTTTTTATGATAGTTTAGGGAAAAGATTGTAGATGATGGAATATTAGACCTGGAAGAGATTTTAAAATCTCTTTAATATCTTAAAATGTCTTTTAAATCCCTCTTTAATGGAAACTGAGACCCCCAAAAAGTTAAAGGACTTGTCCAAGAATTTCAGTTTAAGTAATTCTACTATAATAAGAAAGCCACTAATGCCCAAATAAAAAAATCTGAAAAGTTTGCCTACTCACTCCTCAAAAGGGTGAAACAAAAGAAAGTGATATGGAAGGGAAAAGTGATGTTGAAGGGGCAAAATTAAATACCCATTAGGGATGAAAAGTCTACATTAAATGTTTTCCCCCTTTGTTCTTACCCGATACTTTAGTGCTTGTGAATTCTACTCTGAAGTTAGATTTTGCCCTGTACGGAAAACAAGTATATTTAGACACATTTATCTGCTACACAGAATAATCACTTCAATGCTAAAAATATTCTTCTGCTACTAACTCAATTAAAAATATGCAACAGGAAGTCTTAATTAAGGTCTCTAGGTTGATAAAACTCGGCTTCCAAACAATATGCTATTCTCAGGAGCCACCCTCCAAGCACAAGAAATAACTGACTGTCTCAGCTGACAGCTTTTCGAGCACCTACTGTGTGCTCAACACTGAGAACAGTACACAGATTAAATTTTTGCACCAGAAAATTTTGTGACTATGATGGTAGCACGGGGGTGGAGAAACTGTGTGGTATCAAGAAAGGAAAAACTTAAGCCCTTAGCTTCAATCATAGTAAGAGCTAATTGACAGGAATCCAAATTCCTTAAGGAAATTTGGGACCTGTTGCAACCATCTTACACCACCTTTCTTTGATGATGGTGATGGATGATAATTTTTAATTTTTCAGCACCTGGTGCCCAGTGCCTGCAGGCTTCATGGCATGATAACAAAAAAATAACTAAAACATCATTTACAGTATGGCAACATGTCCCAGGAAACCACAGAAAGTAGCAGAGTGAGAATCACTCAGCTTCTCCAGAGTCCAGAAATAGTAGAACCAAAGGTGAATTGGGCCCACACAAAAATAATAAAAATCAGTATCTGAATTTTACCGCCGAGTGATTGAGGTGGACTTTGGGGAAAGACCCACATAAGAGGCTGTGTACATATGGTCAAACTCACTAAGTCATTAAAAGAAAAGCTAAGCTTAATTTTCAACTTAGTCTGATCACTTGCAATAACACCTTATGTTTATTCAATATAAGGGGTTCACTGTTAACCTCCAGTATAAATGACACATGGCTTTGCTTGACATTTAAAGCCCTTCACAATCTAACTCTGGCCTACTTCTCGAGGTATTATTGTACATTACTTCTTGTTATACAATGTTTTCTGGCCAAACTGATCTGCTTGCTGTTAATGGCACACAACATTCCAGTTTCCATTTCTGTGCCTTTCCTCTCTTAAAATTCCTCCCTTCATTCAAGGCTTAGCTCAAAAATTATTGAGGCCCTCCCCCTTTAGCCCTTTCCTTTCCCCTTTATTCCTTGAATTCTTACCCCTCAAGATTTCTTTGTACTTACTTTGTGTTTTGCTTTTGCTTTATCTGTCTGTCTGGCTATCTACCTACCTATCTTATCTGTCTATCTATCTGTCTACCTATCAGTTTGTCTAGCCATCTATCATTTCTCCTTCAGCAAAATGTAAGCTCTTTGAAGACAGGAACTATTTCCTTCTGCCTTTCTGTATCTAGCCCTCCACACAATTCTTGTTACATAGCAGGCACTTAATGAACACTACTTGTTGAATGAATTACCAGTTTGCAGTATAGAAGATCCTGAATTTGGATTCAGTCCTGGTCCTGGATTGGTCCAATTCTTGCTTTGCTACCTGTGTGGCCTTGAGTAAGTCTTTTAACTGTCCTAGGCCTCAGTTTGCCATCTGTCAAATGAAGGAACTGTACTAAATCAATCAATAAACATTTATTAAGCGCCTACTCTGTACCAAGCACTGGGCTACATTCTGGGGATACAGAAAGAGACAAAAGACATTCCCTAACCTCGAAGAGCTTACAATGTAATGGGAGAGACAACTGCATATAAACAACATACAAAGCAATCTATATATAGGTTAAATAAGAAATAATTAACAGAGGGAAAAACACTAGAACTAAGAAGAGTTGAGGAAGGCTTGCTGAAAAAGGTGAAATTTCAGTGAAGACTTGGGACACTTAAAGAATGCAGAATAAAAGCATCATATGCATAACGAGCAGTCAGAGAGAATACTCAGAGTGGAGACATAAAGCATCTTATTTGTGGAACAGCCAGGAAGCTGATATCCTGTCCAGACTTAAATTATGATCCTGGGATGGTTAGGCGCTCGGCCAAGATCACACAACAAGTTAGTAGCTCAGCTAATACCAAAACCACTCTACCATAATGCTGTATAATTAAAGGTATTGATTGTACAGACAATTGTTGAGATGAACCATGAAAAATTAAGATTCAATAAATATTACATGGCTTCTGTCCCACTGTGCCAAGTGTTAGAGGAGCTACAAAGTTTATATGACTGCCCTCATACTGTTTACATTCTAATAGAAAATTATTCATAAATACAGTATGTAACTATAGCATAAAATAGTAATAGCTGTGTTAAGTTCCATTTGGTATCTAGTTGATTCAAGTCCTGTATAGATATTGTATGACTACAGGCCTCATGATACCATAGAAACAATGTATATGTACAATTACATATGTGTATACATACATACACTTATGTATTGTATATGTATGTATATTTAAATATATGTGTGCATGTATGTGTGTGTGTGTATATATATATATATATATATATATAGCGAGTGTGTAGTTGACCTCAATTTCTGGAACTGGAGACAATATGTGACAACTTATGTTATAATGCAGTGATGGCTTTAAGACAAATCTCATCCCAGCTGCTTAAGAGAAACAACCAAGAAGAGACATAAATATTCTGAGCGCCAATGGCAAACGCTCTCTTGCCATTCAGGCTCCGTAGCACAAGCAGAGATTACTGGGGGCTGTTAGGGAGCCCTGGAGTCTGGCCTCTGGGTTTTCCTGAGATCCACTTTAAGGCAGTGTGGTTAAATGGAAAGAATGATGACTGGATTCAAAGGACATGAGTTCATATATTCGCTCTGCTGCCCAAAATCTGGGTGACCATGGGCAAGTCATTTGGCCTCCCCAGCCTTCAATTTTCTCATCTGTAAAATAAGAGGAGGGGGACAGTGTTTGGAATAAATGGACACTGACGTCCCTTCCATCTCTAACTCTATGTTCCCGTGAAGAAACAGGAGGAAACTGATGTGACCTACTTGGTCCAACTTTACCAGTTAAGGCATATTTCAAGTATCCGTAGTTTGGCTTTTCAGCTTTCAAAAATGGAGTCTATCAGTGAAAGCAATCAGTACTAAACAATTAGGAAAAGCAGGATTAATTAGGCAGACAATAAGAAAAAAGCCTTTATTAAGCAATTACTAAGTGCCTACCACCTAGCTAACCCATGGTAATACAAATATACAAAGACAATCCCTGATCTCAGGGAACTTACATTTTAACGGAGGAAGTCTATACACATAAAAAGGGGCAGAACTGTGTGGGGTGGAGCAAGAAGAGGTATCCACGTAGGGTTACGATGATGAATTCTCAAGAGGCAAAAACACAGCTGGGAGGAGAATGAAGTCTGGTTCACCTGGGCTGTCCAAGGCCACCAATGGGGGGAAAGAAGGTCAACATGGATCCATGAAACATAGATGTTCCAGGGTAAGATGACTCCAAGCACTGAAAGAAAATCCAGGGTGTGAAGGTAGGCAAGTTATGGTGGCTAAGTCCAGGGGAGTTGGAAACTTGGCTGAAAGGATAATGAAAGACAAATGATAAGAAAAAGAAAAACCTTGGTAATGACTGTTTTAAAATAGACTTCGGTAAATGTTAGCAAAAGTATCCCTTTAAATGATCTCTTGTAGAAGTAATATACATGACATGTGGAAAGCAGAGGGCACCAGTGTTTGTCAGTAGAAAACAAGGTATAATGAATCAATCAAGCATTTATTAACCACCCATATGCCAGGCAATATTGCTGGTATAATATGCCTATAGAACTCTGGTTAACACTGCTCAGAAGCAAAATTATGGGAACTACATGTTCCCTAACACCTAATATTTTAAACAAATATTCTTTTCCTTTGCTATTTAAGCAGACTATTGAGATGTAATTAAGGAGAAGAATATTGATTTTATTATACATACAAACAAACACACACGTATACATATATGAACACTTTAAAAACTTTGACTGAAAGCTCCAAATGTGCTATCTCACTTTGACCCTGGCAGTTTATCCAATCAGGTCCTTCTGAGTACTATTTGGTCTGCATTTTTACATTATAATGCTTGTTTGTTTTATATTTTGAAGACATAAGTCCACTGAAATTTCTTAATTGTATTATAGTGCTTAACTGATTTTCTTCAGCCTAGATATACAGATAATGATAGCTTACGTTTATGAGGTTTTACATTCATTATCAGTTACCTTATCTGTAAAAGGGAGATGGTACATTACATGATTTCTCAAGTTCCTTCTACCTCTAAATCCCACGATCTCATTTGCTATTCACAATTACACTACATATTAGTACAACTATTATTATTTCCATTTTTGTAGATGATGAAATAAGGATAATTAGTGATAGAACTAGGATATAAGCCTAGGTCTTTCGACTTCATGTCCAATGAATTCCATTGCCTCTCTTGAATTTTTTAGCTGGAAAGCAGCTGTATGAGATGACTCTGGTCTAAGTTATACAACAAAGAGCAAATAAATTATCAGTGTTATTCAGAATTAAAATTCCCCTATTTTAGTTTCTAGGGCAACTAGATGTACAATGGATAGAGCCCAGTGCTGGGGCTTAGAGTCAGGAAGGCTTATCTTTGTGAGTTCAAATCTGGCCTCGGACACTTAAGTAGCTGTGTGACCCTGAACAAGTCACTTAACCCTGTTTGCCCCAGTTCCTCATCTGCAAAATGAGCTGGAGAAGGAAATGGCAAACAGATACAATTGAAAAATGACTTAATAACAAGAATCTTCATTTCTAAAATTATGTGATGGATTCATTGTAGCATGTCAAAGCTCAAAGGGAACTGAAATCCTCTAATTCAACCCTCTTAGTTTATAGACCAGGAACCCATGACCGAGAAAGTTAAATTACTCAACCAACTGTAATGTATAGTGCTAGATTAGAAGTCAGAAAGACTTGAGTTCAAGTCCATGTAAGTCACTTAAATTCTGTTTGCTTTCCTCATCTATAAAATGGGGTAATAATAGTATCTACCTCCTACGGTTGCTGTTAGAATGAAATGAGATTTCATTTACAAATATTAATTTGTAAATTTCTCTGAAAACCATAAATTGCCATTTAAATGTTAATTATCATTATCAGTTAGTTGAGAGACTACAGCCTGGTCTTCAAACTCCTAATATAATTCCCATCCTACTATATCATGTTGCCTTTTCTAAAAGAACTCTAATTCGTGCACATATTTTTTGAAGTTTTAAATTTAGGGATCATTAAGCTTGTAAACTCATTACAGAAGAAAGGACAAAACAAATAATTCTCTGTACGCCAAACTGGATGCTCTTGATGGCTCTTACTCAGACCCCTCCCGACTTGATCGTCCTGTTCATCCTAACTTTAGTCTCCCTTGTTTATAGTTCAAAAGAACCAAAGATTGAGAGTCAGAAAACCTGGGTTTGAATTCTGGCTCCCCCCTACTGTCCACCTTGCTGACTTTGTGATGTTAGGTAAGTCATTTATTTAATTTTTCTGAGCCTTAGTTTCTTCATCTATAAAATAGAAATCATACTCATCCCAACTTTGGGGGGAAGGGTTGATGAGGAACAAATAAGATAAGGTATATGGCATTTGGAAACTATAAAGTTATTCTCTTCACTCTCTGTTATCTCAGTTTCCTAATAGGGTGATAATCAATAAGTATTTATTGAGTACCTGCTATGCGCAGCACTATCAATCTCTATAGAGGATGTAAAGAAGAAACATTCTTTTGAGAAGGAAGGAAAAAAAACATTTATTAAGTGATTATTATGTACCAGGTACTATGCTAAGCCTTTACAAACATTATCTTACTTGATTCTCTTAACAACCCTAGGAGGTTGGTGCTGTTATTCTCTTTTATAGATGAGGAAACTGAGGCAGAGAGAAGTTAAGTGACTCGTCACACTTGACAAGTAACTTGTCACACAGCTAGTAAGTGCCTGAGGTCAGATTTGAAGTCCTATCTTCCTTATTCCAGGCTTGGCACTGTATCCACTGTGCCACCTACTTGCCTTGAGACCGCTAATATTTGCATATTACTTTTAAGCTTACATATCTTTTTACAAACTTTATTTCATTTGATCCTCTCATTAACCTTCTGAGGTAGGTGCTATTACTATTCCCATTTTGCAAATGAGGAAATTAAGGCTGAGAGAGGCTGTAGTTAATAAATGTCTGAGTCAGAATTTGAACCCAGGTTTTCCCTGCCTTTATATCCAGTGCCAAGTGCTAAATGATGTTGTTCCGACTGTAAGTGCTAGAACAGAGAAGAAAAATAGCATGGGATCATTGCTTTTGAGCTAAAAGGGACCCCAGAAATTATGAGATCCAACCATTTTACATATAAAGAAATTGAAGCCCACATAGTAATTTGCCCAAGGTCACACAGGACATCATGTGGCTGGAGTCACACTTCAAACTCTAATTTTCTGATTCCAATCCAATGCCCTTTTTGCCACATCAATTTGTGCTGCAATAGCCTTGGTAACTCCTCACAGAGTAAGTTACACTTAAGCTAGGCTAATGAGAAGATTGCCTAAGGCTTTCATCCTAAAAACCCCTGGTATATCATAATTCAGGTCATGGATATTACCTTCCCATTTACCAGAAAGTAACTCATGTTTGTCCTCCAGAATATGGAAGAGATGTTTCATGTTGTTCATCTAAAGCCCTGCTTTAAAACCCCGCTGGTTTTTTGAAATTAACAGTTCACTGAAGGGGTTTTTAAAACGACACCAAATAAATGTAGCTAGGTAGAGCACTCAGCCTGGAATCAGGAAGACCTGAGTTCAAATTCTGCCCCAGACACTTACTAGCTGTGTGATCCTAGGCAAGTCATTTAACCCTCTTGGCCTCAGTTTCCTCATGTATAAAATAATCTTGAGAAGGAAATGGCAAACTGTTCCAGTATCGCTGCCAAGAAAGTCTCAAATGAAGTCACAAAGAGTGAGACACAACTAAAATGACTGACAAGGTAAATGCACAGAAATATAAGGAAACTGTAGCTCTAGGAGGCAGAGAGGACTACAAGTGTGAGGTCCTTCTTATGAAGGCTGTATGTTTGCACTCTCACCATTCTCCTTGTGCAGGATGACATCAGTACTGTGGGGGAAAGTCCTGGTCTCTTGACAGAGGATGCTAAGTAGTGCTGCAGGTAGAGCACTAGGTCTGGAGTCAGAAAGACCTCAGTTCAAATCCAGCCTCAGAGAGATACTGGCTTTGTGATCCTAGGCAGACCACTGAATCAATATTTGCCTCAGTTTTTTCATCTGTAAAATGAACTGGAGAAAGGAATGGTGAACCACTCCAGTATTTTTCCCAAGAAAACCCCAAAAGGGGTCAGAGAATCAGATATGACTGTACAATAAAATGCAACATAATATATATGTACTAATATAATGTTACATGTAACAATAACTAGATAGAGACATAGAGACACACATACCCCCAAAGAAAGCACTCTGGACCTAGACTCAGAAAGACCTAAGTTCAAATATGGCCACAGAGACCTGCTGGCTGTGTGATCTTGGACAAACCACTTAACCTCTGGTGGTGCCACATACCATACTATGAAGTCTCTGGCTTAAACTTTGAAAAGCATTTCCCAACCCTTCTCCACCTCCATTTACTAGGTACTGTACCTGTACTAAATGAAGCCAAATGGGAAAGACCCCATCCCTGCCCTCGAGGTGCTTCACATCATAGGAGGCATCAAGATGCATTTCACTAGCCTACTGGAGTCGGCTCTTTTTTACAACTAAAGCCTCTAATTCCAGTCTTGGAGACTGGTGTCTTTGATGTGCTTCTAAATTCTGAATCAAGTGACTTAGAGACTGCTTCACAGAAAGCTGTCAGAAGTGGAATCCTATTTCTCCTCTATGCCAAATAATCACTTGCCCAGAAGTCCCAAATGTTTGCTCCCTGTACTTGGCATGGTTGCCAAGTCCACTGCATCATCTGCAGCTTTTGTGCATGCAATGCTAGGCATTCACGAGGATTGTGCCCTTTCTTTCTCTCCCTGACAAGGACCAGTTATTTGAATTCCAGCGAGCCTCTGTCTATAGCCAAAGAGCCACAGTCTAACAAGAATTTTGCAGCAATATACAAATGTGGGTATGGTCACTTTGGCATGCATTTCAGTAGAATGTTTGTTCTTTCCAAAAAACCCCAGCAAGCCCCACCCCCCAGTCTCCAAACACATTTGCGTTCAAGATTTAGAGTGTTAAGTAGACGTCTTAGTGACATCATCAGCTTTACTCACACTGTAGACTCACAATGATACCAAAGGACCTTTTTATTGCTTGGAGTAGACATGTCATCAGAACCCTGGGAGTGCAGTGACTTGTTTCTCATCATGATTCTCTCTGGTTGCACAATGGAAACTGCTGCCCTGTCATTTTAGCATATCTCTGATCTGTGCACATGGAAAACATCACGGAGAACATCTGTCTGTCAGATAGAGTGGATTCCACTCCATCAACCTCCTGATAAGCAGGGCCCCCTCTTTCCTGAGAACATTTCTGGAAGAGATTCATGGCAAATGCGCCACAAATCCTGCACGAGGCTGTGCCTGGCAGATTTCACTCATTCATATGCCTCCTGGTGTCAGCTGCCCACGACAGGTGAGGGTTGGTGTTTTCCAGGCTTCATTTCCCACATCATAGGCCTCTCTTCACTTCAGGCTGTTTTGCTTCAATGAGTCAAACTTACCTGAGAAAAAGTTTTCATCAAATAGCTTCATGCTTCAGGTGAAAAACCATAGTGGCTTTATAAATCAGAGCAAGGCTTTCCATAAGCCTCTCAAAATCAGAGTAACCAAGTAAGAGAAATACTTCTCTCCCCCTTCCCACAGATCTTCTGTTTAGCAGATGACTGGTCACAAGAAAGGAGAAGATGTGAGACCCTGCTTGACCTGCATAAGGTTTTGGTGCTTATTTTTTACCAGAAGTTCACCGCAGGGGAATACCACTTGGCAACTGAAATAATTCATGGTTCTTTCCTGACTTTGAGCCACAAATCACCCTTCCCTTCCCCACCTCTAACCCTTAGCAGGTGGGAAAATGATTCAAGGTCTGCGAGTGGGATCACTTCCCTAAACAACATTTTCACTCCTTTCTGCAAATCAGTCATCTCTGTGAGCATGCAAATAGGGCAGTCATAAGATTCGAACCCTTCCTGCTGAGAGTGTTCTCATCACATCAGCATTTTCAAGTCCGGAAGCCTTTGGCCTCTTTGTTGCTCCAGGACCAGGGGTCTGTTTGCTCTCTCTCTTCCCTTTTCTCCCACTCCCTTCCTCTGGCCCCCAAAGGTATAGACCAATGAGATCCTTCAACCCCAGCAGTCCAGGAAGAAAATACCCACAAGGAGTGACCACACTGTGGAGGTTCATCTCAGGAAGAAGACCACAGATCCACCCAGCTGCCACCCACATGAGTGCCAGAGAAACACATGAATTCTAGAAAGTTGATCCAGTATCATTTTCGAGAGGTTAATTCCCTTTTCTTCATCCTCTCTATTTCTCTTTTTGATCCAGCAAGCCAAACAGGACTCTGTAGCTGAAGGACTGCTAGAGGAGATCAAAGGATCAGAGATCTAGAGCTGAAAGGAACCATAGAGCCTTTACAGATGGAGAAACTAAGGCTTCCCAGGGCTTAATTGACTTTTGTCCAGTCATACAGATAGTAAACAGTAGAGTCTAGACTAGAACTCAGAGTCTTGAACTCCAAGTTCTGCACACTTTCCACTATCATGCAAGTATCATGCTGCTCATCTACAGAAAAGCTTTTAGGTTCCAAAAAGCCTCCGCAGATTTCTCCCTTTGCAACAACAGAAACAAAAAAATGTAAAGGGGAAGGTTCTGCCTCCAAATCAGTTAATGTAATCACAAAAAGTCCAGATACCTCAACTGAATCACTCCATTGGTAATATGAGCTGGATGCTAAGGAATTTTCCTACTATCCCCCCCAAAATGTGTGAGTAAGTCATTTATCAATTTGAAAGAGTTATAGGATTTGGGCCATTGGATTAAGACTAGTGATGACAGACAAGAAACACCTTGTGAATAGTGAGAATCAGACACATCTCTGAACCTATGTATAAGAACAGCAGGCAGTGAAGCAGAAAATAATATGTTTGTGAAGTACCTTTGTTTCTGGAGTTGAGAATTCTAGAATTGGTGTAGGGTCCCTGAGAAAGAAGCGATCATTTTCCCAACCTCTTGACCTTACCATCAAGGAAAATGGATTAGTGGCAATGGGATCAGAGACTCTGAACCATTAAGATATAATAATAATAAACAATAATAGTAGTATTTATATAGCATTTTAAGGTTTGCAAAGAACTTAACAAATATCTCATTTTATCCTTACAACAACTTGGTGAGGTTGGTACTAATATTATACCCATTTTATAGGTGAGAAACTGAGGCAGATAAGGTAAGTTTATTTGCCCAGTTAGTGTGTAAGGTTATATTTGAATTGAGGTCTTTCTGACTCTGGACTCAGGCCCCTATCTAGCGTGCCACCTAAAACCATCTCCTATTCTTCTGGGATAATGTATCCTGGGAGCAGAATGACATGGAGGACAACTGACAGTCATCTAAGGAAATTGGCCAATTCTAGGAACATGACATCAGGGAAGAAAAAATGCCAGTCCTAGACTCAGGTAAAGGCCTTCATACCATAAGGCATCAGGAGTGATGAGTTATTCCTTTGACTTGTGTGTATCCTACATATGTTCCTCACTATCATTGTATTCTTGTAGCACTCCTCCCATGGGACCATGTGTATTTGTGGGAGAGTGTTCCCCAGACTCTTTCTGATGCCATATTTCCTTGCTACACTATCTTCATAAATACCTTGGCTAAAAAAAAAATAATATGACAATAACAACCAAAATATGTCTTGGTCCATCACTGGGGAGAAGCAGCCTCACTGGAAATCCAAAGCCTTGTGGTTAGCTCCGAAATCCTGAGAGTATTCATAGCCAGCCACCCTCTGACACCCAAACTTTGAGTACAGAAGGGAGGAGTAGCTAATATCAACATCCCTTGAAATTATCATGAGTTAGGGGTAAAGCTTCAAGCAGTTCAAAGAGGGAAATGGGACAACAGTTCTCATTAATAGTGCCTTTAGTTTTCAAATGAAAATGAACCTCATTAAGTGAATCAGGTTAAGTCTTCACTTCTTGAAGACTTGTTAACCTAGTTTAAAGGTGTTTGTTAGAGACCTTCCAATTACTTCATTATGTGAATATGTGAAACTACTGCTTGAGATGTGAAAAAGAAGCCCTCCAAATTAGACGTTTTATCCTATTTTGTAGCCTATTGTGTAAGGACTGTGTAGTCAGATCTGGTCAGAATAGGCTTCTTCCCTTGGAGGGAGAAAGAAGGAATATAAACAGCTAGAATGAGAAATCCCTAAGTACAACTGGAACACTCTCCAAGTTTGCGACTTCAGTGCGCTCTTCAACTCTTCTCCTTTACCCCCCATAGCTAATCATTTTCAAGTCTTTCAGATTCCACTCCCCGAAATTATTTTGTATTTATCCTGTATGTGTTTTGTGTTTATTTACATATGTACATGTTGCTTCTCCAAGAAGAAATATAAACTCCTTGAGGGTAAAGACCATGTCCCTTTTTCCGTCTGTGTCTTTTGAATGTTTTACAAACCTTAAAGAGTTGTATAAAGTTAACTTTTTGTCAAGCCAACAAGCATTCATTAAGCTTTACTTGCTAAGTGCTGAGGATGCAAAGAAAGGCCAAAACATAGTTCCTACCCTCAAGGAAACTACATTTTAATCAAAAAAGAAGTGAGGCAAACACAGCTAAGCAGCTTGTTCAGGATCACATAGCTAGTGTCTGGGTCTTCCTGACTTTCTGTGCACTGCCCTACCCACTGTACCACCTAATTGTCCTAATAATGTGATATGGTGACCAAAACAAAAGCTAATCCAGTAGACCTTCCAGGAATAAAATGGTGATAGCTCTACTGAACTCTCTCCTGAAAAAAACCGCTGGGGAGCATTGCTCATTTCTGGGTGCCGCATTTTTAGGAAGGATATCTATAAGTTGAGGGGACATCCAGAGGAAGGAAACAAGAAAGGTGAAGTGCCTCAAGTCCATCTCAGATGAGTACTGGGTTGAAGTTATCGGTGGAGAAGAAAAAGCTCTGGGAAGACATAAAAGCTGTTTTCAAGTATTTGGAAAGCCCTGTTTTTTGGAATTCAACCTAATCCGTTTGGGCCCAGAAGGTAGAACTAGCAGCAACAGGTGAAAACAGCAGAGACAAACTCAGGCTTGATAAGGAGGTGGGACCTTCTGCCTCAGAAGGCAGCTAAGCTCTTTCTCACTGGAGATCTTTAAGCAAAAGTAAGCTGACCATAAATTGGGTGGTATGTACATGTAACAGGGGCTCTTTTGGAGGCCTGGGCTGGAGCTAGATGAGCCTGTTAAACTCTGACATTCTCTATTTCTATGATTCAACTTTGGCTGAGGCAGAAAGGTTTTCACACACAGAGGAGGGGAATGGAGCAAGGTGGTGAAAAGGAGCAGTGAGCAAATGTCCAGCAAGAGTAATTCTGAGGAGGGATAGATAGCAGCTGCAGAGGTCAAAGCTAAGCCTCAATGAAAGGTCAGAAAATGAGCTTAACTTCACCCTGGCTAATACTATGTCTAAAGGACACACTATCCCACAAGGAAATTTGTGATTTACATTTTGTAAAAATTCATGCGAGTGTAAACAGATGAGGCTATAGGAATATTTTGACTATTTTGATGTGTGAATGCTAGTGTACTAGGTTAATTTAGTTTGGAGAAGTTAGTCTCTTATAAAGCCATTTCAGTCATTTGAGGACTTAGATGAAGTTTCATAAAAAAATCAGATAAACCACTAAATGCTTAAAACAACACTTTTTTTTCCAATGCATTTTAACTCACACGAGAGAAGTTTAAGGATTGGGAATATAGGGAGAGGGACAGCAAGGGAAAGAAGCTGTCACATCTAAACTGGAGCTTGCATAAAAGCCTCCTCCTCAGGTCCAGAGAGGGGATACAACCAGTAAAGCCCAGTAATGAACAAGGACCTTGATTCTTGATGGGCTTCAGGAAGGGAGAGATTCTTGCTCAGTACCATCTTATTAGTTTCCCAACTCTAATGTTCTAGACAAGGACATACTGGAAACTGGCTGGTGAATGTCTAGCTATACAGGCCTGTGGCATGTAAATTTCCAGAAAAGAGAAGTGAGAAAAAGGGGAGGGGATGAGAGGAGGAAAGGAGATGTCCAAAATCTAGGAGGCCTGTTGCAAGACAAGATAGGACCAAGATAATAATGAGAATTTTTTGGACAGTCACAAAAGCCCAGAAGAAAAGAGAGAAATCCTCTCTTCTTATTCCCTGTCTGTAAAGGAAGCAGGTGAAAGCTGACAATTTCAGTATCAAAGTAAAACTATTAAGGAATTCCAGATTCAAGGTTCCAAGTGTGTTTTTCACTTAGAATAAGATTTTAGCTGACCCACCTTTTCTTGCCCAGCTATCATAGGATAAGATTAACTACCAAAATTAATTGGTATAAAAAGAACAAAATTTATATCTCAGGAAAAAATTTGTTTATGCAAAGAATTTCTTACTACATAGGGAAAAGTTGGTATTTCCTTTATTTTATATTTTTCTTTTTGGAGTTGGAAACAGCAACAGGAAGGGTTATTTACTACTGAGGCCTTGTGCATTGCATGACCTTCTCATTACCAATACTGTCACCGATACTGTCTTCTGTTTACCTAAACATAATAAAACTTCATGGATGCACCCTTGCAGCAAACAACGGCATCTCATAGACTATGTGATTGTAAGGAGGAGAGACAGACAAGATGTGAGAGTGACAAAGGCAGTGTGTGGTGCAGAGTGCTGTACTGATCATAGACTTATCCTTTCCAAGCTAAATATTGGCATTCATCACAAGTGCCACCTCCAAGGTAAAATGACTCCTGGAAGAATTAATGTCAACAAATTAGAGCTCTTCTCTGAGCATGAAGTTTGTTGCTAACGTGGACAGAAAGTTGAGCCAACAGTTGGCAACAGTGGGGCAGAAAAGGGGTGGGCAGCTCTCAGAGATTTGATGTACAGCACTGCATTTGCTCATCTGGGTCAGAACGCTCGGAAACACCAAGACTGGTTCGATGAAAATGATGGGGAAACTCAGAAGTTGCTAAATGAAAAAACGAGAACTCCGCAGGATTTATCAGCAGGATAGTTAATCTACCTCTAAGAAGGCAGCATTTAATTCCATCAAAAGCAAAGCTAAGAGAGATGCAAGATTCCTGGCTCAGTAAAAAGGCATATGAAATTCAGTTTTATGGTGATAATAACAATCCAAAGTGCTTTTATGATTCCCTGAAAACTATTTATGGACCAAAAACCTACGGTGCCTCACAACTACTCAGTGCTGATGGAGCCACATTGATTAATGATAGGACATGATCCTAGAGAGATGGGCTGAACATTTCCATAGTGTTCTCAACAGACCATCATCAATCAATGCTGAGGCCATTGATCGTTTACCTCAAGTTGAAGTCAATCCCTCCTTAGCTGAACTTCCAACTGAAGAAGAGGTTTTAAGGGCCATTAGGCTCCTTTCATATGGTGCTGATTCTCTTCAACTGAGATTTACAAGGTAGGGGGATCACTGCTCATACAAAAGCTGATTGAAGTTTTCCAGGTTATATGGCAAGAGGAGGTTATACTCCAGGAGTTCAAGGATGTCTGCATTGTCCATCTCTAAAAGGGTAAAGGGAATAGATTTTCCTGCAACAATCACAGGGGGAATCTCTCTCTCTTAGTCACTGCTGGCAAAGTTCTTGCTAGAGTCCTCCTTAATAGGCTGATCTTTCACCTGGAAGATGGTCATGTCCCTGAGAGCCAGTGTGGCTTCAGAAAGGGCTGAGGAGCAGTCGATATGGTGTTTACTGCTGGACAACTCCAGGAGAAATGCCAAGAGCAGAACAGAGGTCTGTACACAATGTTTGTGGATCTGACCAAGGCCTTTGACACTGTTAGTCATGAGGGCTTATGGAAAATTATGTCAGAATTTGGTTGCCCCGAGAAGTTCATCAATATTGTATGTCAATTTCATGATGGCATATTTGCCCAAGTTCTGAATAATGGACAGTGCTCTCGTGCCTTCCAAGTCACCAATGGAGTGAAACAGGGCTGTGTGCTTGCTCTCACACTTTTTATCATGATGTTTTAAGCCATGTTGACAAATGCTTTCAATGGGGATGAACACGGAATCAAGGTCAACTACCATACTGATGGCAAGTTCTTCCATTTGAAAAGGCTACAAGCCAAGATGAAAGTAGAGGGAGTGTTGGTGCATGATTTTCTGTTTGCAGATGATTGGGCACTCAATGCAGCCTCTGAAACTGAGATACAATGAAGTATGGATCAAGTCTCTGCTGCCTGTGCTAATTTTGGGCTAATAATTAACACCAAGAAACTCCATCAACCACCACCACACCATCCATATGTGAAACCGTTGGTTACAACAAATGGAGAAGTTTTGAATGCTGTAGATAAGTTCACTTACCTCAGTAGTGTACTTTCCAGGGAATGTACACATTTACAATGAAGTTGATGCACGTATTGCCAGAGCTAGCTCAGTGTTTGGGGGGCTCTGAAGAAAAGTTTGGGAGAGAAGAGGGATTAGACTGACGATCAAGCTGAAGGTCTACAGAGCCATTGTGCTGACTTCATTGTCATATGCTTATGAAACATGGACAGTCTACCAGCACCATGCCAGGTAACTGAATCTCTTCAATTTGAGCTGTCTTCTGAGATCACCTGGCAGGATAAGGTACCAGACACTGAAGTCTTTGCTTGAGCTGAACTGCCAAGTATTCAAACTGTGCTTCAGAGAGTGCAACTCTGATGGGCTGGCCACGTTGTTCAAATGCAAAATGTGCATTTGCCAAAAAGACTATTTTATGGAGAGCTCTCTTGGGGCAGGTGATCACATGGTAGTCAGAAGAAACAATACAAGGATACTCTCAAGGTCTCTCTCAAGAACTTTGGATTTGACTGGCACAGGACCACTCAGCATGGCATGCCCACATCAGAAAGGGTGCTGTGTGCTTTGAGTAAAGCGGAATTGAGACAGCACAAAGTAAATGCAGGATGCCCAAATTTGGGATATCCACCCCAAATATTCACATGGACTATGTGTGCCCAATCTGTGGCAGAGCATTCTGAGCTCATATTGGTCTGATCAGCCACAGTTGGACACACTGAAACTTCACTTTATCATGGTGATGTCATTTGGGTCCTCTTTGAAGACAAAGGACAACAACCAACCAATATTTTTCTTTTATAATTTTCTATATGCCTATATTCTACATTTTATATTTAGGTTTTTAAAATTTTATTGATTGGAATTCTTTTGGGGCACAATTTCATTATATATGAAATAAGTATTTTGTAAAGTTTAATGTGTTACAGAAAAACTAGATATTATTATGTATGGAATTGATTTACCACAGGATACAATGGGATAAAAATTGGATTTTGATGTTATTCTACTATGGTCTATTTTATAATGATCAGATTTAAATTATATCACTGATATATTAGATGAATTAGATGATAAGAAAATGAGTCCCTACTATGCAAATGTAGCGCACAATGAAATTTGTTGCTTATCCTCTGTGGTGGATTTCTGGGTACATTTTCTATTAGAATGATTTGAACAGAGAATAAAATAATAGGGGAAGTTTTCACTTTTCCTGGTGGGAAGGGAGTGAAAGTTGATTTCAGAACATTGAAATAATGCTTTAGCTTCATCCCCTGAGCACACTGAGGTTTATTATTGTTGGTGGTGGTTATTGTTATAATTATTGTGTTCTTTAATAGGAGCATATTGAGCAATAAAAGTGAGGAGAAGATCCAGGACTAGGGTTCTGGACCACATGAAGAAAAGTGGTCAGTTCCCTTTAAAACTGCCTATGCCCATTTCATGGTTTATATGGGACCTCTCTTCAGTCAATGACACTAGAGAGAAGATTTAAAACACTTCTTGACTTGTTTGAAGTATTGAGTAACCCAGGATATGGTTGTTTCTCAGTATTGGCAGGTCTTTTTAATTCTGTATAAATAGTCAGTGGATACTTATTAAATACCTGCTATATGCAGGGCACCAAGCTATGTGCTAGGGATACAGTGAAAGGCAAAAGACAGTTACTGCTCTCAAGGAGCTCATGATTTAATGGGGGAGACAATATGAAAGCAGCTGTGTACAAAAAAAAGCTATGTATAGGACACGTTAGAGGCAGTTAATGAAGGAAAGGCTCTAACAATAAAGGAGATTGGAAAAGTCCTTCTTGTAGAAGGGATTTTAGCAGGGATTTGAAGGGAAATGGCTAATTTAAGCCCTCTATATGGAGATGAGGAGAGAAAGGATTCCAACTGTTTGTTGGGAGATGGGGTGTCTTCATTGAGGAACTTCAAGGAGACCAGCATCAAAGGATTAAAGAATATGTGGTCATCTTGGAAAAGTAGAAAGGGATCAAGTTTTGAAGGACCTTGAATGACAAAGAGAGTATTTTATCTTTCATCCTGAAGGAAGAGCAAGCCACTGCCATTTTTTTGAATAAGGGAGTTGCATCAGGGAGGTAGCAGCATGAGAGGAGAGAAGAAGGTGATGGTGCAAAGGTAAAACTGAGAGGACTTGGCCATAGATGGGATATGGGAGAGTGAGACAGTGAGGAGTTGACAATAATTCCTAGTTTCTGGAGTGACTGAAAGGATGGTGGTACTAGGGAAATTTGGAAGGTGGAAGGCTTAAGGGAAATGATATGTTCAGATTTGGACGTGTTGAGTTTAAGGTCTCTACAGGACTTCTGGTACGAGATGTCGAAATGATGCAGAACACAACCTAGCCATGACTTCTTCTGTGTTCCGCCATATATCTTTCACAGTGAGGCTGCCCATTGTACTGGATATCTTTGTCCAACTCTCTTGATATTGCTTGATTACCAATGGAGTCCATCAGGGATCCTTTGCTTTTCCTACATGACTTGCCTGCCTTCTTTTCTGGTTACGTATCTTGATGATGAATAAATGCAAAAACATTTCTTAAATATGGATGTTACTCTAGAGCTGTCTTTTATGCTTCTTCCTTTGAATAATTCTTGACTTTTATTCTGTTTCAGCCTACTCACACCACCTCTTGATGACCCACAATAAGTCTTCTAGTTCACATTTATATAATGTATTTCAATTTACAAAATGCTTTGCTCCAGTTAGATAGTTATAACTCCCTCACCCCTGTATTTTACAACTAAAAAGACACAGAGAAATCCAGTGGCTTCCCCACTTGTGACAAAAAATTAATATGATTGTTAATATATGAAGAGAAATTGTTTATAGCAAATACAATATTACTTGCCACTCCCTTAAGTGATCCTAGTAATGTCCAAATATATATAAATTAATATCCTTGAATTCCCACTCTTAAGCTATTTACTCTCCATTAGGTTGAGCTGAACTACACCCTAACTCCTCCACCTGGAATTTTACCTTGTAAAGGAACTTGGTCCTTCCTTGACCATGACATCAGGGAGGTGATGCCATGACATGTAAGTGAATTGGATTTAATGAGGGAGGGCTGTGCAAAGTCACCAGTCTCACTTTCTCATCTGAAGCCATCTGGGTACAGTGGCAAGATATAGATCAAGAAAACTGCCGATGACTATGATGCAGTGGGAGACCTTGGCCTTCTTAAGCAAGGATCTTTCCCATGTTTCAGTTTGACTGAGGCAATACCTATTCAGTGATTAAGGCTATATAAGAAATGAGGTAGGGGATGGCCCCTTACACAGCTTGAGCTGGCTTTCAGCTTCTGATGTCCTTGTCTCCTTCCCTTAGTGTTCATGGTGATGAGGGCTTGGGAAAGATAGAACCATAAAGGAACCCCAAGACTAGAGCTCCCAGCATAGGCCATCTGGAAAAGAATTTCATGGATTCAAATATTGTTGACTAATTCTGCTTTTGAAAGCATTCTTCTCATTGGCTTTTTGAACCTCTTTTTCCATTTGGCTAATTCTACTTTCTAAAGTATTCTTCTCCTCCTTGGCTTTTTGAACCTCTTTTGCCAATTGAGTTAGCCTATTTTTCAAGGTGTTATTTTCTTCAGCATTTTTTTGGGTCTCCTTTAGTAAGGTATTGACCCGTTTTTCATGCTTTTCTTGCATCTCTCTCATTTCTCTTCCCAGTTTTTCCTCCACCTGTCTAACTTGATTTTCAAAATCCTTTTTGAGCTCTTCCATGGTCTGAGCCCACTGGACATCCACCTCAGATGTCTGGGATACAGAGGCCCCAACCTCCACGTCTTTCCCTGATGGCAAGCATTGTACTTCCTCATCATAAATGAAAGGAGGAAGAAACATCTCTTCCCCAAGAAAGTAGCTCTCTATGGTCTTATTTCTCTTCCCTTTTCTGGGCATTTTCCCACCAGTTACTTGACTTCTGAGATTCCTCTCCACCCCTGCCTAGATCTGCCCAGCTAGTGCTTGGGGTCTGAGATTCAAATGCTGCTCCCCAGCCTCAGGGCTTTCAGCAGCGGGTGGGGCTGCTATTCAATGTGAGCTTAAGTTCTGGTGCTCATGTGGGGGCAGGGCCGCCTCCCAGGCTCAGTTCCCTCAGGGAGTTTATGCAGAGACCCGCAGGAGCTCCTGGAGTACCAGGCCACCACTGCCTCTGCTGCTGCCTCCCGAGGGGGCCTGAGTTATGGAGATACCCTGCTCCCCTCTCGGCCAGCCCAGAAGTCTCTCTCACTGACCTGTAGCGCCTGTAGGTGGAGGGACCTTCAAGGCCACCAGAGGTTCCGTCCCTGAAGCCTGCTCAGATGTGCTCCTCTCAGGATCACGTGGCCAGGGCAGGACTCCGCTGTCCAGTGGGCGAGGGACCTTTGGGGTCAGTTTTTCAGGGCTCTCTGGAACGGAAATCTCCTCCACTGCATTGCTGAGCGGCTTCCATTGCTCCAGAATTTGTAGGGAGTTCTTTTTACAGAAAATTTATGGGCTGTGGGTTCAGAGCTAGCATACGTGAGTCTTTCTACTCCACCATCTTGGCTCCTCCTCTCTCCAAATATTGTTGAGATCAAGGTAGTAAAGATTTGTTATGCTTTTCAACAGGCAAGAGTTTTTAGAGAACCTACAACCTTACAGGGGCACAAGTAAATGTTATATAGGATATTCTATAGTATAACATGTGCCAGGGTGGTGATTAGGTGATTGGGATGGGATTAGGGAGTGGTTAGTTCTTAAAGGAACATGCACTTTTAGTATCTATTGCGTAGGTATTTTACCCAGAGTTTACTGGGAATTAGCCCAAGGCGGGGTGTGACATGGAGGTGTGGTTTTAGACCTGAATCATCAGTAAGTTAACTAACAGTCAGGACTGACTAAGGAATACCAGGCTGCTCTCATCAATGCTTTATTAGACAAGATAAATGTAAGGCAGTATATATTGTCTAAGTCTAGGGTACACATGATTGGTCAGTGAGTAGTAAATATTGTTATGACCCAGTACATAGCCAGTTTGGTCAGTACATGGCTGGTTCAAACTAATAAATTCCATAGGTATAGCTGGTTACTCTAGCAAGAAGGGAAATAATGGCTTTTGCTGGGGCAGGCTATTCTTGGTCTGGGGAGAAACTGCCTGGGATAGTGTTTTGAGGCTATGGAGAAATGTGTTTTTGAGAGAAAAGTGATTTTAGAATTGGGGTCCAAGTACCCCGTCAATGGCATAAAGGGCAAAACAGCAGGAATGAAGTGGCTTTGCTTGCCCAGATTGCTAAGGGCCACTGGAATCCCATGTCCACACCTTGCTACCTCACATTACCTCCTTACCTATCTCTTTCCCTCTCCTCCTAAAACTATAAAAACCTTTTCATGGGCCTCTTTCATGGACATCCCCCAAGCTTTAGGTTTGCTGCTTTTTTATCTCAATTAAAGATGATTCCTCAACTCTTGGATTTGATTTATTTCAGGACTTGGCACTTATAATGTCAGAGCTGGAATTCTGGAATTCAAACTCAAGTCTATTGATTCTAAACTTGGTGAGATACTTGTGTGATCCACTGTACCATGATGCCTCCTGGTATGTCCAAGAAATAGTTATTTGCTTTGTCTAGTGTCCATCTCCCTCCCCTACAACCCCAACTCTCTTTGCCATTCCCCAATGGCGTCCTGCTCACTGAAACTTTAACACTTCAAGCATCAAACTAGCTTGTTTTATGATTGTCATGGAAGTCCTGGTCTCAGATCACTTTAAGGGTTCATCAAAGGTTATCCTTTGAATCCTCCAAACCAGTGGCAATGAGTTCATGAATATTTGCCACTAAACCCTTTTTCACTTAAAGTTGCCTTAAAATTCAAATCAGTGTGGAAGATAAGGCTTACACTGATTAAAGGATGAACTAGAGCTTCAAGTAACATGAAACCCTGAGCACTAAGAGCTGTCACCCAAAAGAGTTAGTTAACTGTTTCACATATATGTACACCAAAAGCATAGCCTTCTGACCTCTCTATAGGTCATTTTCTGTTCTGCTTAATCTCTGGCTCAAACTTTTAAAAAAAAATCCTTTCTCTGGAGTTCTGGAGTATTATTTCAAAGTTCTTCATTGTTTGAGGGTCAGGTTGCTTGAGCTTAATGGATCTGACTCTAATGAGAGTCACAGTATCAGTGGGTTAGTAAAACCCAAATAATTGGAGTGGCCCTATGGTGAATTCACATAGCTTTTACCTACTAAGGGCTCAGTACGAGTGGCATCCAAGATGTTTTAACCAGCCCAGTTACTGATTGATATCACAGCTCCCTTACCACCAGAGCTTAGCACAAATCAGTAACAGTCAATATGAGCAGGTTTTGGGGAAATAGACCATTGAATCACAAGGAATGAGTCCCTCTTTTCCTAATAAGGAAGAAGAAAGAGAAGCAGATTCTGTAGGGTTTTGACTGTTCAGCTGACCCACTATGTCTAGAGTTAGGCCCCCAGGGACCCAAACTCAGAGGCGGTTGACAACAGCTCCTTGAGCAGCATAGCAATAACGGAGCTTAGCATCTAGGAAGCAAAAATAATTAGTAAAGCAAGAACTAACGGATGCCCTCCCTTTCCTTTTCTCATGGGGCCAAGTGAACTCCTCATTGACTTGCCTGTTTTCTTGTCAGGCAATTTTTCTTTCAAATTTGAGAAGAGGAATTTTTAAACAATTTTTTAAAAAATTTTCATTCTGAACTTAAACAACAAATAAAATTTTATATTGAAATAGACACAGAAATAGATATAAAATGAAAGAACTGTAAATGAAACTTCAAATCTCTAGAAGTCCAGCTTGCTTTTCTTTTTAAGTAATTATTAAATTCAGCCTATAGCTTTCAAAGCTGACTATGCTTCTTTCGAGTCCTTCTATTCTTTTCTCTACATTCTTAAAACAGATGTGTACCAACATTGCTAAAGAGGATTGTGCTAAGAGGGCTAATTCTAGGCAGAAGTAAGTAGATAGTTTGTCAAAGTACTTACACATGGTATAATATACTTATACATAGTATAGGGTCCTGCTTCTTGACCCTCAGGCTATCCCCAACCCCCAATTTCCTATAGTTTGTGGAACTCCTCCCACCAAAGAAATTATTTTAGCAAAGAAATTATTTATCTTACATATCCTTCACTAAGGGATAAAAGTATCAACTAGATAATCTAAGTGATTATGGCCTTATATCCTAATGGAAGAGGACTAGAGTGGATCATTGGGATCTGCCAAAGACCAAAAGAAGCAACTGGGGGCAAAATTAGTTTAAAGAAAACCTAACAAGTCATTCCAAGGTCATTCAAGGATAAAAATGGAGAGAGGACTAAACAGGAAAAAAGGAATATATTTGCAAAAATTAGTAGAACAAACTATTTCCCTCATCAACAATAGTGGAATGACCATGTTTGGATCTTTACACCTTAGTCTCTGAAGTGCTTACAGAGGATATAGAAATAACACTAAAAAAAGGGGGAGAAGAAGCCATATATATACATATATACATACATACATACATACATATATACATACATATATATATACATATGGGGAGAGAGAGAGAGAACCACACTAGGTGATACAATTGTGAGGTCAATGAAGGACTATTTACGAAGGATATAAGAAAGGAAAAATACCAAAGTTGTAGAGGGAAAAAAATCTCAGACCTTTTTATTACTTAAAAAAATTAAAAGGTGACTAAGAAAGCATCACTGACTCCTACCAACTTATATGTGGATTTTATAATCTATACAGACTCTTTATGAGGATCATCTATATGCCCATTGAGGTATCCATTGAATGGACCCGGTTCTTAGGTAGACACATTTGTCCTCCAGACCATGTGCTCCTGAACGAATGGGTCAGTGTAGAATATGGTTCTTGTGCTCCATAGCACATTTAATCACTGTTCTCTTTGTTAGTTTCACTAGCATATAAGTGAAGATTCTAGAGAAAACAAGCAGGCTTTCAGAAGTTACATTAAAAATAAATCACATCTTTATTGCCTGAAAATTGTAGAGAATACGATTCCATCTTGCTTATTGATTACCACAAAGTACTACCTTACAAGTACTTTTACAACAATGTATCTCCTATCCATACAGCAAAATTATTAACATTCCTTGGAAGATATAACAATAGAAATAATCTTGTTCAGCAACCATCTGATAATAAATTTTTGATAAGGTATAAAATAGGGAGATTGGTGTTCACCAAAAAGCCCACCTCTGTGATGGAGGAACTTGGAAAAGGAGTATGGATGTTATCAAAGAATTATGTGACAGAAAAAGATGGGCTGGTCACATGGCAAGAGCAAGGAATAACAAGGAGACAGCCCAAGTACTCTACTGGTACATTCACAATGACTGGATAAAGTAAGAAAGGTCTCTAACATGTTGGTGGACCCCATGCAGATAACTCTGGGAGGATATGGACCAGAACCACATAGGATGGACAGGCATGGAATGGGTTTCAGTGGTTAGACAGGGCAAGGCTAGATCTTCATCTGCTAGGTAATACTATAGATTCCTGAGCAAAGGAAGGACATAGCTCAGTTTATACTAAAATTCATCTTGCAGCAGTAAGCAGAATGGATACAAGATAAAAAGACACTAGAGAAGGAGAAAATTAATTATCCCAACTAGTTGATGAGGGCCTGATTGTTTCATCACCATAGATGGCATACAGGAAGTGCTTAATAATTCTTCTACCCTCTTTCTGCCTTGTGTCAGTCCTTCTCTTTGTTTCTCTTCATTCTATATCTCTGTTTCTCTATATGTCTCTCGCTCTGTTTTTCTGTTTCTATCCCTCTGACTCTGTCAGTCCATCTGTTTTTCTTTACAATGTCCCACCCTCACTACCCCTTCAGTGTCAGTGATATGAGAAATAGCTCCAAGCAGAAGTCCCCGGCATTCTCCCTAATGAACAATAAAAATATTCTCATTGTATCCGAAGGTTTTTTTGAATTTTTATTTCCAGTATGAGAGATCTAATCTGGGAACTGTAACTTACTGCCATATCTGACTTTTAGGGTCTGCTCTTTTCATTCACTTTTCTAGGGCTCACTAAGGACCAGTTTCTTTGCTAAGTTCACCAGATAGAAGCCTGAAATCAAAATATTTATTGGCTGGTTGACTGACTCTGCAAAAGAACTTGACATGCAAACAAGCAAAAGCTAAGATAAAAGAAAATACAAACAGTACCAGTTTCAAGTATTAATTAAGTAAACAACAAGTAATTATTGCTATGTAGTTAGAGAATGGACCCAGTTCTTAGGTAGACACAGTTGTCCTCAGGACCATGTGCTCCTGAACAAATAGGTCAGTGTAGAATATGTTTCTTGTGCTCCATAGCACCTTTAATCACTGTTCCCTTTGTGAGTTTCACTAGAATATAACCCCTGATATCAGAGTATCCCTCTTGCCACAATGATATGGGTACAATTTCAGGTGTGCCTGTCATACAAAGATTTCTAATTTATGCCCCCATCTAGAGAAATCCTGAGAACATTAGTATTTGGCTTCTGAAAATCTCTCTGGCTCATGTTCCCATTCAGTGAAACTCTAAGAAAGTAAGTATCTAGCTCATTTTGCTTCTAAATAAAAGGCCTTTGGGTGGAAACAAGATGGTGGAATAGAAAGACACACATACACTAGTTCTTCCCCCACAGCCCATAAAATACCTGTAAAGAAAGACTCTCAACAAATTCTAGAGCAGCAGAAGCCACAGAACAATGGACTGGAGGAGATTTCTACCCCAGGGTGACCTGAAAGGCCAACGGGAAAGGTCTGTTGCAGCAGATGCGGAGCAGAGCCCAGCCCAGCCTTGGCCACTCAGCACCAGGAGGAGCAGGACCCAGAAGTCTTCAGGGACAGAATCTCCAGTGGCAGCTCAGATCCCTCAACCCACAGGCACCAAAGATCAGTGAGAGGGTTTTTTCATCTGGCTGAGAAGGAACCAGGGTGTCCCCATAGCTTGAGCCTGAGGCATCAGGTGGCAGCGGCAGAGGCAAGAGGGGGTAGGGGCTCCCAAGGCAGGCAATAGCCCCTATCCATTGTTGAAGGCCTCTTTGTAATGCCACTGGGGGAATTGAGCCCTGTGTGGAGGCCCTGCCCCTACCTGAGCAACTGATCTTAATCTCACACTGAATGGTGGCCCTGCCCCACCTAAAACCCCATGTGAGAATTGAGCAGCTCATCTGAATCTCAGCCCCCAGTGCTGACTTGGTGGAACTGGAGGTGAGGTGGTTATGGAGAGGAAACTCTACTACTTGCAGATTCTGGGCACAAAAGTTTCTGGTTGCTCCCAGAACTGGGTACAGGTTTAATTGTGCCACCTTGGAGGAACTGATATCTTATAGATCCCCAGAGTATACCCTACTCTTGACAAAGGACCTAAAAGTCAAGTAACTAGTTGGGAAAATGCACAAAAAAGGGAAAAAAAATAAGACTATAGAAGGTTACTTTCTTGGTGAAAAGATATCTTCTACCTTTCAGATGAGGAAGAACAATGCTTACCATCAGGGAAAGATATAAAAGTCAAGGATTCTGCATCCCAGACTTTCAAAATAAATATTCAATGGTCTCAGGCCATGGAAGACCTCAAAAGGGATTTTGAAAATCAAGTAAGAGAAGTGGAGGAAAAATTGGGAAGAGAAATGAAACAATGAAAAGCGAGTCAACAGCTTGCTAAAGGAGACCCAAAAATATGCTAAGACCTTTAAAAATAGGCTAACTCAATTGGCAAAAGAGGTTCAAAAAACCAATGAGGAGAAGAATTCTTTAAAAAGCAGAATTAGCCAAATGGAAAAGGAAGTTCAAAAGCTCACTGAAGAAAACAGTTCTCTCAAAATTAGAATGGAACAGATGGAGGCTAAAAACCAAGAAATCACAAAACAAAACCAAAAGAATGAAAAAATGGAAGAGAATGTGAAATATCTCATTGGAAAAACAACTGACCTGGAAAATAGATTCAGGAGAGACAATTTAAAAATTATGGGACTACCTGAAAGCCATGATCAAAAAAAGAGCCTAGACATCATCTTTCATGAAATTATCAAGGAAAACTGCCCTGATATTCTAGAACCAGAGGGCAAAATAAATATTAAAAGAATCCACTGATCACCTCCTGAAAGAGGTCCAAAAAGAGAAACTCCTGGGAACATTGTAGCCAAGTTCCAGAGTTACCAGGTCAAGGAGAAAATATTGCAAGCATCTAGAAAGAAACAATTTGAGTATTGTGGAAATACAATCAGGATAACACAAGATCTAGCAGCTTCTACATTAAGGGATTGAAGGGCATGGAATATGATATTCCAGATGTCAAAGGAACTAGGACTAAAACCAAGAATCACCTACCCAGCAAAACTGAGAATAATATGGCAGAGGAAAAAAATGGTTTTTCAATGAAATAGAGGACTTTCAAGCATTCTTGATGAAAAAGACCAGAGCGAAAAAGAAAATTTGACTTTCAAACATAAGAATCAAGAGAAGCATGAAAAGGTAAACAGGAAAGAGAAAGCACAACGGACTTACTAAAGTTGAACTGTTTACATTCCTACAGGGAAAGAAAATATTTGTAACTCTTGAAACTTTCTTCATTATCTGGGTAGTTGGTGGGATTATACACACAAACACAAACAGAGAGAGAGAGAGAGAGAGAGAGCACAGGGTGAGTTGAATAGTAAGGGATCATATTTAAAAATATAAAATTAAGGGGTAAGAGAGGAATATATTGGGAGGAGAAAGGGAGAAATCGAATGGGGCAAATTATCTCTCATAAAAGAGACAAGAAAAAGACTTTTAAATGGAAGGAAAAAGGGTGGAGGTAAGAGGGAAAATGTGAAGCTTACTTTCATCATATTTGGCTCAAGGAAGGAATAAAGTGCACACTCATTTTGATATGAAAACCCATCTTACACTACAGAAAAGAGGGGGAGAAGGGGATAAGCAGGGTGGGGGGGATGATGGAAGGGAGAGCAATGGGAGGAGGGAGCAATTAGAAATCAACACTCTTGGGGAGCAACAAGGTCAAAAGAGAGAAGAGAAGAAATGTGGGGCAGGCTAGGATAGAGGGAAATATAATCAGTCTTATACAACATTACTGTTATGGAAGTTATTTGCATAACTACAAATATATGGTCTATACTGAATTGCTTGCTTTCTCAGTGGGGATGGGTGGGGAGGGAGGAAGGAAGAGAAGTTGGAATTCAAAGTTTTAGGAACAAATGTTGAGTATTGCTCTTGCATACAACTGGGAAATAAGAAATATATCCAAATAATGGGACATAAGAAATTTATCTTGCCCTACAGGACAAAAGAGAAGATGGGGATAAGGAAGATAAGAAGGAAGGGCAGATTGGTGGTAGGGGTAATTAGAATACTTGGCATTTTGGAGTGGGAAGAGGGGAGGGATGGGGAGAAAATTTGAACTCAAAATTTGGTAGAAATGAATGTTGAAAACTTAAATAAATTTAAAATAAATAAATAGAGGACCTTTAGCTTTTTCTGTCAGCACTCAGACTAATAAGAGCATTAAATATGGGGAAAAATTTATTTCCTTAACAAAATACAGAAAGGACTTACACTTGAACCCATAAAAAATCAGAAAAAACTCTTCTACTTCCTCCAGGAAGCTATATAAGGCTTTCTAGCTTACATACTGTGTTCTAGAGTTACTAGAACAATAGTCTTCCCCTTTTTCTCATTCCAGCACAGGCCACATACCTCACTTATCAGTAAAAGTCACAGTCCAGGTTTAGTCCTCCATATTGTGGTTCTAGGACATATCTTCCCTTTCTTTTAGGCCCATGGTGCCATAATTCCCTGCTGTAAGCATCTTTATCACCTTTTTGTTGCTCTGTTGTCCTGCAATTTGGCATCTTCTTTCCTTCTGGATCAGACCCATATGTGTCTTAGTGTTTCCATCTTGTGCTCCCTTCCAGGAGCCACAGAGAAACAGTATAATCCACAATCTAGTTCTACGTGTGGCTCAACTTTTCCATCAGTCCTGCCACTGCGTCCTGGTCCCATTGTGTTTTCCCTCTATGACCTATGTGGTTCCTCTTATACAGAAGCACCTGCCCTCCCGTATTTGCACCCTGAGAGTCTCTCAGTTATGGTGGAGCTCCTGGTTATGATGGGGCCTTACTCAACTCTTCTTGGTCATGCCCACTCTAAACAGGACTTCTCAAAACCCATAACAAAAAAATTTCGTCAATGGGAGATCCTATTTGGCCACATGTCCCTGCCTTCCCTCTAGGCTCTCCTATTTTTTGAATGAAAATGAAAGAAAACCTGAATCACTCTGACAAAGTCAGGAATCACAGGTAAAGCAAACCGCAGCCTTCACTACCTTGTCTGCTCTGTGTGAGTGTTCATAGCCTGAAGCATAATTTGTCAGCATCTTAGTATGCTAGGAACTGAAACAGAGGTTCTTAACTCCAGGGGCCTCTGCATAGTCCGGTGGCCAGTCCTGAGGAGTAAATGGTACCAAAAAAAAGACTTCTTTTTCTGTGTGTGTGCGTGTGTGTGTGTGTGTGTGTGTATTTGCCACCAGAGATTTGAATACACATTAAAATGCTCCAAAATGAATATTTGAAAAATGTAGCTTATTCCTGGTTATTTACTCAGGCAACAACTTTGTTATCCTGCTTATTTATTTGGGCAGAGGCATCACAGGATCATTCATTTTTCTGTTTTGTTTTTGTGGCAGCAAGAAAAAGCTGGTGGGATGGGGCATTGGCTTGCTGAAAAGTCTGGGCACCTGGAGGCTTGAGTACTATAAGGGTAATCCCGAACCTCTAAGCTAATTTTTTCTTAGTCATTGCAGAAAGCTGTTTGAGAGAGAGAGAGAGAGAGAGAGAGAGAGAGAGAGAGAGAGAGAGAGAGAGAGAGAGAGTGTATGTGTAGCATCTACTGAATGGAGGGATGGAGGGAGCATAGGTGGTCATGGTCCCCAGGGTTAGCCTCATTCTTTAAAAAGCCTCTTGGGCTGTCATCACTGCTCCCACAAATCCTAGATGTTTTCTGTAGGACTTTCCCTGCATGTTGTGCTATGGTAGACACAATTTCTTCTCTGCCTAAAGCTTCTTGAGTTCTGTTTTCAATGGCTCAAGAGAGCCTTTATAGATTTATTTAGAAGGAGGTTTTAGAGAGAAAATACTTACATTTTCATCTCCCTGTTATGAAAGCCCAGTAACTGGAAGGATCTAAATGGAAAGACTCTCTTAAAGGTGTCGACCCCACATGGCATTATAAGGTTGTTTTCCCAGTTGTCTTTTATTTTTCCACAGTGATAGCCTATGGGAGTCCTCTGGGTGCGAAGCAGATCAAGGAGACAGATTTCTCCCTGGGAATGTAGCCTGGAGTTGCTAGCTGCACAATTAAACATGGTGTGTGCAAATGCTATCTATTCATCTTTGTCAGCACTCTCCCCCCAGGTGGAATCTAGAGCCCAGATTCCATTTAAGTATTCATGTTCAAGTCAGTTGTTATCTCCTTCAGGCAGGGCAGTTTCACTAAGAGAGATTTGCTTTTCTCTCTGGGCCCATTTGTAGGTGGTTTCTAAAAAAACCTCTTGTTTATTGTTTTTGTGATTATAGAAAATGTGGGATCTTGATTAGGCAACATGGCCTGGATTCTCTTTTGGAGGAAAAAATGGAAACTACTGGATCTTTGTATGAGTCTGTTTTCTGAAGATTGTCAACATCCTCTGAATAATGAATTATCTAAGTTACTCGTCAGTGGTAGAGATATAAAACCATTCATAACTGTTTTCATGTTCTTTTCTAATTCAGCCTGGTGTTGATTTCCCCCTCGTTGTCCTTACAAAGCATATGTATTAATAAGAATCTCTGTTTAGTTCACCATTGCCTGAGCTAAAGCCTCCTCTGGGGCAGAGACCAATATGAATGCCACAACAGCAGTCTTTGGTGCCAGCGTTCGGAGAGGGTCCAAGAATAGTTTCCCCACATGCTGGCCAGCAAGACCAGACATGTAGCTGTGGCCCTGCCCTGTTTAAGGTGTGGGCATGCCAGGCTCCCGGCACCAGAGGACAGTCCTGGAATTTTTGTTCTTGTAACTTTTAGATCTTGGGTGTGTATGTGGGGGAGGGAAGGGAGGAGGAAGGCTAGAAGAGGGTGACAAAGAAGGGGATAGGGAAAGGAGGCACGCTGGGAATTAAAGAGCTGTTGCTGGATATTTCCTGAGAGGCAGGGAGGGGCCTGAACTATGGCATTTGCTTTGAGAGCCTTGCTTGGGCTGCACTGACCCAAAAGAGTGTGTCCGCACTTCCAGAGAGGGCCTGGTGGAGAACATGGTGGGCGTATGGAAAAGTTAATGAGGTTTGCAGACAACCCTGGTTGGATCCCAGCATGACTCACCTGCCAGCCTTCCAATCCAGGACTGTGGCCAACCACAGAGGACAATCCGCAAAGATAGGAGTGAGGTTCTAATGCACATTGGGGACATGGAAGATTTAGTCAGACCGAAACCCTGGAATCTTTACCTTTTGCCCCAAGAAAGAGATGGAAATGTGGGCTTCTTTGAAACTTATCTTCAGAGACCTCCAGCAACTGCCGTGGTTTAGGCATCAGCAAACTATGTGCCAAAGATGGGGCACAAGTCAATTTTTGTCAGCCAGTTACTGTTACCACATTTCCTTCACCACCACTTTTCCAAGTCACCAACTACATTTCTCCCTGATGCCCCCACCCACTTGTCTGCCAGTCACCCGCCACTGAACACTCCATCTTCCCCCAAAACACACCCTAGAGTAAACCTAGTTGCTTTACCACTGAAAGCCACCTCCCATAGAGGTCAACAAGTTGGCACACCACTTTTGAAAAGTTGCCAACCCCGTTGCTGAGCCAGGGCTCAGCAACAACTGGCATGAACTGTCATTTATACTTAACTTTGTCCTCTACCTCAAATCACACTGATGGGTATCATATTGTCTGCTTACGAATTAGGTCATGGCTTCTATTTTGTCTTAGATATCTCTTCTGTGTCTTTCTATTAGAGACTTGGATTGTATGATGATAGTTAGGTACAGGGGACTTAGAAACACAGGATTTCAGATCCTTATTTAACCTGACTTCCTCATTTTACAGATGAGGAAACTGAGGCTCCAAAAGATTAAGTGACTTACTTGGAAACACATAGCCAGTTACCAGCAGGATGGGACTTAGAACAAAGAGCTCCTGACTCCCAGTCCAGTGCTTTCTTACCAAACTACATGCCTTCTTTATCTCTGTAAGATGTTTGGGCCTTACTGGCTTGTTCTATACAGTTATTAAAGTATCATGTAGAAACAGGATCTTAATAGATGCTTTTGGATTATGTTAATAATGGCCAGGAGAGCTTATAAAGGTCACTTAACACACACACACACACACACACACACATATTCTCTCCCACTTGGAGAGAGGTCACTTGTTGGATTAAGTTCTAGGAAAGATGGGGTCTGAAGAAAAATGTACGAACAGACTCGGTTGATATTAGCACTTCTACTTCTGTTCATTTGTCCCTTGTTTTTCTATATCTTCTTGCTCTCTCCTTTATACTTTGAGAAAGTCTCTTTTACTAAAAACCTACAGAATCCAGGGGTTGAAAAAAACCTCAGAAACCATCTAGCCCAAACCATTTCTGACTAAGAATCCCTTCTACAACATATCAGGGAGGTGGTCAACAAATCTCTGCTTGAAAGCTTCCAGTTAGTGGTAATGCAAGACAGCCTATTCCACTTTTGCATAGATCTAATGAGGGATGTGCTGGTAAATGTGTAGTAATCAACTTTCTAGAAGAAAAAAAAGTATGCATGATACAGCTTTGGTGTTTAAGCCACATTACTCAGATTTTCTACATCACCTTCTTAAGTCTAATTAATAGACTGATTTATTAATCAAACCATCATTTATGGTATTTGCCAATTTCCAAGGTGTAAGTGCTCAACATTGAAAATTTAACAATCGGCTCTCCTGAGCCAGTTTGAGCTGACTCCAACACATCCCTGCTTCTAATTGCAATAAAGTGTTTCCCCCACCAAGCCCAAGACTGCCTCTTTGCAATTTCTTGCCTTTTCTTCTGGTTCTGCCCTCTGGAGCCAAACAAAACAAGTTGAATCCTTCTACATGGAAGCTTTTCTCAAACTTAAAAACTGCTCTCATCTCTCCCTTAAGTCTTCTTCTTTCCATATTTAACAATTCCAGTTTTTCAGTTAGTTCTTGTGTGTCCCCCTCACTGTTTTTCTTCCTCTTTTCAAAGTACAGTTCATGTTGTAAATGTTCTTCCTGAAATACGGTACCCTGAAAGGAAGGCAGTTATAGCAGATTGGGTCTGACCAGGCTGGAACACAGTAGGCCTATCATTTTTACTCATTATGGACACTGCTTCTCTTTATATGGCCTCATACAGCACCAGCTTTTTTTGGCTGACATTTCACTTTCATATGGTGATTCATATTGAGATTTCAGTCTGTTAAAATCCCCAGATCTTTTACAGATGAACTGTTGTCTAGCCATAGCTCTCCCATCTTGTACTTTTGAAGTTGATTTTTTTTTTAAAGTGTGTTACCTTTGTCCCTATGAAATTTCATCTTATTATTCTAAAACACTGGACTGGAGCTGTCAAGATCTTTTTGGCAATACAACAAGCACTTATTAAGCATTTTCTATATTCTAGGCACTGTGCTAAGATACAAATATATGCAAAAAGAAAAATAGTCCCTGCACTCAAGGAGCTTCTGTTCTAATGGGGGAAAGCGCCACATAAATGGGAGCTGAACAGGAGAAAAGTGTGAAGTATGGAGAGTCAGAAGCATACCTGGTAGGGTATGAAAGTATGATCAGCCTGGGCCCATCCCAAAATGAAGGTCAAGGAAGGAACTCAGCAATGGGAGAAGGGGGCTAGCATGGTGGAGGGATGGAAGTTCAAGCCTGAGAAGGCAGCTGAGTCATGGTGGCAAAGGCAAAGTTGGGAGGGGAATGGCTGTCATCCAGCATGGATATTATTGTTTTATGCAGGATAGAAGTTGTTCTTCTTAGTTTTGTATCATCTGCAAATGTAACAAACTTAAGTTCCATGGTTTTGTCAAAAACATGGATTAAAAATGTCATGGAGCTAAAGATAGATCCTAGGGCACACCATGACAGATATCCTTTCAAGTTGAGATAGACCTATTCTTCCTTAGTACCTGTCCAAAGCCACCTAAATGTACATTCTGTCCTCTGGTCTCTATATCTTGTCCACAAGGATAGATTGACAGACTTTTTAAAAATTTTTGTTGAAATCTAAGTATATTCAGGTCTATAGCATTTCTCCTGATCTATTAATCTGTTCTCCATTCTCCACTTCAGACCAAGAAAGCAAGGTCCAAGCCCTGGGAGCCTGAGCTTCTGATTGCTGAGAAATCACTTTATGTTGTCTATATCAAGACCCACAACACAGTTTCCTGGCCATCTTTATATCATACAGCTGTGTGCATAGCCTCCTCTCCCATCCCCTTCCAATGCTAGCTCTAAGAGCAGTATTCAAACAAACACTAGCATATATGCTCGTGTTCCTGGAAAGGGCATATTATTTAATTGACCTATGACTCTAATAATCTTTTGCTGTGACTTCCCTGGCCACCACTCTTTCATGTATGTTAACTTACATTATCAGAATATAAGCTCATTAAGGGCAGGTATCATCTTGTATGCTTGTATTTATACCCCTAGTATTTTATACAGTGCCTAGCATATAATAAGTGCTTAATCAATGTTTTTCATTCATTCATTGATTCATCCATTCATTCTAGTTATGCTGTCACAAGGGTCTCTTTTAAGCAGTATAATTTCTGTCTATGTTTCCAAAATTTCTTTTATAAAAGCTTTCCATCATCCCTGTTGTGCCAACTTCCCCTGAAGAATATTAGGTCATTTAATCCTTCCTTTCTCTGAATCCTTAGAAAAGCACTTTCTAAAAAGATAGAGTGCTTGTCAGATTATATTGGGCTTTGCTTTTTTTTTTCTTTATCAGAAACTCCATGATAGAGAGGTCACTTGCTTGCCATGTTCCTACTATTTCAACTTCAATAACCAATTCTTCCTTGGTCAGGATTAAATCTAGACTAAGAGACTACACTCCCAGGAAATATCTTGTCTTCCCTCTCCTTCCTTGTGGATTCAAACCCTTTGTGTTTCCTTTTAGCCCTCAAGCCAAAGAGACTTTTCTAAATGGCAAGACCCTGGAGGGAAGCAAAGGCCTTGTTACTTTAGATAGCTGCATTTGCTGAAGCCTCAGATGACCAGGACATCGTGTGCTATACTCATCCAGCCTAATACAAAACTTAATTGACAAGGAACTGATGGTCTTCATTCTTCCTCTCTGATCTAACCCCAGGGATCCCTGGCATCTTTGGGACTTGAGAGCCCACAGCCATCCTCAGGAATCAATGCCAAGCCAGAGGAGTGTTTAACTCTAAGCCAAGGCTAGATTCTCGAACAGTCATGTGTGAGTCAGCAAGTTGGCACAATAAATAAAGTAGTCTGGGAGTTGGAAAGATTTGAGTTCAAATCCTGCCTCAGCTACTCCCTAGCTATGTGATCTACCTCTCTGGAGCTTGGTTTCCTCCTCTATAAAACAAATTTAGACACTATAGTTTCTACTATCCCCTCTAGCACTTAGTGAAGCCTATCATTCCCCCTGCAGAGTTCAGGACCAGGGACAGTCCTAAAATTATGCAGTTTTTTGGTATGATTCGAAGGACACCAAAAAGTCTTATTGCCCAGTACCCATGATACCCTGGTAGTTGTCAATTCTGTCAATATTATGATACTGATCTGTTAAAATGCAAATTTATTACCTGGATGTTATGACACACTGATCCACTAAACTACCAACCTATTACTACTAATTTTGTTTATCTATTACCTATCAAAAGTTAGAACTTTGAGGTAATGGGATGGAAGATGAGCAAAGTTACAAGAATATAAGTGGTAGTATTCAATGACTTCCACAACCCAGCTCCTGTTTTCCTCTCTAATTTTATCTCCCATAAGTGTCCTACAAGGAAACCCTTATGTGGTGAAACAGATGGATTCATTATTGCCAAACTGAGCTCTCCTACTCCCTGCTGGACTTCTGCTCTTCAGAACCTGGTTTTCTAGTTCCCATCTACTAAGGTATGGTGGCTAGAAAGCCTCTCTCTGACAAGGGCAAGCTAATAGATCTTTTATCTATGATTAACTAAGAGCAATTGACAAAAACCAACCAGAATACCCCAGGCCAAGCTTGTTTATTTTGTGAATAATTAAGGATGAATAAGGCAGTATGGGCAGCAAGGTGACACAGTGGATAGAGCACTGGCCTTGGAATAAGAAAAACTTAGCTTCATGAGTTCACATCTATCCTCAGACACTTACTAGCTGTGTGACCCTGGGCAAGTCACTTAACCCTCTTTGCCTCAGTTTCCTCAACTGTAAAATGAGTTGGAGAAAAAAATAGCAAACCAATCTCTCTGCCAAGAAATCCTCAAATGAAGAGTTGGACTGAAAAATGATTCAACAATAAAGCATGTACACTTCCTTTGTTCATAGACTTTGCATCTAAACTGTCTTCCCTTCTTTTTCTACCTGTAGGCAAGCCTTTCAGGACCACCTCTTGCACAAAGAGGTTCCTGACTTCCCAGCTTCCAATGATCACTTTATCCTGTGAATGCTTATGGCCAGATCACTCATTTGGTTCTTACTCTGTATGATTTTATACTGTTTGTTATTTATAATTTTATATGTCTATCTTCAGTCAGTACTTAAAGAAATTAATTCAGACTATCCACTGAATATTCAAATACTAAAACTGAAACTTAAATACTTTGGCCATATAATGAGAAGACAGAATTCATTGGAAAAGAACCTGATGTTGGGAAAGATTGAAGGCAAAAGAAAGAGTGTCATGGAAACAATGAACATGAGCTTGGACAGACTTTGAGAGACAGTGGAGAGTAGAAGGGCCTGGCATGCTATTATCCATAGGGTCATGAAGAGTCAGAGATGACTGAACAAACGGCAAACAGGCGTGTCTCATCTGCTCAGTCCTTGCTGACTTCTGAGGTACAAATACTCACAATGAGAAATTAACAATGGGCTCTACTAACCTCTAGTCTGACCTGACTCCGACACACCCCTGACAAGCCATGTTTTTGAAGACTTGGAATTATAACTGAAATGAGATATGCATATAAAGATATAAATAACAAACTTGCACCTGGAATAAAGGGGATCACTGATAGGGAAAATACGTGTAAATGCATAACAACGACCACCACCAACGCCACAGCAATAAAATCCAGAGACGGGTCCTCTTCGGGTGCGATGGGCAGGGACTCATAAGAGCATAGACTTAGACTGGGATTATTTCTTCCCTAGTCAGCATGCAATATATTGTTGGAGGCCTGGGTCATCATGTGGGCTGGACCTAAGGGTGGGTTGAGGTGAGCATCAAGCTGTTTCAGGGCCAATTGTATGTCCCTTTATAGCCTCAAATGTAAGAACCTTTAATTCTCCCAGTTTCAAGGAGCATTGCCAATTTGAAGTCAGTCCTCAGAGTAAGCCATTTTTGGTTGTGGCTACCATCCCTCAGTTATAAAATTAACTTGATATGTAAGGGAAAGCAGGACAAACAAATGGTTGGAAATGAAGCAAGAACCTTAGTCTACCCTGGGCCCTCATTTCAGGATAGTGTCCTTCTTTGGCTTAAGAAATCCTCGTGGCCTCACCAGAGAGAAAGGAAAAGAAAACCAACAGAATTTAAACCTTGTGTGGGTGTCCACTACTTCCTATGAGAACCACACCCATCCACCACCTCAAACCACAAGACTGCTCCACTCAGAACTCAATTCCTAAGCCCCTCTTCCTTGGCTTACCAACCCCACCTAGAAGAAAGATGAAAGGTGCCCAGAGGCCCATTCCTCGGCCAGAATCGTCTCTAGATTAGGAGACCATATGCCCTGGAAACACCCTTTTCTCTGTGAATGGAGACCCTTTTTGTTTCCCCTTATCCTTCAGGCAAGAGTGACTTTTCTAAATGGCAAGACCTTGGAGGGAAGCAAAGGCCTAGAAACTTTTCATAGCAATATTTGCTGAAGGCTCAAATGGCGAGGCCATTATATTCTGTACTTCACCAGCTCAACACAAACGTTAATTAACAAGGAGCTAATCATCTTCATTCTTCCTTTCTGACCTAAACCCAGGGATCCAGATCCCCCAGTATTCCTGAGGAATCAATGCCAGTCTTTATGGATGTCTATTCCAAGTCTGGACTGGATTCCATTTTAGGTGGCCATCAATCTAGTAAAGGAGCTATCTATGCAATATAGCTATTAAGCAATTACGGAACCCAGAGTGTAATGGAAAGAGCATTATATTTGGAGATGAGATTCAAATCCTGCCTCTGTCACTTACTACCATTTCAGTTTGCTGGGTTTGCAATCAAATGGAAGGCTTGAAATAGAACATCTCTAAGATGCTGCCAGTTCCAAATCCTGCAATCCTATGAGACTGGCTTTCCAATTGATATTATTTTTGCAATAATTCATGAGATTCAGTTGAAATGGGGAAACAGAAAAAAATACTATAAAATAAAACCTTTTGTGCCTAAAATTCAATTACAGTTTGAGCAAGCTAACTTTGGGAACTTTGAATGGACCTCAGGTAGGCTGGTTTAACAATCACCCAACAAACTTCCCTTTGGGGATTTACAACATGGGCCAAGCCTGTCACTAGGCTCTATGGGATGCTGTATCTTGGCAACACCTCATCTAATAGGGACACAACAGAGCTAATGCAGCATGAAATGTTCTTTTTGGAACCAGCCAATCCAGACTGTGTTTCATAACATCACTTCTACTAAAAAGTGGTAGATAGCTTCACTGCCTTTTATTGCTACCCTTGATTGCTTGATACAGCACAGCCAGGGACGCAACGCAGCATGAGATCTAGAATCTCTGTGCCTTTCAACAGTTTCCTTTGACTGAGAGGACTTAATGCTTCCCCTTTACACTCTGTACCCTTTTCAGAGCATCTCTCTTCTAATGAGGAAACAGGGTTAGGGCACCCATGGAACCAAATGTAAATATAACTGGTATTCCCGTCAGTCTCTGTAGGCTGACTATATAGTATCCCTCATTAATGCCAGCAGATCCTCCACAATTCAAGTGCATGTATTTATATTTATATAATTAACTGTGTAGGTATATGTGTATACACATATTTGTATATATGCATATATATGTTTATATGTGTATGTATATAGATAAAGATATAGACATATTCAGGACTTCCAGGCTTATGTTAGAAAAAAGAATCTATAGTCATACTATCTAGATTCTGTCTTATATCCTTCACTCTGAAATTGCAAAATTGATTTAAATATATATTATCCTTAGTGGGGTAAATGAGCATTTGTCAACTAATACATTAGATGAACAGCACTTTTTGAACTTTTTTCCAGCAGAAGGAGGAAATTTAATACACCCTAAGTGTGAGGACCTTGGGGCAAGGTGCTCTACAAAGAAGATAAAGAAAAATAGTTATATCTAGTCATAGAAAATTTCCTTCCCATCTCCCACCTTCCCCTGCGTGGCTTCAAGGAACAAGTCCCTGCAGTTCCACCATTGTGCAAGAGAGGAATCATTACAAAGTAGCTTTAGGGGTATGTCATGGTGGTTTGGGAGTCCAGCTCGGTACTAGGAGCATGGTGGTATGGATGAAGAGTCAGGGGTTGGGTTAGTGTATGTTCTGGGAGTACACTGGGGTGAGATTAGAGAGTGAGAGAGTCAGAGTGGGTGAGGTGTGAGTACTGAGCTGAGTAGAACAGGGAAGTGAGAGCATGTTCTATGGATGGCGATAAGGCTGTGGGTGACCTTGGGTTGCTGGTAATGCCTGCTTCTAGTACCATGAGTAATGATGAAAGACTGTAAGATCACATCCTGTCCCTTCAATTCAGTAAACATTCAGCTCTTCCATTCATTAAGTCTTGAAGTTAGGAAAATGGAAATCACAAGAAGTACCTACTTGGAGATATAACATATAAATATATGAGTAAATACAACATGGGATCTGAGGTCTTCTTGGGTTTTGTTTCAAAAGGAGAGTAGGGGTATAGAGTGGGAAAAGGGACTGGGTGACTTAGGGTGCTGATTCCTAAGAATTCTCAGTAATCTAACTCTCAGCCAGCGAGTCCTCCTGGGAACTGCTTAGTAAAGGAGGATCTAGCCTTTTCGAGGAGGTCTTTGGTGGTTCAGTCAGTTCTCTTTGTAACCCCATTTAGAGTTATCTTGGCAGAGATACATGAGAGGTTTGCCATTTCCTTCTCCAGCTCATTTTACAGATGAGGAAACTGAGGCAAACAGGGTTAAGTGATTTGCCCAGGGTCATACAGCTAGTAAATGTCTGACATTGCATTTGAACTCAGGAAGAAGAGTCTTCCTAATTCCAAGTCTGACGTCCATCCACTGTGCCACCTTTTTGAGTAGATGACCCCATTTACATGTCAAATTGAGGACCTGATTGTACCGTTACAGAATTACTTACTGGCAAAACACATGATGACAAAATATTATGTCATTTTGTGTTTTATGCATTTCATCGGCATGTATATACATTTGAAAAATGACAATATGAAAATGTGAGACATTTGTTCAGTCTGTAGAAGGCATATTTCCTTATTTATCCTACTGAATCATTCAACAAGATAGTACATGTACAGATCCATGGGCCTTTCACAATGACTGCCTGGAATCCATGAATCTAAGGTCCAGAGGTCAAGGACCAATGGCCAAGCAGCACCTTATGCTTACATTTGCATGGTTGTTGATATTCCTTCAAGATTTATGTTATACTTATATCTTATACTTGTACAGCAGTTTATATTCTTTCAAAACACTCTTATGTTGGTCTGGCCACGTTGTTCAAATGCAAAACCTATGCTTGCCAAAAAGACTTTTATGGAGAACTCACATGGGACAGGCAATCACATGGTGACCAGAAGAAATGATACAAGGACACTCTCACGGTCTCTCTCAAGAGCTTTGGGTTTGACTGTGCAACATGGGAGACACTGGCACAGGACTCTCAGCACATCAGAAAAGGTGCTGTGCTCCATGAGCAAAGCAGAATTGAGACAGCACAAAGCAAATGTAGGATGCACAAATTTGGGGTATCCACCCCAAATATTCACACAGACTATCTGCCCAACCTGAGGTAGAGCATTCTGAGCTCATATTGGTCTGATCAGCCACAGTTGAACACACTAAAACTTCACTTTATCATGGTGATGTCATTTTGGTCCTTTTTGAGAACAAAGGACAACAGCCAGCCACCAACCAACCATGTTGAGCAAAATCTTAAAATAACCTTGCGAGATATAGAGCCAACCCTGTTTCAAAGACAAGGAAACTGAGACTCAGGGAAAGTAGAAAGTACTATTAGGTGGTGCAATAGATACAAAGCTAGATTTAGAATCAGAAGACCTGACTTCAAATCCATTCTCAGATGTGACTACAAGCTCTGTGACTCTGAGGAAGTTACTTAATCTCTATCTGCCTCAGGTACTTCATCTGTAAAATGAGGTTAATAATTGTATGTATTTTCTAGGACTGATTGTCAGAATAAAATGAGATATTTGTAAAGTCTGAAACACTATTTAAAAAAAGAAATTAATTTTTAAAAAAATCTTAAAAAACTTTTAAAAAGAAAAAATATTTTTTCAAGATCATACAGCAGTATCTAACACTCTCTTCTACATGCCTTCAAGTTCAATTACTGACCAAGCTCCAGATTTTCTTATGTCCCTATCCCTCCCCTCCCTCCACATTCTCCTTCCTCATTTAGAGACAGAGAGAGGTCCTAGATCTGCCAGGACTACATCATTACAATCCCCCAAAGGATGATGTTGTTCCTTGGAGACTGGTACTGGGAACAATCACTCCAGTCAACTACAGTCAGAGGACACCTGCCTCCAGACTCCACCCTGATTCTTCTTTTTCTTTCCTTTATCCAGGCCTAGATGTCTATTCCGGAGCTTTACAGGTTGCCTTGGTTTCACAGAGTCACACCTTCATTCTCTGTGTCAGCTTCGATTGTTATAATAACATTGTCTATATTCCTAAGGGTTGATTTCTAGATATACTTCCTCCACTGATTACCAACACTAGGAAAATGCCCTGACATCCTTTATAGCCCTGAGGGACATGTATGGGTAACTTTCACTTTTTATATATAGCTGTTGAAAGGTCCTTTCTTGTTTGAGGTCCCTAGTACCTAACATGGATAGAACCAAGATTAGAACACTAGACTCCAGACTCAGACCAGTGTTTTTCCTATTACACTGTGATGTCAGGAGAATTTTTACTACCTGCTTCGCTGAGGTTGTACCACCCAAATGACTTTTGGGGAACTTGGTGAAACTATCCTATTTGACTGATGAAAAGACTTCTGCCATTATTTTATAAATTCACACAGAAATCTCTACTGGTTGCAGCTGAGTAGGGGATAAGGGTGAACTGAGTACAGAAATGGACTAGAATTGGTGTATTTAAATCCCAGTGAATTTGCCACATTAAGGGCACTGCCAGGAGCAACAAAGGTTTTTCTTTCCTAAAGCCACCAAAAAAAAAAAAAAAAAAAGCTGGGCCTGGCAGCTGAGGCAAACAGGGCTTAACATTACAACACTGAACTGTGAAGGGCAAACCTGGCAATTAGCAGAGGAGAAATGGAGAAAAGAGGCAGGCACAATGGAAAACCCGTTAAAACACAAGACATAATTGCAGGGTGTGTCAACTCTAGGGCCCAATTCAAGGGGGAGGTACACGTTCAAATGGTAACTACCTATGTGCTAGTATATAATCCCTGAGACAGTTCTGGAGGAGGGCAAGGGAGGAGTTTCCTGATGGATGAGCCTAAAAAGGTTCAGAGGTTCATTTCAGGCTCAGATAAGCTTGCTCCCCAACCCCCCTACTCTCCCAAGATGGGGAAATCAAGGTTGGGAATGTCCTTAACGCAGCTGACCTTGCCTTTTCTTGTGTTCTGAGGAAGAAAACATCCTTTCAAGCAGTCCCAAAGCTAACCAGCCTCCCCAGCTATTCAGACCAGCCAGGTTGGTGTTTGCAGTGGAGTAGGCTAGGATGAGTTGCCAATTCCTCGGAGCAGCCTCCAATGTTTAGATTTTCCCTTGGTTTATGTTCTCTGTTTGGCAATAAGAAGCTAGCTAAGATTCTCCCTACGGGGAGGTCAGCAACACCCCTTCCCTTCCCCCTACCCCACACATTCCCAAAAACATTTGGTCTAAGAGTATCAGGGATCTAGAGATTACATTCAGATTACAGCACATTCCTTGAGCAAGAGGAGATGTCTGAAGGCCAGTGGGTATTTGGCTTATTTGACCACTTTGGGGTAGGGAGCAAGGGAGGGACCACATACAGCTTTGCTTTAATTTCTCCCATGTTTGCATATAATTCATGGAGCCAAAGAGTGGAAGAGCTAGAAGGGATAGCATTAGCTATTGTACAGTGGCCTCCATTTTACAAACACGAAAATAGGCCCAAAGGGGGTCAGATGATATGCCCAAGATCACAAGGCTTGTTTGTGGGTCCTTCCCTTTTTAGTAATAGGGGAACCACCCCACTGGTGTTTCCATGGACAGGACTGCATGTGGCAGCATGATCCAGTTGAAGGAGCTATTGCATGTGGAGTTGGGAAACTGGGTCAGAGTCACAGCTTAGTCATTTCTTTGCCGTCTAACCTGAGGAAAATCAATCAAGCCAATCCTTTTCCTCAATCATGTTGGGAAATTCATAGGTACGTCTTCTAGAATAGTGGGATATTAGTTGGTCTAGGAGTCAGGAACGGAGCCCTAGATTTCCGTTTCTGCTGTACCCCTAATTTGCCACATTATCGAGGGCAAATTCTATTATTATCCTTCCTATGAGCCTAAATTTCCTCAACTCTACAAGATTACTTCTAAGATCCACTTTGGGGCTGAAATAATTCATTCACTTCTCCAGTCAACAATTTTGTTCTGAGGAGTTACCATTTTGTGCAATCTAACAAGTGTTTCTTAAGGCTCTACTATGTGCAAGGCACAGTGCAGGCTGGGCTTTGTTCCAGCCAAGTTTGAGTTCAAGAGCATAAGGAAGATTCCCTGCACTAAATATTGGGGAAAATCACTCTATGGCTGTCTTTCCTGGCCCCAGAGGTAACAAGCTGACTCTGGAATCCTCTATACTCTGTGTGTGTGTTTAAGTTCAAGATTTTAAAAATGAGTTATAAAAGAAAATTTCTATGCAAATTCTTGAGGGCTTATAAGAAGGTATGAATGTGATCCTTGTCCTCAAGGAGCTTATAGTTAATCAATCAATACGCATTCATTAAGTGCCTGCTGTGTGACACACACTCTGCTCAGTACCTCTTCTGGGCGTTCAAAGACAAACCATAGCAGCAACCATTCCTATCTTCAGGAAACTTAAATTCTATCAGAATCTAGTAGGCAATAGATGAACACAAGTAAATACAGTATAAGCCAATACATGGTGTCTTAAAAACAAAACAAATTTCCTCAAACTCTGGAGACATATCCGGAGATGATACTTCTTAAGGTGGCTGCAAAGACTGTGGATCCCTCGGGTGAAGTTCATTCCTTCATGGAACTTGCACCTCACCTACCTGAGCAGGAAATCTCATTGTCCACAGTAAGATTAGGCAAGTAACAGATTCTTTGCTGTCTAACCTGAGGAAAATCAATCAAGCCAATCCTTTTTCTCAATCATGTTGGGAAATTCATATGTAGGTCTTCTAGAATAGTGGGATTCTCTCTGTCTTTTTCTGTCTCTTTTTTTTCCTCTCTCTCTCCCTCTCCCCTCCCCAACTCCCCCCCATTCTTGAAACACTCTCCCCTTTCTGCTCTTACTATTGACTTCATTTAAGTCCCAACTAATTTATCCTTTAATTCAAATGCTTTCCCTCTTTTAATTGTTTGCTATTTATCTTGTATATAGTTTGCTTCAAAAATATTTGTTTGCATGTTGTCTTCCCTGGCAAACTATAAGTTCCTTGAGGTTAGGGGTTGTCATTTGTTATTTCTTGTATCCCCAGAACTTAGTACAGTGCCTGGCATGTGGTTGGTGCTTAATAAAGACTGATTGATGTGATTGACTGTGTCACTGTTTCATTACTCTGTCTCCATCTCTCTTTTTGTCTCTGTCTCTTTCATTCTCTCTAACTTTTATTTTCAAAATACTTTGGTTTCTTTATAATCTTATGTGTTTTATTTTATTTTGAGAAAAGATCCATAGGCTTCCCCAGACTGCCAAAGGAGTCTAAGACACAAAAAAAGGTTTTGAACCCGATTTAATTTAACCTTTATTATCCCTTCTTTTTATTTGGGATGTTATATTTCCAAGGAATTGTTCACCCTCATACTTAAAATATTTAACACTTCCCCCACACACACACAAACACATCCGTTTTTGGTTCTATCACTTTAAGAGTCTTTGGTCTAAGAATATTTTTTTTAAAGCAGCTGGAAATAATAATAACTAGCCCTTGATACAGAAATCCTGGGAATTTTGCCTGAGTCATTCTGGGCCTCCTCAGTCTACCTGGATTGCCATGGTTAATGTAGCCATTAAAACCTCTCCCTGACTGGGAGCTTTTTATATGTTGCCCATGGGGCAGAGATTTGGGAGCCTCTGATTTGCCATAAGGTCTGTATGATTTTTTTATTTTAGGAATCAAAATGCTAAGCAGCTGTATAGGTCATTTTATGACTCTCCACTAACAAATGTTGAAAAGAGGATGGCAGGGTCAGCCTGTTAGCTCTGGGGCTGGGGAAGGCAGCTACGGAATGATTTTCCCAGACTTTTACTGCAGAGAAGAAAGCAGAGAATCTTCATTATGTTCCTGAACTCAAACCTGGCCAGAACAAAGAGGTCTTGGATCCAGGCCACATTTTCCCAAACAAGTAAAAGTTGAAAGGCCCCCCTTTTTTTTTCCACACCATCCTCTAAGAATGTCTGAAATAATGAAAAGGATGTAAGCGGGGAAAGGTTACCCCAAAAAAAAAAAGGAGAGGCCTTTGAGGATGAAAGGCTGAATTCTGTCATTGAATTGAAAAAGTACTTTCCGTTTGTTCTTGTGCAGTTTAAAGGAGTGTAGAATATTGTCATTTTGAAATTATTTCATTTTAAGCATTTACTTTGGGAGATTCTTTCCATTTTGCACTTTTTCTTCTTGTACCATGTTCCTTACATAAAAGGTTGGTGAGCTTGAGCAGAAAGAGGGAGGTCATTCCATGAGCTGTTGGTTTGTTAGGCGTTTGATTTTCCTAAGCAGCAGCAGGGTTCCTTTTCTTATCATTTGGGGGCTGTTTCCCTTCTTCAGCCAGATCTTGCACCATCACAGCTGCTTATAAGTTATTCTCAGATTTTTGCCTTGAATAATTCCTCTAACAAAAAACAATTTCTGTTAAGTTGTTCAAGTTGCCCATACTGAACTCAAAGGATGAAAGGACTCTTTGAAGGCTTTTTCCTATACCAAAAAAAAAATCCCCTACTGATATTGAAAAACTTTTCTGGAAATAACTCCAAGGTATGAGAATGCATTCACCAATGTATTACAACAACATTTTTTTAAAAAATACTGAGAAACTTTGATTGTTGGCTAGAAGAAGTAAGACTTTCCTTCAGTAAATATTGGGAATGTACTGTGTACAAAGCACAGTAGGTGGGACTTCAGCCAGTAGGTGAGGTTCAAAGTTTAGATAAAATGGTTCCTACCTTCCTGAAACTTATAGTTTAGTAGAGGGATAAAACATTAGCATTGATGTTTTTGTCAGTCATGTCAAACTGTGATCCCATTTGGGGTTCTCTTAGCAAAGATACCAGAGTGGTTTGCCATTTTTTTCACCAGTTCATTTTAAAGATGAAGAAACTGAGGCAAAGAGAAGTAAGTTACTTGCCTAGGATCACACAGCTATAAGTGTCTGAGGCCAGATCTGAACTCAGGATAAGTCTTCCTGACTCCAGGCTCGGCACTCCGCCTTTGTACCACCTAGCTGCCCTAAGCATTAACATAGAAAACCAGTATTATGTTAGTGCAAAACAAAGTGCTCTCTGAGGCATAGGAGAAAGTCATTACCCAGAAGGGAATCAGAGAAAGAATCAGAAACTAACTTTTTTTTTTTTGAGAACTTCCAAAACAGATTTCTCATTTATAGTTTGCTTCAATCAGAAGATAGTTCCATATAAGACTTGACTTTTCAGTCACAGTTAACTCTTAATTTATCCACATTAGTAAAGGAAAGCAATAGTAGAGATAAAACAACAGATCATTCAGAAGCCACACGTGGTCACTGATGCTTTTGTCTTTCTCCATCACTTGTCCTACCTTCTAGCCAGGACCATGATAAATGAGAAAGAGGCAACCCCAAAGCAGCTGAGACACGGGGGAACTGACCTAGTGGTGAATCTTCTAATGGGAGGTGGATCTAGAACACGCAGAGTTGTGGGAGAAGGTAGCTCTGGGTCATCTAAATTCTCTCCATTGCACAAAATAACTGATGTTCCCGTCATCAGAAGCTGACTGTAGGACTTTTATGTAGCCGTGGAAAAAAGCCGCAAATAGAAAATCAAGATCAAGTAGTTATATGGGGAAATCTGGTAGTTCTGAGAACTCAGTATATAGACTGAATCCAGGATGGGCTGGGGAGAATAAAAATCTTGTACTTGAACATTCAAAAGTGAATCATTTTGGTCAGGCTCTGTGTTGTACAGGTGGTCTCTTAGTCCTTGGACTGAAGTACCAAGGATGGCTGTGAGTCTGAAACATAGCTCCCTGAGTAACTAGACAAGTTCCTTAAAATAAACCAGCCTCTTCCTTGAATCTGTCTGGTATTTCTGGCTTTCTCAAATGAAACCCTTGTATTATACTGTGAAAACTAGTCTTCTCCAATACTCAAAATTCATAGAGCTGGAAAAGACCTCAAGAGATTAGCTGGTCCAGCCCCTTGCCTTTAGCAAGGCATCCCCATGCCCCGCCAGACAAGTAAATCCAGGCAGTTTAAAAGGTGTTAGATGCTACATTCCTCTCTGTCCCCAAGAAAGTGAATCATTTGGAAGCATCACATCATTTCCTCCTCAGATATAAATCAATATTTAACTTCAGGGCACTGCTACTGGATTAGTGAGTGTTATTGATTTTACTTTGTACCCATTTTGAATTTGACAACATCACACCAATTGGTAGTACCAGCAGATATAGTCATGAACTCCAGAGTTAGTGTTTGTTCTAGAGCTACCACCAAATTGACTTATCCTTGCCTTAGGGACCTGAGTAAGTAATTGGCCACCTCTTGAGGTCATTCACAAATGTAAAATTTGTTGGTTGTTAGATGTAGGGAGCCATCAGCAGGTAGCACTAAATGCTACCTCAAACAAAAGACATCTGCCCCGAAAGCGTCAATTAAGTGTGTAATCATTATTGCAGCCAAGGAAATGTTTTGCTTCTGGGTGTTGGACTTATGGAGATGAGTTGATTGGTAAATAAGGTGCCATGGCATGTAGGTATACCCGACATGCTCTGTTCTCACTGGCAGTCCTGGGTTTTAAAGATATCTTGGGATTCCAAACTGGAAGGAGAATTATATAGTCTAGCAGTTCTCAAAGTATGGTCAGGGAACATCGAGAGAGTTCCTGAGATCATTTCAGGGGACCTCCAAGGTCAAAGCTATTTTCATAAGAATATAAAAATTATATAAATATATAAAAATAATATAAAATATAATATTAAAAAGTTTTAATTTTAAGATTGTAAAGGGGTCCTGAGACTACAAAAAACTGAAATTTGCTGATCTAGATTAATGCTTTCATTTTAATAGGTGAAAAAATAGAGACCCAGAGAAGGATGATTTATTCAAGGTCCTCCAGATATTAAGCAGCAGAGCTGGAATTCTAGTTCAGATCTAACTTCAAATCTAGTGCTTATTTCATCTGACCACACTGCCTCTCCACAGGCAAATTTATCACGGACTTTTCTGTGGTTGGAGGAAATATTTTTTTTTTAAATCCTCTAAAATACTAAAACCTAAGATTTTGGAAGAAACTATTTCAAATGAATCTTGAACTTTTTAAGCTTTATTATAGGACCAGAGCCTAGGAAGGTCAAGGATTAGATTAACATGTAAATTTAAATGAAAACACAGCCTTAAGTCACCGTTGCTGATTTATCATTGATATTTTTGTCAACATCCTCCCTTTCCTTTCTCGTTGCCCTTCCTTAGTATTTTTATCTGTCTCTGACAGTTGAAAGACTTAAACAAGAGCTGTCAATAAGCTAGTAGAATCTACTTCAGTCAACTGGACAGAAGTCAACTGAAAGCAATGTCAAAATACCTACATAATCCTTAACGTTTCAGAATCATAAAATTACAGATTTAGAATAGACCTCATTGGCCATCTAGCCAAACTTATACCTGAGAAAAAGGAAAGTGTTTTCATATTAAGGAGGGATCAGGGACAATGACTAATTGAACAGTGAATAAACCTGGGAGTCATTGAAGAAGAAGGAGGAAAAAATGTTACCAGAAAGAAAGCGGTAGCAGGTTTTTGTGTGTGTGTGTGTTTTTTTAAGTTTGTTTTTTATACTTAGCTATTCACAGGAAGGTCAGCATAATGGAGAAAAAGAAAAAGCAATCTTAAGGAGTAGACATGGTATTCTCTATGCTTAAAGTCTAAACATAAGATCATAGATCTAGAGTTAGAAGGGACCACAAAAGATATCTAGTTAAACTCCCTCATTTTACAGATGAAAAAAATAGAGAATCAAGAAATGAAGTGATTCACCCAAGTCAGACTGAGAATGTCAGATTCAGGAACTGAAGCCATGTTCTCCAGCTCTTTCCAGAGTTCCATGCCTCTACTTTATACTTAGACACTTAATTTGGTGACATGATACAAAATGTACACTTATCATTTAAAAGGTAGCTCATGTTGAACCAGACTGATACAGGGTCTTTTTAAATGGACCCAAGCTAGCTTTGGAAAAGGTAGAATATGTGCACTGTCTGTAGGCAGAGATATCAGGCATTTATTTGTATTTTGTTTCGGCCCCTAAGGACCAGATAACTGAAACTTTATGAGGAAAGTGGGTAGCCATTAGAAATAATATAACAAGCCTAAAATTGTTTGTCAGCGTCATAGATTCATATTGAGTCATTGAGGTCTAATAATTTTTAATATACTTAAAACTTAACTTTGCACACGCAAAAACTAAATGAAAGTAAACTCAAGACTATATAACTTGTTTCTTGTACCATACCTCCCAGCCTTTATTGATGAATATGGAGATTTTGGGTGGGGAGGGAGAGGGTTCACAACTGTGAATTCATCCTACAAAAGTACTGTGTGGAAACTTCTAGCCATGATGGTTGGTAACTGGAAAGTGAATTATTCTTAAACAGTTGCTCATGGGGCATTGGGAGGTTAAGCAGCCTTCCAGCCAACATGTGCTGGATTTGAATCTGATTTTGATGCCATGCCTGCTCCTCTAACTACTATACCATTCTACCTCTTGGAAACATTTTTACATAGTTTCAATTAGAATGCATATTGTATTCTCCTTTTCTCAATTAATATTATTACAATTTCTTATATTAACAGAAGGTCATATTTTTTTTTTACTTATTTAGAGTATTTGTCCTAGTATTTTCCCCCATAATTTAGGCATCTGTGAAGCTCTGTTACCTGGGAGAGTTCTCCAAGTGTCATTTGAGAACAAAAAAGGATGTAAAACAGTTCAAATGATTCAGTCTTCATTTGTTCAGCATGCACAGATAAAAAGAAATAAATGGTCTAATTTGTCCCTCTTTCAGTTCAGAGGCAGAACAAACTGGGAGACCAAGCTGCTAGTTCCTTAAGTCCTTCTAGTCTCAGAAGATCCTGTCTCGATGTTGCCTGTACATCTATCTCTGCCTGGTACTTAACTGCTATGGAGAAGGATTAATCAAAATATGTAAAATGGAGTAAACCAAATATAAGTCCTTCCCTTCCTATTGTCAGACACCTCCAGTGACATAAAATAATTGTGTAGGTAAAATGTTGGTTCATCAGTGACAAATGGTAGTGCGAAATCCTAGCTAACTCTTCCAGAGCATCCTTTTATTGTAACTTAGGAACCATGCTGGATGCATAGAGTAGGCACTCAAAAGTTTAATGGAGTTGCAAAGAATGAAAATGATTCCACACTTAGTATGGTGCTGAGAAGGCCTTCTCCCAAGTCTGCTGGGGTTAATCATAGAAACCATACATTCCAGGTAATGAGACTATTTGGAGGAGGAAATACTTCTAAAATGTGTGCTGTGGTAATGAGGATGCAGGATATACAGATGTGAAGGAGTAAAAATGCTAGGACTGTTTGTAAGGCAAAATGAGCTCATAGAATGAGCATTCAAGTTACCTTAAAGACTTGTGTTGATGCCTCCATTGGAGACACTTAACTCTTTCTTCCTCGATCGTTTCTATTTTTCCCTTTGACTCCTAGTACATTTTTATTAGCATTCCACTTCTGGTTGCTTTTCACAGATACATTTTTATTTACATGCAAATTACAGCAAGCAGCTTGCCTGTAAATTCCACACTAATTATTAAAACTTCTATGGCTCATCAGGATTCAGAATTCTAATTGGCTACAGGATTGCCCATAATGCACAATAGCCTGATTTGGAACCATACAAATTTCTGAATCTACATAATAAAAGCAAGCCAGAGGGTAGATGAATGTACACCTATTTTACATGTGTCTTCAAGGTCAAATAACCTCCTTTTTCCTCATCTCTTACAAATCTACATATTCATAGAGACTTTTATACAATTAATGAGATGGAAGATTAAGTGGTTGCAGATTAAGAACAAACCCTACTGTTCTAATTAGAGTGAAAGTTACTTAGTCAATCAGATTAGAATTCCAAATTCAAACTAGCTAACACATAAGCATAACAATGGAAAAATATCATCCAAAGACTTCTAACTCTTCCGAATGAGAGAAAGAACAATGAACAGAAGTGGCTCTCTCCGGTGCTAATTCTCCCCCGATGGGCATACAGTGATAAAACACAGCCAATGACTGGTGAATGTGAAAGAGAGAGGATAGAATTATAGCACTGGAGCACAAATTTTCAACTCATCCTGCTCTTTTTATTTTAGCAAAGACTTGGAAACGAAGCGTGTGCCCATGAATTGAAAAATGACTTTAAAAAATGGTGGCATAGGAATATGACAGAATATTATTATGCCGTTAAAGTGATGACTATGACTCAGAGAAACATGGGACTTAAACTAAAGTTTTTGTTTTGTTTTGAGCTAAAGAGCATCATGACTACTTTAATGCATAAGGAGTAGTTTTCAAAGAACATGAAAGATGGAGGTAGAAGAGAAAATGAACAATGAGTCTGTGGCAATGATCTAGGCAGTTAGTAATGACAGCCATAATAAGATAATGACAGTGAGAATGGAAAAGAATCAGCAATGACTGGTACAGAGAGAGAAATATCAGAATAAAAACAAAAAAAAAAGAAAATTTGAGGAAGAAAAGGACATCAGTTTTAGATGTATTGAATTTGAGATTTTGGTGGGATAACCAGGTAGAGATATCGGAACTAGACATGTCCATTTGGAAGTAATCTAGTAGAAATGGTGATTAAAGCTGAGAGGGTGTAGAAAGAAAGAAGACAGGCATGGATGGAACCTTGAGGAATATTCACTATAAGAGGTCAGGAACAGGACATGAAGCCAGCAGAAGATATGGCAAAGAAAGAGTTAGAGGAGAACAAGGAGAGCATAGTGTCCACCAAGGAGAGTATCAAGAAGAAGGGATCCATCGTCCCATAGTATCAGATACTGTAGAGAGCTCAAGGAAGGTAAGGACTGAAAACTTTCCATTGGATATAATGATTAAGAGGTCGCTGTTGACCTCAGAGCAATTTCAACAGAAGGGCAGAAATGGGAGTCAGATTTTGAGAGATGGAGGAAAGAGTGGGAGCTGAGGAGGCAGAGGGCATAGACAATTTTGTCCAGAAATTTAAGGGTCAAAGGAAGGCTTTTTTAGTAGTCAGTTCTTCTTTAATGTAATATATATGTTCCTAAAGTTCACTGATCAGGCCAATGGTGATGGAAAGACAAGATGTATGGAAGAGGAGATATAAGTGGAGGAAACTCCTGAAAGAGGCAGGAAATGACAGGACCAAGAGTATAGGTAGAAACCAAGGACATTAACAACTATGGAAAGGAGTCCCTATTTGACAAATATGCACAAATTGAGCAGTTAAAAACCATAGAACTCATAAGGAAAATGAGGTTATGGATGCTACACTCAAAAACTTTGTCAATGATACATCTTTAAAAAGATCGGAACCTTTAAAAATGGTAGCACCGTTTTATATATGTTAAATGAAAGACAAATGCATAAATTGACAGTGTCTGTAGGCCTTGGGCAGCTGCTCAGCCTGCACCCAGATTCTCTCAAGGCTGAGGGTGAAAGATTGGCAGTACACTACATGAGTGAGGACCAGTCCTCCTCTGCCCATAGCTTCTACTGCACCAGAAGACATACAAATAACATGGCACTTCACCTTGAAACAGATAGTTTTCTTTATTCTTACTATTTCTCTTGGAGGGAATCGTGCACAAGTAAACTTGAAATTCACATTTTAATTGTTCCCTAATATATGAGTTACATTGGAAGAAATTCAAATTTTCAAAAGAAGTATTATAACATGACTGATTATACTGGAGAGACCTGCCTAACCCTATTTATAGGCTGATGGAAAAGTGTCAATATTGACGGAAAGATTAAAGATGTGTGAGAAAGGGGATATAATTGGAGCAAGTTCCTGAAAGAGATGGGATCAACAGTACAAGTGGAGCCCAAGAACCTTAACTACGTGATAAGGAGTCCGTATTTGACACAAACTGCTTTCTAACTTTAGAAAGTAGTCTAGCATAAATTAGCTTTAGATCAACATCTTATGCCATATGCCATAATTTGCTCCAAATGGATACATGACCTAAAGATTTAAGAGAACATCATAAAATAATTAGGAAAGTGGAGATAGCTTTCACAACTATGGTGGGGGTAGGAGGAAGAGTCTGCTGAGCAATTCTTAACTAAACGAAGGATAGAGGTGGTCAGAAAAGATGAAATGGACAATTTCAATTACTCAACTTTGAAAAGCTTTTGCAGAGGCAAAATCAATAGTTAGGCTCAAGTCCCACTTATGACACATATTAGTAGTATGGCCCTGGGAAAATAATTTAATCTATAAATGCTTTTGGCAAATCTCTATAAGGTGCAAAAAAAGATGCTGACCTGTACTGTTAGAGGGAGTTTCCTTAGCCAAAAATTCCATATATGAATGAGTAACAATAATAAACATTTATATAAGTGCTTACTATGCACCAGGCACTGTGGCTAACTAAGTACATTGCAATGATTATCTCATTTGAGCCTTACAACAACTCTGGGAGGTAGGTGCTATTATTATCCTCCTTTTATAGGGGAGAAAACTGAGGTAAACAAAGATTAAGTAACCTGCTCAGGGTCACACAGCTTGTAATCGCCTGAGGTCACATTTGAACTCAGGTCTTCTGGATTTCAGTGCTGGTACTCTAGCCACTGCTACCTATTGAATACAATTGCACATCCAGCCCCTATCCTGGGATTAGCAGGGAATCAATTAATTTAGGAAAGTGTGGAGGACTTTGTTAGCAAATTTCTCTGATGGATTGATATCCATCAAATAAATATGTGTGCAAGTGATTCAAATATATATGAATAAGTGTCATTCCCCCAACGGATAAGAGGTCAAAGGATATAAACAAGTAATTTTACATGAGAAAAAATGCAAGCTATCAACAAAGATGAAAAAATTGCTCTCAACCACTAATAGTAAGAGAAATGAAAATTTAAAAAAAATTCCATGATGTGCCTTCATTCACATCAGATTGGCAAAAAAAGACAGAAAGAGAAAACAATTGGTGTGTCTATGGAAAGACAGACACCCCGATTCATTCTCTTTGATAAAGCTGTGCATTGGTAACCATTTTGGAAAGTAATCTAGAGGTATAACCAAAAAGTCATTTCCTTTGACCCAACAATATTACTACTAGTCATATATCCCAAAGATGTCAACGTCAGAGAGAAAAGACTCAAATATATAGAAGAATTTGCATTACCTCCATTCATTGAAGCAGAGTTGGCAACAAAGTGTGTGTGCCTACCAGTAGAGGAAAGGCTAAACAAAATGGTGGCCTGTGAATGTAATGGAATGTTATCGTGCCATAAAAAGTGATGAATATGACTGAGTCAGAGAAACATGGGAAGACTTGCATAGACTAGTTAGTACTGAATAAAATTAACAGAATCAGAACAACTTGCATGATGATCACCGTCATGCAGAAGGAAACAACATTGAGAGACTCCGGAACTCTGATCCATTCCTGAAGTTGTCAATGTCTAATGATAGCTTCAGAGGGCTGATGAAGAAACATGCTACCTACCCTTTTGGCAGGGAGGTGACTTACTAAAGGTACAGAAGGAGACATATTTCAGATGTGCCCTAGCTGTTGATTTATTTGCTACAAAGAAAGGCTTCTGTGAGGGAAGTGAGTTAGTGGATAGCGATGAGACAAGAAGTATCAATAAAGCATCTTTAAAATACCTAGAAGGAAGCCAAAAGAAGTTCAGAATGGGGACAAAAACTGGGTAATTTTTTTACTACCACATCAAATTTAATATGCTCTTTTAAAAAAAGCAAACTGTATAACTGAAATCTATGGTTTCATATACAAATCATCTTTTTTGTTCTTTGTATGTTGAAATGGTCATGTTTATTAATGCTTGTTAAGTTCATGATGAAAAGGGACTTTAAAAAAAGTACAAATAGAGTATTGAAACTTGGTGAGCAATAGGGATATCAGAGGAAAAGAAGAGCGAGTGAGTGATGAGGCAGAGAAGTTTTGAGGGATGAGGGGTGAGTGACTCAATCCAAAAAGGTGAGGTAGAGTCTACCATTTTCTGTAAGAGTAGAGGGTAGGGATGTAGGGAGGACAAGAGTGGAAGAAGCTCCAGGAACATCGATTAAGTATCCATGAGTGCAAGGTTCCGTACTAGATCCCCTTGGGTATACGTATACGTGTCAGATCGTGGCCGTTGCTTGTCCTTCCTTCTTGAAGAGGACTGATGACATCAAGAGTCCGGTATGATTTGAAAGTGAATTGGATGTCAATGAGGCAGAGCTGTTCAGAGACACTGGGATCCAGTGACACACCATAGGTTAAGATGACTGGCAATGGCCCTGGATGCAATGGGAAGCTTTGGCCTTTTTAAGCTAAGGTCTTTCCCAAGTCTTGCATTTGTCTGAGGCAATGCCCATTCAGTGTATGGCCTCTGCCTAGGAAGAGCTTGCAAGGCAGAGGTTTTCAAAAACCTTAGTGCAATTTGAAGCTACTAAATATTTTGGTTGTTCAGTCACATCTGGCTCTTCATGGCCTCCTTTGGAGTTTTCTTGGCAAAGATATTAGAATAATTTGCCATTTCCATTTCCAGCTTTTATAGCTGAGGAAACTAAGGCAAACAGGGTTAAGTGACTTGTCCAGGGTTTCACAGCTATTAATTATCAGGCTGGATCTGAATTTAGGTCTTCCTGATCCCAGGTCTAGCAGTCTATCCACTGGGGCATCTAGCTGCACAAAGCAATTATAGAAAGCTACTAAAGCTTCAAACATCACCAAGACTTTGGGGGCAAGCTGCATAGAGAGACAAAGCAGAAACCTGTAAAGATAACCCACAAAAATGTGATGGAAAGAACCCTGGCCTAGGAAACAGGAAACCCAAGTTCTAGTGTTAACTCAACCACCTTCTAGCTATATAATATATATTTCAGCTTCCTGGATTCAGATAGAAAGAAGGGGGAGTACATTCCAGGTGGGGAAAGCAGACTGAGAAAAAGCAAGTTGGTAATAAAATGCAAAGTGATAGGAATCTTGTATTTGTATCCCAGCAGGTAACACTGCAGAAGCTAGCCTTATTAGGACCCAGCCTGTCCACCTATTATTCCACCTATTATCATTCATGCCTAATATTAGTACCTAATCTTTTCACCTTAATTATTCTCAGAGGCCTGCTTCAGGTGTGGGGTCTGAACCCCATCTCTGCTGAGGATGACGAGCTTCTTTATACCTCAGTGGTTTCTTCCCCTCCCACAGTGAAAATGGAAATCATGCCACTGGCCATCTACCGACCTCACCCCAGATGAGAGATTAATGAGATCATGTCTGTAAAAGTTCTTGAAGCCCTGGGGAGGGAAGGGCTATTAAAATACAAAGTGTTATTAGGATCTTACAAGTAGTGCTTGGCACTATCTTGTCTGTCTGTGTGCCCCAGGCCTCTACCCATCTGGTTTGGAGGAGAGCTGTCATTACCTGCCACCTCCCAGGTAAACCGCGCTCATGAAAATGTGCCACTAACCACCAGAGACCCTCGGAGACAGCGAACAGAACCTAACTGGATGTCTTTAGAAAAGTAATACCTCCGTTGTGCAAAGTCCTCGAAAGAACACTTTCAGCCCTGGAGGGGCAGGAGCTTTGGGTGGATGATTCTGTAGATACATAAAAAGGGAGTAACTCACTGATCTTTGGCTAAAAACTTGATTTTCTTCCTGTCTGTTGGTCAAGCATTTATCAGTATTTATCGAATCCACCACCTGTTCTGCCCCAGTGTAGAATCCTACAATAGAGGGATGCTGGGAATCCTATAATCATAGTTCTAGAGCTTGAAAGCAATATAGAGGGCTGCCTAGTCCCAGCCCCTCATTTGACAGATGAGAAAATTGAGGCTCAGAGAGGTTCAGACTTGCCCAAGGTTGAATAGGCAGTAATAGTTCACGGTCCCTACCCCAGATCTGGCCTGATGTTCCATTTGTCTAGGTAGTAGGCTGATTTTTTTTTCTCCCCCTGGAGGGAAATTTCCACTAGCATGCTAACTTTAATCACTACCTCATGTCACCTCAAAAGGAGGTGGGACCGTCTGAAACTGAAATCTAGTTTTTCTTCTGCCTGCAGGCCCCCCTCTTTGTGGCTGACTGCTCCGTGTGGCCCTCTCTCCTTCCCTCCCTCCCTCCACCAGCTCCTGTTCCACTATGATCAAGACTACAGTTTCATATGTCTAGAACATGAGGTATCAGAGGGAAAGAACACATCCCTTTGGAGTGATGTCTAGGATATAGTACAAAGCATCCTGATAGCACACAGGTTTGAAATGACAGTATCTCACTGCATTTTCTTTCCATAACTTTTTCCTTATGTCTTGCCTAAGCCCAGGTTGGCCCCCACACTCACCCCCTCATTCTGCCAGCTCTACAGAATGTGGCCTTTGGGGGCTGCCAACCGCAAAGCTGACTTCCTGCTGCTCCTCACACCTGTCACTCCCACAGTTGTTGTGTGAGTGTCTGTAGGGTTTGACAGGCCTGTCAGGACTTCCAAATGGATGTCTCTGTTGAATGCCTGATTGCAGGAATGGGCCCCTCAAACTGCGGTCGAGCATTTGTCCTGCTTTGATCTCTTGAGGGATTCAAATCACTCAAATATTTTGTTTCAAAATATCTGAGGGAGGATGGTGAGAGAGGGAGGAGAATTGCAGTATGTACTGAAATGAGAAAGAAGAACTTGAATGCTTTCAGCTGGGGGACAGCGTGGCATCTCCACAGAGAGCTTGTCTTGGAGCTAGGAAGACCTCCTCAGTCACATGTTGGCTGTGTGACCCTTGATAAGTCGTTCACTTATCAGGGCCCTAGGCAGCTCTCTAAGACTAAAGGTTGTAGAAAAGATTCTGGCTTGATGGAAAGATACTCCTAATCTGGAAGTTCTCTAGACCAAAGAAATCCTAAATCTAGTCCCTATCCAGGAATGATGTCAGTGGATGATGGATGATGTCAAATGTTATCCTGTATAAACAAACCTCACAGATAACCCAGATGTCTCCCTGTAGCTACTAACTTCAAACTCCTATCTTGTGCTCAAGAACCAAGATTCTGATGGAAGTGATAGAATAAGCTCCTAACCACTACTTTCTGATATAGCTCCAGGTCAAGGAAATTCAGTGTATGGGTTCCCTGCCCCTGAGGATTGGTGAAGCCTTGGAGTGAGCATTACTTTCTCTCTTTCCAAGGAAAGACAGAGCCCTGGGCTATTCAATTTTAAAACCTCTTTGTTGGGAATCAAAAGATAGTAAAGCAGTTATGTCACCCTTCTGCTACTTTGGGGAAGTCCCTCTTTCTTCAGGCCTCACATCACAGAGTTATTATATTCTCTGGGATATGACAGCTCTCAGAACTTTCAAGATCATCTAGAATTGAGGTTCTCAGTCTGGGTTCTGTGAATTAAATATGTAATAGCTAGCTAGATGGTGGTATTTTTAATGTAATTGGTTTCCTTTGCTATCCTGGTTGTTTTATTTTATGAATTTAAAACCATTACTCTGAGAAGGGGTCCATAGCCATCACTAGATTGCCAAAGGGGTCCCTGAAACAAACAAAAAAAATGGTGAAGAACTCCTAGTCTAGACTAAGTTCTAGCCTTTAGGCACCTCTGCCATCCAGAGTGGATGGTTCCTCTCTTTCACAGAACCTCCAGGAATGGAGAGTCACAGTTCCCTACGTAGTTCACTGTAGTTTTCTCACGTTGATAAAAGACAGGAAATTCTGCCTTCTGTCCAATATCAATCTCTCCTGCTTTGATGTAAGCCTGTTTCCTTTGGTTGTCTCCCACAAACATGGGGAACAGCTGCTCAGTATACCCCAAGTTTTAAAAAAATTCTCCATGTGAAGGTAGCACAAGCCACGGTTGTGGCTTTTCTCCAGGATCAACAAACCCAACTCCTTTAAGGCTCTTCTTAGAGAAAACCTATTTTACCATCCCTTTAATCCTCTCTGTGACTTTGAACCAGACATCAAATTTGCTGAGAAATTTCAGCAAGTTAAAGGGCTATAAAAGGGAACCTGTCAGCATCTAGAGGTGCAGAAGGGCTATATCTGCCCAGTGACACACTTGGAAAACCACAGAGACTGGCTCCTAGGGCCTCTGGAATTTAAAAATCATCTTTACCAGATGTATTCACGTGAGGAAGGGAGGTACTTATCTGAAAATATATTTTAATGAGGAAGACTGGAAGAAGTTAACTTAAAAAAACTATCCACCCTACATTTTGAAGTGTCCTCCTGTGATGGTGAAATATCCCTGTGCCAACGTTCAATTCCCTTAGCTGAGAATGGGCCTGCTGAGGGGCTCTGATCACAGGTGACCTAGATTCCTATTCTCAGAAGTCCTGTGCTCTTTGCAGCCCTCCTTGCACCTAAATGAGCTGAATCTAATCATTCTTGGCTTTCTCCTCGGAGCCATGGGATACTTTGCTTTTTCCATAGCTCTTTCAATATGTTAACCTTTTCTCCCTTCCTTCCTCTCTTGGCAGACGCTGGGGGAAGGCTGAGGGGCCATTTTCTAGACTAGATGAAGGGTGTGAGGAAAGTATTACTGATCAAAGCAGATTTACATTGCACTTGTGAAAAATTATTTGGCTGCATGAAAGCTTGGTGTATTTTCTGGGGTGGGGGGCGGTGAAGGAAGGTGTGATAAAGACTTCTAGAGACAGGGCTTACTAATGTCTCCCGGGTGCATTTCCCTGTAGAGAGTGTGAATTTGAGGGGGTTGTTTGCTGCTGTGGTTACCCATGTCAGCTGCACACTAAACACTGGACCTGTTTCCTTGCACCCTGAGCAGTGTTCTATATGCTGCATGCCTGGACTCCCTCCCTCTCCCATCCCCCTTGTCCCACTAGATCTGTCCCTGTTCCTTTTCATCATTTACATTCATCTCCAGTCTCTGTTTTGAAGGGGAGGTGGGGTGAGTAGGAATGCATTTTGATTATTTAGCATTTAGAGTTGTTTAGGTTTGCCAAGAGCTTCGCCTTTTGTTCGTTTTCCTGCACAGACCCCTTATGAGTTCAGTTAATAGAATTATCTCCACTTTACAGGAGAGGAAATGCTGACACAGAAAAACCAAATGACTGGCCAAAACCAAGGTCAGCCAGGGAGGCCGGCAAAAGTATTTACTGAGGGCCCACTGTGTGTAGAATGCTGTCCTTGCTGCTTGTGTTAGACAGGGTTGGAGGAGGTACCGAAATGTGGCATAAAAGAAAAGAAGGAACAGAGTCCCTAAGAAGGGGACAAGGGAGTTTGGAGGAAGAGCTATTGCTTACATCTGGAAAGGCCTTTCTACTTTTCAACTACTGTAGAATCATTCTCATCTGGGATTCTCCTTTTCACAGAAACTGAGGCCCAAGGTGTATAAATCAACTTGCTTGGACCACACAATTTAGTCTAACTATTATTTTTATTCTTGGTTAGTGGTGTCCAGCTCTTCATGACCCATTGGGTCATACTGTCCATAGAGTTTTCTTGGCAAATGCTGTAAAGGGTGGCCATTTCCTTCTCCAGTTATTGTTAATTTCTCAGTCTCATTTAATATACTTATTACCAATAGATTATTATATATATAATATATAAAATATTGTGTATTATATAATTAGTAAGTATTATTATGTAATAATATACTCTAGCTACCAATGGGGGAAGAAGGGAGGAAATAAGTACTTAGTATGTTCAAGGAATTGTGCTAAGTGGTTTTTTTTCACAAATATTATCTCAGTCAATCTTCACAATAACTCTGCATGGTAGGAGCTAGTATTATTGTCATTTTACAATAAAGGAGACTGAGGCAAACAGAGGTTGAGTGACTTGGCCAGGGTCACATGAATAGTAAGTTCTTCCTGACTTCTTGAAGTCAGGAATAATAGCAAAGCCTCTTCTCCCAAGCAAATCCTGGCTCCCTTCTAATCTTTGCTTGCTTTGCAGAGCTAAGAATGTCAGAATTGTCTACTCTTTCAAGATGCTCATGAAAGAATTATCCCAAGCTATTTCTATTGTATGTGCTAGTAGCGTCTTCTATCAGTGGCATGGAAAATTCAGCACTTGCTGAGAACCCCTCACACCTGCCCGTGTGCTCCTTCACGCACACACACACTTGCCCATGTCCTCATTCACAGCCTCTCCCTGTTCTGTCCCCCCCCCACCCCCCCCCCCCCCCCCCCCCCCCCCCCCGCCCCGTCCACTCCCTTCTGGTTGGGAGCTCATCACCGGGGCAGCAGCTGCCCAACCAGACTGTCTACTCCATGACAAGCTGGCAAAAAGCAGAAGGATGGAGACTGAGTTTATTAGAATCATCTGTTGTATGGGCAGATAGCTTAGACAACTGGGAGTTAACAGACTGGTAGGTCCTTCAGAGTCAGGCCAAGCATAAATACTTGAGGGGTGGAGATAAAAATGGCTTGGGAGAAATTGGAGAGGCAATTGTATTTAAAGATTGTTAGAGAGATTGAGGCTTTTTAAAAAGTCATTGTAATGAGGACCGTCTGGCCCTATCTCTGTGATAATATCCACCTGTTTCTCTAAAGATTAAGAGATCCTGACTGGGCTCAGCTCTTCAGAATGGCAATGTGTCTCTGTTTTAACAGTTGTAATCAGTAGAAATGGAGAATATCTTTCCCACTGAATGGACATCATACAAAAAGGTCAGAAATTGTGGTATCAAAGCATCTTTCATGTCATCCCTCAGAAGTGCTAAGCCTGTGTTTGATTTAATTTCTCTGATTCTAACAGTCAGAGATGTCTTTGCTTCCTGGGGGGTGGGAGGGGGAGGTGGTTGCGAATCTTTTATTTCCTTTAAACAAACCCCCTTTCTCAACATAGCATCTTAATGTTGGACCCAGCAGATCCCCTCAGTTGTTCTTCCTTGCGTTCCGCATCTGTTCTCTGCTTTGCTTCCAAAGTCTCTGCCAGGCAACTCAAATGATACCTGGCACCATGACTAATAGGACAGAAAAGCTCCGAACCTTAGACTGGAGTGCGTGGGGATCCTCTCCCACTGTGCGGGGCCAGCCGGGAAGTGAGAATGGAGTCCTCCTGTGGAACTGAGAGTGGGCAGGCTGGCTGCTCAGGCCTCCTGCAGCTTGGCTTGGGCTGGCAGCACATGGCTCCCCTCCTCTGCCACTTTGTGCCTGCTGATTATTCCTCCTCCAGAAGGAGATAAACCTGCTTAGAGACATCCACTCAAAGGAGTTTGTTTTCTTTGGTAACAGATACTTAGCCAAACAGAACCCACAAGTCTGAATTGCAAGCATTTGTTTTCCTAGAACTAGGCTTTCAATCCCATGCCATGCTTTTGACTCGAATGTGGCATTTCCTTCCCTGATGTCAGAGCTGGGGTGGCTCCTTTGTGTCTTGTGATCCAGGGCTTTGCTGCCATGCTGCGTTCCTTTCATAACACTTGGCTGATAGGCTTGGGTGACCATTAGTCACTTGGGGCTGAGAGAACTTATCAGAGATAATATTCTGTTTGGGGGCCAGAACAGAGAGAACAGAGAGATTCTCATGGAGGGAACCTGAGGTTAACAAAAGGTTACACGCACCAGGCTTGCATTATGCCATGAGGATGAGGGGAAGGATGCTTCTTATAACTAAGGTCAAAGGAAAGGAATACATTTTAGATTTAAGCAGAGCTGTAACTAGTGTGGGGCAGCAGGAAATTCTTCATAGAGAGGATTAAAAGGTGCTGAGAGCACTCTCCTGGAGATAATTTTTCCCCTATCTAACCCAATATGCTGATAGCTCTCTCCAGCCTCGTCTACCCTTCTCTCCTCTGCTGGCCGTCTTATTCACTGGTGCCCATGCTTCCCTACCCAGCAGCTCTTTCCTTGTATAGGTGAGTTTCTTCCTGCCTCTCCCTACCATGCTAGTTATAGCTATGTGGAAAAACATTTTAAGATATATTCCTAAATATCCGTGGTATCCAACTAAAATAGAAATGAAAGCCACTAATCCATAGATGAGTATCCCTAAAGGCAGCACAGCACATTGACTCTTGTTTTAAAATGTGATATTTCCTATATTCAATTGTATTTTTATTTAGTTAATATTTCCCAATTATATTGCACTCTTGTTTGGGGTGTATGAAGCCCACAGCAGCATGTTTAATTCCTCTGTGTACACCATTCACACTGAGGAGTTTTTGTGGATTTATTGAAATGAAAACAGCAAAAAATGCTGGCTCTTGACTTCACCTATAGGAGTCAGAAGACCTGAATAGGAATCCTGCCTCAGGCATTTACTAGCAATGTGAACCAGAGGAAGTCATTTAAAAGTTTTCAACCTCAGATTCCACATCTGTAAAATGGGGGGGGGGGGATAAGACTAGCACCCATGTCCCAGGATAGTTGTGAAGATGAAATGAGATACAGTAAAAGTGTAAAGCAGTTTTTGTGAACCTCAAAGAGCTATATAAAGGTTAGCCAATACCTCCTTCTACACACATATAGGTCGTTTTTTAGGTAGCTGAAGACCTGCTGTTTCTTCCATTTCCTTGGTGCAGGCACCATTATTTGAGGGAAGGTAGAAATACAACCTCAGGGACTCTGGGACAAGATATTTTGGTCAGGTTCTGAGAACACCAGCAGATTCTGAACAACGGCCCCCTGTTGGAATCAATGCTGGGGGTGGATTCACTCTTTAATGAAAAGCAGGAGTAATCAGGGACAAACTCTTTGCAGCTACGGACGAGGCAAAGGGGCAAGAAGTCGCCTGGACTCAGAGTCCCCTGGCAGCAGTGGAACTCTAAGTCTCAATTACCTGCCTCTTCCTTTAATTTCGTGTTGAGAAGCCACAGGTGATGGAAAAAGAAATTGGTCCCTGTGGGCAGAGGGCTTTTCCGATATGCATTTATTCGGGCGCTTCTGAGGATGCCGGGAGCTGAATGCGCTGCAGCTGCTGGGAGATGCAAGATTCACACGAGGGCCAGGCGTACCTAGGAGGGAAGAAGAGCCCTTTCTTGAAAGTTCAGAGCACTGGCATTCCGTTTTCTCTCCCCACTCCCCGACCCCTCTCTTTACACCTTCCCACCTCCTCTTTTCCTTTAACCTTTTCCCTATAGGAGGATGTATAGGAAGAGGAATCTATGTAAAAATGGATCAGAGAAATATTTGTGCAAGTATACCTCAGTCAGAGAATCAGTGTTTCAGAAGAATTAATAGTGTGTAAATCAAATGTTTGTGAAGTCAAATCCTAGGAAACGCACACGATATTTAAAGGAATTCTTTGGATGAATCCTTTTACAAAGCAAAGAATATTCCATAATATAATTTTCATGTAATACTGATTTTAATGTTCCATGTGCAGAAATTGTACTATTTCTTCTCTTTCCAAATCAATTCATGTCCCAGGCAACATGTCAAGGACATTTAATAAGCCTAAAAGCAGAGAAATTTAATCAAAAATTTTTTAAAACTGTCTGATGCTATTGCTTAAAATGCAAATGATGAGAACGTAACAAGTGATAACAAAAAATCCGCTATGGGGGAGAGAAAAAGGGACACATTTTAGAAAAGGCGAGGAGATGAGGAGCTGCACGGACCTGCATCTGCTATCAGTGGTGGGCAAAAATAATAGCTAACATTTATACGTCATTTACCACGTGCTAGCGTGCATCATGGCAAGTGCTTTGAAATTGTTATCTCATGTGACCCTCGTGGCAAGCCTGGGAGATAGATGCCATTATCGTTCTCATTCTTCAGATGAAGAAGCTGGTCTTCATCATAATAATGATAGTAGCTAATACTTATACGGTGCTTGCGATGGGCTGGACAATGTGCTAAGCTCTTTGCAATTATTATCTCATTTTATCCTTTCAAAAACTTTGGGTGGTAGGTGCTGTTATTATCCTCATTTGAGGGATGAGGACACAGGTTAAGTAGCTTGCCCGGGGTCACACAGCTAGTAAATGTCTGAGGCTGGGTTTGAATTCAGGTCTTTCTAAACCCAGATTCAATGTACCACCAAACTGTTCCTGTAAGTGATGGATGTTAGCATGCCTGCCTCTTGGTAGCGGTCCATTCTGCAGGAAGGAGCAATACTCACAAGAAGCTAATAATTGGTGGGTAAGTGGGATTGGAGGCTGAGTTTTTCTCCAGGCTAAGTGGATTCCTTCAAGTGATCCACATATAGCAAGATACCAGGGCCCTTTAGCATTCTGATCCCCTCCTCTGGACACTCATATCCGCATCCTTCCTAAAATATGGAGCTTAGCCCCAATATTCCAAAGATGATCTCAGTGGGGTAAGCCTACAAGATTATTCTTGTAGTACCCATTCTTAGGTACTATCAATCAACCTGCTATGTGCTGAAGATACAATGACAGTAATGAAAATAGTTCCTGTCCTCAAGGAACTCACATTCCAAAGAGGAACAGGATGTGCTATGTATTCGTGGATCTATAAAAAAAAATCGAAACAGAAACAAGAGGATATTGGTGGGAAGAGAGGGAAGAAGATGGAGGAAAAGCTTCATTCAGAAGGTTACTGAAGTTGAATTTTTAAGAAAACCAAGGATTCCAAGAGTCATGAGAAGAGAGAGCCTTTCAGGAATAGGGGACACCCACTGAAAAGGCATGAGGAGAGGAGATGGAGCACTGGGTGTGAAAGAACAGTCAGTTGACCAGTTTGGTTGGACCAGACTATGTGGAGGAGAGTACTGTATAATAAGGCTGTAAAGGCAGGATGAGGCCCTATTGTAAAGAACCTGAAATGCTAATTATAGGAGATGATATTCTCTCTTAGAGATAATAGGCTAACAAGTGTAGTTTAACTGAGCAGGGATGGTGATGCAGTTAGATCTGAACTTTAGGAGAATCATTTTAGTCAGTGAAGAAGCACGTATTAAGAGCTTACTGTGTACCAGACATTGTGGTAAGCACTGGGGACACAAAGAAAGGCAAAAAACCTAGTCCCTGCTCCCAAAGACCTCATATTCTAATGGATGAGACAATATGGAAATAATTATGTTCCAAAAAAGATACATACAGTGTACATGGAAGTTAATCTCAGAAACAAGGCACTAGTAGTGGAATAAAAGGGTAGGAATGGGGGAACTAGAAAAGGCGTCCTGTAGAAGGTGGGATTTGTGCTGAGTTTTGAAAGAGAACAGAAAATCCAGGAGGCAGAGGTGATCCCAGGTCATACTTTGGCATGAATCAAAATAGCATGAAAGAACAGCCAAAGAGATGAATTCAGTCTCAGGTGGCATTATGTTAGCCTGGCATAATGCATGCTTGATGAAACCATGCTGGCTCTTTCTCATTATCATTTCCTCTTCTTGATATTCACAAATGATCTCTTTAATAAGATGTTTTAGAATTTTTCTCAAGAGCCAAAATCAGACGCAATGGTCTATAGTTTTCAGGACCTATTCTCTTTCCCTTTTTGGAAATCAGGACAACGTTCTCAAGTGTCTCCCAAAGTCTATGATCTTTCAAAGATCACTGACAGTAATCACATCTGCCAGTGCTTTCAGTACTCTGGGATGTAGTTCATCTGGGTCTGATGACTTAAACTTGATGAGCAAGGTGCTTTCTTATTATCTGCCTACTTATCTTAGGTATCAGCTCTCTGTTAGCCATTTTTGTCAAGATCCTTCTCCTTGTCAGAGAAAATAGAATCTAAAAAAGATCCACTGTGCTTGGCATCAGAGGACAGAATGAAGAGTAACGAATGACTGATTGTTGCAAAAAGACATTTTTAGGTTTGATAAAAGGAAAAACTTGCAAATTATTAAAGCTGTCCAAAATGGAAGAAGCTTCTTTGTGAGGTAGTGATTTTGTTATTCCTGGAGGTCTTCTAACAAATGTTGGATGATCACTTATTGGGGGCATGGACATGCTGCAGAGGGCAGTTTAATTCAGGTAGAGGCTGGACCTCTGAGGTCCTTGGCAACTTTGAGATTTTGTGAGGATGTCATTCCTGGTCCTAGTTGAAATGAAAGTGTTAAACATAAAGAGTATTTAGCAAAATAATTAAGCCTCTATCAACAGTAAACAGGCATCACTTTTACTATGATAACTGAACCCTTTCAATGTCAGCTTCAAGGACTAACAACACTTCTGGATGTAATTCATCTACAGAGACTGCTTTTGTATTAACCTACTAATCTATGAATGTCTAATGATTGAAATACCATACATTGACCTTGAATTCACTTGCAAAGTTTACATTTGCTTGTCTTCCAAATTGAGAGAAGAAATTCCAAGTTACTTGGGTTTCCCTATTACCTTTCTCCCCATTTATTTTATGGCTCAAATAGTACATTTTAAAATATTACCCTTTGTAACTATACTTGATAAAATTTCCTTCCCCTTTCTCACCATTTACTTTATGGCTCAAAATAGTACATTTTAAAATCTTACCCTTTGTAACTATACTTGATAAAAGTTTCTTGCCCTTCTGGATCTTGAGCTTTGTTCAACACAAAAATAGCAGACTCTTTTTTGTTTAACCCCTCCCCATTGCTGTAAAATAGAAATGGAAGAGAAAAATGTATGATTCAGGACTAAAACCAATCCTGGGACAGGAGCTCTATTCTTTTCTCCGACCCATGGCTTCTCCACCACCCAAGATCCAGTCATTCCTTTATATAATATAATATATACATACACCTACATATCTATGTGTGTATGTATATATTACATATAAATATTATATATACATAAAAACTCCTTCCATTAATATAGTGCTTTGAGATCTCTGTGAGGTAGTTAGTGTAAACTGGGACTCAGAGAAAAACATGACCAATAGCATGCAGCTGCAATATGTCAGATGCAATATTTGAATTCAGATTTTTCCTGTCTCCAAATCCAGTCTTCTACACTGTGCTGCAGGCAAATCAAGAATGCTGACCTCTCCTGGGGTTAGTAGCCTGCATTTGCATACCTGCTGTAAAGTCTTAATTGTACTGCTTTTACCAGAAGACTTCCCCTAGGTCATTCAGTGTAGTGTGGGAGATTTGGAGTCAGAGGACTTGGGTTCCAATTCCAGCTCTCAATAAATTTATTTAACTTCTCCGAGTCTCAATATCCTTATCTCTAAAATAAAGCTTACATGATTTTCCAAAAAATAAATTTTCTCTACTCTGTATAAAATAAAAATTACATGATCTCTAAGGTACCTTACAAATGCTGTAACCCCTAAAGACATGGCTACTTTTTATAGCCTCCAGCAAGGACTGCTTAGACAAAGTTCCTGCCTTATATAAATTGATAACCTAAGATTCGTATATTGAAACCAACTCTTGGATAGTCAGGTTCCTAGGTCCTGAAAGGAAGAGGTACAGAGACAAGACAAAAGTATGACAGCATATCTGCCTAGATCTTCTTGTCCAAGTAAGGATGCCCCCCTAGCAAAGCAATTGTCTGCATGCTTCCCACTGCAAAGCAGATAATCCCAGTCCCTCAAATTCACATTACTTCCTTTAAATCGCTAGTGGAAGGTAATGGAAAAAGCATTGAACTTGGAGCCATGGGACCTGGGTTTGAATTCTATTTCTGATACTATGTGATTATTTTCACCTCTCAAAAGGAAATAAATAATATTTGTATTTCCTCCCTCACAGTGGTATTGGGAGGAACATGTTTTGCCAACATTAAAGTGCTATATAGATATCTACTATTGTTATTATTGAAATGGGCATTTTTCCAGAACAATCACCATATTGTGTAAGACCACTAGGTGCCATAGAGCCCTTTTATTCTTAAAATTGTTTTGAAGGTTTTATTTCACTTAAGTCTTATATCTCAGAGCTATATCTCCCATCACTTAAAAAAACTGTAGTGAACTTTCTGTCTCTTCACCCTCTGGAGGAGGATTATTGGGCAAGAGTGTCTTTCTCAACTGCATTGGGAAGCAGGGACTACTGTGTGCCATTGTGACTTTATACACTTAGTGACCCCCACATACTCTGGAGTCATGAGAAAATAAGATCTGACAGGAGTGAGCTGTAAATTCATTTTCTTTCTTCTGGTATAAAATAGCCAAATTCTGCAGAGAATGAGAAAGTGGAGGATAAAATGTATTCTTTTCTACCTTATCCAGTGGTTTTGTTTTGAGGTGAGAGGCAGGTGACTCAGACTTCAGTTCCCTGCTCTGCCTTTAGCCAGCTATAGGATCTCAGGCAGGTCACATATCCTCTCTGTGCCACAGTTTCCTCATTTTAAATGGGGATGTTTCCCTCCTCTACCTTCTTCCGCAATGCCACTTGGAATGATCTTCACCACAATTTTCCCTAAGGATTCCCTCCTTGTATAAGATACTTGGGTGACTACTTAACAAAACACACAGAAAACTATAGGAATACCACTACAGAACAACCATTATAGAAATAAAAGACAGATCTAAATAACTGCAAGAATAGTAATTGCTCACGGATAGGCCAAGCCAATATCAAAATAAATTAATTGATATATTTATTGCCTAACAATTCCCTCCTGCCAGTTGTCTCCCTGAAGTGTGCCTGACCCTAGATTTCAGCAGCCCATCCTTGATACAGAAACAGCTGTCTCCTCTGAAGGAGCCCCCTTGACCAACTCTCAGAAGCTATAAGCAGCTGGGATCAACCAGAGCTCTTCTGCAGCTGGTCTCCAAATCAGAGCTCTGGGGATCTTAGCCAGCAGGTGACAAGGTCCCTTTCTCTGGGGGGAAGCGCAGAGCCCTGTTCTGGTCAGCGAAACCCCAGTTGGTTGACCTTTATGGCTCAGGGAGAGATCTGCCTATTTATTCAGTCAGTTGTCTAAAGAGTGTCCAGGCAGAGGGGGACAGGCATGTCATTTCATTGATCTCCAATTATCCAAGTGGGTTTACGTTGGCTTTTAAATCAGTACTACAAAACAATTATGCTGGTGGCCTTCTTGCTAGGCCTGAAAACATGCCCACTGTGGATACCAGTTTCTATTTTGGAAAGTCAAGTGACAAAAGGACCTGGGCTCAACCTGTTCATATGCTGCTGTGTCATTAAGCTTCCCCTTATGTCTTTTGGTAGACATTGAAACAGAAGCACAATTGTTTTCTTTGTGGATTTTCAGAAAAAGAAAATCCTCCTGGATAAGGAAATCATCATTTCACACATGAGAGAAACACATGACATAAATGGCTGGGTCATAGTTCTCCTATGTATCATTCTGAAATGTTGGTACCTCCTTCCCACTGGGCTGATGTCTCTTAAAAAAGACAAGTGAGCTCTACCTGTCTGTTCTTAAGATGTAGAATCTAGGTCATTCACTCACTTGTTTCCCTTCTCCTATTTTCCAAGAAGTTCAGAATTTCGTTTCCTGCATTTTTTCCCCTGTGTAAAGGGAGGTGGGGTGGGAGGTCAGGTGGAGAATAGTTTTAGTGGAGCACACTCCCTGTCTATTGCAGCAGAGTATTTCATTTTGCAGCCAAGGTAATTTATGAGATGCAAATGAATTTAATAAAAAACCCAACAACCTTGGAAAAGGTACAAAGTGCACCTCAAACTCTTCTGCATAGGCCTCCTTCAGGTCTCCATTAATCATCCTAGACAAAGATTTAATCTGAGACTAGTCAATTTGGAGAGAATGTTTTTTTTTTTGAGGGTAAACATGTGGCGGATGCCAACAGAGTAAAAGCATTTGCAGCTGACGGCATGACTTTCCTACCAGGACAGATTTTGGGGGCTCTCTCCTTTTACAAGGCCTGTGTACTGTAGCTCTGTCTGAGTCATGCTGTAGATGAAATTACAGCAGTTCCTGCACACGATGAATCAGAAAACTGGATCAAGAAAAATATTTGGACAAGCTTTTCTTATAAAGAGTACAGCAGAAATGGCCTAAATGGCAAACAGCAGACCAGCAGCAATGACCAACAAATCCAAAAGAAAAGCAGCTTGTCTTCATTGAATAATTAGCTCATGCATGGAAGGGGGTTAAAGTTAAGTCTGATTCAAGAAAGCTCCTGGACATTCCTCCAGAATGAACTGCGGGGGAAACAGGACGTAGTCCGAAACTGACTTGCTAATGGGGCAATCTAAGAACCTAGTGGAGGGATGATCAGTTGGTATTACACTGGGCATCAGAAGACATTTAAGCAAAAGCAGGGAGTAAATGTGTGGTCTCCTTTCTAACTCCCCTTCCCCAGACTTCTGCATTTGCTAGTGGTCTTAGCAGTATGTGGTTTCCAGGTGAGAACGAGTTAAAGGAAATGTGGCTGTTCCCTACCTCCTGTCAGTCTCCAGCTAGAGGAAGACTGAAGTCCAAATAGAAAAGCCAAGACCCCTGCTACCGGCAATAGCCTTGAAGCTGTTTAATATTACTATTACTTATCAGAGGCCTATTGTCATTGATTTACCATTTTGTAGCTTCACAAGTAATGTTGTTAATGACTATTCCCAACATAAAACTAATGATGACAGTAGTACTTTGGAACTACTTGATATCTTTTACATTTTTTTCTACTAATTTTTAAGTTTTGGAGTTGTTGAAAACAGTCAGTATATTTGAGCTTATTTTTTTTTAAATTTTATTTTGCAAGGTGTTAGCCCTCTACTTTGTCCTTTGGAATTCCTAGGAACTTAAAAAGCTGTGCACGTGAACAAAACATATAAACATATCACATATATTTAATTCTTATGAATATGGTGTTTTAGTTTATACAATTCAAGTAAGAAAAATGGTACACCATAACAATTTCTAAACAATGCCCTGTAATTTATTAAAATTTTACTCCCCAGTAACATGATAAAATCTATTAACAGACCTCAGGCCAACTTCATCTCTTTGATTTCCACTTATACCCAGTGACTCAAAGTTTGTAGCTCAAAGGTTGACAATTGTCTATATCTCCTGAAGTCAGGTTTCCCTCAGAAACTTGTAACACAATAGAAAAGCACTGAATTTGAATTCAAAATCCTGCTTAACTGCCATAAAACCTTTCTTGACCCTTCATGGAAGATACTGACTTCACCCTGTAAAGCTGCCTGTATTTACTTTGTATATAATTATATGGGTACAAGTTGTCTCCTCCAACAGACTATAAATTCCATGAGGGCGAATTTTATTTTTGTCTACATATACCCATTGTTAAGAACAGTACCTGGTACATACTAGGTAATTAAAAATGCTGGTTGGTTGAGTAATTGATTACTACAGTATCACTTTCAAGAAAATCACTGTTCCCTCTATAGGCCTCAGAGATTTGACTAAAGTATCTTCAAGTTTCCTTTAGATCTTTAGGTTAGATGACTAGATAACCTTCCGTCCAAGCTCAGTGTTGTCTTGCTTCATAGAGAGAAACCAAAAAAAGATTTTCCCACATGTTTATACCTTGAGGGTAAAGCCACCCAGGCGTAGAAGAACACACTGCCCAGCTCACTTGTTCCTGAGGGTACAGATCCCATCTAAACCAGTCCCAGAGGGAAAATCTGTGCCCGGAATCATTTGCTCTAACTAGTTCAAAGCCCTGGCTAGCTCTGGTGAAACTATTTGACTTGGATCTTGGGCTGAACTTTACTTTAGCATTTTGGACTTGTGTCTCACCATTCAATCCCTGTAACTTCCAGCATTCTGTACCAGGGTCCCCTACTTTTCCCTCTTAACAACTATAGGAAGTTTAGGCAGCATTTTATTTATGAGGGCAAATATGCTTATTCGGAATATGAATTATTCTGTTCAGTGCATACGTGGATGGCTCTCAAATTAAATACATGCGTTGACTGAATATATATACATCTATCCCTCTCTAACCCTATACTGTATTCTCAAATCTCACTGGATTTTCCTTTGACACCCTCACCTATCCCACCCACACCCCTTGTATTCTGATCTAGTGATACCACTATCTTTGCAGTTCCTCCAGCAAGACACTCCATCTCCCCTCAGACAAGATACTCCAACTCCAGGCAGCTTCACTAAGAGTCGTCCAGGCTTGGAATTCTTTCTCTCCTTACCTTTGCCTCCTGATTTTTCTGGATTCCTTCACATCCCAGGTAAAATCCCACATCTACAGGAAGACTTTCGAGCTCTTCTTAATTCTCTAGTGGCTTCTCTGTGTTGACTGTTTCAAATTTATACTGCATATGGTTTGTACAGTTATTTATGCAGTGTCTTCACCCTTAGGTCATCAGTTTCTCAGAGCTAGGGACTGTCCTTTACCTGCTTTTGTATTCTCAGTGCTTACTATGCACTTAGTGAACTATGTTTGCTGATTGACAGGTCCCTTGGCCCCTTGGCTTCTGACATTATGTCTAATATAGATCAGGAGCTCCTTGTCTTCCTGTTTCTGGTCTACTCAGGAAAGTCCTAGGCTCTGCCTAGGGTCCAGTGCATTTACAGATCTCACCCACCCTTTGCCTAATCAAGGTTGGCTTCTCTTTCTGCACACTGCCGGGTCATTACTCAACTACACTTAAGCTACAGTCATCCAAAGATCAATTCAGTTCAACAAACATTTATTAAGTACCCACTGTGTTTGAGACCATGGAGTTGCAGAGACCAGAAATAAGAAATTCTTCAAAGAGCTTACATTTTACTGAGGGGGTACAACATACATACAAGTAAATAAAAAGCATATTCAAATGAATACAAAGTAATTTTAAGGGTTAAAGCATCAGTGAGGCCTAATGAAGGGAACCATGTTTAATGTGTTCCTCTCCCTTGTCACTAATTCCTGTCCTAAAGTGTGCAAGAACACTATCCTTACAATGCATCCTCCTGGTCCTATTGCCTTCCTAATAGACTTAAGGAGCCTGGAGGATCACTGGAACATGACAATAGTACATATACTTTAGGAAGTCTTCTGTGCCCACATCAAGCCTATTGGGTGTAAGGTGTGTGGTTAGAATTGGGCAGATGACTTCAACAGGTATTATACCTCCCACCTCCCATCTATCAGTTCCTCTCCTTTGTCTTCATCCTGTCTATGAATTCTCTCCCTTTCCCCTCATCTTTCATATGAATTTAGCAACTCTCCTTTTCCAGAGTATCCACATCATGTCAATCCAACTAGGAAAAAAATAGATCTATAAGAAACAAACCAAAAAAAAAAAAATGAAAGCATGGCCAAACTAACCATAAAAAATTATCAGCATATGTTTGTTCAGTACTCTAATTTAGTCAAACAATAAATCTCTAGACAAATACTTATTTAGTGGGTGCACTTAAGGAAATGGTGTGGCTGAGAATAGGCAAGAATAGGAAGGAAAAGAGGGATCAAAAACTGAGAAAGATCGCCTCTGGACCGTGAAATTAAATCTGAAAGCCCAAACAGACTCTCATCCAAAAAAATTAAGGAATAATTACTCACAACCAACAAAAGAAAAAAGTTGTGTTTTTGTTTTACAAATATTTGTAGAACTATTTCTAGAAGGGCAGCTAGGAAAGGAAATTAAAGTCAAAGAAAGAATATAGTGCTGTGAAGGATGAAAAAACATTTTCTTCCCACAGTGACTGAATTTTTCAGTGGTCTTTCTTAAGGTTGACCTGGAAATAATTTTATTTGGAGCAGTGACAGAAAGAAGAGGGGCTCTTTTATACCGCTTACTTTGTAAAATTAGGGGCAGCTAGGTGGTGCAGTGGATAGAGCACCAGTGCAGGAGTCAGGAGGACCTGAGTTCAAATCTCACCTCCGACACTTGACACTCACTAGTTGTGTGACCTTGGGCAAGTCACTTAACTCCAATTGCCTCATCCTGGGTCATCTCCAGTCATCCTGATGAATATCTGCTCATTGGATTCAGATGGCTCTGGAGGAGCAGTGAGACTGGTGACCTGCACAGCCCTCCCTCACTCAAAACAAAGTCAAGTGCAAGTCATGTACCTTGTAAAATTAGTCAAATGTATCTTCTGAAGATCTTTCTTGCTGCATTCAGTGACTCCATTTCTGTGAGGCTTTAGAGGATGAGGTTTTGCTAGGCTGCAGGTAGACTTTTAGAGCAAAGGATGGTACCTTAGACACACCAATGGTCCAGAGCGTTTGGGGTCATTATTCTCACTTTAAATGCCTAGAACAAGCCTTTATTTTTATCCTCATAACTGAGTGAGGTGGAATTTGTTTCATCAATAGTATAGATTATAGAAAACTACTCCAAATCTTTGAGACTAAAGCCTTGTGAAGACAATCAAACAATGAGCATTAAATATAAGACATTTTGTACTAAAAAAGGAAGATAAGGGAAAAGCAACAGCAAAGGCATAGGAGCAAAGATAAATATGACGTGTGACTGTGTCAGAGAGACAATAGGGAAAACAGAGAAAAATTTGAAGACATACTTGAACCCACAAATTTTGTGCCTGTTAGGTATGGAAAATACCTGAGTCTATCCTCTGGTCTAAAGGTTCAATTCCAACCCATACGGCCATTGTCACCTATGACTTTTTGATGACCATGATATAGCTTTTCAATAACCATATGTTATAATGTTATAATAACACATATGCAATGACATCTCCAGTTACAGCCATTAAAACAACCTAGGTTTTGAGATTGTCTCACGCTCTTTGAACTTTGCCTTTTCCCTTTCTCCACTGTATTTTTATGGGGAAAGATTTTGAACATTTCTTGACATAAAGGACATGCAGTATCAACATATTTTTTCCTAAAGCAGGAAAGAGAGAGTGAGCATTTGTAAATGGTTTGAACAGTTTGTGAGGCTTGTAACTTGCCAGCTAGATGGGCATAGCTGTAGGCAGTTAATACAACATGTACGTGTGGCGAGGTGCCCAATGGAGAAATCTGAAACAGCTTTTCACCCCAAGCTTCTGCATGCAAGGTTACACCCAACTCAGAATAAAATGCAACTTATGTAGCCAAGTAATGTAAGCTTTGAGTTATGGGGACCAAATAATGCTGGGAAGAGCAAAGAGTCCCCTTGTCCTTGATCATGATATAAAGGAACTGTTAGAAACTCAGGGCATCTCAAAGTAAAGAATTTGGAACTTGATTCATATTTTAGATATGCTCATTGATGGTTTCAGGGTTTACTCTAGGTGAACTGCTGTTTTTCCTTCCTTCTCGAAGAGGACCATGACATCAGGTAGGTGATGCCATGACTTGCAAGTAAATTGGATTCAAGTGAGGGAAGGCTGTGCAAAGTCATCAACCTTACTTGCTCCTCCAGACCCAGGATCCAGGGCATGATATAGATCAGGACAACTGAAGAGAGTCCTGGATACAGTGGGGGACAGACTTTTTAAACTAAGGTCTTTTCCAGGTAAACTCATGGATTAGATGAAGGAATTCCAGGATCTCTGTGATTGCGACATTCAAGAATGTACCAGTGGGGGACACTAATGCACTGTTGGTGGAGTTGTGAACTGATCCAACCTTTCTGGAGAGCCATTTGGAACTATGCCCAAAGAGCTATAAAACTGGATCCTTTGATCCAGCAATACCACTGCCAGGTGTACATCCCAAATACATGCCAAAAATGGGAAAAGGACCTTTTTGTACAAAAATATTTATAGCAACCCTTTTCTGTGGTGGCTAAGAATTAGAAATCAAAGGGATGCCCATCAACTGGGGCATAGCTAAATAAGCTATGGTATATGATTGCAAAGGAATATTATTGTGCTATAAGGAATGATAAATTGGATGATTTCAGACAAACCTGGAAAGACTTACACAAACTAATACATTGTGAAATGAACAGAACCAGGAAAACATTGTACACAGTAGCAGCAATAATTTTGATGAAGACTTGTGAATGATTTAGCTCAACAATACAGTGCTCCAAGAAAAGTCCAAGGAGTAATTTTGAAGCATACTGTTTCTAGTGAAAGAACTGATATTGATTGGATACAAACTGAAGCATGCTATTTTTTACTTTCTTTTTTCTTTATTCAAGTCTTCTTATACAAAACAACTAACATGGAAATATTTTACATAATTGGACATATATATCCTATATCTGATTACTTACTATCTCATGGATGGGTGAGGGGAGAGAGGGAAGGATAGAATTTAGAACTCAAAACTTTAAAAATGTTTTTAAAAAATGCACCAGTGGCCAAAGTAATTTCATATGAACTCATGGGAATTATGTACTTAGGGACCTATACATGAAGAATGTATAGAGAACATTTGGTGATATTAAGTGGCAAGCCCAAAGTCATCTCAGGTTTCCTGAGTCTGGTGTTTTTCCCATGATACTGCCATAGGGACACTCTCTCTCCCTTTACCCACTGCCTTAATTGCAGGATCAGCTCCACCATTATCTCTGAGCCTGTATTCCTTCCTTCTGCCTGAGAGTTCGCCCACTCCCAGATCCTAGCAGTGGTTTTCCATCCACATCTATGACACTGCTCTGTACTCTGTGTTGAAGGTGAGGCTAGAGTTGGGCTAGGCTGGGTGGAGGGAGGAAGGGAGGGAAGTAAGGAAGGAAGGAAGGAAGGAAGGAAGGAAGGAAGGAAGGAACGGAGGGAGGGAGGAACGGAGGGAGGGAGGAACGGAGGGAGGAAGGAAGGGAGGGAGAGAGGAAGGAGGGGAGGGAGGGAGGGAGGGATTACTTTGTCCCAGGCTCTGAGCTGTTGGACATGGAGACTTGGCAGAGGAGTGGGTTGGGTAAGAGAGGAGAAGGGGGTGACTATTTAAAACACAGAAACGACTAATCTCAACCCTGTTTTAACTATTGGGTTTTGAATCTAAAAAATAAATCCTAGACAAATAAAAAGGTACATAAGTGCAGTGTCTCGGAATCATATTTTAAAACATTTTGGGTTAACTGTCCATGCAGGCAAATACCATTTTTAATGCACTTTTACTGGCTTTCCAAGTCTATGATGTATGATGCACAGTTTGGATTTCTTTGTGGGAAATAATTTGTAATCCACTTCCTACCGTGTACAGAGGATTTTCAAGCTATCTTAAAACCATTTCTCCTCCCCACCCCCACCTCTACTTCCTCCATGCCCAAACTTTTACACATAAATAATATGCTTTGAGTTAATGAAAAGCTCTTTTCACAGTTTCAAATGCATAACTGACATCAGCATTGTAACTGACAAGACCCAGTAAACAATGCTTGAAATCAGGGGAAAATTGAAGTGAGATAGTGGATTCTAAACACTATTTGGGCAGGAATCAAAGGCTTGGGTGTGGGAATTTTGTATTAATGAATTCTCAGAAAGTTATGGAGGAAAAATATAATGAAGTCAGGCACCTCAAGTTGGGGCAGGAATTTCCACTGTTGTTTTAAATCAAGGGGAATATACTTAGCATCTCTGTGACCTTAGGTAAGTCATTGAATTTCTGTGCTCTTGGTTCTATGAGATAAGTGAAGTCCAACTCAAATAAAAAGGGGATCCCTGTGGGCTAAATATTGACTTAGAAAACCACAAATTAGCGTTATTTCTGTTGTATTGTCTTGTTATTTATTTGTTAAACATCTCCTAACTACATTTTAATCTAGTTCTGGCTGCATTAGCGAGCTTTGTGGGCTGCTGACAACCAGTGAGTTAGACACCTTTGAAGGAGAAGACATTCAGCTCTAGATCTATGATCCATTCTATCTGTCTAATCAATCAACTCTGTGTCTGTAAACTGTCTAATCCCGTGGGATGGTACCTTTGTACACAGATAGCAAGTGTTTGCAGAGTTCAATTCAGCTGCCATGTGAGAAATAAGAAAATGGAATGGCTTATAAGAAGGTACAGTTATTGAAACGACTATGAAAGAGATGTGAGACTGTCGCTGACACCTCTAAAAAGAAAGGGGATGGCATTAGCTTAATGTGCAACCATTTAAAACACTGCTAGGATGGGATCTTTTCTTTCTCTCTTTTTTTTTTTTGGTAGTACTTTGCTTTTTCTTTGCTTGAATTGTTCCGAAGTGTTAGACGTTGAGAGATACGTGAACAAACTTCTTGTGCAGAGTCATAATCACCAATACCTGGAAGATGAAGGGAAGAGATGAGAAAAAAGATTATTGATTCATTTTCATTCTTCAGATGAAAGAAATGCAAAGGGGAAGTTATTTTTTTTTTAAAAAGAGTAATTAATAATCAAAGACACACACGAGCAGATATTCAGCAGCTAAAATGGTCCAGAGTGAAGGGTGAGCATGATGGCCATTAGGAACAGGAAAGCTAACTCAGAAAGAAGCTGAAAGCAGAGAGATATCTGACACTTGTAATGGAGACAACAGAGGGCAAATGCATTATTTATTAAAAGACTGGGTTTGAAGTTAACAAAAAAAAGTTATTAGGAGGGAAAGTGGTTTCAAAAGCATCCGTTTATGCTGAGAAAACACACACACTAAATATGCTTTTTAAATTGCATGGTGATTTATGGCTGAGATGTGCAGCACAGTGCAGTTAGGGGGTTGGAAGGAGAATAAGTGAAGAGGATGGTTGGAAGAGAGAAATGCAGGTGTGCGTGTAAGGAGAAGGCGGAGGCATAATCACTGGGTGAAGGAACAGAGGCTTTTGAGGGCTCCATATGGTGATTCTGCCTCTCAGAGATCTGGTCTGAGGTCACACAACCAGTTAGCTTCAGAGTCCACATCATCATCCAAAATCCCTTAAAGACTCTGTTCCTTTGCCCAATTATTGTACAATTTGATGCAAAATGGCAGAGGATAATGATTTTAATCTGTTGTTTGGAGCTGGCTGCTGTGAGACATAATGAACAGAAATGAAACAGGAAATCAATTTAAAATTGATCATGGCATGACAGATTCTGAATAGGCCACTTTGTCCTCTTTTTCCCCACAAAGCTGTTCAAGTGTTATCTGTCTGTCTATCTATCACTATCATCTATATCTATCTATTATCATCTCTATCTATTATCATCTCTATCACTTACCTATTATCTATCATCTATCTATCATCCATCTATCATCCATCTATCATCCATCCATCATCCATCCATCCATCCATCCATCCATCCATCCATCTATCTATCTATCTATCTATCTATCTATCTATCTATCTATCTATCTACAGTTCACTCTATCATCTATCTGTCTTTAAGAAGAACTAAATTCTGCAGGTGGAAGGAGAGGTGTCCAGAGTGTAGGAAAGGATGTTGAGATTTATAGTTTTAGAAGGAGAAGCATTCTATTCCTGTCCTGGGAAAGACTGGGTAGTTGTTGTAAGATCTGAATGAGAGGGTAGAGATTCTGTTATGATAAGAGACTTTGAAAATGATATACAAAACCCACAAACACACAACCCCCCCAAACAAACAAAAACAGGTCAACAGGGACATAAATGCACAGATAAGTAGGTGGCCAGGGTACAGAAAAATTATGTTAAGTGAACCAGCATCTTTGTCCACCATGTGAAAAGGACAGGCAAGATGGTGGCAATCAGAATATGAGACATGGACTCTCCCCTGACTGAGAATCCAGCAAGCTGGCAAAGTCTCCTCATATCCTCTTTGGCCTTCTCCCTTTCCATATAAAAGGACAGATGATGAAATCCAGGTCAAATCTCTGAGATACAGCACAGATCCACAATCACTGCACAGAGCCCTCAAACAGCCTCTGTTTCTTCAGCTGAGGAGTGCTCTTCCTCTTTCCTACTACACACATATATCTGCATCTCTCCCATTCCCTAATTGCATTGTATTATACAACTCAGCACAAAAAGAACATTTCTTTTTAAATCATTTGCTGTTTTAAATAGTATTTCAAAACCAACTTTCTTAAAGATAAGATCAAACTCAATTGTTTTTCTTAGCATTCATTTTTATTTTTTTTTTGCCAGTGACATATCAAGAAAATTTTTAGCATTCATTTTTACAAGATTTTGAGTTCCAAATTTTTCTCCCTCTCTCCCCCTCCCCTTTTCTGAAAATGGTAAGCAGTTTGATATAGTTTATAAATGTACTGTCATGTGAAAAATATTTCCATACTAGTCATATTTGTGAAAGAAGAAACAGATTTTAAAAAACACAAGAAAGAATAAAGTGAAAAAATATTCCGATCTGCATTCAGAGTCCATCTATTCTTTATCTGGATATGGATAGTATTTTGCCTTATGAATCCTTTGTAGTTGCATAGTGTTGCTGAGAAGAGCTGTCATTCACAGATGATCATCACATGTTGTTGTGTACAATGTTCTCCTGGGTCTGCTCATTTCTCTTTGTATCAGTTCATACAAATCTTTCCAGATTTTTCTGAAATCATATACCACAGCTTGTTCAGTCATTCCCCAACTAATAGGCATCCCTTCAGTTTCCAATATTTTGCCACCACATAAAAGGGCTGCTATAAATATTTTTACACATGTAGGTCCTTTTCTGTTTTTTATGACCTCTTTATAATACAGACCTAGTAGTGATATTGCTGGATAAAAGGGTATACAGTATACAGAATTTGGTTGCCCTTTGAGCATAGTTCCAAATTGCTCTCCAGAATGGTTGGATCAGTTCACGACTCCACCAGCAGTGCATCAGTGTCCGAATTTCTCCACATTTTCTCCAATATTTCTCATTTTCCTTTTTTTGTCATATTGGTCAATGTGACAGCTGTGAGGTGGTATCTCAGAGTTGTTTTCATTTGTATTTCTCTAATCAAGAGTGATTTAGAGCATTTCTTCTTATGTCTCAGGATAGCTTTGATTTCTTCATCCGAAAACTGCCGGTTCATATCCACCATTTATCAGTTGGGGAATGGGTTGTATTCTTATAAATTTGATTCAGTTCTCTATACATTTGAGAAATAAGGTCTTTATTATCAGAGACACTTGGTATAAAGATTGTTTCCCAGATTTCTGTTTCCCTCCTAATCTTGGTTGCATCAGTTTTGCTTTTGTAAAAACTTTTTAATTTAATATAATCAAAATTATCTATTTTATCATTTTTAATGTTCTCTTCTCTTGTTTAGTCATGAGTTCTTCCCTCTCCATAAATGACCGGTAGAATATTGCTTGTTCTTCTAATTCGCTTATAGTGTCACCCTTTATGTCATATCATGTACCCATTTTGACCTTATCTTGGTAGGGGGTGAGATATTAGTCTATACTTATATATAGGATACAATTGTATCCTATTGTTTTCCAGTTTTCCAAGCAGTTTTTTGTCAAATAGTGAGTTCTTAGCCCGAAAGCGGGAGTTTAATGTTCACTTTTGAAAGATTTTGAGTTCCTATTTTTTATCCCTCTCTTCTTCTTTCCCCTCCCCTTTTCCTAAAATGGTAGGCAATTTGATATAGCTAAAGTATATGCAATTATGTAAAACATATTTCCATATTAATCATAGTTGTGAAAGATGAAATAGATCAAAAGAAAAAAAAACTGTGAAAAAGTTCAAGTAAGTGAAAAAAGTATGCTTCGATCTGCATTGAGTCCATCAGTTCTTTATCTGGATGTGAAAAGCATTTTCTGTCGAGTCTTTTGTGCTTGTCTTGGGTCATTGTGTGGTTGGGAAGAGGTAGGTCATTCATAGTTAATCATCACTCAGTGTTGCTGATACTATGCGCAAGGTTTTCCTGGCTCTTCTCATTTGACTTCACATCAGTTCATATAAATCTTTCCAGGTTTTTCTGAAATCTGCCTGCTCATCATTCAGTTATTTTTTCATTCATGTTAAGTCTTTAGTTGCTTAGAGAAGGCAAATTGGTAGATGTCATTGGCTAACTTAACTGTATAGATTTTAAGCTATTTGGAGATCTGAGGTTTTGACAAGCTATGTAAACATGAAAGCATATTATGGTGATGATTTTTTAACTAATAACTTGTATTCTTAAGTTCCTCAAAGTGACAGTGATAGGGATCCATGTAGATCTAAGCCCTTGCTCTTAGGCTAATGATCTTCATGCAAGTTCCTCTATAACCCTAGGTGTGTCTAGAGCAAGGGTGTCAAATACAAACAAAGGAATCCTTGCGGGCTACAGATTGACTTGGGAAAACACAGAGTAACAGTGTCTATGTTGTATTATATTATGTTACCATTTATTTTGTTAAACATTTCCCAATTACATTTTAATCTGGTCTGGTTGCTTTGGGGAGTTTTGCCGATCACTTCCAGCCAGTGGGTTGCAAGCTGGACACCTCTGCTACAGAGGGTATGGTTATATTCTGCTATGTACAATGCTATCGTAATAATTTTGAATCAGATTATTGGTATAGGGAGCTCCTGGTGAGATAATCAGTATGTTCCACAATGCAGCCACCTCTATTCTGTATGCCCTTTTCACCTGATGGAGTCAGGGTTCAATCAACACCATCTTTGTCGACCCCTGTCAACTCCCAATCTTTGATTCTGTGTCCGCTCCTTCCTTCTTTTTTTGCATAGCATTTTGAAAATTTACTATTGTGATTGAAACTCTACCCTTCAGCTCAAACCTTGTGATAGATGCTCAGCCTCTCCAAAGGTAGGGAGAGAGTGCTGAACCACAAATATCTTCTGCAACTTAAAGTCTTGGCAAAATAGCCCAGGACACAACGAGATGGATTGATTTGCCTCCAGTCACAGCCACAGTCTGTATCAGGACATGAGGGTCCTTGGTCGAGAAGTCCTCTCTCTATCCATGCTGCAACTATGCTTCTCACAATTCTGATAAATCTTGAAAATCTCTTTGCAAATTAAATTTTTGCTCTTCCTCTGTCTATATTTTCATTATAATTTTAAAGAAGCAATATTTTACTGTCTTATTGATCTTCAATTGAAAGCGATTCTTTTTACTTCCATTGCTAGTTTTTCCACCAAGAAACATCCTCAGAGCCCCTATTTAAAGAGCCATGGCAAAATCCTTTGTCATTCACCTATTTTATAAGTGAATAGATTTTTAGATTTCAGCATGTCTAATTTCCTTACAGTGAGCCCCTCTTTTTTAAAGTCACTCTATCTTGCCCAGACTGAAAGTACAGGGACTACTCATGGGATCCCACTCTCAGTGGCAAAGGGGCTTTGACCTCTTCTATTTCCGACCTGGGACAGTTTGCTCCTCCTTGGGGAACCTGATGATTTCCCACTTCTGATGGGGGCTCACCACATTTATGCCAGACTCAATGTGGATACCCATTTGGCTTAGCCTAATGCAGATTGGAACTCATGAGTTCAAAGGCTCTTCCAGCAACAGCCTCCCAAGGAAGCTGGCCTAAGAGGAGTATGCCACCACTTGGCTGAAATACATCTTTAAATTCTCTGAGCATACATATGCTTACCCTCCCATTTAGATTCAAACTCTTATTTTGATCATACCCAAGGTGAATAATTGACCATGCTATGCAATTTCTTTCTTTCTTTTTTAAATCTGAACCTGTCTCACTGTAACATATAATCTAAGAAGCTTGCCTTCGGGCACCCAGGTTTTAAACGCCTTTCTAAAGGTTACACAACAAGCACATATCAGAAGTGAGACTTAAACAGAGGTCTTTCTTACTCCAATACAGGTCATTTATCCCCTATAACACACCACTTTTGTTACTGCTCCAGAAAACTTAATTAAAATATTTGGGGGACAGAGAATAGAGAACTTGGTTCTTGGTTTTACCTTGAATGTCCTTTTGATAAATTTCTAGCTCAGCTTCCATTAGTATCTAGAGCTCTTGAGAGGTAGAAACATGCAATGTACTTAAAAAAAAAAAAAACTTTAACTGAAACAGAAGTGATCAGGCTTTCACAGCATATAACCCATACCCAGAGACGTTGACGGGACTCTTTTTGTGGTGTGATCCACATGGTGTGAAAAACTCAGTGCATAATTGAGAAGGCCAACTTAAATTCTGATCTACTTCCAAATTTTTTTTTTGCCTTGTTGGATACTGAATTCAGTTATCCTTATTACCAGATGAAACTCATCATCATTTATTCAATCTGCTTTCCTGCCAAAGATTACTCAGGAACTTCTCTAATATTGCTTCCAGAAATAGACATCGGAGGACTAAATGACTCTGACCCATGGCACATGAACGCAGCAGTCAAAATCTTATGATCATTAGCATTCCCTTTGCAAAGACACAGAATGCAGGGTCTCCGAAAATCATTTTAGGGGGTAGGAGGCAAAGTTTTCAGAGAAATTAGATATAATGTCTCTTGGAAAAGAGGGGAGACTCATTATCCTTGTTATTCCTTCAAATAATGTCCTCAAACTCTGACACAATGTCTAGTAAAATACTGGGTACCTTAGATGGATATATCTAGCTTTATTACACAAAGTTAAACAGAACAGGGATCTACCCTTTAGAAAATTATTTAGTTCTAGGTAAGTAAAGAGGAATGTACATGGAGTAGAGAAAGTACAAAACCAGAGAACCGCACAGCACATTGAAACTAAAGGCTCTCGATAATTAAATACATACATATTCACATAAGGACTTAGCTCCAACAAGAGGACATCTTGAAGTTTCTGCAATCAGAACAGTATGTACAATCTGAAGGAGGGACTCATTCAAGGACATGGTAATTTTAGTAAAGATTTATTTAAAATTTCTTAGAAAGTGGGAGGAGAGGAAATGCATCCAGACATTTGAATGTAGAGGGGCCTGCAATATCTATGGAAGATTCTGCCTAAATCAGAAACTGATTACGGGTCCATTGGGAGTTCTGGTGGTTTTTGAGTAGGTAGATCTGTTTGAATGCATTCCTCAGTGAATTGGAAACAGCTGTAATCCACTGGAAGGAAGGAAGACCTGTGTGCCCAGTGATATGGTAGAGCCATCTCACACCTGAGCCAAACCCCCTGGAAACTGGGTAAATGCTACACATCAGGGCCTGATTTATTGTTTTGTTGAATACCTAGACTTAAGAAGGTGATGGAAAAAATTTTGACAGTGAAAATTAAACTTTAAAATGCATCCTGCATGAATTTGGCTTTTTGGGGTATTTTTTGTGGGGAGAGCTGGTTGTCAAACATTTGTCAGTGCTCCCAATTGATTTTTTGAGTTTGTAAGATCATTGATTAGATTAAGGTAAATTTTAACTTATTTAGTTTCCATTCTTGGTAGCATTTCTCTGTTCAACAAGATATGTCGCTTCCTAAAGAAAAAAGTTTTAGGCCATCTTAGGTGTTCTGCTTTGATGAATTAATTTCCTTATCTTTTGAGTAGCATGGTACACCCAAGCCTCAACTGCTTGCCCTCTTCACGTCTGATGCCTGGAACCACCAGATCCCTGTAAGGCTCGTCTTATGCGCCACCTGCTTTAAGAGGTCTTTCTTTCTACTTGCATTCCTTAATGTGCCCACTTCCTATCACTGAGTTTATTGTGTGCATCTCGCTTATATGCGAACATGCTTCATTTCCTAGAAGGTAAGTTCTTTGAGAGGAGGAACTATCTTATTTTATAGTTATATCCCTAGTTCCTAGCACACAAGAAGCACTTACTAAATTCTCATTGTCCATAAATTGAGCAACCAACTTTAAGAACATTTCTTGACAAGAAGGTATTCTAATATATAAACTCACTCACTTCAGAGTAATAAAATGCCTAAAGAAATTATATTATGTCAAACTGAATTAAGTATCAGTAAGATAGGGTCAACATAAAAATATGTACAACTTCAGGCTACAAACATAAACAAATAGCATAGGTTCATAGGATTAGAACTAGAAGGGACCCTAGAAGCTCTCTAGCCCTGATCTCTCATTTTATCTATGAAGAAATTAAGATCTAGAGAGTAAATGACAGAAGCAAGATGTAAACCCATTTCCTGTGACTTTATGGTTAGTGCTCTTTTCATTCTCTCTCACTGTTTCTCTCATGGTCCTAGGAAGCAGCAGCAAGTCTACAACAGAAATAAAGTCCCAAATGCAATTTAATTTGTTTTGGAAACAGCTGGCCTTCTGCCGTAGTCATCTTTAATATTCTGTATTGGAGACCAGCTTCAGTCTGGTGAGGGGACGTTTCAAGGAATCTCCTCATGGTCTTTCAGTTTAAAGGACAGATTCCCTAAGATTCTGACATTTTAATCACTAATATTTTTTCAGGCTGCTGATAGGGTTAGCATGAAAACCAGTAGATTAGTTTTTTTCTACAAATCAAAGCAAACAGTTGTATCCTTTCTGTAATGGCCTTTCTCCACTTCTTAAGCCTTTAAATGAAAACCCTGAACAGATTTCATGCCACCTCTCCCTGTCACTTGGGTTCATGTACCTCGGTCCAACTCAAGCCTATACTTGAGCACAAGCACAATTTCCTTATTGGTATATCTGCTGCTTCCTCGGGCTGGAAACACAGCGGCCACATCATCTCTGATTGTCGTGAGGAGCTTTTGAAAGAGATGTCACTTGCACTTAACACACAGTTGCGGCCAGAGTAAAAGCTGGATAAGTGCCTGAGCCATTCAGCTGGAAATTACATCTTGCACAGGAACCTAAATGTCAAGCTCCCCAGTCCTCATCATAGCCAAAAAGTATTATGGCTCCCTTTTCCCATGACTCTTCTACATTTTCCAATGAATGAAGCCATAATTCCCTTCACAATAAATCACACTGGGGAATGTCACTCTCTACGACATCGTAAGCTACCAAAAAATGCCGAAACAAAAAAACAAGAAAACAATTTAGGCTCAAAAGAGCTGCACATCTGTAGCTAATTTTGAAGGAGTAACACTGGATAATTATTGATAAGTACAAGCCTTTGGTATCAGGATAAATTAAATGATACTAGTAAAAGCCTTCTTCTTAAAAGTCAATCTTAATTCTTCAAATCAGTGATTAGACCCCCAAAAAGTCATTAATGCGCTTATGAAAGTACCAAGATAGCTACTTACTGCATATTAATGCCATCAGCTGTATGTCATTTCAATCTTAATTACTCAAACACTGTGATTTATTACTACATTACTACCTCTGAGGGCCAAGATATCCATTCTGAACTAGATTTCTGGATAATTCAATAAACTGGACCGTAAACACAACTTAGGGGAAATGTTAAAGCTACCTAAGTAAAGCCACTGTTGGTCTGGTATAGTCTGGCCAGTAAGCAAGAGCTTAAGAACCAGGAGTTGGGGGTGGGGTGGGGAAAAGTACCAGTGCAATCTCAGAAGAAGAATTTGGATACTATCCTTTAGAAGGACTGAGGGCAGAAGGTGAAGTCAGGGAAGTTTGTCCCTGATACCCCTGGCCTACCAGATGTGCTCTTTTTTCTGTGTTCAGTGGGAACTTTATCCCTACCTTTCCAGTTAGCTCTTTCCCTGCCCTCAAAAAAGGAATCAAAATGTTTTCACTCTAAAATACAAATGCCAATAACCAACAATTAATATGGCACTTTACATACATTATCTCATTTGTTCCTCTCAACAGCCTTCTGATGTAAATATTAACAGCAGCATTGGGTATATGAAATTGCGGTTTCATTGCTATAAGCAACTCCTCAGGGAATAAACTCCCTCCATTAACCAGTAACTTCTCTGCAAACTGTTCAGAGAACCTGGAGCACTAAGAAATGACTTCCTCAGGGTCACACAGCCATATGTGTCAGAGGCAGAATTTGAACCCACACCTTCCAAGGTCCAAGGCTGGTTCTCCATGTAACGCTGCCTCAGGTATTATTATAAATCCCAATTTTATAGATAAGAAGTTGGATACCTTGCCCATTGTCACATAGATAGCAAGCTTTGGAAATGGGATCCAAATCTAGGTGTCTCCTGAATCTAGGTTTATGGTGCTTTCCACCACACTAAAGTTGCTGACACAGTGTCAGTTCTCCCAGCCGGAACCATAGATCTAGAAGGGATATCAGACAGCATTAAGTTCATCCCCTCTTTTTCTTTTAATGTAATAAATTTTTATTGGTAAACATTGAAACCAGTATTAGAACTGTGGGTAGAAAAATAAAATTTCAGTTGTTTTCTCTCTTACAAAGATTTGATCTTATTGGACTGTAGCAGTTGGTGAAATAATCTTAATACAAAAGGGTAAGCTGATTTGAGTTACAACCAGCAAACGTGGTGTGTGCACAAGGGTGAAGAACCTTCTGAATATGGACAGTCAATGGCACCAGTGCTTTACATTCAACAAAACTGTTCCTTGGTATTTTTTTTAATTAGGCTTTATTACATAGTAAGACTATAACTTACATTACGGCAATTAGGAAATAAGATTGAGTCCATTTCCACTTAATTCATGAGGAAACTAAAGGTTGAGGACTTGCCTAAAGTCACAGAGCTAATGTGCAAGAGGCAGTATTCTGACTCCAGAGAGTGAGCTTTCTGCTGTACCACATTTTGATGGAGAATCAGACCTTAAGCTAAATGAATGAAGCAGAGTTTGAGCAGATAAAGAATGCAGCCCCCGTCACACAATAGGTCTGATGTGGTACATTAAGGGAACAAAATCCCACAGTCTGTCCCCTTGCCTGCTTCTATCTCAGATTACTTCTATCTCACACAAAGAAACTGCACAAATTTGGGATGTGGATTGAAGACTGCTCATGAAAATTCATTCTCCTGTGTGTTCAGCACATACACAGGCCCACAAGTAACTTTACAATAATGACAACAATGAAATTATAGCCTGGAACTGATGCAGCAGGCACTCTTTCCCCCAACACACTTCATTAGGATACTATCTGGCTTATAATAACACTTATTTATCAGGCTCCTGAAGCTCATCCATCCCCAGAGGCTGCTATTGGTAAGTAAATGAGTGAGTCTGACTGGACTACACTGAATCCTGTTCAGAAGTGATACCAGGACATGGAGTTCCAGTGGAATTAGCTCAAAATTAATTTAACTACGCTGGCTTATTATTAGATTTAATTATAAATGAAATTATTCACCAGAGACTTTTTTTTTACTTGGGTAAACAATCACCTCTGAGTTGGAGTGGAACTTGGAATCTTTTTTTTCCCATTTCCATGTCTCTCCTCAGATTTTCATGAAAATGCTGCCAAGAATATAAAGGAGTTGGGGAAATTCTCTCTTTTTGAAATATTGTTGACTCTTTCCCCTCCCCTTCTCAGGTACATTGGCTTTGAATGAAAGGGGCTGTGTCTGTGCGGTTCAGACACTCCTCTCCCCGTTTTGTCTACGTGGTCGCTTCTTTGACACTGTTTGAGATCTAAGCCCTTCTTGAAGTAACATGTGCTCCAGAGAGTGCATCTGCTCTGCCTGCAGGAAGGAGCCTCCCTTCTCTGCCAGGCCCTGGTACAAAGCCCACAATTAATACATCATCTAAAAAAAAAAACCGTAGTGTTCTACAAAAGCAATGGAAAATCCCAAGAGCTCCTACAAATAACTTGACTTTTCCTGAAATTAAAAAGCCCATGATATAACATTTGGGCAGGAAAGGGGACAGTCTCCTTGTGTATCTTTTAGGAAATACTGGGTTAGCGTAACTCCATGGTGGTGCCTGTATGGCAGCACAGATCAAACAAAAATACTTCAGCCATTTTACCTAAGGCTATATCTACAGGGGGAAAAATTAAGTGAAAGTGCCGGCCAGAATGTGGACTCAATCTATGGTTATTCTGAATAATTTAGGTGCTTTGACTTATTCATTCATTCAACACACATTTCTTGAGCACCTGTTATATTTAAAGCCCTGAGATCCTCTGTTTCTCAGTTTGTAGTGAGGAGGTCAGGGTTATTCATGTCAGTGGGGCTAGTGTTGTTAAATAGACTTCTGGAGGCTGCCAACAGTGCTCAGAGATGCTGAGCATTTTAATTTGGCACAGCAGCCTTCGACGTAGCTGCATGATTACGTTCCTGAGTTAGTAACCATGTATGGGCAATACAGAGGGGAAAACAGATCAAATTTATTTTGCTATCTGAAAGGTGTAGGCAATATGAGGAGAAAATGTGAACTTAAAAATTAAATTAAAAATTCTCTACAGGCTACACCATTTTAAGTTTTTACCCAATACACTATCAATGGAAAGTATACTAGAAATTTCAACAGCTTAATAAGGTTCCAGAGCTCAAAAGTGTGTCCTTGACTCTTGTGCTTTGTCAACATCATTTTATTGGTTCTCACGCTTGTGGAAGGCAGGCAGGTTTCATATGCATATGTTAAGCAGCTGTACCTGTTCAAATAGTGGTCATGGGTAAGGGGATTGCCCAGAATTTGAGTATGGCTGTTTACCACTCCAAATGTGCACATCGCCTCAGCCCATATTGGGAGAACCATTTATGACTTTTCAGACTTTAGAAGCTTATTTAATTCAGCTCACTTCAAGCATTTTGTAAAGAGCTAGGTGGTACAACAGGTAGAATGCTAGACTTCAAGATCACTTGAGTTTTCATCCTATCTTAGATACTTTCTGTATGAATCATAAAAAATCACTTTAACCTCGCTTAGCCTCAGCCTTTTCATCTGTGAAATGACAATCAAGAGAGAGGGGATGCAAAATGCTTTTCAAATCTCACACTATTACATAAATGGCAGTAATCATTAAGTATATATCATGTGGATGGCACTATGCTAGGGCACTGGTGATACAGAGGGGCAATAAAGAAATAGTCCCAACTCTCAAGCATTTTACAATCTACTAGGAGGATCCAATGTGGGCACAGGTATAATAACAGCAGATAAGTAAATAGAAAGTAATTTAAAGGGTGTGATAGGAAGAGCACTGATATTAGGAAAGGCTTTGTGGCACCTGAGCTGAATTTTGAAGTCAGCTGGAGATTCCAAGAGGCCAAAGTCAGGTGGAAATGACGGACTGAAAAATCAACAAGGGGGGAAGTGGAATATTTTGTATGGGAAAAACAAGTGGGTCAGTTTAGTGAATAATAATAACTTGAATTTATATGGAGCTAATATTCAGGTTTGAAAAGTGCTTCATTTTACACTGTCTTATTTCATCCTCACAGTAGCCCTGTGAGGTAGGTGCTATGATCATCTCCATTTTATAGATGGAAAAATGAGTCTGAGAGAGAAGAGGGGTCAAGTGACTTGCCCAGAATTACACGGTCATTAAATCAAAATTTGAGCTCAGGTCCTTTTGACTCCAAGTCCAATTCTCTATCCAATTTGCCACACTGCCCAGGGAACAGAGTAACACAGAACATATGTGAAAGAGTGCATAATGTGAAATAAATCTGAATATATAGGCTAGAACTAGACTATAAAGGGCTTTAAGTCCTGGTTTAGGTTAAAGAAAGGATTTTTGTGTTTTATCTCTGTGGTAAACAGGGAGTCATTAACCTACTTGAGCTGGGTTGTGACTTGGTCAGACTACGGCTCTACCCAAATAAGTATCAGTTCTTCTTGCTCAAAGTCTTCAAAACAGTTTTCAAAATCTAAATGTCTCCCAGGTACCTTTGCATGGGTTTATTGTTTTGTTTATTTGGAAAAATAATTCGCATTTGTAGCATACATTAAGGTTTACAGCTTCATTGCTGCAATTCCTGTGACATGGGTAGTAGTAATTTTATTATCCCCATTTCACAAATGAGGAAATTGAGGCAGAGGTTAAGTGATTTTCTCAGGGTCACACAGCTGGATCATATCAGAGATTAGATCAGCATTCTTCTCATTCTGCCATATTTACAGTGAGTTTGATTTATTTTTGTCCTGACCTATGATTTCATTGGTGTAGGTAGTTCCTGGTGAGGAAACTCCTACCAACATAACAACTGTTCTACAACTTTTGGTCTTAGAGAGTTGCCTGGGCACTGAGAAAACTTAAGTGACTTCCCCAGAGTCACACACAGGTAGTATGTGTCAGAGATAAAACTTGAACCTAGGCCTTTCTAACTTTAAGTATAGCTCGTGGTACATTCTGCCAGGCTGGATTGATTTTCAATAGTGCCAGGTGAATTTCTGAACTGAAGAAGTTCTATTTGGCCATTAAATAAGAAAATATCCTTAACCACCAATGATATGCTCCCCACAAATGAGCTCTTGTATGTATGTGTGTGTGTGTGTGATATGTATCATGTATCGCTAAGCTAAGTTGTGAACAAGATTGGCTCTAGAGTTCAAATCTGGTTTGCCAGACAAACTTGGTTTGTTACTCTAAAATAGTCATTCCTGTTGTTCATAACATAGTTTCATGATACAGAAGTCCAAATGTCACCTCAAAACACAGATTTCCACTAAGATGACTTATAGTAAATTGGGCTGACTGAATTGTTACAGTTCTGTGTTGGGTTATTCCACAGTAATGTCCATGATGTATCATACTCAAGTATTGTTATGCCCAGTTCAAGTTTCCTTCATCCCAAACCCTTGTCTGAATCTTGAAAGGAGAAAGTTCCGATTATGAATTCTGAACCCCATCTTCCAGATCATGATTGCTCCCTTCCATTGAACTTCCATAGTCTGAGACGTAAAAGTCAACATCTCATCAGGATTGAAAAGCCCTCATAAACCAGGCCAGGAAAGACCTATCAGATAAACCTTGGCTGGTTCAGCATAAAAGACCTCGGTCAACTTTGTCCTTCTGAAAGACCTGATACCTTAATCCTTTTGTCCCAGTTCCAAACTTTGTTCTCTAGATTCCTTGGCTACCACTTCCAAAATGCTCAGACTTTGAATTATGCATCTTTCTTTGTGCTACTATGTGATTTTAATATGGAAATGGCTTTATGGTGATCATTAAAGATCCACACTGACTGACCTCACAATTGGTTCCTAACAATGCGCTCTTACAGGCTCTTGAGAACCCACCAATAAAGTTTTAGCACAAGCATTTACTCCTCAGAAACCGACAAATGCTACAAAATAGCACTTGATTTATTGTGTTTTTTTTAATTTTCTAGACTTAAGAAAATGATAGAGAAAATGTTAACAATGCAAATTAAACCTGAAAATATCTCTCATGAACAATTCCCCCACTCCACCCTAACAGAGCCAGCTGTTAAACATTTTCTAGCACATCCCTGCCTAAAGCCTACCTACTTATATCTGTGCCCTGGTGACTCAAATCTGACACTAATTCCAAGTCCTCACCTGGAATATTTGATTGATAAAGTTCATAGGTAATACATTTAACAATTTATTTAACAGGTTACAATACATTTCACAAGCATTTATTATGTGTCTACTCTGGTCTACGCCAAAATGAGGCCCAAAAGGATAACGTACCAGACACTGAAGTCCTTGCTCGAGCTGAACTGCCAAGCATTCAAACTATGCTGCAGAGAGCGCAACTCTGATGGGCTGCCACGTTGTTTGAATGCAAAATGTATGTTTGCCAAAAAGACTGCTTTATGGAAAACTCACATGGGGCAGGCCATCACATCGTGGTCAGAAGAAGTGATACAAGGACACTCTCAAGGTCTCTCTCAAGAACTTTGGCTTTGACTGTGTAACATGGGAGACACTGGCACAGGATCGCTCAGCATGGCATGCCTACATCAGAAAGGATGCTGTGCTCTATGAGCAAAGCAGAATTGAAACAGCATAAAAGAAATGTAGGATGCACAGATTTGGAGTATCCACCCCAAATATTCATGCTGACTATCTATGCCCAACCTGTGGTTGAGCATTCTGAGCTCGTATTGGTCTGATCAGTCACAGGATGACTGAATCTCCACTTTATCATGGTGATGTCGTTTTAGTCCTCTTTGCTATTGAGAGACAACAACCACCCAATTCTGGACTAGATGCTTAAGTGACTGAGACAGAAAGGAAAATAGGCCACGCCCTCAAATAGTTTATAGTACAGATGATCGCTTGCCAATGGGCTGAGGTTCTGTCATTCTCTAAGAAGTATCTACTGGTCAGTACACATGCTCCCTGTTACATAAGACCTTTTCATATAACTCACTCATTGTTAGTACTTCTGTTGCAATTACTTTGTGTGTTGTGTGTGCATGTGTGTATGTAAATAAATACTATCTATCTATGTTATTTATTTACTTGTCTCTATTTACAAGTTGTTTAATCCCAGTAGAATTTACATTAACTTACAATGGCTATTTTCCTTTCTGCCTTTGCTTCACTATCACTTGACATAATGCCTGGCACACAGGAACTTAATAAATAAATGCTTGTTGAATTGGATTGATTTAAATGTGAATTTTATCGTTCAACTATCCTGGGTAAACCTTGTCTGAATACCCAAAGAACCTCTAATTTCCTCTACCTGGAGAGCTAAGTGCCCTTTCTCAGGACCACAAAGCTTTGAAGTATGAATGGCAAGATTTGAATTCAAGTCTTACTCCTGCCATGCCTAGCACTCTGTTAAACCAAACTGCTTCCCCGAATTTTGCTAGTAGTGATGGGTTTATAAAGCCACTCGAGAGAAGAAAAATTATTTCAAAACAATTTACTGCAAAAATATCATCCATGTTTCTATCATGTTCCATTTGATGGTATGTTTTTAGAAAGTAGTTGACTAAATAACCAATGATAATTTTAATTTTCACACCGACAAACTTGTTAGAACCCAATAAATTCAGGTGGCAAAGGTAAGCTGCCTTATAATAGCATTCCTGATTAAATCCCTGACTGGAAAACATTGTAGATCTACTAAGCAAGTGTAGAAAGGAAAATTAAAACCTGTTCACAGCTGAACAGATAAAGCCTCCTTAGGATTGCAGAAAACTTAAGTGACCCAGCTAGTAAAAATCAGAGGCAGCATCTTTACTAGGTGTGTTATCCCTCTTCTGAGTTCAATACTGTAATGGTAACACAAGTTAAAATTTCAGTGAACTAAAGTACCTTTCAAAATAGAAATTAATTTTTTTAAAACCTTCAATAATATGTTGAAGAGATTTAGAAAACAGTAGTTAATGCACTAGATACAACCCAGCTTTTCAATGATTGCTACATTAGAATTAGATGGTTCCCTGGCCAACTTGCCATCAAAACTGTAAGTACAAAGTTTCCATTTGTGTTGGTCACTTTAAAAAAGGCTCATTTTGGCTTTCCATTGCCTTTTGCGCTCTATTTATTACTTAGAATTTCAGTAAGATTGCTGAAAAACTGCTTTAAGTTTTCCAAATAGAAAACTTAAAATATACAAACAGCTAAAATGCAAACAAAATTGAAACTAAAAATTTTCCATTCCTGGATTCCTCCATTAATGATGGTGCCCTAAAACAATCCAAGACATTTTGAAACTAAATATTTTCACTATTCCTTTGGGGGAGAGATGCCCTAAATTTACAATCTAATCATTCATATTTAGGGTTTAAAATTTTTTTTGCATATTTCATCTTCATATTTTAAAGGTGCATAGTCTCTAAAAAATCTAGTTTTACTGAATATGACATTTTTAAGTGTAGTTTGTGGTGAAATGATTAAATATTTTGGAAAAAGAAAATATGGTTCTATGAAGAAAAATATTAGACTTCTAATAACTTTCTTTAAGATCTATTCAGGCTGCTGACTTTTTATATGTTAGATGTCAAATTATAATATACATATGTACACACAGCTTCTATAAATATACACACACATTAGCCATTTCTAAAAGAGGCAAATGTGTGCTGGGAAAATATTGGAACAATGAAGTTCCTGAGAGAAGCTTATTTTTTCAAGTTATTAAAAGAAGGTGGCTAGCCTTCAGGAGGATATGAAAAGTTAGAGCTGTCTGAAGGAAACTCTTGAATATGGTTAGTATTACTGCCAAAGAATCTCAACTATGTTATGTCAGAATGTTTAATTGCAAGCTACTACTTTAATGAATGGAAAGATAGGGCAACAGCCGGGAAGCTTGTGCAGCTCCAGAAAGCAGCAACCTTGGAAGAAAAATTCAAAAAATTAAGAGAGTTAAGACTCACAGAGCTGTCTAGCTGTGTGCCTTGTCATTTAATAATATGTTTTACCAGGTGTCCTAGAAAAAGAAATGAGTTGGGGGTAGCCTGAGTGCGTAGAGGACAAGGCACGGTTTCCCCTGTTGTATACACTTATAGGTAACGGTGAAGTCAACTTCTTCTCCCCACTTGAAAAGGTGTTCACAGAAATGAAGTTTCAGAGAGTAAGAAGAATTAAATGCCACCCCAGCATTAAATAATTTATTTCCCTTCCTTCCCATGCAGCTTTTTTGAAGCACGGCATTACTATTTTTATCAATTCTCTCCAGCCCAGCTGTTGCTTCATGTTAACATGCAGAAAGGTGTGAAAATCCCAGCAGAGGCGCGTGAATCCCAGAGAGACCTGTATTCTGTCATTCTGAGTGCATATAAAATATCACCAGCTTTGCTAGGATGTGGGTCAGTAATGAAGCACCCATGTAGGCAAGGAGAACATGTTTGACATTTAAATGATGGCAAGGAAAGATCCAAATTTGCTCACTCCTCTCTCTCTCTCTCTCTCTCTCTCTCTCTCTCTCTCTCTCTCTCTCTCTCTCTCTCTCTCTCTCTCTCTCTCTCTCTCTCTCTCTCTCTTTCTCTCTTTCTCTCTTTCTCTTCCCCCCCTCAATTAAAAGTACAAATAAATACAATTGAAAATGGAGTAAATGACAGTTGATGATAGACTTTGCATCTGCTCAGAAATGTGTGAAACAGTAGTCTTAGCATTTTGCTGACAGCTCCCCCCTCTCCCTGCCCCAACACTGTGCACTGTAGGTAGTTAGGTGCTCAGGGCATAACCCAGGAGGGGTACAATGTCCAAGTTAAAAGCAGGCTGCCTTAATGCACCATTGCTATTTTCCAACTTAAAATTTTGACTTATAATTTTAATCCCCTTTCTTTGATTTCCTCTGTGAAAATAACAACATTCTGTGAATGAGGTTGTGAGTAGAAAAAAATACCACAGAAATCTTGGGAGATTTATAAATATAGCTAAAATTACAGGACTGTTTTCCTATGGGTTGGTAAATTATGGAGAACTAATTGGAGAGGCATAGTTCTCAGAAGTTGAGCCAGGTGTAAAAAATGGCCAGTTCTACTTCTGACCATACATGCCCATAACTACCTTTCAAATGTACGGAAATACAAATGTCAAGGAACCCAGTTTTCTAGAACTTATGTCTCTTCTGCATGGCTGTACAGCTATGTCCTGATTAACATAAATAAAGAAGCCTATGAAAGTGGTCTCCTATATTCAGATTTATACTGTTCTATATTATAATTGTGTAAAATATGATAACTGGTTCCAGCTCAAGGAAAATATGCAGTATGAATTCAAATAATGTGACTGCTTCACAGGATTCGTTATTAGCACTAATTGAGAACAAGCTGTATTTTCTGTATGGATAGTTTCCATACTTGTGAAAGCAAGATTCAAGAAGGGTAACTGCTTTGGTTTACTTTTAGTCTTCAGAAAGTCATAAAAATTAACATAGTACGTATGACTTTCTATTGGGTGCAGGAGTATGCTGGAGCTACCCTAGCAATCCAGGCTCTCCAGAGTCAGTAACTAAATTTTCAGTGTGACCATTTCCGCCCCAGGAATCAGTACATGCTACAAATCAGGGCTTGATCTGTTGTTTTGTTGATTATCTAGACTAAAAGAAGCCATGGAAAAAGTGTTAATACAGATTAAATTTTAAAATAGGACTTATATTTTCATAGAGTGGGTTACTAATCATTTTCTAGCATACCCCTGATTGTGTACTTCACAAGTCTTTACAGGAATCATCTTGTGGATGCCCACTAGGTCCCCGGAGTATGATTAAATCCTAAATAAATAGGATTATTACTATTGTTGTAGACTGGAGAAACTGAGACTCAGCTAAATTAAGTGACTTGAAAAACTTAGAGAATTTAGTTAGCAATGTAACAAAGAATCTTGTTAAAACTTCTTAATTCCTACTTAGATTCTGATCTTCTTGAGATACTTTAAGAATATAAATACTATCTAATCTGATGAGGAGGCAATATAGTATACTATCAAGAACACTGGGCTAGAAGTTGGGATACCCAAGTTCCAGGGGCAGTGCTGCTCTGAGTAAACTTTATGACTTTGGGAAAGTCACTTGATCTCCTCTGCGTTTTAGCTTTATTACTTGTAAAATGAATGGCTTGGACTAAATGATCTCTACTTTTAACATTCTAATATGCTTGCTTATTCTATAATCTAACATTCCTTCACTAATTGTTAAAATAAAGTATCACCAAGGTGAATCTTCATACCAATCATAAGAAGAGTCACCTTAGAGATACAAATAATTTGTATCACAAATAGTTTCTCATAAACATGTTGAAAAAGCAAATGTTTTTGAGTGGTAGCACAGTAAAAGAAAGCTGCCAGAGTTCAATTCACAAATAGTATATTATCAGTCAGATTATATAACAATAATTCTGGAATGCAAGCTTTTTGATGACACAGATTGTGTCCTAAAAAAAAAGACAGCAACCTTTTAAGTCCAGTGTTTTGAATGTATGACTCTAGCTCATTCACTGATTCTTTCTGCAGATACCAAGTATGGCACTTCGTTTCATTCTCAGCTCTATCAATTTCTCCCTGGTAGGGACTGTCCTGATTTTTTTCTTTTGTACATGTACATTTTCATCTTCTGTAGCAGAGGGGAAAAAATCTTTACTTACTAATGAAGAAACTTCTAGACTCAGAGGTTCTATATCAGAGTGACTTCTTGCCTCATCCTGGCTTAGTGGTAAAATGTTTATAATCTCCAAAGAAAGGCATTTTGTCTTGCTTTTTTCTCACCTTTCCCTTAGAGATTTTTTAAAATCATTTTTTAAACATCTTCTACTTGTTCCATTCTTTTTCCAAAAATCTGCACTATTCATTCCCTTCCTTTAACTTCCACCTTCAAGATTTCTAAAGGCTTTCCAATGGCTTTAAAGGACTGTGTGCCAGATAAATGTTGAACTGAATATCTCCTGACTGTTGTTTTAGTTTTCTATTGGTACAAGAATCCATCTGAAATAATGGTCAAAGGTATAATTATTTGGGGGAGTAAATATGTCAACATGAAATAAAAATAACATGTCATGCCCTTTGATCCCTACCTTGCCAATCACAAGATTTTCATCCTAAAAATACCTTTAAAAAAGGTGGGGTTGGGGGGAGACCCAACCTCTACAGAAATATTCATAATGACTATTTTTAATTTTGATAATGGGAGCAGTCTATGTGTCCAAAAACTGAAAAAAATGGCTGAATAAATTGTGGCATGTTAATGCAATGGAATATATTGTGGTGCTATTTAAAAAAATAATAATTATGAAATTATGGGAAGAAGGTACAAATATTCTGGGAAACAAGATAGAACACACTAAGCACTTAATGAATACTTGTTGACTATATGAAAAAAAGAAAGGAAAAATAATTTTCTTAAAGGAAAGAGAAAAAAGAAAAATGAAAAGAAGAATGAAAGAAATTAAGACGAGGAGAGAAGGAAGAAACAAGAGAAAAAGGAAAGAATAACAATAAATAGGAGGAAGGAGACAAAGAAAAGGAAGAGAAGGATGGAAGAAAGAAGAAAAAAGAGAGACAGAAGGAAACAAAGAAAAATAAATGTTAGCAGAATTTTAGACAGACCTGGAGTGAGACCCATCCAGAAGAAAAGCTTGTTTGTTATAATTCATTTGGTTCTGCCTTGTTAAATGCCAAGAGTTTTTTTTTTTAATAAGATTTTATTTATTTTTCTGTTTATTTTATTATTTGTTTTTGAAGATGGTTACTAACATAGCAACTGTGGATGCCCTCCCCAACAGTAGCTAGTATTAAGATCCTGTGTGGGTGTGGGTGAGCAGTCTCTCAAAAACATAGCTCATAAACCACACCATACATGTTCATTTTACCAGCCAACCAAAGGACACCTTAGGGCAAACCAAAAGACATTTCATTAAATATCATAGCAAGATGTGACAAGAAGGATTTCTCCTATACACACACACACAAACACGTGTGTGTGTGTGTGTGTGTGTGTGTGAAGAAGAGGGGGGGATACCACACAATCAAGGAGGGAGGCAGTACTTGCAGGTACTTACACATGGCCAAGATAGCACACATGATGGAATATGTCAAGGACACATGTATATTATGTATGTTTATATCTTCACATATATGGAACACATGTTTAGGGTGCATGCACAGTCAGTGCAACTATCTTATTATAACTTTCTACTAATTAATCTATAAACCCAGGTAGATAAGCCTCAGTGGATTTGTGGTTTCATCAATGTAGGTAATCCTTTCACTGATAAAGGTTATAATCTATCTGCCTCTTTTCATCTTCTACAACTTCTATCCATGTCTTCCCCTGAATCATTCAGAAAGTATCAACAAAACAGGCTAGAGGCCTTTCTTCAATTATTTTAATATTTGGTGGATACCAGGATACCAGTGCATTCTATATACTCTTTTTCATTCTTATTCCATTGTACCCCACCTCCCTTTCTAGTCATATACATCTTATACATATTCAAACCACCATTAATAGGGATAGCCTGCTTAAATTTATCATGGATCTTTCCATTCCCCTTTGAGTTATCTGCATAGAACCAGAGATTTAGAACTACAAGGGAATTTAGGGGCTATCAAATCCAGTCCATTTATTTTATAGATAGGAGAATGAGGGTGAGAAAAATTAAGGATTTACCTAAGATTATTGTTAATAAATGACTAAGTCAGGATTTGAACTCAGGTCTTCCTGATTCATTGCCCTGTGTTCTCTCTACTGTACCATCTCTTCTGAAATGTTGGCGTTCCATGATTTTCAGCCTTACATCATTAGGTGGATATTGGAGTTATAGATTTTTATATCAGTAAGCAGTATGGTATCACTGAAAATCCTGACTAGTATCTCAGATGTTATCATCCCAATTTTTTCCTTCTATTCACCTCTGAGACCAGCTCATTTTCCCATCTATACAGTGCCTAGTTGAGATTTATGTAATGACGGCCTAACTCAATGTGCTATCCAACCAACAGCAGGTTATAAATGTGGCAATATCCATTGTTTATCCTCTTGGGTTTTTCTTTGGGCTTTTGTGTTTCAATTATAACCCAACTGATTATAAGTAATCACAGTCCTCCTTGGGGAGGCCCCTAGTAATACATAAAATGAAGAGATGTGGGCTTGCCAAAGGTGTTTACCAGTGTCATGAGGAATGCCTTGTGTGCAGTCCATATGGAAAAGGGATACCCTGTTTGTGGTAAGGTTCTCTATTCCTAGTTACAGATGATGTGCTGATTTCAGTCACTGCACTCAAATATTGCAGAGAAACAACATTGTCAAATAACAATGGGGCAATAGAGTATCTTTTTCTTTAAAACATAATAACAATAAAAGTACATGACAGTCTTTCCTAAATAGATTGGAAAATAAATTAACTAAAGTAAAGGAATAAAAGTCCTACACCAAAATGCTTTAGATAGACTCATGAAGTCTTTTGGTATACTCTCTAGTCTTAGAATATGATTTCTAGGAACTGACCTCCATGATTTAGATATTAGCACCTTAAAGATGGAGTACTCCCATTCCCACCCGCAAATCCAAGCATTTTCAAGTTTTGCCAGGCTCATCTCCGTATCTCTTATATTTATTTCCCTCTTCTTCTCCCTAATCATACATGCAACCATACTGGTTCAAGACATCATTATGTCTTGCCTTCATCATTGCAACAATCTTCAAATTAGATTTCTTTCTCCAAATTATCCTTCCTACGGTTGCCTAAATAATTTTCTAAAAAGCAGAGGTTTATTTCACTCCTCTCTTCAAAAGCCTTCAATGGTTCCTATTGCCTATAGGATAAAACACAAACTTTTCATTTTGTCATTAAAAGGAAGCACTATAGACATGCTTGATCTCATTCTTGCCTCAACTCACTCCGACTCCTCATTCTTGTCCTCACCTGCCCCATTTCCACCCTTCCAAAAGTGTTTGTCCCAGGCAGAAATTCACTATTTTGGGAAGGATTTGGAACATGCTTCATCTCACTCTCACCTTCACTATCCAGATTCCATCTTCTTCTTCTCATCCCCATGCCTAGGTATCCTTCCTCAGTTTCAAGTACTATTTTATGTGTTCTCTTTTGCCATTAAAATGTAAGTTCCTTGAGAGCAGGGACTTCCTTACTTGTTTGAATTTGTATCCCCAGAGCTTAGCTCAGTGCTAGGTACCTACTAAAACACTTAATAAGTGCTCTGCTTGTCTCTCTATCTATCTACCTTCACAGTTTAGTTCCAGCCTACTTTCTTCAATTCCTGTGAAAATCCTAAAATGAATTATTGTAGGTATCATTGGTGAACATCTAGAAAGAAAAATGGTGATTACAAAGAGCCAGCATAGCTTCATTAAGAACAGGTCATGACAGACTAACTTCATTTCCTTTTACTAACCTGGTAGATGAGAGGAATGTTGTAGATATTATTTATCCAGACTTTAATAAAGCATTTGATAAATAATATCTTATGCTATTCTTATGGAGAGGATGGAGAGATAGATGAAGGGTGTGGGGAAAGGGAAGGGAATAAGCACTTATGTTAGTAACTACTCTGTGCCAAGCACTGTAGGAAGTGCAAATATTATTTCATTTAATTTTCACAATAACCCTGTGAGGTAGGTGCTGTTATTATTCCCAATGTATAGACCAGGGAACTGAGGCATAAGTGAAGTGGTACACAAGTAAATATGTGAGACAGTCTTCAAACTCGGGTTTTCTCAAGTCCAAGTACAATACTTTCTCCATTATGGCACCCAGCGGCCTGCCTTAGATACGGGGTTGCATTAAGCTTCCAAATAGGGAGTTGAGAGCTCTGCATACTTTGCCGTCGTTGGACTTCATCTGCATTATTGTGTTCAGTTCTGGTTGTCATAGTTTAGGAAGGACATTTACAAGTTAGAGAGTGGACAGAGGAGGGCAAAGAAGATGGGGAAGGAGACCTAGTCCATGAGATTTGAAGATCATTTGAAGGAACTGGGTATGTTGATTCTGAATCAGAGAAGATTGCAAGGAGACGTGATCACTGTCTCTGAAGGGCCATCCAGTGGAGGAGAAGGAATTGGACTTGGTCTGCTTATCTCCAGAGGGCAAACAGACACAGGAGGTGAAAATGAGAAAGGGAAATTTGGGCTTGCTCTCTGGAAAGAGCTGTCCAACAATGGAATGGGCGCCTTGGAGACGCTACACAACCATTTGTCAGGTATGGTGTAAGGAGGGTTCCATTTGGATTTGAGTTGAACTAAATGACAGCCAAAGAGCTTACCAACTCTCAAATTCTGTGATTCTGTCAGAGCTTTCCAGGTTTAGGGCACATCAGTCCCCTCCATGGATGCTCTGTTCTCGCCAAAATGGAACGCTTACAGTAGGAGAGGAAACTTAGCATCTTATGTTCTCAGAGCTTTAAGACTTGGCCCAGTTGCCATGTCCTCTTTGAAACCCTTTCAGGATCCCCTTCCCAAATGACCTTCTATTTATTTATCTTTTATGTTATATGTTCCAGTAGAATGTAATTTACATGAGAGGATGGACTTGTTTTGTAATTTGTCTTTGTGTCCCTAGCGTGTAATGCAAAACCTTGTACGTAGTAAGCATTTAATAAACACTTGTTTAATTGAAGGACTAGAGGAAATTCTCTTACTATAAGATTTTTATGCCTACAATTATCTAAGTATTAGTACTTAAGTTCCAAGTAATTACAGATGCAAATAATGGGCCTAAAGCTAACATATTAACACCTAAGAAATAAGATTGGGGTATGGTCGTTAATGGAGTTCATTATGTTGAGTCCACACTAATTATCGAGTGCTTAATAGTGCTAAATATGGTGGGAAGATTTAAAAGTAGTTACATTCCCTGCCCTCAAGGAATCTCAGGCTAGTTAAAAGGCAACACCCATACACACAAATTTGACTTAACACTTAAAGCAAAGAATTGAATTAATATAGTGCAAATTAAATTCACAAAAAAAGCTGAAAGCATGTATATACCAAAGGAGTAGTCAAGGTGAGGCAGATTTCAGGAAGAGACAATTGGGATTGTGAGGAAGGGATGGAAATAGATTTGTGAAGAGGAGGAGCAAGTAAGCTTGTGCCAGCCATCTCCTGAATGTTTTCAGTGTACATGTAGTCTGAAAATAGAATGTTTCCCAAGGAAAATGCTATGGGATTACAGGAGCCACTTGGGATTGCCTTAAGAAAATGACTTCATATTCTCTTCTGTTCATTCTTCTTAGTAAATACTTTAGTCAATTTCAACCCACAAGATTTGGATTATTAAGAGGGTCAATCTACTTTTTGTCATCCTAAAATATTTAAGAAATAAATTCAGGATACTCAAGAGATAAAGAAGAGATTGGATACAATTAATATTTTATACATTTGTTCACATAAAAGTACAACAAAGCCCTTTAGAGTTGTCCATCATCTCAGCAGGTATAGAGAAGCACATCCTAATGCTCTCTTTTGTGCACTTTCTATGCTGCAGAGCCAAACGCAGAGTCACAATGGCCTGGCATCAGGGAGAAAATGGAGGCTAAATAGAGAAAATAGGAAACCTAGATACTGAGAAGACTTGATAAGAGAAGTAAAAATTTTATGCAGAGAGGAAAAAATGTTTTGGAGGTGAAGACAGCAGTCATTTAAAGAGTCAGATAGCCTCAGGTTACAATGGAGATTTCCCATTTATAGTCTATATCTATATTTAATTTATTTACTTTGAATTGTTGCTAACTGGATAGACTACAGACTTTTAGAATTAAAAAGTAATTTTTTTTTCAGCATAAGAAAGAGAATGAGAGATATCTGCATGGCCTAAATATAACCCAACCTAAAACACACACACACACACAAACACACACACACACACACACACACACACCACTACTACTACCACTACCACCACCACCACAATCCAACAAGAGGGTTGACTCACAAAGGAATACAGATTTACATTAACACTAATAACGATTTTAATAGTTCATTTAAAATAAACTAATACTAAATATTAAAAAATGCAAAATACCAGTTTTTTTTAAAATCTGATACTTTTTTTACTTTATATATCATCTCTATGCGCAGTAATTACTTCAGTTGACCAGTAAAGATACTTTTGGTAGCAGTTTTACTTACCCTGACTCTTCGTCTGTTTCTTTTTTTTTTTTTTGTCTCTGTTACTATCTCTCAAAAAGGGTGCCAAAGAGAGTCTAGCTATTGAATGATGGCTTCTGAGAGAAGGGTGAATTTCTTACCCTTTCTGGACACAGTCTTAGACTAATTGGCAACTGATTGATTTATTACATCTTTTTTGCCTCAAAATGTAACTTACATTTTAAAAATATATTTCCAAAACCATCACAACACAAAGATGCAACCTAAAAGAGAAAAAATTAAGAGATCCATTTATGGGTAACTAGAAAAAGAGATTGTGTTCACAGTGTGCTATTAGGAAAAAATAAAATTTTGTTTTGAATTTAGAAATTGAACTCAATTCTTAGTCAATTTAGTAGTAACAAAATCTGCAAGATTATCTAACATGTGGATAAAATGAGATGCAAGTAGCCAAATGTGTTCAGTAATGTTCTAGCTATTCAATAATGTTCATTCAACATTGCTGACATTTCTTGGCAAGTATAAACATGAAAAAAATAGTTGGAAGGCTGAATCTTAAAGCTCAGAATCAAGATTTGTTTTGAAAATTGTGAAATCAATACAACAGTGATTCTGTCTCTTAGAAGAGATCCTGATCACTGGCATACTTAAAGAGTTTCCAAGAATCAAGTTTTTTTCTTAAAAGTTATGGCCACATTCCAAAGTGGTGTATTAGAAATATTTGTGCAACTGAAGTATAGTCAGTTGATTAAAATATTCTGTCAGCCCTGTAGATACATCTGTTCCTTTGGCAATCTGATCTTAGGTCCTTCAAAACTTCACAAAGATATGAAGGAGTAAAGATGAGTTAACTGACATAACAAGCTCAATACAATTTCATTTCTTTAATTGTGAAAAGTAGTATGTAGTTAATGTAACATATGTTATTCTACAAATTTGTTAAAAGTGAGAGAACATATAGGACTTACTGGTCTGTAGGACAGTAAATCTGAAAGTTGCCAATGAAAGAAGGAAGGAAATAAGGGAAGAAAAGAGGGAGGGAGGAAGGATGAAAGGAAGGAAGAAGCAATAGAAAAAAGAAAAAGTAGAAAGAAAAGTGGGAGAGAGGGAAGGAAGAAAATATTAAACTTGAACATTAAAAAAAAACAAAGAAGAAAAAAGAACTGGTACCACAACAAATTGTCAATTCAAGTGATTTCCTTCAGAAATGAGGTCCATTGTGTCTTTCATATGCATATCAAACTGCCTCCAAATTGCTGTGCCTATAGGTTTCTGTATGATAGGATTTATTCTATTACTTGTTTAAAGAGGCCCTGATATGTTGAAGTTACAATAATAATGATTTACCTTTGACGCTCTTTTAAAAAGGAGAGCTTAACAAAAGACATATATGAATCTGTGCAGAATCTGAGACAGAAGGAATATCAAAAGTCATCTAATCCTAACCAAAATTCAATCAAAATTCCACCTACAAAATACTAGAAAAGTGGACATCTGGTCTTTGCTTTAGACTTCCAGTACAGGGAAACACACTACCACCTAGCGCTACCTATTTCACTTTTGAAAACTCCATTCAAAGAAAAAGTTTCCTCAAATCAAGTCTAAACTTGCCTTTTTGCAACTCTTACTGATTCCTCCTAGTTCTGCCCTCTGGGGCTGAGTAGAAGGAACCAAATCTCTCTCCTACATGACATCTCTGAAGACAGCTGTCATACCAAAGTCTTCTCTTCTCCAGGCTAAACATCTCCAGTTCCTTCCATCATTCCTCATATGGAATGATTTCAGACCCTTTATCATCCCAATTTCTGTCATCCAGCTAATTCATATTCTTCCAAAAATGCAGAGCCCAGAACAAAACACAATACTCCAAATGTAGTTCGACCAGGGCAGAGTGCAGTGGGGCTATCACTGTACTAGTGCTGGAAACTAGGTCATTCTTTGAGCATCTCACAAGGGTGTCTGGCTGCTGTGACATCCTGATACTAACCTTCATGTCATTTAAGTTTCCCAGATCTTTTTCAGATGAACTGCATCATACCACAATCAACCCCATCTTGTTCTTGTGAGGTTTTGGGGTTTTTTTTTTGGTTTGGATCTGATTCTGTTGGTGTAGGGAACTCTCTCTTAAGGAAACTCCCTTTACCAAAGCAGCTGAAAAGCTGTTAGGAAACTTATAATTGTACAAAGGGCATTGGGAGGTGAAGTCTTTTCCCAGAGTAATGAAACTAATACATATCAGAGGCAGTCCCTTGAAACCATGTCCTGATTCTGAAGAGTGATTTCTTATTTTTATTAGATTCTGCCTATCATTCCAACTTGTTGAGACCCCTTTGTATCCTGACCCTATCACAGGGTTAGTTATCCCTCCCAGATTTATTTGATTTGCACATTTGATTATTCTGCCATCTATACTGTTGTTTGAGTCATTGATCAACATGTTAAATCACCAGAGGACAAAGGACAGGCCCCTATGGCACTCTTTCAAAACCCTCTTATAAAGTTGAAACCACACACATGACTATTTTTTGAACCTATACATTCAATCAGTTCTCAGTCCACCTTCAAATAATCCTCTTTCCCCCACATTTTGTCTACAAAAATAACACGACAAACTTCAACAAATGTTTGCTGAAACCTAGGTAAACTGCATTTCTAGCATGTCTCCATCCAGCAGGTTAGTAACCTTCCCAAAGAGAAAATAATGTGGGCACAATAGAGAAATTCTTAACCTTTTTTTTTGTCTGTTATGGACCTTTTGGCATTCTTGGGAAGCCTAGGAGGCCCTTCTTACAATAATGTATTTTTTAAAAAGGAAATGCTAAATTTCAGTTACAGATAAGTGAAAATAAAGACATAATTTTTCCCATCTAAGAACACAGATCTCCTGAAATCTACCCATGGACACCAGGTGAAGAATCTCTAGTCTAATATTCTAGCACTTAGCATAGCACCTGGCAATAGTAGGCACTTAATGAGTATTGATTGATAAATATTTGACTTATTGATGAAACCATGCTGACTGTTTGCAATCACTGTTTCCATTTCTAGATATTTACTATTCCATTCCTTTAATAATTTGCTCTACAAATTCTTAACAGAAATCAAATTCTAGCTTACTGACACTGAGCAGGCTCCACTATCTTCTCTTTTTGAAAACTCTAGCCTTTTGCTCTTCTCTGCATAGTATCTCTTTAATTCCATTTTATTTTTTTTAATTCTCCATGATATTTCATAATTCAGGGACGTTAACTCATTAATTATAGGTAGAAGTGGTGTCAGATGGAGTTGGTTCATCTAGGTCTAGTGGCTTGAATTTATCAAAGGCTCCTAGATATTCTCCAACTTTGCTCTACTTTGTCAACTCTATTTTAATCTTTTTTTCTATCCTTTTCCATCCAAATATCTTTCTTAATGGAAGAAAAAAAGAAACAAAACAGAAGCAGTATGATTAGACCAGTTCTACCTTCTTGCCACTGTCCATTATCATCATGCCACCTCAGAATGAAGCTTCATCCCTTCTTTATAAGAAAGTGCCTTTTTTTTGTTTTCCTTAGATTTTCTCATCAACCTTAGTTCATTCTGAGGCTTACCACCCTTCACACTATTCTTTCAGGATCCTGCCATGGCTAGATGCTTGGTTCTCACCTTGCCTATCTCAAAGAGATATCAGGCTGGTTAATATCTATCCAACATATCTCAAATATGTCCGGTCTAAGAATAAAGAGTTTAGGATGAAGAAACACTATCTTTAATTGTTCTTAAAGGGTAGGGCACCCTATAACTTACAGTTGCCAGCTTTACTCCTTCCTTCAAAATTCTGGTTACACAAAAGACCATCAAAAATAGTGAATAGTATGTAAACCCCTTTATCCAAGAAATACAGTAAACAGGCACAAGATAAGTTATCCAGTTTAGGACATATGAATGAATTTTTGTGGTTGTTCAGTTATATATGACTCTTTGCAACCCCATTTGGTTAGTAAAGGTAGTAGAGTGGCTTGCCATTTCCTTCTCCAGCTCATTTTACAGATGAGAAACTGAGGCAAATGGGGTTAAGTGACTTGTCCAGAGTCACACAGCTAGTAAGTGCCCGAGGCTGGATTTGAACTCAGGAAGATGAGTCTTCCTGATTCCAAGCCCAGTGTTCCATCCAACCAAGTCATCTAGCTATAATGAATATATGAGAGTAATGAACTATTTGGCTTAGGGCAAAAAAAATCTCAGAACAACCCCAGAGATTGAGAATGATCTCACTCAGGGAAAGTTCATTCTCAGGAGTCTCTAGAATTTAAAACAAATCCAGGGACATAACAGGGTCAGCTTCCCATGCATATCAGCCATTCCAAAGTATTTCTTTCCATTCTTACTATAATTCTTTTTTTTCCATGTGTTTCTCCTAAAGAGTGTCTGGAACCAATTGAGTAATTTCCTTATACAGGTAAGCATTCTATTATACATAGCACACTATGATCCATGGACAGGCAACCAAATTTAATCTTGTCCCACTTCCTCCAAGTGCCATGGAAAATCAAAATTCTAAAGTTTTTCATAGCTGAGATAGCAGTTTAACAACAATCTGTCATACAACAGAACTCAGTCAAAGACCTGAGGAAATGAGAAATGGAGGGGCAGATTACAAGTGTGTTCCTCTGTAGCTCTCCACTAAGCCTGAAAGAAAGAGACCAGTATCCAAGTAGGAACAACTCTGTCCCCTGTGAAGTTACCTGGGGCAGAGATTAAAGTAAATGAAACATAAATTGCTTAATTTGGAAAGAGGATGAGACAATTTTGAGTTATAGTCCTGAGGGAAATTCCCTTCAAAGGGGAAGGAATCAGAAAATGATCAATAGGGTACTATACGAGAAAAGATTAAAATTACCAAAGATTTCAGGAGGAAGAAAACTTAAAGACCTTGAACACAAGATGATGTACCAAAAGTGAAGATATGATTGTGGCCTCCAAATCACATAAATGAATATAGATTTCTATGAATAAATATTGCAAGACAACAGGAAATTAATCAACATGTGGTGAAATAGAGGCTTCTGTTGATTTCCAAGAGAACCACAGCAGGACATTCCCGAATGGTTTAAAAGAAAACAAAGAATTGTGAAAGTAGAATTTACACCCTGCCCAACAGAAATAACTGATAGAATAGAAAAACTTGAATCCAAACAAATTTCAACAAAAGAAACAATAACTACTTAAGAATGCAAATACATAGAAGAGGACAATCTAGGGGAAAAAAAGATCTCCATAAAATCAAAATATATTGATCTCTTAGACAGGATACATAAACAACTTAAGTGATTTAGGTGGCCCAGAAGACAAGTCAAAAAACCTGAACACCATAATGCAAGAAATCATATAAGAAAAATGCCCAGAACTTCTTAATGGAGAAAATATTTTTTTTAAATTGTCTCTCCTGGATCTATTTTCCAGGTCAGTGGTTTTTCCAATGAGATATTTCACATTCTCTTCCATTTTTTCATTCTTTTGGTTTTGTTTGGTGATTTTTTGGTTTCTCAGAAAGTCATTAGACTCCATCTGTTCCATTCTAATTTTGAGAGAACTATTTTCTTCAGTGAGCTTTTGAACCTCTTTTGCCAGTTGAGTGAGCCTATTTTTCAAGGTGTTATTTTCTTCAGCATTTTTTTGGGTCTCCTTTACCAAGGTATTGACCCATTTTTCATGCTTTTCTTGCATCGCATTTCTCTTCCCAGTTTTTCCTCCACCTGTCTAACTTGCTTTTCAAAATCCTTTTTGAGCTCTTCCATGGCCTGAGCCCACTGGACATCCACCTTGGATGTCTGGGATAGAGAGGCCCCGACCTCCACGTCCTTCCCTGATGTCAAGCATTGTACTTCTTCATCAGAAATGAAGGGAAGAAGGAACATCTCTTCCCCAATAAAGTAACTCTCTATGGTCTTATTTTGCTTCCTTTTTCTGGGCATTTTCCTAGCCAGTTACTTGACTTCTGAGATTCCTGTCCACCCCCGCCTAGATCTGCCCAGCCAGTGCTTGGGGTCTGAGATTCAAATGCTGCTTCCCAGCCTCAGGGCTCTCCACAGCAGGCACGGTTTCTTTTCAATGTGAGCTTAAGTTCTGGTGCTCGGGTGGGGGCAGGGCCATCTCCCAGGCTCAGTTCCCTCAGGGGGTTTATGCAGAGACCTTCGGTAATGGAGCTTCTGCCTGCTTGGGGAGTCCCAGGCCGCCACTGCCTCCGCTGCTGCCTCTGCCACTTCCTCTGCCCCTCCCTCTGCCGCTACCTCCTGAGGGGGCCCAAGTAACGGAGACACCCCGCTCTCCTCTCAGCCAGCCCATACGTCTCACTGACCTGTAGCGTCTGTGGGTGGATGGACCTTTGCAGCTGCCGGAGGTTCTGTCCCTGAAGCCTGCTAGGATCTGCTCCTCTGGGGCTGCAGCCAGGGTAGCACAGGGGTGGGCTCCGCTTTCTGTGCGCGATGGACCCTGGGGACAGCTTTCCAGGGCTCTCTGGAATGGAAATCTCTTCTACTGCGTTGGTGCGCGCTTGCTCTGCTTCAGAATTTGTGGGGAGTTCTCTTTACAGGAAATTTATGGGCTGTGGATTCAGAGCTAGCATACATAAGTCTTTCTACTCCGCCATCTTGGCTCCTCCCCCCCTTAATGGAGAAAATAAATGTCAATTGAAAGAATTCATATATCACCATCAGAAAAAAATACCATGCTGCAAACTCCAAGACATATAGTGATTAAACTTAATAACTTCAATGACAAAAAAATCCTTCAAATAAAAAGGAAAAGAAATTCAGATAATAGATTATTATGTGTGTGCCAGAAAGAAAAGGAGGAAATGGAATAAAGTGTCCTGAACAGCAAAGATAAAGATGTAAATTGAAACATTACAATGAGTATATGAAGTATAATTGGAGCACTTAAGGGTAAAATGACACCCAGAAGAATAGGAAGGCATGGACTCAAGAAGGATATTTTAAAGGAAATATAAGGTGGGGAGTGGGAATAACCTTGGGAAAGATTAATAATGAATTGCACAATCAAGGACATAGGAAAATTCCTACCTTGGGGCAATATTCTTACCAACAACAAATTCTATAAAGCAGTAACACCGAATGGTTTAAAAGAAGACACACAAAACAGGTATAAGTTTTAATACTATGGCAAATACAACCCTTTAGAATGACTAAATAAGTTTTGATGAATCAAAGGATAAATGACTAGAACAGACAAAAAGAGAAGATAAATAATGAAGAGGATGAACAAAAGGAATTCTTTTTAGAAAAAGAAAAAATGAAATTGTAGAAACTAATGAGCAAAATAACTTGAAGGGAAGGAAGGAGGATTTTGCTTAGTTGCTTAACTAAGAGGGAAAGAATTAAAGGATAAAAGGAGGATAGATAAAATAAAAGAAGAAAAAGGAGTTGATAAACTAAATAGAAGTCCAAAACTATGGAAAGGGGTAACAAATGGAAAGGGGAGGGGAACTTTAGCATGAAGGGAAAAGAGCCCATGGGAATAGGTTTGTTTTAAAATAAAGAATAAAAGGAGCAGAACCTGGAGAACATTGTACACAGTAACAATGCTATTGTAGAGTGATGAACTGTGAATGACTTAACCATTCTCAGCACTACAAAGATCCAAGACAATTCTAAAGATTTATGATGAGAAAAATGCTATCTATCTTCAGAGAAAGACCTGATGGAAGTATGAATGCGAATCAAACCATACTATTTTTTACTTTATTTTTGTGGGGTTTTATTTTTTTGGTCTGTGTTTTCATCCACAACATGACCATTATGGAAATATGTTTTGCGGGATTGTACATGTATAACCTATCGTTACCACCTTAGGGAAGGAGGGAGAGAATTCGGAAATCAAAAAAAATTTTTAAATGAATGTTAAAAATTGTTTTATGTGTAATTGGAAAAACAAAATAGTTAAAAAGTAAAGATGAGGAAAATGGAAAGAAAAATAAAATAACTTAAAAGGCAAAGTATTGTGTTTGCAGAAGAAAAGAGGAAAAATCATCAACTGAGAGGAAAAATCATAAACTGAGAGAAAAAAATTATAAGACAAATAGAAGAAAATATAAACCTAACTCTCAAAAACTTTAGATGTGACTAGATTAAAAAATCCAATACAATGAAAAAATGTTGCAGACTGAATAAGAGAACAGAACCCCACAGTCTATTGCTAACAAGATGCACACCTTAAAAAAAAAGAAGTCAAACAGAGAATAAAAATGAGGGACTGGAAAAAAATGTACTATATTTCTGGAGAATCCTGAAAAGCAGGTGTTTCATTTATGCTATTAGAAAAGCAAAAACGTTCAAAACATAAAAGGGGATAAACAAGGAAACTATGTTGAAAGGAACTATAGACTGCAAACTAATAATAAATATATATTCTAAATTCCTAAAGGAAAAATTAATTGAACTACAAGAAGACATAGATAGTAATACAGGAGATTTTATTGTCCCTCTCTCAGTTTTGAATGTGTCTAACAGAAGATAAACAAAAGGGAAAGTGTGGAACTGAACAAATTGCTGGAGCAAGTAGAGCTAAAAGACTTATGACATTCTAAATGGGACTGCTGAAGAATATATGTATTTCTCAGCAGCAACAGAACTTTTACAAAAATTGACCATGTATTAGGGCACAGAGATATTGCAAACAAATGAAAAAAGCCAAAATATTAAACATATTTTTCACAGATCATAATGTAATAAAAGTAGCAATCAGTTCAGGAAGCACAAACAAAAATAACAGACCTAAATGGTGACTTAACCATGAAATCTTAAATAATGAGTAGGAAAAAGAAGTAAATCATAGAAATATTTAATAACTGCGTGAAAGAAAATGATAACGACAAAACAACAGATCAGCGTTTTGGGGATATAGCTAATGCAATCCTCAAGAGAAAACCATATCCCAACAAAAAAAATTAACAAAAGAGAGCATCAATGTACTGAATATGCATTTTAAAAAATTAGAAATCCATCAAATAAACAAACTTTAAAATAGGAACAAAAGTATTAGTTTGGAAGAGAACAAATGTAAATTAGAAACTAAAAACAAAAGAAATGATTAATAAAATGAAATGTTAGTTATTTGAAAATAGAATAAAATTGATAAACTTTTAATCAATCTGATTAAAAAGAAGGGAGCAGAAAATCAAATTAATAAACTAGCAAATGAATGAGACAAAATCATGTGAAACCAGGAGGAAAAATCAGAATTTGTTACATATGGTTATGTGTCAATAAAATTGAGAGCATTAAAAAAAATAGAGGAGTATCTTCAAAAATATAAAATACCCAACTAGGAGAAGACCAAATAGAGATCTTAAACAATTCTAATCTCTGAAAAGAGAATTACTAGATTTGGAAATTTGGATTTGAATTACCAATTTGGAATTTTGATAATTTGGAATAACTGGGGGAAAAAATTCTGCTGCTAATGTATACATAAGAGAATTTTACCAAATTTCTAAAGAACAGTCAGTGCCAATGCTACATTGGTAATAAACCATTCTACCAGATTCCTTTTATGAAGCAAATATAGACTTAATACCTAAATCAGGGAAGCATAAAGCACAGGAGAACTATAGACAAATTTCATTAATGAATATTTATTTTAAAATGTTAAATAAAATCCTGTTATATATCCATTCAGCCTAAAAATCATTCCTAAAGCTCAATTTAGATTTATATCAGAGAGGCAAGGATAGTTCACCACTAGGAAAACATTCAATATAAATCATTCATATTAAAAAAAAAAACCATCTTAAATCACACGATTATCTTAATAGATGCAGAAAAAGCCTTTGACAAAGTACTATTCTCATTTATGCTAAAAATCCTAAAAAACAGTATTTATCTAGGGATAAGAAGTGTTCATCTAAAATAAAAAACAATCATATGAAAAAGCCTTTCATAGCTGAGACAGCAGTTATTAAAAAGCTATGAAAAAACTTTGAATTTATCAAAGATGGTCTAGAAGTTTTCACAATAAATACAGATGTAAAAGGATACCTAATATCCCCACAAGTGTGTTATATAGTTCTGGAGTTGCTAGCAACAGCAGTAAGTATAAATAAAACAAGGAAAAGACAAAAACCATTCCTATTTGTTGAGCATATAATGATCTACTTAGAAAATCTTATGGAATCAGGAAAAATACTAATTAAGATAATAGTTTCAGAAAAGTTGCAGGGTATAAAACGAGTTCTCAAAAAATTAACAGCATTCCCATATAGTAACAGCAAAATCCAAGAGGTAAGAATAGAAAGGAAAATCCCATTCCAAATAACTACAACATGCATAAAATGTGCATGGTTCAATATGTCAAAATACACAAAATACTTTTAGAGATTCAATTATAAAATGCTCTTTAAAGAGACAAAAAACAACTTAAACTGGAGGGATATTTAATTTTCATGGTTCGGCCATGCCGATTTAACAAAAATGTTAATTTGTAAAAAAAAAAATGTTGTAGCAATCAAATTATCAAAAGGATACTTTACAAAACTTAATAAAATAATAACAAAATCCTTTTGGAAAAATAAAGAATCTAGAATTTCAAGGAAAATAATGAAAAGAGATAGATAAGAATGTTGAATAGTGCTTCCAGACCTCAACCTATATTGTATAAAGTATCTACTATTAAAACCACTTGATCTTGGTTAAAAATAGAGACTGTGAAGCCTACACAAGGAAGAATAAGAAACAATGAAACTGGACTCAGTATTTGATAAACCAGGAAACATAAATCACTTAGAAAAGATATTCCTAATTGATAAAAATTGCTGGGAAAACTAGAAGGCAATCTGGCAGAAATTAAGCTTAGATTAACACTTTATACCATATTCCACAATACATTCTAAATACATAAATTACTTTAATATTAAAGATCAGGTTTTTTAAAAAATTAGAAGAGAAGCAGATTATATACCTCTCACAGCTATAGGTAAGAAATGTATGATTAACCAATGAAAGGCATTTACAAAAGATAAAATAGATAACTTTCATTACATGAAACTGAAAAGCTTCTGCACACATACACCTAAAATAAGAAGATAAGTGGTCAAATGCAGAAAAATTCTTTGTATCAAATTCCTCTTATAAGACTTTGGTATCCAATATATATAAACAATTAGCATATACATGATCAAACATCAAAGAATGTGAATAGTTTTTGAAAGAATAGCAAACTATTGACAACAATATGAAAGAATACTCCGAATCACTAATAATAAGAGAAATGCAAATCCAAACAATTCTAAGATTTTACTTCATATCCTGAAAACTGGCAAAAATGACAAATGACAGTAATAGTTAATGTTGGAGAAGTTATATGAAGGTAGGCATGCTAGTGTGTTGGTAGTAGAGCTATGATTCAGTAAGACCATTTTGGAAAGCAATTTGGAATTCTGCAAATAAAGATGTTGACAGGATCATGAACTAGAGATGCTTTAAAAAACAGAAACCCAGAAAAGTCTTTATAGACACAAAAGCATTAGCAACATTTTTGCGATAGCAAGGAATTGAAAACAAAATTGATGTGCTCTTATTGGGGAATGATTAAAGCAAGTTTGGTGCATAAATAGAGGAATAGTAGTATGCTATATGAAGTAGTATATATAATGAATATAGAGAAGAATGGAAAGATTTACACAAATATGATGCATAATGAAGTAAGCAGAGCCAAGAAAACATATACACAACTACTCTAATGTAAATAGAAGGAACGCTCACAAAACAATTGGAAGTGAATGTTGACAAATAATAAAGAATAAGATCCCAACGAGCTACATGAGATGGGAGGTCCTTGGGCATAGTACAGTGAACTTATTTTCATTTTTGTTAATATATTGCTCAGAGTAATTTTTTCCTTTTCTTTTTTCTTTAAATAGATTCTAAATGGATGTGACCTTAATATTAAAGATCAAACTATAGAAAGACTAGAAATATTTCATATACCTCTCACAGATATGAGTAGTACGCATATTCTAAATCAAACAAGTAATAGAGTAATAATTTTATTCTTACCCAAACAAGTAATAATTTCCTAAGACAGAAAGAAATAACTTTTATTACATGAAACTGAAAAGCTTCTTCACAAACAAAATTAATTCACCCAGAGTAAGAAAGGAAGTAGTTAAATGGGGAATGGAGGACATCAGCGTTTCTTATTCCTTATACTACTTCTTACATTCTTTGGGGAAAAAAATGGAAGGAAATGATACTGGAAAAATTATGGTGATTTTATAAATAAATATATGTGTGTGTATGTACGTATGTGACAACAATTAAAACATATTTTTTAAAAAGCTACTAGCTTTTCTTTTTTGAATTAAGAAAAGACCCCAGAAAATGCTGCAGTAATTGAATTCTTCCATCTCTGTTGTATTGTGCCCCCTTGCCAAACTTACTATTTATTTTCTGAACCTCTCATCTATTTCTTCTTTCTTTCTAGGCGGTCTCATGACAGTATCACATCTCTTTCTACTACAGAGAAATGCTTCCCTATCTGATTCCTGAATTTTCTCATATGAATGCTACCTTACACTTTCTTCCCTTTTTATCCATCATGTTAACCAGGGTCATGTTATGGTCATGGGTCTCATCCCACTAACCCTTTAATATAGATTATCCTTTCATTTGTGACATAAGTTTATTTCCTCTTTACAAAAAGAACTGGTGTAATCATCTTAATTATTCCTCAGCAAATCTAGTTTTATCTAAAGATATTTGACAAAAATACGATCAATAGTTAAAGTCAATCACTTTCCCTGGTGTAGTATACAATGCTAAAAGTAGAGGGATGATGGCTTACAGAGGACCAATGCATCTGTTTCTTCACATTTTCACTCAATTAAGAATTATTTTGCCACAGTGACATTCTTTCTCTAACCACCAACAGGAACTCCTACCCTGGATTGTAAAAATGTTTTTATTTTTATATGTACTAGGTTGTTATTACAAACTGTGTTTATTTAAACTAGCTGGGTAAGTTACCACAGTAGGACAGACACTGCATGTGCATTATACTTATGTGGTAAGGGCTCAATCTTTCCTGATCCAACTTGACCAGAGAGGAAATCACCCAGAAAAGCTGGTTGCAGTAATTGAGAGAAAATGTAGGTGCCAACTTCTAACTAATCTGTGTGTCCTTCCTTCCCCTCCCCCATTTTTGATCCTACTTCACAGATTTGACTGAACAAAACAAAGTTCTTCATCCAATATGTCAGACTTGTTAAATTTCATGAATAATTCTGTCTCCTTTCTATTTAAAATTTCAGATTAGCATCTTTCCAGTGACACTATCACCCTCCTAAATTTAGACTTTTTCAAGTTGCTAACTTTTTAAAATCTTGCTGTGAAGATATTTCCTAGATCCTAGGAGTCATATTTTTTACTTTAAGTTTTACCACCTTCATTGTGAAATGTGGTGTAATTGTTGCTGTCCATTGATGTAGGCAAAACAGCTAAGTATAGAAAGTCATCTGGATGACAAAGTGAGGGAATCTTCTGAGGTATTGAAACTCTAAACTAGTAGCTATCTGTTTCATAGAGACCCTCTTGTGCAGCCCCTTCATTTCACAAACAAGGAAACTGAGACCCAGAGAGGTAAATTAACTTACTATTTATAGTGAAAAGAACACAGTATTTTTTATTCTTATTATTTTAGTGAGACCTCAAAAGAAAAGTAAATCCCCTATTCTAGGAGATAAGTTTATAATGGCTATACTCGTAAAACAGCAGTCATTTTATTTGCATAAATCATTTATATGACAAGGATAGTTGTGAAGGGTTGTAGGAAAAAAGAGTGAGAAAAAAGTACCCTTGATAGGATAGGCAAGAATCCTCCATGAAAAGAGAGTTTCTCTGTAGACTCCCAATTGCTCCAAGTCCTTCCCTGTTCCAGATATCTATGAGATAAATGCCTCCTTGCTTTCCTGTCATTCAGACTCTGATGCAACATCATGTGTAACAGACAAATTAGGTAGTGCTGCTTATTTTAGGCTCTACTCACACTTTAGCCACAAACACCCTACTGAATATACCGTTCTGTTCCTTCTCAGTTTGTCCCAACTTGAAATTCCCTGTAATTTTTGTTGTTTTTCCCCCCATATTCTCCTAATGTCATTAGTCATATCCTCCTTCCCATTTCTGTCTCAAATATACACCAATTATGCTGAAACAGAGTTCATTTCAGAATTCCATGTGAACCACAGTGACATGAATTCACAACACTGTAGATGGAAACGGAAAAGGTTTTGATCAGTAGTTGGCACTGCTCCCTATGAGTCATTATGGAAACACTGCCCTAGCACACTATTGAGAAGTACTGACCATTCCGTCTATCAGATGAAATCTTGACCCCTACGAATTCCTTAAATTGTAGAAGAAAGGCAGAGAACTTTTTTCTTTTTGCTTAGAGGTCTGGCTAAATTAAAATTTGGGTTACTCGGTTCAATTTGAACTCCCTTGCAATTTAGTGTTACTAAGGGCAAAAAAGACAGAATTTTAGAGCTGGAAGGAACCTTGGAGATTTTTTAGTGCCAACCCTCCTCCCACCTCCACCCCCACCCTCACTCACATATATGTGAGGAAACTAATTTCTGGAGTGATTTGCCTCAAGTCACATCATCATAGAGCCAGAAACAAAATCTGCATCTTCTGATTCCAAGAGAGAGTTCAATATCCACCTGTCTCCTTTCCTACTACCTACAAACACGCTGAAGTATCCCTCCTGTTTCAAACCCCCATAAGACTCTATGATCACTTCAATCTGTCATCAATATCTCTCTTTCCTTTCTCAGCCAAACTGCTAGAAAAAGTTGCCTACAACTCATTGTTTCCACTTCCTCTCCTCTCATTGTGGAGTCTTTATCACCTAGCTTCTGACCTTATCACTCAGGGAGCTAGGTAGCACAGAGCAGAGTGCTGGCCTGAGCTCAAATCCAGCCTTCCACACCTACTAACTGAATGAACCTAGGCAAGTTGCTTACTCTCTGCTCGCCTCTATTTATTCATCTGTAAAATGAGAATACTAACAGCACCTACTTCTCCAGATTATTATGAGAATCCAATAAGATAATATTTGTAAAGCATTTAGTATAGTGTCTAGAACATATTATTCACTATACAAATGGTAGTTGTCATTATTAGTACTCAGCTGTTTACTCCAAAATTATTAGGTAACCTCTTTGCTCCCACCAACAAATCCAATACTGTTTTGTCAGTCATCATTGTTCCCTCAAGGAGATTACATTCCAATTGAAGATAACACGCAGTGGAGTAATGACCAAGGAGAGAAGTGATAAAGAGTCTGAATTAGGATAGTGACTGTATGGATGGATAAAAGGAGTCAGGTGTGAGAGATGTTGTAGAGATAGAAATGACAATATCTGGGGACTGATTGAGTAAATGGGGTAAGAACGGAATGTCAAGGATAACACAGAGTTTGTGAAACTGAGTAATGAAGAGATAGTGATGCCTTCAATAGAAATAGGGAAATTTATAAAAGGGATGGATGTGGAGGGAGGGAAATGAGTTCTGCTTGGGACATGTTGACTTTGAGATGTCAGTGGGACATCTAATTTGAAATGTCTAATTAGAAGCTGGGAATGGAAGGGTAGTATGGGAAAGAGACTGGAGCAGGATGTACGGATTAGAAAGCTGTGTGTACAAAGAAGCTAATGAACACATGGAACTAATGAGAGCAAGTGAGACAACAGAGGAAGTGAAAAGAGGGAACAGGGTAGAGCCTTGGGACACGCATACACACATACGCACACATGCACACACGTACACGCACATACACATACACATGCACACACACTCACACACACTGTTTCTACCATCCTAGAATAAAACATCTCTCCACTAGTACATCACTCCACTAATTAGGAGGTTAGTCGTTTTTCATTGTCTCCTGCCACTCTAATCCAACCTCCACATACTTGGAAAAATGATATTCCCAGAGTTACAGGTCTGACCATGTTACTATTCTCCTACCCAAAACTCCAGAGGCTCCCTATTACCAGTAGGCGCAAATATAAATTCTTCATTCTAGGCTTTTAAATTCTTTCACAAAAATTCTTTTAGTCTTATTATTATTATTATATTATTTGTTATAGAATTATATTATTATTGTTATAGAATAATAGAATTATTATGTATTAACCCCCTTCCTGCAAACTGAAGTTCAGCCAAACTGGCTAACAGTTTCTCCAACACAGTGTGCCATCTGTGTGCCTCTGTACTGGCTGTCCTCTTACCAGGTATATATTTTATCCTTTCTTCTGCCTCTCAGAATCTCACCTGAAAACTCATCTCAAGTGCCACTATCTACATAAAGCCTTTCCTGATCCCTCCGATTATCAGTGCTTTCCCTTAAAATGTGGAAAATTATTTTGTAGCTATTTCTGATATCCCTGTATGAATACATGTTGTCTGCCTGGTCGACTTCAAAGTACCTCTAGGGCAATTTCACTATTTTTCTGTATCTTCGGTGCCAAGCACTGTGTTTGGAACATAGAAGGTACTTTAATGAATGTTTGTTGTTACATTGAGCCAAAATCATATTTTGTAAAATTTCCATCTATTGACCCTTATTTTGTCCTCTGGTGCCAAGCAAAATAAGTCTAATACTTCTTCCACATGAAAACTCTTCAAATAGTTAAAGACTGAAACAATAGCACATCCTAAGTCATCCTGAGCAGAGGATCCTCAAGGTCATCCTGCTTCTGGCTGGCTCTGCTCCGCTCGCTATTCTGCTTTTTATTAGTGTTTAAATGACCTCTGTGGGATGAGGGCCTTGGGAACTGAAGGTGCATGTGATGGGGGAGGGGGTGAGTGTATTGGTGGGTGTTGTAGACAGGACCCCAGAGAATGACCAGCGGAGCATGAGACAAAGAACAAAGATAAAACTCCCCAGGAATGTGGGGGAGATGAAGAGGAAAGAAGAAAACTAGAAAAACACTAGACAAGACAAAGGGACAAGTGAACAGGGGATAGAATACAAGGATTGAGACATTAAGGGTAGGGCCATCTGGGAGTCAAGGAGTGGAAAAGGAATCTGGAGCCCCTAGGGGGATTGATTCCACCCCATTCCTGTACTCTCCTGGAGAAGCTTCTTTTTCCTTCTCTTGGCCTCATCCCCTTCTCGGTGGTCTCTTTTTTAAGGACATAATGACGACCACATCTACAAGCCAAGTTTATTGCCCTCAGCTGAACTTCCATTCCTCCTACAAAGTGCCAAATACCCTCTTCCCCACTTTTCACAAAGCACATTGGTATTGGGCCATACCAGGCAGCTAAATGGGAACTGTGCTGCCCACTTCCACTTTGATTTCCAGACTTCTCACCCTCTCCGGGGCTGGGAGTATCGGACCTGGTGATCTTGCTCAGGTGCCAAAGGCTGAACTGCCTGAATTCTTTTTGTACCAGAGAAACCCTGGAGGCCTGCCTCCCAGGGGTATTTTTGGAGGGGGGTGAGTGGATGGGAAGGGAGGGAGGGAGAGGGATATGCTCTGTATAATTTATTTTGCTAAACTGATGCTTCCGGGATCACTTTCCCGAATAAAAGGTGTTCTATAAAAAAAAAAATACAATAGATACTCCTATTGCATTTTTCTAGTATTTTTACCATCTTACTTGCTTCTGTGAGTATAAAAGCAAAAATTAAAATTACTGGATGAATTTCATAAAAATAGCATCCCTATCATGAAAGCAAAATATTTGATGATTCACATATTTGATTTAAATCAGATAGTCAAGAAGCATTAATTACTTGTTATGTGCCAGACCTATGTTAAGTGGTAGGGATACAAAGGAAGGTAAAATCATTGTTTCTGCCTTCAAGGAGCTCACATTCTGATGAAAGAATCAAATAATTATACTGGGAAATACTTCTTGCAGAATACTGAGCTGAGTCTTGAAGGAAGGCAGGGAAGAGAATAGGTGAAGGTGAGGACAGAGGGCATCCTAGACATAGGGGACAGCCATCGTAAAGGCATAAAAATGGGAGATGGATTGGCAAGCATGAGAAACTAAAAAAGGCAAGTGTAACTGCATTATGGACTGTATAGAGAGAAGTAAAGTATAAGAAGAGTGGAATGTAAGAAGGGTCCAGGTTGTTGGTTTTAAATGCTAGTGGAGAATATAAGTTTTGCTCATGGAAGTAACAAGGTACGACCAAAGTTTATTGAGTAGGGAGGTGACATGGTCAGTTTGTGCTTTAGGAAAATCACTTGATCAACTAAGTGGAAGATGGAGTGGAGGATATTGGAAGCAGGTTATTGTAATTGTCTAGACAAGAAGAAATGAAGGCTTTAATCAAGGTGGGGGTTGTGTTATAGACAGAAGACACATATGAGAGATGTTGTAATGGTAGAAATGACAATTGGATTGTGAGGTGTTAGTAAAGAGTCAAGGATGACAAGATTATAGACTTGGATTACTAGGATAGTGGTTCTCTTGGCAATAATAGGAAGGTTCAGAAGAGGGAATGGTGTTGGAGGACAGATAAAGAGTACTGTTTGGGCCATGTTACACTTGAAATATAGATTGGTGATATGGGACTGGAGCTCAGGAGAGAAACTAGGGCCAGATATACAGCGTATCTCAAAAGTTTTCATGCAGTTTTAAGCTTTAACACCCCAAAACTGTGCTAAGATTTTTGGGATAACCTGAATAGATTGGGAATTATCTCCATAAAGATGACAATTGAATTCATGGAGTTGATGAGATGACAGAGAATATAGAAAGAGAAGAGAAGAGAGTTGGGGATAAATCTTATGGGACATCCATTATTAGGCATGGCACGCATGAAGATCTAGCAAAGACAAGTGCCAGGATCCAAAGGAAGAGAGAGAGGAAAGAGCAGTATCCCAAAAACATAAAGAAGTGTGAGTATTCGGGAGGTGATTAACAACAGCGTCAAAGGCTGTAGAAAGATCATGAAGAAAGATGCTTAAGGAAAGGTTACAATGAGTGATTGAGAGATCATTTGCAGTTTTGAAAATGAGAGTTGTCCAAATGCTAATTCAAAGAACTGAAACAGGGAAGAATCATAGAGTGCTTAGAGCGGCCCTTGACTTAGACCGTTTGGACACTATCTACATGTGACGTTCTATTGCCTGCTGTAGTTCTGCTGATGCTCCAGGACCTCCTGCCCCAAGTCTTGGTGAGAGATGCAGAAAGGAGATTCTAGCCACAAACCCTTCACATCACATCACACACACACACACACACACACACACACACACCACACGCACACTTTATCTCCTCTAGCCACCTAAACATAGTATTGTGTGAAAACAACACTGCCTTAGAGAATCAAAAGACCTACATTCAGGTTCTGGCGATGGCATGTGACTAGCTTTGTGATACTGGGCAAGTCACAAGGTCCCCAAGATTCAGTTTCTTCAACTGTAATATAGGATAATCATATTTGCACAATCTACCATGATTGTTGTGAGAAAGATACCTTATAAACTCTAAGCTGGCTATAAATGTAAGTTTTCGTTATCACTGAAACTGTTCTCTCAGAATTAACAATGATATTTTAATTGGAGGTCTTTTCTCAGTCCCACTCCTTAACCTGTCTGCTGTGATAGACACAGCTGAAAACTTTCTCTTCCTAGATGTCCTCTCCTCTGGATTTCTTGACACTCTTCTTTCCTGGTATCTGAATGATCCTTCTCAAGCTCCTTCACAGGTTCATCATCCCCATCACACTATGTTCTCCAAGGTTTTGTCTTGGGCCCCTCTTTTCTTCTCCCTCTATTCTCTCTCACTCTCTGTAACTCTCTAACCTCTGCTTGAAGATGTCTAGTAATGGGACACTCATCACTTCTGGAATAGCACATTCCACTTTGAAATAACTTTAATGGTTACGTAGATTTTCTTTATATCATACCAAAATCTACTTCTCTGCCACTACTTCTCTTTGATCTTAGTTATTCCCACTCTGACTAAGGAGCAAAAACACAATATTTCTAACACAAAGCCCTTCAACCATTCGTAGATAGCTCCCATGAAACATCTTCTTTTCTATAACTTGTCCTCATATGGCATGATTTTAAGCATCCTTATCAATTCTATTTACGTTCCTCTGCAAATGCATTAGTTTTTCAATGGCCTTCCTAAAAAGAGGGTGCCTGGCACTAGACAAAATGTCCTTCCATTCACTGTACAACAAGGAAATTGATCAGGGAAAAATTAATCAAATAAAAAAATCTTACCTTTTGCTAAGCAGAATCTCTAAACCCTCTTCCCTAACTTTCATTAACAGAAAACTCAATACATGCATTACAGGTATAATTAAAGGAACAACCCTATCTGCTGGACTGGGAGCTATCTTCTACAACAATTGACTATGTGCTTTGGTCCCTTTCTGTGGTACATCCGCTCTGGTCCTTTGATATAGGGCATATACCTTGTTAAGATGACATACCAACTCCTGATTGGTCACCATGGATGGGGAGATTCCCTGATGATAACTGATCAGAGTTAAGAAAAGCTATTCACTTGATAGGCTGTAAGAGAGTTGAGAAGAAATTATTTCAGTCTTCTTTGGACACTACTGCTTTTGGGACTTCCAAATATTTCAAATTTCAATTTTCAAATTTCAAATTCCTTGAATTTCCAGCAGTGGAATAGAAATTTCTCTTCCATTTCCCCCTAACATCAATGGCAGCTACAAACACTTCAAAGTAAGAATATTATTTGGCAAGTTGAGTCTGAGTTTTTGGCTGCCCTTTTGTTTTATATTCCTTGAGTACAAGTCATCATCCAGAGATCCCAATTAATTTATATTTCCAGCCCTGGAAGTAAACTTGTAAGTTCAAGAAGTCAAGAGTTTCTGAGCAAGACGAAGGCTGTGTCTACATCATTCTAATAACAATATAATAGATTATATTAAACATTTTGCATTTGTGATTTCAAGGTTGCAATTGAAAAGTAGCATGTTGAATTATGTAATGGGTATATAGTGTGTCACTGTGTTGTTGTTTTCTATGTAGATTATGTATGTCCAAATGTGTCTCTCTAGATATAGCTTACAGGGGAGCAAGGACAGGCATTTCAAGCATTTCCTTCCCCTATCTTTCTCCAAAGAGGACTGTGATTCCTACCAGAATGGGAAGAAGGAGATTAGAGATAGAAGGTGGCAACTCTGCCATCTTTGTGTGTCAGGCTAGAATTATATCTATGTACTCTTTTAAATATTACTAATTTAAATAAGTAGTAACTTTTAGGATCAGACTAAATTCCTAATCATTGTTCCTTAATGGGGAAAGAACTTACCAAACTTTATATCCAAGACTCCACCCCCTTCCTACCAGATGCCATAGCAAATATCAAAGAAACTCATTTATCCAAGTTGAGAGCAAAACAGAAATTAAAAAAAGTACGCAAATGAGAATATATACTGCACAGTACAGACCGAATGAGCTCTCCCTTTGGGAATGAGATAACTGAACTTAACTAAGAGAAAGAGTCCCAGATCTTCCCCCAAAGGAGATATCCCCCCAAAGTCTCTGGTATAGCAAGTTGGGGAGAGGGGCATGATAGAGACTGTTTCTCTATATGACAGCTTCTTTCTGAGTTTTTTCCTCCCTTCAACAACATGAAGAGAGGTTGGAATATCACATCTTCTTATTGAAGCTGGAAGCCAGAAGAATCAGGATTTCTCTTCTCTCCTCTCTCAACTCTGGCCTGCCTCTCATGCAGGATTGGGATATTCAATAATCAATCTCCATCAATGAGGGGAGAATTCCATAAATTGGCCCTTTGAGCCAAGGTTGCACTTATAAGTACAGTTTATAAACTTATCATATTCAGAAATAACACACACATATACATATATATATATATATATATATATATATATATATATGTACGTATAAACTACACCTGAAAGGGAAACTATTATACTTCAGAAATATAACTACATTAGGGAAGCATTTTCCTATCCAGTAGATTTGGAAAAGTGATGAAAAGTATAAACAACGTAGAGTAATACCTTTTAGGGCAAATACATTCACACCAAAATCTACAAAGGTATGTTTTATTTAGTAGATAAAATTAATTCTTTCCCCCCCAAATTTAGTCTAAATTCAAATGAAGTGTATATTACAATCATAAAATCAGAATCTTGGAATTTCCTGAGATCATAGATTTAGAGTTGGACGTGACTTTAGAGGTCATCTGTTCAATTTCATTATTTTTCAGATGAGGAAACTCAGACTCAGAAAGGTGACACATGCTGTAGGGTAGAGTCAGAATTCAAACTTAGGATTTCTGACTTCAGCATTCAGCATTCTTCCCCTTCTACCACATTGCCTCCAGTGGGAAGGGACCCTGAAAGGTCATATGGTCCATACAATCCTGCCTAAATCATGAATCCCCTCTACAATATCAGCAGATAGGAGGTCGTTCAACTTTAGTTTAAGGACTTCCAGAGATAGGGAAGTTGCCATTTTCCAAGGAATTCCATTCTACTTGTAGACAGCTCTGTTATGATGTTTTTCTTTGTATATTTGCATATTTATGCCAATATTAATTGCCACATGAATTTGCATAATTTCTCTCCTTTTCAGAGATAGTTTTTAAGTTTGGTGTTAACATGGGGGATTAAATTATGTGGTAAGATTACTCTGAAAGTGAACCACTGGCAACTGATGCGGGGTGGGGCACAATTTCCTCTTCCACATTCTGTATAGATTTATCAGTGCCAGCAATCACTTGGATAATCAGAATCTCAAAAGGAAATGTTAGCTATTGGTTGGGAGCAATGTGGTACAGTGAGAAAAGCACTGAAAAGACTGGGATTCTAATACTAGATATGTCACTAATCAGCTGTGTGACCTCGGTCAAGTCATTTAACCATAGTTTCCTTATTTGTAAAATGAGGTTTTCTGGGTCCAAAATTACATTAAATGTAAAAGGATTATACTTTGAACACAGCATTTTGACTAGTCACCTATGAACCATTCTGCCCTTATGAAAGCCTACTACATTGCTTCATTGTCAATAGAGATAGCTTTGAGTCCTCAAAAGCTATGCCAATGTTCTTTCTCAGGCAAGTTCTCCAAGGTGGAAAGACTGAGTATAAGATTCGAGGTGAATTATAAGTCTTCTGCCTGAGATAACTAAGTTTGGAAAACTCACTTCTCATTGTCCACAGCACAATGAATGTTTTGATTAAGGCAATTCTCATAGTAGGATTGCCTGCAAGTTATAGTAGGATTGCTGTCTATGTTGGTAGAAGTTCCCATACTAATGAAATTATAGAATTTTGAGGTACTTTCTGGACAAGCCCAGGTTTGTACAAGATGTAGTTAAGACTTTAGATCCAGGATTGTATAAAATACCAAGCAGCATAGAGTATTGAGAACTGGACTCAGACCAGGAAGAACTGGGTCCAGTTCTTGCCTCTGAAACTTACTGGTTGTGTGATCCTGGACAAGTCACAACCTCTGAAGATGATTCTCTGAAAAGTTCCAGAAAAAGTGGTAACCTGCTATGGCATAAAGGGAATTTCTTCATGTCAATAAAATAACAGGTCTATGCTCTTCTAAAGAAAAGAAAACATTCCTTTCTCATTGTAGAGGGGGACGCAACAACAAAATGAAAAACTAAGGAGCATCTCATTTGGTCCCTTGTCTTGATCTCATCTTAAATAAATAGCTTTTTTTTGTCCTCTCTCCACACTCCGTGCCATACACTCCTCAAAAAATTTCAAATATATCTTTGCCATACATTCAAATTTTCAGGAAAGCTGATAGAAAATAATCTCTAGTGGATCATTAGTTATCAGCTAGCATTGTACTTGGCACATATTAAGCAAACACATTAAGTAAACATATTAAGCAAAATTAAGTAACAAAAAGCTTTATTGTTTAATTCAGACCTGTACAACTTGTAAACTTCCTCCAGCCCTAGATGTGTTAGACTAGAGACAGATTGATGATGGTTGTGGGTCACGTGACAAACAGGAGAGTTCGAAGTGACAACCCTACATTTTTCTTGAGCTACCAGAAATCCTTTATCAGCCCTCTGTTGTGCAGGCCTGTTTTAACTGATTGATCACAGACTCATAAGGAAGGGGACCATGGAGGTCATCTAGTCTAATGCCTTCATTTTACAAGTGAGAAAACTGAGGCCCAGAGAAGTTAAATGACTTGCCCCAAATCAGACAAGTGGTAGGTGGTACTTTCAGCATTCAAAATCTGGTTCTTTTATCCCAAACCTAATTCTTTCACCACTGTGATATGTTTGTGAAAGACCTGTAATGGAAATATCAAATTTTTCCCCAAAATCGTCAAAAAGAAAATTAAACTTCTTGGAAATCGCAGGGTGAGCATTGCCAAAATTTGGTTCAATAGAAGTCTAAGTATTTGGCAAGTGGAGTCCTGGCTGCTGATAGCGTGGTTGGGGGTGGGATGAAGGGCTAAGCCAAGAGAAAAAATATATTTGAGGACTTAGCACCTACATTATTTCACTTCAGTAATACAGCTGCTTTTTGGAAGTATTTTGCCTTTTAAGTAGTTTTAGAAATTAAATGAAAAATTTTAGGGTAAAGGGAACAGGCAAAGAGATTTCTACAAATCAATTATGATATCCTTTACTTCAAATATTTAGGCTAGGGATACACATAGACGAAGAAAAAAAACAACTGATCTAAATAAACTTCTTTTCTGTGAAAAACTAAGTTATCTCAGGGACCATGTAAATAAAAGCCTTCATTAGAAGATTATATGCTCAAAAACCACAGAAATGTTTCCCAGTGTAAAATATAATTTACTTTAAATTGAAGGAACCAGAAAAAAAGACCTAATTAACCATATTTGGATTATCCAGTATTTTATTAAAGAATAATAATGCAGTTATATAGCAAACAATGGATTCTTTGAATTATACACTGTTTTGACCAAATAGATATCAGTTAATAGATATCAGATTTATTGTATACAGATTAGCTTATTTCTGAACAGTGTGATTTTCTAAGGAACTTCAGGTGAAGTTATCCAGATAATAAACACATGTACAAACTACATAAGGCAAAAAAGTGCATTATTTTCAGATGAGTGATATTCTTCAAAGAAGAGGGAAGAAATACCAATGTAAAAATTGGAGGAAGGAAGAGGCTAGGTGATAGATTGGAGCAACATAGCTGGTTTGTTGATGAGGGAACTCCTGAATATTGAGTCCTTGTAACTCACTTGATGAAATTTCAGGATGTAGAGATAGTTAACAGAGAAAATGAAACTCTACTTGGCCCTTTCAGACTTAAAGCAGTCCTATTTACAGATTGTAAAGGGCATTAAAACTTGAATAGTTCATACCTTTATGAAATTAATGGTGTAAAAACTAGAAATGACCCATTTGCACCTTGTAGTGGCTTCAAAACTTTCAGACTTTGATGAACCAGTATAAAGGAAATAAAGTCAACAAAGTATAAGGTGCAAAGCACTGTGTTAAATGATACTTCTTTACTTGATGGAATGTTAGGGTGGCTAACCACTATCTGGGTGAAGAAGTACCCCTACCACTGGTGACCTTTAAAACTATGGGCAGACTCGGCAGAGAGAATCATGTATTTCTGGCAAGAGAGTTGACAGAAGAGCTGTTATGGGAGAAGAACCCCCTCCTGCCCTGTACCTCTCCCAGAATGGGGGAGGGAGAAGGGTAAGAAAGGGAGAATGAGAATTTTCCTCTCTCACTGCCCCACTCCAATTCAGCAATAGCATCTTGTTCCTTTGGAGCAATTTGCCTGGTAGAAAGGAAAGTTCAATAAAGCAACCTGCATACGGCTACCCCAAGAAGAAAAAAAGACATCCTGTAGTGCTAGAGGTGCGAATTGCCTTGGCTATTTATGTTCTCTTAGTATGTGTGCCTCTCCACTTGTGAACTCTCTGGGTCCACTTTTCCCACTGATATTAAGTATATTTGTGGGAGAGTAGACAAAAAGGGTACGGGGGAGATGTTGTATTGATATTCTTTTATTATGTCCCATCAGGAAACGCCTTTGCTTTGAGCTAATTCTATCAACTGGTTGACCATTAGAAGTGAATGCATCTCCAGCTTGAGAGCTATAGTTTTAGTAGTATAGACCCACAATACACTTTGAACCTGATGTAGTGGTTCCGCAAAGGACTCACCCTAGAGTTGTGAGTAGGGTGTGGGGGAGGTAATCTAGAAAAGGGCATTAGAGCAGAGTAAACAAAAAAAAATGAGACAGGAAATAGCTACAAATTTATTTTAAAAAATCATTCAAATTCAAACTTTTTAGATGATATTTTGTTTTTGGTGCTTTAATTTTGGGGTGATTTCAGAAGTAGGTTTTCTTTATTATAATAAAACCTTACTAAGTCCTATGTACTATACACCTTCCCCTAAAAATAAACTTTTTTAAAATTTAAAATATTAATTGAAAGCTGAGATAATCTTAATAATATTTTTCCCCTTTCCATTACTGTACTTAGTATAGAACCTCTTGAAACAAAGAAACATCTATGTAGGGGTGGCTCAGAGGCAGCAAAGGATACTATTTACATACAGGGTGTTTTGTGTACATGCAAAACATCCACCATATATAAATAATTCCTGGGGTTACAGTCCAGCTAAATGCTGTCTAAAAACTCTAGGGCTAATATCATTAACCACAGTTACTCGCAACACATGTTAAGCCTTATGCTTAGCAGCTGAAAAACCAAGATGTCAATTTTTGGTGTTTAGATTAGTTTTATGTGACAACTGTTAGCTACTGCTGGTCTTTGTGCTTAGATTCGGCAGCAGCTGTGACCTGCAGGTGAGGCTCCTGTGGGTTAACTGATCAACCTCCCTGCCCTTCAGATGCCATAGTCTTTAGACTCCTTTTGCATAAAGTATATTAGAATTTATAACAGGTATTCTGACAATGCAGCACCTGCTTAGGGTCCCCACATGAAAATCATCAGGCAGCACAGGGCACCTGTTGGAGCCAAGTGCTGTCTTGTGAGGAATCAGCCATCGTTAGTTGGAAATTGCCGCTCATTAACTATTCTTCAGACATCTGCCACTACTTGATAACAAACTTTATTAAAAAATATTTTGCTTCTACTGCTACCACTTTCAGTTTCATTAGAGGTAATTCTGAGGATAATGAGGCAAATGGCAACAGAAAGATTTATTTTTTCATTTGAATAAATAATGATATTTTTTCCATGTGAGAGACACTATTCTAGGCTCAATGGGGGATATCACAATGTATAAAACATAATCTCTGGCCAACAGGACCGTTAAAATTTAAAAGAGAGCTGAGCCATAAGACATGAATACAAATGACTAGAAGTACTTATAGCATGTTTCTTCTAAGTTAACATAGATAACAAATATTCTAGGAAAGGAATGACTTCCAATTCTCTTATCTGTAGTTTCTGGAGTCTTTTGTGTTTTCATTAATTCTTGTTCTTTTATCAGTTGTAGCAAAACATGGGGATTTAATAAATACCTGTTCCCAGAATCGTAGGCTTGGAGATGAAATGGGATTACAGCAGCCATCAGTATAAACCAAGCCTACTACAACATATGCTCCAGGTGGTCTCCCAGTCTCTGCTTGAACGCTTCCAATGAAGGTGAACCCAGTACTTTTAGGGGCAGCCCAGGGTATTTACGGATAGCTCTAATTGTATGAAAGTGTTTCCTGATGTAAATCCTAAATCTGCCTCCTTGACAAATTTGCTGATTTGGATGGGTTGCCACAGAGCCAACTGCTACAGTCAATTTTCTCTATTTTTCTGGAGTTAACTTCAGGGGAGATGGCAATAAGATTCCTGCAGAAGTCATCTTCTCACTCTCTCCCTTTTTCCTTTCCTTTACCTTTTATGGTGCCAGGCAAGACATGCCTTAGATAAGATTATGAATTGTTTGTTTTTAAAGCTCTGATTAATTATCCCCCCTCCCATTGGGGTTTAGTTTCCTTCCAGCTGTCTGAGGCTACCACTATGGTAGCCCTACCAACGTATACCCACATCAGGAATTGCTTCTTTTATATTTTTACCTTTTCTCTCTTCTCTTCTCCCAGGTAGAAACATAACTGTCTTATATCCTATCCACCAGTTGGCACAGTGGTTAGAATCCCAAGGCTGGAGTTAGGAAGATTTGAATTCAAATTGGAGCTCTCTTACTAGCTGGTCACTTAACTAGCAAGTCACTTAACTTCTATTTACCCAAGTTTCTTTGTCTGAAAAATGGGGAGAATAATAGCACCTACTTCCCAGGAGGGTTGTGAGAATCAAATGAGATAATAATTGTAAACTATTTAGCATAGTGCCTGGCACATAGTAAGCATCATAGAAATGTTAACTTTTTATTTTATCATTATTATTACAAGGTGATACATAAATGATCTAATACATAATCCATATTCATGATAATATTAATTAATGGAAAAAGCAAGCCTTCATCTTCCCATACAACATGTGTGAAAGGAAGATGAGAACTTTATTTTGAGGCAGAAATAACAGCAGAGAACTTACTGTTCATGCCTCTCCCCACCTACCCCACCAGTATTTTTGTGCTTCCTTAAGCCTTATTAAATCATCAAAATAACTTTTCTTGGCAGTTCATTTTGAGAATCAAAAGGACTAACAAAAAGGAGTTTATTTACTTGACCCTAGTCTCAGGGAACCCTAGTCCTACATTCCCTCTGTGGAGAAGAATAAGGACCTTACATCAGGTGCCGAAGTGTTCTCTTTGGCAGCCTACGTGGAACTGGGATAAAAGTGCAAAAGATGAATCAAAGAACAAAATAAATAGCCTCTAGGCACATGGCTCCGGAGGTCTAACCTTAAGAAAATAATATTTGTCTGGGGATTGAGATCCGAGTGGTCTGAAGCTAAAAGAATATTAAACCATAGTCCCCAGGCAGATATCCTGAGTCAGTCTAGCACTAAGAGAAATGACCAAAAACAGAAGAGGCAACAGAATTTTGAGGATTGATGACAAAATCAAGGTTTCCACGCACAGTGAAGACTGTGGCAGTGGAGCTCTGGATGACTGACAGATCAGCAGAGGGGGAGTCGCACCCAGTGAAGTTCCAGAGATGTATGAACAGTAAACAATGGCAGCTTTCCCTCCAAGGAACTGCAGTTATATTCCCTTTTCTTTTGGGGTAGGGTGGAAAAAGGAGATGCTTTCCATAGGTTTAGGAGGAATTAAGAAAGGTAATTTACTATGATTTTTCCATTAGTTGTGTTCTGTTACTATTATTGAATTAAATGCGTATTATTTATCTTCTATTGATTAGTCTGATTTTTGGGTAGAGTCTATATTCTATCGTATCCTCTATAGCAATTATTGCACAATTTTTCTTCTCTCCAAAAACACCCTTTTAGCACTTACTCTTTGCTTTCTTCCTCTCAGCAGAGGACCTTGCCTCCGACGTTATTGAGAAAAGGGGCTATGTAACTCTGCCTCTTCTCTCCTACTCCGTACCTGCAAATCCCTCTTTATAATTTCTCACTCTTCATTCCTTTGCTCCTATCTGTGATGAAAGATGACCCTTTTCCATGACAAGACTAAATCCTTCACTTTTGATCTTCTCCTAACTCCTCTGGGAGCTTATTCTCTTGATCATTCTCTCTCTTAATCTCATATTTAATTTTTTCTTATGCATTGGTTGTGACCTTGCCTTATACAAACATGCCTAAATCATCCTAGCCTTAGAAAACCTTCACTTGTCCCTGCAAGCTGTCATGTTATAATTCTTCTCCCTTTTGGTCAAACTCTTAAAAGGGATGTCTGCACACTTGCCTCCTTATTTTCCATTTAAATCCTTTGTAATCTGAATTGTAAATCTACAATTTCACTGAAACTGCTTTCTTAAAGCTTGCTGACAATCTTTTAATTGCTAAATGCAATGACCTTTACTTAGTCATTTTACTTGATGGCTCTGTAGCTTTTGATACTGTTAATCAACCCTTCCTCTGGACTTTCTCTCTTCCCATGGCTTACATAATGCTTTTCTAGCTTTGTTTTCCTAACTACCTGATGGAGTATACTTTATTAGACTGTCTTCTTTCTACTTCCCAATCATGGATATCTCCTACAATTCTGTCTTGAGCACTCTTCTTTTCTCTACACTTTTTTCAGGGATGATCCCATCAGCTCCCACAGCTTTAATTATTTCCTTTATGCAGACATGTCCTAAATCTCTATGTCCAATCCTGATTGACCCCTTGAACTCCAGTTCCATATTACCAATTCCCCGTTAGACAACTTTCTCTAAATGTCCTGCCAGTATCTCAAACTCAACACATTATAAAAGAACTCAAAATTTCTCTCAAACGTGTACCTTTTCCAAATTTCGTTATTTCTGTTGAGAGTATCACCATTCTTCCAATCACTTGAATCATAATTTTGGATTCATCTTTGACTTTTTAATAGTCTTAAATATACACTCTGATTTTTAATATTCTCAGAGAAACATTAATCCCTATCCTCAAGTCCAATCAATTACCAGTTCTTGATGATTCTACCTCCATAGCATCTCTCATACTTGTTCCCTTCTCTCCACCTACTTAGTTCAGGTCCTTCTTTTATCTGGCCTGGAATTATTACAACAGCTTCTTAATTGGTCTTCTAGTCTCTCCCCTCCCCAATCCATCTCCCACATACTTGCCAAATTGATATTCTTAAAACAAACATGTAATCATATTATTCACTAGCTCAAATGTTGTAAGTGGTTTCTTATAGCCTATTAGATAAAATACACAATCTTTACCTGACTCCCCATCCCTGCCTGGAATGCTCCTCTCCTCTCATCTCTGTCTCCTGGCTTCTCTGAAGTCCTGACTAAAATTTCACCTTCTATTGCAAAACTTACCCTATTCGTCTTAATGCTAGAGCCTTCCTTCTGTTGATTCTCTATTTATCCTGTATGTAGCTTGTTTATATGTATAAATACATTTATTTACTTAGTTATATACATGTTTTCTCTCCCATCAGATAAGAACTCTTTTTTGCCTTTCTTTGTGTCACTAGAGTTTAGCACAGTGCCTGTCACATAGTATTTAAATGCTTATTGACTGACTGAAATGCTCCCTATTGATTATAATATTATTTCATTGGATCAGCAAAAGATATATTTAATATTTCTTATTTTATGTATTTGTTCATGAATTTTTATGCCCTGGTTACTAACACATGACTGATTTTTTGCAAAGTTATGTACCTCTGAAAAAAATATATATGTATATATTCTTTTGTATTCCCAGTCAGAAATCACCAAAGACTTTTAACTATCATACTTAACTTCTCTAAATTCTATTCAGATCCTTAAATTTTTCCATATTTATATTTTTTTAGATCTGAAAGGGGAGTTTTAAGACCTCCAATAATTATAATTTTGCTATCTATTTCTCCCTATAGTTTTATTCACTTTTCTTTGTGTACCAAGATGCTATGCTATTTGGTGTGTATAACTATTAGTAGTATAATTAGGTACTAATAGTAATTCATTACTTAGAATGTCTTGAAGCATGTTATTCCCCTGTTTATCTCTTTTAACCTGTTTTTATTGTTGCCTTCCCTGAGAACATAACTGCTATTCCTGCTTTTTGAAATTCACTGCTGCATAACAAATTCTGCTCTAGTTCCACATCTTAACTCTGTAGGAATGTTTCAGGCATGTTTCTTGTAAACAACGTAGTTTTGTATTCTCCTTCTTAATTTTTTTAGCTACCCTTCTTCATTTTTTAGGTGAGCTTATGCCATTCAGTTTCACTGTTATGATTGTCAGTTGTGTATTTCCTTCCATCAAAACCTCTTAAAGTTTTTCTGTTTTCTTCTCGTTTCTCACTTTAGAATAAAAAAGGAAGAGTGAGGATGGGAAAAAAAGAACCTGATAAACACTATTAATCTATGGAAGTGGTTATTTATACTCTTCTGTTCCTCCTCTCTTCAACAAATCCATATTCTGAACTCCAGTTTCTATGCTTTCTTTCTCTCTAATTATTCTTTATGATCATAACTCCAAAGTTAAAGTTTGATTTTTCTCTCACAAGATCTAGCCTTCCTTTTTTACCCCTTTCCTCACTGATTTTAATGAATTTCTATACCGAACTCTATGTATGTGTTCAACTCTCCTTTCTCTCCTTGTCTCAGATAGGAGTGAGGTTCATTAATTACTCACTTTTGCCATTCTTTATATACTCTTCTTCTCCGGTACCCTATTTATGTGAAATAGTAAGTTCATTCTTCTTTGTAATTTCTTCTCTAGTATATTTCTTTTCCCCTCCCTTTTCTTTATACTCTTAAAGCCAATGAAGCAGAAAAACACAACAAAATCCACAATCATAGTCCTGTATTTGTCTTATTTAACTCCTGTGAACATTAGTATTAGATATTAATATTCTGAAATGACCATGCCTTTACTTTGCTCAAATATCCCTATTAGAAAGTAATTAATTCATCATAATTTAGCTCTTCCCAACTGGCTAAATATGCTTACTTTTCTAAATTGTTGTAGACTCCCTTGCATTTCAAAATGTCCATTCAGTTCTGGTCTTTTTTTTTTTTTTAATCAGGAATACTTAAAACTTCTCTACTTTATTACAAATTCATTTTTTCCCCTGAAGAATTATTTTTTAGGGTAATTAGGGTAAATTTTTAGGGTAAATTCAGTTTTTAGGGTAAATTATTTTTGTTGTATTTATCTTTTGCATTTTGGAATTTTGTATTCATTATTTTCTCTCCTTTGTAGTAGTTGCTTGATACCAAATTTTATGTGATCCTGTCTGTGACTTGTTACTACTTGAACTACTTGCATTCTTTTTTTCTTTTCTGTTTGTTATATTTCTCCTTTGATTTGGTTGCTCTGAATTTTGTCTATGATGTTCCTGGATGTTTTCAGTTTGGATTTTATTTCAGGAGGTAATTGGTAGATTATTTCTTTTACTTTTCTTCTTTTACTTTTTTCTCATGCGTTTGATAGATATGCACAGTTTCTTTTACTTTTTTTTTGAAATATGGCATTTTAATTTTTTTGGCTTGTTTATGAATTTTAGGGAATCTGACGATTCTCAAATTATCTCCCCTTAATCTATTTTCCAGGTCATTTTAAAAAAAGTAGTTATCTTATGTTTCCTTCTATGTTTTCAGTCTTTTAAGTTTGTTCTAATATTTCTTGTATTATGGAGTCACTGAATTTTGTTTGCATCATTATAATTTTCAACGAGTCCACTACTTGAGTAAAGATTTCCACTTTTTGTTCTATGATATTTACTTACCTTCAAATTATTTCTCCCAGCTCTCTTATTCCACCAATAATTTAATTTTTCATCTCTTGCTTCATCGATTATAGCCACTTTTAGAGAATTTGTTCTAAACCATTTTTTCTACTTATAATTATTAGAGTTACTTTCTTTCCTTGAGCATTTCTTGATTCAATGTATGAGTTTATTGTTTTCAGTGTTTTCTTACGTTTACTAATATGTCCAACTTCAGTTCCTGGTTGTAACCTTGGGCCAAAGCCAGGTTTCCTTGTCCCGTAGTCCCCCCAGGTTGTCTTGGATTGGCTAGTTAGGCCAAGTTTCTTGACAATAGAGACTATTTTGTTTATGTTTCTAGACCTACAATACCCTGAACATAGATAGAAGTTGAGATACTATTCTTGATGGGGCTTGAGCTACATTTACATTTCCTTTCCAACAGGTTAAAATTGAGCATAGAGTAGAGGCCTTTAGGGAGTGTGGGAGATTCCCAATCCCTGAAATAAACATTTTTAACATGATCTTAAAGAGAAAACCTTTGTTGTCAAACTCCAGAGAATAGTTCTAATGGTGGGAATTCCAGGCTATTTTTGGGGGTTTTTTAGAATTATCAAGACCCTAAATTACACTACACAGTTTGGCTCTGGTCATAGACTTTATTCTGTTCTGAGCCTCTCCCATTGCTAGTGTCTCCTCTTAAATATACACACACACATATAAATAGTGTGTGTGTGTATACACACATATATCACACATATGCACACACTCATTATTATATACCTATACATGAAGGGGCAGCTAGGTGGTGCAGTGGATAGAGCACCAGTGCAGGAGTCAGGAGGACCTGAGTTCAAATCTCACCTCAGACACTTGATACTCACTAGCTGTGTGACCTTGGGCAAGTCACTTAACCCCAATTGCCTCATCCTGGGTCATCTCCAGTCATCCTGATGAATATCTGTTCAGCGAATTCAGATGGCTCTGGAGAAGTGAGGCTGGTGACCCGCACAGCCCTCCCTCACTCAAAACAAAGTCAAGTGCAAGTCATGTCATCATTTCTCCGATGTCATGGTCTTCTTCAGCAATGAAGGATGAACACACATATAAAATTGTGTGTGTGTGTGTGTTATCTTCAGATGGAATATAAATATAAATTCCTTGGGGGAGGAGAAGCTGTTTACTTTTTTTAGTTTGTATCTTCATTACTGAGCACAATCCTTAACTTATAGTAGATGGACAATGAAATACTTGTTGATTAGTTACCGTGGCCAGTTAATTTTACTATGATATAGATTGAACTTCTTTCTCTGGTCAGTCATCTTGCAATTACAAATCATTGCAAACCCATCACAACTATGGAAAAATAAGAGGGCTATTACAATAAACAGCTACAATACATCCTCAACTGATGATAAGTCAACAGTATAATTCCTGCATGTGAATGGGAGAACTTTTAAACATGTTGGATTGGGTTGATTATAATTTTATTGACAATTTTCTTGTTTTCCATTTAGTTCTATGAGTTGTCTTGCTCTCTTTTCATTCTTATACTGTTTTATATTCAGTTCTAATTTAGATTCAAAATATAAAAATTTTATAAGATGATATCTGATTATAACTAGTAAATTAAAATCAGAGAAAACTCAGTGTAACAGAGATGTCATATATCCCAGTTAGTTCAACTTAATTTCATTTCAAGCTGAATAAGTACATTGGGGATTGGAATGGAGAAGGACATTTTGTCTTTCCTCACTCCAGAGCATCTGGAGTTAATATCAACAAAAGCAAACATAATTTTTTAAAGTCTACTTTTTTTTATAAAGTTTTTAAAGTCAACATGCGAATGCTATTTCTGACTCTGGGTAACCACAAATGACACATAAACTTATGAGTCCCAAACTATTTTGCCCTGCCTTAAGCTTACTCTGTAAAGCATTTGAAAACTTTGTAATTGTGCAAAGAGTGTCTAAAAAGCAATGCAAGTAGGAAGGGAATGCCGCATTTCAAACTCATTGCTGTTTGATATTATACTCAACTCTTCAGATTTTATCATTTAAAAATGAGCTTTCCTTTAAGTCTGTCAGAGTGTTTTCTATTTCGTATTGTATTAATGTGGGGTCTAGAGAGTAGGAACTGTTTCCTTCTAATGATTCTTAGAGAATTAAGTACCTCTCAGTCATGACATTATCAGTAATCATTTCTAAAATGAGTTGTCTGAAGAGGATCTACTGACAACTCAATTTTTCAGAGCTACAGAGACTAGTAAAGGGAGTTATGATACATGGAATCAAATTGTGAAGGGTCCTCTGACTGAATTCAACTGATTTAAATTGTGGCAATTCTAAAGGCATATAAGCTCTCTGTATAAATATATGTTTAAACCCATGCAACATGTTGATGAGTGCTATCTGGAAAAGGTTTTTACATTCTCAAAGATCCACACAAGACATACACACACACACACACGTAGATACATATAGATATGTATACACATGTACGCACATACACAAATGTAGTAATTTTATTACTGTTGTGTCATTGACCAACAACAGTTTTGAAAGGTGCTGTCTAGGTAGATAGCATACTAAAAGCATACACATTAAAATTAAATTATGACATTGATGAAGCTCCATAAAATTCTAGCCTGAAGGTTTTATGAAAGATAATATCCATGAAAGGTTTATGCAGACTAAATAAAGCAAAAAACTTGTGACTACCCATTGAATTTGGAATTAGGAGTACTAAGATGGCTATTTCTAAAAATGTGGTGTTGTTCTTCCATTTCCCAGGAAAATTTTTTTTTTAGAAGTTTATATTCCTTCAAAAGAGGAATACTGTATGTCATTACACAACAAGACATAGCTAGCATGCTGCTGTCCTAGAAACTGCTTCTGGGGAGAAACTACAGGAAATTTTGTACTTTACTTAATTGTTTAATATATATGTAAGAATGAGGACTCAGACATGGCATGATTAGATTTTAAGAAATTGTATATAAGACTTTCTACTTCCTGTAATCAGTTCTTTTATGAGGTTTTAAACTCCTTGGTAGAGTCCAGAAGGGAAAATGGTGACAGGTTAGCTAAATAAGCTAACCATGCCAATGGGGCTTTTAAGTAACTGGGAAAATTTCTGCAGTTACTTAGTTCAGCCTTGGGTCAGTCAAGCAGTGAAGAACTAACTTTAGGTTCAGGAATGCTTTGAGGAGGCATACCCTTGCACCTGTGTCAGAGAGCAGGCAAGGCGGTAGAGAGTAAGCCCAGAGGGGGAGGAGATAATATGCTTTACCACTACTCTATGAATATGCTGTTGGAGAGACTGGATCAGTAGCGGATAACGCATAAGACCAGAAACAGAGAAAGACACTCAGGACAAACATGAACAGACAAACCAGATGTATGTAGAAAGCTAGCCACTCAAAGGAGGAAGTAACTTTAAGGAGTGTGACCCTTTGCATCAGAGAAGAATGCCACTATGGACTCAAGAAAGGATTTTCCAGTAACCAGCAGTTGTGTTTTCCCTTTACCACCCATGTATATTACTACTATTCTAACTTTGTGTCCTCTGTCCTCACAGGTCCTGTACTTGTGGGAAGATGTGTCTCAGAATAAAAGGGAGGGATATTTTTATAATTACAGTTCTTGCTATTCATTGTTAGTGAATCCCTTTTCTAACAGCTAATGGTCTGACTGACTAATTATTAATGGGAAGCGGGAAGCACACTCTTAGAAGCACATGAGCAACAGTACTAGAACGCTAACTTCTTGGCGGGGGCGGGGGGACGGTTAAGCTACATAGGAATTTAAAACATGACCACTAATTTTTCACACCGTTATATATCTATATTGCAAAGACATTAACATATTTCTCTCTTAATTTTTTTCTGAAATGTTGGTCTAATTTTGGCATAAGCATACATTTTTATGTTGCTATTTCAGGCGAGTGTTACCATAGTGTCCATGATGCCTGACTAGAGGAAATGATATTCAGAAGAGAGTGGCGAGGAGCCACGGAGTAAGGAAAATTAGTGGTAGTAAAGTAATTATGTATATAGTCAATAATGGTTAGGTCTTAATCTCTGGACAGCAGTTTGAGGTGGGCAGATCACAGTTTAGTTCTCAACTTTGCTCATGCTTTGTAGCCTGGACAGTTCTGGCCAAATTATAAAGTAAAGGATGTCTTTGGTGTTATCTTCTTTCCCCCCACAGAATCATAGATAGATCATACATTATCAGACCCATTTCACTTTTGAAGAATGGAAAATTATCTAATAAACATAATCACTGTATAACCATGGGGCAAGTCATTTCACTTCTCTAAGACTCAGTTTTTTCACATGTACATGAGAGGGTTATACTAGATGACCCCTAAGTTTTCTTCTAATTCCAAATCTATACTTCTATGATCTAATTCTAGATCTAGTTCATTATTCAACTGCTGTGCTTGTCCAAGATAAACAGATTAGCAGATTAATTCAATAGTCTGTCCATTTTAGCTACGTGTCATAATTGGTCAGCATATTTTTCATATGTTTTATTTTTCCTTATGGATTTCTTTCCTATTACTGTTTTGTAGTATTTAGAAAAGAGGAAGCATGGTTTATTGAAAAGAATTCTGGATGTGAAACCAGAGAACCTATGCCAGTTCCAGCTCTGCTACTTATTTATTTCTTGTGAACAAATCATTTAATTTCCTCAGATGCCAATTTCCTTACCTGTAAAATGAAGGAATTGGAGTATATATTTTCTAAGTTCCTTTGCAATGCTAAATTCTCTGATTGTAAGACTAATTTCCATTAAGGTGTTTATAATTTAAGGTGTTACCTCTTCTAGTAATATATACATTTTAAATGAGACTCTTTGAAAATAGGGATTGGTTGAACAGAAAAGAATCAATCAATAATGCTGGAATATCAAGTATCAGCCAATGAGGTGGAGGGCTTGACAGGATCTTTCCTGAGTCTGTCCAAAATGTAGGTGTCAGGATACTTATTTTATCAGTAGGTAAGGTGAGACCTACAAAGCAAGTAGTGAATGGTTCTAATTGGAAAGTTTCATAGATTTTTTTTTAAATGGTTGTTTAAAAAAAATATGAAGAAGGAAATAAAATCACTCATTGCTAAGTGACAAAGGAGGAACACTCCAAACAAAAAAAAAAAATAGACACAAAATCAAAGAGTTTAAGTAAGAAGTAAAGATCAAGAATTTATGAAATGAAGACAAGAAAGATAAATCTCAAAATTAAATGTTATCGATCACAATTTGTATGGGTAGAAAATTTAAAGAAAGAAAAATCAAAGAAGGATTCTGGCAAAAGGAAAAAAGTATACAAGTGAAATGAGAATTATGATAGGATAAAGACATTTGAAGACCCATTTAAAGTTTATGTATAAATGTTAGATGTCAAAGATTGACTTTCTTATAGCTTTGAAATGATTTAGTTCTTTTTTTAATTGATTTTTTACATGGAGGAAATCTTCCTTATAATGTTCTCTTGGAACCTGATTTCACCATCAGACACTCAAAAAGACCCATGTGATATTCAAATAAAAAACAGAAAGCAACATTTACAGTGCCTAAAAAGAATATGATAGTCAGTGTTAGGTAACCTACCTGGGCATACTATTTTTGCTAATGACTGAAAAGCAGTTCATCGGACATGGGACATCAGTACAGAGTAATTAGAGTAATTAGTTAGATTTTGGTGTTTCTTGTAATCTCACCATTTTTCATTAGTCAATTAAAAGCACATATAATGCCTTTTCCTTCATGTTACCTTTTCTAATTCTTATTTTCTTATAGTTGTGCTTTAGTTTTGACCAAGTTGGACTTTTAATTTAATTTTATAATATATTTCCCATTAATATCAAAATTATTTAAGATTCTGTGAAAAATAGTACAAAAGAAATGATGTTGTTCTATTCTTAGTCTGTGTGGGATGATAGACAAAAGGAGGAAAGGAAAGGAAGGGAATAAGTACACATACAGCTCCTACTAAGGTGTTAGTATCCCTTTTGATTCTAACAACAACCCTGTGAAGTCGGTGCTGCTCTTATTCCCATGACTTGCCCAGGGTGATACAGCTAAGAAGTGTCTGAGGCCAGATATGAACTCATGTAGATACCCTAAATGTTACACTGGTGTCCTTGTGATTTAATGAGAAAGAGATAAAGGAACCTAGCCCGTTGAGTGTACTCCTTTTGTCAGACTTAAAGGAGGAATGCACATGAGTTGCCCATGAGGATGGGCAGGTAGGCATGGGTTTTGATCTGCATAGTTAGGGGTTATATCCAAGTTGATAAAGCAGATAAGTGATCTGTTTGTGTACTAAAAATTATTTTCTTAGTAAATTTACGTGGCTGTAAATCAGGAAACAACACTATTTCAGAAGAATCAAAATTGCAGTTGACTCAAAGGACTATAGACAGATTTGCAATGGATCCAAGTCAGATATAACATCACTTTTGTTTGAGAGGTGAAATAAAAAAATATCATCCCAGATCACAAAGGAGGTAACCTGATTACGTATTGAGAGAAATAATATAGATGAGCAGCTTAAGTAGTGTATTAGTTACCTTTGAAATATTAAAAGAACCAAAGGCATCCAGTATATGTGATGGGTCCTCTAGAGAATTTAGTGGAAGACATAAATGAAAGCTGTAGTTTCTTATATAGTCCTCTTTCTTGTTCTTCTTTGCATATTGAAATATTTGTGTTTGTAAGTTAAACATTTTTTTAAATGTTTGGAAAGAAAAAGAATTTCACAGCATGATAATGTAGGAAGGATTTTGAACTTGCACTGAGTAAGGGAGCACCCACACTGAGAAAACAGATTTATCAAGCATCAGAATATAATTGTGATCTGCATTTGTGGAGAGAATGCTCACAATGATGGAACCTTTAATCAAATAGTAACCATATTATATAATAATCATTTAATCATTGAAAGCTTCTCATTTGCATTGTATCATTCAGTGGTTTAATAAATTCTAAAATACTAAAATCCCAAATCCGAATACTTGGAACAAATGCATGATGAAATAGTTAAAATTTTGGTTCTGAGGACAATCCTGTCTACTACATTACATTTTAACTACATATGAATTGGGAATGTGTAATTAGAAATGGGCAATTTTGACTTTCTGAAATATTTACAACTGGTTAATTACTGTATTAGAACTGCCACTTGTAGGAGTGGGACTGTTTTGGTTTAAATACAAGGCATTGTACCTAATTCATAGCAGCTGGATTTGGTGCCACTTCTTAGATATTTCCGTAATACATTGCCCAAACATTGACTATAATCTCCTTCTTCAAACAGGAACTTGGATTCTGCCTCTGGGACTCTGGTTTCTGATAGGTGAGAGTTACCTTTTCTTGCCTGGAACCAGGCCACTACACTATTTCCTAGTCAATTCAAAATTTCTGGATAAAGGTGGTTCCCTTTTCTCCTCTACCTATTTCACAACTCTGATGTCTTTCCCTACTATAATGTAAACTTCTTGAGGACAGAGACTTACTGCAGCACCTGGCATATAGTAAATACTTAATCAATGTTCAGTTATTCATTCAATCATTCATCCATTTCTACTTTTCTTTAAGATACTGAGTTCTAAACAAGGTCATAAGATCATAGACTTAAAACTTGAAGGGACCTCAAATGCCATTTATCTAGTGCAATTTTACAGATAAGGGAACTGAAGCCAAAGGAGGCCAAGTGATTTTTCCCAAGGTCATGCAAGCTGTAACTGTCAGAGGTGGGATTTGCAACAAGATCATCTGGTTCTAAAACCAGTGTTCTTTCCATTATATCATAATGACTTAGAATTTTCGTCATGTCATGAAACTGATATATGATCTTAATGCTTTTTATATCTATATTCACATTTGGAGAAAAACATGGAAGAGTGGTTAGGGCACAGGACTTGGAGTCAGAAAAACCTGGCTTCCAATACTGTCTCAGGCATTTAGTAACTGTATGACCCTGGGCAAGTTGTTCAGCCTCCCTGGACTTCAGTTTCCTCATCTGTAAAATGAAGGGTTTGGACACAATAGCCCAGAAGGTCCTTTCTAGATCAAAAGGTGTGATTCCATCATGTTAAGAGTTTGGGGATTACATATGTCCATCTCAGAATCTTTATGCTTCATCTATGTCCACTGAAACAAATTGTTTTTATCCATCCATTCTACTGGGGGAAGTTTTCACATGCTTGGGGTAAATATCCCCCTAACTCATGGACAGATCTGAGGCCTGTCTTTTGCCCTCAACCTCGTTTAGCCATCTGCCTAGACAGTTTTACTTGGATGTGGCCACTGTGCATGATACAGCTTTTTGGAGCCACAGGTGAGAGTGGAGTGAAAGGTAGACAGCAAAGCTGGATTAACAGCCCTGAATAGGGCTCGGTAAACCCTCACGCCAGACGTGCTAATTCTCCCTGCATGCTCCATACACTCCTTGGCACATAGTAGATATTTAATAAAAGCTTGCTAAATAAATGAATTTCTTTGGCTATACTTCTTTCTAAAGTGAGAAAGAACTGAGATCTTGTACCTGAGAATAACAGGAAGAGGTGAATTTTTAAGGTAAAGCAATGAGTGAAGGCAAAGAAGGAATGTTCTCTTTTGCATAAGTGTTACGCTAGCCTAAACTGGAATCATTAGGCATTTTCAGTTTTGACCCCCGTAGCAAGGCTCCCAACGTACTTCTGGTAGGAAAGGAATATATTTCTAGGTACCTTTAGGGAAACCAGGTGGTATCTGAAATGGTATTTGAAAAATTTGAGATAGTATAGTTTTATAATCATTTATAATATAAATCATAAAATCAATAAATATTTAATGAGTCACTATTATCTATCAAGAATTAATCAACATTTTATTAAGAAATTAATGTGTCAGATATTGTTTTAAGCTGAAGCTATAAAGACAAAGTAAAATGGTTCTTGCCCTCTTTATGCAAAGTACTATTGGAATAGACTTTGAAAACCCCTACTGAGTTTAAAACAGGCTTGGAATGTAATTTATTTTTAGAATCAGAAGAGATTTTGGTTATCTAGTCCAAGTGCCTCATTTTACAAATGAAGAAACTGAGGACCAGAGAGATTAAATGACTTACCAAGGTTAGATAAATTAGTAGTATAGATAACACTAGATCTCAGGTTTCTTCATTTCTAGGACAGTACTCTGTTTCCTACTACATTTCTATAGCATTTTGGCACTTAGAAAGCGTTAGGACTAGATGGATAGATAGTGTCATGGAAACAACAAACACGAACCTGGACAGATTTTGAGAGATAGTGGATAAAGGTCTGGCATACTATCGTCCATGAGGTCACAGGAGCTAGGAAAGGACTAAATAAATAACTAAGCCACGGCACAGCCCAAAGGAGGCAGTGCAGGTATTTGGAAAGTGAAGAAATGAAATCTCATTGTGGAGGAATGACGATTATACCATAGGTATTTCACATTAGGTATTTTATAATTCTCTGTAATCCAGAATTCTGAAGCTCGTTTTGTTTCTGCTTCTAACTCTTCCACAGCTACAGAACCACAGAATACCGAAGCCAGAAGGGATTTTGGAGATATTCAAGTGCAATACCTTCACTAAATATAAAAAGAGAAGAAAACTGAGGCCAAGAAGGCAATGTTGAACAGTGAAAAGAATGGTGGATCTTAGGTCAGAAGACAGTTGTGCAAATTTTTTAACTTATTTGGGCATCCCTGTTCTCATCTTTAAAATATGAGACAGAGTAAATCATCTCTGCAGTTGTCTTTTGGTTCTAAATAAATTCCTCAAGGTCACAAGATAAATGACAGAGCCAGGACTCAAACTCAGGTGTTACCATTCGAAATCCACTGCTCTTTCCACGTGAACATGGGTACCTAGAATAAATAGTGTGTGGAGTTGTACTAAGAATAAGGTTCCCCCAGGACAATGCAAAGGTCCCCTTAAATTTCTGCTTAAATTCATTGCAGGCTTCTCTGAGTTCTTTCCTGGCCCTCCGTGGCTCTAGCAATCCAAATGCAAACTCTTTTCAGCAGCTGGGCAGCAAAAGGGCACAGTATTCGTTTTTTGGAAGACTAATTTCACTCCACTACTGAGTAAGAGACAACCACTTTGTAACACCCTGTTTTATTTCTCTCAGCGGTTTATTTTTCCTTTTTTTCCTTCTTGTAAGGTGAAAGGGTGGAGGTCAGGCAATTATCTCGGTAACATCCCTCCCTTCTCTAACCAAGCCCTACTTTTGGCTAAAGATGTCGTTTTCCCATTATAATGGATGTCCAGAGGTTTCTACGGTTTCTAGGCTTGAAAAGGAGGAAAAAAAAATTTTCACATTAATTTCTGATTTATTCTAAATTAAAGTATACTTTTGAAGGCACTTATTTTGACTTCTTTTATTCAGCACCGCATATACCTCCTTCAGGTTAAACGTTTATTTTCCCGTTACATATATTTACATGTATGTCTTATTTGTCTCCCAGTCGTTTTTTTCCCATTACATTAATAGTATACTTGAGGGAGGAATCATGTCTTCTACTGGATTCACTTTGTAATTCTCCAATATCAGGTGCTCAGCTCACAGTGGGGACCCAATCAATGTAAACTGACTGAAGTTACTTCTCCCGCCTCCCCTCCCCACCTTTAGAATTTATTTCATAGCTACAAATGAAATTAATCATTTAGCTCAGTGTATTCAATCAGGAAACATACTCAACAGAAACAACCCTTGATACAAAGTAGCCTTCGTGGCCGAAGAAGTAACATATGAACAAGATTAAGTCTGTTAAGGAATTAGGTCCCAAACCCAGAGATTTTTTGTTTTTTGAGGGGCTGCTTTTGTGGTGGTCAGACACTTTCCTGCTGATGGCTGTCCTCTAGAGGCAGGGACATCTTTGCCCAGTTTTCCATCCTGGGCTGGAGGGCTTTCTTTTCACATCGGAGGAGAGCGGGGCCAGCCCAGATTCTCTTTCCCGGAGGTGGTGGCTCCCCTTTTTTCTCCGCCTGAGATGGATGCCGCTAGTGCGGCCTTTGTGGGGCAGGGATTTCCATGGTGTTTGTTTAGCGCGCCGGGGCCGCTGTCAAGCAGGTCCCGAGATTACAGGTGCTGTGCAAATGACAATAAAGAGCGCCGGGAAGTGCTGCGAGATCCACCGGGAGATAGAAAAGTGTGCCAGCGGCCTGGGGTGGCGGCCGAGCGAGGCGGGGCGGGGCTGGGGGTGGGGCTGCGGGAGGGAAAGGCCGGGAGAGAAGCGTGGCTGGACTGGCCCAAGGCGACGGGGAAGGAGACGGAGACTCCAGAACAAGGGCAGGAGGAAGGAAAACCGAGACCTGGGCAAGTGCTCCGAAGGGCACGGCGAGCCACACGCGCCACAGGCAGGACCTCAAGCGCGCCTTCCCGACGCATGCGTTCCAGGTCCGTTCCCCCTCTACCCCCATCCCCCCATCCCGCCCGGCACCCCGTCGGCTTCGGTCCCGATCCGGGGTCGCTCTGACTGGAGCATCTCCAGCTTCCCCGGGGAGCCCCGCCCTCCCTGGGCCTTTATTGGCTGATGGCTCCGCTTGCGCGCAGTGATTTGAGAATTTTTTTTTTTTGTCCCTGGTGTCGCCGGTTTTGCTCCGGGTGGTTTGGTCCGAGACTATGGGGGTGGGAGAAGCCGAGGGCTGAGGTGGGGGGGAGGGGGAGGAGGAGGAGAAGGGTGCGCCTGTAAAGGGCCGCGAAGGCCGCCCGCGGGCCCCACCCCTGGAGGCGTCCGAACCAGCATCAAGTGACCAGTATCCCTTCCAGGGGAACACCGTCCTTCAGAGGAAAGCCAAGCTCCAGGCCGTCTCCCGGCGCCAAACCGCCGTCATCTCCTTCCTGTGCGGGGTGATCCGTCCCTTCACCCACCCGGAAAAATATAGTCCGTGCCTCCCGTCCCACCGGGATACTTCTTAGTGCTAAAGGCACTGACTAACCCTCTATCTGACTTCGTTGTCATCTCCCTCACCACCGGCCCCGCTAGGTTCGAACGCCAGGGGGAGAGAGCCGCGTAAAGGAGGCTTATCCACTGGGGGGCGAGAGGGAAGGGAAAAAAAAGGAGGAAAAGGAGGCGTAGGGACACTGAGGTAGAGACACTCACGGCGCAGGCGCGCGGCGAGAGGAAGAAGTTCCGGTCTGGCTGGGGCCCTGTCGCCTAAAAATAGCCTCCGTGTTGGGATTCATCCGCCGATGTCCCAGTGAGTCCCAGGCTGAAGGAGGAGGAGGCTTCGGGCAGTGCTGTGTATGCGTGTGTGAGTGTGTGTGTGAGTGTGTGTATGTGTGCAAGCCAGCTCCGCGGGGGGATACGGTGAGTTCTGGCCTGGCTCCTATCCAGACTTGGGTAACGGAGTGGAAGGGGGAAAGGGTAGGGGACGGGCGTCTCTGGGTCGGGGAAGTGGCCGGGGTGCGAGGCTGGGTGTGGGTGTATTGGGGTCGGGGGGTGGCGGGCCGTCTAATAAGGCGCACTCGAGGGCTGTGGGCGCAGCTGGAGGCAGGGGATCTGGGGCCGCTGGGCGTGCGCCGTACTGATGTGGATAGACCAGGTGGGAGGGGGTCGGTTGGCTGCGGGGTCACGCTGATGAGATGGAGCGGGGGTGGGGGTGGGCTGAGGAGGGGCGCCGAGGTTCACCGCCTTGGGGGGAGGTGAGTGGGGTTCCTGTGCTGGGAGCGAGCCTGGAGGTTGTATTAGTAAAAGGTGTAGCAGGGGTGTGTGTGTGTGTGCGCGCGCTCTTTGGGGCTTTTATTTGGGGGTGAAGTTAGGGTGTTTGCATGTATGTGGGGGGAGGCGGAATCCCGTGAAATAAAGGGACAGTCACTTTTGGCCATGTTCTTGGAAAGAATCATAAACCATCGCTGAGGATTGCCTCGTATCCCTGCCTCCAGCTCTCTTTGGGGGTGGGGGGTGGTTGGGGTCCTGCTTTTGAAAGTTAAGGGACCTTCTTCCGAGGCTGGTGCCTGAGGCTTTTAGGGATGCCATTGTTTTCATTGGGCAGTGGAAGTTCTGCTACTCCGGACCCTGTCACTGGGGCTTAGGTAGCGCTTTGGATGTGTGTTGACCTGGAGTTTGTTGACAATGTTTCTCTTTGTGAAAAAACCTGATTTAAATTTATGGGCTAGTCCATGTTGTATGTTACTTTTTGGTTTAGGAAGTTTTTATGTCTGTGGGAGAGGGGAAATAGAATAGGACAGCATGTATACAGTAGGACATTGCGAGTAATCTTTAAAATGCCCTGTGGCAATAAACAGTCAATAAATGTAAGGGAAGAGAAGTGTTTGGGGAGTGGGGGAAAGAAGGAGAAGTGTAGTGGAAGACAGACACCTGCTAAATGTGAAGCAGTATGTGTAAACTGGGAGAGTTTAGTAATGAAGGAGTAAGCTTGCAAGGAGGCTGCTTTCTCTACTCTGGAACAGTAATTTTCTGTTCTATGGATATATTATGGAATTTTTTTTTTAATTCTTATTCTATCTCTGAATGTAGGACTAGATGTGGTGTTAAGATGGTTAGTTTTTTCAAAATTAAGCAACTCTGCATTCAACACGATTTAGTAGTGACAAATTGAGAGATTGTTGTTGAAGTGGAAAGTCCAGAGGTTTAAATTGAGTTTTCTCCTATTGTAGAATAGTGGTATTTACCCTTATGTTAGGACAAGGAAATGACATGCTAGTACCAAATAAGAATTCGATCTATGTTAGAAAAAGGACCTGCTGTGATATATTATCTTCTTTTCCATTTTCTGTGTACGGACTCTAAAACTTTTAGACTTTTATTACTGGTTTAAAACATTTTTGTATCATTTATTATTATGTAGCTGGAAAGTTTTCTAACTGTACTTAGGTATAGCTTGCATAAAGACATCTGTTTTCTCCTTAAGAATTCAGTTCTGTTGTTTTGTCATCTTAAGTGCTTAGAATTGTCAGTTTTAAAATCTATGTTCATCCTGACAGGTATATGAACAATCTGTAGAAAAAGGTAACAGAACTTTTTAAGACGTACAAAATGCCGTTCATCAGAATTTAATTTGGGACATGCAGGATTAAAATAGTTATGAGAATACCATATTTTAAGAGACAGATATCTTTGCTCTTTCTAGAGGTGACAGTTTTGCTTTCAACATTGTGACAAATGGAATATATGTTCATAGCATCATAGTTCTAAGATTAGAATTGATTTTACATATTACTGTACTCATAATTAACTTAAACATTGAATTTTTAACTGGAAATGGTAAAACAAAGAGTGCTTTCACAAATGGTTGTGATAATGATTAAAAGACCCTCATTGCATAAAGTAATGATTTAAAAATATATCAATTTACTTAAACTTTAGGTTGACTTGATAATTTCTACAAGATATTTGTGCTTTAGGAATTGCAGATACTGCTATTTTATTTGCAATCACTAAATTTTTCGTTGGTAAAAGTTATGATAAAAGTACATTTTAAAAGACTTGGGGTTTTTTTTGCTTTTATTTTCATATTATATATATTATATATGTTTAACTGTTAGGATTTTATTCATAATGTTGAGGGAAGTTTAAATCACCTCCTAGGAAAGTACTGCATAAAATTAAATTATGAAGCTGAAAAATAGTGCCACAGGGCTTAGAAGTTGTACTTTGAACAACACCATACTGAGAGCAGTAGTATGGGTTGCATCTAAATTATAATTGTCTTATGACCCCATAGAGGTTTTGTAAACTAATTTGTTTATATTAGTGGAGGTCAGGGTATTAGAAGTTATACTTAAGGGAAGTTCAGGTGCTTTTTAGTGTTCAAAGTTTTTTCTTTTCGTTCTTTTTTTGCGTAAGATTGAACTACTACTCTGAAGGCTCAAAATGTATTGTCATATAATAAATGCCTTCCACAATAAGCATCTCTTAAATACTCATGAGTGAGGTACTGTGCTGGGTGCAAAAACTATCCTCATAGATATATGTTCAGAGATATAAAATAACAGTTCCCGTCCTGGAGCAACCTACAGTTTAATAGCGCAGAATCAGAAACCCATGCAAGAGTATAATGTGATGTAGGTAGAAGAGTTTCAGACAAAATGTAATAAAATTTAAGGAGGAAAATTTAAATTTTCAGTTGTGGGAGAGAAGAATCAAAGACTATTCCATAGACAAGGTAGTACTGAAACTAGTACCATGAGAAAAGGAATTCAGTAAGTGTAGATGGGCACACCACAAAGTACCTTGTGAAGGATTTCTTATTAATTTTGCGTGGAACTAAGGAATTCTAGCTTGAGAGTACATGGAGGTAGAAAGATGGCAAGGCAAGATAGAAAAAAAATTGCAGTAGAGTGGAATGTAGCTTGTCTGAAAGGCAATTGTGTGAAGTAAAGTTGTAAAGGTAGATTGGAGATTTTTCAGGCCTCAGATATCAGGCTAAAGTAGTTTTATCCTATAGAAATTGGGAAACCACTGAATATTTTTGAGCTTGGGAATGATATGATTGGACTTGTGCATTATGTGAATGATGAACTGGCGTGCTGGTGAGATGTAAAGAAAACAGCATGACATTGCTTAAAGGGATCAAATAAGATTGGTGGCCATGGGAGTGAAAAGTAAACAGTATATTTGAATGAGATTGTGGAGATATAATTGACTGGATTAGATATATTACTGGATATTTGGAATGGTGATGATGGAGAAGTTAGTCAAAGATGAGTGGAAGCTTTTAAGTTTCAAGTGGAGGATGCATAGATCAAATAAAGAAATTAGAAGAAAGAGAAAAGACTGCAACATTTGAATGTGTTGAGTTTGAGATATTGTTGAAAATCAAGGTAGAGATATTCATCAGGCATTTGGAAAGTTAGGACTGGAGAAATGTAGACGAAATTTGTGTAAGGTATTTCAGTCTGTGGGAATATATGATTGTCATATGCCTTCAACAGAAATATTGATATTTCCTCCAACCAGGTAGTCTTCCAGTTCTTAAGTTTCTCCAGTTCCATAACTTATTTCTTTATTTCACACCTCAGACACACCTAAGGATGTAACATCAAACCTTTGATCACATGTCACATTATTCCCAAGTGCTCCACTTCTGTGATCAAGAATTTTTAAATTTCTCTGTCCAACTATACATTCCTGTGTAGTTGGAATCATCTTTTCCTGTATGCCTCACCCTGACTAAACCTATTCATCATTCTCACAGTGATTTCCAGTTCCTCCACCCAGACTTTCACCCCTAATTTGACTTAATTTTCCTCTCTTTTCATAGACACTATAGTTATCTACCACATGGCTATATTTATGTATCAACATTTCATTGTCCTCAACTTTGAATTCCTTGTTCCCCATTGTCCTATTTCTTGCCAAATCTCAGCCTTGTATTACTTTCATGATTTACTTCTCTCCTCTTTATGTGCTGCTGGATTAAGTCCTCCAATTGTGGTAGTCCCACTACAGCTTGATATATCCAACATCAGCTGGGCCCTCATTACAACAAGGCAGTCCTTTTAGTATTCTCTGATTGATTTTTTAATCCTATTCTCCAAAGCATCTTTTTCAAAACTCTCATCAAATCTCTCAACCCTCTACCTTATTAGCAGAGTGCCTTACTTCATTCTTTACTGGGAAATAGGGGTCTTCGGCAGTGAGCTTCCCTTTTCTCTGTTTTTCCACATCTCAAAACCCCCTGCCTTATTCTTTGTTCTCTCAGTTCTTTTACTATAGTTTCTGATGAAGTGACCTTTCTTTTGCCCGAGGCCAACCTTACTACTTGTGTTCTTGATCCATCCCCCTACTATTTCCTCTAATAGAGTTCTTTCTGGATCATCCTTTTTCTCTTTTCTCTTCAATATCTTCTTATCTATTGACTCTTCCTGCTTCCTATAAAAATGCCTTGGTCTTTCCCTATCCTTGAAAAAAAAAATTTTGCTGACTTTACCATTTCTGGAAGCTGTTCTTTTATATCTCTCTCCTCCTTTTCACAGCTAAACTTGAAAAAACAAAACAAAACAAAACAAAACCATCTACACCTGTTGCCCCTACTTCCTTTTCTTTTTATTTCTTAACACCCTGTAATCTGGTTTCTGACCTCATCATTCAGCTGAAGCTGTTGTCTCCAAAGTTACCAGTGATCTGTCTCCTGATTGCCAACATTTGACCTGATTAACCACTCTTTCTTCTAGGATACTTTCTCTTTTCTGTGTTTTCATGATGCTACCCTATTTTGGTTCTCCTTTTACCTAGCTCCATACCTAGTACATCATAGGTGCTTAATAAGGGTTGGTCATTCTTAGTCTCCTTCCCTGGATCATTTATTCCTGCGTGGTTCTCTTTGACAAACCCAACAGCTATTCCTGCTCTGTAATTGTGGGTCTGCTCTGGTTCACTGTCCAAGGTCTTTTTCTCTATAGCCTTTTCTTTGGTGCCCTCATCAGCTTACCTGTGCTCAATTATTCTATCTGTGCAGATCTTATCAGTATGCCAAGCTTTAGTTTTTTTTCTTGAGTTGCAGTTTCACTTCACCAACTGCCTATGGGATATTTCAGATTGGTTATCCTACCAGTGCATCAAACTCAACATATCTAAAACACAACACAATTTTTTCCCCTCATACACACCCTTCCAGACTTTTCTGCTTCTGTTTAGGGATACCACTATCCTTCCAGTTACCTATGTTCACAGACTACGAATGGCCCTCACCTCACAGACAATTTTCCAAATCTTGTCAATTCTACCTTTATATTTTTCCTTTTATATGCCTGTTACCCTAGTTCAGTTCTGCCTTATCAGTAGCCTCCTGATTGGTTCCCTGTTTCAGTCTATCCTCTTTGCACATCTGCCAAACAATATTTGGGTGGTACACATATTTCACTGTCCTCTTGCCTCTAGGATCAAATACAAACTCTTTTGTTTTGCATTTAAAATCCTTGAGACCCTGATTCCAAATGACCTTTCCAGGCTTACACATTAATTCCCTCAGCCACTGTGGTCCAACCAAATTGACCCTTTTGCTGTTCCTCATGTGGGATGTTAAAAAAAAAAAAAGAATATATATATATATATGTATGTATTCCCCCCAGTTACATGCTAAAACAATTTACAGACATTTTAAAAACATTTTTTAAAGTTTTGAGTTCCAAATTCTGTCCCTCCCTCCCTCCCTCCCTCCTCCTCTTCTCCCTCCCTGAGATGGCAAGCAGATACCAGTTATACATGTGCAAAAAGCATTTTCATATTAGTCATTTTGTACAATAAAACTTGAATGAGAGAAAATAAAAAATAGCATTCATCCATCCATATTCGAACAATATCAGGTCTTTCTTTTGAGGTGATAGTATGCTTCATCATTAGCCCTTCAGGATTGTTTTGGATCATTATATTGCTGAGAATAGCTAAGTTATTCACAGTTCTTCATCAAACAATATTGCGGCTACCATGTACAATATTCTGATTTTGTTCGCTGTGCATCAGTTCATGTAAATCTTTTCAGGTTTTTTGAAATCATCCTGCTTGTCTTTTCTTACAGCACAGCAATATTCTATTACTTCTTTAGCCATTCCCCTATTGCTGGACATCTCTTTGATTTCCAATTCTTAGCCACCATAAAAAGAGCTGCTATAAATATTTTTGTACAGATAAATCCTTTTCCCTTTTTGGTGTGTTGTTGCGTTATAGACCTAGCTGTGGTATTGCTGGATCAAAGGGTATGCACAGTTTTATAGCCCTTTGAGCATAGTTCTAAATGGCTCTTCCAGGGGGCATTTTACCACCTGTCTCTTTGCATTTGCACAGACTGTCCCCTCATCCCTGGAATGCATTCCCTGCTTACTTTTGCCTTTTATTTCTTAAAAGAAGTTTTTGCTGGTAATTGTTTGTGTACACTTTCCAGTGTCTCTCTGATCCCTTCCTAGAGAGCCATGTAAGTAAAAAAGGAGAAAAAGTCATCAGTAATCAAGCAACCATGTCCATTGTATCCATTGTTAGTTAGATGTTTTTAAATTAAATTAGATGTTTTGGCATATGTGAGATAATTTTTAGCATCATTTCCTTCTTGAGCTTTATGCTTAGTAGCATCTGCTTGCCACAGGTTAAGAACTCTTTCATGACTTTTCTAAAGAACACTTAGGCATCTTTTCAGGAACAGTTGAACTTCCCAGCCCCACTGATAGTGCGTTACTGAGTTCATGTTTTGACAGTCCCACTACAACAATTATGCCTTCTCACCTTTCCTAGTTGGCTGGGTGTGGGGCAAAGCTTGTGAGGGATTTGGTTCACTTTTCTCGTTACTGGTGATTCAGTGTCCGTCCCTGGAGTTTATTAAGCACTCACTTTGTACCTGGCACTTTACCAGGGGCTGGGGTGTACAGGAAGAGCAAAGGGCAGCTCTCTTCTCAAGGAGTGATGCAGGAGACACCCTGCAAACAACTGTGCACAAACAGCCCAAAGACCGGACCTCCTAGCAGATGGAGGGGAAGGAGGGCACACGAAGACTGGAGAAGCAGGAGGAGGGGAGCTTATAAAGAGCTCTGAAACCAAATGGTTTTATGTTGTGAAGGTAAAATCAACAGGCCTTGGCAGCAGATTGGTTATCGGGGTTGAGGGTGACATCCAGATTATGAACCTGGGTACTGAGAGAATGGTGGTACCTTTGATGGTAATGGGGAAGTTTGTTTTGCTGTTGTCTGAGGAGGTAATGAATTCTATTTTGGACATGTTGAGTTTACAGTGTCTGTGAGACATCTAGTTGGAGATAAGCAGAAAGGTTATGACTGGAAAAGTAGATTTGAGAATCATCAACATAGAGATGATAATTGACTCTCTGGGAGCTGATATTACCAAGTGTGTTTGTCCTTCATTGCCAAAGAAGACCATGCCATCAGAGAAATGATGACACGACTTGCGCTTGACTTTGTTTTGAGTGAGGGAGGACTGTGCAGGTCACCAGCCTCACTTCTCCTCGAGAGCCATGTGAATCCAGTGACCAGATATTCATCAGGATGACTGGAGATGACCCAGGATGAGGCCATTGGGGTTAAGTGACTTGCCCAAGGTCACACAGCTAGTGAATGTCAGTACTACCAAGTAAAATAGAATAGAAGACGATGAAGAGATGAAGGTTCAGGTGAAGAGCTCTGCGAGATACCTACTGGGGGATGGTCAGATAGGTAGGAGAACCAGGGGAAAGCAGTGCTATGAAACCTTGAGAAAAAAGAGTATCAAGAAGGTGATCTGCAGTGTTAAGAGGCTTCAAAGAGGTCTAGGAAGATGAGAGTTGAGAAAAGGCTGTTGATTTGGTGATTGAAAGAGCATCGGGGACTTTGGAGAGAGCTGTTGAGGTTGAGTGGTGAGCTTGGAAGGCAGGCTGGAAAGAGTGAGAGGAAAGGAAGTGGAGGCACCGAGCCACAAAAGGCAGAAAAAGAGGTGTGGAATGTGCTAAGGAGGGAGTATTTTTTGAGGATGGAGAGGACATGAGCACTCTGGTAGGATGAAGAGTAGAGTGAACGCTAATGGCCTCAGCTTTCAGTGAAATATAAGGTAATCTTCTGTGTGGTTGCTGATGGTTTGTAATTCTCTTTTTGAGAACTGTTCATGTCTTTTGACATTTTTCCACTGTGCCTTTTGGTCTTGAAGAATCTGTGTGATATAGTGAATACGATGCTTGACATGGAGTCAGGAAGACCTGAATCTGAATCCCATCTCAGATTCTTACAATCTAGCTATGTGAGTCCAGGTAAGTCATCTAATTTCTCTGTGCCTCAGTTTACTCATCTGTAAAGTGAGATAACTAATTCACAGAGCAGCTGTAATACTCATATAAGACGTGAAATATATGTGAAAGCACTTTGCAGATCTTAAAATGCTATGTAAATGTTAGCTATTATTATTATTACATTTGTGTGACTTCTTAAAATAGTGGCTACAGACCATTATCAGAGATACTTGACCTAAAGTTTTTTCCTCCAGTCTCTTCACTTGTGCTAGTTGCATTGTTCACTTTCACTGTTTAGAATCTCAAGTTTCCTCTGGAGCTCAATTTCAAGTGCTACCTCCTATGTTGGGCTTTTCGTGATTCTGATTCCATCATATTTTCTTCAGCATCTTACCCCTTCCCTCTTGGGGCAGCTAGATGGTGCAGTGGATAGAGCAGCACTGCAGGAGTCAGGAGGACCTGAGTTCAAATCTCACCTCAGACCCTTGACACCCATTAGCTGTGTGACCTTGGGCAAGTCACTTAACCCTAATTGCCTCATCCTGGGTCATCTCCAGTCATCCTGATGAATATCTGGTCACTGGATTCAGATGGCTCTGGAGGAGAAGTGAGGGAGGCTGGTGACCTGCACAGCCCTCCCTCACTCAAAACGAAGTCAAGTACAAGTCAGGTCATCATTTCTCTGATGGTGTGATCTTCTTTGGCAACGAAGGATGAACACACACATCCCCTACCTCTCTTAAATCTCTCTTTGTCTACTGCTTACAAACATGCTCATATTTCCCCATTCCCAAAAAACTCTCATTTGATCCATCTCTGCTAGCTAGCATCCCCACATTTTTTTTATATCGATACTTTTAAGTGTTTGATTTTTTTTTTAACAAATGAGTGTTGAATTTTATCAAAAGCTTTATCTGCATGTATTGATATAATCACTTTTTTTACTTTTATTATTGATGTAATCAATTATGTTAATAGTTTTTCTGATATTCCCCGTATTCCTGGCACAAATCTCAATTGACATAATGTATAATCTTTGTAATATGTTGTAGTAATCTTTTTGCTACTATCTTTTAGGATTTCTACATCCATATTCATTAATGAAATTGGTCTATAATTTTCTTTTTACTGATTTTATTCTTTTTGGTTTAGGTATCAGTATTTTATTTGTTTCATAAAAGGAGATTGGTAGATCCCTTCTTTACCTATTACTCCAAATAGTTTATTTAATATTGGAATTAGTTAATCTTTAAAAGTTTGATAGAATTCACTTGTAAATCCATCTGGTCCTAGTGCTTTTCTCTTAAGAAGGTAACTTATGGCCTCTTCAATTAATTTTTCTAAAACAAATCTATTTAGATATATTTCCTCTTCTGTTAATCTAGGCTATTTATATTTTAGTAAATTTTTTCTCCATTTCACTTAAATTGTTAAATTTATTGGCATATAATTAGGCAAACTATCACCTTATAATTATTTCAGTTTCATTTTTGTTAGTGGTATATTCATCCTTCTCATTTTCCCCCCAAATTTATTAATTTATTTGTTTTCAGTTTTCAACAGTCACTTCTATAAGTTCCAGATTTTCCCTCCCTTCCTCTCCCCTCCCTTCCCAAGGCAGCATGCAGTCTTATATAGACTCTAGACATACATTCCTATTAAAAATATTTTCACATTAGTCATGTTGTATAAAAGAATTAAAATGAATGGGAGAAACCACGAGAAAAACAAAACATAACAAAGGAGACAATAATCTGCTTCATTCTACATTCTGACTCCAAAGTTCTTTCTCTGGATTTGGATGATATTTTGCATCATGAATCCTTTGGAAATGTTTTAGGTCCTTGTATTGCTGTGAAGGGCTAAGTCTATCCAAAACAGTCCTCAATTACTGTGGCTGTTGCTGGGTATAAATGTTCTTATGGTTCTGCTTACTTCACTCAGCATTAGTTCATGAATAAGACTTTCCAGGTTTTCCTAAAGTCCTCCTGTTCATCCTTTTTTTTTGCACAATAGTATTTCATTACATTCATATACCACAACTTATTCAGCCATCACCCAGTTGATGGACATCCCCTTGATTTCCAGGTTTTGGCTACCACAAAGAATGCTGCTGCAAATATCTTTGTACATGTGGGACCCTTTCCCATCTTTATAGTCTCTTGGGGGTACAACCCTAGAAGCAGTATTACTGGGTCAGAGGGTATGCACATTTTTGTATCCCTTTGGGCATAGTTCCAAACTGCTCTCTGGGATGGGTGGATCAGCTCACAGCTCTACCAACAATGAATTAGTGTTCCATCTCTCCCACATCCTCTCCAGCTTTTATCATCTTCCTGTTTTGTCATTTTATCCAATCTGACAGGTGTGATGTGGTACCTTAGAGCTGTTTTGATTTGCATCTCTCTAATCAATAGTGATTTAGAGCATTTTTTTCATATGACTGTAGATAGCTTTAATTTCTTCCTCTGAAAACTAGCTGTTCATATCCTCTGACCATTTATCAATTGGAGAATGACTTATATTCTTGTAAATTTGACTCAGTTCTCTAAGTATTTGAGAAAAGAGGCATTTATCTGAGACACTACTTGTAAAAATTCCCGGTCTTTTGCTTCCCTCCTAATCTTGGTTGCTTGTCCTTAAGCAAAAACTTTTCAATTTAATCTAATCAAAGATATCCATTTTGCATTTCATAACATTCTCTATCTCATGTTTGGTCAGAAATTCCTCCATTCTCCATCAATCTGACAAATAAACTATTCCTTGTTCCCCTAATTTGCTTATGGTATCAGCCTTTATACTTAGACTGTGTACCCATTTGGACTTTATTCTGGCATGCAGTGTCAGGCCTTGTCTGTGCCCAGTTTCTGCCGTGTTGTGTCCCACATCTTTTCCCCCTCTTTTGTGGCTATCCTCTTTGAGAAGGGAATCTATAATAAGTTGTTCCACTTCCTTACTTTTCACACTTTTCCTCAAGTCTTTGCAGTTTGACTTTCAACCTAAATTGCTGTCTCCAGAGTTACTAATGATCTCTTAATTGCCAAATCTAACAGCTTTTCCTCGATACTTAATCCTTCTTGATCTCTCTGCAACCTTCAACATTGTCAATCAGTATTTTCTCCTTGGACGCTGTAGGTTGTTGTGGTATTCTCTGGATTTTTGTGACATTGTTCTTTCTTAGTTCTCCTTTTAATTTTTTCTTCAGTGTTTTTTTGCTGACTCTTGATCCTTTCAGTCAATTATCATGGATAGATATGACACAGGCCTCTCTCTTGGGTGTACTTCTCCCTTTATACTATTTCATTTGGTGATTTCATCATCTCCCTGACTTCAGTTATCATCTCTATGTAGATGTCTCCAATTTATTTGATGAACCCTAACCTCACTCCATTGCTGATGTCTCCAACTGCCTTTTAAAAAAAAATAATTTATTTATAGTTTTCAGCATTCACTTCCGTAAGATTTTGAGTTCCAGATTTTCTCCCCCTCTCTCCCCTTCCCTCATCCTTGGCATGCAGTCTGATATAGACTGTACATGTACATTCATATAAAACACATTTTCACATTAGTCATATTGTAAAAAAGAATTAGAACTAACAGGAGGAATCATGAGAGAGATGAAACAAACAAGAAAAAGAGCAAACAAATAATCTGCTTCGGTCAGCATTCAGGCTCCATGCTTCTTTTTGTGGATGTGGACAGCATTTTCCATCATGAGTCTTTTGGAGTGGTCTTAGATCCTTGTATTACTAAGAAGAGGTGAGTCTATCAAAGGTATTCATCACATAATGTGTAACTGTTACTGTGTACAGTGTTCTCCTGGTTCTGCTCACTTCACTCAGCATCAGTTTGTGTAAGTCTTTCCAGGTTTTTCTGAAATCTGCTTGCCCATCATTTCTTATGGAACAGTAGTATTCTGTTACATTCGTGTACCACTGCTTGCTCAGCCATTCCCCAGTTGATGGGCATCTCCTCAATTTCCAATTCTTGGCCACCACTAAAAGAGCTGCTTTAAATATTTTTGTACATGTGAGTCCTTTCCCCATTTTTATGATCTCTTTGGGATATAGACCTAGAAATGGTATTGCTGGGTCATAGTTTTTTATAGCCCTTTGGGCATATCCAACTGCCTTTTTTAAAGTAAAAGTTTTTAATTGATCTTTTGTTTTTTGCATCACCATAATTTCCCCAGTATCCTTATTTGTCCTCCTCTCAGAGAGCCATCTCATTATAACAAAGTATTTTTTAAAGACAAAAAAAAGAAAGAGAAGAGAAAAAATCAACATAACTTATCATTGCATTGAGAAAGTATGAAAATATGTGCAGTGTGCCATGCCTGTGGACCTCTCACTTCTGCAAAGATGTGGCTTAGGGATGTTTCCTCATATCTCTCCTTTGGAGCCATGCTTAGTTTCTCTGTAATTTTGCAGCATTCACATAGTATTTGCATATTCTGTGGGTGTATGGTCTTTCCATTTACATTATCGTAGTTGTTGTGTGTGCTGTTTTCTTGGCTCTTTACTTCACTCTGTAAATTCCATATAGATCTTTCCATGCTTCCCTGTATTCATAATTTCTTACATCACAATAATCTTCCACTGAATTCATGGACCACAGTTGGACATTCTGCAGTCTATGGGCAACTACTCTATTTCCAATTCTCTGCTATCGCAAAAAATACTGCTACAAATATTTTGGTGCATATGAGGGCTTTCTTCTTATGAGGAATTAGGCTAACAGCGGAATCTCTGCATCAAAGTATATCTACGTTTTAGTCATTTTTTTTGCACTGTTCCAAATTGCTTTCTAAAATGATTATACTGATTTATAGCCCCACCAATAATGTACCAGTTAGCCTATTTTCCTACTTCCTCTTCTTCTGCGACTGTTGACATCTTTTGTAGTCTTTGTCAATTTGTATTGTTTGTGTGAGATGAAATCTCAGGGTTGTTTTGGTTTGCATTTTTCTGATTATTAGTGATTTGGAGCAGTCTTTCATGTGGTTGTTATTTATTTGCAATTCTTTTAAAAGCTTTGTTCATATCCTTTGACAACTTATCTATTTGGAAATGGCTCTGTGTGTGTGTGTTGTATGTGTGTATCTTTTTTCCTGTTAATTGTTTATTGGATATCAGAATCTCATAAAAGAAATATAATCCAAAGATTTTTTTTATTTGACTGCTTATCCTAAGTATGTCAGCTGTTATCCTAAGTATGTCAGTTTTATCTGTGCAGAAGTTTTTCAATTTCATGTAATCATGTCTACTTCATCTTTTGTAATTATCTCCATCCTTTATTTGGTTAAGAATTCATCTCCTTCCCGTAACTGTGAGAGGTATATGATTTGCTTCTTGTAATCCTGTATATTTGATTTATCCAATTGAAGTAATATTCCTTTGAGAAGAGTTCCATAGCTTTCACCAGCCTACCAAAGGTAGTCTGCACAAAAATGGTTAAGAATGCATGGATTATTAGATATTAGATCACTAAGGTAATAGGATTATAGTTTTGGAGATAGAAGTGACTTTAGAGGCCATTGAATTCAACTTTCTTCATTTTATAGATGAGGAAACTGAGAGTGCTGAGTGGTGAAATGAGCTTCTTAAGGTCATGTAGCTAGTAAATATCTGGGGTGAGATTTGAACTGAGATCTTTTCCAACTCCTAAGTCCCTTCCCAGTCTAACTGATGATTTCTGAAACCTCGCCAATTTCTATGGTTATACATTTAGAACAAAGTCACCCTCCTTAAAACCTTAATGAAAGGACTTGGATTCTTTTTGTTTGTTTGTTTGTTTGTTTTGGAGTTTATTTTTTTTTATTTTTATTTTTTAATATAAATTTATTTATTTAACTTTTTACATTCATTTTCATAAAATTTTGGGTTCCAAATTTTCTCCCCATTTATCCCATCCCCCCACCCTAAGACACCGAGGATTCTAATTTTCCCTATCACCAATCTGCCCTCTCTTCTATCCTCCCTCCCTTCTCTTATCCCCATCTTCTCTTTTGTCCTGTAGGGCCAGATGACTTTATTCCCCATTAACTGTATTTCTTATTTCCTAGTAGCAAGAACAATACTAAACAGTTGTTCCTCAAACTTTGAGTTCCAAATTCTCCCCATCCCTCCCTCCCCACCCATTCCGTTTGGGAAGGCAGGCAATTCAATATAGGCCATATCTGTGTAGTTTTGCAAATGACTTCCATAATAGTCGTGTTGTGTAAGACTAACTATATTTCCCCCCATCCTATCTTGCCCCCCCCATTGTTTCTGTTCTGTCTTTTGATCCTGTCCCTCCCTGAGTGTTGACTTCAAATTGCTCCCTCCTCCCATTGCCCTCCCTTCCATCATTCCCCCCCACCCTGCTTATCCCCCACCCTGCTTATCTCCTTCTTCCCCACTTTCCTGTATTGTAAGATAGGTTGTCATACCAAAATGAGTGTGCATTTTAGTCCTTCCTTTAGTCGAATGTGATGAGAGTAAACTTCATGTTTTTTTCTCAGCTCTCTTCTTTTTCCCTCCACTAAAAAGTCTCCTGCTTGCCTCTTGAATGAGAGATAATTTACCCCATTCCATTTCACCCTCTCTCCTCCCAATACATTTCTCTCTCACTGTTTACCTTAATTTCTTTTAAGATATGGTCCCAACCTATTCAATTCACTCTGTGCTCTCTGTCTCTGTATGTGTGTGCATGTGTGTGTATGTGTATGTGTGTGTGTGGTCACACCAACTACATAGATACTGAAAAGTTTTAAGAGTTACAAATAGTGTCTTTCCATGTAGGAATGTAAACAGTTCACCTTTGGTAAGTCCCTTATGACTTCTCTTTGCTGTTTACTTTTTCATGCTTCTTCTCATTCTTGTGTTTGAAAGTCAAATTTTCTTTTCATCTCTGGTCTTTTCATCAAGAATGTTTGAAAGTCCTCAATTTCATTGAAAGGCCATATTTTCCCCTGAAGTATTATACTCAGTTTTGCTGGGTAGGTGATTCTTGGTTTGAGTCCTAGTTCCTTTGACTTCTGGAATATCCTATTCCACGCCCTTTGATCCCTTTATGTAGAAGCTGCTAAATCTTGTGTTATCCTGATTGTATTTCCACAATATTGGAATTGTTCCTTTCTAGCTGCTTGCAGTATTTTCTCCTTGACCTGGGAATTCTGGAATTTGGCCACAATGTTCCTAGGAGTTTCTCTTTTTGGATCTCTTTCAGGTGGTAATCGATGGATTCCTTGAATACTTATTTTGCGCTTTGGTTCTAGAGTATCAGGGCAGTTTTCCTTGATAATTTCATGCAAGATGATGTCTAGGCTCTTTTTTTGATCATGGCTTTCAGGTAGTCCCATAATTTTTAAATTGTCTCTCCTGGATCTATTTTCCAGGTCAGTTGTTTTTCCAGTGAGATATTTCACATTCTCTTCCATTTTTTCATTCTTTTGGTTTTGTTTGGTGATTTCTTGGTTTCTCAGAAAGTCATTAGCCTCCATCTGTTCCATTCTAATTTTGAGAGAACTCTTTTCTTCAGTGAGCTTTTGAACCTCTTTTTCCATTTGGGTAATTGTGCTTTTGAAAGCATTCTTCTCCTCATTGGCTTTTTGAACCTCTTTTGCCAATTGAGTGAGCCTATTTTTCAAGGTGTTATTTTCTTCAGCATTTTTTTGGGTCTCCTTTATCAAGGTATTGACCCGTTTTTCATGCTTTTCTTGCATCTCTCTCATTTCTCTTCTCAGTTTTTCCTCTACCTGTCTAACTTGATTTTCAAAATCCTTTCTGAGCTCTTCCATGGCCTGAGCCCATTGGATATCTATTTCAGGTATTTGGGGTACAGAGGCTTGGCTTCTGTGTCTTTCCCTGATGGTAAGCATTGTTCTTCCTCATCAGAAATGAAAGGAGGAAACATCTGTTCCCCAAGAAAGTAACCTTCTATGGTCTTATTTTTCTTCCCTTTTCTGGGCATTTTCCCAGCCAGTTACTTGACTTCTGAGATTCCTCTCTACCCCCGCCTAGATCCGCCCAGGTAGTGCTTGGGGTCTGAGATTCAAATGCTGCTCCCCAGCCTCAGGGCTTTCAGCGGAGGGTTCAATGTGAGCTTAAGTTCTGGTGCTCAGGTGGGGGCAGGGCTGCCTCCCAGGCTCAGTTCCCTCAGGGGGTTTATGAGGAGACCTTCTGTAATGGATCTGAATTCCTGCCTGTTTGGGGAGTCCCAGGCCGCTGCTGCCTCTGCTGCTGCCTCCCGAGGGGGCCTGAGTTTTGGAGACTCCCGCTCCCCTCTTGGCCAGCCCAGAATTTTCTCTGTGGGTTGAGGGACCTTTGCAGCTGCTGGAGGTTCTGTCCCTGAAGCCTGCTGGTATCTGCTCCTCTCGGGCGGGTGGCCAAGGCAAGGACTCCGCTCCGTGTCCGGTGCGTGTGGTTTTTCAGGGCTTTCTGGAACGGAAATCTCCTCCACTACGTTGCTGCGTGACTTCCACTGCTCCAGAATTTGTGGGGAGTTCTTTTTACAGGAAGTTTACGGGCTGTGCGTTCGGAGCTAGCATACATGAGTCTTTCTACTCCACCATCTTGGTTCCTCCCCTGGATTCTTTTACAAGATACACAAGCACATTATCCCAGATTTGTGGCTTTCTGTCTCCATTGGTCTGGCAACTAGATTTTTCTGAGCCTTGCTTGGGGAGTATTTAATTTTTATTGCAAGCAATCTACTTTGCTTCTTTTCATATAAGAAATCTATTACCCTTCCTAAAGTTCATGTAAAGACCCCTGCCACTCCCCCCCCCCCCAAAAAAAAACCTTTCTAGACAAGGGATGAGGAACTTGCAGCTATGCTGAAACAATTTTAAAAAATCAGGGAAAATTCAGCTATTTTTCAGTTATGCTGTCAATAATTTCGTTTTATTTTGACCATATTATATACCTCCTTTGTCTTACTGCATGCTAATTCATAAACTATGTAGTACAGGTTAAAAAAAGTTGTGATATCTAATTCTTAAAGTGATGATTTGAGTTCTTAAAATGAATAATTATGTAAGAGAAGTTTTTACATTTGAGTATCCTAATACAGGTTCTTGAATTTAGTGGTATTTGAGAAAATGTTCTGTAGCACTAAATTCATTGTCAAATTGTATATGAAATGTTTAGTTATTTTCTAAAACAGTTTTTGAAAGGGAGAAATGAAATGGGGCAAATTATCTCTCATAAAAGAGGCAAGTAAAATACTTTTCGGTGGAGGGAAAAAGTGGGGAGGTGAGAGAAAAAACATGACATCACATTCAACTAAAGGAACGAATAAAATGCACACTCATTTTCGTATGAAAACCTATCTTACAATACAGGAAAGTGGGGGAGAACGGGATAAGCAGGGTGGGGGGGATGATGGAAGGGAGGGCAATGGGAAGAGGGAGCAGAAGTCAACACTTGGGGAGGGACAGGGTCAAAAGAGAATAGAAGAAATGGGGGGCAGGATAGGATGAAGGGAAATATAGTTTGTTTTATACAACACGACTATTATGGAAGTCATATGCAAAGCTACACAGATATGGCCTATATTGAATTGCTTGCCTTTCCAAAGGGGATGGGTGGGGAGGGAGGGAGGAAGAGAAGGTGGAACTCAAAGTTTTAGGAACAACTGTTGAGTATTGTTCTTGCATACAACTAAGAAATGAGAAATACAGGTAATGAGGTATAGAAATTTATCTTGCCCTACAGGACAAAAGAGAAGATGGGGATAAGGGAAGGGAGGGATGTTAGAAGGGAGGGCAGATTGGTGGTAGGGGTAATTAGAATGCTCAGCGTTTTGGGGTGAGGGGTGGGGAAAAATGGGGAGAAAATTTGGAACTCAAAATTTTGTGGAAATGAATGTTGAAAACTTAAATTTAAATAAAAAACGGTTTTTGACTCTTAAAAACTATTTACATGAAAAAATAAGAAAACCTTATCTAGGTGGAAAATAATTCTTAAATGAAAGCATTTTTACTAATTCATAAATAAAATATTTCTTTTAGGGAGTAACCATGAAAATTGTAGCTAATATGTAGAATTTAAGGTGGCATTTGGAGTCCTGAAGCAATACCTACTAGGAATAAATGGAATTTTAAAATGTTTTCTGAAGTTTATGGTTTTCTGATTTTCATTTTACTTCAGGTATGAAACAGAATGACTTTTAGTTCAGTAGCCTCAAATGAATCTTGCTATTTCAGATGATATTTAGAAAGGTAGAGACAGAAATCTTAGGTATTCTGTGTAGTATTTATTGACACACGATCAGTACACTTTTTGCAAATTGATGTGTATTTTTAATACTTAATGTATTTTATAGTTTTGATATAATCTGAATTGTGGTTGTAATGAAATTTCATATTATTAGTGTGTTAATTATAGAAATTTATTAGTGAGAAAATGTGTGACAGATGGTTAAACTTGACATTGGAAGGTGTCTGTATAATTGTGATCATGTCATTTCTGGTAGGAATAAAACTATTACTTTGACATTACAGTAAAATCAAGGGAAATGATTCTTATTGAGAGACAAAAGACATATTTGTAGATCTTAATAATTGACAAAGTTTTAAAATATGTAATGTTAGGCTTCCTAACACTATCTTAACACTATCATAAGGTCCTTTGTACTTCTGAAAATCTATGAAACAATACAGATGTAGAATGTCCTTTACCTATGAATGAATGCTAACTAGTGCCTTTGGGGGTGGAGGCTTGGGGGAGGGGAGGTGGGTTACCTTGAGTCCTGAAGAGTAGGAAACATTTCCTAAACTCCTGAATATTTTGTACTAGTTGTTAAGTGGCTATGGAATTTGGGAGAATGATTTCAATTTTTTTTCCCCCTAAAAAGCCTGTTACTAGTTGGAAAATGAAGTAGGTAAACTTCCTAAACTGCAATTGAAATGCATTTTCTTAATAGGTGTTAGATCTTGTGATTAGGTTTCTAGGCTAGCCTATAAAGGTGTGTTTAGCTCAAAACTAAGTACAGCACTAATTGATTGTGGGGACCATGGACTTTTATGAATTAGCCTGGAGACCGAACTCTTATGGTACCATTGTTTCTATATGAAAATGAATCTAAGATGGAAAAAAAAAACTCACTTGAAATGTTGGCTGTTGGCATTTAGGTGATATCATTTATTATTGTTATTATATATTCATATATTATATATTATTATTTATTTGACGTATGAACGGGGCACTGATGGCACCTGTAGGGAGTTTGGCCAAATAGTTGGCTACATCATAATGCAATGAAAAAAGGTATGAATTTGGAGTCAGCTGACTTGGGTTCGAATTCTGGGTTTGCCTCTTATATTTCTATAGACTTGGGCCAGTCACTTCTTTGGGTTTCAGTTTTTCTATCTGTAATGAGAAGGCTGATCTTGAAGAAGGTTGATCTCTTTAAGATCCCAGCTGTACTTCTGTGGGATTATGAAGTTGAAACTGAACACCTTTTCCACGATATTCATTATGCAAAAACAACTTCATGCTGTGACTGGAGGAGAGATGGAAGTAAGCTTCTTATGCAAATTTTGATTCTTTAATTTCCTAAAATGTGAAGTTTACTATTAGCTGAAGGTTTTTAATTTCTTGTAAGGAGGTATCACTTATACGTAAAACTGCTTAGGAAAAGACTTTTTTTCTTTTAGAAATGTGAACAATGTGTAAACATACTGTTTCTGTCTGTCTTCTATTTGAATACTATGTTAATTTCAACAACCACTTATTAAATATGTACATTTGAGAGGAAATGTGCAGGGCTAGAAAAGGAAAGGATGCCAAAGACCTGAGTTCAAGTTCTAATATGTCCTGACTTTGTGACCTTTGCAAAGACATTTAACTTCTCAGACCTCAGGCCAGTCTAAGAATCTGAATTACCTAACAATTGCTCATCTTAATTAATAGGGGAGGTTCTCTCTACCTAAAGATTACAAGTCTCATTCAAAAACATGCTGGACATAGTGCTGGCTGCATTAGATTTTCATAGTGCTTTAAGGTTTGTAAAATGCTTTACGTACATTTATATTGCAAAGTCTTATGAAGTAGGTGTTACCATTATCCCATTTTAGAGATGAGGCAATTTAATGTGAGAGGTTAAACATACCCAATGGCCACATAGCCAAGTGAGATGACTTCCAGTCCATTCTTCTAAGTGTCTTGTCTCCCTAGCTAGATGATTAAATCTTTGAAGATAAAGGACTCATGCTTCTTAGATATTGAGTGTGGTGCTTTGAAAATACAGTAAATGTATAATAAATATTTGTAATGTGAAAGGGTCCAAGTTATGTTTTTAGTCCTGTGTTTTCGTACGGATAGGATCTGATGCTTGTACATGTTTTAAAACCTCCAAAATAAAGTAGTATTGGAAAAAAGCTACTTTTAAAATCAAAGCCTTGTATAACATTTACATATTTAATTAAAATGCATCAAAATGTTCAAGTCCTGACATTTTCCTAATGTTAATCTTTGACTTCAGGTATGTTGGTTGTAACCTCTCTGGGCCTTTGTCCTCTTCTTTTATAATTAGGATGTTAGGCTAGGTGACCTTGAAGAACATCTCTCTCTTTTACCTGTGATTTTTAAAAATTTTGTGTAAAAACACCATAAAGTATGGCAGAAAAAGCACTGCATTCGGGAGATGAGGTCTTGAGATCTCTAGTGGCTATGTCCTAACCACTTGGTAACACTGGACAATTTCTTTAACTTCTTTGGGCCTTAGTTTCTTTGTAGAATGGAGATACCTGGCCATAAGATGAAGTTTTGTTATTCGAAGTATTGTAAATGTAAATGAAAGCTTGAAGTAAGACAGCAAGACTATTGGCTTAATTTGAAAAATACATTTTCCAAGTTGGGGAGGAGGATGAGAGAGAAATTAGGCTATTCCATACAGTTAAAAAAAAGTCAGTCTTTAATAGAGCATTGAAATTTTGTTACTATGTTAAAAGGAACTAGAACTAGGATCCAACAACTAGGAAGTTATAACATTCTGTTACATTCTTCAAACATCAGCCAGTTTAAAATATACTTATGTTAATTCTTTCCAAAGCAGTTACTAGGTATGCCTTTCAGTTAGAAGTGAAGAAGCTATGCTTCCCAGTTAAGAAATTTGCCCAGTTAAATTTGCTTTTTGTGTTGTGTAATGTTTTAATGAATTTAGTAAAACTTATTTGCTCTTTCCTGATATCTTAGGTCTTACTTATTTTTTTTCAAGGTAACTAAGCATGTCATACCTCAGGTTTTTAAGAAGATGTGCAGCTGGCACATAAGCATAATTTTGCTGATCCACTGTAATTACAGAATGAACTTCGAGTTGCTTTTCCACGAAGTGTTGATAGGTTTATGTGGATCCTTTCACTTTTATTTTCTCCCCTGGCCTTTTTTTTGACTAATGGTACAGGATAGACCCCAAAGCCATGGGTGAGATAGGTTTGTGGAACATGTTGGATCATAAAGTGCCAGCTAAGTGTCAGATGCTGTGATAAGTGCTGGCGTTTCCCCTCCCCGCCAAGACAGTAAGGACCTATAATCCCTTGAGGAAGGACAGTACGCAGAGGGAAGCTGAAAGTGGAGAGAGGGTACCTGAAGCTTGGATGTGTTGGAAAGTCAGAGAAGTTCCAAGTCGTTCAGTCAGGTAAGAGATGAGATGTCGTTACAACACGCTGCTGCCAAACTAATTTTTAAAGATTTGATTGTTATTTTTTAGTTCCAGATTCTCTTCTTGCTTGTAGATCCTTCCTTCCTTACAAGCAGGCAAAAAACATGGTCCTCATTATGCATGTGAAGTCATGCAAAACATTCCATGTTAGCCATGCCTTCTCCCCTCTCCCAACCAAAGAAAGAAATAAAAGCCAATATACTCCCATCGGCACTCTTGAGTCTGTCAGTTCTCTGTCTGGAGGTGGATATCATTTTATATAATGAGTCCTTTTTGTGGTGGGTTATTGTATTCATCAGTTACTAAGCCTTTTACATTTGACTACCTTTACAATATTGCTATTAGTGTGCAGTTTGTTGTCTTGGTTCTTCACTTTACATCATCACTTTATCTTAGTCTTCCCTTATTTTCTGAAACCATCGCCTTCCTCTTTTGTTACAGTACATTTGTATTCTGTCACATTCCTATCCCCTATTATGGACATCTCTTCAGTTTCCAATTCTTTGCCACCACAAAAAATGCTGCTATAAATATTTTTGTACATGTGAGTCCTCTTCCCTTCTTTGATCCCTGGGGTATGGACCAGTAGCGGTATCTCTGGATCAGAGGGTACACACAGTTTTATAGCCCTTTGGGCAGAGTTCCAAATTGTTGTACAAAATGATTGGACTAATTCACAGCTGAAGTAATTTTCCTTAAGTGAAAATCTGACCTTGTGATTCTTCAACTCCGTTGGGTTTCCTATTGCCTTTGGGGCAGAATAAAAATTCTGTTAGTATTTAAAGCCCTCCACAAGCTGCTCCCCTTCCTGCACCCTGTGATCCAGCCAGATTGGCCTTTTGTTTGTTCCTCACACACTGCTCCATCTCCTGCTTCCGTGTCTTGTACTTCCTTCCTACTTCCACCTCTTAGAATCCCTCTCTTCCTTTGCAATGCTATTCAGATACTGTCTTCAGATCCTCACAACTGTTTCCTTCTTCCCAGACTACCTTGTGCTTATCTGTTCATTGTCTATTTGTATTTATTGACCTTGTGTTTGTGCTGTATGTATTTTTATATGTACTTACCTCTGCCATTAGAATTTAAACACATTTAAGAGTAGGGATTGTTTCATTCTTTGTACTTATATCCCTAGCACTAGCATAGAGCCTGGCACATAGTAATGTTAATTACCGATTTAATGGCATGCATATACTGTAGCTCAATGAATACTTGTTGTTTGATTCCCTGCAAAATTACCTAATTAAACTTTTTTTAATCAATAAAAATCTTCCTTTTCCCTCTAAGTTACCTCCATGCCCCTCCCTTAGAATAAAAAAAACCAACCCACTTTTGAACAAACGTGTAGTCAATCAAAACAATTTCCACATTGGATATGTCAAAAAAAATTAATCTTATTCTTTACATATTTCATCCTTAGTCTTTTGAAATTGTGGTTGGCCAGCATGCTAAGAGTTTCTAATTCCTTAAAAAATTCTTCACTATATATTTCCTTGCATAAATTCTTCCCTTGGCTCTGTTCCCAGCATCATATCACACAAATTTTCCCAGGTTTCTCTGCATCTATCCTCTTCACAATAGTATTCAGTTACATTTATATGTGATATATGTTAATATGAACATATTCATATATTTATAACTTTTTTATTTATTCCCCAATTTAGGAGTATTCCCTCAGATCCCCTGTGCTGCTTCAAAAGTGGCAAAATAATAAAAATATTTTTGTACATCTAGGGCTTGTTTTGCTAAGGACTAATTCATTCTGTGTCTTACCCTCCCTCTAAGTTCCCTTTATCCTTTTTCCCTCCTATTTCCCTGTTGAATGAAATGTATTTCTGCACTTAACTTTATGTGGGTATGCATGTGTGTATGTATTCTTCCTTTAACAAATTCATACAAGTGTGAGGTTGAAATGTTGGCCACTCCTCCCACCCTTTCTTTGTATAAAGGTCTACTTATGTAGTAGACATAATTATGCCTGTTATTCCTGCCCTGGTTATTTCTCTGCAAGCAGGACTAGATGCTGGAAGTGAATTCCTGCTCTGTTCATGGAGTGCGAGCCAGAGTTCTGCTCCTTGCCTCTGAACTTGATCATTTGTCAGTACAACTATGTGTCCACTCCCTCCCTCCCCTCCCCAGTTCCCTATACAGGAATACTAGCAACAGGAACTCCCATGCCAGGTCCTTTTCTCATCCCGACTTAGATCTGTGACCCACAGTTGGGTAGAGGGTAACGAAGCTTCCAGTTGACACTTGTCCTTATTGCAGTACCCCAGGATGGGTCTGAGACCCCTTGCCCTGATGTACAGCTTCTCATTGGTGTACCTGGCCCCTTCCTCAGTGTCAGCAGTCTCCAGACTGAGACCTCTCTGAGTCTCCCTAAGGACTTACTGTGATAGATTTCCCTGGCTCATTTTCTAGGTCTGTTTGGAGGAGTTTTGTGGGCAGGAGCTAGGATGCATTGCTTCATGCTACTTTGCCTTCCACAGAATGTCGTTAAAGAGATGGTTAGATTGAACAGCTAGAAAAGGAGGTGGTGGTCACGTAGAATTAGCATGGATTCATTACGAACAATCATGTAAAACCAACCGTGTGTGTTTTGACAGTGTTGCAATAAGACTGTAGATTGGACGGAATTTACCTAGATTTGAGGAAAGCATTTGGCACATTAGCTCACACTGGCCTTGTCTACAAAATGGAGATCCGATAAAGTGAATTTGGGAGCTGATTTGTTGGGGAGCAGGGACTCAAAGCAGTCACTAATGAATTGGTGTTAGCTTGGAGGGATATCTCTAGTGGGGTGTCCTAGGAATCTGTTCTTTGTAGTTTGTTCTTTAACATGTTAATAATTTGGATGTGAAGCATAGATGCCATACTTAACAAAGTTGCAGATGATGAAATGCTGAGATTAAGCTAACATTGTTGGATGATAGAGTCGGGATCCAAAACTCAACAGGTAGCTAGTGTTGAGCTCAGTTTAACAAAATAAAATTTGCCAAGGAAAACTGTAAAATCTTACATTGGAGATGAACAAATCAACTTTGCAAGTAAAAGATGGGGCAGAGGTGTATCTGGGCAGAAGCTAATTTGAATATCTGGGGAATTTAGTAGACTGCAAGCTCAGAATTCATTCATTGCCCAAAAAGGCTTCATTAAGAGAGATGACGAGATGACAGCTTCATTTTATTTTTCCCTGGTCAGATCACACCTAGAATGTTGTGTTCATTTTCAGGCTCCACATTTTAAGGAGGAAATTGCTGAATGCTACCTTTGGGGCAGGGGAGGGTATGACTAGTATGGTGAATGGTTTTGGGATCATGTCATGGGAGATCAGTTAAAGGAATTGGAGATATTTAGCCTGGAAAATAGAAAACCAGAATGGGGATTATGTGAGGTAGAATGGGGTACAATAACTGCTTTCAAATACTTGAAATGCTGTCATATGGAAGAGGGCTTAGCCTTTTTCATATTCCAGAAGTTGGAATCAGGAGTAATGGGTAGAACAGGCATATTTATATGCCTTCCAGTAAGAAAAACCTTCCTAACAATTTGGAGCTTTCTAAAAGTGGATACAGAGCAGTTAGTTGGTATAGTGCATAGATTGCTGGTCCTGAAATCAGGAAGATTCATCCTTAGGAGTCAAAGCCTCAGACACTATCTGTGTGATCCTGGGCAAGTCACTTAACTCTGTTTGCCTCAGTTTCCTCACCTGTAAAATGAGCTGGAGGAGGAAATGGCAGACACTGCCGTGTCTCTGCCAAGAAGGCTCCAAATCGGGTCATGAAGAGTGGGACATGGCTGAAACAACTCAACAACACCACCACAAAGTAGGTGGGCTTCTTCTCACTAGAGTTCGTTAAATGAAGGCCGCCTGTTGAGGATGTTGGGGATTTCTTTTGGTTGTGGGTTGGTTGAGATGGCCTTCTAGGGCCTTTCTGATCGTAAGATTGTGTAATTATGTAATGTTTTCCTAGAACTGGAAAAAACCTTAGTCCTTTTGCTTTGCAGATCAGTGCTCAATTCTTACAGACACCTGTGAGCTAGAATTTTTTGGGGGGAACTTTGGGTTAAAACTTTTATTTTGTCCTGATTAGAAGTGCAGCAGCCTCTTCACAGGCCTGATCCCAGTGCTGCTCAGCAGGAGAGCTTTGAGCTCATCTCTTTCTAATTTGAGCCATTTTGCTTCTCCTTAGGTAGCTTGGGTCTCCTGTTTCAGGCTCTCCATGTGGGTACTGGGCTAGTGCAGATACCTGATTGGCTTTTAGCCTACTGTAGCTCAGAACTCCTGAGTACAAGGGCTCCACAAGCCTTATTCTTTCCTAGTAGTGGGTATTACAGATATTTAGCTTCCTGTGGCCGGCTTTGAGCTGAAATTAGAGCTTAGTTCTCTCTCTTCAAAGCTTTCTAGTTTTTCTTCCATTATGCCTCATAGCTTATGTAGCTGTCTTGAAATATTTCCATAGGATCCTCAGAGTCTTCTACTTGGCCCTGGACAGCAGAATTGACGTGAGTGGTAAAGTAGCTACAGGAAGGCAGTTTTCTGCATCATGTAAGGACAAATTTCCAAATAATTAGAACTGTCCAGAAATGGAATGATTTGTTGGGGGGAGGGGCGTGGTTAGTGAATTTTTCTTTACAGATTAGTGAAGTTTTTAATGGGGGTTGGATGACAACTTGTTGGAGATGTCATAGATAGAATTCATAATTTGGATTAGTTGATCTTTGAGGCTTCTTCTGATTCTAATGCTGTGAAGACATTATTAATACATATCTGTCATCTTTCAAATCACTATTTGACTTCATAACTGATCTCTACCCAAAGAGAAGAGGTGTGGCATAAACATTATTTCATATTATTTAGTGTAATATATTGAAAAAGAAGGATTGAGGTCCCTTATGTTGGTGGATTCAGGCTCCTCCATTTTTCTAGTTGTCTACTTTTGCCATAGAGAGTGCAGTTTTTTAACTTGTTAAATGAAATGATCTTTTCTCTGCTGATTTCTTTTGTATTTCTTTTCCCTTTACTATTGACTGACCCCTTCCTTGTGATGGTCTTCCTCCTTTGCTTTTCTTATGCTACCGTACAATCCTAGTTGTACTGTGTTCTAGCAAACTGTAGCTCAGTTAAGCCTGAAGCAGAAAACTCCTTTTTCTTGTGCTGTGCCAGTGCAGAAAACTCTAGTTATGAGAAAACTAGGGTACCACTTTCATCCACCAGTGAGCCAAAGATAAAGACCTTTAGAAAGTAGACTAGAGGAAACTTGACCAACTTAACTGATATTACTTCATTTCATTGGCATGATTATGTGACTTCTGAGATACTGGAAAAGTCTCAAAAATGTTCTGTAAAGAAAGTTAATAACACAAAGACTTAGATCCTAAAATGCACGTTAATATCTCTTAAGAGTCTCTCAGTAACTGGGGCTTTTGAAGGCACAGGTTTGCTTTGTTATGTGTCAAACAGCTCAAGATCTCTTTTGCCCCTTCCTGTGATTCTTAGAATATATGATAATAAAATATATGATTTATAAACTAGGGACTCAGATATATATGTTAGATTAATGAGGTACAGTGGAAAAGAGTCCTGGGTTTGGAGCTAGCTAAGCTGGGTTCAAATCCTTGCTTTGGTATTTATTATTTTTGTGACCTCAGGCAAATCATTCAGCTTTTCTGGCTTTAGTTTCTTCTTTTGTAAAATGAGGGCATTGGAATGGATGACCTTTGATGTTCCTTCAATATCTAAGTCTCTGGAAGTCTAAAACTATGAAATTAGTGTTTATATAAATTTATATAAAGCATTTTTGGGGAGGAGTCAACCTGCTAGCTTTTTAAAAAAAAATTAGCTTCTTTACTTTTGTTTGTATAAACTGTAAGAAATCAAGCAAGCAGGTAGTAAACTGATATAATCCTCCAAAGCAGTGGTTCTAAGAATATAATCTACAAACCATTATGGAGGTCCTCATAGTCAGTGATCTCCAAACTTTTTGATCACATTACCCATATCAGGTAGAAAAAAAGAATGTGCACATACTCAATAGATATGTGTTTATTTATAAGTTATATACATGTATTATTGTGCTAATATTTATATTCATCATAAAACTTAGAAAACAGAAACTAAAAAAAAAGATTAAAATGAAATGATATTTGGTCCCAGAGTCAGTAAGGAGCCCACTGGAGTTACTGAATTAGGGGAGTGATGAGGTCAGAATTGCTTTTTAAGACAACTGTTTTGGCACCAAGTATGAAGGTTGGATTAGAGAGGAAAGGGATTTGAGGCTGTCCAGCGAATTAGGAAGTTGTTTCAGTAGTCAAATAGAGCTAATTAGAGCCTGAACTGGAGTAATGACTGAATTAGCAGGGAGAATGAGACTGATACAGGTGGTGTTGTAAAGGTAAAAAAGACAAGATTTGGACATTGAGTGTATGTATGAGTGTAACAGCAACCAAAGTAGGATTGGGTTAAGTGGATAGGAAGAAATTGAGGTTAATTCTGAGGTTGTGAACCTGGGTGACTGACAGTATGGTGCCGTTGACAATAATAGGAAATTATAAAATCTTTGATCAAGATGACAAGGTATCTATTACTATTCATCTCCTTTGACTCTATCCCACCCAAAATTGAAGTGGGGGAAGCAGGTCCCTTACCCATCAGTACTCTGGAGTCACAGAGCTTTTACCCTTTGAAGCATACCTTTTGTAGCCATAGAATTATTTGGGTGGTAAGGGTTGCACATGGTAGAGTTTGAGGAATTTCACAGCAGTATTTTTGGTAGCTGTTACTTTGGTTGTTCAGATAATATGTTGTAACTACACGGAGGCTGATTCCTGGCACAGAATGGAGAGTTGGGAACTTGGACAGTGGAGGCATGGCAAAGTGGGATTGGGCTATGGCCTGTACTTTGGAGATTACTGCTGCTGGTAATTGGAGTCCTCTTTGTGTTATTGATATTTATAGTATGATGTCATTTATACTTTTTGCTTTTGGTAGGAATTAGTTTACAATATCATTCATTGTTTTATTTATAGTAACACTGTATTTAATTGTGTTGAAAATTCCCTGATTGGCAAATATAGCTGGATAAAATGAATGGTGGCAAGGGTTTTTTCTTTGCAGAAATCGTCTCTGAATAAAAGTTTGAGAGCCACTGCTTTTGAAGAGTTAGGAGGCATTTCACAGCATTAAACTGAGCCTCAGTTACTGACCCTGTCATTATTTCCATATAGGTCAGGTTCAATTACCTGATTTCAGAAGCTGGGTAAAGTAATCAAAGTGAGAGAGGGAGATATTTTAACTCTGTTGATTGAATAGCAGTGTAAGTACATCTGGACTGGAGTGTAAAAGCTGATACATTTTAAAAAAATGTATAAAATCTTTTAAAAAAAATACACTGTGTTATTCACAGTATGTATAATATGTGATATATTCAATAGTATTATATGACATAGTGAGAAAAACAGATTCAGAATATTCTGTATTTTGGGATTTATTAGGAAACATGTTTGTAATGAATGGTAGGCGTATTTCAGACTTGGACAATTTTGCTGATCAAAAAAGGTAAAAGACATGAATGTGAGACTTGTTTATAAACAGTATGAACAACAGAAAAAACACTTAAGAAAACAGTTTGCATTGGCAGCGTATATATCCAAGGCAGAGATTGGCCATAGTGCCTTATATTACATATACTCATATGTATATGAGAACTTTAGAATTATGTGGAAATTTTGAATTTCTAAACTATTTTATGATTATAGGACAAATGTACATTACTTAGTTATGGTCCACCTGGCAAAGATAAGGATTTGGTTACTCATCAAATAAGTCAAAATGGATTCTTAACTTTTTTGTGTGTGTCTCAAGGACTACTATGACAGTGTGATATAGACCCCTTCTCAGAATAATGTTTTTAAATGTATAATATAAAGTACACAGAGTTACAAAGAAAACCAATTATATTGAAATACAATTATCAAAAAAATTTTTTTTGGAGTTCACACCTTCAGATTAGGAACTCTTGAGCAAGAGGTCCTTACTTGAGTTTCCAGCCTAGGACCAGGAAGGGTTGATCCAAGAAAATACTGCATTTGTTATGTGGAAGAGAGGCTTTCTTCACAGACACCTGCTGCTTAGAAGAGTTGGTTGGTGAAAGAGTAATACTTATTTGATTACTACAACCTACTGCCTGGCAGGTAGAAACACCTTGGAGTCCAGCCAAGGAAGCAGAATTAGAGCTTTACCATCACAGACTTTGTGCCCTTTCTGAAAGAGAATATCACTGCTGTGGTAGAGAAGCACCCTGGCCCAGCATAGACCAGCCTTGTAGCAGAGTAGTTAATCACAAGGAACAGTCCAGCTTAGCAGGAGAACAGCTGGGCCAATAGAGACACTGCACTATTGGTGAACTTTGTAAGGACAATTCCTAAGAAAGGGCAACTGAGTCTTGCAGTTTTACAGTTATGGGTTTCCTTGGCCACGTGGTTTCTGCACATGCAGGCTTCACTACCGTGTACTTTAAATTTGTAACCACTCTATGCCACAGATGTTGGTAGGACAATGTACTTCAGGTTTATGTATAGAATGTGAATTTATTCTTGTTTTTCTCTTATAAATGCCTTTGTTAAGAATTAATTTAGTCAATTGGCTGATATTAATGAGAGGCACACTTGTTGAGGGCTCAGAAGCTACAGCAGCAGTGGTAGTTCTTTTTTGGGGAATCCAAACCAGTCATTATGGGCACAGGTCAGGTGAAATAAATCCAAAGAGAATGTGGGGAGGACTTTTTCATTACAGGTGTGATTTGATACTCAAATATCAACATTGTGTATATATTCATTAATCTTAGTGAAAAATTTCTGGATAACAACCCCAGGTGATATTAAACTAGTCAAAACTTTTTGGTTAGAGAAAATAATTTGACTTAAAATTTATTTTAACTTTGATGTTTTAACCATCTTACTTTATTTCAGTCTTTTGCCTCAGCTTTTTGTAAGGGTTGAATTGGAAGTGGTTGAAGAGATTATAATGAGGAATAATGAAGGTACCATGAGAATGTATGTGTGTAATTCAGTTCATTTCAATCGACAGTTCACCTCTTTGGGGCATAAGTCTGCTTCAGTACTCTGATATAACTGTTTCTGACTTGCATATGACCATGCAGTTACTTATTTGCATATGAAGTGTTGATAAGAGAAAGAATGCAGGGAGTACACTTTAGTCCGTTGCTACTTGTTGCTGGAGAGAAGACAGAAGATCCCTGTGGGTATTACCACTTGTTGCTGAGAGAGGGAGAGGAAGAGTTGGGCTAGGCTTTTGCTAATTTGGGATAAAGCTGTATTGCCTTGTCCTATGAAGGGGGACTACATCATAGCACAGCATCTGCTGAGCCTGCAGTTGGAAGTGATGGATACAGAGGCTGTCAAGGAGCAAGTCCAGCTGAGCAGCTTGATAGGATAGAATTAGAGTATGAGAGAAGCAGATGAGAAGGTTGCCTTGTGCATCTGAAATGTCATGCCTAGTGAAGTTAGTCCAGCACAGCATGGATAAGCTTAGCATTGGAAATGTTATTCACATAGTAGCCACACTCATCAAGGAACTTTGTATGGAGAACTAACAAAGAATATACTAGGTTTTAGAGTTGTGAGTTGTTCTGATCACATGTGTTTCCTACACTTTTACCTTACTGAAAAATGTTATGAAGACCTAGAGACCCTTATCATCAGTGTGCCAAAAGAGGACAAGCTTATAATTCTGGGTGACTTTAATGCTAGAATAGGCTCAGACTACCAGACTTGGCAAGGAGTCCTAGGGAGAAATGGAGTTGGAAATAGCAACAGCAATGGCCATTTACTGCTGAAGACTTGTTTATCACATGACCTTCTCATCACCAACACTTTTCTCTTTACCTAAACGCAATAAAACTTCATAGATGCACCTTTGCAGCAAACACTGACATCTCATAGACTATGTGATAGTAAGGAGAAGAGACAGACAAGATACGAGAGTGACAAAGGCAGTGTGTGGTGCAGAGTGCTGGACTGATCATAGACTTATCCTTTCCAAGCTAAATATTGGCATTCATCACAAGTGCCACCTCCAAGGTAAAATGACTCCCGGAAGAATTAATGTCAATATGTTAGAGCTCTACTCTGAGTATGAAGTTTGTTGCTAACATGGGAGGGAAAGTTGAGCCAACAGTTGGCAACAGTGGAGCAGAAAAGGGGTGGGCAGCTTTCAGAGATTTGGTGTACAGCACTGCATTTGCTCATCTGAGTCAGAAGACTCACAGACTCCAAGACTGGTTTGATGAAAATGATGGGGAAATCCAGAAGCCACTAAATGAAAAATGAGAACTCCGCAGGATTTACTTGCAGAATACTTGATCCATCTCTACGAAGGTAACATTTAATTCTATCAAAAGCAAAGTACAAACAAAACTTAGAGAGATGCAGGATTCCTGGCTCTGTTAAGAAGGCAGATGAAATTCAGTTTTATGCTGATAGTAACAATCCAAAGTGATTTTATACTTCCTGAAAGCTATTTATGGACCAAAAACCTATGGTGCATCACAACTACTCAGTGCTGATGGAGCCATATTGATCAGTGATAAGGACATGATCCTAGAGAGGTGGGCTGAACACTTCCATAGTGTTCTCAACAGACCATCATCAATCAATGCTGAAGCCATTGACAGTTTACCTCAGGTTGAAGTCAGTCCCCTCCTTAGCTGAACTTCCAACTGAAGAAGAGGTTTTGAGGGCCTTAAGGCTTCTTTCATGTGGCAAAGCACCTGGTGCTGATTCTATTCCAGCTGAGATTTACAAGGTAGGGGGACTATTGCTCATACAAAAGCTGACTGAAGCTTTCCAAGTTAATATGGCAAGAGGAAGTTAATTCCCAGGAGTTCAAGGATGCCTCCATTGTCCATCTCTATAAAGGTAAAGGGGATAGATTGTCCTGTGACAATCACAGGAGGGGTTTCTCTCTTAGTCATTGCTGGCAAGATTCTAGCTAGAGTCCTCCTTAATATCCTGATCCTTCACCTGGAAGATGGGCATATACCTGAGAGCCCTTGTGGCTTCAGAAAGGACTGAGGAACAGTCAATATGGTGTTTGCTGCCTGACAACTCTAGGAGAAATGCCAGGAGCAGAACAGAGGTCTGTACACAATGTTTGTAGATCTGGCCAAGGCCTTTGACACTGTTAGTCATGAGGGTTTATGGAAAATTATGTCAGAATTTGGTTGCCCAAGAAGTTCATCCGCATCGTACATCAATTTCATGATGGCATGTTTGCCCAGGTTCTGGATAATGGACAAAGCTCTCATTCCTTCCCAGTCACCAGTGGAGTGAAACAGTACAGTGTGCTTGCTCCCATGCTTTTTAACATGGTGTTTTCAGCCACGTTGACAAATGCTTTCAACGAGGATGAACACGACATCAAGGTCAACTACTGTACTGATGGTAAGTTCTTCAATTTGAAAAGGCTACAAGCCAAGACCAAAGTGGTGGGAGTGGTCGTGCATGATTTTCTGTTTACCTATGATTGGGCACTCAATGCAGCCTCTGAAACTGAGATACAACAAAGTATGGATCAGTTCTCTGCTGCCTGTGCTAATTTTGGGCTAATAATTAACAGAAAGAAAACACAGGTGCTCCATCATCCATATGTGGAACCATTGGTTACAACAAATGGAGAAGTTTTGAATGCTATGGGTAAGTTCACTTACCTTGGTAGTATACTTTCCAGGGATGTACACATTGACAATGAGGTAGATGCACACATTGCCAGAGCTAGCTCAATATTTGGGAGGCTCCAAAGAAAGGTTTGGGAGAGAAAAGGTATTAAACTGACTACCAGACTGAAGGTTTATAGAGCTTTGTGCTGACCTTACTGTTATATGCCAGCGAAACATGGACAGTCTACCAGCGCCATGCCAGAAAACTGAATCACTTCCATTTGAACTGTCTTAGAAAGATTTTGAGGATCACTTGGCAGGATAAGGTACTAGACACCGAAGTCCCTACTTAAACTCAACTGCCAAGCATTCAAGCTTTGCTTCAGAGAGCACAACTCTGATGGATTGGCCATGTTGTTCAAATACAAAATATATGGTTGCTAAAAAAACTGTTTTATGGAGAACTTGCATTGGGCAGGCAGTCATGTGGTGGTCAGAAGAAGTGATACAAGGACACTCTCAAGGTCTCAAGAAGTTTGGATTTGACTGTGCAACGTGGGAGACATTGACACAGGACTGCTCAGCATGGCATGCCCACATAAGAAAATGTCCTGTGCTCTTGAGCAAAGCACAAAGGAAATGTAGAATGCACATATTTGGAGTAACCACCCCAAATGTTCACACGAACTATCTGTGCCTACCTGTGGTAGAGCATTCCAAGCTCGTATTGGTCTGATGAGCCACAGTCATACACAGTGAAACTTCACTTTATCATGGTGATGCCATTTTGGTCCTCTTTGAGAACAGAGATCAACAACCAACCAACCTTACTGCCCTAGGATTTAAAGTGTATGCAATAAGGATATTTGGAATATTTGTAAATGTTATGTTTGCTTTGCATTTTCAGTACATGTTTTATTTAATAATTGTTTAAGTATTAGTGGTGGATTTATGAATGGGAAATGCATTAGTGAGGAGGCTTCAGGAGCTATGTTGTTACTAGGAATAGTCAACAAGGGTTAGGACCCTGAGAGTACTGAATGTAGTAGCTTCTGTCTATTTAAGGAAACCTCAGCTTTGCATCATGGATGTAGTGGGAAGAGAAATGACCCATAGAGTTATTATGAGTATCTTTGGTGAGGGGCAGGGAGGAGGGAAAGGAAAGGAAGAGGATAAAACCAGCCACACTGCATTGTGCATTGTATAGTATGCATATAAGCAGGTAAGCTGCTTATATTTACCTGAAACCACCACCACCACCTCAGTGGGCACTTCCTCTTATATCTTGGGAGAGGTATCCCAGGCCTAAGAGTGGTAGGAGTGAAAATTAACTTTTCTTTAAACCTCTTTCCTATTTCCTTTGGAGAAGGTACTTTGGTACGCTTTGGTACTATCAAATGATGCATCGTCAGGAAGATAATGTGGTTTTACCAGTGGAAATGACTCTCCAGATGTGTATCATCTATTTCATTGATGCACCCTAATGGCCTTCAGATCTGACTTGAAGTTGAAACCTATGTGTGTTATCTTCCCCCTGTAGAGTATGAGCTCTTTGAAAGCAGAGAGTACCATACCATACTTTTATTTGTTTTCCTAATGCTTCTCACATAGTTCCAGGTGGTATAGCACCCTGGGCCTGCAGTCAGGAAGACCTGAGTTCAACTGTAGCTTTAGACAATTACTAGCTGTGTGATCTTGGGCAAGTCACTGATCTCAGTTTCCTTATCTCTAAAATTTGGATAATAATAGCTCTTAACTCACAAAGTGGTTGTCAGAATCAAATAGGATAATATCTGCAAAGTTCTCAGCGTAGTCCCTGACACATAGTGGGCACTACATCAAAGTTAGCCAGTAATAATAATGATAATAAATAATGTTCCATTCATTAATAATAAACTTATAATTTTAATTATATATGCACAGGGCATACAACTTGAGAATCAGGAGCTGAATAGATGTCAAAATGAAAATTCACATTTCAAGAGAAACTTAAAATATTTAGGTGTACATATTTTTAGATTTTTAAAATTTCTTTGAAAAATAAAGCTTTTTTCAGGAAAGTGCTATTATCCTCACATAAAAAATTCTTTGAAGATTTTTTGAGAACTTAGGGCCCCAAAACTATTGTGATTATGACAAAAGAACATATTCAAATGCAAGAGGAAAGTAACTGACATTTATGTAGTACCTTTGAAAATAAATTGTTATTCATATATTTTATTTTTATATTTCCTTTATTTCTTAAATGTTATACATACATCATCTCATTTGATCCTCACCAGATCCTTATTGGTCTGGACTTGTGTTTTCATGGGTAGAGGGAACTGACCTTGCCATGCTAAATGACTTCCCCATTTTCATATAACTATTATGAATCATAAGCAGGAATTGAGCCCAAGTATTCTAACTCGAGGGCAGGCTATTTAATATATCACTTTGCCTTCTCACTTCTGACGCCATCTTGCAGAGAAGGAAATTGAGGCTTAACCAAGATACTGAGTTAACAGACATAGCCCTAATTTTGACTAATACAAATAAACTTGGTTATTTCCCTGCTTCAATGTCTTTTACATTCTTTATATTTTTCTTTTGGGGTTTTCACATAATATTTAATTTACATATGAAAATTCTTGTTGCTTAATCCAATAGTTTGGTGGATTGAAAAGATGCCTTTAAATACTTAAAGTATTATCAGGTTGTATAACAATATTTTATGCTTATGAAATGTAATTTAAATTGAATGAATGAATAAAGCACTTATTAAGCACTTAAAATGGACAAACTGTGCTAAGCCCTGAGGATACACAAATAGAAAGGTAAGACAGCCCTTGCTTTTAAGGAGTTACGTTCTGGATTGGTTAAAAGAGGGAAGGATACAAAAGGGGAGACATCACTCAACGTTTCATTACTCATGACACATCTTTCTTATAAAGATATCAACTTGAACTAAAACTCATGTTGACTTTAAGCAACAAAAGTATTTCAAAAAATTCTAAATTAAATAATAGTTTATTTTTGGGATCCACAAGGCTTTCTAATCAAAAGAAGTACATATGTTTTCTGGTTGTTGATTTTCATTTTTTTTTTTTTTAAGTTTTCTTCTACTTTGAACAGAATTATGTCCTAGATGTTAGGGGAAGCAAAAAGTTGAGACATATACTGCCCTTGCTTTGAAAGAATTTGCATTCCAATAGATAAGATACCCAAATTGATAACAGTAGCAGATATTACATAAGTACCGTATTAGAAAACTACAAAACAAAAGATTATGTGTGATTTTTGGGAAGGTTGTTACTAGGGGCATCAGGAGTGACTTTCTAGAAGAGGAAGCCCACAGAAAATAGCTTCTGTTTTCCTGAACAAAGTATGAGGTGAAGCTTTCTCTTTTGATAGTAGGGAGAGTTCATTGGGAGGCTCTAGAGATGAGATCATTTATAATAACCTCTATAGATAATGAAATGAAAATGTACTAGGGAGGAAAAAAGGATTGCCTTGCTATCGTGAGGGCTCAGTTAATATTAGAAAAAACAAATTTGTAGTGATGACTTCATCAGCTTGCTTTGAGTTTCATTAGCAGCTCTGATGTCTTCCAGATCCATATGTGCAGCCCTAGTTTTATTTCTAAATGTCACCAACTACCTGTTGCACGTTTCAAACTGGAGGTCTCATAGGCATTTTCAACTTAATATGTCCCCGAAAGATTTCATTATCTTCCCCCCCTCCCATTTATTTTTATTCCCCACTTTCCTGTTTCTGTCTAAGACGCCTCCATCCTTCTAGTCACACAGTAGGTTTGCCAACTTGGAGTTGTTTTTAACTTCTCACTCTTTCATACTGAGTATGTCAAGCTGTTGCCGGGTCTTGTTAATTTTACCACTACATCATCTCAAGTCTGTGCCCTTCTCTTGACTCATACAGCAGTACACCCTCTTCAGTTCCTCATTGTCACCTGTAATATTGAAAAACCTTTTTTAATTGCTTTTCCTAATCTTCCATGTAGCTGAAAAAGTAATTTTCTTAAAGCATAAGTCTGACCATGTTGACTAACTTCGCTGGTTGTTTCCTCTAATATGAATCTAAAACTTCTCTTTGGCATGTCAGGCCCTTCATAACCCAGCTCCAACCTACCTTTCCAGCTTCCTCTAAATGCAGTTTTTGGTTCAGAAAAACAGACTCTTTTTCACATAGGTACATTATATTTCCTGCCTCTTTACCTTCTTTTTCACTACATAGGGTTTGTGTCTGGAATACATTCCTCCCTCAGCTCCATCTCTTACAATCTTTGGTTTTCTTCCACACTTAGTTCATGTGCTACTTTCTATATAAGACTTTTTCTAATGTCCTCAGTTACTGATGCCTTTACCATCATAATGTAAAGAGAGAGGAGAAGGAGAGGGGATGAGGGAAGGAAAGTTAGGGAAAATTCTTTCACTTAGCAGGGGTGTGTCTACAAATGAGAAGTTGAGGTTCGGGGTGCTCAGGACCCCAAAATACTGACACTCCGGGTCCTGTCGAATGAATTCTGACTCAAGCCTTCTTCTAGCCAAAGTAAAACAAACTTTATTAAAGGTTTGCCATATTGGGTTGACTCTTAAGGAGCCTCAACATTTGTGATGCTTGTGCGTTGGTCCTTCGTTGCCAAAGAACACCATGCCATCAGAGAAATGATGATATCACTTGCACTTGACTTTTGAGTGAGGGAGGGCTGTGCAGGTCACCAGCCTCACTTCTCCTCCAGAGCCATCTGAATCCAGTGACCAGATATATTCATCAGGATGACTGGAGATGACCCAAGATGAGGCATTTGGGGTTAAGTGGCTTGCCCAAGGTCACACAACTAGTGAGTGTCAAATGTCTGAGGTGAGATTTGAACTCAGGTCCTCCTGATTTCCTGCACTTGTGCTCTATCCACTGTACCATCTGACTGCCCCTGTGATGCTTGTATTGACTAGTGGGCCAGGTAGAATCTCCATTAGACAGTTTGAGCCGGATTGGATCTGAACTTCTACAGGGAAATGGAATTTATATACAGAAAGACCATAGGAAAGATCTAGGGGTGGTCTACTAGTCTGGGAGGAGGGTCTAAGGAGGCTCTTGATGAGACTGGATTAACTAGTGATGTAATCAAGGGTGGAAAACAGCTGGAGACTATTGGGAGGGTTTAGGTGTAAAGCAGCTTGGGCAATCTAGCGGTAACAGACAGTGGAGGGTCAGGCTTGGGTAAGGGGAACAGATTTGAGTATGAAAGGCAAGATTAAGTAGGAAGATTCAAGAGGAGTTCAGGGAGGTTCCCAGAGTCTGAACCTTATCTGAGTGACTGGTTGCTGTGAACAGTGGAACTTTATTCTTATCTGAACTAGTAAAAAGAGGGGAAAATGTACATAAACTGTTGGATCCAGGAATCAGTTTTAATCAACAGAGAAATAAAAGGTAAAGGGTAGAAAAGCAAAAGGGGGAGTTAGAAGGATGGTAGACTCTTATTGTGGCTTTTTCATTAATTCATTGGCACTTTTATAATTGAGTATCATATGGTATGAAGTGGATCTGATCCCATTTCTAAAATACATTGTTATCGAATGCTCACCAACCCTGCAGTAATTGGAGGAAAGACCAGTTGATTTATTCTTAATGTTGAAATCCTTACACTATTTTTAGATCTAATTTCACATTGTCTCCCATTCCCTTCTTTAAAACAGTTGCTAATAATGGGTATGTTAGCACATGCATTGGGGGACTCAGATGGAAAGGTTGTGGTTGCCCACCTTCTAATCAGGCAAGCCTGAACTTACACAGAGACCCAAGCCTTCTCAACTTCCACTCTGATCCTTGGCATTAGCTAAGGTCTGGTTCCATGCCTCTAGGATAGGCTGATCTGAGCCACCCCTTTTCACTTTCAGAATCTGATGGGTTCAACTTTGTTCGTTTGTTTAGGGTTTGCCAACCTTCCCCTGTCTATACCTGTACTGAGTGAATTTGTATGCTCTGTGTGTATGTGCGTGTGCATACGTGCTTCCTTTAAAAGTCCAGCTTCATACTGTGTACCTCCTCTTTCCTTCCTGCTCCCTGACGAGAAAAGTCGAGTGCCAAATAACTTCCTTTTAGTTTTGTGGAGCTCACATTTATCTGAAATGTGTATTATAAGAGGTTTTTCTCCCAGTCTTTCCTTTTTATTATAGATCATTATGTTTTCTTACAAAACTATTCTTATGCATTTATTTCACTTCCTGTAACTTCTTTGTTGAATGGCTGAGAATTTCTCTAACTCAGTGGGATTAGATTCAGTAATCCATTATCTCCTTGTTTTTAATTTATAAATATAGCATGTATTTGGAATGTATTGGGAAATACTTGGTGTGCTATTTATCCTCATTGTCCATCTCCACCCCTCCCCACTTCAGTTTTCCTTTATTGGTAACAGGTGCCCTTTTTTTGTGATCCAGAGATTCAACTCTACTTGAAGGTTACTTAATGTGTTCTTTGAAATTTTCTTATTTCTGTCTAGTGACAACTAGTTGGTGCAGTGGGATAGGGCACCAGTGAGTTCAAATCTCACCTCAGACACTTGACACTCACTTAGCTGTGTGACCTTGGGCAAGTCACTTAACCCCTATTGCCTCATCCTGGGTCATCTGCAGTCATCTTGATGAAGGTCTGGTCACTGGATTCAGATGGCTGTGGAGGAGAAGTGAGGCTGGTGACCTGCATACCCCTCCCTCACTCAAAGTCAAATGCAAGTCATGTCATTATTTCTCTGATGTCATGGTCTTCTTTGGCAATGAAGGATGAACATACACACAGATTTAAGGAGGGATTAATGGAGCAAAACAGACTCTAAGAAATATTCACATTCCTTTTGAGATGACAAGGAATGGGAATTAGAAGGGGGATCCCATCAACTGGGGAATGACTGAACAAGTAAGAGTATGTAAATGTGATGAAATATTTTGCTCTAAGAAATGATGAAGAGAGATAGTTACAGAGACACCTGAAAGACTTATACGAGTTGATGCAGAGTGAGGTGAACAGACCCAGCAGAACAATTTCTACAGTGGCAACAATATGTTGAGAACAAATAGCTATGAAAAAATTCAGACCTCTTACCAACAGTGAGTACAGAGGACTAGTGATGCAGTATGCTATCCACCTCCTGATCAAGAGTGACTCAGGGTAAAATGGGGCATAGTTTGGGTCGTGTTTCCCCTTGGTAATATGTTGTCCTAATTCTCATATGAGCACATACTTATCCTATACACATATTTCACTCTTATTAAATGAAAGTGTGTGTTGGAGGGGGTGAAGCTATGTGGGAAAATTATTGGATATTTAAGAGTACATCTCTGCATAAATAATACATTGAATTTTTTTCAATAAGAAGAAAAGATCAAATCCATGTCAAGAAGAGGTAGATTAAGAAAATGAACCTCTTCCAAGTGACAGAGAATACAGTTGAGCATATAAGTCATGCAGATAAGCCCTTGAGTATTGAATAAGCATGTGATTGTGATCTATATTATCACTTGATTCAGGCTTATAAGCATAAGTGTTACCCTTTCCTTAGGCAACTTGGTGACCCCCACTCCAATTCCATTAATACCAAACTTATTTTGGACTCCCAGACCACCTTAGCCATTGCAGCTCAAAACTAAAAGTCAAGAGATTATGATCAAGCCTTAGCTTTCTTGGTAGTAGGAATTTTAGATATTGGCCACTACATCTGGATAACTTGAATATTTCTTAAGAGTCTTCCCCAATTTAATTTTTGCCATTTCTTTTAAGGCAGTCTTTTCCTGATTGGCTTTTTGGTCCTCTTTTACCATTTGACCTAGTCTTTTTTAAGGCCTTATTTTCAGAAGTATTTTTTTGTATCTCCTTTATCAAGCTGTTCACTTATTTTTCATTATTTTCTTGCATCACTATCATTTTTTTTACATTCTTGTTAAATACATTTTCACCTTAGTTATGTTTCATAGAAGAATTAAAATGAATGGGTGAAACCATAAAACAAAACATAGCACAAGAGAAAACGGTCTGCTTCATTCTGCAATCCAATTCCATAGTTCTTTCTCTGCACATGGAAGGTGTTTTGCCTCAAGAGTTCATTGGGAATTTTTTAGGTTCTTGCATTGCTGTGAAGGGCTAAGTCTACCGGAAAAATTCCTTGCTCACTGTGGTTGTTGCTGTGTACATAGTTCTCCTGGTTCTGTGCCTTTCACTCAGTCCTTCCAGGCCTCTCTGAAGTCTTCCTGTTCATCATTTCTTACAGTACAATAGTATTCCATTACATTCACATATCACAACTTATTCAGCCATTGCCCAGTTGATAAATGGTCAAAGGATATGAATAACACTATCATTTTCTTCCCAGTTTTTCCTTTACTTCTCTTACTTGAGTTTCAAAATCCTTTTTGAGCTTTTCTGTGGCTTGAAACCAATTCATATTTTTCTTGGAGGCTTTGGGTGTAGGAGCTTTGACTTCGTTGTCTTCTGTGTGTTTTGATCTGCCTTGTCACCCTGGTAACTTTCTTCAGTCAGAATTTTTTTTACCACTATTTGCTCATTTTCCCAGCATATTACTTGACTTTTAACTCTTTGTTAAAGTTGGACTCTGCTTCCAGGGTGGAGGGTGTACTGGCCCAGCCTTGAGGATTCTTTGTGCAGCTGTTTTCAGATATTTCTAGGGACCTGTAAATTTTCAGTTCTTCCAAGGTATCCTACGATCTAAGGAGAAATGTTTACTACTCTCCTGGCCTATACTCGAGTCTGTGAGTGATGACCACAGGCACTCTTTTATGCCCTGAAACTGAGGAGGTTTCCTCTTCCACTTTGGCCACAGGCTTCCCCTCATCCTGATGCTGCCACTGAGGACTGAGATCCTGATCCCAGTATGGACAAAGCAGCAGAGTTCTGCCTCAAGCTAGCAAAAGGCCCCTTTAATAGCATCTTACCATCTGTGGGCTGAGAGCTCAGGAAGCAGCTGTTGCTGATTCAGTCATCCTAAGGCCTGCTTCTGGTTTGGCTGTGCTGTGCTGGTGTGGCCTGTTGTGGGCTAAGCTCCCTCACCAGGATGCAGCAGATCTTTCCTGCTGACCTTTCAAGTTGTCTTGGGCTGGGTATTGGTGGGTTCTACTGCTGTAGAATTTGTTTATGGCCTTTTAAAATGTATTTTCAGGGGTGTGTGGGATAGCTTGGGTGAGTCCCTGCCTTTATCTTGCCTCCCTAAGTTTTGCCATTTCTTAGAGGCTGACAGTTTCTTCACATGAAAAATACTATCCTATTTGCTCAAACAGACTATTTTAAACACTCTTCCAGATGGCAGCCGTTGAAAAACTGGAAGACCGCTGTCACCCCCTCCCCTCAAAAGTGTTCTTTTTCTTTTCTTTAGCTTAAGCATCCCTTATTCCTTTAACTGATTTTCAAGACATGGACTTACTGATCATTCTCTAGCTTACCATTGTCCTTAAATTGTGGTGCCCAGAACGAAACATATTGTTTGAGATTAGTTCTGATGGGAACATAGTACGGTGGGACTGTCACCTCTTTATTCCTGGAAACTATGCCTTTCAGTCAAATCCAAGATTGCATTAACTTCCCCTCCCCACTCACACCATTGCAGGTTCATTATCAGTCATTACTCTTCAGACCTAAATGGATCTTGCAGTTCGTTGAAACTCCTAGACTTTTTAAAGAACAACTGATTTTTAACCATGTCTCCTTTATCTAGTATTTGGTTGATTTTTTTTTTGTCCTTACATAAAAGACTACATTTTTCCCTGTTCTGCTTATTTGTAATATCTCAATGTCCAAATACATGGTTAATTTTTATAAAAGTTCCATTGGTGTTGAAAAGGTCAGCCAACAGTCAGTCAGATAGTTCCTTCTTTTCCTCAGAGACTATTTTCACTTATTGGTTAACTCTTTTAGTTAGGGTACATCCTGTGCCCCTCTATCTTCTTCCCCACACCTCCTTTATATACCCTTCCATCCTGCGCTCTAGTCCCACAGAAACATTGATTGACCTGTTGGTAAGGAGTTACAAGGGTTAGTGCATGATGGTTCAGGCCTGTTCTTCCACCATCACTTGTTTCATTTCTATTTTTAGCTTTGTCTTATATCCTTTAAGAAAGAAATTTCTAGTGGTCTGTCTTGTTATTTATTGTTGTTAAACTCATAGATACTTTCTTCTTTTTAGTTATGCTTTTCCTTTTTTCCTGGGGTTAGTTATTTCATCGTCCACCCTTCCTTGGTTGTTTAATTTATTTAGTTTTCTTGTATTTCTGTTGTCTGGGGTGTTTGCAAAGCAAATAATATGCTCAGGCGTGGTTCTCTTGTTGGAATGCTTCACATGTCTCTTTTATTGAACATCTCTTTTCACTGATGATTAGGTTTAGTTTTTCAGTGGATTTCACCTTGGCTTTTTTGCTTATCAGAACACATTACTCCAGTCTCTCCTGAAGTTTCTGTTGGGTACAGAATAGTCTTGTGTTCCCAGATTTCCATTCCTCTATATTTAATGATCTTTCTTTTTGTCTCTTGCAGAATTAGTTATTTGTCATTGGAATTGTGAAATTTAACCATTATGTATCCTTGGAGTTTGTAGAATAGGGTTTCTCCTCCCCCCACCCGCCACTTTCTTATACCCCCCACACTGCCCAGCCAGGTATTCTGTAAATTCTTTTGACTGGCACTTTATTTTCTTCAGAAGTTCTGGGAAATTTTCTTACATTTCCTTTGTTATGGTGTTAAGGTTTTTTGACTTGTGTTCTGAGAGATCTATAATCCTTAAATTGTCTGTGCGTTCTGTTTAAGAGATCAATATGTTTTACTTCTCTTGATATTGTATTTTTTAAGCATTTTTGCTTTTCCTTCTCTTTTTTTCCCCAGTTTGTTTTTCATTTCTTTGTATTTGCATTCCCAGTCAGTTCTCTCAGTTGTTTCTGTGGTGAATTTCCAAGTTTTTCTATTCTGCCAATTAGTTTTAGTGGGTGAGCTATGAATTCTGTTTTCACAGTTCTTATTTTAAACCATTTGAGAACATTCTTTTGTGGTTCTGTGCTCTCTTGGGAATCTATAGGGTCCTCTGCCTTTACAGTTGTTGATTTCATTTTCCTTTATCTTGCAATATTTATTCATAGATGTCGGAACTTGTTCAGGTGATTTGGAGACTATATTCCCTCATTGATTTATATTCTTGTTCTCAACATCTTTTAGTTTTTTTCTGAAATCTTTCATAATTATGTCTTTTCCCTTGTAGTCCCTATTTATCACTTTTTTACTCCTTCTCTCTTGATGGTAGTTTTCTGCTGGCTAGAACCCAAAGCTGTCTCAGCTTTCTTCCTGTGCTGAGGAATTCATATTTTACACCTCTGATCTTTGTATCAAGTGACTTCTGGGAGATCAGAACTGACCACACTTGGACTCCAGTCTTTTTTCAGGACTGGTGGAGCCACACACCGAAGCTGGCATTCTGCCCCAGTTCCCCTCTGTTCCTCACTTTTCTCTGTGAGCGCCATTCATGATCACATACTGCCAGTTCCAGTCACAGCAGTCGTCCAGGCTTTGGCTCTCCCCAGCAGAGGGAGAGTAGTGGAGACAAAAACGGATCAGCTTGTGTAGCCTTGTCAGAGCGTGGTGGCTGATGGGAGAGGGAATGTGAGCATGGCATTAGCAATTAGCAGCTTCTCTGCTACTAGGTTATTGGGCTGTTACCTCATTAAAGTTCTTGGTATTTTGGGCCAGTGGTATCAGACTCAAAAGGGTTGTTGACTTAGAAAACCACAAATTAACATTATTCTTGACTTTTTTGTGTGTGTTTTGATTTACTTGTTTCATTTGCCAGATGCTGTGAGCTTGACACCTCCATTTGAGACTATGGAGATGGCTGAAATGACTTGATCGGACTTAGGGTACTTCCCTGGAGAGGGCTTGTGATGTCAGCATAAGCATCAACAACTGCCCCTTAAGTCCTGCCATCCAACCAGTTTTGAATACATCTAACTGTATTTTTGTCTGGTAGACATTCCTCCAACATTTCACAAGGATACTATGAACTAGTTTAAGAAAGAAAAAAACTTGGCTAGAATAAGGTTAATCTATATCTATAGCATTCCCTTCACCTACTAGTTTAATACTCCTGTCAGAAAAAGAGAGTGAGGTTCCCTTAGCAAGACCTGTTCTTGAAGGAGTTGTGCTGGTTCTTCATAATCATTATTTAAATTTTAAAGTGTGCACCAGTTGTCTGAAGATTCATTCTATATTTTCCCCAGGAATAGAAGTTCAGATCAATAGCTCATAGTTTGCAGATTCCGTTATCTTTAATTTTTGAGAATTGAGGTATTTGCTCTACTCCAATCTTCTGGCACCTTCTTCTTAGAGGAAGGACTGATAATAAAGGTTTTTAGCTTATGTTTGATTTTGGGATGTAACAAGACACTCTTCATGAAGTGTTAACACATGTGTGTTTTATGTGTTATGACTTGTGTAGGTTTTCTCTAATGTATATAAGCTTTTGATGTCAAGGCTTCCTTACGTATATTAATAGCCTCTTAGTAAAGGCTTGTCAGTTGATTTTATTCTGATATATTTTTCAGAAATTTAAGTGCTGAAAGGAGAAATATTAGAAGATCTATATTCCAATTAGCTTTAGTTGGTGGAATTGTGATCATAGGATCATAAGTTTAGACCTGGAAGAGAGTGTTTAGTAAAGAGGAAGTGAAAATTTGAGAATGAATGTAGTTTGAGATTGATAGTGACCAATTTCTTGGTAGTTTATGTTAGATATTGGAATGACATGATATGCTTGACAGTCTTTCACCGATTAACAATGGAGAAGGATATTCACTAAGTGTTAGGACACCATGAATAGATTCAGCTAAGTGATACTCTTTGAGTTTCCCGTAACAGTCTGCTAGCAAAGCATCCAAGAGCACCTGGAGCTCTCCTTATGGTTCTTTTGTACTAAAGTAATCAGGAAGCTCCTATATACTCTATGTCTTTGAGTTGATTGATGTTGTTTACTGTCAAATACCACATTTGAAACCATCCTTATTCTCTACAAAAATTATCGACAAATGTTCTCTCAGTGAGGACTATTCTCATCAAAACATTTTTATAGCTAAAAAAGTAGGCCTGGAGACTATGACTGTTGATGTTTAGTTTTATTTTTAGTATTTTTAGGTACCAAGTTTTTTTTTATTATTATTTCCCTTCTCTGCTATTTTGTACTACTTTAAGAGAACTTATTAGTTAAACCCTCAATGTCTTCATATCTGCATTACTTCAAGCATAGGTATCCTTTACGTACACTTGATGTAATCTAGATTCTTTCCCTGCCTCCGTTCTCTTTAATATCATTTCTACTCTTATTTAAGCACATCTGGGACTGTCTCTGTGTGGTGACCGCACTGTCCTTGAAAGTGATGTTAGTTTAAAGAAACTGTTTTCCATGATTATTCTGTTGGTCTTCCAGTTTTAGCCCTTCAGTGTTCACAGGATAACTTTACTTAGTTGGATCTCTCATCATAAGCTTCTTATAAACTGTTTTTGCCCTATACTCTTTCTGTTTTATGTTGATAATTTTCATAATCTTCCAGTCTTCCAATACCTTTATTAATAAGTCTTTTGCAAATAAGTTTACATTTTAAACTGGTGTTGTCCTTGGCTGCCACTTCTTTCCTCTTGACCTAGGAACTTTTTTAAGGCACTTTGAGTTTTTGCTCTAATAAATAGTTAATTAATATCAAATGAAGTTCTGTATGAAGTTAATGTGGTTGAAGTTTACCTTTTCCCCCTGTCCATATTCTATTTTTCTCAATAACTTGTTTAAACAGGTCAGGATTGAGTTGTTTTAATTGCATGCTTTATCTTTTTCTCATTTTTATTCTGTTAGCTTTGTATTAATTTTGAACTGTGTCCTAAAAATTTGATGGCCTGATATTCTGGAGTAACTCCCACATTAGTAACAAGTAATTCCTGTCAAAATGTAATCAGTTTTACTTTTTTGGATTTCTTGGAGATAATCCCCATGTTTACTGCCTTACCTGTGAACTATGCCAGTTAATATTTTGTTTTGGAGGCAGTTGGAGGTAAGTGATTTGCCCAGGATCACAATGCTAGTAAGTATCTGCGGTTGGATTTTAACTTAGGTCTTCCTGACTCTAGGTCTCATGTTGTATCTACGGGGCCACCTGCCACCCCCATTGGATGCTTTTTTTTTTTAAATTTTGCCTTCTATTTCTAAAAGATCTGGGCAGTTGTATGATTTTTTGAAATATGTCTACATTTTTTTGGTCTTGGCTTTCTTAAAAACATGTTCACAGTGGAGCTCATTATCATTTCCCCCAAGGCCTCCCTTCTTGCTAACCTCCCTGTTGTTGTCAAGGGCACCATTGTACTGTTGGTCACCCAGACTCACAACCTAGATGTCATCCTCAACTCTTCACTCTTATCTTACCTTCTCTCCTCCATATAAAATTTGTTATTGAGATTGTCACTTTACCTTTTGCAACATGTTTTCTGTGTGGCCACTTCTGTAACTACTGCCGCTGCCCTAGTGTAGGCCATTATCACCAACTCATGCATAGACAGTATTGCAAGAGCCTGCTGGTTGGTCTCTTTACCCCTTATCTTTTCCTACTCCTACTACACAGATATGAAAGTGATCTTGCTAAAATACAGATTTGGCTTGTCACCTATTCATTTCACCCTTTCGGCTTCCTGTCATCTCCAGGATAAGATATAAAATCCTCTTTTGTGGCTTTTAGACCCCTTCATAATATGTCTCCTTACCACCCTTCCAGTACTCCTATTTTCCTTCACATACACCGTGATCAGTGACACAGTCCTGCTTCCTGTTCCTGACACTCCATCTTTACAGTGTGGGCATCATTACTTTCTATTCCCTGTGCCTGCAATTCTCTCTCCTCATCTCCACCTCCTGGTGTCCTTCAAGTCTCAGTTAAAACTCTAGCTTCTGCAAGAAACTGGTCCTCATTCCCGTAAATCCTAGTTTCTTCCTCTTGAGAATGACTCCAGTTGATTCTTTATTAAGGGCAGCTAGGTGGCGAAGTAGACAGAGTGTTGGGCTGGGAGTCGGGGAGACTCATCTTCCTGAGTTCAGATTTGGCCTCACTTACTAGTTGTGTGACTCCGAGCAAGTCACTTAATCCTGTTTGCCGCAGTTCCTCATCTGTAAAATGAATTAGGGAAGGAAATGACCCACCATTCCAGTGTCTCTGCCAAGAAAACCCCACATGAGGTTGTGAAGAATTGGACATGACTGAAAAACAATTCAGCGACACGATTATTTCAGTTTTCTTTGAAGAAAAAGAAAGAAATTCAGTAATCAGCAATATGAGGAACATTAGCCAAGCCATAGGGGGTTGAGTATGTGGCGAGGAAAAGGAAGGCAACAAATGTAGATATTCTTTATAGAATTTTCACTGTTAAAGGGAGAAAAGATAGAGCAACAAAGATGTCATTTTGCCTTATCAGTGAGCATATCACTCAGTAAGCATTTATTAAGTATTCACTGTGTGGCAGACTGAGGTACTGAGGATACAGATAAAGTAAATTAAATGATTCTTCCTGGCAAGTAATGTCTATAGATTATATTGAAGCTGGATTACTTTCCTTACTGTGCCTGTACTTAGTCTGTTCCCTGTGCATGGAAGGTCTTCCAGATCTCTACAAGGTCATACTTATGGAGTCCTAGCTTAATCTTCCTTTGTCTTTTCCTTATTTAGTGCTCACCTATCCTCAAGTTAGGAGGGGTGTCTGTTTTAGTTGATCTCATATCACACTTGCTACTTATAATTCTAATGTTAGTTATATTTATTAGTGTAAACAGCTTTTCTCTATTTTCTGTATTGGAAGCTTTTAATACTTTAAGTCTTGGTAGCATGTTTTTATTTTTTTCATCTCCAGTGCTTTTTGTGTCATACACAGTGGGCATTTAATGAGTGATCGAATTAGAATCATTACTTTGGAGATCCTTTTAAAAAAATTAACACTCAGTTTTACTTCAGTAAATTTATTTTTTAAATGTAGGTGTCAGATCATTGTCATAATTTGTCTTTGTGTTCCCAGTGCATTCCTAGATCCATTAGATTATGAGCTTTTTTGAGTGCAGGAATTGTCTTTTGCCTTTTTTTGTATTACCAACACTTACTACAGTGTGTAACAGCACATAGGAAGTCCTTACTAAGTTTATTGATTGTTAGTACCTAGAACTATTTCCTGCACGCAGTAGGTCTCTATTAAATATTTGAATTGATTAAAGATATAATATATTTGCTGTGGCAGATAATAAGAGCACTCTGGTTCTGACATGAAGTGATTTTCTCAAGGCTGTATTGTAAGTAGAAGAACCAAGATTTGAATTTAAGTCCTGTACTCCTTTAAATCCTGCGCTCCCTTCAGTCTTCTGTGTTATCTTAAGAGAAATCCTAAAATGCATTTTTTTGAAAGGGAATGTACTATATAATGCAAAGAAAATTGGTCTGGAAGTTAGAAGACCTGGATTTTAGTTCCACATTTGACGTTTTAGAGTAGTCACTTTTTTCTGGGGTTCAATTTGCTTATCACTAAAATGAAGGGTTTGTACCAGATTTTTGCAATTCCATGAAAGCTCTGACATGTAATAACTCTATGGAATTTTTAATGGTTTGGCATCATCTAAAGTAGTTTCCTAATCAGAATAATACGTGCCAGTGGAAAAGGCTTTTTTAGATGAGTTATGACTCTACAAGAAACTTAGGGAACAAATACGCCTTTTTCCCCAGCACACTGCATTGATTATTGCAGTCAATTTTATGTGTTCTACAAACATACTTTTTTCTTATTTGTATGTCACATGCTTGAATTTCCTATAAATTCCTCATTGTTTATTGTTACATTAAAATTTAGTTTTGTGAGGTTCTACTCTAGTGAGGTTTTGCTAATCACCAAAGTTCAGGAGAGAGGGTCTGCTGTAATCATTAGCAACTTTCAAAGAAGGTAGGTATAGAGAGGGAGGAAATATGCTAAGTGATTCTGGTTGAGTCATAAGTTGGACCTAAAGTTAAAGTAGGATGCAATCCACTCCAGTATTTCTGCCAAGAAAACCCCAAATGGGGTCACAAAAAGTTGGACACAGCTGAAAAATGACTAAACGATGATAACTGGCAGTCAGGCTTAGTTGAAAATTGGAAATTAGGCAGCATTGGTGACCTGTGGGCATGATTTTTTTCTGCTGCAGAATGGAATGAAATAAAAAGTTACAGGTTTGTAACCATATATGAAAAGTAGCAATCAAGAATGTTGGACACCCCTCTAGAACTAATTTACTTTCTGGATTTTCCAGGTCTCTTATGCCTGATTTTGGATCATACTTGTGTTTATTTAATGTAAGAAGTTCCCATTGAGGAATTCCCTCTACCAATGTGTGACCTGCTCAGCAACTTCTCCTCTTACAGAGTTGTTCGAGTCACCAAGAAGTTAAGTAACCCACTTAGGATTACATAATCAGCATGCATTCAAGATGGAACTTGAACTCAGGTCTTCTTGACTTTGAGGCCAACTCTCTATCCACTATACCACTCTGCCTCTCATTACTCATTAGTTCCTTGAATTAATATACAGAAGACTAGAATGTGGTACTCACATCTCTGGGTTTTTTTGCGTGCTTGAAATTTTTATAATACAATTTAGGAGAAGTTTTGTATCTTGGCCAAATTTATGATGTGTAGAACACTATCCATGAGGTTCTTGATACCCATTAATAACCACAGAAAATTGAAATTTAGTGTTAGTGACTTTAAAGATAAATTTATATTAACAACATTGACTTTTTTCTAGCATTATATTGGACATCGCATAAGTGATGATAAAATATTTTCACAAAAAATTTTTTCAAAATATTTAGATAGTGTCTTTCCTTAGATATTTAAAAGGTGTATGATGTTGAGCAGGTCACTTACATATCTGAGCTTTCACTTTCCTTATCTTTAAAATGAGAAGCTTGGACTTCATGAGCTATAAGGTTCATTTCCAGCTCTTTGACTATGTCATATTGTTAATATAAATGCAAACAAAAAATAGCTTTCACTTCCCAATCCCTATTTCCAAACCATTCTGTCCACTCTCTTACCATTATTTTCATTTTTCTCCCTTTGAAAATTTGAACTTGGGCTCTACCTTGGATCCACCCTGGGCTCTGATAGGTGAGTTGTCACTTTCTGTAACTGAACCTTTTAGCCCAGAGCCAGGCCTCCACCGCATTTCCCAGCCATTTCCAAACCATGTTCCTTTCATGACTGTTTGTTCAGGCATACGTTCTCATTCTTTCCTTCCCACCCCCCATTTTCTTTTTAAGTGAAACTTTCCTTGTCTTATTGGAATGTAAGTTTGCTTGTATTTGTATCCCCAGGGCTCAGTAAATTCTGTCTGTCTTACATCTCATAAGTGCTTACCAACCTTGAAAAAAGGATCCTTGATAAATTTTTAACATGTATTTTAAAATTCCAACAATGAGCATCTTTTGTATAGCATATACAACCCATTTTTTTTCAGCTTCAGTTATCTTGCTTCCCTGCCACAGATAGAAGATGAGAAGCTCAAAAATGTCCAAGAAACTTGTCCATATGATCACATAGAATACTTTTGAGACATGTAAGGTTGTTTGACTTCTCAGGTCCTTTGGATATGGTTGATTTTTTTTTATCAGCTAAAGAGTTTTACCTGCATTCGCTTATTGCTACATGACAGTATTATCCCTTTGCATGTATGGAGGTAGTTGGAAATATCTGTCCTATTACAGGCCTTGAATGGCTGACTGCTTGCTATTTGGCTGACTTGGCTATTTGTTTTTGGTCTTGACTTGGGATTTTGTTGTTCTAAGCACTTTCATCGAAGAAGGTCCCTGCATCAACTAGTTTTCCTCTTTTGGTCTGTAGAGCATTGCTTTTTGCACCGAGAAGTGGGAAGTGAACCCAGATCTTCCCAGCTCTGCCTCTGGTTCATCCAATGTGTCATGCTGCCTCTCACCACCTTGTTTATTGTGATTTAGTTTTTCAAAGGACACGAGATTAGTAGATAAGTATACAGTATCCCAATTGAATTATAAAAATGCACCACGTTGCTTCATAAAGTTGAGAGTATAAACATACAAATCATAAATAACAGCATTTATGGGGCTAAGTTGTGAACACATAAATGGAGAACTATCGGCTTTCAGTTGTTGATTTTATTTTATTTTTATGTTCTACCATACATAATGATAAAACTTAAGAACTCATCTGGGCATAGACTAGAAGTTGATTTTCAAATTGATTTTCTTAAAAAGTTGTGCAATTTGAATAGGATTTAGTGTCCCCTGAAAATTAGTTTCTTTTTGTATCACTGGTCTTTTAAATAACTGAAAATTTGACTTTTTTTTTTATATTTTTAGCAAAGTAAATCAACTCACTCCCAACAGTAAAAGATTAAAACCCAGTATTAATCTTGCAAAAGGGAGTCTTTAATTTCTTTTTGACTTAATAATATTCAAAATTTTTATTGCTCATTTAAAACATAACTAGCACATGTGCCTTGTTATTGGTAAGCTTTTTAAAATTTAACAGTAAAACTAATGAAAAGCTCTCAATTGTAGTGCTGGCTCAAGTGGAAATTTTTAAAAAAAAAAATTGTAAAATAGAATTGTCACAGCAAATTTGGCCAGAAATTCAATGCACAGTGGTATGATTACCAACTATATTAATGATAAGTGAATATTTCTTGCCTATTTGGGACCTTTCACAGATTGGGGAACTATATGTGTAGGGAAGGGTTAATATGTAATCCCTGTGTCTTTGACCATATGATAAAGGAGGGGATCATTTTTCACAATATGTTTGGTTGTTCTCTCCATTAGTATGAGTGATGAAGAGATTTCTTTTTTTAATTAGAATTTTCAATTAATGAATTGCTAATTAATTTATGGAATTATGAAATTGAGTGGGCACACCCACTGCTTGCTGAGAAAGACCACAGTGGCAGCAGGGTAGTGATGCTTCAGGCACACTTGGATAAGGCACAAAGTTTTCAGGGGCGAACAGCACGGAAGGTAGAGATGAGCAGCAGAGACGTGGGAGTGGGGCTGGTGGAGGCAGGGAGGCAGAGGTGGGGACGCAGAGGACGTCACTCCTGAAACCTTGGGGTCGCTTGGCAGCATGGACTTACATGACGGGGTTTTTATCCGGTTTTGGTGGGAGGACGGAACTTAAATTACCTGTGCCATCTTGGGCTTGGTAACCACTGGTTAGTTAACATTCGTGTTATCTCAGAGTTATTAGCAACATTTGGTATTCTTTTGATCTCAGTGTGGATGTCTGGAGCTTATCTAGGTTTACATGTCAAGTGACCAAGAGGCCTCGATGGCTTCCCCTGATTTAGCATGTAGTTTCAGGATATGCTTTTTGGTTACTGTGTGATACAGTCTGTAAATGATGCTCCATTTGAGAGTCTGTATGCGACTTTGGGGCTCCCCTTTGCAGTTTTACTGCTATTGCTACTTTATTTGCTCATTTCTTAAAGCACCATCGTATTCCCTCATTATCATATACAATAACTTATTCAGCCACTTTTGATAGACATTCCCTCAATTTCCAGTTCTTTCCCACCACTAAAAGAGCTGCTACAGATATTTTTTTACACATAAATCCTTTTCCATTTTTGTCTTTTATCTCTTTGGGATGCAGACCTAGTAGTGGTATTGCGTGGTGAAATGGTATTCATGATTTAATAGCGCTGTTGGGCATAGTTCTCAGTTGCTCTCCTGAGTGGTTGAATTAGTATATAACTTCACCAATAGTATATTACTATTTTAATTTACCCACATCCCCTCCAACTTTTATCTTTTTTATCATATTAGCCAATCTGACAAATGTGAGGTGGTAGCTCAGAGTTGTTTTAATTTGCATTTCTCTCATCGGTAGTGATTTAGAGCATTTTTTTCACATGACTAGATAGCTTTGACTAATTTGTCTAAAAACTACCTCTTCATATCTTTTGACTATTTATCGGTTGAGGAATGGCTATTTCTATAAATTTCATTTAGTTTTCTGTATTTGAGAAGTGGAGTCTTTGTCAAGAGAAATACATTGTAAAAAAATTTTTTTCTCAGTAATAATTACCAACTATGTATTTCCCTCCATCTATTTTTCTCTTGTTTGTCTTACTGTCTCCCTTACCCTGTTCCATTCTCAAAAGTATTATACTTCTGACTTTACCTCCCCCAAACTGCTCTCCCTTCTATCAGTTCTCCCCCTCCCCCTTCACTTACCACCTTACCTTTCTTATATGTTAAGATAGATTTATACACCCAACTGAGTGGCTACATTATTCTTTGAGTCAATTCTGATGAGAGTAAAGTTCATGTGCTCCCCTCCCTGATTCCTCTATTTCTCCCTCCATTGTAAAATCTCTTTCAGGTCTCTTTTATATCAAATAATTTGTCTTAGTCTACCTCTCCCTTTCCCATTCTCCTGGTGCATTCTTCTTTCTTTTCCTTTAATTTTCTTTTTTCTTTTTCTTTTTTTTTGATAATCTTACCATCACATTCAACTCATACCTCTGCTTTCTGTCTGTGTATACTTGTAACTCCCCTAATAATGAGATAGGAATCTTAAACATAATTTCCCCACATAGAAATATAAACAGTCTAACCTTATCAAATCCCTGATGATTTCTCTTTCCTGTTTACCTTTTTATGCTGCTTTTGCACCTTGTATCTGAAAGACATATTTTCTGTTCAGCTCTGGTCTTTTCATTAGGAATGCTTGAAAATCCTCTATTTCATTGAATGTCTATTTTTTTTTCTCCTAGAGGATTATACTAAGTTTACTTGGTAGGTGATTCTTGGTTGTAATCCTAGCGCCTTTGCTCTCTGGAATATCATATTCCAAGCCCTCTGCTCTTTAAATGTAGAAGCTGTTAAATCTTGTATTATCTTGTGTCTCCACAGTATTTGAATTATATCTTTTTGGCCACTTGCCGTATTTTCTCCTTGATCTGGGATGTCTGGAATTTGGTTATAATATTCCTAGGAAATTTCATTTTGGGATTTCTTTCAGGAGGTAATCAGTGGATTCTTTTAATTTGTATTTTATCTTCTGGTTCTAGAATGTCAGGACAGTTTTCCTTGATAATTTCTTGGAAGATCATGTCTAAGTTTTTTATTTTTTTGATCATGACTTTCAGTTAATGCATTCTTAAATCATCTCTCCTGAATCTATTTTCTTGATCAGTTGTTTTTCCAGTGAAATAGTTCCCATTTTCTTCTATTTTTTCATTATTTTGATTTTGATTATTTCTTGTTGTCTCATAACATCATTAACTTCCACTTGCCTCGTTGTAATTTATAAGGAATTATTTTCTTCACTGAGGTTTTGTACCTCCTTTTTCCATTTGGTCAGTTCTCCTTTTTTTAGTGAAATATTGTATGTTTTTTTCCTTTTGGCCAACTCTAATCTTCAGAATAATCTTCCCTTTCTTGGATTTTTTGTGTCCCTTTTACCATTTGACCTATTGTGTTTTTTAAGGTGTTAGTTTCATGAGTATTTTTCTTGTGCCTCCTTTACCAAGCTGTTGACTCTTTTTTTTTGTGATTTTCTTGTATCACTCTCATTTCACTTCCCAGTTTTTCCTCTCCCTTTCTTACTTGACTTTTAAAATACTTTTTGAGCTTTTCCATGGCCTGAGACTAATTCACGTTTTTCTTGGAAGCTTTGACTTGATTGTCTTTTTCTGCATGTGTTTTGATCCTCTTTGCCACTACAGAAACTCTCAGTGGTCAGAATTTCTTTCCCATTATTTGCTCTTTTTCTCACTTCTTACTTGACTTTTAACTCTATGCTGGAGTGGGCCTCAGCTTTCTAAGTACACTGTCCCGAGCGTGAGGTTTTTTTTTGTGCAACTGTTTTGAGAGGTAATTCTGGGGGCGTGATATGGTCTGGAGAGAGGTAGGTTTACTATTCTTCTGTGCTGTGCACTGGTTTGTGAGGACCACAACCACTCTTTTCAACCCTGGAACTATGACCAGGTGTCTCTGCTCCCCCGTGGCAGCAAGCTCTACTGTGCTAGTTTTCCCTCTCATACTGATTCTAAAACCCAGTACTGCAACCCATAAACAAGAATAGGCAGTGCAATGGAGTCCTGTCCCTGGTGCCAGCAAAGGGATCCCCTGTAAATCTTCTGATAGGTCGTCCAGTCCCCTCAACCATCTGTGGGCCGAGAGGTCAGAAATTGGCCCTGCTGCCGCCAATTCAATCAGCTGCTGACATGACTGGTGCTAGACTGTGCTTCTACCTCACCGTGGTTCAATAGACCTTTCCTGTCAAACTTCTAAGTTGTCTTAGGCTGGAAAATTGTCTTACTCTGTCTTTTTGTGGGTTCTGCTGCTCTAGAATTTGCTTGGAGTCATTATTGAAAGGTATGTGGAGTGGTTTGGAGGAGAGCTCAGGCCCATGCCTTTACTCTGCCATTTGGGTTTTACCCTCCCAAAAAGATACAATTTTAACACAATTGAAATCTTGTTTTTTTACCTCCTTGTCCTACTGCCTGTACAATTGAAAAAGAAAAAATCCATGTAATCAACATAAGTAGTTAAGTGAAACAGATTCCCACGTTGGCCATGGGTACGTGTGTGTGTTACGTCTCATCTGCTTTTGCGTCGTCATCTTCAGGAATTGGGCGCCATGTTTCAGGAGGAGTCCTAGGGCTTGGGAGTGATTAGCGTGGTGATTAGAGTTCTTAAGTCTTTCCAAAGCTTTCAGACACAGTTTTTGTAGTCCCATTGTTGTTATATAACTTGTTTTCCTAATTTTGCTCACTTTGTACTACATTAGCTCTTCACACAAGCCTGTCCCCTTCATCTTTTCAGGCATAACAGTCCCATCCTAGAATCACTTCTGCCATTTCTTCAGTTCATTAATGGGTGCTCCCTCAGTTTCCGGTCCTTCGCTGCCACAGAAAAATGCCACTACAGATACTTTTGTACATATGAATCCTTTTCCTCCATTTGATTTCCTTGGGGTTATAGACACCAAAATAGTGCTTTTGTTAAGTCAAAGATAGCTTGGTAACTCTTTTTAGGCATAGTTTCAACTTGCTGTCCAAAATGACTGGACTAAGAAAAAGAGTTGTCTGTTTTATGAATTTTCCTCTTGCTTTTTTTTTAACTTTATGTTGGAATTCTGACTGTTTTATAGTTCTCTGCTTTAAAGCTTGTGTATATTGAGATAAGAAGTAATTCTTATCATAAAGGTCCTTTATTTAGATACAGTAATGTAAATCATAGAGGAGCCCTCAGATTTTACTTTTAAAAACACAAAAACAAGACAGTGGTAGAGTTCTTAAAATGTGGATTATGAAAAAGAAAGGATTTATATGGAGCTTTTACTGACAGTAGAATTCGAATAGACAGTTGTATTTGTGACATTTATTTAAATAATGCTAAACCATGGAGTTCAGGAAATGTTTCAGATGTCATGTACAAAATATACTAATCTTTTCTTGGAGTAAGACTTTGAATGTTATACATACTATCAATATTCAGTTGGCTCAGATTTTTGTTTGTAATATCATTTAAACAGGCCATATTTTGGAAAGAAGAAAGTTGACTGTCTTATAAAAAAAAAGAAATAGATAAGTATTAACTCTTAATTTCCCCCTTCTTTTAAGGTGTTGCATTTTAAGAAAGAATAATCCATAAGAACTTGCTGCAGAGGCTGAACTGAATGTAATAATTGCTTACCTTTTTGCCGAGTTTTGTTTATTCAGAAGATTCAACATACCAGTTCTGGTAAGAATTTTTCTTGACTAAGTACTATAGAACAAACAGAATAAACTGTTATAACATGTTTTGAAAGGCAGACTCCATAAATGTCTCTTATTTGGAGGGGTGGTAGTGCTTTTGAAATCCACTTTAAGAAAAAGAATGCCAAATTCTATTAATTCCAGAATGCCCCACAGTGAAAAGGGTGGGGGTAGCTTTTGACTGGGGCTTTATTTTTACATAGCATCCATAACTTTTATTTAAATTCAAAATTTAAAAAAAATTACTCATTTTAAACTAAAATGCAAAATGAGAAAAGAAAAAAAATAACTTGTCCAAGTACACAGCAGACTATAAATGAAGATTTATTATAAAACAATGAATTTCTCTTTCACAAAAACCCATGCAGTAGATTCTATCCTGTATGTTGTTTTCAAAGTAACCCAGCTTTTCCGTGCTTTCTTTTGAGTTTTCTTTAGTCTCTGCTGTGGGCTTTTATTATTATTTTTTCTTACTTGGTAAAATTTTTTTTAAGTAATTTAGTTGGGATGGCATTGAATAAATAGATTAGGTGAAATTATCATTTTTTTATTATATTGACTCTACCTACCCATGAATGATAAATATTTCTCCAGTTATTTAATTGACTTTATTTATACAAAGTGTACTTTATGGTTTTATTCATGTAGTTCCTGTGTCTGTTTTGGCTGGTGTACTCTCAGGTATTTTATATTGCCTAGTTATTTTAGTCAAAAGCAAGATCTTCATCCCATTCTAAGTTATAATTACTTGTTATGTGTTTCTCTCCCTGCTATATTTCCACATTATCCTTCTTACTCCTCTAATTTACTTCTTCCTGCTACCTTATCCTCCTATTCCTTAATCTACACCGTTCTCTAAGAGTCCTTCCCTTATTCTCTCTCCACCTTTTACCTTAATCTACCTATCTTTCTAATTATCCCCTCTCTAATTCCCTCCCCTCCTAATTCTTAATCTACACACCCTTCTAAAAGTTCTTCCTTTTCCTATTTCCTCACCCTTTTATTTTTTCTAAATTTAGAAGACTTTTCTACCCTTCTCTATGTATATGTTTTTCCCTCTTTAACCTATTTCGAATGAGAGTAAGGTTCAACAGTACCAGCTCTCCTCCTCTCACTTTTTCTGTATCAGTTCTTCCTTTCATGCCTCATTTGTATGAGATAATTAGTCATTTTTATTTTTCCCTATGGAGTTTTGTTTTTTTAGAATCATTCCATCACATGCAGTGTAGCCCAAGCCTTTCATACTACCCAAATAATGATGACAGTCCTGAGTACTGGTAACAGTTTCATGTATAAGAAGTAAACAGTTTGTTCTTGTGTTTTTTATAATTTTTATGATTATAATTAATTTATAATTTTCATAATTAAATTTACCTTATATTTCTCCTGGTTCTTGTATGTTGAATTTTCCTTTGTCATAAATACCCGAAAGTCTTTCAGCTCATGAAATGCCCATTTTTTTCCATCCAGGATTATACTTCCCTTTGCTGGGTAAATTACTCTTGGTTGTAACCCCAGCTCTTTTGCTCTGTGAAATACAGTGTTTCAGGGCCTGTAGTCTTTTAGGCTGGTCGGTCTTGTGTAATCCTGATTGTAGCCCCACAGCTTTTACATTTTGGTTGTTGTTGCTTGCAGTATTTTCTCCTTACCCTGGGAGGCTATGATGTTCCTGTAATTTTTCCTCCTGGGATCTTTTTCAGGTGGTGATCTGTGGATTTTTTTTTTCATTTCTGCTTTACCTTCTTGTTCTAGAATTTCAGGGCAATTTTTCTTAATAATTTCTTGTAATATTGTATCAAGATTCTTTTTAAAAAAATCTTAACTTTCAGGTAGTCTGACTGTTCTGTTGTCTTTCCTCAATCTGTTCTTCAGATCAGTTATTTTTCTGATGAAATGTTTCACATTCTCTTCTATTTTTTCCTTCTTTTGATTTTGTTTTATTATTTCTTGGTGACTTATAACATTATTAGCTATTCTTTGCCCAATTCTAATTTTTGTACTTTCTGAAACTGTCTCCAGGCACTTCAGATGATCAGTTATAACTCTTACAATTGAGAACATTATTTCCAGTTATAAAACATTTCTAAAGAACAATTTTCCACCCTATTCTTTCGTATGTTAACTTTTTTAGTAAAACTTTCAATTGTATCTTTTAAAATAAATATCACAATTTTTTTCCTGAAGATGATATGTTTAAATCATTGAGTTTTTCAAAAATATCTGACACAACAATTTTGAAAGCACTGTGAGGTTTAACTAACTTGCCCATGTTCACATGGCTAATTCATGTCAGAGATGGGAGTGTAATCCAGGTTGTTCTGGTTCCTTAGCACCCTGTTTTTGTATTACATCTGATTTCCTTAGGGTGTTTTTTTGCCCTGTAGAGATTGCAGTTTGGGTTAGAAATCTGTTTTTTAAAATAGTATCAAAAACTAATCATAACATGGAGTAAATTAGCAGGTACCTGATGACTGTCATGAATCTTTACTTACCAGTTTGTGGAAGTGATGAAATATTAGCTATTTGGGGAAAAAAACTTTTGAGGGGGTTGGGGAGAAAAAAAAGTCCTAGGATCACAGATCGGGATCTTTAAAAAGGGTTATCTAGTGTTCCGTTAGTCCGGGGTTTCTTAATTTGGGTTCATCTTGGTGCTCGTGTTCAGTGGGCTGATTTTGGTGGGAGGATGCATCTTTATTTTTACTATCTTCCAAGTGAATTTAGCATTTCCTTCAAATTATGAATGGCAGTAATCATTATTCTTGAAAGGGATCTTGTCTGGTAGTCTTTACCAGACTACCAAAGTTGTCCATGATCCAAAAAAGGTTAAGAATTCCTGCCTTGTTTTACAAATCATGGAACAGAGGTATGGAGAGGTTGCGGCTTACCTAAGATCACACCAAGCTAGCAAGTGTCCAGGTGGTGTACAAACCCAGTGAGGTGTAAGGCTGGCACTCTTTCTACTCTGTCATGGAGTTTGTTCTATGCCAAACATCAGTCACGTGTGATCCTTTTTATTCATGCTAGCACCACTCTACTATAGAACCCTATCACCCACCACCTGCTTGTACTATTTCAGGTACTTGTCATTTCTAACAAGCCTTCATCCTCTGTCTCTCATTTAATTCATCCTTTATATTGCTACCATATTACTTTTCCTTACGTTTATGGAGATCTGGCCATGTATCGTCTTAGGAATCTTCAATGGCTCCTTTTTGCTCACTTTGTAAAGTTCAAAATCCTTTATTTAGTAGTGAAAGTCAAGTATCTCCCTGAATTTATGTAATACTTTGTGTTCCTGTTTCCTGACTCTGAGTTTAGTACAGCTCAGTTTCATAAAATAAGTTAGCTTCTTGTCCCTGAAATAGACAGAAACCAAAATGTGTAGTAAATACTGGGTATACATAAGTCTCCTTTTCAATCTGCATCTGTACCAGGGTTGACATTGAGTTTAGACCATAGAATTCTTCTCGTTCCAGTTTTTTCTGTAAGAGATGAAATAAGTCAAATGATTATCATATTTTTTAAAATCACAGTTAGTACTTTTGAAACTTAACTTGCCTCATCTAGATAATCCTAACTTATTTATAGTATACTACTAAATATTAAAAAGGATGTTTTATTTTTGCCAGTAATCAAAAGAAATCTTCCTTCTAGGCATAGTCAAGGTACTTATTGCTTTTTGCTTTGTAGTGACATGTTAAATACTTAGTTTACTATTACAGCATTTCTTTTTTTAAGAAGTTTTATTGCTGCTCTTTCATTTTTACATTCTGTTGGTTCCTAATGACAGCCTCTCCCCACGAACATTCTTCATTTTAACACATTTTTGTTGTTACTCATTTTTGCTTATTACTATTACTTCCTTGTAGAAGCCCCTATCTGCTAGTTGGAAAGATAAAATGAAATAGCATATGGAGCACAGTGCTTTGTAGACTATATTGTTGAGTCTTTTCTGTCTGACTCTTTGTCCCCCATTTGGCATTTTCTTGGCAAAGATAAGAGTAGTTTGCCATTTCCTTCTCCAACTCATTTTTCATATGAGGAAACTGAGGCAAACAGGAGTAAGTGACTTGCCCAGGCTGATACAGCTAGTAGGTGGCTGAGGCCAGATTTAAACTCAGATTTTCCTGACTCAAGCTTGGTACTCTAACTACTGTGTCACTTAGCTGCTCCAAATACAGTTAAATAGAATACCATGTTTTGAAAATGGATGCCTTATTCTGCAACCTATCCTCCACCACCTCATTGTCCAAAAGCATGAGGCATAATTCACTAATCATTCCCCTGAGATCACAGGTGTTCCCAGGGTTGATCACTGTTGTGAAGCCTTTGAGTATTGTTTTCCTTTAGGTTACTGTTGTCATTATGTAAATTGTGCTGCCTGTGTAGCCTTACTTTGGTTTGAAGCAGTTTGGCAGAAATATTCTAAAGTTTCTCTGAATATTACTTAGCCCATATTTCTTATGTTGTAATAATATTCCATTATATTCACAGACCACAATTTGTTTAGCCCTTCCCTGGATAGTGGGTCCCTTCTAGGTTTTTTGCTGCTATAAAAGTACTCAAGAAATGTTTGCAATATGGGATCTTTGCTTCTGTCTTTCACTTCCTAAGGTTATGTGAATAGTGGTATCTCTACAATGTGTATGGACAATTTAGTGACGTGTTTAATATGTTTCCAAAATTGTTTCTAAAAGAGTTGAAACATTACAAGCTACACATTAGTGTTCTCATGTTTGTGGTTCAGATTAAGAAGTCACAATTATATTGTCTCAAATACTGTTTTTATTAGAATTTATAATTATAATTTCGTGGTGATATCTTTGAGCTTGAACACTTTTTTAAAAATCTCATTTTAAACTCATTAGAAATGCAAAGGAGCATGACAATTGGTGAAATCCCGTTTTAATGAGCTTATAAGGACAAGTAGCCGTTTGCTACTTTGCATGTAACTTTCCTTACAGTGGAAGACTTTTACTACAACAAATAGGTAGTAGAGTGTATTATGTCTTTTAGAAATTTGATTATATGTATGGTGCTCCACATCTCTGCTCAGTCTGTGTCAAGCTTCATTTTTAAATTTTGATAAAGCTTAGAAAAAGTAGAAAACAAGCAACCATCACTGATTATAGATTTAGAGTTGGAAGAGGACTCCAAGGTCACCTAGTCTAATGCCTTAATTTACAGTTTTAAAATATGATTCCTTTTCTTTTTATCATAATGTCTTGTGTTTCGGAAGTGTGGTCCTACTTGTTCCATTCAATTAAACAAGCCGTTCCTACATATCAGTATGTGGCTAGCTTTGTGTTTTGTGGGAGGTGCCAAGATAAAAACAAATTAGCTTCCATCGTAGAGGATTTTACATCTTATTTGGTTAAAAACAGTTTGCAGTATAACAGGAATGTAATAAGGGAAAAAGAGACCATGAGTTTTTATTGTATTACTGTTGAATTGCTTAATAACAAAATGTAGGTGAATTTGGTGACAAAAAGTTTGTTAATCTGGTCATGAGGATGAGCTGGAAAGCCAAGTAATTTTTATTGTTACCTTTTTGCAATATTTCCATGAGAAGCATTTAGACCATGGGTGGGAAATCTACCACCATGAGGCCGCATGTGGCCCTCTAGGGCTTTAAGGGCAACCCTTTGAATTGATTCAGTCAAATATGACTCTTGAGGACCTAGAGGGCCCTGTGTGGCCTTGAGGCTGTAGGTTCCCCACCCCTGAATAGTGGTGTTATTTTCTAGTTAATAATTTATATTTACTATGTCTTTTACACAGGGAGAGTCTTAAAGTACTCTTGATTTTAGTTTATTCTTTTGTTTTTGAAGTAAGAGAAACATGTGAAAATTAATGTTTGAAAAATGTGAGTATGACTATAAATGTACGTTTCTAGTGGTTTTTTCTGATGAAGGTTCATTGCCTGTCTTTGAATAGACGTGTTCTCTAATATTTTGGGTTTGGTTTACTATTCTTTTGGAGTTCAGTATTAATATAGTTGTACTTTGAAAACTTTTGCAAAAGATTTTTAGATAATTAGGTATTTTTTTTCTTTTTAGTTCATTTGAGAAGTGCTATTTGTCATGTATTTTATAAACAACAAAGAAATGGGAAATTTTTTGTTTTGAATGAAAGGTACTTTACTTGGATTGGCTCAAGTTTTTTCAGTCTCTTTGCTAGTTATCCTGGTCAGATGTAGAAGGATGTATATCATTTTTGATACTCTTAGGTTCAGCTTAGTTTTAACTATGGTGCTTCCTTTCTTTCTTCTTTTTTTTCTTTTTCTTTCTTTTTTTTTTTGGGGGGGGGGGAATGACATTAGCAGATTAATGGAATATTTAAGGTAAATAAGATTGTTTCAGACTACTGGCTTTTGGCCACACAGAGTTTAGGTCAAGTGTATGCTGTGTGGAGTCAGCTCTGATCCAGGGAGAACTTGATTTATTTTTTTTCTTTTAAAAAATATTTATTTTTAATGTTTTTTTCTTTTTAAATTTTGAGTTCCAGTGTCTCTCCTTTCCACCCTTTCACTACCCACTGAGAAGGCAAACAATATATCAATTATACATTTAAAATGCAAAGCCAATTTCCATATTAGCCATCTCCCCCTGCCAAAAAAAAGAGGGGAGAGAAAATTATACTTTAATTTGCATTCAGAGTTCATCAGTTATCTCTCTGGAGGTGAATAGCATTTTTTTTGTCTGAGTTTTGGAATTGTTTTTGATCACTATGTTCATTAGAGTACCAAGTCTTTCACTGTTGAATGTCATTACAATATTGCTGTTATGTTGCCCAGCGATCTCCTGGTTCTTCTCGCTTGACTTTGCATCAGTTCATGTAGGTCTTGCCATGTTTTTTTCTGAAACTACCCCCCTCATCATTTCTTAAAGCACAGTATTCTCCATCTCAGTCATATGCTACAATGTACTCGCCATTCCCCAATTGATGGACATCTTCTCTGTTTCTAAATCCTTGCTACCACAAAAAAAGAGCTGCTGTAAGTAAATATAAATATTTCAAAAATATAGGTCCTTTCCCTTTTTCTTTTATCTCTTTTGGGTACAGACTTACTAGAGGTATTGCTGGACCAAAAGGTAAGCAGTTTTGTAGCCCTTTGGAGACTGTTCTCTAGAATGGTTGGACCACAAATGGATACATTATCTAGGTATAAAGACTGATACTATAAACAAATTGGAGGAGCAAGGAATAGTGTATTTGTCAGATTTATGGAGAATGGAGAAATTTTTGACCAAACAATCAATAAAGAACAGTATGACGTGCAAAATGGATGATTTTGATTACATTACATTGAAAAGTTTTCGCATAAACAAACACAGTGCAACCAAGATTAGGAGGGAAGCAGAAAACTGGGAAAGAGTTTTTGCAACTAGTGTTTGTGATAAAAGCCTCATTTCTAAAATATATAGAGAACTGAGTCAAATTTACAAGAATACAGGTCATTCCTCAATAGATAAATGGTCAAAGGATATGAACAGGCAGTTTTCCGAGGAAGAAGGTAAAGCTATCTACAGTCATATGAAAAAATGCTCTAAATCACTATTGATTAGAGAGATGCAGATCAAAACTACTCTGAGGTACCACATCACACCTATCAGAGTGGCTAACATGACAAAACAGGAAGATGATAAATGTTGGAGAAGATGTGGGAGAGTTGGAACACTCATTCATTGTTGGTGGAGCTGTGAGCTGATCCAACCATTCTGGAGAGCAATTTGGATCCATGCCCAAAGGGCTACAAATATATGCACACCCTTTGACCCAGTAATATCGCTTCTAGGACTGTATCCCCAAGAGATCATAAAAATGGGAAAGGGTCCTACATGTACAAAAATATTTATAGTAGCACTCTTTGTGGTGGCCAAAAACTGGAAATCAAGGGGATGCCCATCAATTGGGGAATGGCTGAATAAATTATGGTATACAAATGTAATGGAATACTATTGTGCTATGAGAAATGATGAACAGGAAGACTTCAGAGAGGTGTGGAAGGACTGAGTGAAAAGCGCAGAACCAGGAGAACTACGTACACAGCAACAACCACAGTGTGTGAGGAATTTTTGCGGTAGACTTAGCCCTTCATACCAATGCAAGGACCTAAAACATTCCCATTGGACTCTTGAGATAAAATACCTTCCATGTCCAGAGAAAGACCTATGGAACTGGATTGCAGAATGAAGCAGACCATTTTCTCTTGTGTTATATTTTGTTTTGTTTTCGTGGTTTCTCCCATTCATTTTAATTCTTCTGTGCAACATGACTAAGGCAAAAATGTACTCAGTCAGAACGTATGTGTAGAACCTAGATAAGATTGCATGCCGTCTCAGGGAGGAAGGCAGGGAGGGAAAAGGGAAAGTGGGGGAGGGGGAAAAAATCTGAGATACATGGAGGTGATTGTAAAAAACTGAGAACAAATTAATTAGTAAAACAAATTAAAAAGACAAATAATGGTTGGACCACTTCACTATTCCAATGATTAACTAATGTCCCATCCAGCATTTGTCATTTCTGATGGGATGTGGGGTGGTGCCTCAGAGTTGTTTTAATTTGGCCTTCTCTAATCAGTAGTGATTTAGAGCATTTTTCTTAGAGGTATCTTTTTTTACCTCCCTTGAAAAATTTTTTTCTCAATTACACGTAAATTTTTTAAATATTTTGAGTTCTACATTCATTTTTCTCTTCCCTAAACCCTCCTTGAGAATGCAAGTACTTTGACATAGATTATGTATGTGCAGTCCTGCAACACATATTTCCATATTAGTCATGTTGTGAAAAAAAATACAGAACAAAGAGAAAAATAAAGAAAGTTTGAAAGGTATGCCTTGATGTGCCTTTTATTCAGACCCTATTGGTTCTTTCTCCGGAGGTGGATAGTATTTGGATCACTGTATTGCTGACAATAGCTAAGTCATTCACAGTTGATCATATTACAATATTGCTGTTGCTGTGTGCAGTGTTCTCCTGGTTCTGCTCATTTCACTTTGCGTCAGTTCATGTTAAGTCTTACCAGGTTTTTCTGAAAGCATCCTGCTTGTCCTTTCTTATAGTACAGTATTATTCCATCACAATCATTTACAACATATTTAGTCATTCCCCAATTTATGAACATCCCCATAATCTCCAATTATGCTCCCAAAAAAAGAGTTGCTATTCATATTTATGTACAAATAGGTTCTTTTCCTTTGAAGTCTTTGGAGTACAGACCTGATTGTGATATTGCTGGGTTAAAGAGGATGCATAGCCTTGTGGGCATAATTCCAAATTATTCTCCAAAATGGTTGGATCAGTTCATAACTCTACTAATAAGGTTTTAGTGTCCCAATTTTCCCACATTCCCTCTGGCATTTATCATTTTCTTTATCTACAGTAGGCAATTTGGTAGGTGTGAGGGCAATACCTTAGAGGAGTTTTTAATTTTCTTTTGTCTTTCAGTAGTGATTTAGAGCATTTTTTCATATGACTAAAGATAGCTTTGATTTCTTCTGAAAACTGCCTGTTTATATCTTTTGACGACTTTTCAATTGAAAAATGATTCTTTTTTATAAATTTGATACAGTTCCCTATATATTTGAGATATGAGAACTTTATCAGAGAAAGTTATTGTAAAAAAAGTTTTATAATTGTCTCTGGTGCCTTTTTAGAAAAATGTAGTTTCCCGATTATTTCTTTCATTTGTGTCTAATTTTGCTTTTGTGTGGTCTCCCTGCTCTCTTCCCTTCAGCTGAAGCACAATAGACTCTGTCATCACTCTTCATTTCAACTCTTTTGAGGGCGCGTGTGTGCATGCATGTGTGTGTGCGCATGTGGGCATGCGTGCGTGCAATTCCTTCTGCTTCCTAGTTTCATTCTATGGGTTAGGTCATCCCATTACATTCACAGTTACGATCATTAACTTTGTATTTCCCTCCATCCCATTTTCCTCGGCATATCTTTCTCTCTCTTTCAATCCTGTCTCTCCTCAAAAGTCTATCTTGCATCCAACCACTGCCTCCTCCAATCTGTACTCCTTATCATTACTATCCCCTGTCCCATACCTCTTATTCTTTTCCCCTTCTATCTTTCTGCAGCGTAAGATAGATTTCGAAATACGTGTGTGTGTGTGTGTGTGTGTGTGTGTGTGTGTGTGTGTGTGTGTGTAGTTTTCTGTCCTGGAACCAGTCCCAGAGAGGGTGAGGTTCAAGCAGTGCCTGCTTCACCCTTCCATTTTTTCTTCTGCTATAAAAGCTCTTCCATGCATACCTCCTTTATGTGAGAAACTCTGCCCCATTCTACCTCTCCCTTCCTCTTTCTCCCAGTGCAATCCCTCTTTCTCACTCCTACATTCTTTTTTGGGAAATCATCTTAACATAAGCAACTCACACATATGTGCCCTCTCTCTATGCAGACCTTAATAATGATAAAGGTCTAACCCTAACCCTTTTCCCATAGAAGAATGTAAGCTGTTAATTGAGTCCCTTATGATGCCTCTTTGTTGATGTTTGCACTTCCCTTGAGTCTTCTGTTTGAATGTCAGATTTTCTATTCAGTTCTGGCCTTCTGTTAGAAGTCCTCTATTTCATTAAATGTTCGTTTCTCCCCGGAAGGATTACACGGTTTTGCTTGGTAGTTACTCTTGGTTGTAATCCTATCTCCTTTGCCTTCTGGAATATCGTATTGCAAACCCTCTGCTCCTTTAATGTGGAAGCCGCTGAATGTTGTGTGATCCTGACACACAGTCCTGTGTGATTTCTGGCTGCTTGCAGTATTTTCTCTTTGACCTGGGAGCTCTAGAAGTTAGCTGTAATGTTCCTGGGAGTTTTCATTTTGGGATCTGTTTCAGGAGGTGACTGGTGGATTCTTTCAGGTTCTATTATACCTTCTGGTATTAGAATACCAGGGCAGTTTCCCTTGATAATTTCTTGAAATATAATGTCTTGGTCCTTTTTTTAAAATCATCGCTTTCAGGTAATTCATGTAATTCTTAAATCCTCTCTTCTTGTTCTGTTTTCCAGGTCAGTTCTTCCAATAGAAATTTCATATTTTCTTTAGTTTTTTTCTTTCATTTGACGTTGTTTTATTCTTTCTTGGTGTCTCATGGAGTCATTCCCTTCTACGTTATCAGTTCTAATTTTTAAGGAATCATTTTCTTCAGGGAGCTTTTGTACCACTTTTCCCATTTGGTTAATTCTGTTTATCAAGGAGTTTTTGTCTTCAATGTTTGTACTTTTTCACTTGATCTGTTTTCTTCTTCTTCAGTGGATTTAGAACCTCTTTTATCACTAAGCCGTTTTTGTTTTTTAAGGTATTTTTTTCCAGTGTTTTTTTTGGTACCTGTTCTCCAAGCTCTTAATTCTCTTTTCATAATTTTTTGGGAACACTCATTTCTTTGCCGTTTTTCCTGTACTATGCTTATCTCTTTCTTTAACTCCTCCAGGAATTCTTGCTGGCCTTTGCTCCAGTTAGCATTTTTCTTGGAGGTTCTGCTTGTAGCTGTTTTTACATTGTTGCCTTTTAAATTTGTGTCTTGGTCTTTCCTGCTACCATAACAGCTTTTTAATGGTCAAGTTCTCTTTTGCTATATGCTCATTTTTTCCAGCCTACTTCTTCATTTTGTACTTTAAATTAAAGTTGGACTTTGCTTGCTTGGGAGTGGGGAGACACTTTGCCAAGCATTAGGCTTTTTTTGTTTTGCTGCTGTTAGAGCTACTAGTGTGTGCAAGTTTTGAGTGCTTCCAAAATTGTGTTATCCTGAGAGAGGCATGGTCACTACTCTCCTGGTCTGTGCTCTGGTCTTTACCAAGGAGTAGCCCCTGCTCCCCTGCAACCACAAGTACTAATGTCCCTCTTGGTCCTGGAACTACGAACAGGGGCCCTGCTGCCTTGTGACCAACGATGCTACTCTCTGTCCTGGAAATTCATCCCAGAATGTTTGGGGGCAGTGGAGTTGCCAGTCAGTGCTTGTTGCATCCAATGCCAGCAAAGGGATCCCTACGATTTCTTTTTGATCATTTTTCTCTCTTATTGCCTCTGTGTTGAGAGCTCCCAAAGCTGCTGCTGTAGCTGCTGCTGTCATGACTACTTCCAAAGGCATATTGTTGGTGCTCCTGTTGGGTGCTGACACTGTACCCACCCTGGTGTTACAGATCCCTTTCTTGGACTTCGTAAGTTGCCTTAGGCTACAAAGGTATCTCCCTCTGACCTTTTTTATTTTTTTGGCTCTTCCACTTCAAAATTTGACTTGAGACATTATTTTAAAGTTGTTTGGAAAATGTTCCGCTGGGTCCCAGCTTGTACTGCCGTCTTGTTTTACTTGAAGGTTTATGTGCTTAACGTATTTCATATTGCCAAGTAAAGATTTATTTTAATAGTACCTCATCTTTATTATTTTATGCATTGCAGTGTGTTTTTGCAAAGTTTTTTTGTTTTTGTTTTTTTCCATTTTATCCTCAGGAAATACTGCTAAGAATGCTGCCTCCTTGAAATTGGACCATATGTAATAGAAATAATGTTCAAGGGGAAATTAATAGGGATTGTCTTGAATGCAATATATTTATTTAATAATTTCCCCCTTGCTATTTCCAGTCAGCTTCTTCACTTACTTCATACAAGCCTTTCTAGGTATCTCTGAGTTCCTTGTGATTCTGGTTACAAGTACTTATCAGACTTGTGATTTGATTGATATAGGGGATTCCCAGGGAGAAAAATCCCTTTATCATTGCAGGTTTCCATCTGCTTTGTACCTTAGGAACTTAGAATCACCTGTAACAGAGAAATGTTAAGTGACGTATTCCCTCAGAACCTAGTGTTATAGGTCTTTCTGACTCCTGGTCTAGCTCTCTATTGCACTATGCACTATGCTGCCTTTAATGTTGTGTCTTACAGTGTTGTAATTTTCTGTCATAGCCATGTACTACAGTTTGTTAACTCATTCCACAATTCTTGCTGTCATACAAAAAGTACTGCCATGTCTGCTTTGGGAAATTTTCCTTTTTCTTTGATGGCTTTGGTATTTCTGGGATAAATGATGGGAATAAGTTTCATAACTTTGCTTACATAAATGCAAATTGTTTTCATCATGACATTGTGGGTAGTTGTGGAGTTGGAGCCAGGAAGAACCTGGGTTATAACTCTGCTTTGCCATCTAGTAATTTATGACCAGAGCTTGCTGAACCTCTCTAAGCTTTGTTTTCCTCATCTTTAGAAGTGAAGCAGTCGGACTATATTATATGACTCTAAATTTTTTAGTTTTATTGTAAATGAAATTATTTAACTTTTATCTGTATTCCTTGTTCCCTACAACCATAGTTAACAAAGTTTTTCTCCTATCCTTTATAAAAATTTTATGATGTGACCTTTTTATATTTAGATCATATTTCCATTAGGAGCTTATTGTAGTATATGGCACAACATGAATTTTCTGCAGTATTGTTTTCTGTTTTTCCTAGTATCTTTTGTTGAATTAGAAGTCCTTTCCTTACGATTTTGCATTTTGGAGTTTATTAAACATATTAAAGCAATGTCTGATTGCTTTGGGGTCTTGTTATTCATTTTCTTTTTCTGTTTATTATAGATAGCACATAGTTTTGATTTGCTTTATAGTACAGTTTGATATCTGGTACTACTAGGCCTCATTGTTTATACTTTTTTCCCTCTTTTATCCCCTGAGATGCTAAACCTTTTGTTTTCCTAATGAATTTTTGTTATTTTCTTATTTTTTCACAGAATTTTGCTGCTTTTTGTAGGTTTTATAACTAAAGGTCTAATTCCTTTAAAAATACGATTAAGTTTCTTCCTTATGCCATCATTATAATATGTACATGTATATGTAGTGTACATGTGATAATTCTTACATTACATTTTATTTTCCTCTGTTGGGTTGAAAATAATTTTATGATCTAAGAAGTGATACTGAGGTTCCGTGTGGTTGAAAAATGGCAGCATTTTAAAGTATTTTTTACTTTATCTAACATAAGGTAATCATTTTAAATTAGTATGTAAAACTGAGCTAGACGTATGTTATTTTGGCATCACTAACTACTTTGTCCACAGGTTCAGTGTGGAGTTCATTATACTACTATTGGTCATTCAGACTGAACAGTTGAATTTCATGAAAACTAATTAAAGCATAGCAGCTTCATTTAAATACTGATATTAATTCTAAAGACACAAATCATTCCAAATTATCCTAGAGAGTAAATTAATGCCTTGTCGGTAATGCACCCCTGAAATAATACGATATAACTCTCAGGTTTGTGAGTTACTATGCAACAACTAATTTTTAAAAATGGTAACCATTGGCAGATGTGTGGAAGAGCATGAGTAGGGTAATCAGTCAATCAATAAGCATTTATTAAATGCCTGCTGTTTTTCAAGGACCTGTGCTAAGCACCGAGGTTACAAAAAGAGGCTAAAGACAGTCCTTAACCTTGAGTAGCTTACAGTCTAAAGAGGAGAAAATGTACATACAAAGCAAGCTATCAAGAGAAAAAATAGGAAATAGTTAACAGAAGGGAAGTACTAGAATTAAGAGGGATGGGGAAAAGCTTGCTGTAAAAGATAGGATTTTATTGGGTCTTAAGGGAATCCGGTGTAACAGCAAGGACCCCGGCATACACGGGGGGCCTGCTGTACAGCTTCTTGGATCTGCTTTCCCTAAAGGAAGGCATCTTCTGAGGGGTCAACAATCACTTTAATCAAGAACATATACCACTCACTTGGTTCAGGGGGAAAAGTCAGCACCCTGAACTTCAGAGAAATAGAGAGCAAGAGACAGGACTTCCAGCTGTCTGACCATCAGCAATACATACATCACAGCTTGACAGATCCAACTCTCTGACCATGCATGTATAGTTACCAGAGAGAGAAGCACCAACATCCGGAGGGGAGGGCCTCCTTAACTGTTACCCAGAGTCTCCTCTGGCCAAACAAACACTTCCAATGAGTAAGCCCAAAAATAAAACCTCAGAGTATATATGTACTTTTCAGAGCTGGAGGGCAGGATCCTCTGACCCAGCGCCTCAATAGAAATTAACAAAAGGTATAGAGGCCTATTAATGGGTAGGGAAAATCTTTAACTCTTCCCCCCACCCACCCTTAACCTTAAACTGCCATTACATCCTGGGAAGTAAGTAGTTAGAACAGAGAGGGAGAGCCTTCTAGGTATGTAGGACATTCATAGAATACGTCCAAAGCTGAGAGGTGGAGTGTCTTATTTAAGGAATAGTTATGAGGCTAGAGTCATTGCATCAAAGGGTAAGGTCTGAGAAGATTGGAAAGGTAGTAAGGGGCTAATTTATGAAGGACTTCAGAATGCCAGATGTTTTGTATTTGATTCTGGAGGCAATAGGGAGTTTATTCAGTAGGGGTCAGACCTGCACTTTAGGAAAATCTCTAGTGGCTGAATGGAGAATAGATTTGAATGAGGAGAAACTTGAGGCAGGAAGATTCATCAGTAGGCTACTGTAATAAATAGTCCAGGTATGATGTGATGAGCCACAGTCAAAAGCTGTGGTTTTTTAAAGAAGCTAGATTATTTTATTTGTTTTTAGTGTTTGATAATCACTTCCATGTAGTTTAGATTTGTTTTCATCTCCCTCACCCTTATTTGCCCTTCCCTTACCACCTCCTCCCTGAATCAATGTACAATCTTATAAAGGTTCTGTGTGTACATTCCTGTTAAAAACATGTTGCATAGAAGAATTTTAATGAATGAGAGAAATTATAAAACAAAACAAAACATAATACAAAACAAAATGATCTGTTTCTACCTGCGATCCAATTCCATAGTTCTTTCTCTGGATGTGGAAGGCATTTTGCCTCAAGAGTCCATTGGGAATTTTTTTTGTCCATGCAATTCAATGAAGTACTAAGTCTACCAGAAGAATTCCTTGCACAGTGTGGTTCTTGCTGTGTACAAAGTTCTCCTGGTTGTGCTCCTTTCACTCGGCATCAGTTCATATAAGTCTTTCCAGGCATCTCTGATGTCTTCCTATTCATCATTTCTTATAGCACAATAGTATTCCATTACACTCATATACCACAACTTGTTCAACTATTCCCCAATTGATGGGCAACCCCTTGATGTCCAGTTCTTAGCTACCACAAAGAGAGCTGCTATAAATATTTTTGTTATGTGGGACCCTTTTCCATTTCTGTGATCTCTTTGGAATAGACTCAGAAGTGATATTGCTGGGTCAGAGGGTATGCATGTTTTTGTAGCTCTTTGGGCGTAGTTTCAAATTGCTCTCCAGAACGGTTGGATCAGCTCACAGCTCCACCAACAACAAATTAGTGTTTCTACTCTCACACATCTTCTCCAATATTTATTATCTTCCTCTTTTTTTATGTTAGCCAATCTGATAGGTGTGATGTGGTATCTCAGAGTTGTTTTGATTTGCATCTCTAATCAATAGTGATTTAGAGCATTTTTTCATTTCATATGATTATAGATAGCTTTAATTTCTTCCTCTGAAAACTACCTGGTCATATCCTTTGATCATCTGTCAATTGGGGAATGACTTGTATTCTTATATCTTTTACTCAGTTGTCTCTGTATTTTAGAAATGAGACCTTTGTCACAGATACTAGTTGCAAAAATTCATTCCCAGTTTTCTGCTTCCCTCCTAATCTTGGTTGCAGTGGGTTTGTTTGTGCAAAAACTTTTCAATTTAATGTAGTCAAAATTATCCATTTTGCACTTCATAATGTTCTCTATCTCTTATTTGGTCATAAATTTCTCCATTCTCCATAAATCTGACAAATGCACTATTCTTTGCTCCCCTAATGTGTTTATAGTATCAAATGTTATACCTAGATGATGTATCCATTTGGACTTTATTCTTGTGTATGGTGTCAGTTTCCGCCACACTGTTACTCAGTTTTCCCAGCAGTTTTTATCAAACAATGAATTCTTATCCCAGAAGCCAAGGTCTTTGACTTTTTCAAACAATAGATCGCTATATTCATTGACTACTATGTCTTGAGTACCTACTATATTCCACTGGTCTGCCACTCTGTTTCTTAGCCACTACCAAGTGTTTTTGATGATTGCTGCTTTATAATACATTTTGAGATTTGGTAGAGCTAGGCCACCTTTCCTAGCATTTCTTTTTATTAGTTCCTTTGATATTCTGGATCTGTTGTTCTTTCAGACGAATTTTGATATCACTTTTTTAGCTCTAGAAAATAATTATCTGGTAGTTTGATTGGTATGGCACTGAATAAGTAAATTAATTTAGGTAGAATTGTCATTTTTATTATATTAGCTCGGCCTACCCACGAGTAAATGATATTTTTCCACATACGTAGATCTGACTTTATTTGTGCTAAAAGTGTTTTGTAATTGTGTTCATATAGTCCCTGGGTTTGTTTTGGCAGGTAGACTCCCAGATATTTTGCAGTGTCTACCCTAGCTTTAAATGGGATTTCTCTTTCTATCTCTTGCTGTTGGGCTTTGTTAGTAACATATAGAAATGCAGATGATTTTTCTGGGTTTATTTTGTAACCTGCAACTTTGCCAAAGTTGTTTTTTGTTTCAAGTAGTTTTTTTCTTGATTCCCTAGGATTCTCTAAGTATATCATCATATCATCTGCAAAGAGTGATCACTCAGTTTTTTCTTTGCCTATTCTAGTTCCTTCAATTTCTTTTTCTTCTCTTATTGCTACAGCTAACATTTCTAGTACCATATTGAATAATAGTTGTGATAATGGACATCCTTGTTTCTCTCCTGATCTTATTGGAAATGCATCTAGCTTGTCCCCATTGCATATAATGCTTGCTAAAGGTTTTAGGTAGATACTGCTTATTATTTTATGGCAAGTTCCCTTTATTCCTATGTTCTCCGGTGTTTTTAATAGGAATGGGTGTTGTATTTTGTCAAAAGCCTTTTCTGCATCTATTGAGATATTCGTGTGGTTTCTGTTAGTTTTGTTGTTGATATAATCAATAATGCTAATAGCTTTTCTAATATTGAACCAGCCCTGCATCCCTGGTAAAAATCCTTCCTGATCATAATGTATTATTCTTGTGAAAAGTTGCTGTATTCTTTTTGCTAATATATTATTTAAATTTTTTGCTCATGTTCATTAGAGAAATTGGTCTATAATTTTTTTCCTCTGTTTTGACTCTTCCTTGTTTAGGTATCAGAACTGTATTTGTATCATAAAAAGAATTTGGTAGGGCTCCTTCTTCGACAGTTTTCCCATATAGTCTATATAGTATTGGAATTAACTATTCATTAAATGTGTGATAGAATTCACTTGCAAATCCATCTGGACTTAGTACATGGTCAGTTTTTGTATATGTGCCGTGTCCTGCTGAGAAAAAGATATATTCCTTTCTATTCCCTTTAAATTTTCTTCAGAGTTCTATCATAGCTACCTTATCCAGAGTTTTATTCACCTCCTTAACTTCTTTCTTGTTTATTTTGAGGTTAGATTCATCAAGTTCAGAGATGGGAAGATCGAGGTTCCCCCACTAGTATAGTTTTACTGTCTGTTTCTTCCTATAACTCCCTTAACTTCTTCTCTAAGAATTTGGATGCTGTACCACTTGGAGCTTATATGTTTAGTAATGAAATTGTTTTTTTGACTGTGGTGCCTTTTAGCAGGATATTGTTTCCTTCCTTACCTCTTTTGATTAGATCTATTTCTGCTTTTGCTTTTTCTGAGATTAGGATTGCTACCCCTGCTTTTTTTTTTTACATCAGCTGAAGCATAATATATTCTGCTTCAAACTTTTACCTTTATCCTGTATGTATGCCCCCCATTTCACATGTGTTTCTTGTAAACAACATACTGTTGGATTATGGTTTGTAATCCATTCTGCTATCCATCTTTGTTTTATGGGAGAGTTCATCCCATTCACATTCACAGTTACAATTACTGTCTTTCCCTCTATCCCCTTTTTGCTTGTTTATGCTTTTAGTTCTCCCTTCCCCTCCACAATAGAGTTTTAATTTTTGACCACTGCCTCCCTCAGTCTTCCCTCCCTTCTTTCAGCCCCGCTTCCTTTTTATTCCCTTTTCCCTTAGTACTTCTTCCCTCCCTTTTAGCCTCCCGCCCTTTTTCTTTCCCTCTTCCCCTCCTACTGCCTATAGAATTAGTTGTATTTCTATACTTAACTGAGTTTGTTGCTCACTCCTTGAACTCAGTCACATGAGAGTAATTCTCAAACAATGCTTATCTCCCTCCCCTCTTTCCCTCTACTGTAATCTGTTTTTATCTTATATTTTTTTAAAATTTATTTAACTTTTAACATTCATTTTCACAAAATTTTTGGTTCCAAATTTTCTTCCCATTTGCCCCCTCCCCCCACCCCAGAACAATGAGCATTCTAATGGCCCCTATCACCAACCTGCCCTCTCTTCTAACATCCCTCCCTTCCCTTGTCCCCATCTTCTCTTTTGTCCTGTAGGGCCAGATAACTTTCTGTACCCCATTACCTGTATCTCTTATTTCCTAGAACAGTACTCAACAGTTGTTCTAAAACTTTGAGTTCCAACTTCTCCCCATCCCTCCCTCCCCACCCATTCCTTTTGGGAAGGCAGGCAATTCAATATAGGCCATATCTGTGTAGTTTTGCAAATGACTTCCATAATAGTCATGTTGTGTAAGACAACTATATTTCCCTCCATCCTATCCTGCCCCCTGTTGCTTCTATTCTCTCTTTTGATCCTGTCCCTCCCCAAGAGTATTGACTTCAAATTGCTCCCTCCTCCCACTGCCCTCCTTTCCATCATCCCCCCCCACCCTGCTTATCTCCTTCTCCCCCACTTTCCTGTATTGTAAGATAGGTTTTCATACCAAAATGACTATGCATTTTATTCCTTCCTTTAGTCAAATGTGATGAGGGTAAACTTCATGTCTTTCTCTCACCTCCTCTCTTTTTCCCTCCACTGAAAAGTCTTTTGCTTGCCTCTTTTATGAGAGATAATTTGTCCCATTCCATTTCTCCCTTTCTCCTCCCAATATATTTCTTTCTCACTGCTTAATTTCCTTTTTTTAAGATATGATCCCATTCTGTTGAATTCACTCTGTGCTGTGTGTGTGTATGTGTGTGTGTGGTCTCACCAACTACCCAGATACTGAAAAGTTTTAAGAGTTACAAATATTCTCTTTACATGTAGGAATGTAAACAGTTCACTTCTGGTAAGTTCCTTATGACTTCTCTTTGCTGTTTACTTTTTCATGCTTCCTCCCATTCTTGTGTTTGAAAGTCTAATTTTCTTTTCAGCTCTGGTCTTTTCATCAAGAATGCTTGAAAGTCCTCTGTTTCATTGAAAGACCTTATTTTCCCCTGAAGTATTATACTCAGTTTTGCTGGGTAGGTGATTCTTGGTTTGAGTCCTAGTTCCTTTGACTTCTGGAATATCCTATTGCACGCCCTTCGATCCCTTAATGTAGAAGCTGCTAGATCTTGTGTTATTCTAACTGTATTTCCACAATGCTTGAATTGTTTCTTTCTGACTGCTTGCAATATTTTCTCCTTGACCTGTGAGTTTTGGAATTTGGCCACAATGTTCCCAGGAGTTTCTCTTTTTGGATCTCTTTCAGGTGGTGATCGATGGATTCCTTCAATCCTTATTTTTCCCTCTGGTTGTAGAATATCAGGGCAGTTTTCCTTGATAATTTCATGCAAGGATGATGTCTAGGCTCTTTTTTGATCATGGCTTTCAGGTAGTCCCATAATTTTTAAATTGTCTTTCCTGGATCTGTTTTCCAGGTTAGTTGTTTTTCTAGTGAAATATTTCACATTATCTTCCATTTTTTCATTCTTTTGTGATTTCTTGGTTTCTCATAAAGTCATTAGCCTCCATCTGTTCCATTCTAATTTTGAGAGAACTATTTTCTTCAGTGAGCTTTTGAACCTCCTTTTCCATTTGGCTAATTCTGCTTTTGAAAGCATTCTTCTCCTCATTGGCTTTTTGAACCTCTTTTGCCAATTGAGTGAGCCTATTTTTCAAGGTGTTATTTTCTTCAGCATTTTTTTGGGTCTCCTTTAGCAAGGTGTTGACCTGCTTTTCATGCATCTCATTTCTCTTCTCAGTTTTTCCTCCACCTGGCTAACTTGATTTTAAAATCCTTTTTGAGCTCTTCCATGGCCTAAGTTCATTGAATATTTATTTTGGATTGTTAGGATACAGAAGCCTTTACTTCTATGTCTTTTCCTGATGGTAAGCATTGTTCTTCCTCATCAGAAAGGATGGAAGGAGATACCTGTTCACCAAAAAAGTAACCTTCTATAGTCTTATTTTTCTTCCCTTTTCTGGGCATTTTCCCAGCCAGTTACTTGAGTTCTGAGATTCCTTACCACACCCACCTCGCCTCCAGTTCTGCCCAGCTTAGTGCCTGGGGGCTGAGATTCAAATGCTGCTTCCTAGCCTCAGGGCTTTCAGTTGGGGGCAGGGCTGCTGTTCAGTGTGAGATTATGTTCAGCTGCTTGGGTGGGAGCAGGGCCACCACACAGGGCTCATTTCCCTCAGGGGGTTTATGTGGAGACCTTCAACAATGGATTCGAGCCCCTTCCTGCTTTGGGAGCCCCTATCTGCTGCTGCTTTCCAAGGAGACCTGAGTTATGGAGATACCCCACTCCCCTGTTGGCCAGCCAAAAAGACTCTCTCACTGACCTTTGGCACCTGTGGGTGGAGGGACCTGCTTGGCCGCTGGAGATTCTGTCCCTGAAGCCTGCTCGGATCTGCTCCCCTCCGTGTCACGGCCAAGGCAGGGCTGGGCTCTCCTCCGGGTTTGGTGCGCGATGGACCTTTGGGACCTTTGGTGTCAGTTTTTCAGGTCTCTCTGGAACAGAAATCTCCTCCATTCTGTTGTTCTGGGCTTCTGCTGCTTCAGAATTTGTTGGGAGTTCTTCTTTACAGGTATTTTATGGGCTGTGGGTTAGGACCTAGCATATGTGTATCTTTCTACTCCTACATCTTGGCTCCTCCCCCTACTGTAATATATTTTTATCTCTTCCTGTATTGTAATTTACTTTATTCTGACTCCTTTTCACATCTCTCATTACAGTCCCTTTGCGTTCTTAAATCACATTTTTATCATGGCATCATTTACTTTATATCACTCCCTCTATGTATATCCCTTTTTTGTAGCATAATAAATATACAATTCTGAAGATTAACAAGTATTGTCTTCCCTTATAGGGATGTAAACAGTTTGTCCATATTGAGTAACAAGTTTTTTCCTCCAGTTTACCTTTTTATGCCTCTCTTGAGACCTGTGTTTGAAGATCGAATTTTCTATTGAGCTCTGGCCTTTTCATTAGGAAGGTCTGGACACCCCTTATTTCACTGAATATCCATCTCCTTGCCTGAAATATTATGCACAACATTGCTGGGTAATTAATTCTTGCTTGTAGTCCCAGCTCCTTTGCCTTACAGAATATCGTATTCCAGTTCCTCTGTTCTTTTAATGTAGAAGCTGTAAGATCCTGTGTGATCCTGACTGTAATTCCCCAATATTTGAATTGTTTCTTTCTGGGTACCTGCAGTTTCTCTTTCACTTGATAGTTCTGAAATGTGGCAATGATATTCCTTGGTGTTTTTAGTTTGGGATCCCTTTCAGGAGGTGAACCATTGATTCTTTCAATGACTATTTTGCTCTCTGGATCTAGGACTTCTGGACAGTTTTTCTTGATAATTTCTTGGAAGATATTTCCAGGCTCTGAATTGGGATAAAGGAGTTGATAGGGAGCTATAGTAAAGTGTGTAGTAACAGTGAGGGCCCCTTTGAGATATTGTAATATAAATTTATATTCATCTCAGTCAGAATAATTGTGATTTTTGTTCATCTTCCTTTAGTACTCAGCATGTAAATGGAAGCAAAGGTAGCAAATAGCGGGCGTTATCCAGGGCTTAGACTTAGTTGGATGTATTTGGCAATATGATAAGGGTGCTACTAGGGAATCAAGAGAGAAGGAGGAGTTGAGTTAATTGGTTCGCTAAGTGGTAAAGATGGGGGAAAGGAGAGAGAGTGGTTAGTATAGGGGTGACCTGGGATAGAATTGAGCTGTGAAGGGATTGTAGGTCATGATGTAGGTCACAGAGTAAAATTTTATAAGCAAAGGCAGAAGGAGAGTTGAAAAGCAAGTAGATAAGGGGATTTTAGGATTCTTGAACATACAAGTATGATATGTGGGTGATGACAAGATCAAGGTTGTGACCATCTTTGTGTTTGGCTGAAGTGGAGTGGATAAGTAGCTCATAGAAAGTGAGCAGGTTGAGGAACTGAAGCTGAGAGAGTACCAATATGTATTTTGAACTCCCCCAGTCTGATGAATGGGGAGGTAAGAGAAATTGTGAACTAGGTACCGAATTCGTTGAGGAAGGATGAGGAATTACCTGGTGGATTGTAGACTATAACTACCAGGATTTTGCTTGAGTGAGTAGATTTGAATAGCATGAACCTCAAAGGAAGAGAAGTCACTGAGTGATGGAGGCAGAGAGACCAAGGATTATTCCAAGTCCCCTACCTCAGTCAGTGAGCTAAGGAGAATGAGTGATAGTATAGCCAGTTCTGGGAAGGGTGGCCAGGCAAGCTGTGTCATCAAGGTGGAGCCTGGTTTCAGTTACAACTAATGGATGGAAGTAGTGGGAAAGGAAAAGATTTAAGATGAAGAGAACTTGTTAACTATGGAACAGGCATTCCAGAGGGCACAGTAGAAGTGCTGGATGGAAATTTGGTTGAAACTTTGGTGTGGGAGGCTTGTGGTATCAGGATAAGAATGAGAAATTGGGTGTTAGGGGGTAAAAAATGGGTTTGAATGATGTTCTATAGACGCTCATTGTCACTGAGATGTGTGAAGGGTCTGACCAGGTATGAGAATGTTTTATCATTGAGTGGAAGGTACCATGTCTCTTCCCAGCTAAGACTGGAGATTAGTATGGAGGCAAGTGTAATATCAATTGGAAGATACACAGTCACATGGTGAGATCATGGGTATTCTATGTACATTTTTTTGAAATTTAGCTGTGGCTCCTTGGACTGCTATGAGAAAGATCTTCTGTGATGCAATATCTCTGTCTTCCACTAGTTTGGACCTCAAGGGAGAATCTTGAATAGGCTAATGAAGTGCCTTTCTCAGGGGTCTTCTCTCTTAACCCCTGATATTCTGGCTGGTTAACATACTCAGTGGATGACATGCTCCCACTTCCTTATGTTCTCCCAATTCCATTGGTTCTGAATCCCCCAGCTACAGATGAGAAAGTGTTGCCACTTACTGCTCCTTTGTTCCCATTTATCTCAGTGTTACTCCTGTTCTAGTCTTCTTTTACCTTACTCCTGTTGATTTATTCAGCATTCTGTGATACTGACCTCCTTGCTGTACCTTAAATAAGACTCTACCTCCTGTTTCTTGCTGTTTTCACTAACTCTACCCTTTGCCTCAATTTTTTTTCAGTTTCCTCTTCTTTAACATCTTAGATAAAATCCCATCTTCTACAAGAAACCTTTCCCCAGCCCCTCTTTATGCTAGTGCCTTCCTTCTGTTGATTATCTCCATTTTATTTTGCATATTTCTTGTTTGTACAGAATGGTTTGCCTTTCATTTCTTCCATTAGACTGATACCTTTGAGAGCAGGGATTATCTTTTGCTTTTCCTTGTATCCCCATTACTTTGCACAGTACTTGGCACATAGAAGGCACTAAATAAATGCTTGTTGACTCGACTTAATCTATTACAAAGACTTTCTGGTCTTCCTGCCTCAACTATCTCTCTATTCCAGTTAATCCTTCACTTAGTGGCCAAAGTCCTTTTCCTAAATTGTAGATCTGACCATGTCACACCCCTCTTAAGCTCCAGAGGCTCTCCGTTACCTTCAGCATCAAATAAAAAGTCATCTCTTGAATCTGAAGATTCATAATCTTGCTCCTTTCCATCTTACTCATGCAATGTTGAGTGGTCAAGTATCCCAGACAAGTTCTGGGTATTTGGAGTATAAGGGGAGGGGTGTTAGAGGGGCTTCAAATAAGGGTAATGATGTAACATTTAAATTTAGAATTTAACATTATTGATGAAATCTAAAATTTGCTGTCCCTAGATTTCCACTTACTACAAATTGCCAAATAACTGCTGAATAAAACAGCTTTCTGTCTCTTTAGAGTGTTGTATCGCCAAGGCGATATTCATAGCACTGGTGGTGACTGAATATGCCCGTGGAGTTCTCAATCCTAAAGTATAAAAGACTCTCCATAAAGGAGGCAGAAGAAAAATGCCCATTTAGACACCAGAAAGCCAATTCCAGAACTAGAAAACTAAATCCATCACAATGACCAAAAAATTAATAAATATGATCACTGTAAGGGGCAAAGCCAATCTAAAGCCTCCCAGCCTGAGCCTTGCAGTTCCTTGCTCTGCCTGCCTGCCTTCATCCTCTCTCCTCTGCCCCAATCATTCTCACTCACTTCTTCCCAATACCTGAGAACTGGGAACAGGAACCCTTCCATTCTGCCTGTTCAGCAAGCTCCTCCCATCACATATGTCTTAGGCCTCCAGGTGATTCAGGCAGGTCACATGGTTCTATTCATGAATGAGAAAGATCTTCCCATTTAAATTGCTATTGCATGGGATGAATCCATATGGAGTGAGTCTTCTTTTTCATGTATCTTAAGCTCATGCAGTATTTAGAAATTTAGCAGTGTGGGGTGCCATAAAGAATTTTTTGCAAAAAAGTTTTACTTCTTTTAATGTAGACTAATATAGTAGGTTGACCAGACTCACTTGGACTCCATTGTCGAAAATATCCTCATGATAAAAAAAAAAGTGAAAGACTTATTTTGTTGTCTTGTGCCCATGGTGAATAGGATTTAGAGCTTAGTTGAATTGAGAGAAATGTTCATCTGGGTAGGGAAAAGGGGAAAAAGGATAAGCTGGAGGTGAGTTCTCATTGTGTGCCCGATATGAGCGTCCAATGAGAAGCAAATTTTAAAAAGGTAACTCAAGAAGGGTGGAAATGTGGTGAGATAAAGTCCTGAGAGTATGAATTTATGCCAGCCTTGTATTTTCTTGTGTCATTGCATTCTCTTGTACTCATGAACGCAACACTGTCCAATACATCCTAACACATCACTACTTCTGGTCATCACCTTGGAGATCTGAAGATTGGAAAATCCTCTCTCTGGTCATAGTCTCTTAATCCTCTCTCTTTCTCCTCCTAACTCTTGAATCTGTTCTTTGTATTCACCAGAATTTCCTCTCCACTTCTTCCAGTTCAGCAGCCCTGCTCTGTCCTTACTTTCCTCCTTTTTTCCTCTCGACCCTGTGGTTGGCTAGTTCAGTCAGGCGCTGCTCCTACCCTTGAATCTGTTGTCAGTCCTGTTGCTGCTTGCCACATTCCACTGCTGAGTTACTCCCTCAGCCTTCTGTTTTTATTTCTTTCATGCTGAATGATACTACAAAAAGTGATAACAGCAATGTGGATTGAATTTGCTATTATTTGTTACTTTAAAAAAATCATATATATATATGCTTTTCCTTCTTAAGGCCAGTGCTTCTTGTGTCCTTGAATCCCGTCCTTCCCAGGTTCTCTTGGAGTTTGCCTTTTGGTCCTTTCTTTTCTCTTTCATATTTGGTTTCTCCTTATCTTTGCTTTCATCATGACCAGGCTCTTTGCTGGTGCTTACAAACACGTTCCGGTCTTTCTCAGTCTGAGCTTTCACTTGATCTTGTCCGGAAACTAGACCTCCACATCGCTTCCTGGATTCTACTTTGATTTCCCTCCCCTGTGCACACCTACTTTCCTATTTCCCAGTTCCTCCATCTGTTGCCTTTTGCATCTTTGAATATAAATTCCTTGAGAGCAGAAACTGTCTTGTTTGTAAATAATTGTATCCATTGCAGTTAACACAATGTTTGATCGATAGTAAGCACTTGATGAATAGGTTATTTGTCTAAAAAAAAAACAAAATCACAAACTTCCGTATTCATCTTTAGGATAAAATGCAATTCACCATCCTGACCCTGAAAACCCTCCATGATTTGTTTCCTGTCTACCATTATTAACTTGTATTACTCGTTTTCACATACTCTGTTGTTATAGTCAATCTGGCTTTCCCCAAAATTAATGTTGCTTCTCCCTCTCAGACTTGGCCTGAATTGTCCCCCATCTCCATATCTAGCTAGCTAGCTTATTTCGAGGCTCAGTTCAGATGATACCTTCAATGACAAGTCCTCCCTGTCCCTATTTGTTGATGTTTTTTTCCTTCTCTAATTTTCTTGAATTTAAATTTTGTTATAGTTCTCCCGTCCCTTTCCCCTTCCCTCCACAGATTTTAATTTCTTTGAATTGTAGGTTTGCTTTTTGGATCCCCATAATCTGATTGTATTCAGCACAATGTCTGACACACAGCTGTCATTTAATAAATGTGTATTGACTCACATAATGCTTTGTCGGTATGTAATGTTTGTTGCATTGACTTGGCTTGTTAAAGGGGTTTTTAATAGTACCATAGTTTTTATGGACAGAGTAAAAATCCCAGAAGAATTGTATGTATAAATTAAGGAATTGACCTTACAATTTAAAGTACAAAAACAATGTAAAAATTTTTTAAATGGCTGATGGTTCGGTTTCTGTCCTTGATATAAAAAGAGATTACAGGGTTTTTTTGGTTTTTTTTTGTAATAAAATTCATGCACTGCATCAGTTTACAATTTCTGACCTCTTCCTTCTCTGTGACACTCTAGTTACTCCAGGTTGCACTTACTGTGGTGCATCCTGAGTAACCGTGTCCTCCGTCTCCTTGGATCGCTTCTCTTGCCTCACCGTTGACTTATTTCTTGGTGAACTTCAGTTTCTTTCCTCCTACTCTTTGTTGTTTAGTTATTTCTGTCATGCCTGACTCTCCATGACCCTGTTTGAGGCTTTTTTGGCAAAGACACTGCAGTGGTTTGCCATTTCCTTCTCCAGCTCATTTCACTGATGAGGAAACTGAGGCAGCTAGAGTTAAGTGACTTGCCTGATTCACACAGCTATCAGTGTCTGATTTAAATTCATGAAAATGATTCTTCTGATTTTAGGCCAGGCATTCTGTCAGCTGCACCACTTACTCGTCCCTAGTACTGTACTACCTGTCGTTCATCCAACGTTATAGCCTAATACTGATCATGCCCATTTAGGATTTCTGGAATGGGGTACAGGCAGGAGTGGGCTTGATAGTGATTTTTTAAAAAGTCTTTGTGTTGTTGTGGCTTACCCAGTATATTACCTAGCTGTGATGGGAATACTCACTGTAATACTGCGTTCTAGTTGTCACCCCCCTAAACTTACTCTTTTTTTGTCTTCCCTGTTTTTGGAGGGCAGCATTACCATTTTAATTGAGTGAGGAAAGGCACTAGAATTTAGAGAGGTTGGGAAAGGAACTGTAGAAGATAAGATCTTAGAACTTAGAGGAACTCTGGAGAACCAGTGACCATTTCCTCTCCGCTACCCCAGCCCACCCCTTTTTTTACTTCCTGCCAAGTGTTTTTTTTTACAATCTTGAAAGAAAATATAGCAGACAAATATTAAGTGATTTGCCTAGGATCACAGAGATAGTGAATGAGTGAACCCATCTTTGAACTCAGGTCTTCCTGACTTCAGGTGCACCACTCATTCTACCAAGCCCATATTGTTAATATAGGCCAGTTTGGTTGAAACTTATTACAAAGGGGAATTGTGTGTATTAAGATCAGAAAGGTGAGCTGAGACCAGATTTAAATGACAAATTGAGAAGATTGTATTTAATCCTAGAGGCAATAGAGAGCCACTTGAACTTTGAGAACAGAAAGTTAATATAGTCAGATCTGTGCTTTAGGAATTTTGGGAGCTGTTGTGGAGGGTAGATAACAAGCAAGAGAGAGTGGATATAGGGAAGCCAATTAGAGGCTATTGCAATACTAGATTAGAAGTAATGAGGCCCAGAACTTGTGGTGGTTCTGTGAGTAGAGAAAATGGAGAAGATGCAAGAAATGTTACTGTGATAGAATTGGTAAAACTTAGCAGCTGATTGGATATATAAAGGTGTACAATGTTCTCCTGGTTCTGTTTACTTCTCTCAGCATCAGCTCATATAAGTCTTTCCAGGTTTTTCTGAAGTCTGACTGTTCATCATTTCTTATAGCACAATAGTATTCCATTACATTCATATACCACAACTTGTTCATCCATTCCCCAGTTGATGGGCATCTCCTTAGTTTCCAGTTCTTGGCCAGTACAAAAAGAGCTGCTATAAATACTTTTGTACATGTGGGTCCTGTTCCCATTTTTGTGATCTCTTTGGGATACAGCCCTAGAAGCAGTTTTGCTGGGTCCTAGGTTATGCACATTTTTACAAACCTTTTGGACATAGTTACAAACTGCTCTCCAGAATGATTGGATCAGCTCACAGCTCCACCCACAATGAATTAGTAAACTCTCCACAACTTCTCCAGCATTAATCATTTTCTTGTTTTATCATGTTAGTCAATCTGATAGGTGTGATATGATACCTCAGAATTGTTTTGATTTGCATCTCTATAATCAATAGTGATTTAGAGCATTTTTTCATATGAGTATAGACAGCTTTAATTTCTTCCTCTGAAACTCCCTGTTCATATCCTTTGACCATTTATCAGTTGGAGAATGACTTATATTCTTGTAAATTTGACTCAGTTCTCTATATATTTTAGAAATGAGGCCTTTATCACAGACTCTAGTTGCAAAAATTCTTTCCCGACTTTCTGCTTCCCTCTTAATCTTGGTTGCATTGATTTTGTTTGTGCAAAAACTTCAATTTAATGTGATCAAAGTTATCCATTTTGCATTTCATAATGTTCCCTATTGCTTGTTTGGTCAGAAATTCCTCCATTCTCCATAAATCTGATAAATAAACTATTTCTTGCTTCCCTAATTCATTTACAGTGTCAGACTTTGTACCTCAATCATGTACCCATTGGGACTTTATTCTGGTATATAGTGTCCGGTGTGGTCAATGCCCAGTTTCTGCCATACTGTTTTCCAGTTTTCCCAGCAGTATTTGTCAAACAGTGAATTTTTATCCCAGAAGCTGGGGTTCTTGGGTTTATCAAACAGGTAGCTGCTGTAATCATTGACTACTGTCTTGTGTGCCTAACCTGTTCCACTGGTCTACCTTCTCTTTCTTAGCTGGTAACAAGTGGTTTTGATGACTGCTGCTTTATAATACAGTGAGATCTGGTAGAGCTAGGCCGCCTTCCCTAGCATTTCTTTTCTTTCATCCCCTTGATATTCTGAACCTTTTGTTCTTCAAGACGAATGTTGAGGATTTTCTTCTAGCTCTATAAAATAATTTTTTGGTAGTTTGATTGGTTCCTAAGTCTTTCAGAGTTGGTTGTCTTTACCCTCTTGTTATTGTTGTATGAATTGTTCTCCTGGTTCTGCTCATTTCACTTTGCATGAATTTGTACAAGTCTTCCCAGGCTTTCTGAAATTATGCTCATCATTATTTCTATAGGATAATGGTATTCTGTTACATTTGTATACGATAAGTTGTTCAGATGTTCTCCAGTTGTGGGGTATCCCTTTGGTTTTCAAGTTTTTGTTACTGCAAAAAGAACTGCTAGAAATATTTTATATGTGCATTTGTGTGTGTACCTGCTAATGGTGTCACTGAGTTGATGAGCATGTATAGTTTGATAGCTTTTTTGGAATAATTTCAAATTACTTTCCAGAATGGCTAGATCAGTCTGTAGCTGCACCAGTAGTGAATTAAAATAAGCCCCTCCAACATCTGTCATTTTTCTTTTTTTTGTTAGGTTAGTCAATCTGATGGGAGTTGGAGCCTCACAGTTTTCATTTGCATTTCCTATTAGTGATTTAGAGCATTTCTTCATATGACTATTGATAACTTAGATTTCTTTCTCTCAAAATTGCCTATTCACATATTTTGGCCATTTATCAAAGAGAATGGCTCTTATAAATATGACTCAATTCCATGTTTATCTAAGAAATGAGACCTTTATCACAGAAACTTAGTGCAAAGATTTTCCTCTAGTTTCTTCCTTCTCTTCTAATTTTAGCTGCATTGATTCTCTTTGTACAAAAGATTTTTAAATTTTTTGTAACCAAATTTTCCATCTATCTCTTGTTTCATCGTTACCTCTAAGGAAGATTAATTTGATAACTGATGGGAGGATGGACTGGAGTGGGGAGAGAAGGGGTTATATACAACAGATGTTACAAAGGTAGAATTGACACATGAAGAGGTAACTCTTGTCCTTGCACCGTGTCAGGATTTTTTCCACCTTTGTTGAGGAGCACATGGATGGGAGTGAGGGTATTGATAATCTAAGGCTGAGGGTTGTCATGAAAAGATTTTTAATTGTCTGTGAGGCAAGGGATTTTTTGAGGAGAGGACGTAGTATATTTGAGCTGCTTCACCAGGTTGTCAGGAAGGGGAAGGGAAACCTACGGCCAGGGTAAGGTGGATTGGCTGGGAAAAAACTGCAGAATCCAGAAATCATATAGGTCACAATGAGCATGGAGTTTGGATGTGCAAGGCAAAGAGAGAGAGAGAGAGAGAGAGGGGTAGGTATGTAATGCCAACAAATTGTGGTCAGGTAAGGGAATTCCAGAGTTTATAAACACAGAAATGGAACATTTGTGGATAATTGGCAAGATCCACAGTCATTCTATAGGATCTGTGGTAGAATGAAGGGAGTAGGTAATGGGAAAAGCATAAGTTGAGGAACTAGGAGTTTATGGTGTTTGAGGGAATATCTATATATCTGTCTCTTTATTTCTTCCTAGAATGAGAATAAGAGTTGGAAAGATGAGGGAATCCACCAGTCTTGATTGGATGGTAAATATGGCTTGAGTGAACCTCAGAGAAGGAGAGCTTACTCAGTGAAGGAGGTAGAAGGAGAGCCTGGAAGTTCATTGTTGTACTTTGTACTCAAAGAGAACCAAAATGACATCATATTGTCAGGGTCAACATACAGCGTGTACAACTGGCTGATCAGACTGATAGGACATCGGAAGGCTTTACCACAGATTAGGCATAAATACTTTGAACATTTCAGATGAAGATGTCTCGAAATGTTCATGTCTCACATTTCTTTTGAGCCACTGTGATTCTGCTTTGCTCATGGAGTCTGATGCCTTCTTTGATATGGGCATGCTGCGCTGGATAGTCCTGTGCCAGTCTCCCATGTCTTGCAATCAGTTCCAAAGTTCTTCGGTGTTGTTGTATCACTTCTTCTGACTTCAGTGTCAGACTTGCCTTGTTGAGTTCCCTGTAAAATAATCTTTTAGGCAAACATATGTTTGGCATTCAGACAACATGGCCATCTCGCTGGAGTTGCACTCTCTGCAGTAGAGTTTGAATGCTTGGCAGTTCAACTTGATAAAAGACCTCAGTGTCCAGATACCTTATCTTGCCAGACAGTCTTCAGAATTTTCCTAACACAGTTCATATAGAAGTGGTTCAGTTTTCTGATCTGGCGCTGGAAGGCTGTTCAGATTTCACAGGCATACAAAAATGAGGTCAGCACACCAGTTCCAGACCTTCAAATTGGTAGGCAGCCTAATATCTCTTCTCTCCCACACTTTCTTTTGGAGCCTCCTAAATGCTGAGGTAGCTCTGTCAATGCATGTGTCAACCTCATCATCTGTATGTACATCTCTGGAAAATATAATGCTATGATAAATGAACTTATCCATAGCATTCAAAAATTTACCATTTTCTGTTAACTAATGCTTCCACTTATGGATAGTCTGGTGCTGACTGGTGGAGAACCTCTGTTTTCTTGGTGTTAATTGTAGGGCCAGAATTAGCATAGGTGGCAGAGAATCAATTCATACTTTGTTGCATCTCAGCCTCAGAGGCTGCATTGAATGCGTGGTCATCTGTGAACAAAAAGTTGCACACCAACTTTCCATCTGCCTTAGTTGCAGGTTGTAGCCTTTTCAAGTTAAATGATTTACTGCCCATGCTATAAGTATTGTTTGAGTGAACCTCAAAGAAGGAGAGATTACTGAGTGATAGAGGTAGAGAGAGAACCTGAAAGTAACAATGGAAAGAATGAAATACTCCTATTCTGCCACCTTGACCAGTGACTTGAGTGAAAGTATGAGTGAAAGGGCAACCAGTGCTGGAATGGGAGGCCAGGAAAGCAGAGAGGAAGCCAGGTTTCAAGAAGACTGATGGAGCAGAAAACAAAAAGGTTTAAGATGAAAAGCATATTTGTTATCTGTGGTCCAGGCACAGTGTAAGGGGTCGGTAGTTTTAGAATGGGGTTCTGGGTTGGGGGATGGATTGAAAGAGGCAGAAAGGAAGCAGTGGGCAGTGGATGGCAAAGAACAAGACTTGAAAATTATATGCTAGAGGACAGAAGTCACTGGGATGGGGAGAGTTTGTTAACCATTGAGGAACAAATTCAGGTAGCCTAGGAGCTAGGGACAGAGGCAGAAGCATACATATATACATACAAGGCATGGGACAGAGTACCAAGCAGCTGGGGGCAAGGTGACATCCGCAAGTGCTTGTATAGTGGTGCAAGTTTTTGAGAGAAACTAGACATTCTAAAAAGTAGAAGTGAGGAGGGAAGAGGGACAGTCAGTACAATGTCACTGAATAGTAAGTGAACTCATTGGGTTGCGCTGTGGAGTACATGATGAGAAATAATATACAGTAAATTTGAAAACGTTGGGGCCAGATTATAAAGTGCTTTAACAGAAAGACAGTTTATTTTTAATTTCAGAGCAGAGGTTTTCTCCCTCCTTCCTTTCCTTTCTCATATTGTTGTTTTAGAATAAATTCTTCTGATTTTCTTCACTTCATTAGAGGTGATGCCACTGTTCCCATCCCTTCTGCTTGTGCCCTTAATTATGTGATATCAGTTCCACTTGCCTGTTCCTCCCCTTTTCTTTCCTAATATATTCTTCTTCCCTCTTCTCTTTGCTTTCTTCTTTTCAAATAATCAAAACACAAAAAAAACCATCCTCTAAACCCTGCTGATGTCATTATTCTTAAGCAGTGCTTAGGTCCTCTATTCCACCTCCTGCCATTAGAATTCAAACATTGTATTATTCTAAAGCCTTTTTCAATTAATTGCTTTGTCTTTGCCTTTTTATTTCCCTCTTTACTCCTTTATTTTGTTTTTCTAAATTTCTACTAAGTTCTCATCTTTTTTAATCAGGAATGCTTGGAGTTCTCTTTCATAAAAAGTTTCTTTCCCCCCTGAGTATTATACTACATTTTACTGGGTAAGTTATTATTGGTTATAAATCTTTTTCTTTTGCATTTTGGAATATCATATTCTATGCTTTTTTCTCCTTTTTAGTGGTGGTACCAAATCTTGTGTGATCCTGACTGTGGTTTCTTTGCACCCTTTTCCTCTTTTAGGCTACTTGTAACTTGTCTTGCAAGCTCTGAATTTTGACTCTTAGTTTTGGGATTTCTTTCAAGAGGAGGCTGGTGAATTCTAATTCCACTTTGCCCTGTTATTCTAAGAGGTCTAAGCAGTTGAAATGCATCTTGGCTTTTTGTTTCATTATGGATTGGGGGAAGTTCAGTGATGCTTACATTGTTTCTCCTTGATCTTTATTCCAGGAGAGTTGGTGTTTTTACATTAGATACCTTACCCTTCCATTTTTTCAGTCCTGTCAGTTTGTTTTGGTAATATTGTTTCATGGAGTTATCTACTTGTTTCCATTCTAGTTTTAGGAAGTATATTGCTTGACTAAAGTTTTGTCTTTGTGCCTAATAGTTATCTTCTTTCCAAGTCTCTCCTCCTTTAAATAATTCTTTCCTCTATTCTTATTTCATTCATAATTATAAACTCTTTTTAGAAACTTTTGTCATTTCTTCTAGGAATTCTAATTGATCTTGTAGACAGAGTCTGTGAATGGTTCTGATCTCCCCTTCCTACTTACCTATCTTGAGGCTCTGTGTACTGAGTGCTGTTACTACTGTGGCTGTGAGCCACTGGCCTGGGCTTGGGTTAAGTTTTGATCAGTTTTAAGAGTCCCTGTGCTTCAGGCGTTACACCTCTAGGTGCTGAATCCAGGCTCCTGTCTTTTCTGGGAGACCCTTCACTATTTGCTCTGGTTGTCCCTGGCTGAGTTAAGAGTTGTTGGTGATGAGACAGTGCCACTTCCCTGAACTATTATTGGCTTTGGTTTGGATGACAAGTCTGTGATGCACTGTGGCATAGCTTTAGCCCCGGTACCTCTTTGTGCAATCTGTTCCTTAGTTCCATGGCCGCATCTGATATCAGCTCTGGGTGTCCCAGTGCTGTTGACCTTGGTTTGAGCTCTGGGCACTGAATTCGGGATCCACACTTCCTAACCTGGTTATTCACCTATAGGTTGCGTTTGTGATCTTTGGCTGAAAAAATGATCCATTGAAGTTATTGCTTCACTTTCTTGCATCCCACTTAGTCCGACATTCTTTTTAGATTGTTGTTGAAGTAGTTGAGGAAGTGGGAGTTTGGGCTATACTATTTCTTCCTATGGCACTATCTTAACTATCCCCTGGAATTTAAAAAAAATTTAATCTTTTTTCTCTCATTTAGTTTTGGATCCATTTTCCACCTACATTATTTGTTCAGGGTATTTTGCTGATGACTAGTAACATGGAATATCTATCTCACTGAATATAAATCTATTCTAGACAATAGGCATGCCTTATGCATTTGAGTTTTACTGTGTGGATAGTTAGACTGAACTCATTTGAGTGATTATCGATCTCATTTTTGAGACTTTTCAGTGTCCCAAAGTTTTATGCAATTAGTGCTATGTCACCTGCAAACACAGAAGTTTATGAACTTTACTATCTATAAGAAATCCTTTCATTTGGATTCCATAACAGTACAAAACACCTTTGTTACATGTATTTTCCTATGTGTCTCTTTGATGTTTTAGAAAAATTATTTGCCATGGTATATTTTGGTAAATTTTGTATGATCTGTTTATGCATGAGAAATGGCTTATTGGAGGACAGTTTTTAGATTTACATTATACTACCAGTTATTTTATTGTCAACAGAAGGCATTGAAAGTAAGATTTTTTTTTTTACATTTTCTTCATTTACTCATTTAACTTTACTTGGTAAGTGGCAAGATGTGGGCTATCAAAGGAACCCTAATATAGAATATTTAAATATAGAATATATTTAAATATAGAATATACAGAATAAATATAGAATATATTTAAATATAGAATATTTTAAAAATCTATTTCTATCGTTTTAGATAAGATTGTACTAAAAATACTTAGGTGCCACTATGAAATTGTTGTGTGTTACCTTGTACCTGTTAACTGTTAGATGCAACTGACATAGATGGGGGAAGAAAGAAAATCATTCCAAGATTAGACTATGATAATCTGAATACAAATTCATTGTCCTTATGGGACAAATTTCATTATAATTAAGCCTACTGAATTATACTGCATATATAATTGTCTCATCTAAAATCCTACCTTTTGTAAGAAGCTTTCCTGGTTCCCCTTAATAAAGTTAGTGCCTTCCCTACGTGATTATCTCCAGTTTATCCTTTATGTTGTTTGTTCATAGTTAGGTATACGTTGTTTCCCCCATTAGATTGCAAGCCCTTTGAGGACACCTAGTGTTTTTTGCCTTTCATTTTAGCATGGGGCCTGGCACATGAGCTTTTTTCTTTTTCTTTCTTTTTTTTTTGTTTTGTGAAGTTAAGTGACTTGCCCAGAGTCACATAGCTAATAAGTGTCAAATGTGTGAGGCTGGATTTGAATTCAGGTCATTCTGACTCCAGGGCTCATAAGCTCTTAATAGATATTTGTTCTAAATAACATTTTATAACTCAACAGCTATATTTGTCTCCCAGCAAAGCCAGATCACTTTATTCTCCTTGAGTGCTTTGCATAAGTCCCAGTATCTTTTTTTAATATAAATTTATTTATTTAACTTTTTACATTCATTTTCACAAAATTATGGCTTCCAAATTTTCTCCCCATTTATCCCTTCCCCCCACCCCAATACTCCGAGCATTCTAATTTCCCCTATCACCAATCTGCCCTCTCTTCTGTCCTCCCTCCCTTCTCTTGTCCCCATCTTCTCTTTTGTCCTGTAGGGCCAGATGACTTTCTATTCCCCATTAACTGTATTTCTTATTTCCTAGTAGCAAGAACAATACTAAACAGTTGTTCCTCAGACTTTGAGTTCCAAATTCTCCCCATCCCTCCCTCCCCACTCATTCCCTTTGGGAAGGCAGGCAATTCAATATAGGCCCTATCTGTGTAGTTTTGCAAATGACTTCGATAATAGTCGTGTTGTGTAAGACTAACTGTGTTTCCCTCCATCCTATTCTGCCCCCCATTGTTTCTCTTCCATCTTTTGATCCTGTCCCTCCCCAAGTGTTGACTTCAAATTGCTCCCTCCTCCCATTGCCCTTCCTCCCATCATCCCCCCCACCCTCCTTATCCCCTTCTCCCCCACTTTCCTGTATTGTAAGATAGGTTTTCATACCAAAATGAGTGTGCATTTTATTCCTTCCTTTAGTTGAATGTGATGAGAGTAAACTTCATGTTCTTTTTCTCAGCTCTCCTCTTTTTCCCTCCACTAAAAAGTCTCCTGCTTGCCTCTTGAATGAGAGATAATTTACCCCATTCCATTTCACTCTCTCTCCTCCCACTACATTTCTCTCTCACTGTTTACCTTCATTTCTTTTAATATATGATCCCATCCTATTGAGTTCACTCTGTGCTCTCTGTTTCTGTGTGCATGTGTGTGTGCGTACACGTGTGTACGTGTGTGTGTGTGTGTACATCTGTGTGTGGTCCCACCAAGTACCCAGATGCTGAAAAGTTTTAAGAGTTACAATATTGTCTTTCCATGTAGGAATGTAAACAGTTCACTTCTGGTAAGTCCCTTATGACTTCTCTTTACTGTTTGCTTTTTCATGCTTCTTCTCATTCTTGTGTTTGAAAGTTAAATTTTCTTTTCAGCTCTGGTCTTTTCATCAAGAATGCTTGAAAGTCCTCTGTTTCATTGAAAGACCTTATTTTCCCCTGAAGTATTATACTCAGTTTTGCTGGGTAGGTGATTCTTGGTTTGAGTCCTAGTTCCTTTGACTTCTGGAACATCCTATTCCATGCCCTTCGATCCCTTAATGTAGAAGCTGCTAGATCTTGTGTTATCCTGATTGTATTTCCACAATACTGGAATTGTTCCTTTCTAGCTGCTTGCAATATTTTCTCCTTGACCTGGGAATTCTGTAATTTGGCCACAATGTTCCTAGGAGTTTCTCTTTTTGGATCTCTTTCAGGTGGTGATCGATGGATTCCTTCAATCCTCATTTTGCCCTCTGGTTGTAGAATATCAGGACAGTTTTCCTTGATAATTTCATGCAAGATGATGTCTAGGCTCCTTTTTTGATCATGACTTTCAGGTAGTCCCATAATTTTTAAATTGTCTCTCCTGGATCTATTTTCCAGATCAGTTGTTTTTCCCATGAGATATTTCACATTCTCTTCCATTTTTTCATTCTTTTGGTTTTGTTTGGTGATTTCTTGGTTTCTCAGAAAGTTATTAGCCTCCATCTGTTCCATTCTAATTTTGAGAGAACTATTATCTTCAGTGAGCTTTTGAATCTCTCTTTCCATTTGGGTAATTCTGCTTTTGAAAGCATTCTTCTCCTCATTGGCTTTTTGAACCTCTTTTGCCAATTGAGTGAGCCTATTTTTCAAGGTGTTATTTTCTTCAGCATTTTATTGACCCTATTTTCATGCTTTTCTTGCATCTCTCTCATTTCTCTTCTCAGTTTTTCCTCCACCTGTCTAACTTGATTTTCAAAATCCTTTTTGAGCTCTTCCATGGCCTGAGCCCATTGGCTATCTACTTCAGATGTTTGGTGTACAGAGGCCTTGGCTTCTATGTCTTTCTCTGATGGTAAGCATTGTTCTTCCTCATCAGAAATGAAAGGAGGAATCATCTCTTCCCCAAGAAAGTAACCTTCTATGGTCTTATTTTTTTTTCCCTTTTCTGGGTATTTTCCCAGCCAGTTACTTGACCTCTGAGATTCCTCTGCACCGCCACCTAGATCTTCCCAGCTAGTGCTTGGGGTCTGAGATTCAAATGCTGCTCCCCAGCCTCAGGGCTTTCAGCACTGGGTGGGGCTGCTATTCAATGTGAGCTTAAATTCTGGTGCTCAGGTGGGGGCAGGGCCACCTCCCAGGCTCAGTTCCCTCAGGGGGTTTATGCGGAGACCTTTGGTAATGGCCCTGAGGTCCTTTCTGCTGCTCTGGGAGTTCCAGGCCCCCACTGCCTCTGCCTCTGCCTCCCGAGGGGGCCTGAGTTATGGAGACACCCCGCTCCCCTCGGCCAGCCCAGAAGTCTCTCTCACTGACCTGTAGCACCTGTGAGTGAAGGGACCTTCATGAAGCCTGCTTGGATCTACTCCTCTCTGGCTGCATTGCCAGGGCTGGGTTCTGCTGTCCCTTGAGCGATGGACTTTGGGGTTGGTTTTTCAGGGCTCTCTGGAACGGAAATCTCCTCCACTGCGTTGCTGCATGGCTTCCACTGCTCCAGAATTTGTGGGGAGTTCTTTTTACAGGTAATTTATGGGCTGTGGATTTGGAGCTAGCATATGTGAGTCTGTCTACTCTGCCATCTTGGCTCTTTCCCCAGTATCTTTTGTACCACTGAAATTGCTTGTCTTCAGGGATTTCTACTACTCTTCACTTAGGTTGTCTTTGTGACCTTTTTATTTATTACCAAACAAGAGATATCTAATGGCCACTCTAGTCGTTTTACTCTCCCAGGAACGTGTTGCGCTTATTTCTGCCTCTGGGCCTGGGCTCATTTTATTTCTTCTACTTAGCTATTGTCCCTTCTCAGATTATGCTTTCTGTCCTTTGGAAACTTTCTAGTTTAAGTCCTAGTTCTTCCATGACATCCTTCTCAACTCTTCTCACCCTTAGAAACTGAGAACATCCAAACTGGAAGGAACCTTGGAGGTTCTGTAAACCAAGCTTTTGTTTCAACTAAGTCCCATTGTATTTGCTTGCGTTTTATCTGCATGTATTTTTATCTCACTTCATTTATTTTTTTTTCCTTCTTAAGCTTGGAAAAACAAAATTAAAGTTTCTTTTGGAAACCATGGAGAGACGTCTGGTAGATGATAGTTCAGTTACGATGATTTGGAACTGGTGAAATGGCCAGACTTAGAAAATGTTCACAAATGATTTGATGTCAGCTCTGAAGATTTGCAGTGGAGTTCCCCAGAGAGCTGTACTTGGCCCTGTGCTTCTTAGTATTTTTTATCAATTATTTGTGTAAAAGAATTGATGATTTGCTTATTATATATGCAAATGACAAAACTGGGAGGGATAGCTGACATGCTCCATGGCAATCAAGATGCAAACAGATTTTCAACAGTTAGAAAGCTGAGGTGAATCTAATATGAAATCTAAACGGGATAATTGCAAAGTTATACTCTTGAGTAAAAAAAAATCAGCTTAACAGGTGGAAGATGGAAGAGGCACAGCGAGCAGTATATCCAAAAGAGATCATGGCATTTCAGTGGAGTGCACGCTCATTATGAAGCAATAGTGTTGCATGAGTGGTGTAACAGCAATACATCTGGAGTGTGGTGCTTGGCTCTTGGCACTACATTCTAGGAAGAACATTGACAAGGGCAGTCACAGTGGGGAAGGGTCTTGAGTCCCTGCCACAGGAGGGTCTTTTGAGAATTTGTGCTTGTTTGGCTCGGACAAAGAAAGACTGAGAGGGTACGTGATAGCTATCGTTAAGTGTTTGGAGGATTGTTTTGTGGAAGAGAGCCAAGAACAACAGGTAAAAATAGCAAGGAGGAAAATTTAGGTTTGATATCAGTAATATCTTTCTAAGAATTAGAACTGTCTGTTAAGAACAGTGAAGCACTGAAGGAGATAATGGGTTCCTCCGATGTGGAGAGGACCATTTCTTGGGTGTTCTTTTTGGAGTGATATAGATCACACTTTCTGTCTCTTAAATTCTGTGATTCCATATTGTTTCTTTTCTTCATTATTCCATTCTCTGTCATCTAGTTGGCCTGAAACAAATGCTGATTTCTTATTTATGAAGCTGTGTCTTTCAACTTCCTCTCTATTTGAGGTTTATGTGTGTGTGTTGTCTTTTGAATTATTTTGTGAAGCTTACTGAGTAGAATCCTCATTATCTTGAATCTGATATGGAACATATTACTGGTGTTCAGTAAAGAAGGTGTTGAAATTTTATACACTGAATAGGATTTCACTGTATAATATCTTTAGATGTTTTATTTTCCTTTCATGATAGAGGAGAACAGCAATAGTTTCAAGACCCTTTAATATAAGGTACATTTTCCTACTTGTGTTGAAAATACATCACTAGAATTTCTCTAATTTTGACTTTTATTTTTGTCTTGTATGAATTTTAATATTAGAAGTTAAAGTTGAGTTAAAAATTTCATATATTGTGTATTGAACCAACAGTTCTTTGTTCTTTGCATTAATTTGGTGTCATTCTTGACTTCTCACATTTCTGGTTAGTGACCAAATAGAAGCAGTTCCAAAAGTCTCTGTGCAGTCTGCTCCTTAAGGCTTTTAAAGCTTAAAACTTCACAGAGACTTTTGGAACTCCTTTATTATTTCTATCTCTACAACGTTTCTCACTTCTATTCCTTTCTCTGTACTCACAGCTACCATTTCAGGCCCTCATCACCTCCTAAAATACTGGAATGGCCACTAAGTTGATTTTCCTTTTAGCATAGGACTGATCGTGTTATCCATTCCTACTTAACTTTTTCTGAGAGTTTGTTGTTTCCCCACAGGACGAAGCATAAACTTCCCTGGTAGACTTACATACCCCTTCTTATTAACCTTCTTAGTTCTTTTGCTTATCTTTCTCCTCCTTAGACTGTGATTCCCTTCTGCTGGCTGGTTCATTTTCCTGCACTCAATGGTCCAGCTCCCATCTCTACGTCTTTCTACTGGCTTACTGAGATTTTGCCTGGTTTTCTGAAAGATTCATCTTCAGCACCTCTTTCTTTTTGCATAAAGCCTTTCCTGGCCACTTGGCTACTAGTACACTCCTTAGAACTGTGTTGTATCTATTTTGTATATATTCGTTGTTCTCCACATTGGAATAATGTGTTCAGGGAACTGTTGCACTTCTGTCTTTGTATCCCCAGAGTTTACTTAGCATGATGCATGCTTATTGATGGATTGGATAAAAATACGTCATTTTTTTAAAAATTATTTCTTTAAATATCCAGTGTGATTCTGTGAAGTTTGTGAAATTTATAATTCCTTTTTTGGGTCATTTAAAGTTCTTAACAAGAAAGATGAGTGATTATGAAGAAATAAGAAACTAAAATTTCTATGAGATTGTGCTTCATCAGCATCAGAATGTGATGGCTGTATCTTTAGTATGGGATGAATAGATTATGAAATATATTCTCTGCCTAGTCACCCCTTGCTGTTTCCTCTTATTAATTGTGAGACGGTGTCTTATGCAGCTGCAACATTTTCAACATATGGCTCCAAGATTGTGATAGTAAGCTCAGAATATGCCAGAATCGATTTCAAACAGCCTGTTAAGTCTCTGTGTTAAGAAAATTTGCAAACCTTAATGCTTTTTAGCAGTTTTATGGAATAGTAATTCTTTTGGTTTTGTTAATTGAGTAATTCTCTAGCATTAGTACCTGTTATCTGAGTTCATATTGTGAATTTTTCTAGAAATTTAAGGGTAACAAAAGGGGTAGACTGCTATTATAATAGATTAAGCATTAAGTGTAGAATTTGTTGCCTAAGTTTATTTTTATAAGTAATAGAGATATAAGATATTTGAATGCTTTGAAAATTTTGTGTAGGTAACTTTGTAAAAGAGCATCTCTGATTTCCTTACAAATATATGGCTGTTTTGATTTTTATTTTTTGCCCCTTCCTTTGATCAGATAAAACATCCTTGAGAATACAGATTTACCAAAAGAAGGAAAAAGTTAATTTTTATAATTGTTAGTGGATGTGTGAAAACTTGCAAGTGACTGTAAAGGGAGTAAGATCTTGACAATTTCTCTGCAGATCATTGGAAAAATGTAGTTGTGAAATGAAGTCCTTTTGGGAATATAATAAATTACTTTTTGGTGAGGGGATAGTGAAAATAGAATACTTTGATGAAAATCCTGAAACCATTTTGTAATCATTTCAGAGTTTTGTTTGAGTTTAAGAGAATACTCAGGTACCCAAATCTTTGGCATGTCATGTATGACATGAAATATGCAGGGTTTTTTTATTTGCTTAATTGAAAGTATGAGGTTCATAGTATATATTAGTGCTGCTGAAGTATTAGAAATACGTAGAATACAGGATTATTCCTTTTCTTTTGTAAATATGTATTTATAATATTCTGCAGGAGTTTGTATTTTGGCAAGTATGAATTTAATATTTTTGTTTCTCTTTAAATAATTAAAATTATTTAATAAATAAATTTAATTGTTATATGCAAACAATTTTGAATATCTACAAATACATGAGTCATGGTGCTACGTGCTAGAAACTAAAAAAACGAAGTTTTGATATGATCTTTTCTTTTTAGGGGATTTACATTGTAATTAGTAAATTCTGACATTAATTAACTTCTGGATAACTTTTTCCTCAGCCATTCAACAAACATTTACTCGGTGATGCTACTATGAGCCAGGTACCATGCTAACACTAGTATTACAAAGGCAAAAATGTACTACTTCTCCTCAAGGAGATTAAATTCTGTTGAGAGAAACAAAATGAACATAGATGAATAAATTCAGAATACATGTATAGTAATATCTGGTAGTAATAGTATAACAATTGAGGGATGAGTATAGGCTTTCTTTTGATGTCACCTGAACTGAGTCCTGGGAAGGGTTTTAAGAGGTTGGGATGAAGAGAGTGCAGTTCAGGCATAGGAGACAGCCACTGTAAAGACACAGAGATAGAAGGTGGAAGACCAAGCATTCCATTTTGGATCAATGTCATCTGTACTGTCTGGAAATGTAGGAGGGAGTTGGATTTCAAAGGATTTTGAATACCAGGCAGAAGACACCAAGGCAAGAGAGCCCCTGGAGAGTATTGAGCAAGGAAGTATCATGGTCAGAGCTGTATTTCAGAAAAAATCACTTTTTTTTTTAAATTTTAAAATTTATTTATTTTTAGTTTTCATTGTTCATATCCACAAAGTTTTGAGTTCCAAATTTTTTCACCCTCTCTCCCCTTCCCCTACCCCAAGATACTGTGCATTCTGATTATTCCTTCCCCCTATCTGCTCTCTCTTCTATCACACCCCTCCCTTCCCTTATCCCCATCTTGTTTCTTTTCTTATAGGGCAAGATAGATTTCTACACCCCATTACCTGTATTTCTTATTTCCCAGTTGCATGCAAAAACAATTCTCAACATTCGCTCCTAAATCTTCGAGTTGCAACTTCTCCTCCTTCCTCCCTCCCCACCCATCCCTACTATGAAGGCAAGTAATTCAATATAGCTGTATCTGTGTAGTTATGCAAAAGACTTCCATAATAGTCATGTTCTGAAAGACTAACTATATTTTCCTCCATCCTATCCTGCCCCCCCATCTATTCTATTCTCTCTTTTGACTTGTCGCTCCCCTAAAGTGTTTACTTCTAATTACTCTCTTCTCCCATTTGCCCTCCCTTCTATCATCGCCCACCCCACTTGTTCCCTTCTCCCCTACTTTCCTGTAGTGTAAGATAGATTTTCATACCAAATTGAGTAAGATAGATTTTCATACCAAATAGATTTCATACCAAATTCAAGCCAAATGTGATGAGAGTAAGCTTCACTTTTTCCCCGCTCACCTCCCCACTTTTCCCTTCCATTGAAAAAGCTTTTTCTTGCCTCTTTTATGAAAGATAATTTGCCCCATTCCACTTCTCCCTCTCTCCTCCCAATATATTCTCCTCTCACTCAGTTTTAATTTTTTTAGATATCATCCCTTCCTATTCAACTTACTCTGTGCCCTCCGTCTATATGTATATAATTCCTCCAACTACCCAAATACTGAGAAAAGTCTCAAGAGTTACAAATATTATCTTTCCATATAAGGAATATAAACAGTTCAGTTTTAGTAAATTCCTTATGACTGCTCTTTCCTGTTTACCTTTTCATGCGTCTCTTGATTCTTTATTTGAAAGTCAGATTTTCTTTTCAGCTCTGGTCTTTTCATTAAGAATGCTTGAAAGTCCTCTAAGTCATTGAATGACCATTTTTTCCCCAGAAGTATTATACTTAGTTTTGCTGGCTAGGTGATTCTTGGTTTTAATCCTAGTTCCTTTGATGTCTGGAATATCATTTTCCAAGCCCTTTGATCTCTTAATGTAGAAGATGCTAGATCTTGTGTTATTCTAACTGTATTTCCACAATGCTTGAATTGTTTCTTTCTGACTGCTTGCAATATTTTCTCCTTGACCTGTGAGTTTTGGAATTTGGCCACAATGTTCCTAGGAGTTTCTCTTTTTGGATCTCTTTCAGCTGGTGATCGATGGATTCCTTCAATACTTATTTTGCCCTCTGGTTGTAGAATATCAGGGCAGTTTTCCTTGATAATTTCATGCAAGATGATGTCTAGGCTCTTTTATTCATCATGGCTTTCAGATAGCCCCATAATTTTTAAATTGCCCCTCCTGGATCTGTTTTCCAGGTCACTGGTTCTCAAGTGAGATATTTTACATTGTTTTCAATTTTTTAATTCTTTTGGTTTTGTTTTGTAATTTCTTGGTTTCTCATAAAGTTATTAGCTTCCATCTGCTCCATTCTAATTTTTAAAGAACTATTTTCTTCAGTGACCCTTTGAACCTCCTTTTCCTATTGGCCCATTCTGCTTTTTAAAAAGCATTTTTCTCCTCATTGGCTTTTTGGACCTATTTTGCCATTTGGGTCAGTTTGTTTTTAAAAGTGTTATTTTCTTCAACATTTTGTTAGGTCTCCGTTAGCCAACTGTTGACTCACTTTTCATGATTTTCTTCCTTTTTTTTTTAATATAAATTTATTTATTTAACTTTTTACATTCATTTTCACAAAATTTTGGGTTCCAAATTTTCTCCCCATTTATCCCCTACCCCCACCCCAATACTCTGAGCATTCTAATTTTCCCTATCACCAATCTGCCCTCTCTTCTATCACCCCTCCCTTCTCGTCCTCATCTTCTCTTTTGTCCTGTAGGGCCAGATGACTTTCTATTCCCCATTAACTGTATTTCTTATTTCCTAGTAGCAAGAACCATACTAAACAGTTGTTCCTCCATCTTTGAGTTCCAAATTCTCCCTATCCCTCCCTCCCCACTCATTCCCTTTGGGAAAGCAGGCAATTCAATATAGGCCATATCTGTGTAGTTTTGCAAATGACTTCGATAACAGTTGTGTTGTGTAAGACTAACTGTATTTCCCTCCATCCTATTCTGCCCCCCATTGTTTCTCTTCCATCTGTTGATCCTGTCCCTCCCTGAGTGTTGACTTCAAATTGCTTCCTTCTCCCATTGCCCTCCCTTCCATCATCCCTCCCACCCTGCTTATCTCCTTCTCCCCCACTTTCCTGTACTGTAAGATAGGTTTTCATACCAAAATGAGTGTGCATTTTACTCCTTCCTTTAGTCGAATGTGATGAGGGTAAACTTCATGTTTTTTTCTCAGCTCTCCTCTTTTTCCCTCCACTAAAAAGTCTCCTGCTTGCCTCTTGAATGAGATATAATTTACCCCATTCCATTTCACCCTCGCTCCTCCCACTACATTTCTCTCTCACCATTTACCTTAATTTCTTTTAAGATATGATCCCATCCTATTCAATTCATTCTGTGCTCTCTGTCTCTGTATGTGCGTGTATGTGTGTGTGCGTGCATGTGTGTACATGTGTGTGTGCATGTGTGTGTGCGTGTAGTCCCACCAAGTACCCAGATGCTGAAAAGTTTTAAGAGTTACAAATATTGTCTTTCCATGTAGGAATGTAAACAGTTCACCTTTGGTAAGTCCCTTATGACTTCTCTTTGCTGTTTACTTTTTCATGCTTCTTCTCATTCTTGTGTTTGCAAGTCCAATTTTCTTTTCAGCTCTGGTCTTTTCATCAAGAATGCTTGAAAGTCCTCTGTTTCATTGAAAGACCTTATTTTCCCCTGAAGTATTATACTCAGTTTTGCTGGGTAGGTGATTCTTGGTTTGAGTCCTAGTTCCTTTGACTTCTGGAATATCCTATTCCACGCCCTTCGATCCCTTAATGTAGAAGCTGCTAGATCTTGTGTTATCCTGATTGTATTACCACAACACTTGAATTGTTTCTTTCTAGCTGTTTGCAATATTTTCTCCTTGACCTGTGAATTCTGTAATTTGGCCACAATGTTCCTAGGAGTTTCTCTTTTTGGATCTCTTTCAGGTGGTGATCGATGGATTCCTTCAATTCTCATTTTGCCCTCTGGTTGTAGAATATCAGGGCAGTTTTCCTTGATAATTTCATGCAAGATGATGTCTAGGCTCCTTTTTTGATCATGGCTTTCAGGTAGTCCCATAATTTTTAAATTGTCTCTCCTGGATCTGTTTTCCAGGTCAGTTGTTTTTTCCATGAGATATTTCACATTCTCTTCCATTTTTCATTCTTTTGGTTTTGTTTTATGATTTCTTGGTTTCTCAGAAAGTCATTAGCCTCCATCTGTTGCATTCTAATTTTGAGAGAATTATTTTCTTCAGTGAGCTTTTGAGCCTCTTTTTCCATTTGGCTAATTCTGCTTTTGAAAGCATTCTTCTCCTCATTGGCTTTTTGAACCTCTTTTGCCAATTGAGTGAGCCTATCTTTCAAGGTGTTATTTCTTCAGCATTTTTTTGGGTCTCCTTTAGCAAGGTATTGACCCTATTTTCATGCTTTTCTTGCATCTCTCTCATTTCTCTTCCCAGTTTTTCCTCCACCTGTCTAACTTGATTTTCAAAATCCTTTTTGAGCTCTTCCATGGCCTGAGCCCACCGGATATCCACCTTGGATGTCTGGGATAGAGAGGCCCTGACCTCCATGTCCTTCCCTGATGGCATGCATTGTACTTCCTTATCAGAAATGAAAGGAGAGAAGGAACATCTCTTCCCCAAGAAAGTAGCTGTCTAAGGTCTTATTTTTCTTCCCTTTTCTGGGCATTTTCCCTGCCAGTTACTTGACTTCTGAGATTCCTCTCCACCCCTGCCTAGATCTTCCCAGCTAGTGCTTGGGGTCTGAGATTCAAATGCTGCTTCCCAGCCTCAGGGCTTTCCGCAGTGAGCGCGGCTGCTATTCAATGTGATCTTAAGTTCTGGTGCTCAGGTAGGGGCAGGGCCACCTGCCATGCTCAGTTCCCTGGGGGGGGGGGGGTTATGCGAACACCTTCAGTAATCGAGCGGGTGGGGGCAGGGCCGCCTCCCAGGCTCAGTTCCCTCAGGGAGTTTATGCAGAGACATTCGGTAATGGCCCTGAGTTCCTGCCTGCTCCAGGAATCCGGACCGCTACTGCCTCTGCCGCTCCCTCTGCCGCTGCCTCCCGAAGGGGCCCGAGTCACAGAGACACCCCGCTCCCCTCTCGGTTCGCCTAGAAGTCTCTCTCACTGATCTGTAGCTCCTGTGGGTGGAGGGACCTTTGTGGCTGCTGGAGTTTCTGTCCCTGAAGCCTGCTCGGATCTGCTCCTCTGGGGCTGCGTGGCCAGGACAGCACAGGGGTGGGCTTTGTGTCTGGAGTGCGACAGACCCCTGGGGATGGCTTTCCATGGCTCTCTGGCACAGAAATCTCTTCCACTGTGTTTTTTCGCGGGTTCCACTGCTCCAGAATTTGTGGGGAGTTCTTTTTACAGGAAATTTCTGGGCTGTGCATTCGGAGCTAGCATACATGAGTCTTTCTAATCCGCCATCTTGGCTCCTCCCATGATTTTCTTACATCACTCTTCTTTTTCTTCCCAATTTTTCTTCCACCTTTCTTACTTGAGTTTCAAAATCTCTTTGGAGCTCTTCCATAGCCTGAGACCATTGTAAATTTATTTTGAAGGTTTTGGATGCAGAATCCTTGACTTTGATGTCTTCCTCTAATGGTATGCTTTGTTCTTTGTCATCTGAAAGGATGGAGGAAAATACCTGTTCACCCAGAAAGTAAACTTCTGCAGTCTCATTTTCTCCCCTTTTTTGGACATTATGGGAGTTCATTGAATATGGTGTGATGTGATCAGACCAATGCTTTAGAAAAATCCCACTCGCAGGTGGATAGGTTGGAGGAGGGGAGACACTTGAGAGTAGGAGACCAAGTAGAAGGGTTTTGGAATGGCTCAGGCTAAAAGTCATCAAGATATGAACTAGGGCTGTAACTCTTGGAATGAAGAAAAGGGAAAGTTATGAAGTCTGAAACGACAAAATTTGACTTTGTGGGTTGACTGTGATTAATGAGTCAGGAATGCTATCAAGCTATCAAACATGGGTGACTGGATACATAAATCGAGGAATCTGCATAATTTTGGTCTTTGAACCCATGTGAACTGATGGGATCACTAAACATGGCTGTCCTGAGGGAAAAAGGGAAGAAGGCTTAGCTTACAATCTGGGGGGACAGAGAAAGTCATTGAGATTCTATCGTTGGGATTCCATAATGCATATTTGGGTTGGATTCTTTGGGTGGCTTGTTTTAAAAGTTCTCTTTTGACAATTTTGGTAGTTTTGCTTATTTTTGGTTGTTTTTAGAATTCAAATGTATTATTATTTCCACTATGCCATGCTGCCCTTGAGTGAGATTTGACAAAATCACCTGTGTAAGACTTGTTATTATTTGATTTTTGAATTATCTTCTGTCTTTTGTCAATTCCCTTGAAAATGGGCATTCCCCTGTATCTACTTAATGCTGTAAAGGAAGCAAATGCAAGAAAATATAACTTTTATTTTTCATAATATGAGTTTTTAAAGTAGTGCCCTGATTTGACATCATTCATTTCTAAGGAATGGGGAGAAAAGTACCCCCCTATTTTCCCCTTCCGTATTCAATGGATGCCATTACCACATCACGCTCATAGACTTCTCATGTCAGTTTCTCATCATTTCTCTACGGTGAAGAGGGAGGGATGTTTAGTTTTCTCTTTTAAGTACCTTTGTTGGTTTTTTATTTACTCAAAGTTTGACTTCCTTTTAGTACTCTTTTCCTTTTATATAGTTGGAGTTATTGTGTTTTTTATTCTGCTTATTTTGTTCTTTATTAGCAAATAAATCAAATCTTCCCATGTTTATCTGAACTCATTTAGTTTCTAATTCTACAATAATGTCCCTGTTACATTCAAATACGATAGTTTTTTCATCCATTCCCCTGTTGATAGATACTTTTATTGCTACCACAAAATGTGGTGCTTCAAATATTTTAGTGAATACTGTATTTTTGGTTTTATTATTGATGCTATTGGGGTGGGTGGTAGAGGTCTACTTCTGGAATTGTGGGACCAAATAATGTGTACATCTTAGTAAATTTTCTTTCATAATTATGAACTGATACTTTGTACTGTTTTATGAACTGCTATATTATTGTTGTATTAATCTGTGTGGCTTCCCACAACCACTCTGTCTTAATAAAATCTTGTTGGTTTTTCTTACCAAGTTTTTATTTCTTTTAAGCTGGCAAAATACAATATGTGTGTGTGTGTGTCTAAATTATATTAAGGTAGAAAATGGGATGTAAACACAGTGTTCTTGGAAGGGAAGGAAGGAACAATCTTGTAATTTTCTTTGGTTATTTAGTTCCAGTGGGCACTTTTGATTTGTTATATTTTAAGGATAATCTATTTTCTGTTTCCATTAAAGATGGAATTAGAGTTACTGAATTTCCAAAATGGTAGAAGTTAAATTTGATATGAAAAATTTTCCCAGAAAGAAAAGTGAAAAGATGCCCTCCAGAGGTCTGTTCCATAATGCTGACTGTTAAGATTTGGTAATTATTATACAGCACCAACAACTTTAGAGGAACCAGTTATGCTTACTGATAATATTATGTGGTTATATATTGCATAAAAAGGGTTTTGGAATTCCTGGAGACTGAAATTTATCTTGAAATACCTACTTTCTGTAATTTATGTCATAAATTCTATTATTTCTTTTAGATCTTAAAAAAGTAGTTTCAGAAGCAGCCTTTGGACTGGAAGCTGAGACAGGAGGAGAAGCTGTGTACCATGCATTAGGATACTGAAGAGAAATAATTCTAGAATTAAATAGCTATTTGGATTGTAAAGAAGAAAAGGAGAGCGCAAAAATGGGGCGGAAGAAAATACAGATTACTCGGATTATGGATGAAAGGAACAGACAGGTAAATAAGACAGTTGCTTAATTGCTTGATTAAAAACTTTTAGTCTAACATAATTATTATATCTTAATGTTGAACTTTTATTTTAGCTGTGAATTCCCTGGGATTTTTTCACCCAGGTGTAAATTACGAATTTTTCAACTGTTATAAATTTTTGAAAGTAAGACTGAGTGTGTCTTTGTTTAACAATTAAAAAAAAAGCCTTTTGCTTCTTTTTATACTGTATTAGATATTTTCAATTTGAAGGTGTTAAAGAGCTTAGTTTTATTTTGTCCTTTAAGTGAATTGTCTATTAAAAGACTACGTTCTGTATAAGTCCTTGCCCTGTAGCCTCTAGTGCCTCTACCCAACTACCCTGTATTTATTTTATATATGCATATGTAATAGATACATCATACATATAAAATGTAAGCTCTTGAGGACAAGGACTGCCCCATCCCCCATTCCTAGAGCATAATAGATACTTTAAAACACCTATTTATGATTGAAAGAACTCACTCTTCAGTGGAAAAGCAAGTATATATTCTCATACTTGCTTGCATTAAGTATGATGATGCTTGATTTTTCTTCATTTTTCATTATAGAATGAAACTTTTTTATAAGTTAATTTTCTAAATTAATATAAGCTTATCACCATTGAGCACCAAAACCATTTTTAATTAGAAATGCCTGTCTTTATAAAATTATTCATGTTCTTATCCTGTTAAAAAAAAAGAAAATGGTGAAATTAATTTTCTCTTTTCTTGATGATTGTCACCATTATAAGCATTAGTTATCATGCTTTGTGTGCCTTCAAGGGTTATATCAATATATATAAGGGTGATTGCCTTTGCAAATAGTGCCAGGTGATTCCACCTTTTTTAAAGCTCACTTTTAAATTTCTTATTTTTATATTTTCCATCACTAGTAGCCATAATCTTTGATTTTTTTTCTATAATTGGTTTTAAGTTTCAGTTTTTAGCAGGTCCTCCCTTCCTGTTTTGAGGCAACAATCTGCTATGAGCTGGGAAACCATAACCAAATTTGTTAATATGTAAAGTCAATAGACCATATGTAAGGGCTTGAGTGAATTAGACTTTTGTTATTAACATGCATGAGCTTTAGTGCTTGTATTTAGTGCTTATATTCTTTTTTTTTTTTTTTTGGATTTACACTTATTTTTTGACTCTTCAACATTTTTTTGATATTTGAGATTGCTAAGTAAATGACTTCTAAATAAGTCAGATCCTTTACTGTACTAACATTACTGAAAGGAAGTCTCTGTTCATTGAATCACATTAGAGATGTTACAGTGGTCATTGCTTTTAACTATATATTTAATTATATTCATTTGGATGAATAAGAACAAAGATGTAACAAAGGAACAAAAGTACTGGCGGTGCAGTGGCTGCAGGGCCAGACCTGGAGCGGGGAAGGTGCCTTTTCCTGACATTTCCCAGCTGGGTGAGCCTGGGCAAGTCACTTAACTCTATTTGCCTCAGTTACTTCATCTGTCAAATGAACTGGAGGACGAAATGCTGGACACTGCAGTATCTTTGCCAAGAAAACCCTGGCAGAGATCATGAAGAATAGGATACAATGGAAACAGGAGCTATTATTGTTCACTCGTAGTTATTGAGATCTGATGCCATCCTGCATTCTCCTGAACATTAGTAGTTTCTGGTAATATAGTTGTGATAGAAGAGAAAGAAGAAAGTTTAGGCATCATGGCTTTTAGAACTGAAAAGGGAATCCGAAAGATCATGTAGTGATAAATACCCATAATTCACATAAACAAAAGATCTTTGGGGTCCTCAATTATTTCTGAGTGGAAAAGTTTCTTGAGACCCAAAAGTTTGAGAATTGCTAAACTCAAACCGTCCTTAAGATTCTTATTTTTATCCTTACTCCCTCAATAATTGAAAAAAATAAATCCTTGGTCTTGTGTTGTAAATGAGCTTCTCTTTTACCAGGAATATAATTGAGTGGAAATGTGTATGATCCAGTATAATTGTTGTTTTTTGGGAAGGTGTTGGAAAATGTGGCTTTGGCTATGAAGAAGGGGTCAAAAACAGAAAGTGGGGAGTGACTCTGAAACGTGACTTTTTTGTTTAATCTCTTTTTATCGCTAGCTTCTCATTGAATTAATATTTGCCAAGTATCTTAGGGGAAGTTTCTTACTATGATCAGATTTTTTTAAAAATCTGCTTGTAAAAGTAGATAGGTTTTTGGGAGATGGGTATTTCAGGAGACCAAGACACAAGGAGGCAAAGCAGGGAGGCAAAAACATAGGGGTCATTTAGTAATAATAAATATAATTTTAGAAGCTTTGTTGCTTACAATACACTTCTTACAGTAGCCCCCGATGTAGTTATATGAATTATCTTCATTTACAATTAAGGAAATAGACTTAGCTAAGTAATCTACTTGCCTACTTATTTTTCTTGGAAGTGGTGGGACCTGAAATTGAACCTAGGTACAGAGAGAGGCAGCAAGTCTTAATGAATAGAGCACTGGGCTTAGATCCAGAAGACTTGGATTCAAATTCTGCTGCCAAATACTTAATAATTCTGTAATCCTGAGCAAATTGTGTAATCTCTTTTTACCTCAATTTACATATTTATAAAATGAGAGGGGTGGACTCTATGGCTTTTGTGATCCCTTCAGGTTCTAAATTTAAAATTCTATTCCATTTCCAAATATTATAATCTTTCCTCCACAGTATACTTATATATTGGTCAAAAATTTTGAGTAGGGTATTGGGTGAATATAGAATATGACCTAATGTTATCTTTGAGGAAGATGTATCAGGAAGCAGAATATAAAGGTTAATTGGAGTTAGGAAAAATTTGAGGCCACTCAGAAAATAATTTTAGAAATGGGTATTAGAAACGTTTCGTTTTCGGTTTTTCACGTATTGGTGTATTTTATTTCTCACAGCCACACACTAGTAGAATATTTGTGTTAAAAAGATGGGCTTTGGTTTCTGACGTTTGAGGATCAGTAAAGGAGTTTTGCAATTTTCTGAAAACAACCAACTTACCGTCGTCTTCCTATTTAACTCTGGCTCAGCTTGTCCGTTTGTATTATGTCTCGGATATAAATGTAAAAATTATATAGACGTGTATGTATATATTTGCATGTGTAAACGTATGTCCACATCTATGTGTATATATAGACATTTATGTATTTGTCAGTCTGTCTTTTATCTATCTACATCTCTCTCTATCAGTGGACAAAGGATGGGTTGTCCATCCAACTGCCTGTGACAGTGTAGGCAATAAATACTTTTCATTCATTTGGGCTTTTTTCTGTGGATGATGGGGCCAAACTCTTGAGTCATCAGGGATTTCTTTTAAGCACCTTGAAGTATTCTACTAGTGTTGCTATATGGTCACAAGACATGAAAGATAAGTGTCTTTTGAACTGATGCTAGGATGCGATAATTCGTTTTCAAGTGTCAGCTATATACTGGTGTGAGAATTACTTGGGAGAAGCAATAATTTTGATAAGATTACATTTTGTGAAAGCCGTGGACATAACGTGCTTTTTCTGACACTTGGCTAACTCAGAACTTCTGACCCTTATGCTGATTTCCCCACTTTTAATTAGTTCTGTATCATTTGACTACTGGATTTCATCACTTTTGTTGTGTTTTAAATTCTTTAGTATTAAAGGATACATCTTCCCCCAAAACATGCAAAAGTTAGAGCTCTTCAAGAGCACTTTTCAACTGAGAGAGAGGCTGCAGCAGCTGTTTGTGTGGGGAGTGCAAGCATTTCAAAGATCTTTTAAGCCCCTGGTGAAACATCTGTTAAACCACAGTGCAAGAAGAAAGTGCGGTTCACCACCAAGAGCTAAAAAGCTGCCTCCTGCCAAACAGCCTGATTAATCCTCAGAAAACAAACGGCGACCTTCAAGGTGACCTGGAAGCTTGCAAAGGCTTTACTGATTCCTCACTGATGCAGCATAGGCTCCTTCAGTTGCGGGGTATTGACCAGACCAGTCAATAAAGTATTGTTAATTGTCTCTGAGAAAACAAAAACACTCCTTATCATGAGCAAGACAAGACCCAAGACTAGAGTAGTAAAAGATGGGTAAAACTAATTTGTGTTAACCGTACCCGTTCTCTGAGTGAGCTGTCTCAATTTACCCTGTAGATCTGGCCGTCTTCACAACACTGTAAGACATTCACTCCAAAAAATATTTGGGGTGATATTTTTCCTCCTGGTGGACCTGGAAATCCCGTCTCCATTGGAGAAGGGTGTCATCTGAGGAGTGCATTGATATGAGGCTCAGAATGGGTCTATGATTATACAGATTCTCAAATGTAGATAGAACATTGCACTGTCATAAAATGTGAAAAAAGTGTCTAAGAAGTATGTTACGGATTAATGAGTTCAGCTCCTTATTTTCCTTATGAGGAAACTGAGACTCAGAAAGTAAAGGTTCAAGCTTTCAAAGAGAGTAAGTGACAGAGCTAGGATTCAAATCCAGAGCTCTTTTCATTTTAGCAGATAATCAAAATTCTGTGTACATTGTAATTAGGTATCTGGATTCTAGAAGTGGATTTTTTTAATTTAATTTTTTTTGGTAAATTGATTTTAATTTAATTTCTGTTATGTTTTAATTTCTGAACTATTTCCCTCACTTCCTACTCACCCCACACTAGAGAAGGCCAGCATTTGATACAGGTTTGTAAACATATGTAAAAACGTACTGTGCATGCTTCTGTTTCTTAGTTCTTTCTCTGGGGGAGGGTAGCATCTTCCTTTATAGGTCCTTTGTGGTTGATTTGAATATTTATAATACTCAGTAACTTGATTGTTCACAGTTATTCTCTTAACAGTATTGCTGTTACCATATGGTGTTCCCTTAATTCTTCTCATTTCACTTTTCATTATTTCATGGAAGTCTTTCTATGTTTGTCGAAAATCAACCAGCTAATTATTCTTATAGTATTCCATGTTCATGTAGTTCCTGGGTTTGTCTTGGCAGGTATGCTCCCAGGTATTGTGTAGTCTACAGTTACTTTAAATGGAGTCTCTTTCATTATCTTTTCTCATATGGTTTTGTTGGTGATATATAGAAATGCTGATGATTTATGTAGGTTTATTTTTTTTCTGATACCTTGCTAAAAATATTTCAACTAGCTTTTTAGTTGAATCTCTAGGTTTTCCCAAATATATCTTCATGTTGTCTGCAAAGAGGCAGTTGTATCGTCTGATTGTCCGTTCTGATTCCTCTTTCTTGTCTTATTGCTGTTGGTAGCATTTGTAATATGGTATTGAGTGATATTGGTGATGATGGCCATCTTATGGGAAGACTTCTTAGTTTATCCCCATTACAAAAAATGTTTATTGACGGTTTTGGGCTGATGCTGCTTATTGTTTTAAGGAAAGAGCCATTTATACCTGTACTTTCAAGGGTTTTTAATAGAAATGAGTGATGTATTTTGTCAAAAACTTTTTCTGCATCTATTGATGTACTCACATGATTTTTGTTATTGATAGTTATGTTACTAGTTTTATGTTTAACCATTCCTGCATTTCTGGAATATGTTAATCACCATGTATAATCTTCGATATGTTATCTTCACTAGTATCTTACTTAGAATTTTTGTATCCACATTCATTAATGAAATTGATCTATAATTTTATTTTTCTGTTTTTGCTTTTCCTGATGTGTAGGTATCAGCACCATACTGGTTTCATAAAAGGAGTTTGGTAAGACTCCTTTAATTCACTTGTAAATCCATCTGATTCTGATATTTTTTCTCAGAAATCTCATTTATGGCCTGTTCATTTTCTTTTTCTAGAATAGGTTTATTTAGATTTTTTTTCTTCTGTTACTCTAGGCAGTTTAGAGTTTTTGTAAATATTCTTCCATGTCACTTAAATTGTTAAATTTATTACTGTATAGTTGGGCAAAATGAAGATTTCATCCTCATTAGTGATAGATTCACTCTTTTCATTTTTGACACAAGTAATTTGGTTTTCTTTATTTTTTCATATTAACCTATGGTTTATTTTACTGTTTTTTTCATAAAATCAACTTTTAATTTTATTTATTAATTTAGTGGGTTGGTTTTTTTACATTTAATTGTATCAGTCTCACCTTTAGTTTTTAAGATATTCAATTTGGTGTTTTTTTGGGGTTTTAAATTTTGAACTTTTCTAGTATTTTTTAATTGCATAACTGTTTGTTGGTCTGCTCTTTTTCTGTTTTGTTGATGTGAGCATTTAAAAATATGAATTTTCTTCTGATTACAGCTTTTGCTGCCTTCCATACATTTTGATATGTTGTTTCATTATTATTCTGTTTAACAAAATTAATGTTTCTATGAATTATTCTTTGACCTCCTCATTCCTTAAAATTAGATTATTTGGTCTCCAATTAATCTTTAAATCTGTTTCTCCATGGTTTCTTATTAAATATAATCATTATTTCATTATGATCTGAAAGGAATGCATTTAATATTCCTGCATTTCTGCTTTTAACTATAAAATTTTTATGCTCTGATATATGCTCAGTTTTTGTTAAGACGTCATGTATTGTTGAGAAAAAAGGTGTATTCCTTTCTGTTTTCACTCAGTTCTCTTCATTTATCTATGTCTATAGATATCTATATCTATATCTATCATTTCTAGCTTATCAAAGATTCTGTTCATCTCTTTGATGTCTTTTTTATTTGTTTTTTGTGTTAGATTCATCTAGTTCTGAGTGGGGAATGTTGAAGTTCCCCACTACTATAGTTTTACTGTCCATTTACACCTTTAATTCATTTAGCTTTTATGTTTACAATTTGAATACTATGCTCTCTGGTGCATATTGTTTTAGTATTGATGTTACTTCATTATATATGCTACCTTTTATCATAATGTAGTTTCCCTGTCGATCTCTTTTTATTTAATTTATTATTATATCTTTAACTTTGAGATCATAATCACTGCCATTGCTTTTTTTTTGCATTAGCTGAAGCATAATAAATTCTATTTTTATTTTTACTTTGTGTATCTCATTTTAAAATATGTTTCTTGTAAACACCATATTGTTGGATTCTGGTTTTTAATTCATTCTGCTATCCATTTCCATGCCATCTATATTCAGTGTTATAATTACTAGTAATCACTAGTAATTTATTTCCCTCCATCTTATTTTTCATCATTGTTGATCCTTCTCCCTGTCTTTTTACTGTATCCCTTTTCAAATGTCTAATTGACTTCTAACTGCTTCTTCCCTAATCTGCACCCCTTCTAAAAATCTTTCTGCTATATTTTCCCTTTACTTTCCTATTCTTTAATCTAGCCACTCTAGTAAGAGGCCCTTCTTTATCTTCTCCCCTCACCATCCTTTTTCTCTGTTAGTTAAGACTTTTACGCGCTTCTGGACGTCTCTGTTTCTCCCCCTTTAATCCTTCTGATGAGAATAAGGTTCTAGCGCTGCAAACCCTGCACCACCTTCTGCCTTCACTGTAGACAGTTCTTTCACTCATACCTCATTTGTGTCAGATACTTACTACATTTTACCTCCTTACCAAGTTTTATTTTTTTAGGACCAGCCTTTCCTACACAACTGAACCCTGAGCCTTCTCTCTGTGCTCTTTCAAACTCCCTGAGTCATGATGAGGCTCTTCAGAGTTATAGATAATGTTTCCCCATATATTAAGTAAACATTCTGACCTTATTAAATCCTTTGCAGCTGGTCTTTAATATTTACCTTCTTACGTTTCTCCTGAATCTGGTAGGTCAAATTTTCCATTCAGTTTTGATCTTCTCAAATATCTAAAATTCTTTTAGTTCATTAAATATCTGGTTTTTTTTTTCCATTCAAGATTATATTCAGCTTTGCTGGTTAAATTATTCTTGGTTATAAACCCACCTTCTTTGCTCTTTGGATTATAATGTTCCATGCCCTTTGATCTCTTAATGTAGAAGTTATTACATCTTATGTTACCCTGATCGTAGTTCTGCGGTATTTAAATTTTTTCTAGTTGCTTGTAGTATTTTCTCCTTTACCTGAGAGCTTCAAAAGTTAACTGTGATGTTTCTGTGAGTTTTCATCCTATGGTTTCTTTCACTGGTGATTGGTAGATATTTTCAGTTTTAATTTTACCTTCTCTTCAGGATAATTTTTTTAAATAATTTCTCAAAGCGTAATATCTAGACTTTTTTTTTTAATCTTAACTTTCAGGTAGTCCAGCAGTTTATATTGTCTCTTCTCACTCTGTTCTCCAAATCAATTGTTTTCCACTTCTCTTCTATTCTTTCTTTTGATTTTGTTTTATTATTTCTTAGTGTTCTATGAAGTCTTTAACTAATTAATCAGTTTTAATTTTGAAGGAGTTATTTTCTTCTGTGGGTTTTTTTTTTTTACCTCTTTTCCCATTTGGTTGACTTTTCATAATTTTCTTGCACTACCCTTACTTTTTCTCTAATTTTTCCTCAGTTTTTCTTATTTGATTTTTGAAGTTCTTCTTAAACTTCCAAAAACTCTTTTTTGACCTTGTGACCATTTTTTTCTTTTGCAATGGAAGTAACTGTTTTAACTTCAGTATTTTCTTCTGAGTTTGAACCCAGATCTTTATCACCATATTAGCTATCCATTGTTGAGTTCTTTCTCTTTTGCTAATTTTTTTTTTTACAAGCAGCTCATTTCTTGTCTGTCCACTTTATGTTAAAGTAGGACTCTAGTCTTGAGTTGTGGGGGATGCTATCTCAGGCTTCAGGTTCTTGGTGCTGTTGTTTTCTGAGCTCTATATAGAGGCCTGACCTCAGGTATTCTTCTCCACCTTTGAGCCATGATCAGGGCTGCTATCATTGCAGATGCTCTTGCTCCTTATGGTCCCTCCCAAAGCTGCAAAGCTTTAGCCCTAAAACCAAAACCAGGGATTCCACTCTAGTTCTCACAGCCAGTCAGGTCCCTGCTCCTGTCCTGCCACACCATTGGCATGTGCTCACTCATTCTTACCAGAAGCCACAATCTAGAACCATGTCTGGTCAGTGCGCCTGGGCCCTGCAAGCTTCCCCTGAGCAGCAGTGGGATGCCCACATGGTCTTTGAGGTGAGAGTTCCTAAAGCTCTGGTGCCCACAGCTGCCCCCAGGGTTTGTTGTTGGTTGATCTTCCTGGAGGTATTTGTACTTCAGTCAGGCCAAGCCAACATCTTGGGAGCTCAGGTACTTCCTGACTTCTTTTCAAGTTGTCTTAGGACAGTTACTTTACCCCAACTTTCAGTTATTTCCACTGCTCAAAGTTTGCTTTGAGATACTATTTTATATTGTTTGTGGGGGGATTTAGGAGAGCCAAGTAATTTCCTGCCTTATCCCACCGTCTCCTGTAGGAATGAATTCTGCCAGTTGTCATATGGCTTCAAATAAAACTTCATGCTAAACCAAAGATAAAACAAGCCTATGTGTGCACATACATAAATGATTTTCTCTATCACTGGTTGTGTTTTTCATAATGTAAGTGTTGAAGAAAAGATACTTTTTCCTTTTTAAACTTAGTAAAGAGTAAATTGGTTGTCATCATTATGGAGTTATTTTCTCCTTTTATTACCATTTGCTCCTTTTTTTCAGTATCATTTAAGAACAATTTTGTTATTTTTTTGTGTGAATTAATGTTTAAAATTCTCCTAAGAAATGATCAGCGTGGAGAATTGAGAGGGAATGCTGCAGATGTATTGGGATTTATGAAAGGCAGGTGCAGGGAGAGAAGCTATCATTGAAAGAGCTGCCTATCTGAAGAGATTCAGGAACTTCTTGGCTACTTTGGAATATTGGAAGCAGGAAAGTCACAGAGCTTGAGTTTCTGCAAAATTCGATATAAATGTTTGTCTGTTAATGCAAACAAGATTTAAGTAAAACAGCTATTGAAGAAATGAATGGGAGGGGTTATGGTTGATGAGTGAGGAAACAGATTTGGAATATAGTGTCAGATATTCAAGGTCTTTTGGTAGAAGCACTAGACTCTGACAGTATGAGGAGAGATCTAACAGAAGCAATTATTCCCACCTCTTCTATCTTTAGTCTACTTACAGAGGTAACAGAGACTATAAACAACACATCACAAAATCTGAATATCATTTCTCTTTATAAAATATGTACCATATTTGAAAGAAATAAAATATCAGTATATTTCAAAATTCCTCCTCAGTATTTGAAATGTAAAAGATAAGAATGTTAAAGAGGCAGCCCATATTTACTTTAAGAGTCAGTATAATACAAAGGTAAAGTTGAAAACATGGTAATTAATCATAAAATGATGAGAGAGAGAGAGAGAGAGAGAGAGAGAAACTGACTGTCAGTTTGCTACCCAGTATGTCAGCAGTGTATATCCTAAAGAGGACCCTTTTGTAAGACTTGTAATTGTATAGATTTTAGGGCTTAATGAAAACTCCATATTGATATATGTGAATAGAATATGTCTGTTTGAAAGAACTTGATTACATTTCTAAGAGGAATTAGAACCAGATATCTCATTATGTGAAAATGTTAATATATTTGCATGGATAGCTTCTATTTCCAATTCTTTACTACCACAAAAGCAGCTGCTTTAAAAATTTTTGTACATATAGGTCGTTTTCCTTTTCTAAAATCTCTGGAATATAGACCTAGTAGTGATATTGCTGTGTTAAAGAGTATGCAGTTTCATAGCTCTTTAGGCATGATTCCGAATGGGATAAGTATACCTCAATCTGAGGTGGTACTTGAGTGTTCTTTAATTTATGTTTATCTAATCATAGTGATTTAGCATTTTTTCCATATGACCATAGATAGCTTTGATTTCCTTTTCTGAAAACTGCCCTTTCATATCCTTTGTCCACTTACCAATTTCACTGTCCTCAAGCTTTCCATGGTACCCTGTCTCTCATCCTGTGCCCCTCAGCTCTTACTTTTACAAGAAAGTCTAGATCGTTTCCTGAGACTGCGCACTTCTCATCTCACACACCTTGAGAATTATTCCTTTTTCCTCATTGGATCCAGTCCCTCTCTGTATACTTTGGATCTCTCCTTCCATTTTTCCCAGCAGATTGCCCCTGCTATTATACTTCCTCATCTATCATTTTCTCCATATCTACTGATGACTTCCTTGCTGCCTACAAATTTCTTTCTCTTTTGCCCTTAAAAAAATCCCTCATTTGATCTTTTGCCAAATACTTTTTCTCAGCCCTTGACCTCTCTGAAGCATTTGACACTGTTCGTCCCCTGCCTGGATTTTTGTGACATTGTTTCTCTCTTAGGTCTTTCCTACTGTCTGCCTGTTTCTTCTCACTCCCCTTTCGTGGTTCTTCATGTCACACACACTTAGTCTGGGCGTGCTCTAAGCTTTGTTCTGGACTCTTCACACTTTCCCATTTGGTGATCTTGTCGTTCATCTTTATAGAGAGAACTCCCATATTTATATATCCAGCTTTAACCATGCTCTTGAGCATTTCTCTCACATGAAAACCACTATCAATTGGACTAGACCAGCCTCTAATCTGTGGATGGCTGGGGCTAAACGGAGCAGGCTGGAGACAGCAGTCAGGAGTCCCACAGAAGTATAATTTCAGAGTGAGGGAAGCACCTCACGCACAAGGTCACATGGTGGTTCGCCCCCTCCTTCCCCCCCACCTGGTGAGTGGGACCCACGTTAGTGTGACCAAATCACAATACTGATGCCACACCAGTGGCTGCGTAGTGAGCTGCAGCCCTGACAATGACAATTGTCACAGCAATGTTGACAAGTTTGATTTGTAGCGGCTCTTTACAACCACGGATAAAGCAGGTGCTTGTCTAAACTCAGAGTACCTGGTGCCGCTAGTCAGAGCAATATAATAATTATATGAAACAATTCTGGAATTTTGCTGTGTTTGAAGTCATCCAGAGGGTGAGTGCAAAGGATTATTGTTACGCCAAAATTCTGGGTAGAGATTAAAGTCAGTGATTTCTTAACTTTATTCCATCCCAAATGGTATTATTTCAGAACTACATGCTCTTATTATTTGGCTAAAACTTATAGCAAAGTAACAGAATCATTTTGCTTTAAAAGTTGATATGTTGTGTATTCAAGAGCTGCTATTTTTAAAAAATTAAAATATTCTTCTTTGTTTCGAAAGCTTAGATATTATACTAGGTGAAACTTCGTATGAAGGCAGGAATCGTATTCCTGTTCATTGGATAAGTAAACAATTGACAGAGACCAACTGTTCACAGAGCAGTCTTACGTGACCTTCTTCGTGGCTTTACATTTTGACTGAACTAAGCCAGTTTGTTAATTACACCACATTTCATCTCCTGTTTGACTGCCTGTGCATGCCCTCCGTGCCTGCAGTGGTCTCCTATGCCTCCACCTCATAGCTTCCTTCAGTGGTCAGCTCAGATGCTTCTTGTGACTGTAAGCTTATTTTGATCCTCCTACCCCCACCACCCCCTATCAAGTGTCCATTTATCATGGCAATTACTGTGTATATATTTTATATTTCAATTTTTGTTGTGCCTGTATAATGTCCCCTACATATAACAGGAGCAGGGACTGTTTCATTTTTGTGTTTTTGTCTCTCCACCAACTCCCCCCCCCCCCCCACTCTGGACCTTCTCCAGTACAGTGCCAGTCACATAGTGGATACTACCTAAATGCTAGTTGTATTGTATTGAATTGTATTACTGACCACTCAGGTGACCTTGGGCAGATGATGGTCTCAGTTTCCCAAGTTGTAATTAGATATTCCAAGGTCCTTTCTAGCTCTCCAGTTCTATGATTGTATTTTTCATATAGCAATGAGTAATTTTCCATGTTTGATACAAAACATAGAAGAATTTGATCCTGGCATCTCATTTTACAGCTTACAATTTTTGTGTTATATTTCACAGAAAATGATGATTAAAAGGATTTAAGATCTTTAAGAAAAAACCTGAAGGTTTTCTGTAATGTAGTTGTTAGGCAGATCTTCCTTCTGTACTTCATAGGCATTATGCTCTTCCAGAGGGGAAAAAAAATATAGTGTCATCCAAATCATAGCTATTCACTGAAGCCACAGTCAAATCTCATCTAACATTAGGTGAAAGCTAGAATAGATAGTCCTTTCAAATTTGAAGATTGTGTGATTCTTCCATGAAGAAGCTTTCCTTGATTAATTTGTCAGACACCAAGGTCTTTTTTTTTCTGGACTCTTTTTTGTGTGTTTTACCTTTACAAATACTCTTATTTATGAATTAGTTCACATAACAAATTTTTGTCTTACTGTGATCATGAATGGCCGTATAGCCTAGTGGACAGCGAGCTCTTAGGAGCCAGAAAAGCCTAGTATCAAGTCCTGCCTTTGACAAATATTCACTGCTTGATCCTGGGCAGATCACTTTGACCTCTGAGTGCTCTAGAGTCTAGAGTCTAGTTAACTGCAGAGTTGGTGCTGACCCATATTGGAAAGTGAATCTCTTCATCTGAGAGCTCCCCTTTATCAATAAAATCATAGCTCTAGGCCTTATCCCAATTCAGTAAGATCAAATATTCCTTAAGAAGAGAGTATTATTTCTTCCAGTGTCTAGTACGTTTAAAAAAATAAATCTGCATTGATTTTTAAAATTGAATAATTGGAAAACAACTGCCTGTTTTTTACAGGTAAGGAGACTTGAAGAAGTTAAATGACATACCTAAGATCACATAGGTAGAGACTGGCACATCCTTTGCCCAGAAATTTAGCTTCTTTGCATTGTAATCACATTACCTCCCTTGGGATTAAACAGTAACAACTATAAAACTGTTCATATCCGTGGACCCAGTAATGCTACCACTAGAAGTATTCCATAAGAATAGTTATTGATAGTGGAAAAACACCTAGCTATACAAAATTACTTATAGTAGCATTTTTTATAATAGCAAAATTTAAGATACAACTTACATATCAAATGGTTGAGAATGATTGAAGACGTGTATGAATATAATGTCTCATAAAACTAAAAAAATACAAAGAAATGTGGGAAGACTTATTCACTGAATTCAGATGAAAAAGTCATACAAAAATAGTAAAAGCAACAAAATTCACATATATTTTTATATATGTATTTTAAAAGGTAAAATATATGTTAAGAAAGATATATATTAAAAACGATAAAATGTATTTAAAAAGATAAAAAAGGAGGAAATGTGGGAAAAAATAGAATGATTTTCTTATTACTACATTAAAAGCAATGTAGTCATTAAAAGCAAGGAAAGAAACCCCCAATAATGGAAGTTTTTTATACAGTCTTGGAGAAGTTCTGGTTGATTTTTATTACATTTCCAATTTAAAAAAAATTTAGTGAACCATAAGATCATAAAAAAATGCTTTATCCTATTTTTGCTCCAGACAGAATATTAAGAAATGAGTTTAAGTTACAATATAAAGAAATTTGTTGGACATAGAGAAAAATTTCCTGAAAGCAAAAACTGTTAGACATTAGAATAGGTTATAACATGGTTATGTTTTTCCAAATGCCTTTAAAATCCGAATATATTTTAAGTGTGTTATTATCTATAAGTAGGAGAATTATCAAGTTAACCTCTGAAGTGTTACTCTACCCTTTTGATGTTATGTTTTTCTAAATTTTTAGATTTTTAGACTTTGCCTCCTACTTTTATTTCAGTAAGAAAATCAAAACAGTCTTGCTGTTCTTTCAGCATACAGAACAAATATATGTTGAGCTCTTAATTATTTTTCATTCATTAAAACTGATTCCTTTAATGAGATATTAAAATATTGCACAGGTACTTCAGTTGTTAGTGTTTTTCTATTAACTATGCTTACTTTCTGTTCTGGAATCTTATAAATATCCAGACCAGGTATTTCTATCCTTTTCAGTTTTACTATTTCAAGTCAAAGAGGTATTGGGAAAGCAAAGGTAGATGTGATGAACTGACAGTAAAGCATATCCAGTTAAGCCTTTATCTTTTGAGTCAAGACAAATACAGTCGTGTATGACCTTTGAACAATTTAGGAAAGCAGCAGGGTACTGGAGGCTGTTTCAGTGCCTCATGATGTAATATATTTCTTATTCCTGGAGGTTTTTGAGCAGGAGCTAGATTATTTGTCAGAGGTATTCACAGAAGCTTAGAATGAGGTGTTCTATAGCAGCAGTAGAGCTGCTACGGACCCACTCTGAGGAGTTCTTAGAAAAGCAGTTCCAAGGAACCATGTCACACCAAGAAATCTATCTTGAAGGGGAGTTGAATAGAGAGGAGTGATAGACTTGTGTCTGCCAAGAGAAAATGCTGAAGACAAAGGTCAGAAATCAATTCCAGTGAGATTCAGGAATGGAGAAGGCAATTAGTGTAAAATAAAGAGCCAAATCAAAAGATCACACAAAAAAGAATCATTTAAAAATAGCATCTGGATACCGTTTCTGCTGTTGCCTGTGATGGCTAACTCATATGCCTAGCATCTTGTTGGCTTTGAGCTGTTTTTACAAGTCAGATAATGGTGGGGCCCAGACCTAAAGAACCTGAAGCCCTACCAAAATAATAAGTCCTGGTTACAGTATCACTGTGAACCAGTGATTCAGCATATAGTTAAATATCTTAAGAAAAGAACTCAGTACTGAGGCAGTATTTTTGCATTCTTGGACAGTTCTAGTTTTTATATTGAGGCACAATCTGCCTGCCTATAACTTCTGTCCATTGAACATAACTTACTATTTTCACCTCTTTTGTTTCCTGAGTTTTGTCAGTTCTAAAGGCACATCTCTAATCTACTCCCTTTTTTCTACCCATCTTTTCTACACTGTTGCTTTCTTTTTAAGAAGTGTTGTTTTTACATCACGGTCTTTGCCAGATATAGTGTCATAGGCCTCTCCCATGTAACAAAGAAAACTATTTTAAGCACAGATAACAGAGTGGTTGAGTCTGACAATATATACAATAGTTGTGCCCATGTTGTGGAGTTGTGCTCCACTTCAGCTGATGGGCCGTGAATAAAGCACATGACTTGGAAACTGGAGCCTCAAGTTCAGTTCCTGCCTCAAACACTTAACATCGATGTGACCCTGGATAAGTCATTTAATCTTATTTTGCCCCAGTTTCCTCATCTGTGAAAGGAGGATAAAATGAGATCATATTTACAAGTATTTTGTAAAGCTATTTAAGTTCTTGCCATTATTAATTATAACTGTTATTATTACCATTCTTTCTGCTGAGAAGAGGCGGAGGTACGATTGCTTGTCTGTTTCCCAGGGTTGAGATTGGTCACTAACGTTTTCTTGGATGGTTATTTTATTTATTGTATTTTATTATTTTATTGTTATTCTTTGTAGCCCTGTATATTATTTTGGTTCTACTCATTTTACTCAACACCAGTTCATCCACATGATCGCGTGTTTCTCTGAGTTCTTCATATTCATCAGTTGTTACTGTACAGTAATATTCTATTACATTCATGTGTCGAAATTTGTTTAGCCTTTTTCCAGTTGGTGAGCACCCACTTTGTTTCCAGTTCTCTTCTACTATAGAAAATGCTGCTTTGAAAAATAAATGCTACCATTCACATAGGTGTTGTTATTATCATTTTTGTAAAGCACTTTATGTGCATCATTTCATTTGATACCTAGGAGGCAGGTGCTCCTATTAACCCTATGTTACAGATGAGGAAACCAAGACAAGCAATTAAGTAAAGTGCCCAGGGTCACACAGACTGGAGCTCGGCTTTTCCTAACTTCAGGTCCTTTTTTTCTGCCTTTGTCTTCCTGGTTTAGCAGTAGACTGTCCATTGTTCTTGCTTCCGGTCTTCTCTGTAACCCATCCTTCGTAGAGCTACTAAGTTAATCCTCCTAAAAACACGTTTGACCATGATTAAGACTGACCCTTACTCAGAAATCTGCAGCTATGTCTCATTATTTGTATGATAAAATAAAAACTCAGCCTGTTCCCTAAAGTCCTCAGCAGTCTGGTTTCAACCTACCTTCCCATAGTTACTTCCTATCACTCTCCTTTAAGCACTCACTCAATGTTCTAGCCAAACCAGCCTGCTGGTTGTTTGCCATATTTGGCATTATGTCTTCCATCTTCATACTTTGGCAGAGAATCTCTTTCATCCCTGAACTCTAATGGGAAAACTCTGCTGTTTTCACTAACAACAGCACATTATTTCTCATAAAACGTGTTTGCTTATCTCTATATAAACTGTTTCATTTTTGTCATTGCATCCTCAACACCAAGCACATTCATACTGTAGGTACTTAATAAATGTCATTTGAATTGTTAGGAGTTCTGCCTTCAGTGACAAAAGAGTACTTCAGAGAACACTTAATCTGGCTCTCATATGATAGCCTTTAAGATTCTAAAGTCCACTTATGTCACCCCTAGATCATCCTTTCTTTAAGCAGTTGTCTGGCACAATAGATATCTTCTAGACTTGGGGTCAGAAAAGCACAGTTAAAGTTCTGCCTGAAACGTATATGAGCTGTGTGGCCCTGGACAAGTCACTGAGTCTCAGCTTCAGTTTCCGTATTTGTGAAATGGGGATAATATTGACCTCAATCTCACATTTGTGAAGAGCTTTACAGACCTTTAAAGCACCATATGAATATTAGTAATTATTATTAATAAATATCTCAATTATTTTAACTAATCCTACTTCAGTATGATTTTATATCACTTCCCCATTCTGTCTCTTTTCTCCAGATATCCTCTAATGGATCAGTTTCTCTTCTAAAATACAGCATTCAGAAACATTACTTAAATATACTATGAGTATAGCAAAGAGTTCTAGGACTTTGCCCTGATGTTATTTTTCCTGACAGTTTTTTTTAATGTAGCAAAAACAACCCATTAGCTTTACTAACGTCTGCATTACAGTGCCAGCTCACATCATACTTACAGTTTACCAAAGCCCCTAGATCTTTTTCACATGAATTGCTTTCTAGATGCTTCCTTCTACCGCACATTCTAATTCTGATTTTTTGGAAACCCGAGTCTAGCATTTTAAACATATTTCCTTAAATTTTGGCTTTAGCCCCCACTCTTCAGGTCTTTTGAGCTTTTTTTGGTCTTGATTCTCCCGTTTTGTGTTCCAGATAATATTCCATCAGCACCTTCAAGTCATTGAGAAAAATGCTGAACAGAATAGGCAGAAGACAGAGCTTCAGGGTCCTCCGCTAGGGCCGTTCCCTAAATGGATGTTCATCTGTTAATCCACACGATTTAGGTTCTGTCAGTTAAGCTAGGTAACTTTGTCATCCGGTCCTCCTTTCTTAGTCATTACCTTAACAGGTAATGACTGTATTGGCTACCCTCTTCCCTTCACACCCTTGAATCTCTGTCAGTCTTACCAGCTGGTTGCTATTCGAGTCTTTATCTTTTTGTAACTCCACTCGCAATTCCTCAGTGTTCACAAGTAGAAGTTTAGAATTCTGGGATGTATTTCATCAGAGTCAGATGATATAAACTCATTCGAATAAAGCTGTTGCTGAAAATAGGTCAACTGATGGACAGAATTTTGTTGTCTTGGCTTCTGGAACTGAAGCCCACCCGCTGAAGGAAGGCTGTGCAGCGTGGGCCACCTAGTGCTGTACTGTGATGTATGTGGCCACTACCAGTCAGCCCTTTGGGAGATCACTAATGTGCTTCCCTACTAACTGAAAGATAAGCAGGGGTTACTTGGAGACTGTCTGAGCTTATGTCTGTGGAAGGGATCCAAGTAGACCACCATGAAGGAGCTGCATATGATTGGGATTGGTGCACTTCTGGGATCACTGGCTAGAGGTGCTGTACTGGGATTGGTCCAGGTTCACAGCTGCCTTAATCATTTACTTCATTGCTATTCTCAGGTACCAGCTGCTCTTGGAAGGACCTGAATATAATGCTTAAGAGTAGGATATGCTGTCTGGGGCTTTGCTACTACTCCTGAAAAAAATAATAAAAATAAAAAAGCCAACCCTGGAGCAGTAACAAACGGCTTCATCCTGAAGCTGTACATCTTCTATCCCCTCTTGCTGTTTCTCTTTTCCTCCTGACTTATTCCCTTCTTCAGTTATCTGTGTCTCAGGGACTGAGAAGAGATGAAGTGTGGGGATTTACCCAGCTTTTTGCTTCATGACTGAAGAAGAACACGTTTCATTTCTCTTTTCAGACTTTGCATAGTCATCTTTTCTTTGACTTCAGCAGCAGCCTGGACTGGTACCCTTAGGTGAGGTGTAGAAGATGAAAGGTCACATAGAAGAAGGTGCCTGTCTGTAGTTTTAAGCAACCAGTTTGTCATTAGGAATATCTCTGGCTTTTAAATCCCTCAGTCAGGTTTATAATGTGGATTTTTCTTTCCCTCAATCTTTCACTTGAGGAGAGTTTCCAGTTTGGTTCAGACCCCAGATCTGAAGATTTTTGGTTAATAAGGTTTGTTAGTGATTGAAGATGCTGTTGGTTATATTGACATATCACTTCCTGTTCTCTTCCCTCATCCAAAGAGAGAAGAGAAGGAATCGAGGTTTTTTAGTGGGCTGTGGTGAGAACTTTTTAGGTCATTGCTCCTTTTTTAAAATTTTTGGGTTTTATATTCATGAAAAATGTGAGTAATATTTTAGAATGGGCTTTTAAATTTTCACCTGTTTTGAAAAAGCCCGAGTAATTTCCTTACTGGAGTTTAAGGAAGTTGGAAGGTTGCTCTTTTCTTAAAAAAGGGAAGTAGGATGAAAAATGACTAGGACTTAGATGTGTATGAACTTTTGTGTCTTTGAACAGAAAGAAAAAAAGAAAGAAAGAAAGAAATCTTCTTACTATCTCCTGACAATCTTGGATTTTTAATTTCCAGTTAACTATTTTTATTGTTTTGGTTTTTTTGCCATGGAAGACAAACAACAAACAGCTATTACGTGTTTTACTGTGTGCCAAGCACTATATTGAACCCTGGGGGTACAGAAGCAAAACAGTCTGCCCCCAACAAGCTTATATGTTAATATATATAAGGAGTTATAATATATATAGGTACATACAAGACACATATATAGCAGACCCAAGACAACTTTAGTGGAACAATATTAACATCTGGGGTGGGGGATTGGGGAAGGAGGGAGAAAGGAAATGCTTTCTGTGTAGGATTGCACTTTAGCTAAGTCTTAAAGAAAACCAAGGCTTGATTTTGAGAGGTGGAAGAGAGGAAGAAAATGTGTTTCATCCTGTGGAGCAGCCAACACAAAGGGGTAGTGATAGGAGATGGAGAGCTAAATGTAAGGAATTCCAAGTAGGCTAGTATTGTAGAGTGCCTGACAGGGAGTAGTGTGTAAGAAGACTGGAATGATAGGCAGTGACCATGTTGTGAAAGCAGTCTCTTTATTTCTCTCTGGCACAGTAGTATTCAGTTACATTTATGTACCATGATGTGTTTAGCTAGCCCCCAATTGATGCCACAACAAAAACAATAGCTGTACGTGTTTTTGTTCATAGGGATCCTTTTCTTCTTTCATTCTCACCCATTGCTTTCCACTAAGTCTCTCCCCTTTGGGCTTGTTAATTTTCAGAGATGAATGTCTTCTAGATGTAAAATGCTACCTTAATTTTCCAAGCTTTTCCTTTTTGAGCAAAGAGTAGCTTACTTCTGGACCTTGCTGGGAGGTGGAAAGAACACTCCACTCAGCTGGCTTTTTTAGGACTTTAGCTTTTCTCCTCTGTGAAGTAAAAGAGTAAAAGTAAATTATCTCTAAAATTTCATCAAATTTTTTATGATGCCAGAGTATGTGAATGAATAGTTGTCTGGTGACTGGTAACTGACCATCTTTAATGTGGAAGTTAGTGGCTTACTAGTAGTATGTAGTATAATGTATGTAATTTTTAGTTTTGCTTTTTGTAATCTTAGTCATGAGATTCATTTCACTGAGTCTTTTTGGTGTAAGTCTGACTTAACACCTATATTAAAATCTCTAGTTCATTTTAGTTTTCACTTTTTGTATAACAGCTCCATTGAATACATGTATTATCATCCTACTTTTATAGAGGAGAAAACTAATACTGAGAGTTTGTAACTTACTCAAGATTCACTTGACTAAGAAGCGGCAAAGCCAAGACTTGAACCTAGGTTTATGACTTAGTAGGATCTACACTGCTTTTCTTCCTATACCATGACTGTTATCCACTCTCTGTTGTAGTTAAGGATACTTGTATTCCTTGCTCCACTTCCCTTTCCCCCAGCCTCCCATTTCTCTGTCTTATACAATGGTACATAAAGTCAAATTGATTCTTGGTATCTTCTATTAGCTGGCTACTTACAATTTCTTACTGTCTCTTCTAAAATCTATATGTTTTATAATAGTGATGAAAACACCACCTATGCCTCTTAAGTCCTTCATATTCGTGCTCTAGACTTAATTAATCTTTAGAATTTTTAAAGGTTATTTCTGAAAGTATTATTTACTACCCACATGAGACATTACTATAGTAGTTCTTAAATGTTGACTGGTCCCTATCACATCTGCAAAGCTTTAGAGATGGTTGACTTCATGATGGTGCTAAGTTTATGTAAGTATCCTTACACGCCTTTCAGCAGCTCTGCCTCTCCAACAGTTTTTCTTGTTGGGGTCAGTAACAGATGCCCTCTTTTCTTAGTGCCACTTGTGAATCCCTTTTACCATTCTGTGTAATAGAGGAAACTGTTTCCAAGCATTCTGTGTAATAGAGGAAACTGTTTCCAACTCAAAAGATTCAGTTCATCCTCTGTGACAAGTACTGCTTATTGATTACTTAGAAAAACACAGAGGCATCCTTATTTCCTCTTATTCTTCCATCTTTCGATTTCTTTATTCTCAGCATTTTTATTCCTAGGTCTTTTCTTTCTTGCTAGGGAATGTGCTATCTTCTCCCATGTGTACTAGAGAACAGAAAAGGGTTTCTCCAGTCATTTTGCTTTCTCCTCTACCAGTGAGAGCAATTTTCATTCAGTGCAACATATCTATTGGCTGCCTGTAACAAACATTAGATGTGACATAATCTATTTAGGCTTCAAGAAAAATTATCTTTCCTGCCTTATCTGCTGAAATTATTTGTTATTTATAGTTCTCTCACAATTACTTCCATTGCTAAATTCAGCAAACTGTTGGCCATATCTTACACCTGTTGCTAAATATTTTCTTATCTCAGGCTCCTTTGGAGTTCATGAGCCTGTGCTTTTATGGACATTTTGTTTGAGTAGAAAACCCTTGGTGAGGAGTCACTTAAGTATGATTTCTGGCTCTGCTACTTAACTATATGATTATATGCCTCGTTCCACCTCTCTCACTAGATGATAGCTCTCCTAGGTCATTACCACATCCTTGCCAATGCTATCATTGCCTGAAATATAAATAGTATCATTAAGCAGAGGAAATCCTTGGGAAGCCTTGCCAATCCAATTGTCCTTTCTCTCAGAATCATGTAATCTGTGTATAAGGAACGTCAGAGACAATGGAGTCCAACTCTCCTCAGCCTCCCCAACAGGTGGCCATGTAACTATCCATTAAAGATGATGCGTCTGTCTTTGTGTCCAAGGAAAGAGAAACATTGCCTGTCTTCTGATATATTGAGATCTGAGTATTGAGCACCCTTTCTTTCCTTAGCAGTTTTTTTTTAATTTCATAAGCATTTGAAAAAATTATCCCTGCAGTGTGACATTGAAAACTAACTGTAGATAAACTATGAAAGCATTAGTGTTTGTTGGTGAAAATTCTGATTGCTTTGGATTTTTATTTTAACAGTGTTATGAAAGCTAGAACTTGGATCACTTGGATCTTTTGAATATTGGGGATTAATGTGTAAGGAATTAGCATGTGTAAGGAAGACTTGTTATACTTAAAAGGTATGCTTAGAGACACTGAGAATTTTTTAAACTTTTTTTTTCTTTTTCAGGTGACTTTTACAAAGAGAAAATTTGGTTTGATGAAGAAAGCCTATGAACTCAGTGTGCTTTGTGACTGTGAAATAGCACTCATCATTTTTAACAGCTCTAACAAACTATTTCAGTATGCCAGCACTGACATGGACAAAGTCCTCCTCAAGTACACAGAATATAATGAACCCCATGAAAGCAGAACCAATTCGGATATTGTTGAGGTAACACATATATCCACAAATGACTAATTTATAAATAATTAATATTTTGCATTTTCATTTTGAGTAACCAAATTAACATTTCTCTATGTTTGAAATGTTCAAATGAAAGCCTAAAAGTGAACCATTTATATTCTGATTTCTCATTTGCAAAATGATGTGAAATAGTTATAGAGAGAATTTACTTTCTCTTCAAGTATAATGCCTGTCTTCTAAAAATAATTTCTGAATCTTGTTGATTTAGTAAGTTAAACATCAAAATTCCTTTAAGGAAACTTTGAAAAAGTGTACTAATAATATACAAGGCTAATCTTACTGCTTATTCATAGCTTCTTAGTTTGTGTTTATGTTAAAAAGTTAGAATTGTAACAAAGTATGCTGTTCAAGGATTTTTCAAGTATTCTGTCAAAGGATATAAAAGATCTTAACATATAGATGCACACTTTTAATTGTTTTACTTTCATTAATAAATATCCTCACCTTCAGAAATCTAATGACAAGGAAAAAGAGAGAAATCATCTTTTTCTATTTTTAACAGAGCTTAGTGTAGGAGGGTATAGTCCCTCTTCCTTATTGTTCTCCTTACATTTCCTCACTCTCAGTAGACCTAATTGTTTTATTAGAGGAAAAAAAAGGCGCCAAAGTAAGTTTCCTACTCAAAAACAATGTACTAAAAAAAACCCACCAAAAGAAATGAAATCTAGTTTCCTTTCATCTTACTCTACTTTGGAACCACAATATGTACTTATTTTCCTGTAGTCTGCAGGAATTCTGAGTACCCTTTCAAAATAGTAGAGGTTTTTTTTTTTCTCCTTAAACATTTAAAATCATTCTTTCATTCAGGTAATTGGACTTTTTCATTACCTGGGAAATAATAAAATTAAGTAGACTTGTAGTATTTTTTAACATTACGTAACCATTTGGTTATGTTCAGTTTCCCATTACCAAAAATCTTCTGAAATGCTTAACAAAATTAATTTTAAAAGAATTGAATAAAAACAAAGTTCAAATTTATTTCTGTAAAAATTGATGAAAAGAGAGAATTTTTAATGATTTTGTTGCCTAGGAATTTTTATTTATTTACCTTTGCAGAGATCATTTGTATCACATTGTAGTTCTAAGATGAATACATAATACAGTTTAAATGTATTTTATGACATTTCTTTATACAGCATTCTTTTGGCTTCATGGTGTATATATACACACACATATGTATACATATACATATACTTTTATTTTGAAAAATGATAAACCAGTTGAATTTTTTGAAGTGTTTCTGCTAATTTTAAGGAATAGTTTAATTTTTAAATGAGAAGTAAATTACAGTACAAGTCAAATTACAATTAAATTAATAACTGAATGACAAAATTGTTTATTAGATTTCTAGCCTTTTTTGAAGGCTGTACTTAATAAGGAGATGTAGATGTAGAAGTTACAGTGTAAACTAAAAAAATCATTCTAAAGACCCACTAGATGAGGATTATGCCAAATATAGCATAATTAGTGGTCATCATTGTCTTGTTCAGTTTTTGACCAGGGTTTGTTAGCTGGCTGAGCTTCTCTTTTGAAATGCACCTCAGTTCATTTTGTATTAGATAGAGAACTATAAAACGATGACTTCCCTCCTAATGTTTAATTTAAACCTTATCTTAACATCATATGTAAAGGATTTTATCATTTAACACTTTTGAAATTACACATGGAAAATATAGCCAGCCTCATTTGTTATGTCCTGAAAACTCCTCCCCTTCCCCTGCACTTGACATCACACACTTCACCTTCAGACTGTTTCTTAGTATATAAGTCGTATATAAGTCCTATAATTTGCAGTTAACCAAGGTTTCAATTTAAAATGAATCCTTGTATTAAAAATACTAGCTCATGGGTATTTATTTTACTTCTGATATTTCATTGTTGCAGATGTTCTTATCTCTGCGAGGAGATTCTGAATACTCCTCAAATTTAAAAGTCTACCTCCTTAAAAAGTTAAAAGTATATATTCTGACTTTTACCCTATACCTTTTCTCTAACTCTCTACCCCAATTGTGGCACACTGTCAAAATGAAAAAGGTATTTTTGTATTCTTAGAAAATAGTCTGCTTTAGTTATGTGTAGATTGGAAACCAGAACTGTGAATTAATCAATGGGATTTTGATGTGATCTTTTTAAAATTGCAAGTGTGTGAATGGAGCTAAAATTATTTTATCAATTTTATGAAGCTCTACAGAGCTAAATATAAAAAGAAGAAGGAGCATATTGGGTTATTGAAGGAGTAAAGAGTTAGTGAATTTGTTTTAAATTTTTGCTTGACTAAGCTATACTTTCTATTAGAAGACAGTGTATATCACATTTTGTAGCTGTAAATATTTGCTGTCTTTTTCACATAACAATAACTCTGCTAGCTCAGAGTTTGTGTACATGCTTTCCTTCCAGTAGTGGAAATGAATTGTACTGAGCTATGAATATTATTCATAAGTTTATTTGTAAGTTCTTAAGAAATATATTTTATTACAAGTCATTAACATTTTATTCCTACTTTTCTACATAAACCCTGAACAGATTAAAGCCTCAGGCTTTTTTATGGCATTCTGGTATAATATTCATTTGACATTGCATTAGAAGATGTCTTATTTCTCAAAACTTTAAACACAGTCACTTTTAATACAAATTGGCATCTGGGGGAAAATGTTCTCCATAAATTTTAACCAGTTGGCAATGAATTTCTACATTAACCCTTTAGAATTTAAAAATGAAATCGTATCCTGTGATTTGCCTAAGGATTGTTTCTGAAAGTAACTTTCTTTAAATTGAGTGCACCAGCTGAATTACATTTAACCCTGTCACAATGTTGTCACCCTTCCTTAACAAAGAATTGTACTTATGAAAGAACTGTACAGTGTATACTGCACTACTAATTAGCCTTAAAGAATAATTTTTTAAATAACATACAATTTCTCACTTGGTTTTCTTTTGTTAATAGTAGCACATGTTTGTGATGTTTTTGGTTTATTTTTTTTTCAATTGGTAGGGTTTGGTTTTATTTTCCCTCTCTCATGATGAGATTCATTTTACATTAGAATTACTATAAAAATAAAGACCAAACAACTACCAATATAATAGCCAGTGAAAACATTTTACTAATACTATTCCTATAAATAATTAACTGTTAAGAGCAATTTAAGAATTTTAGATAGAAATACTTTTAATTAAGGCCAATGTTTTGACTGCGTTCTGCAGATATGAACCCTGTTACATAACGATCACCGTGTGTTTTATCCATAGCACCAAATAAAATTTGCATTTGGAGAATAGTATTCTAAAAACATTAACAAAGATGTTGTTGTAGCACGTAAATGATGGGTTATTAGCAGTGAGATGTAATGCCCACATTTGCTTATCTTTCAATATCTTTTTTGACACAGAAAATAGTATTGCATTCACTTTTTCTGTACTATAAAGATTACATACATTTAAAAGATATGATTCCTTAAAAATGCCATTAACATTACAAATTTTGACCATTTTTTTAAGGAAGTTGATATGTTTCATGTTATTTGTTGGTTTTTTTAAACCAGCAGTATTTTCTCACAAATTCAATTCCTACTTAAAAGCTTTAAAATATTTTAAATATGGTGCCAAGATCTATTCATGTAACATTGATTATCCTCTTCTTTAAGCAAAACTTATATTTGAAAATTAAAGCTTATACAAGAGATAAATTGGAAAGAGGAAAAACTTTTTCAGTATGAAAATAATCATTACTATTTGTTTACTTGGGGAGCACTGTTGCTGTATTTAAAATGATTTAATTTATTTTAAAAGTTAATTTGCATATCATTTTTCAGGAATAGTTATTACATATTGTAAAATAATAAAACTGAAAAAGACCATAGAAATTATATCTAGGCTAAACCTCTCTGTCGCATACTATAACATTGTTATTGTATCTTTAAAATACCAGAATTCATGTATGTTTTCTGAGAAGTGCCTGTTTTGAAGATTCGTGTACTATATATTTTAATATTTCATACCTCTGCTTTAACAGTCAAATTACAATTAAATTAATAACTGAATGACAAAATTGTTTATTAGATTTCTAGCCTTTTTTGAAGGCTGTACTTAATAAGACTTTAAAACATAGGGAGATGTAGAAGTTACAGTGTAAACTAAAAAAATCATTCTGAAGACCCACTAGATGAGGATTTTAGTATATTCCTTGACCATAGATCTATACTTGAGTGCCCACATTGTTTTCTCTCTAGTTGAACAGAAACAGTTGAAATGGGAAAATACACTGCTTTTTAAAAAATTTCACATTGCAATAGTATAGTTAATTCAGCTTATTTAATGTAGTTTTATAACCATTTAGCCACTGCATTCTGTCTTGTTACCAGGTAGACTTGTGGACTTTTTTCCACCTTCTAAAGGGAGACTGTAGTATTTGTGGATTTTGCTGTGCAAGGGAATCTATGGAATACATCTTCCTCCCCTCTTTAAAATTTAGAGGACTTTTTATACCAATTAATTTGTTTGCTGAAGTATCTCCTTCGCAACAGAATATAGATTATAATCTTTAGTAAACTTTTTTTTTTTAAGTTGCTGGTCCAGAAACACTAAACACCTTTGTTAATAAACTTTCAAAGTTGACCTGGCTAAAGGGTAAAGAATTGTCCTGAGTTATGAACAGAAAAAAGAAAATGCAAAATTATAACATGCTCAATATGATATAAAATGCATAATCTGGGAAATTTGCAAAAAGGAAGAAATTAGACTTTTAAAAGTTAGTTGAAATGAGGATTTAAGTGTTGCTTAGTGTAAGATTTGGGAGAAAGAAAAATTGGCTTCTTGTTACATTATAATCTTCCCTCTTGCTTTTGTGTTAAAACAAGGCTTCCTAAGCTGGGATCCACAGACTTAAAAAGAGTGTGTAGATAGATTTCAGGGGACTTGTGAATTTGGATGTTAAAAAAAAAGTTATGTATTTAGTTATAGTGACTTGGAACTGAAATGTACATTTCCTTCAATTATTTAGAAACATTTATGTAAGTAGGGATCCGTAGTGGCAAAGGCACCCTGGAATGTGTGACACAGACACAGACACAGACACACACACACACACACACACACACACACACACACACACACACACACACACACACACACATTGACAATGACCATCAAAAGGAATTGGTATTTTCAAATAAGAAAGAACTCTGCTTAGCTAAAAGTATATTGAGCTTTAGATACTTAAATGGCAAAACTCGAAATAGGGAATGTGACTTGAAAAAATTTTTTTCCACTGACATGAGAAAAATTGCTTTGTTGATATGTTTCTTGTTTGGTAGTTTTGTATTAACTTGTTGACTGCAATAAATATAGTAGACAAAATAGGAAATGAATACCTTTAATAAGGTGGTGGTGATCATCCAAGCTATTGTCTCTAAGAATGGTATTAGACATAACATAGGCAGTAAGCAAGTAAAATAATTTAAAGAAAAAAATGTAAAAGTGGAGCTATTGATTGTAAAGCAATTCAGAATTGTGTGGCAGTTTGGGTTATACATGAATCGTAAAGCAAGGAATGAATTTCTAATACACTTACTTAATTTGCCTAACATAATTTGTGATCCCTTGTAGATTCATGGTGGGGAAGGGGGGTAGTGGGGAGGGTAATTGTGTGTGCTACATGCTACAACCATGAGCCAGGAAGAAAACCCAACTGCTAGCCTTTCTCCTCTGAGGTCTGATGCTGACTTAACCAAACTAGGGACATTGTTATGTTTAGGCTTACTTACAGTATTGTAATAACTTTTTACAGAGGCTTTTCAGCCAATAAACATTTTTTTCCCCATTTTACAGATAAGGAATGGAACAGACAGGGAACGGTTAAGAGGCTTGCCTAATGTTTTACAGGGCTGCAATGGAGCGGCAGGGAAAGGGGAAAAAAAATATTGTGACACCTGGAGACAAGACAAAGCTTCCCTCCACCTCCAGCCCCCTGCCCTGCTCCTTTATTGATAACAGAGCCTGAAGCAGCAAGATGATGATTCACAGGGTGAGGCATACAATCCTCATGGCCCTCCTTCTCCTTCCCACATTTTGCTGCACCACCACTTCACACAATGATCACCATAGTTTCTTGCAATTTTAGTTTTAGTATTTTTATTTTGCAATGTATTTTGAGTATTATTCATCATACAATTATCAATTTTCTTTTGTGCTTATTAAGAAAGTATGCTGCATCTCCAAGTGTGATTTTGATTATTTTCAGGCCACAGTTTTTTTTTTAAAGGACTGTATTTATTTTTTAAAATGGGAATCAGTGGGAGAAAATAGGGTTAAATTCATACAACATCGCTTCACAGCCTACTTTTCAGCCACAAATCTCTTTTGTCTTAAAGAATACCTTGCTGCATTCTGTATTGTTCCTCTTCCTCAAGGTACAGATGCAGTGTTCATTTAAAAAAAATAATAAACTGCTTGGTAGTCGTAGGAAGCGTTGGGGAAATATGCTTGGGGATAGCTAAACAGTTTTGTAGGTAGATAGGTTTTTTAAGCCTATCTGGTGTTACTATTTTATATTAGAATAAATTTGGTTTTGGAGTGCTTTGTGTTACAAAACAATTGTAATGAAATTATGTTGGAAAGATGAGCTGTCATTCCAAAATCTTGCTTTAAGGTGGTAGAAAAGCATTGTCTCAGGAGCCACGTTGGGACTTGTACTTGGTCAGTAATTAACAAATATTTGTACATATTTGATAAGCTAGGGAAGCACAGGGAGGAAGACTGAGCTCTTTTGAAGCTAACTCCCGTTGGCTTGAGATCACCAAATAATTTATCAACAATCTGTCTTTCTTGATACCACAGTGCCAATTCTCTCAAGGACAAATATAATTAAATGACTTGAAAAAAAACAAAAAACCTATCTTCGTCTTTGGAATGAGAAATAAAGTATTGAGGAAACTTGTATTTTGAAGAAGGAAACAACTTTTAATTTCCCTTTCATTCTTTTCGGTCTTCATCTGATCTCTTCAGGATCACTTTTACCTTAAAAAAACTTTTCTCCATCTTTTATTGAGTATTTACATTTACTTCAAGGCAAAATGCTTGGTCCAAAGCTTTTTCTCTTTAGTCTTCATAATGATGATTTTCTTTAGTGATTTCACAAACAATGGAAAAAGAGAAAAAATTTAAACTTTACTACTTTTATGTAGCTTCTCGGGAGAATGAAATGGAAATTTCCAGTAAACAGAATTTATTTTGAAAAATAACAAACGATCAGTATTTCTTAAGAGTGTCACTTACAGATTAATGGATTCATTGATTCTGTTTTAGACGATTAAATAGTGAAAAATAAACGTCGTGTTTTGTTGTTCTTGGGGCTAATTTGGGCAGCGCCCTAAAGCACTGATTCACTGTGTAATAAAGCTCTATTCCATTCTTGCCTTTTTTCCAAGAGGTAAATAATGTCCAAGTTGTAACTTAAACTTGCAATGAATGAATTTTTTTAAAAAAGCAAGTTTACGTAGAATTATGAAAACTGAAAATATAAAATATTTGAGATAGTGAAATAGTGAAAACTAGATAAAATAGTAAATTTGTATTTCACAAGATATTTTTGGTTAAGTGTTGTGGTTAAACATTTGCCAGCCAAAAAATATCATGGGAGTTTTTAAATGATAACCTTGACAAATTATTTAAACAAAATCAACTTTCTTTAATTCACAAGGAAATAGCTGCAGAATATAACACAAGAGTAAGATTTCATTACGTAGTACATCCTCTGACCAGTGTACTTCACAATCAGGGTGAGAAGAATTTAGAAGACATACATTAATTGTAATGGCTCCATAACAAACACATAATTGGGGAGGTAAACCTGACACAATACTTTATATATTGGTGTGTGTGCATATATTTTTTTCCCTAAAATTTACTAGAAATAGCTTGAGAATTATTCAGTCTTTTTGTTTGCTCCAAACTTGAATTGAGAATATTTATAAATATAATCAACTTTCAAATTGTGAAGTTAGTTTAACCTTAAAAGTTTATCAAACTAAAATATAGGAGAAGTTAAAGGACTTAAAGTAAAACCCAAATTATTGACAAACCTAGAGAAAAACACAAATATTCAGCTTTTTACCCAAACTGAAACGCCACTCTTATTTCTAGTTAGTTTATAAATTATTAGAACAGGTAAAGACCTTCAGAATTACACAATCCAACTCTTCATTTTACACATTTGAAGACTGATATACGAGGTAGAGTGATTTGCCTAGGGTCACGCAGCTAGTTGGGAGCAGGCTCCCCACTCTCCCCCCAGCTCTCATTTTACTACACCATCCTTATTTCATTGTTCTTTATGCATATTGTAGCAAAATGGACTGGGGCAGCTTTAGAGTCAAGAAGATAGGGATTTGAATTCTACCTCCAACACATAATAAGTGGATATGTGACCAAGGACAATCTCTCAATGGCCTAGGCAACTGACTCTAAGTATAAGTTGCTGATAAATATAAAGAAACTTTGTAAGTTTAATGGATCTTTTTTGAATACTTGATTTTATGCCCTGTCAACTCAAGCTGTACAGAGCTTCTGTAATATACTATTTCACATTAAAGATCTCTTCAGATTGCAGAAGTATAGTAAATTCATCCCCTTTCTCCTACATTCTACATTTACTAAGTAGTTTAATAAAACAAACCCCTAACCATAAAAAAAAAGCTATTAAATTATCTTGCTGGCAAAAGTTCTTTTCTTGGATACAGGACAGCATAAATAGCCTCAAGATATTTTAGGTGGAGCCCCAGATATTGTAAAAAAAAAAATGTTTACCACGTATTAGAAAAACTAACTAGGAGCTAATTTACAGCATGACATACTCCCTGCTTATTGTAATATTTAATAGAGGTCCGTGTGGATATGTACAGTTAAGTTGCCAAGCAACATCCTCTAACATACACAAGTAAAGTTCAAGTTGACTTTTTGCATTTTTTATTCAGTGAATATTTCAGTTTTGTTACATTGCATTCACATATATAGATTTAAAAGTTCTTCAGAACCTGGTAATTGATACTCATATAAGATCCTGGAAATTTTTCAGTTTTAATAGAGAGCATCACTATAGATGTCTTGGATTTTTAAAAAAATTTTCTAAGATAGAAATTTGTTTAAAAAATCTTAAGATGCAAAGATTTACCACTAGCCATTTTTTGTTATAATTTTACTTTTCTAGACTTAATGTTAACTTCTGTCCTAAAAGATGAGTATAGGAATTAAAGAGTAAAGGAGAATAAGTTTTTGCATGATTTCTTTTTTAATTGAGGAAAAGAAGACCCTAATCTGTGATTTCTTGTGATTTCTATGGGGAACAACTGCCAGTGTGTAGACTCTTTTCAATAATATAGATAAGCAAGTTGTCAGTGACTTATACTTACGGTCAGTTGCCTGGGAGCACTGAGAGATTGTTCTATGTGTCTCATTTAAAGCTTTACATATTTATATTTTTACTCTCAAAGTATTCCTAATCCATAGTTGAAATCAAAATGTAATATGAGCATTTTGTATTGAGGGAAATACTTTTAAAATTTCTAGTAATAATTTTTAAAATATATTCTTTCACGAGTTTCTGCTCATGCTAGCATTTGATTGCTTTAAAGTAACTTTAATCAAAGAATATTTCTTCAGTCCTCACTAATCCAGTGATATCCAGAATTTAGAGAGACATGTAAGCCCTTTCATTATTATTAATTGTAAAAGCTAGCAAATTATTTTTATAAATGAACCTCCACAGCAGTTGCCAACAAATCAGTCCAAGTTCCAAATTCTTAATTAATACATTAATACTTGGTTCATCATAATTTCAATATAATTATTTTTCTGTCATTTGAAATTTTTAAAGGAAACTTTTTTTCTTCTATTAACTGGTTTCTTATTTTCTAGGAATTACTTAGCTTAACTAATTCTTTGGGACTTGAGAAGTACTTATGTTATGAAATAGAATTTTGTCTGTATACAGAAAGCTTTTGAAGGCTTCTTTGGTCTAGCACTTTATGCAATTTTTTATATCACTTTTAGTTGTAAGATTTTAAGTAGTGCTTCATAAAGTGGTAGTATCACAGTGTAAATTCATGTAGAATGATGAAGAAATAGTACCTAGTCAGCTAATTAGCAGCAGATGATTGGTATCTGATAATAGAATATTTATAACTGGTATTTGATGTGTGTGGCTCAATAATATAGAGTTAATTTATTATATTCTGTCTAATCTTTGTATTTTCATTATCTATATGTGTCTGTTATGTTTCTAGTGATATAAAAATGTCAGCTTTAATATAGGATTTTCTGAGGATTAAATGTTATACATAGGAAAGTATTTTGAAAAGTTCAAAACATAATATAGACCAAAAATCATAGACTTCCACTTTCCTTCTAAGAGGAAATCTTCATAGAGATGTGCAGGTGCTTTTATTTTGCGTTTTGGGGTGTGTCATCAGTTCCTTTGATGCTCTGCTTATACCATTTCTTAAATTATGGAACATCTAATCCAGTCGCCTTTTTTGAAAGTTTGTTTTGTTTATGGAGGCTGGATGAAACAGTGGTAAAAGCAATGGATCTGTAGTCCTAAGAGACCTGTTGGTTTTGTTTTTTTAATCTTACTTCCTAACCTTATACTAGCTATATAACTGTTAGTGAGTTGCTTTTCCCCTCGTTTTAAGCACTTGCTATGTGCCAGGCATGGCACTAAACTCTGGGAATTCAGATACAAGCAGAAATAAGGACAATACCTACTCTTGGTGTATTGGGAGAAGACTATATGTAAAAGGAAGCTAAGCAGAGTGTGTGGAGGAAGACATACTTCTGAGACCTAGTGGAGAAAGTCTGAAGAGTCCGGAGTGGAGCCTGGAGGGGAATGAACACATGGGTAGCTAGGTGTTTCCCTTAAAATAGGGTTTCTGGGAAGAACCAGGCAGTCTCTACAACATCTTATAAAGGTCATTTTCATCAATCCACTGTGCCTCAAATTCATCTATAAAATTCACTTCCCTTGTTTATAAGGATCAAATGACATTATGTAAAAAGCGTTTTGCAACTGTTAAATGTCATCATCATAATGATCATTTTATTGGTGCCAGGAGAGTAGTGGTAGAATAGATGGGGCAGACAGTAGAGGTAGGTTATTGGTTTCTAACTGTTTCAGTGTCTAGTGGATAGCCATAATAGCACATTAGAGTGAAAGGTAGGAGTCCTAGTTTGTTTGTTTCGGTCTTATCCTGCCACTGTCTAGTTATGTGACCTTGGGCAAGTTTAACCTCCCGCAGTGTCAGCTTCTTTTGTAAAATGAAGAAATGGGACTAAATGATCCTTAAAACAACCATGTACTATTATGGTACAGATTATAAGTGCAAATGAAATTCTGTTCAATTCAGTAAACATTTGTTAACACATATCATGTGTCAGGCAGTGTACCAAGTGCTGGGGTCACAAATAAGAAAAATACAGCCCTTGCCCTCAAGGATCTTACAGTCCAATGAGGGCAGACAGTAGAGGAGAGGAAACTGGAAAGTGGAGAGCAGGGACACAGCACCAGGGTGGTGCTGCTGTGGAGTTGAGACCAAGCAGAACTTGAGATGAAAAGTGGGATGAATTGGAAGCCCAGTTTCTGGCCTCTTCGAAGGCTTTGGGTGAAGTTCAGTGCTCTACCCTCCAGCCCTCAAGTCAGACAGGAGGGAGTAGGGGAGGTGTTGAACATGCCCAAGGTTGAGTTCAATAGCATTATGAGGTGATTGCTGATGGTCAGCTAAGTTTTAATGATCAGTTCACATATGACAGAATATGTTCTCTTGTGTTGGGAGAGAGAATTAAATTTCCTTTCCCCTTCTGTCAAGTATGAGACAGATGTGAGAATTGATTGGTTATGTTTGTTGAGACTGAACAGTCATTATTATTTGTTTGAAGCTAATTCTATCATTTTCCAGGTAGCTACTCCTCCACTCATCTTCCTCATTCCCATTCCCAGGATTTTGGTCATTTTAATTTTGTGAGTAAAGTACAACCAGTAATTGGAAGGTAGTTATTCTTTCCTTTCTCTCACTAGTTTACTTATATTTGTTTTTTAGGCACATTAGCACTGCTGTCGTTATCATTTATTATAGTACTTCTCCATCTCTAATTTCAGATAGAAAGAGTGAGGATTTCAGCTAAGGAAATAATTATATACGTAGTCCTGACTCTCAAGTACTTTACATTCTAAATGGAGAGAGATGTAGGTAAAAAAAACAACCATGTTATCTTTCTGTCTGTCTAATATCTCTCCCAAAGTCTGAAAAGGAAATAATATTCTTTGACTTATGAAATACACTGTCTTTTCTTGCAGTCTTGGATACTAATAGGTGAGTGTCCTTATAGGTGGTGTAGTTAATATGTTTGTATGTTAGTCCTCTTAATACTCACATCTTAGGTAAGCATCATTAATTTCCATTTTATGAATGAAGAAATTAAAGAGCAAAGAGAACCATGGTTTGATAAAGAGTCCCATATTAAACCAGCAGAATAGCTGGGATTAAAGAACCACCTGTCTCCCCAAACTGTTGTTTAGTTTCTTAATCATATTGCCTGTCAGACCTGTGCACACTTAGGATGAATTGGAACATGGAGATTCCTTATTTAATCACCTTTGTATAGATTGTCTCCAATCTGATGCTATTAAATAGAAAATATTGCCATATGATACAAAGAGATACTACAATATTTTTCTTTCTGCTTGCACGGCACATCAATAAAACATTCCAACGTCAATCAGTGTGACTAAGTAGAAAGACATATGTCCTTAAAATACAGAATAAGACTTAGTGAAATATTTTATAATTTTACTGAGCATTACTTCTAAACAATTCTTGATTAGCTGCATTAACAAAATGCTATGCCAAAGAAGTATAAGACACATAGTCCTGATTCTCAAGTACTTTACATTCTAAATGGAGAGAGAGATGAAGGTAAAAAAAATAACCATGTTATCTTTCTGTCTGTCTATCAGTCAATCTATCTATCTAACATCTCTCCCAAAGTCCAGCACAGAGTAGGCATATCATATATTTTGAATAAGTAAATGAATGTTGGACAACATGCTAAAACACTCAATAAGATCTATGATCTTATTGATTTGGAAATTCTGTCCCTTGATGCAGATCCTAATCCATCCTTGTCTCTGTACCCTGTATGAACCTTACCTGTATGCTCCTCTAAGTTCTCTACAGGAGTTCACTCATGGGGCTGGAGGCCTTCGTTGCTTTCTTCTGACAGTGCCTAGACACGCTTGGATCATGTTGGCTAACCCTTACCCTCAACACATGACTAAGCCTTCTTCTCTTTTATTCTTTTTCTTCCAATTCCTCATTAGCTGTGTGTTGTTGCTTGATCACAGTTGGTGTGCACTTTTTCATTGCCTTCTTTGTAATGATTATTTTTAATTCTTCAGAGGCTTTTATGTTCTTTGTTTCACTGCCAAAGAGCAATACTAATAAAATGTCGACCTTAAACAAATGGGCCTTTGGTTTTTTTTGGGGGGGGGAAATTGAGGTCATTAAAAGAGTTTATAATTTTTCTAAAAACAATCTATTCTGCTCTTCTCCTTTTCAACTTTGGCCCTAATTTCTTATCCATCTGTGAAACTGTAGGTTGTCCTTCCCAATGAATGTCATTCTGGACTGTAGAAATTCTTCATCCACTTGGTCTTTCCTTGTATGCATGGTAAAGCCAAATTCTGCTTAGTGGTTACAAAACTCTTCCAGGAGACTCTGTAGTTTCCTGGGACTTGATGCAACCAGCCTAGTATTGTGCTGACAGAAGCATCTGGAGGGGTTCACCAACCATAGAGAATCCATTCTCTTCCACTTGAACTCACTTTCATCACATTGGTAAACATCATATTTATGATCAGAAGATTGTTGGTCAGTTATTTTTCTGGTTATAACTTTTGAGTATTCTGGAATGGTTTTGACTTACAGATGGGAAACATTTTGTGGTATTGAAAAAATATTTTCTTTTGTTTATATAACACACAAAAAATAAACACAGTGGGATTTGTATTCTGTCTTTTTTTTTATTGGGAAATGGTAAAGATGTCTTGCATTGTTGACTGTTGCTGACAAATGCCTGCTTATTCCTTGTTGATAACCTCCTCAGGGGTGTCCTTGATGTGTATGTGGAGATGATTCCCCTAAGGTTTTCTCAGTGGGAGAGTAGGCATCTATATTAGTAGAAGTTGATACTTTGTGGATTGTTTGATTTTGTTGCCAATCTATCTGCACCTTTGGTATATTTTTGTCCTTAGGAGCCTTATGTTTTGCCCCTCGATTACCCTCATCTTTGTGTTGCCTCCAACACTGACCTCAATATGCACTTGGTCCATCTGGCCATACATCTGGAACTGCACAGGCTTTTAGGTGTGATGATTCTGATCATGAAAACAATCTCTTGTAGTCATTTTTGCAGATTTTTTATTTTTCTTATTTTTTTGTCCCTCCATTTTCATCCTTCAGTACCCTTGGGAGGACTTTGCCTAGTTGGTTCTCTTCCTAAACTTTTTAAAAATTTGGTTTTCCTTCCACTGTTTCTCTCTGCTATATGAGACATTACTGTTTACTGTGTTACTTTTCCTAGGATTGTACAAAAAAGCTTGTGTTCTAAACTAGTGTTGTCTTTGGCCTCCATATATTTGTATAAGAAGAGGCATCTTTCTTCAGTTGGTGCTATGAATTGAGTAACAAGGAATATTTTGTTCCCATAAGAGGTTGGGGATTTCATACTTGAACTGTCTTAACATTTGTTTGTATATATTAGTCATTTTAAGGTTGCGTATAAAGTGAGACTGTATGTGATATGTATAGTTATGGCACAACCCCCCCCCCATAAATACATAGATCATGTGCTTTTTCAATTCCCTACTTCCTTCATAACCTCATTTTCTTATAATGTAATGTAGGCCTATCTTGGACACATTGTATGAGTCTCTAATGTATGTTTGTTAACCGTTTCTAATTCTGAAATTTAAAAAGCATAATACATGATATTTTTGGTAAAAGCCCATTATCTAAAATTCATTTTTCATTCTGATCACAGTTTTATTTCAGGATGCATGAAGGAGAGAGATTTTTTTTTTTTTTTTTAGTTTTCCTGTTCCACCTAAGTACAAGGAGAGGCTGTGACACAACTGAATTCTAGATTTGAAATCTGAAGACCTTTGTTCAAATTCTAGCTCTCACTAGCTCTTTGACTGTGGAAAGATAACAAATTCAGTAAATGTCAGCTATTTCATCTATAAAAATAGGAATAATAATATTTGTATCAACAGATTTTTTATTATTCATTTATTGTAAATATTAAGCACTTTATATGTGCAGAAAGGTATAGTGGAGTCTATATCTCAAGAAGGTCCTTGCCCTCAAGGAGCTTATTTTTTAATGGAGGTGACATAAATATAGACAAGGAAGACTTCACCGAGGATATAACATCTGTGCTAATCCTTAAAGGAAGAAAAACATTCTGAAAGAGCAGATGGAGGAGGAGGGATAGTTTGTCCTATTGCTTAAAAGTAGAAACCAGCATGTAAAGTTCTTCAAACAATTACATAGTGAAGTTCAGTTGTAATAATAAGGATTTAAAAAAGAATAACATAAGCTTGTAAAGATAGATTGAAATTAGTTTATGTTAAATGAGTTTACTTTTTAGCCTATAAGCTTTGGGAGTCCCTAAAAGTTTTTGAGCAGGGGAATGACATGGGAAGATTTGTACTGTCAGATTATTTTGGTAGCTCTGTGAAGGATTGATTGGGAGTCAGGGAAAGGGAAGAGTGATGGCAGGGAGACAGGTTAATAGGCTGCTACAATGGCTCAGACAGGAGGTCACAAGAACATGAACTAGGGTGGTGGCTATGTAAATTGAGAAAAGTGGAACCTTTCAAAGTCATTTTGGATGGAGAATCAATACATCTTGGTAAATGATAAGATCAGGGAATGCAATGAGGAAAGAGTAAGGGATAACCCCAAGGTTGTACCTCCCAGCATGGATAGAAGTTTTGAGGAAAAGGCTGTTGGAAAAATAGGGTGAGTTCAGTTACACCTCTGTTTTAGGTGGTAGTAGGACACCTAGAAAGCGATATGCAAGAGTGGGTTGAAAATGGAAGATTGGCATTCACTAGAGGTTAGAATTAGTTGGGTAGATTTGGGAGTCATCAGCATAGAGATGATAATAAACCTATGGGAGCTGATGAGATCATCACAGGGGAAGAATGTAGAGTGAGAAAAAAGTCCAAGACAGGGACTTTGAGATCCTTTGTTTAGAAGAAAAATGTATGAAGATGAGGCAATGGAAACTTAGAAGAAATGGTTGGACACAAGGAAACCATGAGTAATATAATGGAAGTCTTGGGGAAAGAGTATCCACTTGGAATAGTTTGATACTATTAGTGTCAAAATTCTGTAGAAAAACATAGAGAGTTGAGAACTGAGAAAAGGTGACTGGATTTTGAAGCAGTGTGATATAATGGATAAAGCACTGAACTTGGTCCCAGGAAGACCTAGGTTAAACTCCACCTTTGATACTATTATACTACAGGAGACCAGTGTCACTGAATAGATGGAATAGGCAGGATGCTATTATTTGGGAGGGGAAACCTCAGGGTTTCTGACTAAAACAGAAACAATTGCTATTTACGTTCATTCTGAGCCAATCAGGACCCAAACAGTGACCAAGTAGGGCTTGGCCTGGGACCTGTTGTTGGCCAGTCAATGAGAGCCAGAGAGATTTAGGGTTAAGACAGGTCTTTAAGAAGGAAAACAGAATTTCAGAGATTAAAATTTACTTTCCCTTTGGGTAGAACACTGGGCGGTAAGGGTGTGATACCCTGTGTGAACAAAAGGGAGAGAAATAGATCAATCAATAGATGTGTTGCCCATCTAGCCAGTTCCGGTTGGGTCCCCAGTGATCAGCTCCTTTTCTACTCACACATTACTTTTTCTAACTTATATCTCATCCGTGGAAATAACGATGTGGCCCACTCTTGTCTACCATACATCTTTCTGTTGACCATCTCAGTTACCTGCAGTTTTGATTCTTAGCACAGTGCCTCTCATATAGTGGGTGCTTAATAAATGTTAATTCATTAGTTGATTCTTGAGAGAGTGTGATCTTCAATATTTGAACCATATGACATAATTGAGGAACAGTTATATTAAATAGGTTGATTTTTATACCAGAGAGCAACTTGTGATCATCAAAAGCATTGCACATTTTAAAAAATATAATATGTATAATATATATAATATATAACCATTTTTTATCTATTGGTAATACTTGATTTACTAATTCAATAGGCTTATCATTGACTGGGTAACAATTATTTTTATCATCCATTAGAGTTATCATAGATCTCATTGAGGAAGCCTTATAGCTTTAGCTTTAAAGGTTCTCTTACAACATGTCTTTCATGGATATATTTATATCATACAAGATCTCTCGCCAAGGCAATATTCACAGCACCGAGGGCAGGTATGCATATGCTGGCATAGTTCTGAATTGCAAGATATACTAGACTCTCCATATGGGAAGCAGAAGAAAAGCATTTATTCAAACACCAGAAAGCCGAATCCATCATAGCAACAAAGAAATCTATACCCAATAACAATGCAGAGGGCAACACCATCCCCAAGCCTTCCCTCTCTTAGGCTTCCCAGAAACCAGCCCCCTTAAACAAATCACAAACAAGCTCTCTCACTCATGCTAGTTGCTTCCCAGCTGCCTGCTTTCTCTGTCCTTCTCAGCTCTGACTAGTCTGACCAGCTTTCTCTCAGCTCTACTTCAGTTCCGCCTTTTCCTGTTCTCTTCCTGTTCCACCTGTTCAGCAAGCTTCTCCCACCACAGGCTATGTGATTTCAGCAGGTCACATGGGCCTATTAATGAATAGGAAAGATCTTCCCATTTAAATTACTGTCACCCAGGACTGTTTGATAGATGCAGCCATAGAGACCTCTTCAAAAAATCTCTGATTAATAAATTTAAGCAAGACATAGAGTCACGCAAGGTATTCATCATTCTTGTGAAGAATGCCTTTCCCAGTGGAAAGAGAGGCTCTCTGTAGTTGATGTGGCCCTGCACATGTTAATGTTTACAGATAATAGTATTTTGCCAAAGTAATGGTAATAAGATTGGTCATGAAAACACTGATAACTAATCTATCTACCTAGGGGGGAAAAACTGTTATACTTTTTATTAGATAGTTTGATGCCTAATTGTAGAAATTCTTAATGTGTTTTAATGGAACAAGGGCTAACTTAGTCCTTAAACACAGTTAACAGAGACTCAGGTTAAAACTAAACAGCTGTTGGAAACATTTCAAATTTTACTTTATGCCAGGTCTTTTGTTAAATAGTGGTTTATATACCAAATACTCTTAATAAACATTCAGACTTTCTTCCTCTTGTTTTGGTTATGTCTGTAACTGAGTAATTATATCTGGATTTAAGATAAACAGAACAATTGTAGTCCCTTGGATTTATAAATACTTCACTTTGTTTAAATATTTTTGAAATATTTAAATGAGCAAAAGAAACTGTAAGGTCAATTGGTGTTAGTATACAATAAAATGAAATCTAGAGCTACATACATATATTCTCTCTTGCCTAAATTTCTTCTCCAAATTAGAGCTCTCCAATTCTTTCAGATTTTAGAGGCAAATGATTAGAAAAAAGGAAAAGAAAAATTAATGATTTAGTAATCTTAAGGAATTTAATAAGAGAAGATAACTAGGAGAATGGTGAGAGACTGCCAGTAGACTCAATAGCATCAAATTAGTATAAACAAAAGTAGTCACAGGACCAAGTACTGACTTAAGGGTATAACATTATCACAAAAGAAATAAAAGGAAGAGAACAGTCTACTAATCATAACTTTAAGCTTGAGTGGACTTCATAATCCTATAAAATGCAAGACTGTGGCAGAATGGATAAGAAATCTATCTTTAAAATAAGGAAAATCAAAGGAATAAGGTAAATGATGAGAGACTGGCAAAAATTTAATATGTATCAAGTGATTCCCCAGAAACAGGAATTGCATTCATGCTGAAGATAAATCAAAAACAAAAATTTACAATGTCACGAGAAAGAGTCAGGGAAAGTCCTTACATTTACATATCATGAAATTCTGTCAGTGTGAAGTGTCTTTGCACCAAGTAGACAAAGCATTGATTAACTCTCATTACGCATGTACCAGACACTGTGTGGAGCGCTGGGAATACGAATATAAGCAAATAGAGAGAGATTCTCTGACAATAAAAAAAGGGGGGGGGGGAGGAGGTGAAAAGTGTATTGTGATGGGAGCTGCTGGGTGTCCCGAAAGGCTGAGGTGTGGATGAATGGGGCTAGACTAGGCGTTTCCTAAAATGGAAGCTGGAGAAGAAACTGGAGGTTTTACCAGTATGAGAAGGCTACTGGGGCAGAAATTAGGAAGTAGGCTGGGAATTAGTTTGAAGAAATGATGTTGTGTTCAAATTCGTAAAGGAGAAGGTTAATTGGATTTGTAAGACAAAGATAGTAACATTGTAATAGTAAAAGATTTCATTATTACTTTCTACGTTTAAGAAATAAATAAAACAGGAAACATAGAACTGAATAAGCTGTTAGAAAAATGACATATTTCAGATTTAAGACATCTTTAGAGCCTTGCGTACTTAAAGATTGCTATGTGGGAGATCCCCATATAGCAAAAGTAGAATAGTTGAATAAAACTAACAATGCAATCACCCTGTCCGAAGTGCATGCAACATTGCATATCTGCATCCCCCTGCTTCCGACCACTCTCTTTTTCTAGTTAAATGGATCTATTTTCTCTGCTTCCCCTATCTTTGTGAAGGGAGAAACAATTCTTATAACATGTCATCCATCTTCAGTCCAAGCTTCCCTTTAATGGCTCCATATATGCATGCATGCATACATACATAGGACTCTGCACCCAAATCCATGACTCTCTAACGGGATAGCATTTTTCTTCATCATTCCTCTGGAGTCAGTCATGTTCGTTTCCTTTGTTGTAATGACAACTTTCAAAGTTGTTTTTAGAGTGGTGTGATTCTTCATTTATAAAAATCCTCAAAATTATTCATTTAAAATATTAATGTTAGAGTATAAATTGTTCTTCTGGTTCTAATTTAGGCTTCACCAGTTCATGAATTCTATGTCTTTTTAAGTCATTTGTTTCCTTACTTATTACAAGACAGTAGTGTCCTATGACATTCATGGACCATATCTTATTCAGACATTTTTCAATGGATGGCATCCCCTTAGTTTCCATTGGTTTTCCACAACTGAAAGCTACTATAAATATTTTTGTACATAAAGGGACCTTTTCCTCTTTCTTTAATCTCTTTTTGAGCATAGTCCTAGCAGTGGCACAGCTGGGTCAGTTGGAATTCTGTAAATCCAAATTGCTTTCCATTATGGTTATATCTGTTCACAAGTCTTCCAACTGTGCATCATTGTGCCTGTTTTCTTATAGCCCTTTCAGCATTTATCATTTTCTGGTTTTGTCACCTTTGCTGTTCTAATGAATGTGAGGTGGAATTTCAGAATTGCTTTACTATGCATTTCTCTGGTAGTGATTTGGAGAATTTTTTCATATGACCTTGCAAATATGTATGTGTGTATATACACATACACATGTGTACACACATATACAGAGGGAGAGAGAGAATTTCGTGTCTTGAGAGTTGCTTATTTATATTCTTAGAGTATTTGAATTGGAAAATTGCTTTTTATCTTGTAGGTTTGAATCAGTTCCTAATATCTTGAAAATGAGACCTTTGTGAGAAACTTGTGGTAAAGAAATTTTTTTGCAGTATTTTCCCTTTTAATTTTATTAGATTTGCATGAAACCTTTTATATTTTATATGACAAAAATTTTCCATTTTATCTTCTGTAATCCTATGTTTTAATCAGTATTAAAGTGTTAAAATGATTACTCTTTGATATAGTTTAAGATCTGGCACTGATGGGTCCCCTTCATTTCCATTTCTTTTCATTATTTTTCTTGAGTTCTTTACCTTTTTTTCCCTCTATATGAGTTTTTTTTTTTCATCTTTCTTGTTCTGTAAAGTAAGGCTTTGATAGTTTTATTGGTTTGGAAATATGTAAGTAAAATAACTTAGCCAGCATTGTCATTTTATTATATTGACCTGGTGTATTTGTGGAAAGTTAGGTTTTTTTTGTCTTTATTTCTGTAAAAAGTTGATTGTAGTTATATTTATATCATTCTTGTGCATATCTTGTATACTTCCAAGTATTTTATAGTAATTTTAATGGAATTTATCTCTTCCTACTAGGTTTTATTCATATTAAGTAGAAATGCTGATGATTTATATAGTTTTATTTGATATCCAGTAAGTTGGATGAAGTTATTGTTTCCGTTAAATTTTTAGTTGACTCTTTTGAGTTCTTAAAATAGCTGGAGGCTGCCAGGTGGTGCAGTGAATAGGATGCTGGGCCTGCGGTCAGGAAGAGACCTACGTTACATCTGGGCTCAGACACTTTGTGTCATTGCACATCACTTAGCCTCTGCCTGCATCAGTTTCCTAGTTTTTAAAATGGGGGTGATAATAGCATGTACTTGGAGTTGTAGTGAGGATCACATGAGATACTATTTATTTAGTATTTAGTGCCCAATGCTTGACACATAGTAAGTACTTAATAAATTTTTGTTTTCTTCTCTCCTGTGCTATCATATCACATGCAGAAAAATGATAATTATCTTTCTCCTTTATCTGTGCCTATTCTTTTAATTTATTTTTCTTGTCTTAATTGCCATATCTGTTATTTCTAGTACTGTTATCAGATAGGAGTGGTGGGAAAGGACATCTTTGTTTCACCTTATCTTATTGGAAAAAAATCAGTCTTATTTCCATTATAATTAATGGTAGCTCTTGATTTTAGAGATATTATTTATCATTTTAAGGATGTCTATTTTTATTCCTATGTTTTCCAGTATTTTTCAAAGACATAAATGTTATATTTTATCAAAAGTTTTTTCTGCATCTATTGATATAATCATGTTTTTCTTGGCTTTGTTATTATTAATATGGTTAAATTTATAGTTTTCCTACTATTAAATCAACTTATAGAATTACATATTATATAATGCATCATTAAAATTATATATTATATATTTAACCTATTATTCCTAGTATAAATGCAGTCTTGTTATACTGTATAATATTTGTCATATATTGTTTTAGCCATTTTCCTCTTTGCTAGTATCTTCTTTTAAATTTTTGCATCTAAGTTCATTAGTGATAATGGTCTGTAGTTTTATTTTACTATTTTGATTCTCCTTGGCCTCTGATATATTATAGAAGGAATTTGGTAGCATATCTTGTTTTTGCTATTTTTTTTTTAGAACAGTATATGTACTCTTAGAATTAATTATTTAACTGTTTGATAAAATTCACTTGTCAATCTATCAGATCCTAGAGTTCTTTCATTTGGAAGTTCATTTCTGACTTTTCTAATTTATTCCTCTGAGATTGATGTTTTATGTTGTTTAAAAATATTCATTTATTTTATTAAAGTTGCTTTTTTTGTCCTGTAGTCTGGCAAAATTCCTTCAAATCACATTTCTATTCTTTTTGTGAACTCTTCTGTTGAGTTGAATGTATTCTTTGATAGTATTCTTTCTGATTGTCTGTTTTCTACCCTCTTTTGACCAGTTCATGTGAAATTGAAGTTCAGGTAACACCCACTTCACTCCCTTACATGTTTGCTTGTAGTTCTACTTTCATAACCAAATTATGTGCCTTTACAAGTTTCCCCATCTTGTTTGCCATTTTCCTTTAATGTATCCTCCCCTCCTTTTCCTTTTCTTTTTTCAAATAGTTTTATTTATTTGTTTTTAGATTTCAACATTCATTTCCACAAAATTTTGAGTTCCTTGCATTCTGATTACCCCTTCTCTCAATGTGCCCTCCCTTCCCTTATCCCATCTTTACTCTTTTTTTGTAGGGCAAGATAAATTTTTATACCCTATTACCTGTATTTCGTATTTCCCAGTTATATGCAATAATAATTCTCAACATTTGTTTCTAATACTTTGAATTCCAACTTCTCTCTCTCCCTCCCTCCCTCCCCATCCCTGCTGAGAAAGCAAGCAATTCAATACAGGCTATATATGTGTCGTTTTGCAAAAGACTTCCATAATAGCCATGTTTTATAAGACTAACAATATTTCCCTCCATCCTACCCATCACCCCCCTTTTTTCTATTCTCTCATTTGACCTTGTCCCTTCCCAAAAGTTTAGTTCTAGTTACTCCCTTCCACCTTTTGCCCTCCCTTCTATGATCCCCCTTATCCCAGTTGCCCCCTCCTTCCCTACTTTCCTGTAGTGAAAGATAGATTTTCATACCAAATTGAGTGAGCGTGTTATTCCCTCCTTAGGCTAAATGTGAAGAGAGTTAGCTTCACTTTTCCCTCTCACCTCCTCCCTTTTCTTCTCCATTGAACAAGATTTTTCTTATCTCTTTTATGAGTGATAGCCTGCCCCATTCCATTTCTCCCTTTCTCCTCCCAATATATTCCTCTCTCACCCCTTAATTTCATTTTTTATAGATATCATCCCTTCTGATTTAACTCAGCCTGTGCTCTGTGTGTGTGTGTGTGTGTGTGTGTGTTTGTGTATGTATATGTATAATCCCTCCACCTACCCAAATACTGAGGAAAGTCTCAAGATTTACAAATGTTATCTTTCCATGTAGGAATGTAAACAGTTCAACTTTAGAAAATTCTTTGTTTTCTCTTTCCTGTTTACCTTTTCATGCTTAAGTTTTCTATTCAGTTCTGGTCTTTTCTTCATGAATACTTGAAAGTCCTCTATATCATTGAATGACCATTTTTTCCCTTGAAGTATTATACTCAGTTTTGCCAAGTAGGTGATCTAGTTCCTTTGACTTCTGTAATATCCTATTCCAAGCCCTTTAGTCCCTTAATGTAAAAACTGGCAGATCCTGTGTTATCCTGATTGTATTTCCACAGTACTCAAATTGTTTCTTTCTAACTGCTTTCAGTATTTTCTCCTTGACCTGGGAACTCTGAAATTTGGCCACAGTATTCCTAGGAGTTTCTCTTTTCGGGTCTCTTTCAGGAAGTGATAGGTGGATTCTTTCCGTACTTATTTTGCCTTCAGGTTCTAGAATATCAGGGCAGTTTTCCTTGGTAATTTCATGGCTGTAGTTGCTGCTGCGGGGCCCCATTCCCTTCTCACCCAGGTGAAAGAGCTTTCTTGCTTCCCTTTGAAGCTGTCTTTGGCATTTGTATGGGAACCACAGCTGCCGCCTGGGATTCTGCCCCCTGAAGCTTGTTCCAGTCCTGTCCCTGCTTTGCTGAGGATGGACTGTACCCTGCTACGCGCCTGGTGTGATAGACCTTTTCTGTCGGCTTTCTAGGCTGTCTTGGCTTAAAAATCTCTTTCACTCTGTCATTTTGTGCCTTCTGCTGCTCTAGAATTTGTTTAGAGTCATTTTTTACAGGTACTTTTATGGGCTATGGAGGGGAGTTTTTAGAGGTCCGTCCTTCTATTCTGTCATCTTGGCTCTACCCCCTGGAATTTTTTTAAAGAGATGATTAGTGAATTCTTTTTATTGTCTCAATGACCTGTTGTTCTAATATATCTAGGCAATTTTCTTTAGATTTTTTAAAATTTAAAGTTATGTAGCCTCTTTTGACCATGTATTTCAAGTAACCTTATAATCTCAAGAGTATTAAGTTATCTCTCCTTTATCTGTTTGCTAGGTCAGTTGTTTCTGATATGAGATATCTTAAATTTTCTTCTTCTTTATCATTTGTTTGGTTTTGTTTTAAAAATTTTTAATTGTCTTCTGAATTCATTAGTTTTCATTTGCTTCTTTTTTTGTAGTACTACTAGATTAAAATTTTATACTTTTTCTATTCAGTTTTAGTGAATCTCCTTTTTCTATTTCTCTTTGATGTAGCTCTCATTTTATATCTTTTTAAAATTTCTTGCATCATTTTCTTGAAAGAATTCTAATTTTTATGAGCAATCTACTTTTTCCCTGAGATATTTTTCAGTTATACTTTTCTAGGCTTGTGTCTTAATCAAACTTGTCATCATAAAATTCCTGAATTTAAATAGTTATTCAGCTTTACTCATTCTTGTTGGTGAAATCTTGAGCTGAATTCTAGGTCTGTCCTTTTATAGGAATCAAGTCAAGTTGAAGAGTTTTTCTTTCCCTCCTTTACCCCTTTTCTTTAGGCCTTTTCTTTCACCATATCCACTGAAGTGCTCTTCTCTGATCTGCCTTAGTTGAAGTCCCTTTGGTTGAAGAAGGAAAAGTCCTTTTCTTTAATACTCATTTTATCATTACATCCTCTTTAATCCTTAAATCCAAGATGATTTAAATCTTCCTCGGGTGGGAGAGCCCTAGTTGAGGCCTTTTCCTTAAGAGAGAAGGCCTTTTTCTTGCACAGTTGTTTTTTTTTTTAAATCAACCATCAGCCTGTGTAGAAGCTTTTTTCCTTCACATTAAGGTGTTTTCTTTTTTCTTAACTGAATATTTTTTAATAACTTAACTCTTAAGCCTATCAGTTTCCTTAATAAACATTTAATAAGTGCCTACCTAGGTACCAGCCACTAAGCACTGGGGTTACAAAAAGGGACAAAAGACAATTGCTGACCTCAGGAAGCTTACATTCTAGTAGAGGAGACAACGTGCAAACAAATCTATGCAGCGTAGATAGAAAATGATTAAAAGAGGAGAAGCACTGGGATTGGGAGGGGTTAGCAGAGGTTTCCTGTAGAAAGTGGGATTTTAGTTGAAATTTTAAAGAAGCCAGAGAGACAGTAGTCATATGGGGAATGGCCAGAGAAAATGTCCAGAGCTGAAAGATGGAGTAACTTGTTCTGGAGCATCCCAGAGGCCAGTGTCACCGGATCAAACATTTATGTGGTGGGGAGGAATGTGTAAGAAGACTAGAAAGCTATGCAAGGTGGGGATAGTCTTTTGTAGGGCATTGAATACCAAACAGAATATTTTGCATTTGCTCCAAGAAGAAGTAAGATTCACTCTAGTTTGTTGGGTGGGAAGGTAGGGCTGACATGATCAGACCTCAGTTTTAGGGAAAACACTTTAATAGCTGAATGGATGATGAATTGAAGTAGGGCGAGCCTTGAGGTCAGCAGATCCACTCCCAGGATATTGCAGCAGTCAAGGAGTGAGGTGATGAGATGCTGCACTAGAATAGCATCAGTGTCCGAGAAGAGAAGGGAGCAACAGCTTTGATATGGGGGGTGATAATGAAGAATCCAAAATGACTCTTAGATTGCAAGCCTGGGAAACTGGTAGGATAGTGTTGCTCTCGAAAGGTAGGAGCAGGGAAAGGTTTAGGGGAAAATGTGATCAGTTCTTATTTGGACATGCTAAATTTATCATCTAGTTGGAGATGTCTGAAAGGCTGTTAGAGATGTGAGATGAGTTCAGCAGAGAAACTGGTGCAGGTTAGGTAGATTTGAGAATCATCAGCATAAGTGTCTCATCATGACAGCTTGGGGGGAGAAGAGGACCCTAAGGGACACCTGCAGTTAGATGGCATGATCTGGAAGAAGATCCAGCAGAGGAGACATAGGGGAGCAGATGCTAGGTGGAAAGAGTGGTATTCAAAAAACTAGAGAGAAGGGATAATCAAGGAAATGAAGAGTGACAATTTCCAAGGCTGCAGAGAGGTCAAAGAGAATGAGGATTGAGAAAAGAACTTTCAATTTGGCAACTAAAAGATAATTAGTAACTTTGGAGAGAGCAGTTTTGGTAGAATGACAAGATTGAAAGCCAGATTTTAACAGAGTGAGAGGAAAAGAAGTGGTGGCCTTTTCTAGGAGTGTCTTAGGGGATCTCTTGCTGTTGAAGCTATTGAAAAAAAATTTTTTTAATCAGCTGTTAGAATAGAGCCTTTTTTTTCTTCACACATCTTCTGAATGGTAACATTAATGACAGTACACTTCTCAGTACTACATGAAATTATTTTTTAAAATAGATGATGTCATAAGGTACAGAGAAATTATAAATAAATGTTAAAAAATTAAGCATCTTTCACAAATCATAATTTAATAAAAATACTAATGTAGAGAACACAAACACAAGATACAGACTTCAATGAAGACAATATTGGTACCCTGAATGAACATGTCAAAGAATGTTATCAAACAATAACTATGTAAAAAAGAATTTTAATGATGAAGCAACATACCAGAATTTCTGTGACACAGCTAAAAGAGTCCTTAGGAAAACTTAAACCTCTTAGAAATATACTAACAAAATATAAAACAAAAAAATTAAAAGACTGGGTATGCAATTTTAAAAATTAGAACATAAATCTAAATGAGCAGAATAGAAGAAATCCTATTAAAAATTAGATAAAATAGGAAACTAAATATTCAAATGAATTGATGATTTCATTAATATAGGAGTTTGTTACTTTTCTAATTATGTGGATTACAACTCATCCATATTTGTCCATTGTACACAACTCTTGTCCACATCTTTACACAAGTCTGAACAAGGGATCCACCAAATGTGTTTTCATTACTTTTTTAGTCATTTCAGTGGAACACTCAAGCTGTTTACCTATTATTTTTAACCTTGACATAAAACCATCCTATCCCTTTTCTGTTACCTAATTCCCTAATGACATTCTTTACTCCTGTACTTCCTTGATGTTCTGTATTTGTTATATATTGTAACCTGCTATCATCCTTTTGTTGCTCATTGAGTAATGCATATCTTTGATTTTTCAGAGACTATAGTTCTCTCTGACTCATGGGATGTTATTTCTTTAACCAAATATTAACTCTTTTAAAACCCATATAATTTGGTTTACTTAAATGAACTCACTCCCCAAAAATCTTGATTTTTCTTTCACTTGTTTCCAAGTGATAATTTCAGAAGCAAACATTCCTCTGCACCTCCCACACTCAGATGTACATATATATGTATATGTATATATATATATATATGTGTGTGTGTGTGTGTGTGTATATACCACCCCATTACTGGTATGTTATTCAATTATGAATTTTTTCCTTTGGGTTTTGTGAATTGCCTCTAGGGACTAGGAGAAATAAATCTTTTTTTTTTCTTCTCCTGACCTAGACTATTACAATATAGGGAACTTCCCATGAGGAAATTCCCTCTGCGAAGGCAGTTCAGCAGTTGTGCTTATCTTAAAAGGTCCACATTCAGAAATTTTGGCAATTAACTTGTCAAAAATGTTGCATTATGAAAAGAGGATTAGCCATGTATGATATCATTGCTGCCATATCATACTGTAGGATGTGATATCTTCTATACAGTTTTCAAAATATCAGTCGAGGTATAAACGCAGTGCAGTAATTCTGTCAGATTACTGTGTTATTCAAACACATTGATTTTTGACAAAATATAAACTTGTTGCTTTCTGCTTTGGAAAATCTGAATATCCAGCCACAGAATTAGTACTTGATGTCTTTTGCTCTTACATTTTGTAATATAATATAATACACTCACATCATCATTTATTGAGTATCTGCTCACGTAGGCCACTGTGCTAGCCCAAGAGCATGCAGATGGGTCAGGAAAGAGTTATGAATCACTTACTATATGCCAGACCCTACATTAACTGCTGAGGATATGAAGAGTAAAAAAAGCCTCAGCCCTCAAGGAGTTCACAGTGTAATACAGAATGAATGGGGAGTCCTTAAGAACAGGAAGGCACTATGGTTAAGAGGGATTGGGAGGGACGTGCTGTAGAAAACAGGATTTTAGTTGGGATGTAACAGAAGACAGTCCCAGAGATGGGCAACGAGAGCATTCTGGTCATGTGAGATGGCCAGAGAATGTTCCCAGAGTTTGTGAGCTGAAGTCTCTTATTCATTAAACAGCAAGGAGGCCGGTGTCACTGGATTGAAGGACTTAGCAAGGAAGAAAATGTAAGAAGACTGAAGAGAGAGGAGGAGGCTACGTTAGGAAGGGCTGTAAACATCAAACACAATGGTCTTGTGTTTGATCTAGAGGCAGGAGGGAGCCCCTGGAGTTTATCATGTCAGGGAGCAGGGTGAGGACATGGTTGGGCTGAAATTCTGCTCCTTGGTCATCTTCAGTGGCAGTAAACTCCCCTCTGACTGTTCAGACCCTTCACAGCTTTTCTGCTCTCAGTGTGCATTTTGTTCCCTCTCTCTGCCATCAGCCAAACTATTATTTCTCCACTTTACACTGGCTGTGCATCATACCTACAGCTTTCTACCTTTTTCCATTTCCCTCATAGAGTCTGTCTCTTGCTTTTTTTTTTTTTGCTTTTGTAAAGTGATTTATTTGTTTTCAGTTTTCTACAAATCACTTCTATATATCTTAGATTTTTCCCCTTCCTTCCCCCTCCCCCCTGAGATGGCATGCAATCTTATATAGGTTCTACACATACGTTCTTATTAAATATGTTTTCACCTTAGTCATGTTGCATAGAAGAATTAAAATGAATGGGAGAAACTATGAAAACAAAACATAACACAAGAGAAAATGGTCTGCTTCATTCTGCAATCCAGTTCCATAGTTCTTTCTCTGAATGTGGAAGGGATTTTGCTTCAAGAGTTCATTGGAAATGTTTTAGGTGCTTGCATTGCTGTGAAGGGCTAAGTCTACCAGAAAAATTCCTCACACACAGTGGTTATTGCTGTGTACAAAGTTCTCCTGGTTCTGCACCTTTCACTCAGTCCTTCCAGGCCTCTCTGAAGTCTTCCTGTTCATCATTTCTTATGGCGCAGTAGTATGCCATTACATTCACATTCCACAGCTTGTTCAGCCATTCCCCAGTTGATCATCTCTTGTTTTTAGAGACAATTCAAGCATCATCTTTTACGTGAAACCTTTCCTGATTGCCACCCCCATGTCTCTCTTCATATTTATTTGTTCACTTTATATCATATGCATTTATATATGCATGTGTATTATGTATAAATATGTACATTACATATATAAAAATTACTATTTCTCCCATAAGAATATGAGCTCCTTGTTAGTAGAGATTGTTTCATTCTTTGTACTTGTATCACCAGTTCCTGGCACGCAGTAGGCATTTAATCAGTCCTTCTTGTTTGCTGTAGTGCTTTATGTTTTATAAAACTCTTCCCCATAACTCTGTGAGATAAGTAATGCAAATTCTCATTTTGCAGGTGAAGAAACTGACTGTCAGAGAGGTTGAGTGTCATGCAGCCATTTAGTGGGACAGTAGAACATGTATAGAACTTGGAGGTTTTATCTTGTTTTTTACTCTTCAGCTGAGATTTCAAATAAACTAAAGATAACTTCCCAGCAAGAAGATTGGATCCCTCCAAAAGAGGGATCCACTGTAAGGGAGTCACTGCCTTTTTTTTTAAGAAGACAGGATGATGCTGTACATAATTTATTCACATGGCTGCTATTTCTTTGCAGTGTTACAAGATTTGTACAGACAACATGTTTTTTTAGAGTTAAAATACCTGGGCTCCAGACCTGGCACCACCACTTTGAACAAATCATTTAACCTTGACAGGCTTTGAATTTCTCATCTATAAAATGAGAGAGTTCAATGAGCTATAAGATCCCCTCCCGTTCTAGTAGTCTCTCTCTGGTTTTATAATTATTGTCCTTTGGCACATGGATTCTGTCTGTTGGTGCCTTGGAGGACAGAAGATCTCAAATACAAAGAGTATTTGATTTGGAGAGAGAGCCTGGGTTTACATCTCAGCTCTGTCTCTTAATACTTTACACAAGTCACCTAACCTCTCTTGTTTCCTCAGTCATATAATGAAGGAGTTGGAAGTTGACCTTCCAGCTCCCTCCTACTTCTAAAGTTATGATTCTGTGACAGATATACCATAATAATGGTGTTTATTTAATGTTAAGTTCATCAAACACTGCTCTAGTGATATCCAGTTTTTTCATCATTGAAAATAAACTTAAAATTTTTTTCTTGCATTTATTTATTTTCTGTTGTCCCAACAGTCATTACTAGTGAGGTAGGTTTTTTTTTATGTTTAGTCATGTCAATGCTGTTATTAATAAAGTGCCTATAATAATCTGTCTTTATAAATCAAAGAGATGCATTCTCTAACTTTTTTGAAAGTTACATTTTCTTTCGTAAACTATAGTAATAGAACAATTACTTATGTTGTCCAGAGACATGATGAGTAAGAGGAAAAGGAAGAAGCCCAAAGGATAGAAAGGTATAGTTGGACTTGGAGGATCAGAATATCATTTTTAAGTCTTGGTTCTACGAGCACTTACTAGCTCTGTGATCTATGGTAAGTGACTTCATCTCTGTGGTCAGTAGTTTCTTTGTCTTTAGCGGGTTGGAGTAGATGCCCTAAAATGAATTCTCTGAAATAGGAACTTTAACTGTAGACATTTAATTTTTCATGGGTGAAAACTAAAATTTTTTCTTTGATAATGCTTGACTGACCATTAGGAAATTTTAAAAATTGTCTGCGATAACTTTTGTTGTTTAATGAGACATTTCACTGCATTAAATTTTTAAGACTTTTTATAAACAAAGTTGCAAATAACATTAAAATATCTAAATATGGTGCTACCTTGTTAGCAGAGGAGTTTAAAATGATTGTCAAGTCAGCTGAGATTGGTTAGTCATTTAACTGCTCTTCACAGTATATCCCTTCAGCAGTTTGTAATGTATACTTCATGATAATTACAATTAAGAAAAAATGGAGCAAATCATTCTAAATTATAGAAGCCCCTCAGTGTTTAAATTCTTTGACCTATTATGTGGGTTCCCCCCAACTGTATCAAAACTTCACTGAAACATTTTTTAAATATCATCTGTTAGCACAAATTTATTTTAGAAATAATATTTACTGCACTTACAAGTTACCGTTATTAGCCTTAGGGAAAACATAAGTTGCTACTGGTTTGTTTTAATGGATATTTTCACCATTAAAATCATCTATATCCTCAGTGATTAAGAACATTCTCTCTCCTTATTCTTCATAGAGCAAGAGCCTATTATGCTTAACTTCCTAGTGAGTGGAAAACCTAAAGCTATCTTGTGTCCCTTTGGCCTCGCCTGGCCTTGTCAGCAGATTGCAGCATTCCACTTCTTAGGACCAGCCGCACTGGAGAAAAGTTTTACTGTTACGCTATTGGGTAATGATAAAGAAGACAGAAAAGGTCCTTTATGGTAGTGGAGTCCTCAAAGCAGTAGTCACTGTTTTGGTGATAAGGAAACAAGTTGGATATCAGACATTAGGACATTAACTTGTTATCTCCAATAGTGAACCAACCTCTTAAGTTCTCTGGCAATGACAGGAACCCCATCTGCAGTGAGAATTTCCAGAAACTTGAGCCGTAGATACTACAATATTTTTCTTCTTCCTAAGTAAAAGCAGAGTTAACCCTACCTTGGTTAGAATAAAAATCATGTGCATTCATTGAAGAAATGCTATAATATTACTAATAAGAGTATAATACTACATATAGGGTTTTTGAAAATTCAGACATTTTCTCAGTTATTAAAATTTTTAGCTTATATGTGGAATTCAGCTTTCGCATTTCTTATTCACGTGTAATGTTTTTTTTTAGCATTCTCAAAAAGAACAATGTAATTCATTTAATGACGATCAGTGAAGAAAGAGCATCTAAAGAATTCAGACTAAAAGTAGAAAGCAAATCTTTTTCACTGACAAAACATAAACTAGAAAATGCAGTGTAATTCAAGCAAATGTTTTCATCAGATTAAATTTTAATACCTTATTATTTTTAGAAGAATATATATTTTGGTATAGAATCTCTATCAAGTTGTTGCTGACTTCTTGTGTTTTGTTTATAGGTCTATGTAAGTTATAAAGTTTGATTGTGAACCGGTATATTAAGTGTTAACGTGTTTCTTGCTGATATCAGTATGCAGAGAACTGGCAAGCAGAACTTGCTGAGAAGAGTAGAGAGGATAACTCTCCGACCTTCAGTTTCAGTGTCCTAAACAACAGGTCCTTTTATGGCAAAGACCAAATAAATGTTCACATGATTGGTTAGACCAGGAGAGCTTAGTGTAATGACAGGTGTTGGAGAAACAGGTGTAGCATTTGCCGTGTGCTGATTTAGTGGTTATGTTTTAGCTCTGTGTGTGGGATGATACAGAGCATGTGCCAAGTAATTTGAGAAGGAATTATGTCTATACCGATGATGATCTATGATCTTTGAGGGTTTTATTTTATAGCCAGTGTTGCGATTATGAAATCAAATAAACAGTTCACTAGTAGAAATACTAAGTAAAAATTTCCAGAATTTAATGCTCATGTTCCTGCCTCTCTCAAAACAAAAATTATCAAGGAAAACATCATGAAGATAATGTATTTAAGAGATAGATTCAACTACTTTTGTTATTATAAATTGTTAAAAAATCTTGAGTAAAATAAGTAATAGATTATTTTATTAAAAAGTTTACAGTTAGGTTAGCTTGACCAGAAATTTATTTGGTGACAAAACAAATTCTACTAGACTTTCTTGAAAAATCTTATGTGCTTCATATTATGTTCTCCCCATGATCAGGATAACATGTAAGTCTCAGAATTACATAAATTGTTTAACCAAGTAATTGTGCCAAAAAATAGACCCAACTGGGTTAGAAAATCAGAGAGATTGTTTAGAAGAGGAAGATGAGAAGAAAGTATGAGAAAATTTACATGTTTTCTATCCCTTTAAAAAATTTAATAGGTCACTTAAAAGTATTTATTTTGAAGCCAGTATTTAGTGCTCCAAGGTGACAGTGTGTCACTAGGGATACTGAGTTACATTCAGTAAGCAAGAATTAAAATCCAGTGGGCAAGCCAATAACACTGTCAAAGCATTGAGGAAGATGTGTAAAAAGAGCTACAAAAACATAGAGTTATATTTTGAGTAATTAGTTTATTTACAAATGTTCTATGTAGTATTTTTCATCACTTGAGTATGAAGTTAGTTGATATATTTTTACATTTTTATTCAGTGTCACTTTAAAAATAAAATTTTTAGAGTTAACATTTAGAATGGAATTAATGGACTACCGTGGTATGCGATTGTCGTTGTTGGAGTAGAGAAGAGGCTGATTGGGTAATCCGTGTTCTTTCATAGACAAATCACTTAGTTCATAAGCATATATTAAGAGGTTACTATGTGTAAGGCACTCTGCTAACGACAGGGAATACTTTGAAAGACAAAAATATGGCCTTAATTATTGCCCTCAAATTACGTTTTAATGAGAAAGTGCGCAAATAATGATGTACACACATACAAGCAATGTAAGTGAAACATGACAGAATGTATGTGTACACACATAACTGTCCATTTACATTGTCTCTGTGTATGTATACATACACTGTAAATGGAAAATAACTGGAACAAAATGAAGAGGGAGGGGGACAACCTGAAATTGGTAGGATTTAACTTCATCTTTAGGGAAATAGTGGAAGTCAGGAGAAAAAGGATTCCAGGCATGGTGGACAGCCAGTTAACAATTACAGATGCAAGAGATGAAGTATCTTGGTGGAAACGCAAGTAGGCTGATGTAGCTTAATATTAGAGTGTGTATAGGGGAGTAAGAAGATTAGAAAGGTAAAATAATATATCACTGAAATGGTTGTCATAGAAATACAATGGTTGAAGAAACAACAATCTTGTCAAAGGACCATTTTTTACATTTCCATTTTTGCTCTATAAATTCCTGTTCATCCAACTGTCATGATAATACAATTGATTAGGGCCCATCATATAGGCAGAAGAAACTGCCAAAGCCATATGTAAATGTAATATTCACTAAGTAGTTAGAAAAGGAAGAAATTAATTTAATTATGAATTTTTACTCGACTATAAAATAGCTTGTCTTGGGTCTTCAACTTGATAGGGTTATCTTGGGGATTCTTCATGAAATTGTTCTTTTTTTGAAAACTCGAGTACATTCAATCTCATTTCAGTGGCTCACTGTAGTGCAGTCTGTGCTCTCTTAATAAATAAACAAAAATCATGGCAAGTTAGTATTATTTGTGTGTGAATTCTCCAATTGTATTTCAGACGTTAAGAAAGAAAGGCCTTAATGGTTGTGAGAGCCCTGATGCTGACGATTACTTTGAGCACAGTCCACTCTCGGAGGACAGATTCAGCAAACTAAATGAAGATAGTGATTTTATTTTCAAGCGAGGCCCTGTAAGTACTTTCACTTACCTTTACTTTTTATTTGTTGATCCTTTTTATTAACTTCATTATTTAGGCTCTGAACAAGAAGGAGCACAGAGGGTGCGACAGCCCGGACCCTGACACTTCCTATGTGCTAACTCCACACACAGAAGAAAAATATAAAAAAATAAATGAGGAGTTTGATAATATGATGCGGAACCATAAAATCGCAGTGAGTACTGACGTATGGTTTGTGCTTTTATCTTGTGCATGAAGACCGATGTTGACAAATAGAGCTTATTATTTTAGCATTCAGTGCTATGCTCCAGAAGCAACAGCTTGAAGTCATTCGTTAAGGAGCAGAGAGTCCTGTTTAAATTTGCTAGTTGCGTGCCAGCCCATACTAGTAGGCGCTGGAGAATGAAAAGATAAATGGAGTCCTTAGGAAGGTCCCTATTGAGAAATAGGGTAGGGGAAGAATAGTTAAGTTCATGGGTATTTGTCTGTGACAGAGATTTCTAATCTTTTTTTTTTCTTTTGGAAAGAAGGTCCTAATTTTCATTTTGATTGATTGACTTTTCAATTTAAAATTTGTAATTGTTTTAAAATGCTCTTTTGGAGTCAGAAGGATCTGAGTTCAATCCCAGCCTCAGACACTTTACACTTACAAGCTGTATGACCCTGGGCAAGTCACTTAACTACAATTGCTTTTTGGTCCCTTCCCCCCACCCCTCCACCCCCATACTCTTTTGAGCAGTACTTATCTAATATCTTAAAGTAGAAAAAGTAAAATTGAAATTCTTCCCTTTTCTATTTCCTTACTGACTTCCTTCTTATTGGATTTAGCCTAAAGTATAACCTTTAATTATTTAAAAGTAGCCTTAGCTGCTTTAATAGTAAAGATATTTTCCTTTTTAGGGCTTTGTAAAATTACCTGATCCTTACATTACCATATTTGGTAGCATTTTCTTACAACTTTTTTTGTAATACTGTCCAGCACTGAATCTATAATCCTGTGATATAACGTTAATGTGTTTAGAGCTTTGTTGCAACTTAAAAGAAATAGTTTTTTCCAAAACAGATTTTGAAGGAGTATTCTGTTCGCATTGGCCAAATGATTTCTGAGGCTCTTTCTAGCTCTAAATGTATGATCTCTGATTTTATTAGAACTACTTGTAGGCATGTATCCAGTTACAATGAAAAGATATTTTCCTTAGATTCATGCTTGTAGCAGAGCCTTACCTTTTGCCCCAGTGTTTTCACACACACACACACACACACACACACACTCTTCCAGTGTTTTCGTTAAACCAGTACAAGAATACATCTGTTCATTATAACAGCAAACAAAACTACCTACCTCACAGGGTTGTTGTGAGGATTACTGAATTGATGTCGAGCTTATATAGTACTGCAAAAATAAAGTTTTATTTGTTTAAAAAGAATTATCATTTCTTGCTTTCTAACTTATTGTTCAGTTAACATAATTCTACAGTAAACTGATTTATGCTGGGTCTGTAATTTCTTTGCATTCTTATACTTCTGAATTGACAGTGATTTGTTGATAAGGGAAAGCAAAGTGGTTTCTTCTCAAAATTGACGTGTAGGTAACTTATTTTGTAATAGTTAAAAAGAATTCTTATAGGATCTTTAGAGGTAAAATTCAAGAAATAAAGACAAAAGGAGGAATATCTCTAGAAGACCAATAATTGATATGAATAGATATGACATGTCATGAAGGATACCATTTATATATAGTATATGAATTTTCATGGAGTAGTTTTCCTAAAGCTTTCTCCAAACAAATTTCTTTGTCCAAATATATCTAAAGATAGAACAGTAAAAGGAATTCTTTATTAATTTGATCTGCCATTGGTTACCTGTTATTTAAGTGTATTTTCTATATATTATTTCATTTTTACTAGGATCATATGATGTTATGTATGTAATATATTGATATTTTTGTAAGATTTTTAAAAAATCAAATAAGTTAGTAATTGGTGCGTGCTTTGCTTTATGTCTCATGACTATGTTGAAAATAACATGCACATGCTGTCATAATTTGAATTACTAAACAGACATATAACCCTGAGCTAGACTTAGAAAGAAAGAGTTAAATCTAGGCTAACTTTTATCTTTAAGGTGATTAGTAGCAAATAGTTATGATTCTTGTTATTTTATTTGTGTTGTTTCACATAATTGCTTTTAACCTAGAGGTATTCTGGCTTTGGATTTTCAGTTGTGTCAATATTTGTTGTAAAAATTAACATTGTAATTAATACCATTTTCAAGGTGAACTTAAAAAATAACTTAAATTGTTTGTACATTAGGCTTTTGCAAAACTATCAAATAGGGCTAATGTCTGTTCTTTTGCATTTAAATGTTATAAAGACCTTGTGAAACAAAGTATACTAAGTAGTTTGTTAGTTCTGAAATATAAATGAAAACTGAGATTTCCCTTTTTTTCCTCCTTTATTTCCAGCCTGGTTTGCCACCTCAGAATTTCTCAATGTCAGTTACAGTTCCAGTCACCAATCACAACGCTTTGACCTACACTAACCCAGGAGGTTCGCTTGTATCCCCATCTTTGGCAGCCAGCTCGTCATTAACAGACGCAAGCATGCTCTCCCCACCTACAATGCACAGAAACGTATCACCTGGAGCTCCTCAGAGACCACCAAGTACTGGCAACACAGGTCATCTTTTGTTTCCATTTGTCACTAATAGTCCTGGTAGTGTAGCAGTAGAGCTGGTTGGTGTTGCATGACAACTGTCAAGGCATCTTCCCCACCTGACTGGCTAGTGTAAGTTAGAATTGTTGCTCTTCAGTTTTATCTTTGACTTCAATTCAAGAACTGTTCTTGGAGAAGTATTAACCTGTCTAGTATTGTGAGGAATAAAGAATAGTCTTTGTCTTTATTATTTTGTCTATTGTGTCATTGGAGTGATGTGACATTTGCAATTAGTTAATGACAACCTAAGGCAGTATTTGGTTGGATGAAAAAAAGGAGATGGTAAAAATGAGATAAAGAATAGGAAAGATCAGGTAGACTTGCTAAGTCAGAAAAGCAGCCCTTCATTTGAACTTTGAATGGGATAGCTGGGATTTTAAAGAGACTTCCAGGTGGACATTTCAGACTCATTGTGACCCCATTTGAGGTTTTCTCTGGAGTAGTTTGTCATTTCCTTTTCCAGCTCATTTTGGGCAAACAGAGTCATACAGCTAGTAAGTGCCCGAGACTAGACTTTAACTCAGAAAGATTGGTCTTCCCGACCCCAGGACCAGCACTGTATCACCTAGTTACCCCAGGTGGATGGAAAACTGCAAACCAAAGCTTGACATTAAGGATGTAAAAAGTTGTATTCAGGGAACAGTAATGAGACCAGCTTACCTAGATTGGCGGAGTCACATTGAGGAAAAGTTCTGTTCATTTTGGAAGAGGCTCTTCTCATGGGGAATGTTACTGGATTTCCCCCGTATTTCACTCCACTCATGTTAGTGCCTCTGCCTAGACTAACTCTCCTTGCCCCTCCCACCCAGATGTCTATACTGTCTAAATCCTTCCCATGCATCAAAGTCCAACCTAGATTTCTCTTCTCCAGTAAATGCATGTTGCAGGTAACTTTGTTTTCTCTAAATTCTGCACCATTTGATTGGATTATGTCTAGTTAATAAATTCAGGAATATACGTCTTTTTTCCTCAGCTAAATATAGTGATCTTCTTGTTTTATACTTAGCTTTATCTCCCATAGCACCTAACAGAGTGCCCTGCACGAAGCAGATACTCAAAAATTGGTGATTAATTAAGAAAATTATGGATAGGCATGATACGATAAGAATATGTGGACTTTTAAATGGCAAGGTATAAAATCTAAAACTGAACTTTTAGTTGGGGGAGCATTGTAAGTTTTTAGACAGGAGAATAATATGATGAAATAATTATCTTTTGTTTTCTTTTTCCTGCCCTTTCTCCTCTCATTATGATTTTTGTCTGATATCATTTATCAGGGGGATTTAGGGAATTATGTCCATGCCCAAGTAGGCATATTCTCCAAAAAAGTTTATAGTGAAACATTTTAATGTTGATTCCTTTCTAGATTATTTTTTTAATGTTCTGGTAGTGCTTAATACAAATAGGAATAGCTAATCTTTGTGTCTTCATTTTAATATTAGGTGGAATGTTAAGCACTGCAGACCTCACTGTGCCAAATGGATCTGGAAATAGTCCAGTGGGTAAGTGATGTTATGTTTTGGTTCATGTACTGTAGGAAGCCATCCCAGTGTTTGAGATGTAAGAAACTTGATCTCAGATCACTGCCTCCTACTAAATTAGAATTTAAAGGAGAAAAAAGACTGGAAAAATGACTAGGCTGATAGGTTCTGAATATTATTTTTTTTTAAAGAAAAAAACCATTCACCTCTGTTTCTTTAGAAACTTTATTTCTTCAGCCTGTTTTCATAAATGTCTTCTTTTTTTATTTTGAAACCACATGTTAAAGTTGGAAAAAAAATTAGTAAAAAAAAAAATAAGCATTTGCATCGTTATAATAATTTGAATAGAAGCATCACAAACTTTCTATCTCATTATTCAGTTGTTTGACTTTATAGAAGAGTGTCTTCTTATAAAATTATAATTTTTTTCTATATCATCACATAATAACCAAGAGAATTCAGAGCATGAGGTGACAACCTTGTGTCTCGATGTATAAAATTGAAAGGTTTTATCTTCAAAGTTTCAGCATTTTATTTGGAGAAAATTTTAAATTATTTCCAATTGAGCTTTTTCATTTTGATTCTCCTACAGATTTGACAAATGTTTGAATATATTACATAAATATTGCTGTGAAAATTAGTTCCTGCAATTTATAGATAATGTTTAAGATAATATGTTCATTCATACCTAAAGCATTTCACAACAAGCTGTGGGAGGATACAAATATATTTCAGAAGTTTCCACTGCCCTCAGTGACATCCACACACAACTGCTTTGCAAAGCCACATACGATCGTAGTGCCATCGGAGTGATGTGGCAGTACAGAGTGCTGTGGAAGTTTAGAGAGAAAACCATTTGATAGTGATTGCTTTAATCCCTTTGAAGATCAGCGGAAACTTTCAAATCCCTAGATGAGTAGATGGTACAATGGATAGAGCATGGTGCTTGCTGTTAAGAACTGAGTTCAAATCTGGCCTCAAGACATCTGAGCCACGTCACTTAACCTGAGTTTGCCTCCATTTCTTCATTTGAAAAATGGGGATAAATAACAGTGCCTCCCCTGGAAAGTTGTTGTGAAGATCAGATGAGATGGTATTTGTAAATAGGCACTACACCGACACATTCTCTTCTCTTCCCAAGTTTGAGTCTTGGTCACATTTTCTGAGTAAGATAGTGCATTGTAAAACAAAGAAGATTAGGATTCCATTCTTCAGTTCTGTGATGCTTATCTGTTCATATTGATATGGGTGGGTATTCCTTCCACGGATATCGATTGCGTTTTACACTCTACAGTTTTGCACAGTCTATACACTTTCTTAACCACGTAGATCCTTTATGGGCAGTCTATTCATTGTGCTTGGAAACCTTTCTCTAGAACTCTTGATATTTGCATGGATGGAATAAAGTGATGTGATTTAGAACAGTTTATACCATGACAGCCACAACAGAGGCAAAAACAACAGTGAAGGGTAAGAGCTATGGTCAGGACAGCAACCAACAGACAGGCAATGAATTGTGCTTCCTGTATTTTGGTAGATAGGTGAAACGCTGGAGATTCAGAAGAAGGTAAATGTTTTCAGACATAACCAACATGTAGATTTATTTTGCTTAATTATATTCATTTGCTCCACAGGAGAGTTAACTCTTTTTTATCCCCAAGGGGAGGGGTAGACATGTGGAGAATTAGAGAGTAATATTAGTAGTCTCTTCCTCTACCCCCACCCCAAAAAAGTGTCAATGAAATATTAAAATAGAAAAAAGCAGAAAAAAAGCAGGTGGAGACACAAATAAGCAAGGCAGTATTGGAACTCAGTTAAAATTAATATATACATTCGAAAGGAAACTTCACATAGTAGAGTTTTCAATTCTCTGGATTACAGAATGTTATTTATTGATAGCTGTCAAGTTCATAATACTAAAAAATATTTTTAAATGGCTTTGCACAGGTTTTAGTGAGACACATAAGGTATCCATCAGTTGAACAAAATGTCTGTGAGAATAATCCCGTAAAGACAGAAACAGCATACTATAATGGAAAGATTTCTTTGAAATAATACACAGGCATTTGAATCGCAGACCCCAAGCACTAGCTGGGCAGATCTAGGCGGGGGTGGACAGGAATCTCCGAAGTCAAGTAACTGGCTGGGAAAATGCCTAGAAAAGGGAAGAAAAATAAGACTATAGAGAGTTTTCTTGAACAGATGCAAATGATCCCGACGTTCGGATCTGATGACGAGGACATATTCTTGCCATCAGGGAAAGACGTGGAGGGCAGGGCCTCGGTACCCCAGACATCCCAGGGGGATGTTGGGTGGGCTCAGGCCTTGGAAGAGCTCAAAAAGGATTTTGAAAAGCAAGTTAGACAGGTGGAGGAAAAACTGGGAAGAGAGATGCAAGAAAAGTATGAAAAACGGGTCAATACCTTGGTAAAGGAGACCCCAAAAAATGCTGAAGAAAATAATACCTTGAAAAATAGGCTCACTCAATTGGCAAAAGAGGTTCAAAAAGCCAATGAAGAGAAGAATGCTTTCAAAAGCAGAATGAGCCAAATGGAAAAAGAGGTTCAAAAGCTCCCTGAAGAGAATAGTTCTCTCAAAATTAGAATGGAACAGATGGAGTCTAATGACTTTCTGAGAAATGAAGAAATCACCAAACAAAACCAAAAGAATGAAAAAATGGAAGAGAATGTGAAATATCTCATGGGAAAAAAACTGACCTGGAAAATAGATCCAGGAGAGACAATTTAAAAATTATGGGACTACCTGAAAGTCATAATCAAAAAAAGAGCCTAGATATCATCTTCCATGAAATTATCGAGGAAAACTGCCCTTACATTCTACAACCAGAGGGCAAAATATGTATTGAAAGAATCCATCGATCACCACCAGAAAGAGATCCAAAAAGAGAAACTCTTAGGAACATTGTGGCCAAATTCCAGAACTCCCAGGTCAAGGATAAAATCTTACAAGCAGCTAGAAAGAAACAATTTCAGTACTGTGGAAATACAATCAGGATAACTCAAGATCTAGCAGCTTCTACATTAAGGGATCGAAGGGCGTGGAATAGGATATTCCAGAAGGCAAAGGAACTAGGACTCAAACCAAGAATCACCTACCCAGCAAAACTGAGTATAATACTTCAGGTGAAAATGTGGTCTTTCGATGAAATAGAGGACTTTCAAGCATTCTTGATGAAAAGACTAGAGCTGAAAAGAAAATTAGACTTTCAAACACAAGAATGAGAAGAAGCATGAAAAAGTAAACAGCAAAGAGAAGTCTTAAGGGACTTACCAGAAGTGAACTGTTTACATTCCTACATGGAAAGACAGTATTTGTAACTCTTAAAACTTTTCAGTATCTGGGTAGTTGGTGGGACCACACACACACATGTACACGCATGCATGCACACACACATACACACATGCACACACATACAGAGACAGAGAGCACAGAGTGAATTGAATAGGATGGGACCATATCTTAAAAGAAAAGGTAAATGGTGAGAGAGAAATGTACTGGGAGGAAAAAGGGTGAAATGGAATAGGGTAATTATATGTCATTTAAGAGGCAAGTAGGAGACTTTTTAGTGGAGGGAAAAAGAGGAGAGCTGAGAAAAAAAAAACCAAGAAGTTTACCCTCATCACATTTGACTAAAGGAAGGAATAGAATGCACACTCATTTTGGTATGAAAATCTATCTTACAGTATAGGAAAGTGGGGGAGAAGGAGATAAGCAAGCGGGGTGGATGATGGAAGGGAGGGCAAAGGGAGGAGGGAGCAATTTGAAGTCAACACTTGGGGAGGGACAGGATCAAAAGACAGAAGAGAAACAATGAGGGGCAGGATAGGATGGAGGGTAATTCAGTTAGTCTTACACAACACGACTATCATGGAAGTCATTTGCAAAACTACACAGATATGGCCTATATTGAATTGCCAGCTGTCCCAAAGGGAATGGGTGGGGAGGGAGGGATGGGGAGAATTTGGAACTCAAAGTTTTAGGAACAACTGTTTAGTATTGTTGTTGCTACTAGGAAAGAAGACATACAGTTAATGAGGAATAGAAAGTCATCTGGCCCTACAGGAGAAAAGAGAAGATGGGGACAAGAGAAGGGAGGGATGACAGAAGAGAGGGCAGATTGGAGATAGGGAAAATTATATTGCTTGGTGTATTGGGGTGGGGGGAGGGGATAAAAGGGGAGAAAATTTGGAACCCAAAATTTTGTGAAAACGAATGTAAAAAGATAAATAAATAAATATTTTTAAAAAAGGTAATTTTCAACATTCACTTTTATAAAATTTTGAGTTCCACATTTTTTTCTCCCCACACTTCCCTTCCTAAAGATGGCTTACAATCTGACATAAGCTACACATGTACAATCATATTAAAGATATTTTCATATTAGTCATGTTGTGAAAGAAGAATTGGAACAAAAGGGAAAAACCACAAGAAAGAAAGAAAAAGGGAAAATAAAAAAAAAAAAAGAAATAATACACAGGATGTTACTGGATCCAAATTCAAATCTTGATTCTGTCACTTATTTACCTAGGTGACCTTAAGACAGACAGGTCTCTTATCCTCTCTGCAATTCATTTTATTCATCTATAAAATGCAGGGGTTGGACTGGATGAACTGTAAATGTTACATCTCTGGAGTCAGGATCTACATGTGTAATAAAAGCATTTTTGATGAAAGTTTCAGAAAATGAAAGTTTTCACAAATAGTATTATATAAAAGAGTGGTGGTGGATGCCAAAAGAAATGGAGCCACTAAGCCATATATATAAGGATCTCTTTGGAGTGCATATTGACTTAAGTTTTAAGATGTAATGTCTATATTTTGTCATATTTGTATTTTGTTAAACATTTCCCAATTACATTTTAATCTGGTTCAGTCCACAAGAATGTTGCAGGCCATGTATTTGACACCTCTAATGTAACAGATCACATCTTTGCAGTGTTAAAGTGGAATGTAAGGTACAAAAAGTACAGGATCCCACCATGCTTTAAAAGCATTTAGGACTTACCTGTATTTAGTAAATATCAAATTACATATATTACTCTATTAGGTCCTGTACAAAGAGAATAGAATAGTTAGGTATCCCTCTAAGAACTTACAAATCCAGAACTTACAAATTACAGACTGGTGGAGATAAGGATTTATTAAAGCAGGGTGTGAATAGGAGTAAAGTTACTTACATCTCAACTGTATTCTCTGTCCTTTACTGTCAGCTGTGATCTTTCTGTGCTTCAGACACGTTTTCATTTGTTCATATGACATCTCCTCCTGGTTATCCTGTCAATACTTTAGACTCAAAACGTCCAAAATCAATCCTCTTTCCCCTTAAAACTGCTTATTCTCTTAATTTCATTATGTTTAGTGATACCTATTTTTCCTTTTCTAGACTTTGGGGTGATATCTTTGACTTTTGTTACCTCTCCCTCACCTGGCATATCTAATCAATTATCAATTCCCAAAAATGGTTCTTCAGAGTTATTTTACCTCCTTAGCAGTTCACATCCCTTATCTTATTTCTGTTCCTACCCAAATACCAGCTTAGTACAGCATCAACCTTCTCTACTGCTGCAATAGCTTATAACAGTTTTTCCTGCTTCCATGTCTTCTCTTTCCCAGTAACTCTACCAGACTCATCTTCCTTTTGTATAGGTCTAGACATCCCATTTTTTTGCTCAAAAATCTTCCATGGTAATCTACTAAGTAAGCTCCATACTCCCTTGCCAGGCATTAAAAGCACAACACAGTTTAGTTCTAGCTTCCCACTTCAGCTTTATCTCTTGCTACATGTACTTGTTAGCATAGAACCAAAATATTTTTCATTTTGGGGAGTTGTAATCACTAGTTAAAGAGAAGCCTTAGTGGCATAGATTTTTTTCATACAAAAGTTTTTTGCATTTCTCTGTAATCCAGATCATCTAGTTCATCTTTTATGATTACTTGTATTCCTTTTGTTAAGAATTCTCCCCTTAGAGAATATACAAATAATATGCCCATTTTGAACTTATTCTGGTGTATGGTGTAAGATCTTTGTCTGAGCCTAATTTCTGCCACTACCTTCATTCTCAGGGGTTCTTGTCAAATAGGGAGTTTTTGAATTCTAGGTTATTTGAGTTTGATTATTTTCTTTATAGTTTTATGTTTGTTATTCCTTTCTACCTGCCTTTTCACTCTTTACTGATTTTTTTCTCTGTTGCATTTATATTTTGTTTAGTTAATTATATTATACCTTGGGTACTGGTGTACGTACCTCTGCTTCATTTAAAATAATTTGAAATAATTTTCTACTTGATCTTTGAACTGCATTGTTATCATCCCCCTGAGTTTAAGCACCCTAAATTCTCTCCCTATGCCAGTTTTATTTTCTGGAATTTTAAAAATATTATACAGTTGCCCCTTGATATTTGTGGGTATTGGAGTGCAGGATCCCTACAAATGTGAAAAATCATTAATAACTCTAGGCCCCACACCAAACCTTTATTTTTAATAATTCTGATCATATTTATTTAATATACAAAACAAGTTAAGCAACACTCTGCACCCATAAAAAAGTTGTAGTTTTCACCTGAGATAAATTAACATCTTACACATTTTGCACAGCCTTCTTAGCTCATAGTGAAACATGTTAGAAGGTACATTAACTAGGATCTAAACTCAGGTCTTCTAACTAAAAGTTCAGTTCTTAGCAGGGAAAAAACTGAACTTTTAGTTAGAAGACCTGAGTTTAGATCCTAGTTAGTGTACCTGCTAACATGTTTCACTATGGACTCAAGCCTTTTAGTCTCTGAGGCTATGTTGCCTCATATGTAAGGTGAAGAAAGTATGTGCATTACCTACTTCACAGGGTTATTGTGAGGAAAGCCTTTTTAAAAAAAGAGTTAATGTGCTGTCTAAGTATGAATTGTTAGATCTTTAATTGACCTTCTCTTTCCCCCAGTTTATATTCCTCCTTTTCTCCTTTGTTGTGTTCAAATATGTTGTTGCAGTATTAAAAAGTAGTGAAAATTCATTTTTTTCTCTCTTGAAGTCTTGTTCATTATCCTTTATCACCGAAAACCGTGACATCTCCTATACTTCTCAGACTTGAGAACTCTCTTGAACTCCCTTTTCTTCCTTGGTATTAACTGCCAGGGATGAATTTGATTTTCCCTGATTAGAGGAGGATAAGATTGTTGGCATCCAGCTTCCATGTCTAACCAGATGCAGATCAGACAACAGGATGAATATCTATAACTGTTGCCTTGTTTTGTTATTTTACCAAGGTAAAATTATTGAGTTTCAAGAAGTTGATAAAGGGAAGCAGCTGGTTTTGATTGTAGTTTTTAATTACATATAATTAGTATTTTCAAAATTGGGAAAATGAAAATGAAAACTTTAAAAGCCTGCCTTTGAGCCACTTTACTACTAGTATTTGGGCTTTATTTGGGAGTAAAGGTAGGAATGGGACCAATTATTTTCTTTGTAATATAAAGCTGCCAGTTGAGGAACTACCCATTCAAGTTGGCACCTTCTCTGTAATGTGTAGTCTTAGAGAATTATCTAGAACTTTGAGAGGTTAATGACTTGGCCAAGGTCACACAATTTATGTATCAGAAGCAGAACTTAAACTCAGGCTTTGCTGGCTCCAGTATCAATTCTGTAATCATTATATTGTCCCCACCACCCAAAAAGGTGTTAGCAACATTTATTAAAAGCTTACTGTGCCCAAAACATTGCACCAAAACTTGGACTTATTAAGAACTATTTTTTTCTCCAACCCAAGTGTAGTAAATAAGATACTCAAGTATTTGTAATGATTTCATCAATAGTACCAGTACAGTAACTTATATTATGGTACGTATAAGAATGAAGTTTCGCTGTTAGATGAACAGCTTATATGCACAAGCAAGAGATTTTCCATGAACATTACTGTTTTATTCTAAATATAAAAAAAATTACAATCTGTCTTAACAAAATATGGATATTCTTTTTTAATTTTGTGGAAGACAACCCCTGAGTACTTTTTATTTATGGTCAATCATAACTAGAGCTATTGTACAATCTTTCTCTCCTGTGGGGAAACTTGCTAGATATTTGACTACACTGTAAAAACATTTAGGTAACACTAATCACTAAGCTCTCACTACATACTACTCTTTAGTTACTGTAGTCTGATGGTAGTAGAGCAGGCGGTCCCATTTTTTCCATTGTTCATTCTGTTTTTCTCTTGTGTCTTTTCTCATTCTGTGTGCCCTCCACTCTTTATAAATTAGACTTTGTTGAACTGCAAAAAAAAAAAAAATGTGTAGGTTAGACTTCTATTCTGCCTATTAACATCTCCCTGTTGCTCTGGATTCCTGACCCTGATGGTGCATATGTATTTGTTTTTCAAATAATTCTGTCTTTAATATTTTTCATCTATCTTTATTTAATGTTACTTTGTAATTATATTCCATAGAAATCAACCTGTTGAAATCTAAATAGTTTTTTAAATGGATGAATGATTTCTTTTAAATTAGTATATGTTTCCAGGCTTAAGAAACCCCAGAACTGAGTGTGTGTAAATTGGAAGGAATTTCAAAACACTTTTTCTTAATAAAAATCTTTTTAATTTTTTTAAGTAAAAAAGAACCAAGATGTGACTTCTCATTAAGGAGAATGACTTGGCCTAAAATGACTGGAGTTGCCAAAATGTAGCTCTTATTTGTGTCTGTCATTTAGAAATATCTTTTTATAATTTTGGATGGGAAATTGCGAAGAGATCTCATTCCTAATTTAAAATTTTTGTTGTTCGGGTTGTGGTTCAACAAAATTAATTTGTTTCCATAGGAAACTTTTAGGACTTTGTTTCGAATTGTATGTTTAGGAATCCTGAATTTTGCAAGGAATGCTTTTACTGTGTATATAAATGCTTTGGGTTTTGGTTTGCTTTGTTTTGTTTTAACTAAAACTTGCCAAGCGCAGTGATTCAGTTTCACCAGATTCCATTCAATTAACACTGAGCAATAACCAGGTACCAAGGCATGATATGAGGTGCAAAAAGTGAATTAAAGTCCCTCACATCTGTTCTACAGGATTTCATAGTGTGTAGTGTATCTCTAATATAGCATTTAAAATAGACCTGGAATTTCCCAAGCTTGCAGCCAAAAGACAAGGCATACCACCCCTTCTTGCAGAGGTGCTTGACCATGGGTATGGCGCAGTGCACATGTCACACTTTTTCCATGAAGTTTTTAGTTTTGCTTAAATTCTTTTTTGTTGTTATTTGTTTTAAGGGATGGCCATCAGGGTGGGAAGGGGATAGGGATACAGTGGGAAAAAGTTAGGTATTGTAAGATTTCCATAGAAAAAGTTAAATAAAAATTTGTTTTAGTGGTTGACATTTTATAAAATGTGTCAAAATGAAAAAAAACACATTTAAATATTTATTTGTTCCTTATAGCAGCCTTATACATTGATATATTGGTATTTTTTTTCTCATTTTATATATAAGAAAAACAAATTCAGCATATGAAATTGTTTGCCCAAATTCATCCAGGTGGTTTTCAGAACTGGGATTTGAACCTTGGTCTCCTTGGTCCAAGAGTTTTTCCATTGTACCAAAACTTTGGAGAGAAATATGGGCCTTAAGTGAGACAGAAATAAATAAGATCACATCTGGAGAGCAGGATTCAGAGAGTGTTCCATAGAGGAAAAGATACTTGATCTGGGCCTGAAAGGAAGAATTGGAAGGATCTTTGTCAGGGAGAAATGTGGGATATGTTAGGTAGAAAAACTAGCCATAAGCAAAGGCACAGAAATAGAAGTAATACAGAGAACCGATGAGGTTGGAGTGAAAGGCGTCTGGGAAATAAGGCTAAGAAAGTAGATTGAGACCAAACTGCGAGGGTCTCGAAGGCCACACTAACAGATACATACTTAACTTTGTTATCAGTGAGCAACCACTGATGTTTTTTAAGCAGGATAATGAAATAGTCAGAGCTGTACTTTTGGACAGTTATTCTAACACAGTACATTGGATTAATTGGAAGAAAGAGAAACTAGGAAGGGAACCAGTCATAAGACCAGGAGAAAGTTAAGGGAAGACTGGACCAGAGTGGTAACAGTGAAAACATAAAGAAAATGATGCGTCAGAAGTATTGAAGTCAGGAGGAAGAGACAGAAAATAGAATGAGTTCATTTATATACATGCTGAATTGCTCTAGTAAGGATTATTGACTGATAAATGCTAACTACTAATAGATCATTTTTGCAGTACAACTAGAATATATGTTTGAGTTGAAAGGAGAGAAACTATTGCTTCTAGGCAAATTTGAACTAGTAGCAATTAAGATTGATGTTAAGCCTTAAGGAGGAGAAATATAATGAATGTAAAGTTAAAGACAGTAAATGAATATTCAAAATTCTTTTAATGTAAATCATCTCTAATCCATAGACATGCTGTGTAATTACTTAGCTTCTCTTTGCTTACCTCTCCATCCCTGAATGGAAATTTATCAAGATGTTATTTTCTAATATTATTATTATTAGTATTGCACAAATAAATTGGGTCATTACTATTTCTAAGCCATTTTAGATTTCATTGAAGCTAAAATTTATGACACACCTAGTAAGAACTGGTAAAATTTGCCAGCAAATTTATTTTGTCTCTTCCTTGCAGTATGTTTCAGGCAAACCAGCCTAACCGAAGTGTCAGGGACACCCTAAGAGACAGGAGGCAGCATTCACCAATTGTATCAATGGTACCACCTCCACTACATCCTAAAGGGACATAGCCCAGGACCCTGAGACCAGGAGCCCTGGAAATAGCAATGCCTCGCCTCCAGCTTGGCCCCAAGTTATTGTTGAGGGAAGCAGTTCCCATGGTTAGGGTTGACCTTCCTCCCCACCACTACCTTCACCAGCACCGATGAATTGTTACTGACAGCCAGGTGAGCCCCAGAGCCCCTTCCTTCTCCCCCTCCAGCCTGTCTCTTATAGCTATCGCTCCATGAAACAGTTCCTATGGATCTGTGACCTAGCAACTATTTCTCTAATTACGAAAAAGCAGGAGACTCTTCAAAAACCAAAGCTACTGAAGACTCAGAAAAAAATTTTGAACACCAGATTCCTTGGCACTGTCAGTTGGCTCAGCACCAAAAATAGATCTGATTTTATCACTGGTAGTGACAGTAAAGGTGCGTGATTGTGTGCCTTGTTGCTGTACCCTTTGGACCATTAGAGTCTTTATCTGACTTGGTGCTGAATCCTGCATGTGTGGCCTGTCCGTTGTCATGTGAGCACTTTGAGAGGAGTTTCTCTCCACTTTTATGTTTCAGCACTTAGCCCATAGCCAATTTTTATTACATTTTCCCCATTCATACTAGCCGCTAGTGATACAAAGAGAAAAAACAGTCTACTTTCAAGACTGGGGAATGCAACATGTACAAATTTAAATATAATGCAAGATAAATTGAGGAATGAGTGCACTAAGCTGTGTAGGGTTGGGGGTGTCAGTGGGAGAGTTCGTAGAGGAAGCAGTGCATGAGATGAACCTAGGAGACTTAGAGAAATTTTGAGAAAAATGGGAACAACTTGTGTAAACAAGTCAATATATTATAAATGCCTAATCAACTGACAAGCTTTCATTAAGCACTTAACAATTGCTAGACGTACAAGAAGAAAAATGAAACAGCCTTTACCCTTAAGGTGATTACATTCTTTTGGGGAAGCAACATGTACTCATTCAAAATGTGTGTACAAAATAAATACCAGACATTGGCAACTAAAAAGATCATTACAGGCTTCTTATAGCAAGTGGTACTTTAAGCTTAACTTTGAAGAAAACTAGAGCTTCTAAGAGTCAAGTAGAAGGGTGAAAGACGTTCCAGGCATGGGAAACAAAAGTGTCATGGGTGAAAGAAGCAAAGCCAGTTCAGCTGGATCAAAGAATGCATGATTGGGAAGTAATGTGTAGCACACCTGCAAACTAAGTTGGATCCAACTTGTGAGGATTCATAATGCCAGGTGTAGAATTTGTACTTGAATCTAAAGATATTAGAGAGCCACTGGAATTCATTGAACAGAGAAGTGACCATTGTGTGACAGAGATTAGAGGGAAGAGACTTGAGGAAGAACACCAGTTAGGAGACTGTTGTTGGGGGGAGTGGTAATGATGACCTAAAGTATAAGGTGGTCATGTCAGTAGAAAGGTAAATGGTTGCCAAAGATGTGGAGTTAAACTTGGTGGTGACTGATCAGATATGTGGAGTGAGGGGTCCAGTATCTTTACTCTGAGCTTGTAAAGGCCTTTAAACACCAAACACAACGTTTCTCGTTTGTTCTAGTGGCAATAGGAGTTTATGGGGTGGGAGTGGGGAGGTGACATGGTTTAGGATTTAGGTAAAATCTGCTTATTGGCTGAATGGAGGATGGATTGGAGTGGGGATAAACTTGAAGCAGATGGACCCAGTAGCAGACTATTGCAGTAATGAAGGTTTGAGGTGATGAGGGCCTGTACCAGAGGTGTATTAGGGTCAGAGGAGAGAAGGAGGCATATTCAAGAGATGTCACGAAGGTGAAATCGTGAGGCCTTTGTAACAGATTGGATTGGGGCGGAGGTGGGGCTGGGGGAGGGGGGTGCAGGGGCAGGGTGTGGAGGAGGAGATAGATGGTAAGGAAGTTGCCCTGGGGGAAGAACGAGGTCGGTGGGGAGGGAAATAAACTCTGTGTTGGATATTTAAGATGTTTACTGGAGATGTGAGATTGGGCAGGAAAGGAGGAAAGGAGAAAAAGAGCGTGTCAAGGAAGAGTAACATGAGCATCATGGCGGTCAAGGAGAGGGAGGCTTGGCAGCTAAGAAGATCGTTAGTCATTTTGAAGAGAGCGGGGCTTTTGGTCTTAAGGAATTTGCATTCTGTTTGTTGAGGGATTTTAAACATAATAACTCTTCTTACTAGTGAGAGAAAATAGAGAAGCCAGGAGAAGGAAGTCTGCATGTGTTCTGAGGGGCACAAGTAACGAATTCCTTTTTGGACACATTGAGTTTTAAAACAGTCAGCAAGGAGCTGAGGATGTGAGATGGGAACTCAGAAAAGGTCAGAGGTAGAGATTCGCGTTAGATCGGAAGCCATGGGAACCTCTAAAGGTCTTAGAGCACGATGCCAGTGAACATTGCTGTGATGCTTTAAGGGCTGCAGAGCAGTTTACAACAGTCCTGTGTGTGAGGTGCGCTTGTCATATTAGAGTAGGTGAGGAAGCTGTCTGAAAGGTTGATTGACTTGTCACACACCTAAGAAGTTTTTGAGGAGAGGCTGCTGACTCTCTGAGGAAACTTGAGAACCATTACTGAATTCTTGAGGGAAGAGTTAGGAAGCAAGTACTGTCTGTTCAAGAGAGAAAAGTTTCGAGGAGAAATTGCTCATCAGTTGTTTGAAAGTCTGTGCCCTGAGTCCTACCTAAATGTGATATTCCTCCAGCTGTTTTAGATTTCTCTCATCTTTACTCCAGGTATGAACTTAGTCCTGCATTCTTCCACAAATTGCACTTATCTCTGATATGTATTTGATGTTAATGCTTTACACCAGGTGCTGGTTTCTTGGTGTTGAGTAGAGATCATTCTGTTTTTCATATTTGTATCCCCCTGGCCTGCACAGTGACTGGAACAGAGTAGGTTCCTAGTACATACTTGGTGATTAATTGTATGCCATTCCTTTGCGTAATTGTTATCAGTATTTTTTGTCTTAGATTATAAACTGCAAGGGGGCTTACAATGAACCTTTAGTGCTAATAAAATGATTTTTTTAATGTTTCTGTTATCAAGTATGGCCATTCCATATTAATTTATTTCATAACTCCCACATTATCAGTAGTTATACTTCAAAAGCCTAAACTATAATTTTGTTCTACAAATGAATGTACTTTTAAGACTATGCTTTTTAAATGTAGTTTCCCTTTTTGTAAAACAATACATCATACATATATATTGGTAAAAATTTTACATATTAATGACAAAATGATTCCTTAATCTTAAATTGAATGAATTGCTTTTCAGAGTCTCATTTAAAATCTGCACATCCATTCAGTTCCTAAAATGAAATCACAGAAAAGACTAATGACATCATTGACTACAAATTATTCTTAGGATAGGAGTAATAAAAACATGGAGTACTTTCCAGCCACAAGAATGTACTGCTTCAATTGATGTGATTTATATACCTAAATATGAGCCTGACTGAATTGAATGTTATGTCTTGTAGCTGTAGAACCATAAATGAGATTAGCTGCATTAATTTTCTAAAGGCATTCATATGTAATTTGCTAAAGATGATTGTTATTTTTCTTACCATAATAAATGATCGCAACTAAAAAAATCAGTTTTACCAGTGTAAAAGTTGTTCATTTACTTTGAAAATATACTATTTTTCCAAACATGTAAGATATGAGTGTCAGACATCTTTTTTACATTTGAAAATTAATTATATACTAGTTAGAATTAATATAAAATCAAAATTATATCAGCAACCTATACAAATTATCTGCATTTTATTAATAGTCTATTTTTTTAATTTAAAGAAATTAGTTGGAATTTTAAAAGTTTGCCAAAAGAATACTACTCAATGCTATACAAAGTAACAATCTGTATTTTGAAGATGATTGTAATTTGAGTATGGCACGTTGCCAGACACTTACATCATCCTGAAATTATCTACTTCTAGTTCCTGACCTTACATTAAAAAATACAAAGCTTTTAGCTCCCCTTTCACTCTATTTGTAATTTGATTTTCCTGAGTATAGCTATCTAAGAAACATGTAAAAGTGCAAAAGCCTCTTTAGATAGCAATATTCTAAATGTAAATGTGTTTCTTTGCATTATCTTGAAATTCTTTGGAGTTTTAGAGAGTGACAGGCAGGTATATTGCTTTGCCCTTTTGATTTGAAGGCAAATTAAATGACTAGTCTCCTATGGCAAACAGAATTGTATCATTGTTATCATGAGAAAATGTATTAAGCGTGGATATGTCCTTGATATTTAATATTAAGAGGAACAGTTATTTTTTAAAAGATTCTGATACAATTACATAGAGATGTGATATTGCAATTCTTAGTCCTTTTCCTCCCCCACCCCTGGGAGGGGAGTGGAAGAGGGGTAGAAGGGAAGGGAGTTGTTAAGAAGGATGATGGAGGAGTGAACATAGTTTTGTTTTTTTTTTTAAATTGTGTACTAAACATACTGTAGCATAATTCTTTGGCATACAAATTATTTTGAATTTTTCTATCTTGCTCTTAGATGAGATATTCTCCCAGGAGGTGCAGTTGTGAGCAGGTTATTGTTTTAGTGGCACTATTAAAAACATGAAATGTTTTCTGAAGGCTGTTAGTATGATCTAATAAGGGCTACAAGAAATGACTATGTATGTAGTTGTGTGGGAAAGAGAAACAACCCAGTCTTAACGGAAAAACTACCCAAACACATGAAAAGAAAATGGAGGACATTGTCTCAAAGTTAGTTTATTAATACCCCAAAATGGAAACTGATTGCTTACTGTGTTAAGATGGGCCATGCACAGTTGAGCTCTGAATTCTGAGGAAGAGGGATAAATATTAAGTAGGAGCAAAGAAATATTGAAATTACAAATTAGCCCCAGTAGTTCAGAAACCGACGGGAGCTGGAGAAATAAAGAGGAAGGTACAAAATGACATCCCAGATATAAGCTCACCATTGTCCTCTTTAGGTATTCAGACCTAAAACTAAAAATCCTGGTGGAACAAGTACAGGGTTGGGCTAGAGAGCAGTTTGAAAAAGATCTGGAAATTTTAATGAGGACTGCACCTCTGCAAGTATTAGCAGCATGATGGAGCAGCCAAAAATGTTAATACAATCTCGGACTTCATTGAGGGGCATATAGGAGTAAGGAAGGTACTGAGAGCCCCTCTTAACTCCACTTTGATTGGGCCACTCTTAGAGTGCTGTGTTCAGCTTTGGGTGCACTTTAAAGAAGGGGAACCAGGATGGTGAAGGGCCTTAAGTCCACGTTATATGAGAAGAGTTGGAAAAAGCTGGAGATGCTTAGCTTGTAGAAGAGGCAGTGCATTAAAGGGTCGAGATGACCACTGTATTCAGGTATTTGAAGAGGTGTTAGGTTTTCTGTTTGGTCCCTGAGGACAAAAGTAGGAGCAAGGGTTTAGAAATTGTAGAGCCACATTTAACCTTGATGTCAAGGGGAACTTCGTAGCAATTAGAGATACTCAAAAACGAAACGAACTCCCAAAGGGGCTGCGGTTTCTCCTTCATTGGAGAGTGTCAAGACCAGATGGCCACTTGTCAGGTATTGTATAGCGTAGATTATTTTCAGTCATGAATTTCACTACGTGGCCATTGAGGTTCCTCCCAAACCTAAATTCTGTGATTCTGCAATGACTAGAGATGATAGTGATACAAGCCTATCAGCATGTCACGTTACCTTCATTATTTTTCAGTTTCTTAGCTCCATAATGCAGCTATTTTTTTCTCATTGTGATAAAGTATTGAAATAGTTGTGTTTTCAACAACTTTTCTTCTCACTGGAACTAGTTTATTAACCTCTTCTTAGCTGAATTATAGAATTCACAAAATTAAGCTCTTCACCAATTTATCCCTTTGCATTTTACATTAACTCTTTCTAAGAACTAAAATAAAGTTCCCACCGTCTACTTCCTTCATTCCTATTCACATGCTGCTGAATATCATGGAGAATATCATGAAACTGTAGTGATTGAGAACACTTCATCCAATCTCAGCTGTGTCACTAAAATCCATGCATAAATATTTATCAAGCCCTTGCCCTCAAGAAGCTTACAGTTTAGTGCAAACACAAACCAGCTATGTACAGGATAAACAGGAAATAAGGGAGGTTGTGAGACGTTCTACAGAAGACGGGATTTTAGTTAGGGCTAAAAGGAAGTCGGAGGAGTCAGTAGGTGAAGTCAAGGAGAGAAGGAATTCCTGGCCTGAGGACAGCCAGAGAGAACACACTGAGTAGGGAGATGGAACATCCAGGAAGCCAGGCTAGAGAGGTGGAAGATTAGAAAAACAGGAGGGGCTTAAATGCTAAACAGAGGAGTTTGTATTTGCTTCTGGAGGCAATAGGGAGCCACTGGAATTTATCGAATAGTGGAGTGATATGTGATCTGACCTGTACTTGGGAAAAACCATTTTGCTGGCTGAATGGAGTAGGGAGAGACTTGAGGTAGGCAGACCCATTAGTACTTCAGGCATGTATTGATGAAGTCCTGCACTAGGGTGGTGGCAGTGTCAGAGGGTAGGAGGCACATTCAGTCTGTTGCGAAGGTGAAACTGAGAGCTCTTGGCAGTAACTTGGATATTGGGGAGGTGAGGTGATGAAAGATAGTAAAGAATGCAGGATGACTCCTTTGTAGGGAACCTGAGGGACTTGGAGAATATCATTGACCTCTATAGTAGTATTGAAGGAAGGAGAAAGAAAGGGTTGAGGAAGATGATCAAGTTTATTTTTGGATGTTTAGTTTAAGATGTCTGAAAAGCATTTGGAGATGTGAGATTGAAGATCACCAGAATGGGATAAGTAGATTTTTTAAAAGTAAACATTTTATTTTTTCCCAATTACATGTAATTTTTAAAATTTTTGAGTCCTAAATTCTATCCTTCCTTGAGATGGTAAGCAATCAGTAAAGATTATACATATGCAATCATGTAAAAGTTTTCCATCTTAGTCATTTTGTGCAAGAAGGAAGGAAGGAAAAAAGCCTGCTTCAGCTTGTATTCAGACATCAGCTCTTTCTCTGGAAGCAGATAGCATTTTTCATCATGCTTGCTTTAGGATTGCATTGGATCTTGTATTACTGAGAATAGCTAAGTCATTCATAATTCTTCATTGTACGATGTTGCTATTACTGTGTACAATGTTCTTCTGGTTCTGCTCACTTCACTTGGTGTCAGTTCATGTAGGTCTTTCCAGGTTTTTCTAAAGCCATCCTGCTTGTCATTTCTTACAGCACAATAATATTCCATTACAGTCATATACTTCAACTTGTTCAGCCATTCCCTAACTGATGGGCATCCCCTTAATTCCTAGTTCTTAGCTACCACAAAAAGAACTGCCATAAATATTTTTGTACATATAGGTTCCCCCCTGCCCCCTTTTTTTTTTGTAATCTCTTAGGGGGTGTATACCTAGCAGTGGGTATTACTGGATCAAAGAGTGTGCATAGTTTTATAGCCCTTTCAGCATAGTTCCAAGTTGCTCTCCAGAATGGTTGGACCAGTTCACAACTCCATCAGCAGAGCCTTAGTGTCCCAGTTTTCCCACATCCCCTCCAACATTTATCATATTCCTTTTCTGTCATGTTAGCCAGTCTGATATGTGAGAAGTAGTACCTCAGAGTTGTTTTAATTTGCATTTCTTTAAATCAGTGATGATTTAGAGCATTTTTTCATATGACTATAGGGACCTTTGACTTCTTTGTCTGAAAACTACCTGTTCATATCCTTTGAACATTTATAAGTTGGAGAATCATAATCCTCAGGATAGAGATAGTAATGATTATAAATCCATGGGAACTCAGGAGATTACCATCATACATAGGTTATCTTGAAATGAAATGGAAATTTATTATTCTATATTGAATTTTCTCTTATGGTCTACTTTATACATTTTTTCTTTTCTCATTTATATTTAAGTTTAAAATTAAAAAACAATTTACAAAAACCTCACAAATCCACCAATAGTATATTAGTGTACCTATTTTTCCACATCCCATCTAGCATTTATCATTTTCCTTTTCTGTCGTTAGCCACTCTGGTAGGTATAAGCCCACACCTTTCCCCCCATCCTCTTAGATGAGAGAACCTTGCCTTCATACTTCACTAAAAAAAGACAATTTTCCAAGAGTCCTTTTTTCTTCCTTTTTCTTCATCTCACATCATATAGACAATGTCTCTTACTATCTCTTCCTCCACTCCTGTCTCAGATGAAAAGGTGTCTCTCTTCCTCAACAAGGCCAGCCACCAGTACATGTATTCTTACCTGATCCCATCTCTTTCCATCTTTTCCATCATCTTGCCCCAACTGTTGTCCCAACTCTGTCATCAATCTCTCCTTGATCTACTGGCTCCTTCCCTGATGCCTATCAATGTTCCCTATGTATCCAGTGTACTTAAACCCTGACTTGGTCTGGCCATTTCTGTTAGTTGCTGTCCTATATCTCTCCTTACCTCCAAGACTAAATAATAGCTCTCAGCTTTAAGCTTTAACAGCTTAAAATTTTACAGAGATTTTTGAGATACCCTGTATTAGACCAAGAGTTTGAACTTCAGATTTGACTGACTTTCAGTATAGAAAGCAAAACAGTGTTTATTTTTTAAAAAGCAATGTTAAATGTGGGCTATTACTATTAATTTTTTGTGCATGCTGTAATATTGCTCATAGATCCATATGTTTTGAACATTAAGAAAACACAAAAAGTAGACTGATATATAATACTAAATAGATTAACATTTTTCAGCTTTCTTTCACTAATTTAGTTGCTTATCTGTTCATCACCCTTCGACGTAAAATCTCTGTCCCAGCTGACCTGATCTGTTCACCATCTCCCACTCATAATGTGTTCATTCCTTTCCTTCTGTCAAAAAACTTGTCCCTGCTTTCTCTTAGAACTCTGCACAAAAAGTCATTTCTTGGAAGGCTTTCATGTTTAATCCTGCCAGGCTTTGATAGTTGCTGTATTTTATATTACCTCATCATTACGTTTACTTTCTTTTGTCCATTTGTTGCTTTATAAACATGTTATTTATTTTCATGTCTATCATTTTTCAAAGTAGATGATAAACTCCTAGAGAAAAAGGTGCCTATTTGTCTTATACATCTCCTTTTCTCCCTCTAATAATGTTCTGCAAATGGTACTTAAATATTTACTGCTTAATTATCCACAGTTTTGTACTGCCAACTGATTGATAACTTATTATTTGGTTAATATTTGTATGCTAAGCATTACTACTGGGAATTCAAGGAAGCCCACTGAGAACTTACAGTGTGTTAAACACAATGATATATTCATTCTTGATAAATTTTTTCATAAGCGCCAAGCTTTTCCTTAATCATGATGAATTATTAATACTATAGCTTTCTTTGTCTTTTTTGTAATTTTCGGTGATTTTGAATTAAACTTACTTTTTGTAATAGAATTGGCCACAAGGGACTGTTCAGGATAGGATAAAAGTACAGTATTCATAGAAGAAAGGTCCTACAAGCTATTAAGAGGAAATTTCACACACCGTAAATTTATAGCTACTACTACTACTACTGCCAGCTAACATTTGTATAGTGCCTACTGTGTGCCAACCCCCAGGCTAAGCATTTTATAATTATTATCTCATTTGATCCAATAGCAACCCTGGGAGGTAGGTGCTATTATTATCCCCATTTTACAGAGAAGGAAACTGAGGCAAGCAAAGGTGGAGTCACTCTCCCAGGATCACATAGCTAGTAAACGGGGCTGAATTTGAACTCTGGTTTTCCAAAACCTTAACATTTCATGTTTTTAATGATCATTGATGTATGGCCTGTATCAGATTGCCTGCTATCTTGAAAAGGGAGGGGGAGAAAATTTAGAACTCAAAATCTTGTAGAAGTGAATGTTGACAACTAAAAACAAATAAAATTTTAAAAAAATAAAGAAAATAAAACCATTCTGAGAAGTAGTACATAGACTTCATCAGACTGTCAGAGGGATTCATGGCACAAAAAAGGTTAAGAATGTTTTGTCTAGAAAGGTAAAAGTGGTTTGCACTCTCTCTTCCCAGGATATGTGTTCCACCTCTTTACTTTGCAAAGAGTTTCCCTCTCCTTGAGTGAAACATGGGCAAGTGTGCTGCTGTCCTGAATCAGCCTGGAGGCGTTACTCTCCTTTCTACCTAAATAGAATGTTCTTTGAGGTCATCCCTGAAGCACTATTGCTAACAGCAGTGAGAGGACTGGTTTCCTCTTTACCATCAGCTCAGGGCAGATACCTTTTTTCTTAGAGAAGTACAAGTGCTATATTGGTAGGTAGCATACCCACGTCCACTAGGCTGTGTCTGGGTTTAAAATTTTTTGAAAGAATTATTTCAGACAGACTTAGCTGAATATAAAACTCCCTCTAAATACATCAATCTTTTGATTAGACCGTGCTGTTTTCTGCTTGCTAAGGTTTCTGGGGAGGATTCCTACTTGATGTGTGCATTTGTGCTGTAAGTCGTGTGGCCTCTTTAAACCCTCATTGTTTGCTTCTCTGCTGTGACTGTGATGATTTTGGAGTGGAGGGCCGGGCCAGTGAGCACGATGGGATCCCAGTTACCTGGGCCAGTGAGCACGATGGGATCCCAGTTACCCGGGCCAGTGAGCACGATGGGATCCCAGTTACCCGGGCCAGTGAGCATGACGGGATCCCAGTTAACCAGACTCCCAGCAGTGTTTGGACAGGAGCTCTCATTTTCCTTGTGTATCTGATGATAGGGAGCACTTTTATTCTCAGCTAGTCTTGGAACTTTTAAAAATCTTGAAGTACTTGGATTCATCTTTTCAAAAAAGGAGAAAGTTCACTCAGAAGCTTGATGAAGTACTTTTGCTGGTTGTTTTGTTGTGAAACTTTTTGATTTGACCTCAGGTTCCAGAGCCTCCCTTTCTTCTGCAGTCTTTGCAGCTAGCAGCTGTTAGATCCTCATTCAGAATCCTGATTCCGATTTCTTTCAGAATTCTTTATGTAAAGTCTGTAAAATGAGAACTCTCTGTAGTACTCCCCCCACAGCACAAGTATAAGTATCAGTTAAGAACACAACTGAAGTACATTGTAACCTTTAAAGCTCTATGTGAATAACAACTGTTCTCCTTCAAAGAGATTTTTTAATTGTGAAGTACTTGAGGTCTAAACTCATTCACCTCTTGGGAACTTTTCCAAGATCTCCAGCCCACTATGATAAACATTGCTTAATATACTGAATTATTTTGTGATTCAGACAGATAACTAGGTGAGAAAGAACACTACACATATACTAAAGTTACATGAGCTCTCTTTGCTGTTCTTTTTCCTTTAGTTCTTCTAAATGTCAAAAGATGCTGGTTTTTATGAATTGTTTTTGTATCTTTTCTATTTTAATATCCATTTCCGCTCTTTGTAATGATGAATACTTGTATTTTTTAGGGAACGGCTTTGTAAACTCCAGAGCATCTCCAAATCTGTTAGTATCTACTGGGGGAAGTAGCTTAGGCAAAGTAATGCCTACAAAATCTCCCCCTCCTCCTGGAGGTGGAAACCTTGGAATGAACAATCGAAAACCAGACCTTCGAGTGGTTATCCCTCCTTCTAGCAAGGGTATGATGCCTCCATTGGTAAGTTTAACCATTCTTCAATGCTGCTCTTTAAAACATATATTTTATGTAGATGTCATTATTTGACCTGGTTCACAGCTTCCTCTGGGGATGAAGAATGGCCCTCCTATTTATTTGATGAAGTATCATGGTTAGGAAAACATTTGCATATAAATGTTTACATTTAATATGAATTTAAACTTTAGCCAACAAGTTAGGCCCATGGGTTAAGCAGAATATTGTAGAAGTAAAACTCACTTGCCTTACAATGAAGAAGAACGAATGATAAACTTACTTTGTAACCCAAAATACCAGCTAAATTTGGGAGAGAGTTGTAACAAACTAACCAGGTTAGTTTGTCTACCCTTCCCTATTCCGGTCGTTGAAGAGTGCTTAAAAACTAGAATAAAGACTATGTAGCAACTTCACTTTTCTTTCCTCCCCTCCCCATAGACATTTTAGCTATCATTGTATTGATTAGAAGAACTAAACTACACCTTCTAGCTTTCTTAGCACAACTTCCAATTATTTTTCAGACCCTGATTTCATTTGTATGGGGAAGGTTAAAGCCAGGAATGTACTCTCATACTTAATTTGACTTTTGTAGTAGATAAAAATATGGTTATTATGGGCAGCTTAGCAAATCTGTGTTTTAAGATTATCCCCTAATAATTTAAAGGCTCTCCACCCTTTATTACCTAACATACCATTCCATTCCTTTTGGTTAACTGGAAGCAGTACTGGCAGATTTTTAAAAGTACACCTAATTAAAAGGCTGTCTGCTTTGAAATTAATATCATCATACTTCTACGGAAGGGCTGGGTGGAAAAATTTAAGAGATTGAGTCTATCCTCCATATTTTATGAATGAAGAAATCTTGAACCAGAGAAGTTAAGTGATTTGCCCAAAGGCACACAGATTAGACTATTCTAAGCCATCCTTAGAGATAGGATTTAAATTTAGGCTTTCTGTATTCTTTGTGGAGGAAATTTGGCATGAACAATAGGTTAAAATGCTTAGAAACTGACCTAAAAGCCACTCACTTTTTAATTTAAATATTATAAAGTGATAACAGATAACATATTTATGAAAACAGTTGATAAACAGGTAGTGGGGGGGGGAACTGCATTCAGTTGTTTAAAAAAGGTTCAAAATGAGATTGTTTTGTTTCTGCTTTTGAACAGATAAAATTCTTCCCTTTGAAGACTGAAATTCTCTCCATATAAGATATTATGACCTTTAATCCTGTTAGATGTGTATTCACTACGACAAACAAAATGTTCATGAATGTCATAAAACAAATTTTTACAGTATTCTAGAAGGCATCTCTTTGTTGAAATAGAGATAAATATACTATAACCAGTGATGTTATTTTGACTTTATGAAAAGTCCTATCATCAAATAATATTTTGCAGAAAGTTAAATAATCACCCATTTTGTGCATGTGAGTGGAAGTGTGGGGTAATGGATTAGAGAACTGGCCTTAGACCTGAGTTCAAATCTTGCCTCTGACACTTGTGTGACTTCAGGCAAATCACTTACCTCTAGATGTTCCAAACAACTCTAAGAGGGGTCAAACCTGAGGTTCCCCGTGCTAATGACATCATAGGCCAAGTCCCTATCTCTTCTCTTTGTTCATGTGTATGAAAAAAACAGAACACCAATTATTTATTTTAAGTGATTTCCTGGGGGTGGGGGGAGGAGAGAAGGGAGTGCTGATGCTGCAAGTATGGGTGCTGCCATTGACATAGATAAATTAATTGGTCTGAACTTAGTTTTGGAGTTTCCTGGAGAACTGAGAGGTTCAGTGACAGGTAATATGTATCAGAGAGGCAGCTTGCCCTCGATTATACTGTGCTACTTTTCAAACAATAGTGGATATAAAAATTTAATTCAATTAAGAAAGGAAACATTTCAGTACAGAGTAAAATAGCCTAGATAATAGTTCCTTTACAAAATTGGCTATTTTCAGTTGTGTAAAAAGTACTTCCTGGATGGTTTAGGAAAAAGGGACAAATGTGTTCAGTTTTATCTGATCTTTTTAATTTAAATTTTTACTGTTGTTCCACTTTAATTTATGATATTTGCTTGTTTTTACACACTTAAATTGTTTTGCTTATACAAACTTATGTGCAAGTAAAGAAACCTATGATAGAATTATATGGCAACTGTTGCAGTCTCTATGAGTGAGCTTTAGGCTTGCATACAGTAAATAGTAGGTTAAGTATATAATCATATTGTTAAAACCTAAATGTTTTCTTTAAAAAAAAAAAGTAGTTTAGAGCAATGACAGTCTTAGTAACTCTGTTATCCCTCTTGTTTGCTGAGTACAGTCGGAGGAAGATGAATTGGAGTTGGTGAGTGTGGGTTTCTGCTTGATAAGATAAAAGGGGTGCAGAAAGTCCTTGTTTCTATCAAATATTTTAAATATAAATAGTGTTCCCTTTAGCAGTTTTTTTTACATACTTATTTTAGAAGTATTTAATAAGACAGTCTTATAAACTAAATTCTGACATTTCTATTTAAAAACATATTTTATGCAGTTTTATTTGTTAGAGGGAATACTGGAAAAGCCTTTTAAAAAAAGCAAAACAGCAGCCATCCATGAGCTGAAGACACTAAGAATTCGGCTTAAAAAAAATCCTGAAAGATACAGAATACCTTATATAGTTCCCCAAATTATTAAAATGTTTTTAGAAAGTGACTTCACCCCTGAAATTCCTCAGATTGTAACACAAGGTCTTGTGTTGTTTCTCCTTGTTTCAAAAAGATGACATCATTTTTGGTGAGGTCACCTTTTCAGAGTTGGAATTATTTCATCCAGCATGAGAAGATCAGGACCACAGGGGGTTCCCTGTTTACTAAAAGGGATCTATGTGTTTGTAAATTAATTCTTGTACATTTCACCACTTTATTGAAAGATGTTCTGTTTAAAAAAGAACTATCCTTTTTCTCCAAAATGAGTGATTTTTATTGGCTTTCACTATGGAAAAATAAATGGGACTAAAAATAACTTGCAGTTGGTAAGAAATATAACTTCTCTGCAAAATGAAATACAAATCTTTTAGCTGCTGTACAAGAAAGCCCTCATCATTTAAGTCCAAAACATCAGTTTGTGATTTGCTTAGTGATTTAAGGGCAGGGAGGGGACTTTTAATTTGTCACCAACATGGACCTGTTGCTGATAAGAGGCTGAGATTGCATGAAAGCATGGGGGGAAATGCACCCTTTGAGTTTCCACCTGGTGGCTTCATGTTTATGCATGCTGGCATTTTGGCAGTTTTTTTTTTCTTTTTAGACATCTTTTTCTGCACATCATTACAATGCTTTATCTTTAAAATAAAAGATCTCTCCTCAGACACCTTTGTGGTTTCCTTTCCTTTCCTTTCCTATGCCCATTCCCATCTACCTCTTTGGATTTCAGATTATGATATACACACAGTCTTGTGATTTTGGGGGGTGGTTATTAAGTGATCTGCTTAAATTACATTATGATTCACAAATTAAAATTTGCACAGGATCATATTCTAACTCATTAAAATATAGTTTATTTTAAGTTTATATATTTTATTTTGTTATGTGACTTCTTTATAGTATAGAGTAGAAAATTTCAGATAAATTTCCTTCTTGCCACCTCAGAAATATATTGCCCTCTAGTGGTTTTGAAAACTATTTATTTATAAAGGAGTCATTACTAACAGAAGCTTTGATGGGTGCAGTAATAAATAATACTTCAGAACCCTTACTTTAATTTGGGGTCTAAGCCTTGGTTAATGTGAGACTGCAGCATGAGTGGAAGCCCAAAGCAGTCTGCTTTCTAATGAATTCTCCATATACTCCATAGTAATTAGTATCTGAGCTATACTGGAGTATTTCAAAAATCCAAATGCAGAAATTAAACACCAAAGAACTAGCCAAATCAAAAGTGTTATGGAATAATTTAATAAATTCAGCATATTGTGACCAAAATTTATTTCATACTTATATTGCTTTATTCTCTAACATTCCTTGAATTCCATATCCTTTTATAAAAATAAATTAGAAAAATTTTCAAGTACATAATGATTTTTATATGTTAATAATATATTAATTATATATTGGGATTGTTATATTAGTGACTATATTCCACATAACTGAAAATATTGTATTTTGCTAAAATTGTAATGAGTCACCTTCAGAGTTATCAATGATATCCTTAAATTTTGCAGTATTTTAAAACTTTAGAGAGGGTAACTGAGACTTTCAACTCAATTCAGCAGTCTTTACTAAGTACCTGCTTTGTGCAGAGCACAACAGACACAAGGACAGAAGTGAATAATGACATATATATGTTTTCAAATACATACAAGTATAAATAAAATACAAGATAATATGGAGGAGAGAGCACTGCCTTTAATTAGAGATGTTAACCTTGAAAAATAATTAATAATTTTAAAGCTTTGTATATCTGAGAAACAGAATATCATAATCATTATCTATAGAAACTTGGATATTTTCCAAATAAGTCATGGTTGAGAGTGGAATTACACTCATGAGTGGACTCTTTCTGCTCTAAGAAAAGGCGAGGCAGTGCCCTGAAACCTCTACCTGGTCTCCTCCATTATGGGGTTTAAGAATTTCTATAGGAGTTCTGCAGTTTCATACCAACTTCTTTCATGTCAAGTCTAAAGGGAAAATCGCAGAAGAGATCAATATTTATCCTCTCACCCTCTATAATCTTGGGTCAAATTGTCATAAAGAGCAATAATATTTCATATATTGCTTTTCAAGACACTTTCATGTACGTGATCTTACATTATTGTCACAGTAACTCTATTTGAGAGGCAAGACAGTGATATTATAACTATTTTATAGTTGAAAGGAATGAGCCCCAGGGAGGTTGAACTGAACCAATGATAGAAATCAGGTCTTCTCCTTCCTAATCCCTTGTTTTTTCCACTATACCGTAAATCTGTCCAGTGTTTGTCCAGCTTGTACTGGAATGATAAAAAGAAAAAAGAAAAAGACTATGTCTTGTCCTTTACAATAGTAATATCCTGTCACCTAGTATTTTGTACAGTTGCAGAGGTCCTATTCAAATGTAATATAGAATTGTCAGAAATTATAGCCTGCCTAATTACCCATACTTTCTGAAAAGAGTGATGAGGAAAATTGAATCACATTACTATAACACTCTGAAAAGATTGTTGTTACTGATGAATTATAATTACTTGCATTGCGCCAAGGTCTTAGAGGTACAAATGTCAGGTGTCATACTTTATCATCTTCATGTGCAAAAATGTCTGGATTTAAAATATGGCTGTTAGACATATTTTTGCCATTGCATGGGATGTGTTCACCAGTACTAATTCATTGTTGACAGAAAAAGCCTAAATCACTGAAAAGAGAAATGGGTTCTACAGTATCACTGTATGTGAATAATTTAACTGAGATAATACTAGTTCTATTTTTAAATAATTTTAAGGAAATAGTCATATGATATGGGCATTATTATGTAAATCATTAAACATTTCTTTCCTCTGGATTAAAAAAATAAAGTTCACTATAATAGTCAGTATATATAATAGGTCATTATCTAATTAAATACTTTAATTAGTATAACCAATTTAATTTCAAGACAGTGTAAATGTCATTGAACAAGAACTTTAGAGTTAAAATAAGACAGTTGAAGGCATTTACTGAAAATTTACTGTTGTGGAGGGAGGTAATTTCTTAAGTCAATAATCTTAAAATGGACAAAGAATGCATATATGAAACAATTACAAAGCAAAATATAAAAATCACTTGGTAAGGAGTAATCTTAAATTGTAAAGCAAATTAAATTAAAATTGACTTCTTGTAATATGTAAAATACATATGTTTGTAGCAATATGTGTTGTTGCAGAGTTGTCTTTATATAATTAATTCTCAAATGACTTACTCTCTATGGAAAGCATATTTAAAATATAAACATGTGCCCATTTGTATCTCAGTAGTTGCAATAGTATCAGCTTTTTATTCTATTAAATATCACATACATAGAAGTTGTTATCACTTGCAATAGAATCCCTTACATTTAATATGTTATCTCCATGACATTAATAAGGTTACATAAAGAATATAAATAGGATTCATAGCATAGAGCTAAAGGGGATCTCAGCACTTATAACTGAAATCCCCTTATTTTACAGATAGAAACCTGGAGCCCAGTGAGGTCACCTCTGCAAGGTTTGAGGTCACCAAACACTAAATTAAAGGCATGGTATTTGATCCAAGTCCTCTAACTCCAAATGCAGTGTCCTTTTTATTGTACTACTTTAATGTAAATACTTTCCCTTAAAAATAAACCAGATAAAGCACATAATCCCTACTCTATGAAATAAGATATTCAACATAGAAAAGCATGAAAACATATTTTAATTTAATGTTATTTTTAAAATGTAGACTCTGTTCATTATAATAGCCATATGATACAGTTTTTCTTTCTTACTGATCACTTACAGAATTCCCAAAGGATAAGCAGTTCTCAGTCTACTCAGCCTCTTGCTACCCCGGTGGTATCTGTGACAACTCCAAGCTTGCCTCCACAGGGACTTGTATATTCAGCCATGCCTACTGCTTACAACACCGGTAAGTCTTTATTTGTGGCCTGTCTTTGTTTTTGGCAGTGTCAGTATTGTACAGTTCTCTACTCGTTAGTCAGTGCTTACAAAAGCTTATGAAAACATGAATATCGAAATTAAGGAGAAAATACCAAGGTATTTGAACTCATTTTTACTTTTAAATCGTTTACAACCACCTTGCTTTTCTGTTTTCCTGTCCTCAGTTGCTCTTTGCCAGAACCTAGTTGGCCCTTAGTAAAGACTTGTAGGTTGATTGATTACCCAGAGCAATTAAACAGATGGCCATTTTATGTATTATGTGTAAAAAGGGGCATTTGCTTCATTCCTCTGTCTTTTCTTAGGTAGCCTTCTACCGTATGATACTATGTTACAGTTTTAAAATAATTCCTTGGGTTTTTTTTTTGTACTTACAGACTTTGAAAAATAAATCCACTTTCATACTGATGTGGCTTTAGGATATGGTGAAGTTATATCACAGTCATATGGGATTTTTTAATTGCCTCTATTTACTGCAGTTTGGTTAGAAGAATAAGATCAATATTGCATTTATTTCTTTTCCCAAAATGTTATATATTGTTTTTATTATTAAGTCGAATTTACTAAATGAATTTTTATTAGTTTACCTTAATTAAGATTCTTCCCCTTTATGCCACCTTGGCGTAGAGATCATTCTCCAGTGTAATAGCAGTTGAGCAAATCATGTCAATGGGAAAAACTTAAAGTGTGGGCCCCAAAACAGAATGTCTCTTGGAGATAAATGTAGGGCAGATTCAGAGAAACTCCATCACCAAAAGGTTAGAAACCCAGTGATGAATATTTTAGGCCACAGAAACTCACAAAAACCCCCTCTAAGGCAGGAGGCATTCATTTTACCTTGGAGCCAAATGCATGTACCAGTGAAATTTTTGCTGTTTTGAAGCATAGTTAGTTCTACGTTTTTAAAAAACCTTAATATGTCATTTGCATAACTAATCTTAATTTAAGGATACATTTTTAGTGTGTGTGAAAACTCAAATGGTAAATTTTTAAACTACTATGTAACAAGTTATTACACATAATATTGCAAGCAGTAACTTGAGTACAAGTAATTTTCATCATGTTAACTCTGTAGTTAACTCTTTTTAATTTAGAAAACTAAGGTTTTCTTTTAAAATTTGTGCCCAGGCATACCATATGGGTATGCTTTCTCAGATATACTGAAACTAACTGTGATAAACACTTGATGCTTCGAAAGAGAAAAGATAATTAAAATTTATCTGGACAGTTATGAAGAGGTTTTAATAACCCTTGATGAGAAAGGGAAGAGTCAGTAAGTAAGCATTTATTAAGCACTTACTATTGTGCCATGAACTGTATTAAGCACTAGAGATACAAAAAGCCAGGAAAAAGATAGGCCCTGCCCTCAAGGAACTCACAATCTAATGGGAGAGACAACAAGGTAATGGATACGTACAGACAAGTTATATAAATAGGAAATATTTACACAGGGAGCAGGCGTTTAAATTAAGAGGGACTGGAAAAGGCTTCCTGTAGAAGATTGGAGGCAGAAATGAGGAGGGAGAGCATTTCAGGCATGTGGGACAGCCAGAGAAATTTCCCAGAGCTTGAGAGATGGACTGTTCATGAAACAACCAGGAGACCAGTGTTGCTTGATTTAAGAGTTTTCAGAGGAGGTGTAAGAAAACTGGAAAGGTTCAAGGATAGAAGGAAAGGGCCTAGGTTCTAAAGAGCTTTGAATACCATGAAGTGTGTTTTGTATTTGATCTTGGAGGAGATAGGGAGCCATTAGAGTTTATTGAGTAGGGCAGTGACATTGTTGGATTCCAGATTTTAAGATCATTTTAGCAGCTGAATGGAGGATGACTTGGAGTGGGGGGAGACCTGAGGCAGGCAAACCCATCAGCTGGCTGTTGTAGTGATGAGGACCTACCTATACCAGAGTCTTGTCAGAGTAAGAGGACAGAAGGGATCATGTTGGAAAGAAAAGCAGAACAAGAAGGAAATCACTTTTTTTCTTTTTTAAACATGGCATGTTATCTTTATAAGGATAAGCAAACTGTAAATTAATTTTTCATTCTGCTCAAGAAAACTGACTTAATGTCTTGAAAAACTCTTGTATCAGTGAGTTATATGAATTTTCAGATATTTCAAATAATTATTTATAGTTCTCTGATGTCTGTAAATATGGTAGAACTTAAAAGTTTCTAAACATTTGTCACAGAAAATTTCGGGAATTTTCATTTTCTCAGATCTGTGAACAAAATGAAATATGCCTGTATTTACATCTTACTGAAAAATGGATAAACCTGTTTTAAAACACTCTCTCTGTGTCTCTGTCTCGTCTCTCTCTCTCTCCTCCCCTATATGTATGTATGTATGTATGCATGCATGCATGTATATCATTAAAAGTAGTTACTACCACTGAGGCACTCTATAATTCAGAACATTCAGCAGATCCTTTACAATGCAATAAAACCGTTGTTCAGTACCTCCTGTAGTTAAAGTAGGTTCTGGGGACTACAAAAGCAAAAATGGAACAGCTGCAGCCTTGAAGGAGCTTGGGAAGGGACAGCAGAAGGAAGTACTTAGAAAAAAGAGTAGCTATGACTTGTACATAGATAAGTAAATATAAGGTAATTTTTAGGTAAGAAAAAAACATTAATATCTGGTGGAAGGAATCAGGGAAGGTTTCAGAAAGTAGAGCCCTCTTAGCCGAACCTTAAAGGAAGATAAGAATTCTGAAAGGCAAACTTGAGGAGGGGGAGGACATTCCAGGTATGGGGAAGGGCTTGTGAAAATTCATTGGCGTGCCTAAGGTACAGGAAGGAGATGAAATGCTGGCTTTGGGGAACAACTTGTGGTGGAATGTAAAGTGTGTGAAGGACAGTCATGTGAAGTAAGTCAGGAAAAGTATATTGGAACCAAATTATGGAAAGCCTTAATGACATTCTTAGGGATTTTTATTTTATACTAAAGGAACTGAGGGCTGTGACCTTGGGCCTTCAGAAGGTTATTTTGGCATTTATGGGGAGGAGGGATTGGAGAGAAGTGATATTAAAAGCAAGAAGGCCAATTAGGAAGGTTTTGATTTATCAGAGTTGGACCTCTTTTTCTGATCCTGCCTTCTCCACCTGCAGGAGTTTATACTGTACTATTGGGCATAAATGGTGAATTATTATTAAAAAAGTCAGAAAATATATCATGTTACATCCATTGAGTCAGAACTACATTTATTCATACCTATTCTCGTAACTTTACAATCTGTTAGACTGGGCTGTTACAATTGAAGGGGTTTTTTTTTGTTTGTTTCAAATGGATGTAATTTACTAATCCTATGGTAATCTTACCTAATTAAGACAGTGAGGCAGTGGCCAAAAAGCCAGGTGATTTAGAGTTAGCCCGAGTGTGGAAGTCCGGGTTTAAGTACTGTCTCTGACACAATCTAGTTATGTGACTTTGACCTCTAAAAGTCCCAGGCAATTGCAGAGCAAGTGCTAGTACCCTTTAGTAGGAGTTACTCACCTGTTACAAGATAGTCAAAAAAAAGTGTGGCTATAAAATTTTCATCGAGTTCTTGACAAGCTAGCCTTGAACATTTCTTCCTCTTCCAACAGGAAATTCAGTCAGTCAATAATTGTTAAGCACCTGAGTGCCAGGCATTTGTGTATGTTAAACTCTAAGGTTGGCCTGCTCTAAGTGGAGTTCACCCCGTGGGGGGAGACAACAAATAAGCAAGGGTGTGTAAGTAGCTAAGGAAAGAATGTATTTGCCCTTTCACCCTAGAAAGAAACAGAAGAGGGAGGCTGAACGGTAAATTGGAGGTAACTGTGAGTGAGAACTGTATAAATAATGAGCTGTTACCGACATCTAGCACATGGATGGAGCTTTTTCCATGAGAATTAATTTTTTTACAGAATTAATTATTTACAGAGACCCCCAAACTTGTTTAGCTGAAGCCTTAAGACTATAAGTATTATAAGTTGTCTGCATAAAGTCTTAGCAAATAGGAACTACTGTCATCACGTTCTGTATCGGAGTAACAACAACGTGCAGAATAACTGGGGCTTTCATGCCACTCTATTTCAGTTTGAAAGTTTCTCTTAGAACTGTAAAAAAAAAAAAAGTATTGTAAAAGTCTTATATTTGCCTAGGGATGTCATTTTTTTCTAAAAGAATTAAATAAAAATCTAAAGCCCCATAAAAGAAAATTCCTTGTATTTTAATTTCGTACTTATGTTGAACAAAAGTTGTTGTTGTCTTGTGTTTGAGTTCATCTTCTTTGTTCTGTGATTTGAAAATACTTTATTTCACATAAACTTGTTTAGAGAATTCAGGATATCTTTTACTTTCCATGTGAGGAAAAAATTTTTCCCTTCTTTTTCAGATTACTCACTTACTAGTGCAGACCTGTCAGCCCTGCAGGGATTTAACTCCCCAGGAATGCTGTCTTTAGGACAAGTATCTGCCTGGCAACAACACCATTTAGGACAAGCAGCCCTCAGTTCTCTTGTGTAAGTAACTCTGCTAAACTACTCACAGAACCTGTGATTCTGTTGTGACATACTCATCTTTATATACTGGTTAAAATTTACATTTCTAAGACTGCTCGCCAAAATCAAGTAAGAGTTTTTTTTATTAGGATGTTGGTGTTTGGGAAGGTTTTCTTTTTATGCCATCATATTCTTCTCAACTTTGAAATTCCCTATGTAAAAGGTAGATATGGTAACTACTGAGCTAGTATTCTTCTGAGGAATTTGAGGAACAAGTATGTTTTTTTTAATGGAAACAAAATAAGCTGACCAAGGTTTCTCAAAAAGTCTGTGGTGGTAATAAGTCTAGAGTCCAGGTTTCCTGACTCTGAGACTAAGACTCCATCCAGTCTAGATCATATTAAAAGTTTTAAGTGACAGACATACCAGATTTAACTTCTTCCAAATCTGTCCTATGACGGTTCCTGGCCACAACTAGAGACAAAATTCCCATTAGAAAGTTCTAAACTAACTCATATTCTGTTTCATAAAAAGATCTACAATAACATAGATAGTCTTAAATGTTAAAGTTGCTTTGACAGAAAATAGATTTGCTTAGTACAAGCAGCCCAGGTTACAGATGGGCATTGTTCTAAAGGTTCATCTTTAAGTTGGTTGTTTGAAACTCAAAACACATTTTCCCATAAGAATATGGATGTTTAGGGACTGAGCCTAACCCACAGAAACCTAACTGCTGCAAAGAAGTTCATATAGAGTACAGAATAGTGGAAAAACAGTGCTGTTCTTAGTAGTTAAGCAAAACTGAATACAGAATTCTGTACCTTGAGTGTTGGTACTTAAGGATGGTTTCTCTCCCACAAAGGGCAGCCTAAGGCTCTTCTTCCACTCTACCCCTCCCCTCTCCACTCTCTGAGGATCAGTTAACCCACAGGAACTTGTGTTCCAGACCATCCTGCTCCCCTGCTTGGGTGTTCAAGCTGTGTTAACACAGATTCATTCTCTAACCACCCCAGTTTTCATGTCTTTTCTGACCTCCTGTTACCCCCTGAGAAGAAAGGCTGTCACTCGATTCTTCTCATGTTAACCATCTTCTCCTGAATGGAGGAGTGAAAGGGAGGCCCAGGGTCCCCAGACTGGCATCTGTATACATACTTAGAGCAGCTCTGGGAAGGGTATTAAGAGATCAGGGTAGCTGACCACCTTCCCTCCAAAGCCCCCAGACCCTCTGAAGCAGAGTTTTCTAACCCACAGGCTCATGTCAGTCTTCTCTTTGTCTCGCCTCCTTGACAGTGAGCACAAGTGAAGCCTCTGTGTGTCAGGATAGGGAAACACAGTGGGGAAGGAAAGGGAGAGGAACAGCTCCATTTATCTGACTGTGGGGCAGACAGGTCAGCAGCTCTGTGGGCCCAGGGCCCAGAGACGGCCCATGGCCCTGGCAGCTCTGACGCAGCCCATGAGCCCCGTTGGATTCAGAGTTTGCAGCAGCCTTGCAGAAGTCAGAGGAAAGGGAGGCTGGTAAAGTTGAAGTTACTTGCCAAGGGTCACACAGGCAAATCTTTAATAATAGCAGAGTCAGGATTCAGCCCACATTCTCTAATTCCAAATCTAATTCCCTTTCCTTTGAGAAAAGAGCTGAGGGGCAGAGCAGGAAGGATTCATTTTGGGTATTCTTCAGTTTCCTCTCTCTCCACAGATATGTACATGGTGTGTTAATTTTCATTGTTCAGTTCAGATGTGTCTTCACCACGCTCATTATTTTTAAACAGATTACATGACACAAAGATAATGAATATCTTAAAGAGCTTTTTTCACATACATTGATCTTTAACACTCATGTGTCCAAATGCAGGGCAGGTTTATGTTTACAACATGACCTGTTGTAGCCCTCCCTCGGGTAACCAGTAGCAGGAATTAAAAATTAATGACTATGGAGGATTGTTGATGAAGTGTATAGCCTACCTCCTGACAGGGAGGAGATGCACCCAAGATGCAGAATCATATTTTGTTTTGTTTTGTTTTTCTTTTTAATGGGAAGAGGCTAAAAGTAAATACCTCAATTATTAATTCTAAAAAATAGACAACTGTGAAATGAAATTTTTAAAAATTAATTTTAAAAATATGTAAACACTAAAAAATACTAATGCAGAGTAATTTGCCCAAATAAATTACCAAGAACTGCTTTAAATAATATTTGAATGTAGATGTTACGTAAGTTAATTTTTCTTTAAATGAAGTTATCCAGATGTAATATCCTAGGCCAAGAGGAGGAAAGGTAAAGAAACAGCCATCGGTTGTGTCTGATGCTGCCAACAGTAAAATGAGCCCTTTGCCATCATTTTCTAAACCAGTTGGCCAAGTTGCAACACTGGTTAATGGCTTGGTTGTGAACATTTTGTCTGCAGTGTTATAGTGGTTTACTCATTAGTGCCAGTTTGGAGGTGACAGGTTCAAATAAGGTGCTATTGTGATTCCCATCCTTTTGGCAGTTTGTGACATTAAAAAAAAAATGTCTCCTCCATTTCTCCATTTCTGGAGACTCCATTTCTGTATAGGCCCTGATTTAAGGAAATGACCCCAAAATGCCTTTTGGAATTCAGATTTTATTTCAGATAGATGCTGTGCTACTTTCAGTAAGTTTCTGGAATATCTCTTCTACTAATGCAGATGCACTCAGAGACTTGCTAACATATGTAACTTCTTTTCTCCTTTAGTGCTGGAGGGCAGTTATCTCAGGGTTCAAATTTATCCATCAATACCAACCAAAACATCAACATCAAGTCAGAACCGATTTCACCTCCCAGGGATCGAATGACCCCTTCAGGCTTCTCCCAGCAGCAGCAGCAGCAGCAACAGCAGCAACAGCAGCAGCAGCAGCAGCAGGCAGCTCGTCAGGAAATGGGCCGATCCCCTGTTGACAGTCTGAGCAGCTCCAGTAGTTCTTACGATGGTAGTGATCGAGAAGATCCCCGAAGCGATTTCCACTCACCCCTTGGGCTTGGCAGGCCCCCAAACACTGAGGACAGAGAAAGCCCTTCCGTGAAGCGGATGAGGATGGACACATGGGTGACATAAAGCTAGCGAGGTTGACGTTTTTATTTGGTGTTACTGCAACGAACTGCCCTACATATCTAAATTTATAAATAAGGACATGAGTTAAATATATTTATATCTATATACATACATATATCTCTTTATGTATATATGTATGTGCGTGTGTGTGCGCGTGTGTGTGCGTGTGTGTGTGTGTGTGTGTTGCATACACCGAATTAGGCACTTACTGCAAATTCCTTGTATATCTGCAAATGTCCAATGGTAAACAGAAGAAACCCTGTAGGCGATGGTCTGGTCTGGCACTTTCTTAGACTTTTTGTTTAATATTGTAATCAGTTTTTGAGGAGAAGCGTTGTATCCATATATAATCCTACCACACTGGCTTGTAGAAAACCTAGAGGGCTCACCCATAGTAATGTCCCCTATGTGTTTTATTCAGACTGTGTGGTTACTTGTAGTTTGTTAAGGAAAAAATGCTTTGTAGCAGCAGGGCAGTAGAAAAGCAGGAAAAAAAGAAAGCAATACTGTACATAAAATGACATTTATATTCCCCAACCCAGCATGGGTCTCTATTGCAAAGGGGTGCATGGGAAAGGGCTGATGCTATTTAAACAAAACAAGAAAACACCACACATACCTGTTTTGCACGTGCAAAATGTATTGGGTCAAAGAAGTGAACTTTAGTTAATAAAAAGAGAGAGAATAGAAAAAACGCATGAGATATTCAGAAAAATATTAGCCTAGAAAAATAGAGCATTAACAAAATAAAATTAATATATTAAGTTATAATTGGAATATGTCAGAAGTTTCTTTTTTACATTCATGACTATAAAAAAGAAAAGAAAGGAACTGATTTTAGCTCATGTATATTTTATATTAAAAATACCCTTATGAATTGATGGCTATATATAAAGTTATATATAGTACTTTTGAACACATTCTGCTATGAATTATTTATATAAGCCAAAGCTGTATGTTGTAGCTTTTTTTTGTAGAGTATAGCTTTATCTTGTTTTGACTTTTGAGTTTTACTTTCAGAGAGAAAAAAAAACTTGCAGGCGGAACCTTGGAAACAAAAAGCCATGAACACTTATTATCTATATGTAAATTAAAATTGAGCCAAACTCTTTTTTGTGTATATAGCATCTTAAATATATTATCACCTTTGGTGTAAGTACCGATGTATTGTACGGTCACCAGATTAAAAAGTATATTTTTGTGGATTGCCGCCAACTTGAAAAAAAAAAGGCGAAGTCCTTATTAAGTAGAGTATTCACTGTTTAATATTTACTATTTTGTTAAATATACTGTACTTTCTTTGGATTTTAATTATTATTAATATCCCAATTTTTTAGAGGGTTGTATAAAGGGGATTTTCCCCTCACTGGTGGTGAATGTGTGATGTTAAATTGTTACCTTTGTGCTGTATGGTTAAGCTTCATTATACATTATACATTTTATACATATGTATATAAATAGCAAAGTGGAAGAAAATCTGGTGTTAAAGTTCATCCTGCATAAATATAAAATGTGTCGTAACAGATTTTAAAAGGCATTGGTTAAAACTTTGCCTTTTTTGAGAAAAAAATACAGTAGAAAAAGTTGACCTAATTTAATTCATGTTAAGATAAAATGGTAACATATCAGGTGAGCACAAAAGGTTTTATAAGTGGTAAAAGCTTAGGGAAAAACACTTATTTTGGAAATAAATTTCCTTTTCTCCCTCCAGAAATAGAGGGATGCAGCTGGCCACAATTTAGCTTTTTTTATTACTATTTTTAAAATATTTCATACACAAGAGATAGTCATTCCATTTGGGGTGGAGTGGGGGGCTCTAACTGATTGTAGTGAAGCTTCCACTTAAAGTTTTTGATATTTGAATTGAGCAGTGGCAGCCCTCAACTTGATTTTTTTAAACTCTCTACCTGAAGACTAATCCATGATAGTTTACTTTTTCTGAGTTAATTAGTTTTTACCAATAAGCTCGTGCCATATGAGCCAAAATTCTGCATCTTGCTATATTTTGTGTTTTCAGAGTTAACATTTCTCTCACCAGAAATTCAAAGCAGAGCTTTTGAAAATTATTCCTTTTACACTGAATTTAATATATAGCAACTATCCGTCATCTTTTACCTAAATTTCATTTTACCTCCTAAGTTAAGGGTCATTTTCTTTTTGGCAGTGTTTTGGTAAAGTTTTTTTGGTTTGAATGTTTTGTTTTATTTTGTTTTCTGCCATTTCACAACAAGCCATTTGAAACACGGACAGCCAAATATTCTGACTGACACAGGTATTTAAAAACACTTGTCGGAAGGTGGAAATTTTTGGAGAAGGCTTGGATTTGACTAGTAAAGTCTGTTATTATAGCCAAAACCAGGAGGATTGTTATATATTCGCTCATGTAAGTATGAGTATTTGGGTCTTATTCAGAGGTGGGGTTTTTTTTAATTTGAAATAAATTTAGGTTTATTAAACTATCTACATGTTTTTTCATAGGGTCATATACAATCTAAGCAACAAAATAGTCTCCCAAACCAAATTTCCAAGATAATTCCACTTCCTTACCACTTTATAGACCATTTATAGCTTTGAAAGTGTTAAGTGATTCTTTCATTATTATTTATGCATGTTCATGAATTTTTGCTGTATATGTGAATAGGAGTTATGCATTCACATTTACTGTCTATTTTCTTGTGTGCCTTATGAGATGGCTTTGCTGACTGTATCTCAATAGTCTTTATTTCTATGCAGGTTTATATGCAGTACAATTACTGTTTTCTAAAATAATGTTACCCAAGGCTCAGAGTTTGTATTTAAATTGCTTTGACGAGTAAAAATTCGTTAATTTTGCAGGAAGTGAGTATCTGACTGTTAACCTCTTTCCCATAAGCCCTATTTGTGAATTTAAATGAGTAGATTTTGTAGAAACATCCCCTAACACATACACACATGCACATATGCATATACATTCATATAATGGAAAGTGATTGTTAATGAGGATAACATAACAGTGTAACTTTAGACCCTACTTTAAAAAAAATTAGAATAGTGTTATGTGACACCATAAAAGAAATAATTTAACCTATTCAAGTGTAGCATTTCTTTTTTCTAAAAAAAAATAAATAAATAAATTTAAAAAAACAGCAAGTCTGTGGTTAAATTACACAGGTTAAAGTAAGTTTTTCAATAGAAAATATCCAATCTGTACTCTTTAGCCAGTCCTTTTAAAAATGAAACTCACTTATTATATACATATGATCCCAATCAAAACTCCATCTTTGAGCTCCAATTAAAAACATAATATTGCAGACTAAATCAGGGGTTTGTTATAGAAGAATAAAATGTTTTTAGCATTTCCTTTTACTGTAAAGGACACTAATGCATCACATACTTTCTGGATTAACTGTCATGCGCACAAGAAATACATAGTAAATAAGGAACCTAAAAACTCCTGGCATTTGATCATGAAAAGAAGCTAGATGATTAGAATGTGAAAGAAAGATTTACAAATGTAAAATGTTTATTTCTCTGTAGAAACTTTCTTCACTTTGCTGTGCAAGAGGACACTGCTTTGCTATATTTAAAATGGCTTTTTTAAAAGAGATTTATGTATTTGGTAAATGTTTGTAGTCAACAGTTCACACAAGAAGCTGTTCACGGTTTGATAATGTAAAACCGTTTGGCGGCACAAGCTGGACTTTGTTGCCATCCTTGAGATGAACCTTTTAAGAAAAAATAAGTTAATCTCAATTTTTCCCTGAATGTGTTGTTTTTTCTTCATTATACAATAAATATTCTAGTGAACTTTTTATCAAATGGTTAAGAAAATGCTAGAGGTTGTTGTAAAATATTTGTATCCTGCATTCACTAAAGTAAAGATATACTGGCTTTTACTGTGTATTCCAGACTCTGTCATATTTGCCTAGGATTAAGTAATTTCTCTTTAGAGCAAGTTCATCTGCAGTCCTTTCTGACACCTGTAACCCCCTTTCCTGAACAACTTTCTCATTTCCTCTTAGCTTTGTGTGGCCCTGCAGGCCTCCTTTACTTTGACCTATCAGCTGTCCAGATGTGCCAGGCCTGACTACCAGAAGGTTTGCGGTCTCATTCTTCAGCCCTCTTTTTCTTCTGCAAGCTTTCAGTGGTGTCTTTGACTAGCAGGTGTAAGAAAGCCTCTTTTTAGCTTATTTGCTTTTTCCTATCACTAACTTTCTACAAATTTTGTGCTTTTCCCCCCCATTTTTTTTCCTCCGTGTTTATGGCTACAAGACGTGGTTTTTACATGCACATATAAGTGGATGAATTCCTTTGTAATATTTAATATCCCAAAAAAGAACCAGGAGTGGTAAGTTTTGTACCAAGGGCAAGTGACATGAAAGATGTCTCTGGTTTGAGCATATGGGAGATAGACAATAGAATACCTTAGCATCTGTGAGGCCACCTCCAAAGAAGAAGCACACCATCTGGTAATGTCATAATCAGTGTTGCTAACTAGATGCTAAGTTCAGTTTTTTCACATTTTTCACATTCATCCATTAGTTTGATTACTAGTGGGTTATGGGGAGGGAGTGGCAACTCATATAAGGTTTGGGATAGGGAGTAGTTGAAGGAAAACTTGAAGCGGGATCCGCCACTCCTAAAAAAAGAAAACTTTTACTACTGTAAAAAAAAATTTAAAAAAAATGTTAGAATCAGCACCACTCCATTTTGTAATGAAAGAAATCAAGGCCCCAGAGAAAGGAAGTGACTTGCTTTAGGTCACTGAACTGAGGTCTAGTATATATGAACAGCCCAAATCTCATAGTTTCACAGAAGGCACCTCATCCGACCTTTCTATTTTACAGTGAAGGAAACACAAGCCCAGGATTAGTGCCTGAGCAGGCCCTGGAATCCATATCCCCCAGACTACCAGTGCAATGCTTTTTTAGCCAAATTGCTGAAATTTGGCCTTGTAAGATGTGATTAAGACACACATAAAGGCTCTGCCCTTCCAGAACAGTGGGACCCTGGTCTGAAGACCAGCTGACCTAGAACTTTCATTCTTCTTGGTGCACCTTGGTTCCAAGTTCACCCATCCAGACTCCACTTGAGGGCCTGGTCCCTCCCAGACATGGCTACGTATCCCTCTATTCCCTAACAGCCCTATAGAACTCCCTCAGCCAACATCCGCTAACTGCCTCACAGCTACTGCTTTCTAAAATGAAAGCACAGTGTCCTCTGACCTGTCTATCCACCTTGGTCACAGCTCTGTCCACCAACTCAGGGAAAATACAATTTGATTAGACCTTTAAAGTGAGCTAGATTTTTTTTTTATCTTTCATGATAATACCATTTTGTCTCTCCATTGTCTGGAAGAATTTTATTTTCAGTTTTTATTGATAATTTTTTTACATGCCTTTATTTCAAAATAACCTTCACTCCCAACCAGAGACTCCTCTACTATGGCAAAGAATAAAAAGAGGGAGAAAACTCAGTTAAGCCAAACTAGACTACCTCCATCCATTCTGTATTGCATGTCCAGTTATGGACAGTATATAAAATGCCCCACCTCCGTAGACCTTTCTTCACAGAAATGTAAGTTTCTTTAGAGACTGAGGGTGAGGGGTAGATGGCACCACAATTCATGGGGCCAAACTTGGTCATCAGAATCCCAACTTTTGGTTTTGATTTCTTATTTCCCTTTCCATTGCTATAGTCATTGTGTGTATTATATTTTTGATTCTACTAAGGAAATGTTTATTTTTTAATTAACAAATCATGTATAAAACAGATACCTAAGAATTTTTAGGAGACTTTTCACAATATGCTTTTGCTTATAAAGTTGGTTGGTATGCTGATTATGAATAATTTTTAAACTAGAAGACTCTGGTATTCACTTTTCATTTTCTAGCTGAATTATCTCACTGAAAAGTCTCTCTTCCTATCCTGTCTGCTTAAACTAAACAGGGTCTTCCTTATTGTTGAATGAAATTCAAAGTCAGATATTTCATGCTAGTTTCACTTCCTTGCTGTAAAAGGACTTTTGTTAGCAATTTTTATAAGTTGCGTGAATCTCACAGTCAAAAATATTTTAATCACATCTACAGCTACTTAAAAATCAATTTATTACTATTTCCTAGTTTGTCATGAAAACCTTGCTCTAAGGCCTTAATGTGTTTTTAAGATTCTGTGTCTTGCTAGCACCAGCTGGTGGTAACCTATGGTCAGTTTTAGAATTGTGTAAGAGCCTTCTGGACAATTTAGCCTTTGGAGAAAATGATGGCATACAGAGTGTATGTAATAAAGTAATAAGTAGTGAAGAAAGTTAGGTTAAGATAAGATTGTTGATGAACTTGATTATAGGATGGTATAGACTTCATCCTGCTAGCAGTGGGGAACCTCCAACGGATACTGGGCAGAGTTCAATACTGTAGGTTATTGAACAGTGCAAAGAGGACAGCAGTGGTTATTGAGCATCCAGGTCAGACTCCAAATCATACTGCTTGATTCCTGGTGATGAGGAAGGAAGTCACCAAGTATCGATTAAAGACTTTTAGTGTATACTAGGTACTGTGCTAAGCTTTGGGGCTACAAAGAACGGTCAACATAGTTCAAGGAGCTCACATTATAAAGGAGGAGACAAAGTGCAGATAACTCTGTATATATGAAATACTGTATATGCAGGGTAAATTAGAAGTAACCTCAGAGGGAAGTTACTAGCAATAAGGGAGAGGGACCAGAGAGGTCTCTTACAGAAGGTAGGATTTGAACTGAATCTTGAAAAAAGCCTAGAGACAGATAATAAGGTAAAGAATTACTGGCATGAGGAAAGACCAGTAACAAGGCAAGAGATAGGGAGAGACAATATCCTGTTCTTGGAACAGCAAGAAGGCCAGTGTTACTGTGGCAGAGCATATGGAGAGTAGTAGAAGACTAGCAGGACAGTAAAATTTGTGAAGGTTTCAAAAGAGAAGCATTTCTATTCGATCTGAGAGGTAATTAAGGGAGTCTCTAGAGGGTAGTGAGTGACATGGTCAGATCTGTGCTTTAAGAAGATGACTTTGACAACTGAGATATTTAAGGTAGGGAAACATCCTTTTAGGATTCAGAGGGGTCCTATGCCGGAAGGATACAGAATAATCCATTTTTTATTAATTGGAGTGCATTCCAAGCAAAATGGTATATGTTCATGAAAGTTATCTTTTCCTTTAATACAATTGAAAAGCTCTTAATTTGTGTGGCAGCTTCTATTTGGCACAGATATTGAACAACTCTGCTATACGAACCATAGAGGTCACATGTCCTGTTTTCCTTAGATAAAGTGCTACCAGATGAGTAAAAACAAAAACCCAAAAAACATATCAACAATACACCTCACTAGTAGTGCATTTGCTCACTTTCAGGCATATGTGTATGTGTTCAAGTTATTTTGAGTTTAGTTTTTGATGTCTTGCAAAGTTCTGTTACCTTTAATGAATATTTGCTAAATTACAAAATTAATGTAAAAATAATCTTTTTTTCTCTCTCTTAGTTGTGTTAGCAATCCCAGAAGAAAAGTAAGATGAGTTTCTTGGAATCTAAGGTTATTGAATATCTAAGGTCAGTTTTTATTTGGCAAGGATTTGTATTTGACCCATCGAAATTTTTCTCCAAGTCTCCTTTCACTTAGCCATCTGGAGAGCTTCACCACCAAGATAATCTTCCCTTAATTCCTGGAAAGGTCACATTTGGTCACCACCACTCTGGGAAATGTTGGTTGCTTGGCTGCCCTGTAGCGTTTAAGTTGCTGAAAATCCAGAGGGTGGCCCTGGTATCACCAAGGACCTGCCACCTTCGAAGATGACCCCTACTCACTGTCAGTTGGCATGAATAAGTTAAAGCTAGCCTTCACCATCTTGTGCTCTCCTCCAACTGTCACTTGTTTGTGGTGTAAGGAGCTAATGAAGACTGACAGCCCCTGTTCTTGAAAGGATAGGTAGGGAAATCATTTTAAAGCACTTATTCAGATAAGATAAAACCTTGTGTATACTGTCGATAGATAAATTAATAAAATAAGGTTTGTGGCACAGTAGGTAAATTTAGCAATGCATTCGTGAAAAACAGGTCCCATGGAACAGTTCTCAGAACAGTTCACACACATGCCCTTGTGCTAATCCCTTCTCCCAGCTGCTACAGATGAAAAATCTGAACCTACAGTTAGTTCATCTTGGCAATGACTGATGCTATGAAGAGTCAATGCTAGCTCTAGGAAGCAGAGGGCAGAAAGATGCTGTTTAGGTAGTACCAGTGCTCAACTTAAGAATTGAGAAAGCTGAGTTTAAGTCCTAATACTACCATTTGCCATAGGCAAGTCACAAAGTCTTCGAGATTATTTACTATGGTATTTACTATTGTACGTTTAAAATAAATTAAAAGTCAGCATGCCATCAAGAGATTTCAACTGCAGCACGTCAAGAAGAGTGACACTGGGTTTGTGGCCATGGGCCAAGTAACTTAACCTCTCAGGGCTCCAGGCAGCTCCAAAACCATAATTTAGAGTTACCAGTCTGCACTGATAGAGGATTCCACCTGAGAGTTCCCTACACTAATAAAATCACGGATCTAGAATAAAAGAAAAATGTTAATGCGGTCAGTCGTAGACGCTCTCAAAGGTCCCTTTGGGCTATAAAATGCAAAAGGAAAACAGAGGAAATGAAAGTGTGAAGCCCATCCCATCTTTTTCTGTCATTTATCACCGCCTGTGTTGATATTTAACAGATCCCCCTCCCCTTTGGTGGGAGTTTGTCATTTAAAAAATTAAATCCTCAGTAACATTAGTTCACATTTATAAAGCAATTTAAGGCTTACAATGCGTTCTTTGCCTCAGGCAGACGGGACAAGTATTGTTATCTCTGTCATATATAGAAAAGAAACATGGGAAGACTGCCTTAACGTGAGACAACTGAGTTGTTGAAACTAAGTGCTCTTTCCACAGCACCATGATGCATGCCTAAACTTAAAAGGATCTATTAGAGATCACTAGAGCCTAGAAAGACTATAATTTGCCTGATAATGAAAAGCATCCTGGAAGCCACATTGGATCAACAATTCCCGTGTGCCCGTGAGCAAGATAAGGGGCTTGGAGTGTCAGGAAGAAAGGCCAAGTGTAAGTTGTAGAGCTGGTCGTGAGCCTTCCTGATCCCTGTTTTCCAATTTGTACTGTAGCTACAGGAGATGGCCCTAATAGCTGATCACCACGGGCAAGGGGTCAACCCCAACCAGGACCCTATATTTTCAAAGACTGATGCTTTCCATTGTAAAATGAATAAGATTTTTTTAAATCTTAAACAGGATAAGAACATCAGTTACCTTTCCTTGTGGATAACAAAACATCCTACTTGCCAGCGGACAGACATTCTAATTCCAACTTCTTGAAATCTATAGGAAATTTTTCATTTCTCAAGGCTTAAACACTTGGAAAGGATAATTTACTGAACACAAATCAGATATTATTTCTTATGAGTGAAGAGGCACATATTGCCGTAGGGTCCAAATAGTTTATTCTGCACCATCAACAAAACTGGCAGTTAAACGCTAATTTTAAAGTAAGCATAAGAGATTTTTGCTTGCCTCTGCAGAGTCATCGTAGTGGTCATTAGAAATGGTAAAGCCTCACCTTGCTGATGAGATAATATACCATCTCTTTGCCTTATGACAGTCAGTATCCATCTTCTTTCTAGGCAGTCACCAGGATCCATGTATGCCAAACTGCTTATTCCTGTTTTAAGTGCTCTGCAATCCACCAGTCAAATTTTATTCTTGTCTTGACTTTTTAACTTATTATGCCTTTCTTTCTCCTTAATCCCTCAGCTCTACTGCCCTTCATTCTCAGCAGGTGATCTGGCATTGTAGAGGGAAGACATAGAGTTCTGGATTTAAAGCCAGATTGACCTATGTATTTTTTTAAAGACACTTGGGGTTAAGTGACCTGCCCAGGATCACACAGCTAGTAAGGATCTGAGGCTCGATTTGAATTCAGATCCTCCTAACTCCAGGGCTGGTGTTTTATCCACTGTGCCACCCAGCTGCCTCAGTTACTGGTTGTGGACAAGTCACATGTCTCTGAGGCTCAGTTTTTTCATCAGTAAAACATAAAGTGATAGACCTTAAAAGGCTTGCAATACACTTTGTGTATGTATGTATGTATAAAGAGATATACACATATATACATGTTAGCTATTACTATTGCATCTCACTTTACTGAAAAGATTCACCTCATCTCCCTAAATTCTCACTTCCCCTTATGAATTATATGATGTAGATGATATAGAAAGATGAATTTGATCCTTCTCCTTACCAAAACTAATGGCCTTGGTACCATTCTGTCCCAGTCATCTCCTCAGGTACTTGCAGGCTTTTTCTTTCTACCTGGTTCCTTTCTCTGTTCTGCCTAGAATATCTACCCCCTTTCACTTCCAAACTTTTAAAAAGAATAATCTGAACTTACTTGCTTCTACTACTATCCTCCCTTATTTTCAGTCTGTCAATACGGTTTCTGTGTCCACAACTCTATTGGAAGTGACCTCTCAGTGGTCACTAATGATTTCCTTTTCATTAAATTCAAGCTCTTTTTAACCTACCTGCCATATCTAACAACACTGATCACTCTTTTCTAGATGCTATCATTTCTCCAAGGACTTTCCTGCCTTCCCCGCCCCCAGAGCACCAAACTGCCACACTCCTCCTACCTCTTAAAGTCAGCTCCTTCTATCCACTAGTTCTACATCCTCCAAATGCAAGCATCTCCTAATTCTCTCCTCTCTCTACACTCTTTCCCTTCTCATACACTTCCATGACCCTAAATATTGGGATTACTAATGTCCAACCCAACCTTTCTTCCATCCTTTATATCCATTTGACTATTATTTCCACCTGGATCTCCCTCTTGTACCCCAGATTCAACACTTTCCCCAAACCTACCTTTCTCCACAACTCCTTTATTTTTACTGATGGTTCCAAACCTTTCCTTGTAGATTTCAAAACATCACCCAGTGGAGGGACATTCCAACTCCAACTAAATGAAATCTATAGGAAATTTTTCAAACTTCAAAATAATCTGATTCTTTGCTCTTTTGTTTACCTCTCCCATCAGTTGCCAAGGTTTGTGGATTCTATCTTAATTCCATCATTCCGTTTATCCTCTTTTCCACTCCCCCTGTGATCACCCTATCACATCTTGAGTGGTTACCTTAAACAGCCTCCATGATGTTCCTAGTTTTTCCCTCTCCAGTTCACCTTTCCCTTGCCTTCAGAATAATCCTTCTGCAGCACTATGTGGATCATGTCACTCCTCCAAAAATCCTGGATCATGTCACTCCTCCAAAAATCCTCAGTGGCCTGCCATGGTTTACTGATTTGGTTCTTTATGCTGGCATAAATAATGGATTTCCGAAATCTAACTTTCAAATTACTTTTCCTTTGACTCAGATTCCCTTGATGTACTTTACTCTCATGAAACTGTCTTATAAATCACCCCTTCCCTATTTTGTCCTGCTCTCCTTGCTTCTTCTTACCTTTGTAGGACAGTGAGCTCAAAGTCGTTTTAGGTATTGACCATGAATGTATCTGAAAGGCAAAGAATGTAGGTAGGGTAGAGCAGGTAGAGGAAATGATGACCAAGCTACAGAGGGAAGGTAGCTGAGAACTAGAATTCTCATGTACCAATTAATTTTCCCATTCCCATTCCCACTGGTGTGAAACACTTCTAAATGTATTCAAACTTGTTTGGATTTTTTTTTAATTGCTTTTTTACTGTTACAAGGAATGGCTTGCTAGATTGGGGAACAGGGTAGTACAATATTCAGAATGGGAAGATAAAATTGATACAAATTTAAAATTCGAGATTAATCTATTATTACACAGAGCATTCTTGATGAGCAAAAAATAAACAGGAAGATTTATTTTCACACAATATTGACGGATTTTGAGTCACAGTTGACTAAAAGGTAAACTTGTTTGTTGACTTTCATGTACAGCAAAACACTAACAACTCCATCCTCCAGATTGTCTTTCATTCTCATCTTAAAATTATACTAGAGTTCTTAATAAAGTATCTAATCCAACCCCTTCATTTTAGAAATGAGAAAACTGACCCACTATCAAACAAATATGCATCGGAAGTGAAATTTGAACCTGGATTCTCTGGCTCCAAAATGCTTTTTCCACTGTACCTTGCTGCCTTTGTCTAGTGTTGAATCCAAATGGAACAGGAACAGGGATACTTTATAGGTACTTCAGATATTCCTGTTTACATCACTGTACTGATCATATCAACTCCTGGAACACTGCAGTCTCCTAAATAAAATACATTATTACTCAAAGATTGCACAGGAACTGCACAGGGAAAACCTAGATGACAAATGTCTTTTTTGTCCAGACTCTTTCATACAGTTGGGCAGAAAGCCAATTAAACTGGATTATCAGCATACATATATATATATATATATATATATATATATATATATATATATATATGTAGACAGACACAGCATATGGTTAGACTTGGAATAATAAATAGCCCTGAATTGTAGTTAGACAAAAAAGTGTTTTTTTTAAAACTCCAAGGGACACCAACTTCCCTGATTCCTCCAAACTTGTCTCAGAAACAAAGGTCCATCTTTTTTAAACACTAGTAGTAATTTTTGAAGAATTAAAGTTACAGGCTACAAAAAGTGTAATGGAGAGATTCATGGTGACCTGTAGTAGCATATTACCAATAAAGAATTATGTGCCTGAATTGGCATTTTAAAATATCAAAAAAAGAGGCAAAGGACAAGAAAACAACGTAGACTGCTAATGTAGTGAGCACATGGGATAACAGCTGGACAAGTTTTGTTTCCTTCATTGATACACACATCTACAGATCTAGAGCAAGATCTAGAGCTACCAAAGGATGTGTGGAAATATGTGGCAGGGATGTCTGTAAATTTGGATGGGAAAAAAGATTTCAATAGTTTCCTGTGCTAGCTTATATTTTACCTTATGCATTAAAAACATTATTTTGAAAAGGAGTTCAGAGGCTTCACCAAACACCCACAGAGTCAACACAAAAAATTGTAAGAATCCCTGAGAATAATATCTAGCAAACTGAGTGAATATTCCTATGAAGAATTTTAGGGGAAATTAAAGAGTTACAGTCTGCCCAGTTTCACTGGGCACTGTTTCACTAAGATTAAAGATACATCAAAACAAGTTTCCTTAATTTTATGCAAATCATTTTGGGCCAGGTCTATACAATCAAAGCAAAGGAGAGGATTGATGCAATTACTCTTGTAATTCGAGCACACAACCATGTCATTATTAATTGAGGAAAATAAGTGGAGGGATTTTTTCCCATACATTACTCAAGTTAGTATTGCCATACAGCCAGATAAAGTTCTACCACCTATTTCTGAAACTCTGTTTGGTATATTTCTCCACCTCCTGCAAAACTGATGAATGCTTAAAGTAGAATTTGCTATTTCCCTCAGGCAAATCCCCAAGTTTCTGGACTCAATTTGTGATTCAGTAGAATGTGGTATATCTTATATCTTTGGTTTTTTTAGATTCTGTAATCTCATTACATTTACTACTAGAACTGGGATGGGAAAAAAAATATAAAGACAGTTCACATTGTTGCTTTATACCAGAAACAGCAGTTAAAGACTTTAGGTTACTAATTCAAGTATAAAAGTTATCCTCACATTTAGGTGAAAAAAAGGACCATGATAAGAGTATCAACAAATAAACATTATTAATACCAGTCATCGATCAGCATAGTCATATCAACGTAACGTGAGAAGTGAAAAAAAATAAGATAGCAAAGTAAGTAAAATGTGAAACATCCTTTAAAAGCAGCCATTTTGTTTCAAATTTTGTTTTATTCAAACAGAAGCAATCTTTACAACACAATAAAGTGCAAAATTATTTCAGAAAAATACCTTCTCTCTGAGGTAGTATGGTTTCTGGATTGGGTGGCAACAGACCTAAGGATCAAGGCTTGGTTCTCAGCTGTGCTAATGGGTTGCACAGTGTGACCTTAGGTCAGTAAGGCTTGTGCTACTGTTTCTCCATCTATTAAAGAGAAATAATATCTTCCTGACAGGACTGATGATTATTGTAGAGCACTGAAATTTCTTAATCATAGATGCTATGAAAAGATTTTAAAATTATTACTCTAAAATCAAGTTTCTGAAGGCACAGAAAATGTAATATCACTAACACAAAAACATATCTTCTTGGGTAGAAAATGACCTATAACATTTCATACACAACTGGTACCTAATAAGAGAATTTTATCCACACTTTGCAAGGTATTTAAATACCCACCACAACCAACTAGGAAAAAACCAAACATCTTGTATATGGAAACAGTAAGAAGTTTAAAGGCAGATACCCCTACAGATGCAACACCAACATCTTAATTTTTTCCATCATTTTTTGTGTGTTTTTAAAGTGACTTTCTCAATATGAAATTTCAACCTTTTAAAAAGGAGGGTAGGGAGATGTGAAGCGACTCAACCAAATTTCCTTCATATTAGAAGTCAGGGTATGACATTTATGAAAATCAAAGCCAAGATCAGTCTTTACCTGGCAAAAATGAATTCCTTGAAGGACTTCAAACCCTTCCTAATGTGCTTCATAAGGACAAGCATTATAGAAACCTAAAAAAATATTACATCTTATTGGTATAGCATGCTAAAATACTTGGCTATATAGTTAAATAAAATAAAACCATTTATTATAGCATTTTTGTGTCTTCATTTCACCTTGAAGAAAATTTTACCAAATGAAAGCACATTTAATTTCTCAAATACAGTTTTAACTTGCTATAGGAAAAAGGGTTATCGCTGTATTCCCACAGGAATCCATCAAACAAAAAAGGATAAAGGGAATCTTACTCATTCTTTTATTGAGTATATCTTATCTAAGATAATAAGGAGACCTTTTCAAAGGTCAAAAGAGCATATTCTTTCTAAAACTGGTAAACTAAAAAAAGATACACCAACATTCTCAAAGTTTATGCCAAACTAATACAAATGGTCAACATTTCAGATTGCTTTTCCTTTACATAATAGGCTGAACTTTAAAATTTTTTTAAAGTTCTACCAAATAGGGTCAATACATGCTGGGCATGGCAGTAATAATACTAACCACAGCATCTACACCTGCGAAGTTCTATACTCTCAACTGCTGCTCCAAACCTCTAGTCTCTGATTCAAAGCAGTTAAATCTATTGTATTCAGCTACACACGTGGCACAAGGCATGAAAAGTGACAGACAGCCCCAAGTTATCTCAATGGCAGCTGTGTACCCCAAGCATCTAGCACTACCATAGATGGATGTATGACAAGAAAAGGAAAGGGAAGATATATTAAGTACAGATCAAAATTTTAAGTTTTACAGGGAGAGAATTGCTTTTATCTGTACATAAACTTTAAATGACACTTTCTTTTATCTGTACATGAACTTTAAATGACACTTTCTTTCAATGCCCTTTCAACAGCTGTGGTTATAGTGAAGGTTTGAATTTTTAATATTTACTTAGGATTATACTAGCTTCATTTATTTGAAAAAGCATTAGTGCAACTCAACATTTACAGGACTGAACAATGAATTCCTTATAGGAATGCATGTTAAAAAGGGGTTAATGAAAGGAGTTAAATTCTCTCACTGCTTTATCTGTATGGACAGGTGCCCTAAAGGTGGCTAAAAGATCTTAGTATCTGATCCGCTAATTTCAAAAGCCACGGAAGAGAGGCAACATGAACTGTATTCTTGCTGGAACTTTACAAGGGAGATTTTTTTTTTCCAATTCTCCCTATCCCTCAATCATTTAGATAGTAAAATGGTTTTCAAACTTAATTATGTAATTTTACCAAAAGAATAAAAACATCAGAAGCTACTTCAAATTCTAGAGCCAATTCTTAGATAAAATTGAACAGTAGTTAACACAGAGGTATAACCCAGTGTTACATAACACTATCAGTAAGAGAATTTGGGATTTCTAACATTGTGGTGGAATTAGGAAAATGCTATTTTAAATATATTTGAACACACAAGTAAAAAAAGTCTTCAAATATGAAAAAAAGTTTAAAGGAGTTTAGATTTATAATTTTAAAATACATACATAAATGAGAACTGTCAGGACGTGTCAAAAAACAAGTAATTAAGCAAGTGTGAAATGAACTGCCACAATTTGGGGGGTTTTCTGTCTTTAAAAAAAGTGGATCAAATATTGAGGCTACTCCATGGTAGCTTCTTTGCCAAAGTATTAATATTATTAATTACATATTCCCCAAATGCTTGGCTCTTTACACATGTTGAATTTATCATCATAAGTCACTGGATACCATGGACACAAATAACTTATCCTAAAAGTTTTAGATACAACAGGGGCCTTACTACTCTTAGACCCTTAAATACCAAACTGCAATCAATTCTCAAGACACTGACCAACTAGATGGAATTGGTATAATAAAGAAATCAGTCAGAGTTCACAAAGGAAAAGTTACTAAATTTAGGAAGAGAAGCCACATAACTCAAATGGATTACTACCACAAACACGTCCATATTACTTATACCCATAAATGGCATAAACAGTGTTTTGCTCTAGCAATATGCTATTAAGTCAGTCGCCTGGTTATCAAGGATGACCAACACAAGATAGACTTATTAATACTATCCAAGATTAATAATTACTAGCATTCAACACTAAAAATAACCATTTTGAATAAAGGTAGAACTTGCAGACAGTTCTACTTCACTACACAATCTCCTTATTTGCCATTTTTTCCTTTTTGCGAGTAAGGGGAGAAAACACTGGGAAAGTATTTGAATAATACCTTCAATGGCGCTCCATATAGTTGTTAACTTAGCTTTGACCCAATTTCTAAAAGAATTCATTAAACTTAATTTCCTAAGGAATAAGGTGCCTAAAAAAGGTGGCTTCATATATGACCATACCTGAGACAAAGAGAAATGTGGCCAGATCAATTTGTCTTGGCCTCTTTTACAAAACCCAAGTAAATGGCCATAGTTCTCTTATGAATCTGAAAGCTTATTTTGTTTACCTACAGAAAGTTATCAACACATGCCCAATAGGACTTGATATCCAGATTCATTGCTTTCTAAAGAAGAGGTATGCTTAACTTCCTATTTCTCTGAAATTGTCAGAAGTCGTGGTCTTCAATGGAATCTCCAGTTCTGGGGCTTCGCCTGGAATTGAATTGGCTGATATGGAGCCATTGGGGCCTATAGTTGTATTCAAGCTACTGGTGGTATCTCCAGTGCCTTGTATTTTAAAATAGACCACATAAAACACTGGCAAAATAATTCCAATTAAAAGCATAATAAAAACAGCATTCCACCACTGAATTCCACAATCTGCACCATTCGTTAGAGTCTTCTTACTAACTGGAAGCAAAGGCTGGTTTGTGGTTTCTCTACAATAATCTTGATTTAAATAGATTTCTGATTGTACTGCACTCTCGATATCTTGATCAACCCCCTTAAAAAAATCTGTCAGTTGGTTGGATTTTGCATTCTCTGCAGCTGCATTATCTGAGTCTGGTAACTCAAGGAACGTCAATCTACAATCAGATGTAGTTTGGATGGGTTTTAATTCCTTGCTTGTCTCTGTTAAGATGCTATAATTCTTCACTGGAATCTTTATAGATTTTAAAGCATAAAAGTCTTGTTCTCTGATAAAGTTGTTTACTTTCTTGATGTCTGCAACCTGTGGAAAAAGAAAAATAATACATGTTAAATTGAGTACGTTAAAACTTCCTTCAAAAGTTACACAAATACTTAAAATATCACAAGACAAGGCAACTGCTCTTATTTTAATTGAATAAATCTTTGCTTTAATGGCCTTTTTACTTAGTTCTAAGATAATATAAACTGTCAAATGAGTTAATTATAAAGTGCTTAGCACAGAGCCTGGCACACAGTAAGCACGATAAAAACATTAGCTATTATTATCTAGAAGTCTGAATAATATGAAATTGTAAGAACAAAAATATTTGGCTATTTAATATTTAGTAAAACAGAAAATAAAATCCTCAAACTTAAAATGAAGTCTTCAATGTGTACTTTTCTTTCTCTTTCAAGGCAACAGTGCCCCCTTCTGGCATACTAAGCTTATGGTAAATAGGCCCCAAGGATGTCACAACACAATTTATTGACCTAATATAAATTTTCATTAGCTAAAAAACAAAAGGAATGACCTGAGTATTGTACTGAAAGTATTATCTTCATCTAAAAAGTTTCATTTTGCCCTAAAAACATACAAAAATCAATGGTTCTCAAATCTGTTGATGGTAACACATTTATATTTAGTTTCACCCTATTTGCCTATACCCCTCCCCCAAACATGCTATGGAGGTTATGTAGGTTTTAAATGTAAAAGAACTAAAAACTTCATGTGTTTCGGGAACTTTGAACTATTACTTGAGATAACTGGAAACATAGGAATCATAAACCAACAAAAAAGAGGACTGTCAGGATGATTTAATTGTGTCAAAAAGAATTAACCAGTAAAAACTTTCACCTCATTACCAAACAAACTTACTTCAACTTAAGATTTAAGATATAGAAGTTTCTGACTCTATATTCTCCCAAGCTAATTCCTGTTATAAATTTCACTCAAAGGGATCAGTTCATTCAAATTTGAAAAATTAACATTTTCTTTTGTATTTTGAAAAACAAACTACACCATCTAGAACACCACTTTCCACAATCTGTTTAAATAAAAATTTTAAAGTAAATGTAATAGACGTTTGAATTGGGTCTTAACTCAGCTGCCCTACAGTTTTGTTTTCATACTACTTGGTCATTTAACTTAATTGGCCAGGGCATGGGGGCAGAGGGGGATGGGGGGGCAGCAGTGCTTAGTAAAAGGAACTTAGTATAGCTCTTAATCATAAATACTAATTTAAGTGTTAAATAAAATGTTTGAGATTACTTTGTCAAAAATTTTATTTTTCTAATAACCAGTAGCAATTTTGCTAAACCTATTTAGGAAATGTGACCATATTACTTAGGCACAATCTAGTTAATTTTTTTTTTTTTTGAAAAAGCTATTTTAAGTGATAGTGTAGTATATTGTAGTGTAACATAGTATAATCAAAAGTGCATTGGATTGAGAGTCAAAAGACCTGGACTTTAATACTGGCTCTCCCATTCATTTACTAGCTATGTAAGCCCTTACTCAAGTCATTTAAGTTCTTTAAACCTCAGGTTCCTTGTATAAAAAAATAGATATTTGATTTACTTATATCACAAGGTTGTTGTGAGGATGTAATGAGAACATATGTGAAAGCACTATGTAAACTGCAAAGTTATCTAAATGTAAGACAATAGTTTTTTATGGCTTTGGCAACACAGTATATAGAAAGTTATTACTCTATCACTTTCTTCCCCACAAAGAAAAAAAGGAGTTATACACATAGTAATTATGAATTGAAAAGCAAGTTGTATAAGTCAGAATGTTAGATCTAGAAAGGTCATCTAGACTGAGCATTCTTAAGCTGAAGTTCATGAGCTTTACATTTTTTTCTATAACTGTATTCCATATAATTAATTTCCTTGATAATCTTGTCTTGTTATATGCATTTAAAAATAGCATTCTGAAGTCCATAAGCTTCACCAGACTGCCAAAAGAGGGCTAACCCTGATCTAGACCAACAATTTCATCTTACAGACAGATCATAGCCTACACAGCAAACTAAAATAAAAATTCCAAAAATTGTTAAAATCTTAATATGTGTACTTTCTACAAGGCAATAATCTACCTATCTTATTTATTCAGAGAAACATAACACTCCCACACACACACACACAGACGTATAGAGTGGAAAAAGCACTGGTGGAGAGTACCTGCACTCAAATCCTACCTTTAACCTTACTGTGTGACCTTAAAAAACTCACTTAACCTCCTTAGACTGAAGTCACCTGTAATATAAAGGAGGTGGACTAGATGACCTTTGAGGTATCTTGCAGCCCTAGATCTATGATCCTATTTTCCTCAGGTACTTTGCAATAACTTCATGTAACTAGCTTATGGTTATACTGAATGGCACACAACCGAAATCTGACAAAATCTGAAGCACAGTGCTAACAAGGTTAAATCAGTAAGTTGCTTTGATCTATGGAGAACATGCAAGGAATTCTATGAATGCTTTCCTACTTACTTCCCCACTGTTATTCGTTCTGTATGCTACAAAAATATAATTAAAAAGAAAAAGAGTATTACAAAGATGCCATAGCATAACAAAGCAGCAGTTATAAGAGGCAGAAGCTATAATTCGACTTGTTCAGAACCACCACAAACCAACAATAGAAGCTGAGAAAGTAAGAGCAAGCAAGTAGAGTACATAATCAAATCCAGGGAAAAGATTTCCCTCCCTAGCCCCACCATATGAGATATTATTTGTCTAAAGGAATGTCATAATTGCAGTTTCTGAACAGTGGAAATGTAGAAATAATTCCTAGAAAAAATGTCACTTAGCTTCATCCTTGATTAAAACTTCTTGTCCCTCCCTCTCATCCCAAAATGGCTACAACTGGAGATTAGCATCTATAATTAAGGCTAGTAATAGAGTTCTTTATTGCCACACTCCTGGGTTTCGCTCTTAAAAAGGTAAAATTTAGTAAAACAATGTCCCAGAATCTTCTATATGCTTTATTAAATGTAACTGAAACAAATGACAAAATAAGGAAGTCAAGTCGTGTCTATGACCAAAGTGGAATGGGTTCTTACTTTACAACCATACTGAAGAGCAAGTTTGTTAAGGTTATCATCTTCTGTGAGCTCTCGTTCTAGTAACACCACATCCCCTACTCTCTCTCTTCCAGCATTCTTTTGTCGTTCCTTTCCCCTTGGCCTCAGTTCTACATTTAGTTCTTCTTCAGATAGTTCATCTGAGTCTGAACTGTCATTTTTAAACATGTAAATGTGACTATTTGAAGAACTACAAACAACGGCAGGGGCTTGGAAGGTTTTGGTTAATACTTCTTTCTGTCTCATCTTCAGCACCTGAAAACAAAATTGAAAGAGTTGAATAGTTGTATTTATTGGTCACTATCCACTAGAATTACTTCCTTTTAAGAGTAGGTTAAGAAAATGATTAAGAAATGAAGGCATATTCCATCACTATACTGTGAGGCAGGTACTCCCTTGAATCTCTTAAGATGAAATAAACTAGCTATGTCACATGAGGAGGTGTTTATTATATTGCAGAATAATTGTTCCAGAGTTCCTTTTTAAAGAACTACATTCACATTTAATAACTTTACTGCATTTGACAATATCTTTTACTAGTAAAGATATTTATTAATGACAAACATTAAGAAAACATGGTATTACTGTTTTGGTACAGCTGGAATTGCATAAACTGTATGGCAACTGGATAGAAATTCCCAACTGTTCTTTCCAGTTTCTGTACATTTCATTAAACAATATTTGTTTCAAATTGTTTCCCCCTTTTAGCCAAAACCAACAATATTCTATAATTTTCAAACACTATTCTAGGATTGATTCCTACCTAGAAAATGTTATTAGAAAGTGAGATTTAAGATCTCCAAAACCAAATTTTAAATATTTGCAATGATGAGGTATTAAAATTGTGCCTTCAAAATTAAACAAAGGCAGGCATGGATGCATTCAGACTGGCACCCAAGGTAGAATGCCCAGATAAGACCCCAGATCCAATGAAGTTGGCAAGTAAAGAGAGTGCTTGATGCTGCTGAGATTTTCCTTGAATGGCTATGCTTGATGTCCAAGTAGCCCATAGCGAGTTCACCTTATTTGTTTCTGCTACTGCTACAGTATCAGCTATAGTGTCGAATGTTCTGAATTAAATTTTGGTTTTAAGAAAAAGTAATTTTTTAAAAATCAAGTAACTTTTCAATACAGTATTAGGGAATTAGGTAACCTGGGGGAGGGGAAAGGGATACATATCCCCAATGCCATCATGATGCACAATCCCAGTTTTATTTTAACTTCAACAAGACCTAGCTTTCTTACACACCCAAAGATTTCTGGTCATTTCAATGCAAATCGTCATGCTGTTACTGCTCCGCTGCAGGACTGGCAGAGGGGTGCGGCAGACCAATTGTTACACTGTGACTCACATGTTCTTTGTGACTCATATGTTACAGCACTGATCACCTAATGGATTTCAGTCAACCTCATGCCATCAAATTACCGGAGAGAGAGGCAAAAGGGCACGCTAGCTTTAATCCAGACTGAATACAATAGTTTCCAGCTTCCCTACCTAGCACCAGCTATGCCAAATGGACGTTGGTCTGAGGCGCCCACGGAGGTGAGCGCGAGCCCCAACGACAACTGACTCCAATTACTTAGAGAACACCAAACGGACAGTCAGTCCTTTGCTTTGCACCGTTTTCCCCAAACACCACTCCTGACGGGAAGTCTCAGCCAACTTCCCCTCTCCCAACGACGAAGGGGCAGCATGGCGCTGCCCACCGGGGGGCACCCCGTCCTGGCCAGAGGCCGGGTCCGAGGCAGAGGGGCGGGGCACGGGGGGGGGCATAGGTCCCTCGGGTCTCTCAGTCGGGAGGGTCACCTGCCCACCGACCCCGGCAGGGGAGCTGGGGCCGGGGCGGCCCTTGGACCAGGACTACAACCAAGCTCAGTGCCCAGCCGCCGGACGTGGGCTCCGCGTCCGCACCGCGGCCAGCTCTCCGTCGGGAGTCCGCATCTACCCCGCAAAAGGCCTCCTGAGCCTCGGGAGGACCTTGAACCTCTCTGGGATTCCCTCTGGAGACGCCAGGTTTCGCTTTCTCGCGTCCCCGCTTTATCGGTTATTACGGCTCCAGGGCCGCAGGGCCGCCCGCGCGCCGCATTCACGTCCCGCATTCACGTCCCGCCCGGCTTCGGCCAACGGCGCCCGGGGCCGCCCCCCACGTCCCCACCCCCGGGGCTGACACCCAGGGTCTCCTAGGAGACCCGGCGGGCGGAAGGGGCCGACGTCGGCCGCACGCACCACGTCCTCCTTGGTCCTCCCCAGACGAAGTCCGGGCCCGCAGAGGCCCAGCAGGGGCGGCCCCTCCGCCCCGAGTCGAGGGAGCGGCGCCGGAGGGGACGGAAGGGGACGACTCCCCGGATAACTCACCCTTTCAACGCCCCAGGACCGAGGCAAGTCCCGCGGAGGCCTCGCGCCTCACCGCGCTGGCGCCGCCGCGCCTTCCCATTGGCTCAGCCGGTCAGCAGGCCCCGCGGAGCAAAGGCCAGTGGCCAATCGTGGGGCGGGGGGTGGGAGGGCGCTTGAGTGGGCCGGGGATAGGGTGAGAGGTCGGCGCTGCGGCCGGTGCTCCGGGCGGCTGCTCCCGGCGGAGCCCCCGGAGCGGACGGGGAGGAAGGGAGGCTGGCCCGCCTTCGTTCTCGTTCTTCTCCCCGAGCCGTCCGCAGGGAGAACCTGAGGAGGGGGCGGTGGTTGCGGCTTCGCTGCCCACTCCCTGGCAGTCCCCGCCCAGTCTGGGCCTCTGACCCTTCCTTGGTCGTCCCTGGGCGCCGGCGTGCCCATCTTCTCCGGGCTTCTCCCGGGCTACCACGGCCCTTAGAGGGGGAGCTCCTTACGACGGGCACCGTCTTGTCTTCGCTTTTGTGCCTGTCCCTGCCTGCTCGGTGAAGGCTTCACACATGCTTATTGTCCATTGGTTTCTCCTTTCATCACTGATTCCGTGTCTCCTCCCTTAGAACATTCTATAAATTCTAGAAAAAGCAGCCAGCGCGGACAGGCAGTGCCACGTGCCACCCCGGTGGTATCCCAGTTCTCCCAGGAGAGAACACAACTTCCATCCTTGGAGAAGAAAAATTCAAGATCGTTCCTGGCCATTACTTCCTTAACATTATTGGAAGTCATCGTGGATGTGCCCTTGTTTTGCTGTTTCCGTCTTGAAGCACGTCTTCCCACGCTTCCTTAAATCCCTCATATTTCTTGTTTCTTGTGGCTCCACACACGATTTATTTGTCTGCTCACCAGTATAGTGGTTCTTAAAGTGTGGTCCTGGTAGAGGAAGTTCCCGGGACAAAACCATCTTAAAATAATACTAAGATGTTTTATAATAGGTAAGTATCAGTAGTTGTAATCTACATTAACAACACGTCTTTGGAGCAGTCCCCAATTTTTAAGTGTATAAAGGGATCCTGAGACCACAAAGTCTGAGAACCATTGCTCCAGCACATTGGGATACTTTGTTTCCAGTGTTTTTTACTCTCCTTAAACTCACTTGTATTCTGTCCCTCTTCCAAATAATTATTTGTGGGGGAAGAATTACTACTCCAGGAATTTATTTAGATTGAGGCTGAGGGAGTTGGGGGAAAGTGACTCTTTCTGTAAGGTATTCTTTGACTCACCCTTCTAGGTTAGTAAAATACTTAAGCAAACATGTTTTTATTGGTGTGATGAGTTCTTTTCAACGGGCGGATCTAAATCACTCCATTTTTTAGTTTCATCACCTGGTGGCCAAATTTCTAGTGAAGCCCCTCTCTTAGGGGAGAAATTAGCTTGGAATTTAGCTAGTCTGGTCTCCGGAACACAGATTTTGGGTCCTGCCAAAAGCTTTTTTAGCTTAGTAGGACCTGCCAGAGTTTGTCACCGACCTAGCCTCCCCATGGCAAGGCTTCCTGCCATGAAGCATCTCAATAGGATTGGTAGAAGATGGCTGTTAGAAGTGAGCCCCTTTAACAAGCCCCCAACAGTGAGAAACAAGCTCACCTTAAATAAAGATAACTGTTGTGAAATCAGGAAAGTCTTTATTAATCTTTACATCCATAATGGACAGGTAGCTCCCCAGTAAGGTTACAGGACGACTACAACACGTGAAGGAAAATGGGGCTTCTTATACTGTTTCATGAACTTTGGATCTTCCCTGACACCGTCCCCTGGCCATGTGACTCCATGTTCTCCTCTCTGATAGGCCCTTCGTCACACAGCTCCTTGGACCTGCCTCTTACTTTCTGATCTCCAACCTGTCCATGCTAGGTCGCAACCCTTATCACCTCGGAATGTGAACAACAGAACTTTCTTAACTTACACATGGCTCACGAGGAATGAAGACCTCGGTTTACCCTAGTACCTACTTAGGAATGTCCTAGGTTCTGTGAGAGCTCTAAAATAAATATAAATAAGACAGGCTGTCTGTTTTCAAGGATCTATCTGGTTAGGGAGCTGACTGAATTTTGAATCCCTTCTGTAACATCACTTATAAGTATGATCAGCTATAGTGACTGTGCTACATATTGGATAGAGAACAGTCCTTAAAGCAAAGAAGACCTGAATTCAAGTCTTGTCTCTGAATGAATGTAGTTACTTTCTCTGAGCATTCCAACTTATAGACTTAACTAATAAATCTTGTAAAATATATAGCTATCTTTGCTCTATATGGAGAAATGTACCCTAATATCTGGTAGTACCTCTGGATAGGAAAGGAAGATTCTAGCCTAGACCTTTAAGAGGTCATCTCAGGAATGTTACTGTCTTCTGGCAGGAAATCATTCCAGAAAATAGATCTCTTTTTCCATTGACCCAAAGAAGCCTTAATTTTATATGATTACTTTAGCTGTTCTTAAAATTCTGAAGCTTATATGAATTCACAGAGCTGACTCCTCTCTCTCTCTCTCTCTCTCTCTCACTCTCTCTCTTTCTCTCTCTCTCTCTCTCTCTCTCTCTCTCTCTCTCTCTCTCTCTCTCTCTCTCCTCTCTCTCTCTCTCTCTCTCTCTCCCCCTCTCCCCTCCTCTCTTTCCCCCCCTTCCCTACCCACCCCCAGTGCCTTGGATTCCCCCTTTCCTGGTCCTAAAGATTTATAATTGTAGTAATGGGTTCTGAGCTCACACTCTTAAATTCTGCCTACACCTCTCGCCTCTGCAAGGATGGGTTAGGTTTCCAGAACTCAGCTATTTCTCCCCTGAGGATTCTATAGGTAACACCAAGGGTTTATGGGGGATGTGCAGGGAGGGAGGGAGAGTTTTATATTACTAATGCACACAAACCCTCCTTCAGTGTGTTCCCCTCAATAGCATTCAACCAGTGAGTACTGCTGCAATGTAATTTTGACCAGTTGATCTCTCTTCAGTATCAATTAACATCACTTACCTTCTTCAAAGGAATATTTACTGAGAAAGTGTAGCAAGGACAGAAGTATGAACACATCCACCCAAGCTGGGATATACTGTCTCTATACACCTACACATTTCTTGAATGAGTGTGCTCAAACTTGCTACAAACATCCCCACTTCCCCCTCCCAAGTTCACTTTTGGGGAGTGGCATAAATGATGCAGGACAGTGAGGCTCACAGGCTGTAGTTGGGTCAATCCAATGCTGGACTGGATCAAGATCACTCAACAGATTCTTCTGCTGAGGTTACCAATAGCCTCTGATATAGACTCCAGTTGCCAGACCTCAGGTGGTTTTTGAACCTTTGGAACCATACAAGGTCATAACATAGTTTGTTTCATCTCTGATATAAACAGGTGGCACCATACATTCATGGCCATATGGTGGCCAGATGAGGAGAGAGAGCCTATGGCAGCAAGTAGGAAGCCAAGATTACTTCTGTAGAATCCAACTCTCCACCCACCTGGAGGTTTGCAACATTTCTACTTTCTCCTCACTCAAAAGTCTATTCAGGCTTTTGGAATGCGATTTCATTTCTAGCTGAACAGCCCATTAAAAAGCTTTTTGTTACCATAAAGTAAGCTGACAGGAGCTAACTTTGAAGTAGGGCTCCTCAATAACACATTTCTGAAAGCAGACTCAGCAAGTTTCCATATGGGTTGATAGAAGGAAGAACATTATGTGCATGTTATAAGGACTAGGCCCTCATTGGTCAGGCAGAACCTACAAAACAAACTCTCAGAAGGAGATGTGATACTGTTGGACATATGGAAAGGGGAGATAAGATTGAAGGCTTTCCCTCAAAGACTTATGGGATGAAAAAGTTTTGAAAATCACTAAACTGTGTAACCCAAGGGCCCTGCCTTGGTTCACGTTTTTATGAATGTGAGTCAATGATGATTCAGAGAGGGAGACAATTGGTTTCTGAAGATGCTGACACCCAGGCAAGGGTGATTGCCCCTTCCTTTCATGAGCCCTAAGTCAGTACTCACTTGGAGTGGGAAAGAAATGCCTCAGTAGCATAGAGGAAGAGGTATATGATCTGTGTGTCCAAGGCTGCTTTCTTAGCTTCCTTGGACTGTGACTTCCAGGCCACCATGAAGATAAGTACCATGTAGTTGCTGTTATTGGACTCAAGACTGCCAGGCTTTTATGAGATAAATGGGAATCCCAGGACTTCTAATGCTAATGAGATTAAAGATTTTCCCCACCCATTAATGGGCCTCTCCATTAAGGGGATTTTAATTAGGCGAGATTGGTAGGAAGGCCCACACCTTCTGTTAATGAGGCACTGATTCTCCAGGGTTGTGATGCCCTCTGGCTCTGACTAATGCATAAATACTCTGAGGGGAGGTTTTACTTTGGGGCTTACTCATTGGAAGCGTTTGTTTGGCCAGAGAAAACTCTGGGCAGCTGCTTCATCAAAGCCCCCAGCTTTGAAACCTGAGAAGTTGGTGCTTCTCTCTCTGATAACTATGTATATTGGTCAGACAGTTATCTGTTTGTTGATCTGTAATGTACATATTGCTTAAGGTGAGGCAGCTGGAAGCCCTGTCTGTTGATCTTTATTTCTCTGTATTTTCTCTAAAGTTTAGGGTGCTGACTTTTTCACCTGAACTAAGTGAATGATATATGTGCTTGATTAAAGTAGATTGTTGACCTCTCAAAAGTTGCCTTTCCTTTTAGAAAAGCAGATCGCAGAACTGTGATAGCAGGCCATCCATGTAGGTGTCCTTGCTTTTGCAGGGTTTGGGCTGCAGGAGCTATTAGAAAATATCAGAGTTGGGAATGTCCAGTGGGCAAAATTATTTGAGACTAACACAATGGGAGAAGTTCTGATCCTGGAGCAGAAATAGGGACAGAAAACATGAGGAGAGAATCAGTCATTAGGCATTATTAAGCATGTAAGATGTGGTAGATATTATAAGAATTATATAATGAAAGGCAAAAATAGTCTCTACCCTCAAGGAGCTTACATTTTAATACAGAGAAGATGTTGAGACTTCCATTTTTATGAAATTGAGTGGGCTAGTGAGCTGGAATGGAAAAAATTGAATCCTGTCATCACTTTCTTCATTTTCTCTACTTTATAGTTTGTGATCTGGAAGTGAAATATGTATACCCTTTTCACTTTTCTTTTCTATAAACTATAAGTGCAAGTGATTCAGGAATCCCTACTTACTGCTGAAAACTCAGAGTGGGGTGTCATGAGTGGAATTTAACAAAGGGAAGACTCAGGTAACTCTCCTAGTAAGATCTCATTTATTAATAGCCCCCTCTCCCAACCTACTGAGTAAGTGGATTTTATGGTCTGCCTCCATTTGTGCCAAAAGACTCAGAGTGAGAGATGACAGAGTTTTTTAAACCTAGGTGTGTCTTCCTTCTGATTGGCCTGACAATACATCACTTGGACCTCTCTGACAATCTTGATTTGTAGGCATTTTAATGAGAGATGAGCTAAGAGTTCTCAGCTTCTCCCTATTATTTCATTGTTGAGGGCAGGGCAGCACTAATCTGCAGCTGGGGAAAGTGGGCTGACCTTTAGATATGACCAATTGTGACCTTCCCTGATACTTAAGGGATGCTAGCAGCTTTATGAGACCCAGTCACCTGTGGCTGTCTTGGAAAAAATTTCAGGAAAGTGCTGCCATGACATGCAAGTGAATAGGATTTAAGTGAGGGAAGACTGGGCAAAGTAACCAACCTCAATTTCTCCTCTGCAGCCATCCAGCTCTAGTAGCAAGGTCAGGAAATTGTAGATGACCCCTAAAAATGGGTAAACCAAACCAAAGGCTCAGCCCAGGTAAACAGAGGCATTGGGGGCTTGGAGTAATCACCTTACTTGATCAATCACCTTCAGAAACTGCCTGCCCTTCAGAAGTAGAGGCTGTCAAAACGAGGAAAAGGATGGATCCTATGGAAACAGTGGTTATAAAATAATTCAGCACAATATTAATCTTCCTCAGGGGGCATGTGAAGGTGTTTAGTAGATGACTAAAGGTAGATATATCCATACAGGTGCACTTGCTCTCTTTCCTTCATTTCATGCTATTGTTCTAGACCAGTCTAGTAATAGTTCAGGTTTAAAATTGGAACACAGTAAAACAGGGATGGGTCTTTTATCAGTGAATAAAGAGAGATTTACTTAGAGAAGGAGAAGAATAACAAGGCCAAGGTGTCCACTCTGTCCTGGTCCACGGTCAGTCATCTTAACTTTTGTCTTTGCCCCTGGATTTTGATGGAAGAGTGAGGCTCATGACTTTAAGCAGCTCTGCCTCACTTAAATCCGATTGCTGAGGAAGTCAAGATATCACCCTCATGATGTCATTGGTCCTTTTCTGGAGACTGAAAGGACAACAAGAACAGTGAGGTCTCTATACACCTGGAGAGCAGGTATTGTGAGTTAAACCTTTGTCACACATTTCTTATACATGTGCCTCATTACTGTTATGGTCTGGGTTTACACTTACTCCCTCCATTGGATGCTGTTTGTATTTGTGAGAAGGAGTGAACCAAGTTTTCAGTAGAACATTTTGTATTAACTGTCTTTATCATGTTTTCTGAGCAAAAACCTTCGATAAAAAACTGAGACCACTGGATAACTGTCAGTGGGCTCTACTGCATTTGGTACTCAGGACCTACAATAGGAAAAGCACAGTCTTTGAGAGCTATCTCTAGAATCCTGAGAGTAGTAGTAGCTACCCTCTGGGGATCCAACCTGCTGATTAGAGAAGCTGGAGAATGCTTCTATTTCTCCTCCTCCTCTTCCTTCCTTTTCATCCTGTTCCCTCTCCTTTTCTCCCCTCCCCCTTATATCCTCTTACTCAACCAAGACTAGAGGGGGACATAATTCTTAATTTTAAGGAGAAATTAACCTAAAGTTTATGTTGCTTCTACAAAAGCTATGTGCAGTAAGCTATTTGATCACAGAAGCTATAACTTAGTTCATGTGTGTGTGCGTGTGTGTGTGTGTATGTATGTTATGTTGAGACAGAGAATTCTAGACAAGTAAAGTAAGGGCTTATGAATAACACCTTTATATTTTAAGTAATATTTCATTTCTTTTCCTAGATTAATTATGGACCACACCCCTTCTCCACCATGGGAGTTAAATAAAATCATTTGATACTACCACTGAAAATTTGAGTTTAGTAGTAAAAGCAGAGAAGGGTAGATGCCTGCAGAATGAGTACCCTTTGGTGACCAGTGGGAATTCTGTGACTTTTTAGGAACAGCAGAGAAAAACTGAGGTGTCCACTAGATTGGTGACTTAAAAAGGACACTTTGTGGGTGGGAATTCATATGTTGTACTGTAACTGAATAATTAATACATTAACTCTCTCCTTAAAAGGAAAGCATTACTCGAGGTACACGAGCAGACTCGGACTACTTGTTATAAGTCACACATGAACCATGAAATGGAGCTGAATGAGACTTCCTAGGAAGCTCTTAGCTCCTATCTAAAGCGTGAAAGTTCTCTACAACATCCCTAGAAGTGGGCATCCAGCCTCCACTTGAAGACCACAACGACAAGAAACCCACTACCTTTCAAGGCAGTCCATTGTATTTTTTAGAAAGCTGTAAGTTGGAAAGATTTTCCTTACATTGAGCTAAAATTAGTCTTCCTAAACTTCAACTCATTGGGCTTACTACCGTCTGCCTTCTGGGTCTAGGCAGACCAATACACTCTTTCTTCCAGGTGGAAGGTCTTTAGGTGTTTGAAGACCAATCCAGGTTCAACTTTACATGTACCATACCTTAGGTGAAAACTGACCTGGCCAGCTCCACTATTTACTCTCTATTAAGATCTTGGAAAAGTTATCTCATCTGCTTGGACCTGTTTTACTATATGGAAAGGTGTGGATTAAGTGAATTCTAATGTCCCTTCCAGGTCTAAATCTATGTTTCTAAGAGATTCTTTCAAATGTTTGTTGATAGATATTCTCAATGAATAAAGTACGCTCAAATCTGCAAGAAACAGTTTTACAGTTTTATAAATTCTAATATTAATCTATATCCAAATCATTTCTTGCTTGCACAGGAAAATATCCAAACAGACTTCCCCACACCTTTTGATGTAACTCTCTGCTCCAAGGTCTGAAGTAACATTTATATGAATCTTGCACAAGGAAAAGATCACAATATGTTAAAATAAGTTTTGGGTTAACATTTCAGAATAGTCACCATTCAATTCCTTCTCAGACCACTTTCCCTTAAAAATTTCCTTCCTTTGATGGTATTTTAACTTTGAATTTCAAAAGAGAAAACTCCATCCTGGGTGGGAAAGACAATCATCCCATATATTTACCATTATTCCATTTCAAGGCCTTAGTTTTTGTTCTTCTCTGAAGGGAATAGTCCAAAAAAGGGTTTTGGTCTGAAGAAATAGTATTTCTTAATATTTCTAAAGAAACTGAAAAGGAGGATTTTTTCTTTTAAATTTGCTTCCACAATATTTTCTCCTTTTCTTTTCTCACCTACACATAGATACTATACATATTTGTGTATGTACATATATATACACACATATACACAAACATATAATTATTTGAGCACTGTAGGGTGAAAACTTTGTGAACAAATATATTAGTAAGAACAAGAACCCTCACCTCAAAGAGTATTCCTTCCTTCAAAAAGTTTTTATTGAGAATGCTTAGTTCATGTAAGATACAATACTATGCTAAGCACTAATAATACATTTGTAAGTATTTTAAAGAGGCTTTATGTACTTTGTATCATTCAGTCCTCACAACAATCCTGTGACTAAGCGAAGCAGGTGTTTGTTATCCCCATTTTATGGGTAGTAAGACTGAGACTTAAGCAACTTAGGTACCAGAACGAGTAAGCAGTCTTTCTGACTCCGCCCTTGTGTATGTAAATCACATGTTCTGAGAGGAAGGCTTGGCTTTTCCATCCACCCATTGTATTGAAATGAATCAAAGTAGTAGCAAATGACACATTCACCCACAGGCATAGGGAATGTGAACCTTTGTAAATAGTATAGTCCTAAGGTAATTAATGTTCCATAGATATGGGAATTTATCTTGAAAGGAATTACTTCACATACATTGGAATTCTGAGGATGCACCTAGGCAATTTACTCCGTATTCGCTAGAGATATAGCTGACAAAAATATTTTACAAGTTTGCATTAAAATATCAGATGTCTTATCAGCAACAAAAACACTGAGTCTCAGAGCCAGGGTAATTACATAGTTAAGCAACTTATCCATAAGGACTCAGTATTCAAAAAGACAGTGATTAGAAACAAACTAATACAGTCAAGAGAGGAGGGAGAAAGATAGACTCTAATGATTCTTTTTAAAAACCTACATAACAAACCCTCTGCCAAAAAAATTGAACAGGGTTAATTATTAACCTTTTAAAAATGATGAACCCTGTTGAGAGTCTGGTGAAGCCGATGGACACCTTCTAAGAATGTTTGTTGCCAACCTTCAGAATTGAAGGAAATGCTAAATTTAAGTTACATGTGACTGAACATAAAAATGTAATTTTTTTTTTAGTCCTTGGGGTAGTTACTACTATTAAATAAATCTATCATAATGCAGAAATTATGAAAGGAGAAATCCATGTTTTATTATGCTTAAACACAGGTTCTGGATGTAGCAAATAATCCTGAACTAAGATTAGGAGGCTTTTTGTAGACAAAAATTATATCAGAGATAGAGAAATGGTAACATACAGCAATCGGTTACATCTTGTTAGACCATAAAAATTGAGCCAACAGAATTATAATCTCATACATTCCCTAAGAAAGCAAACCTAATTGAAAAGTTTTTTATAGGTTAACTAAGTCAAGTTACAGATTAAAACTACATTTAGAGATTTCACAATGGGCTGACTGAGAGGATAAGATTTACATGCTTCAGAGTCAGAGCCAGTAGAGTCCCTGCACAAATAGTTAGCTAATCACCTTGGGAAGCTCCAAACTCCTCTTTGGCACCTGATCTGAGGAATATCAAAAGGTCTTCCTTTAGTACTAGTATTCTGTGAGTCAGGTTTTAGCCAGGTGAAGTTAATGTTAACCAAAGACAGGATTCAGTTAGCTAAAATGTTCCAGGAGAAATGGCATAACAAAAATAAACTAAAAAATGAAAAATTATCACAAGTTCACAGACCACCCTGGAATATATTTATGGATCCCTTGGGTACTCCAGATCCTAGGTTCTGAACCCCTGAAATAGATAGCTTCCCAGGTTCAATAGGATCCCAGTTCTTTAGAACATGCATATCCAAGGTTGTCCTGTTCTACATCTGGTAGAATAGATTCCCTAAAGCCTAAAGAGTTAAACAAACAATTGTTTTAATAAATACAAATTTTGAGATTTCCTCCTCCCCCTTAAGTAGTTTCCAAGGCAGTTAAAAGAAATCCAGGAAAATAAAAAAAGATAAACATCGCTAGAAAAAAAACTTAAAAGCAATTAGGTAAGAAGTTTTGTGGTGTCTCAGGAGCTCCCCAATAAAGTGTTAAAAACTGTGTGTATGTACTGCTTGTCCAAAGGGTCTACAACAGGTCCCAGATCAATTCACCTGGGGGCAAAGTTAACCCACACCACCTCAGATCTGCATCCTGGCTTTCCTTGGCTGAAATAGTCCCAGTTGGTATTGTGAGAATGTTGGGAGTTTACTGCACCAGTTCCATCAGTATCCTGTACTGTAACAGTGTACAATCTACTCTGCCACATGGAGATTTGGTGAGCCTGCCTCTTGAGGGGACTTTGCTTCTAATGTTAATTTATTGTGTGATGATGGAAAGCCTTTTAATTAGCTGCTGAGTGGGAACAGCGTGTGCATACAAAAGACACTGCTCACTCTCTCCTTGATAGTTTTTGAGTAAAAAGACCTGAAGGGTATAGAACTTCAAGTGGGGAGAAAGGTAGCATCAGTGGCTGTGGTGGGTGCTGCTTTGACTGCATTATCTTCATGTCTGGGTGGCTATACTGTAGTATCTATGTTTCTTTTGTCTTGTCATGTGTCTGTTCTTTTCTCTCTTTGGTGAATCACTATCAGTAACAGAATGTTCCAGATCATGACCTTGTAAGCTGGTGAAAAGTTAGAAGAGCCATAAGGGGTGAGGCAATAGCAGTCCATAGTCCATCTGCCCAAAGTCACAGCAGTTGAGTCTAATGAGGGGTCAGCCCTGCATGACCCTGCATAACATTTAACTGACAGGACAGTTGAGACACTTTGTTCTACAAGGAAGGGTGCAACTCACTCATGGGCTATGCCACATGGTATGAGCAATGCTTTTTATAGAATGGTCTTGAAATTAAAACAATGAGCATCACACAGTGTGATGTGATTTCTTGACAGGAGTGTCTATTGCATTCAACCAACTGCTACTAGCATGATGACCTAGCTACATCTGAGGGAGGTCAGAGATCTGTGTTAAGGACAGCACAACAAAGTCCTAGAAAAGCTTCAGTTTTCTCTGAGTCTGCCCAGATCCTGAATTTATTCCCCATGCCATGTATCCCAGGGCCAGAGTGTCTGTGACAGACTCTGATCACCAGCTCTGTTGGACTTGTGATCCAACATTGAATTTTAAATTATGTTTGTGGATACACTTTTCTGCCCACTCACAGAAGGGCTGAATCCTTTCTTTCCCAGGATACCTAGATTGAAAGCAGTTCTATGATTGGAATTTTTAGGGACTCAGAGAATGGAAGAATTGTAGCTGCTTTAGAGATGTTCTTATTATCATTCATTGTTTCATTGTTATTATGAACTATTTGCTGATCATATACATCATCAAGACTATGCTAAGAACATCCTAAATTTATGCTAAAAATCAGAATGACTATGTATAATATCCATGTTGTTTTTCTGTTTCTGTGGAGAATCATCTCTTTTAGGTAGACTAAGGTCCTGTGACTGGGTCTTACTGAAATATTAAGGACAGAGGGCAGGTGGGGTTTGCTAGTGTATGGCAGCTCAAAAGTCCAGTGATTTCTCACTGGGTAAATCCACACATCTCTTGACAATGAGCTGGCACTACCCCATAGAAAACAGCAGAACTGAGAAATAGAAAGTCACTGTTGTTCTGAAAACCACAGAAAACCTGTCACTTAATCAGCAATTCTTCCCAGCAAAGAATACACAAATTGCCAGGGCGAGCATTGGACTTCAAGAGCCATGTCCCTGTGCTGGACAGAATCAGGTGAAGGCAATCATGGCCACCTGGTAGTTAAAGTAACAGGGAGACAGATTAAAATTTCAGAGATGCCCCAGGCTGAGGAAGGGATACAAAAAGTATTCCTATTTACTTCCCTCCATGAATTGGACACAAGTTGAAATTAAAGATAAAAATGTGGAGCAGGAGCAAAAGTAACAAAGTGATTTTAAAGACCATGTTTTGTTTTCACTTTTGTATGGCTCCCATAGTGCTGAGTACGATGCTTATTGGTTGTGGCCATAGGTATGGCCCAGCTGGTACTGAATGAAACATTAGCAATGACCATAGTATCAAATGTTATTTCCCACTCTTCTCCTGCAGAAGTCCTCTGATCTGTGCAGGCTAGCTAGTTCCTCACTACCACGCTTCTGCTTGCCTATTTTCATTTAACATTATTTTCCCTCATTTTAGAATGAGTTTGGATTACTCTTCTGGTCATTCAAATTTTTACCATGTCTCAAGACATGGTTCACAAAACCTCTCTCATGAAGCCTTCCCCAGTGAGTGCATGCACACCCTCATCTCTCCCTTCTTTAAACTCTTTTTGCACTTAAAATGAGTACCATAGAATTGAACCCTTAGTTAGAGTATGGTTGATTCAAGTGCCTTGTATCCCCAATCAGACTACAAATTCCTCTAGGGTAGGTAACATTAAATTTCTCTTATATATTCCCTAGGGCAGGGCTTCTTAAACTTTTTCCACTCTGTAAGTAAAGTAGATTTTAGTGTACATAAGATGGACTTTTGTTATTCCTTCTTAGAGTTTAGTTTCCCAGGATCCAGTCATAACAAACTCTATTTCCCAGGCTCATGACTTGTAAACATCTCCACCATGTTTGTGCACTGATATATAATGATAACTAATAAAAACACTTGTTTATATTAAGATAATATACAATTAAAATTATAAATACCCACTGTGACTGCACAGTGAGATATAGGAGTGAGATAATGTAAACTTGGGAGACTGTTGCTGGCAAGATGCCTTCTTTGTCTGTTGCCCTGTAAAGCAGGTGGGCACTGGTCAGTGAGTGGGGAGCCCTTAGGGTTGAGTGCACAAGCACTCACTTATTACGGATTCACTGTGTGTGCCTTGACTGACACCCATCAAGGCTTGGAGGGAATCTGTGTTTGCCTCAATCGCCTCCCACTGAGGCTTGAGGGGATTTAGGGAAGTCAACCAGCTGTGCCTGGCTCTATTGGCCCCATTGAGACATAGGGGTAGTTGCCCCACCTTCTTGTTGGCTTCTGCAAAAAGAAGAAGGAATTCCTGCTCCCCATTATTAGGAACCCATTTGAGAAGCGTAGACTAGAATAAAATAAGATTATTAACCCCTCCAAAGCTTTCTTCCTATCTGACCAGATCAAAAGTGAACCTGTGCTTGCAGCCCTCCTGTGTGTTTACCTGTCTTAGACACTTGAGACTCCCTTTGAGTGCAGCATTCTTTGTGGGTGTTGCATGGCCTGAGGGCATGTACCATGAAAGTGCACACATTTTGTGCTCTGAACCAAGGCTGCAGTGAAGGTGCCTGATGCAACACTGGACAAACGCTGCCAGAAACACCTCAGATTCACTACGCATTTGATTTTTAATTAATTTTTAGTCCCTACATGTTCAGAAACCTTTTACTGTTGTCAAATTTTTCGAGGCCCAGTATGGGATTGTGACCCACAGTTTAAGAAGTGCTGCATTTGGGCACCTAGAAAACAGCTAGGTAGGCAAGTGGAAGTCTGAAAATATGAAACTTTATCTTCTACTATTAGCTGCGTGACCTTAAGTCAATTATTTAACCTTTTTGATCTCCAGATTCCTCACCTGTCACTTGAGGTGATTACAAGGGCTGATCTCTACAGCACCTTCCACCTCTAAAATTCTTACGTGGTCCCCTACCATTCTCATCCCTTCTCTGCCCCTCTTTCTCTCATAACGTTTGGTAAAAGTCATCTCTGACCTCCAGGCTCCAAATTTAAGAGGTAAACCCATGTCCCAGTTACCTCCCTGCCTCAGGCTCCTTGCCAGGGACAGTTGCTGCAGAACAGTATGGTACAGTACAGCATAGCACAGTCTAGTTCAACTGACCCAGTTGACAGGCAGTGAGAGGCCACTGGGAACAGGCAGCCACTGAGTGCATAATAGGCCTGATTGTGGATTAAAAGGACTGGCGTTGTCCAGCAAATGAACTGGGCAGCTGCCGAGGTGAGGAAGGCTGGAAAGGAAGGAGTGAGGAAGGGGAGTCATGAGTGACAACTCCCAAAGTGGCAGTCAGTCGTCACAGGATCTTCTTTGTTCCTGGAAAAGGTTTGGCAGTCAGGGGTCTTAACCAGACAGCCTGGCAGATCGGTGGGTGTTACAGTTACTTTATTATATATATATCCATAGAGATATATATATCTATATCTATGGATATATATCTCTATAGATATATATAGATGTAGATATAGATATATCTATCTATATCTATATATAGATATATCTATATATAGATATAGATAGATATAGATATATCTATATATATCAGACAGATAGGAATGGAAATGATGCAATCAGGTAATTCCATCTTCAACTGAATGGTCATGCAGGGAAAGCAAGTTGTTTGCAAACAAACCAGCATCTCAATTTTATTTCAGTGATTTAAACAAAACAGTATGAGGGATTTGAAGTCTCTGTCACTTCCATAAGCGTTTGATTCCCAGAAAAGCTTGAGTACCTTTATTCAATCACAGAATCTTGGATGTGGAAAAGACTGGCTCTACTGCAAATAGCTCACCCACCTTTTACTAATGAAGAACCTTGTTTGGTGGTTGGAGTTCTGCATGTGGAGTGAGAGGGCACAGATTCCACTCCAGGTTCTCCTGCTTCCCTGTCAGTGGTCAGGTGATTTAAATTGTCAGCACATCAGTTCCTCATCTGTAAAATTAGACGGTTAGGCTAAAGGATCTCTCAAGCCCCTTTCAGCTCGAACTCTTTATCACATACCTTCCTCACAGGATCTAGAGTGAGAGAGAATTGTGAAGGTAAATTAGTCAAATACCTCATTTTACAGATGGGGGATCTGGAGTATGGAAAGGATGTGCTATGGCAACTTTAGAATTAAGTTTCCATTTTCTAAAAAATGGTCTCGAGGTGGGTGCAGGTTATGTGGGCAGCATGTTATAGAGCCTGGATTTGAACATAGATCTTTTATCTTTAGTCCTGCTACAATCTCCACATCACACTACATTATTATCTCTTTCTTTTTGTATTCTCCATGGTCCCTGGGGACAAAGGACCATGAGGAATATAAGGTAATAAGGGGAAAAGAACAAGCATTTATTAATGTTCCGTACTGGTCACTTTACAGATATTATCCCATTTGATCTTTACAACAAATCTGTGGGGTAGGTACTAATACTGAGGTGGTCACAGGTGAAGTGACTTGCTGCCCAGGGTCTCTTAGCTAGTAAAAGTCTGCAGCAGGATTTGAACTCAGGTCTTCATGACTCTAGGCTTAGTATTCTAGCTGCCTATCTCTCATCTTGAGGCCCCACTAAGCTGTTTCTTCTACATTTTTTTTTTAAGCAACTTGACCCCTGGTTCTACCTCCTGCCACAGGTTCGCTCCCTCTGCCTTACTTCCAGAAGTAAGTGCTTACTGCTCTCTTAGTAGAGAGTCTCTGAGCTGAGGTTGTGGAGCATGGAACAATCGGCGGGTACAAAAATTAGATATCTTATTGGTATACTACATAGTTTTAGTTGAGAAGCATTGACCTTATCCAGTCTCCTCATCTGACAGAAGTACTTATGTGAAGTAGACCAGGTGGCCAACTTTAAAGAGAGATTTGAGTGGTACTGGGTAGAATTCCTTTTTCTTAAATACCTCCTTTGTTACTAGTTGCAGTACCTGAAATTTCACCATTAGCAAGTCATTCCTTTGGGTCTTGAAGGTTTTTCTGGTCTTCAGGAATGTGCTGTTAAATTACAAATGACGCTGGGAGGGAGGATTATAGGCTACAGAGGAACTAAAAGACCTGAGTTTGAATCTTGCCTTCGTTGCTTAGAGTATTGTATTTAGGGTCCTGGCATATAAGTTTGAATTCCAACTCTGCAACCTAGCCTCTGTGATGGTAGGCAAATTATAACTTTCCTTTCCTTTCCTTTCTTCTTATCCAAATTGAGCAAATTGGGCTAGACTCTTAAAGTCCCTTCAGATTATGTGACAGGCACTATTGCTAAATGCTTTACAAATACCATGTTACTTGATCATCACAACAACCCTGGGAAGTAGGTGTCCTTATTATCCCCATTTTTACATTTGAGGAAATTGAGGCATGCAGAGGTTGTTCAGGGTCACAGTCTTAAATCTGAGGTCAGATTTTAATTCTGGTCTTCCTGATTCCAGGACTAGTACTTACTATAATTCACTATTATAAGATTTAACTTTATCATGAGAGGCAACATGGAAAAGGGCATAGCCTTGAAGCTGAAGAGACCTAGATTCAAGTTCTGCTTCTGACATATCCTAGTTGTGTGACCTTGGGCAAATCATTTAAACTCTCAGTGCTGTAGGTAATTCTCTAAAACCAAAACTGCAGAGAAGGCTCCAAGCTGCATCACTGGAGAGAATTTCCTTACCCAGGAGTTCCTTATGCTAGTGAAATCATTGGTCCAATCCCTATCTCAAAATAATAACTCAGATGAATCTCTCTTTTTGTGTGACCTTATGACTACCTTTCTGCTTCTCAAAAGAAATAGCCTAAGAAGGGAGAAAGTTCAGTGATTTATGAAGGCCAGGAATCCAGTTGGATAAGCCTGATGGAATGTGCACGGAGATGCTAACTCCGTGATCGGTTTCCAAATTGAGCTCTCACCAAGCTGTGTATGAAGCATCTGCTGAGCAGCTTCGTGTGGGCTGTAAAGGAAGCATCTTACTCTTGCCCTCACAGGGACTCAGGTCTGTCTGCAGCCAACTCTGTCAGAAACTAGTTTCAGACTTGAAAAAATATGATACATCTTAATAGGAAACAACTGTCCATGGTCAAGGGCTGTGGCAGGTTTCAGGCCAACATACAGAGGAGAGATCAGGTTTTCAAGTCACTTGGATTTGGCTGGCCTTGATTCAGGATGGGCCCCAGACTCGGGGCCGGCCCAAGTCATTGTCTACCCTCAAGCACAATGGTTTTTTGCTACCCCTCCTTTGACTCATTTTGTGTTCCAAAGTTCAGGCTAGTAGTAAGGGAAGTATGAGGAAGGGGGGAACACTTTCTCTTTTGTCCTTGATTCCCTGAGTCTGGAGAATTGAGCTAACACTAGTAGGTCATAACTTTGAACTTTAGCTCTATACCCTCAATAAGGCAGACACCTGGAAACTTCTACCTTTCCAAGTAATTGTTTGTCAGAGACAAGGATGTTAGCATCTCTTCTCAATGAAATAGATCTCTGTTGTTGGGAAGATGGTCTTTAAAAAGGCATTTTATTAGTATTTTTTTACTTTATTATCCCCAAAAGAAGATCCTCTTGTAACAAAAAAGAAGTAAATTCAAATAAATAAAAACATTGATAATTTCTGAAAATGTATCCCCAATTTCCCATCTGTCTTTACCAACAAATGCGAAGCCCCCTTCAATATCAGTCCTTTGAGATAAGTTCTAAAGTCTTTTAATGTTGTTTCCATTTAACTTATCATGGTTCTTGTGTAATTTGTTCTCGGTTCTCCCTGCTTTGTTTTTCATCAGTTCAAATGTCTTCCCAAGCTTCTTTGAATTCTTCATATTTTTAAAAAAATGTGTCATAGTGTTCTATATCATATTCATATGACACAGTATGTTCACTCCTTATTTGATAGGCACCCATTTCTCTTTTATTTTTTGCTGCTACAAAAAGTGCTGGCACAGATTTTCTTTTTCAGCCACTTCCTAAGAAAGGGACAAGGGAGACCCAAATTCAGGTTCCATTCTTTTCAGTGCTAATGAATTCTCACTCTCCTTAACTCTTTTCTGCCTGAAGGTAGTGTTCTTCCACTGTTTTCTCTCTGTGCCTAGACTTTTGTATCTTCATTCATGGTGTAAGTGGATTTTCTTGAACTCTTCAGAGCAGGGTTGTCTAGTATAGCCACACTGGGATGACTGTAACATGCATGGCCTGTGTCTAGCTAACCAAACTGGTTAGTTCTAAAAAGGGAGAGGCTAGGGTATCTGTTGTTCCCAGGAAAGACCTTGTTTGACCTGAATTCAAATCCAGCTCTAGGCACTTAATAGCTGTGTGAAGCTGAGCAAGTAACATAAACACTGTCTGCTTCACTTTCCTCACCTATAAAATGGGATAATTATAGCATCTACCTCCCATGGTTGTTATGAGGGTCAAATGAGATAGTATTTGTAATGTCCTTAGCATAGTGCCTGATACATAGTATGGGCCATATCAATTCTTGCTGCTATTTTTGTTACATTAATCTATAATGCAGTATGAATCTAGCCAAGGTTAGGATTTCATCTCCATATAGGCCAATTGGCTTTACTCTGCCTTAATTGGTACCTTTAAACCTTCCCAGCTATAATTTTTTATGTACTTATTATCTTTCTGCAACCCACATTGCCAAATACACCTGGAGCATTTTGCATGAGACTCTCCTAATGAGGGTGAGAATACTGCTGCCTTCTCTAGGGAGGGGAAATCAGGGACATGTTGAAGAATGGACTTTCCCCACATGTCCACCTTTTCTCTACGTCTTTCTTGGAAAGGATGAAAGAAAGAAGGAAGGAAGATCCAGGCAAATTGTTGAGAACTTTACAGATATTATCTCATGAATCTCACAATAACCTCAGGGAAGAGGTGCTATTTTTATCCATATTTTACAGATTAGGAAACAAAGACAGAGGTCAAGTGTCTTCCTGTGTGTGACCAAGTCATACAACTAATATGGGTCTGAGGATGGATTTGAACTCAGGTCTTCCTCACTCCAGACCCAGCTCTTTATTCACTATGTCAATCTCTCTTAAAGAAATTTTCCCCTCTCTGAAGCTTTCCCACCAACACCTCCCTTCAAGCAAGAACACAGTGTCACGGTACCATTCTCTCCACCAGTTAGGAGAGTCTAATGCAAAATACTTACGACTTGGTTGGAAACCTGCATTATTCTCCTTAAACAGAGGTTGTCGTTGTTTGTCTGTTCTCAAAGAGAGTCAGGGATGTGATGCCATGACATGCAAGTGAACTGGATTTAAGTGAGGGAGGGCTGTGCAAAGTCACCAGACTCACTTTTAAATTCCATAAACAGAAAAGTCCTTAAAAGAAGAACTGTGTGTTGTACTACTTTGTATCTTTCATAGCACCTATTACACAATGTTATCAAGCATAGTTGGGCTCAATAATTATTTTTGTGTATTAACCACATACATGAAATCGATCTTAAGGGTAAAAGAGTATGAATGGATGAACACAAATCTAGCCCTGCTGTAGACTGGAAGATCCACTTAGGGGCATATTTTAGTGACAGTGAGTCAGAAACATTTTCTTTGATTAAAAGAGAAACACTTTCACTTAGAATACCCATCATCCTTGATAAAAGTAACAGTGATAACATTGCCCATTGTGTATCTGTATCATTTGCTCCTTCCCTCTTCAAATACATTAGTCATTTGTGATAAGTCCTGGAGATCCCCAAATATCTTTAATTCCTTTGGCTTTTATGAACCTTGTCATGATCCATTTCTTCAATTCTACTCTGCTCCTCTTATTATAATTCTTTTTACTTTCTTTGTATGGCTTTTTAGTCTTGTTAAAAGCTTGCCACTCAGCTCATAAATCATTTGATGACATTCTGATCCTGTATTTAGGAAACCTAATGACTCACCAACAATTTCCCAAATCTGCATCCATCTTCATTGTCCAACTATTCAAGCAAAGTGGGCTAACATGAAAGCATGCTAAGACACCTTACACTTACACATGAAGTTTGTTCAGTGGTCCCTGAGTTAACTTTTAGGCTACAGCTGTTTTCTCTGGCACATGAAATAATACCCTTAGCCAGTCTGAGTGGAAATAAATATTGCAATCCCTAAATCATTTAGATTACAATGACTTTAGACTTGATCTGTGAGTTGGGATTAATAAAAGAGGAAGGCACAATAAAAAGGGTGACTTGTTTCCTGGTCTCAGTTGGCCAGATGGGTTATTAACAAGGCGAACTATAGAAGGTGAGCCGTTGATAGAAAACAGAACAAAAATCAACTCATAAAATTTGAATACGTCAAGTATTTTTCTCAGAGAGATTAGATGGCAGGTTAGTGAATTATTCTTTGGCTAGAGCTACAAGATGCTAAATATCCGGAAAATTGACTGACTTTTTCCATTTCTTACTTAGATTTGGAGTGTCAAGTAGATACAGATTTCATTTACTTTGTAATATAAAAACCTAATCAATATCATATGGTCAACTGTTAGAGGGCTCTGAAAATTAGGACTTCTCATTTGAACTCAGGGATAAAAAAGAATAACTCAGATCCAAACTTTTTTTCCTTCTGACTCTTATCCTTGTTCTAAACCCAGACATTTGATATTCTTTAATGAGAAATATGGAAATCTTTTCCCCTTTTCTTTAGTAGTCTCAAACATAATAACTCATATTTAGCTTTAATTTGTTCTTTTTTTGGCAACTCTGTGCTAGGATCAGAAAAATCAGAGAATCTCAGAGTTGGAAGGAACCACAGGAATCTCTTCTATAAGATCCTTTGACAAGTCTTTGCTTGAAGACTTCCAGTCAGGTAACTCATTTCCTTCTGAGATTGTCTATTCTATTTTGGGGGACAATTCTAACTGTTTGAAAACTTCTTCATATTGAGCTAAAATCCTCCTTTCTGCACCTTTCACCTATTGTTCCTAATCTTAATGTCTGGGATCATGTAAAACAAACTTGAACTTTCTTCCATATAACAGTTCCTTGCGTGGCATTATTTTGAGTTCTTTCCTTATTCTCTGGATACATTCCGTCTTGTCAACATCTTTCCTCAGATGTACTGCCTGGAATGGCATCTTGGAATACAAAACCCCAGATATGTTCTGACTAGAGCAGAGTAAAGTTAGACTATCAAACAATCAATTAATTATGTTTATTATGTTTACTAAGTGCCAGTAAATTGTGTTTACTGTATCAAGGATACAAAAAAAAATAAATCACAGAATTAGAATCACAGAATTTGAGAGTTGGAAGGAATCTTAGCAGTGATCTAGATTAACGCTTAGACAAAAGGAATTCTGACCATAACTTTCCAGAGAAATAGTCATTTATCTTTGCTTGAAGATACCTACCACCTCTCAGGGCAGCTGATAGTTCTGTTGAATAGCTCTAATTGTTAGAGAGTTTTTCTTCTTCATTGGAATTGTTGCCCTCTGTGTCTCCAAAATTCTATTTCTTAAGCATCTTCTTTCCCTTCTGGGCTGACTTCTCTGGTGCTATTTTAGTTCCTGGGATTCCATCAAGCTTTCTTCTGAATCCCTTGAAATTTGCTTTCTGAAATTCTAAAATACATGTCAGACTGTGTTTTCATCTCAAGAGGGATGGTCACTTCCTTTTAGGAATCTTATCATTTCCACCACAGCAACCAACTCCTTCATTAGAATCAGACCTAGAATGGAATGTCCCCATCATGATTCCTCACTTTTGAAAGATGGAACTATGACTAAATCAACTCAAGAAGTCATCAACGGTTATGATTCTGAAACAAAGATACACAGAGAGAGACAGAAATGGAGAGAGACAGAGAGAACTTGGCATATCTGGATACTTAAAGTTCCCCATAGTTTATTATATCATTTCTCTGTGCTGTGCTTGTAATCTGTTTCCAAATTCCTTGTCAATTTCTTTTCTGTCCATGCTCCAATGTCCTTCAACCCCACCACTCCTTGCTCTGATTTCTAGATTTCCTCATGAGTATATCTTCTTAACATAAAATACTCTTCCTCTGACCTTGCCCCTACTCTTCAACCTCCCCCTCCCCACAACCACCATGCCAAATCTGTTTCTTTTGAATGAAATATGGTTATTCAGAATTATAGTCCAATCATATCTCATATTGGCTTTATCCTGCCAATCCTCAGTGATACCCAAGAAGTCAAATTTTTTTCCTTGTGTAAAGTCCTCCTCCAGTGCCTTTTGTTTGTTATTTAAAGTTTGGACATGTGTATATTCATTCAAAGCAATGACTTTTATTTGCTACTGGCTCCTTTCTTGGATTTTTGTCTCCTATATATTTCTAGGCAAACCAACTGCCACCCAGGTATGTAGGTGGCATCCTGGATAGAGTATTGTCCTAGAGTCAGGAAGATTTGAGTTCAGATCCTGCCTCAGACACTATGTATGTGATTCCAGACAAGTTACTTAATCTCTGTCTGCCTCATTTTCTCTCTTTGTAAAATGGGAATACTACTACTACCATTCCTCTTTGGTTCCTGATTTGACATTTACTGTATTACCTCTCATGATACAGCTGTATTGTGACTGTATTATATCATTCTTTGGAGAACAATAGCCTTATTCTCCTCCACAGAGCATCCAGCTTCTTCCTCACCTCAGATCCTTTCTTCTCCCAATAACTCCCTTTCTTCTGTTGATCATCTCCAGTTTAACCTGTATATATCTTGTTGGTACATAACTGTTTGCATGTTGTTTCCTCCATGAGAGTATAAGCTCCTTGGGAAGGGATTCTCTTTTGCCTTTTTTTGTATCCCCAGCACTTAGCACAGTGCCAAGGCACATAGTAGGTGTCTAATAAACATTTATTGATTGACAATAAAACCTCAATTCTTTTTCCTCTAAATGTGGAGAGGGATTTTTGAGTCCCTTTACCTTGTCCTCTAAGAGGGAAATCAGCCTACAGTAGGATCTTTTAACCTAGAGTCCATTCACAGATATCAGAGGGTCTTTGAACTTGTGTAAGGATAACAATCACGACTTTATTTTCACTAAGCTCTAACTGAAATTTAGAATCTCCTGTAGTTATGAATGTAGGTATTCTTATAGGGGTCCATAGGTTTCACCAACTATCCAAAGGGTCCATGATACAAAAAACATTATGAACCTCTGGCATATACTTATAGCAGTCACTGGGTTATGGCAGAAATGGAAATTTTTCACTTGATGCCAGTCATCACACAGTTTCTGATGCTCTCCATGGTGGTTCTTATTTTCAGCCTTGTTTCTTTGAAGTACTTGCTATTGTTTATACTTCAGTCCTAAATCCCTGGTAAAAACTTACAGCCAGTTATAACCTCTTAATAACTTAAAAACCCTACATAGCTTTCTTAGTTTCAACATTCCATTCACCTTCCCTTCAATATTGTTATGAACCCCTGTTTATTTCATGAGTTTGCCCCTTCCACAGATCCACTCTATCCATCTGCTTTTATCTTCTAACTGTTCCATTTAGCTTTTAAAGATTTAACGCCTACTTTTTTTCCCTTCTTCTTCATTCTTCTTTAAGTTCTCCTTGCTAATCTTTTTTGAGCCTCCTTAATCCTTTTGTTGAGGCCAATCCAAACAATGGATAGTGCTGGATTGGACTCAGGAAGATCTGAGTTCAAATCCTGCCTCAGACATTCACTGATCAAACCACTCCTCTCTCAGCCTCAGTATTCTCATCTATAAAATGGTTACATCTGTCTTATAGGGTTGTTACAAGCATCAGATGGGATAAGACACATAAAGCACTTCACAAAGCTCAAAGTGATCTATAAATGCTGACAATTATGGTGATTATTATTTTATATCTGGCATATACAAGATGTTCAAGAAGGACTAGTACCCACTGTGAGAGCTTGCTGAGCTCTTTTCAGGGTTGCTCAAACAGCTTTGGTGTCTGTATCCCCAATGCAATATTCACAGCACCAAGGGCAACTATGAAATCTGCCAGCTTAGTAAAAAACAGATCCTCCATATAGAAGGCAGGAGAAAAACATTTATTCAGACACCAGAAAGTCAAATCCATCCTAGTAACCAAGAAGTCAATTCACATTAACACCACAGGGGACAAAGCCATTCCCAAGCCTTCCCTACCACCCTGGTGAGGGCTGGAAGGCGGGGTGAGATCCCCACAAGGATTGGAGTACCAGGGGCAGGTCACCTGGAGAAGAAATCAGGGACTCTAGCATTGTTGAGGTCAAGGTAAAGATTTATTACACTTTTCAGCGGGCAAGAGTTCTTAGGGAACCTCCAACCTTAGAGAGGTACAGGTAAAGTTGATATAGGATATTCTCTAGTGAAACTTGTGCCAAATATGCTAACTAGGTGATTCAGGGCAGAATTAGGGAGTGGTTAAAGAGTAGTCAGTTCTTAAAGGAACATGAAATTTTGTTAACTACTCTGCAGGTATTTTACTCAGAGTTCATTGGGAAATAGCCCAAGAGGGGGCTACTTGGAGATGTGGTTTTAGACCTGAAATGTCACTAGATCAACTAACAGTCAGGGCTGGTTCAGAAATAACAGGTTGCTCTCATCAATGTCTTGTTAGACAAAACAGATGTAAGGGAGTATATGTATGTCTAAGTCAAGGATACATAGGATTAGTCAGTAAGTAGTAAATGTCATTATGACTCAGTGCACAGCCCATTCAGCTGATTCAGACTAATAAGTTCTATAGGTGCAGATGGCTGCAGGAAGGGAGATAACAGTTGCTGCTGGGGCAGGCTGTGTCCTTGAGCTGGGGAGAAACTGCCTGGGATAGTGTTTTGAGGCTAGGGAGAAATGTGATTTTTATTTTTATTTTTTTGTAACAGAAATTGATTTAACTTTTTACTTTCATTTTCACAAAATTTTGGGTTCCAAATTTTCTCCCCTTTTATCCCCTCCCCCCACCCCAATATACCGAGCAATCTACTTTTCCCTATCACCAATCTGCCCTCTCTTCTATCCTCCCTCCCTTCTCTTGTCCCCATCTTCTCTTTTGTCCTGTAGGGCCAGATGACTTTCTATTCCTCATTAACTGTATTTCTTATTTCCTAGTAGCAAGAACAATACTAAACAGTTGTTCCTCAAACTTTGAGTTCCAAATTCTCCCCATCCCTCTCTCCCCACCCATTCCCTTTGGGAAGACAGGCAATTCAATATAGGCCCTATCTGTGTAGTTTTGCAAATGACTTCCATAATAGTCGTGTTGTGTAAGACTAACTGTATTTCCCTCCATCCTATCCTGCCCCCCATTGTTTCTATTCTGTCTTTTGATCCTGTCCCTCCCCAAGAGTGTTGACTTCAAATTGCTCCCTCCTCCCATTGCCCTCCCTTCCATCATCCCCACCCCCCTTGCTTATCTCCTTCTCCCCCTCTTTCCTGTATTGTAAGATAGGTTTTCATTCCAAAATGAGTGTGCATTTTATTCCTTCCTTTAGTCGAATGTGATGAGGGTAAACTTCTTGGTTTTTTTTTCTCAGCTCTCCTCTTTTTCCCTCCACTAAAAAGTCTCCTGCTTGCCTCTTGAATGAGACATAATTTACCCCATTCAATTTCACCCTCTTTGCTCCCACTACATTTCTCTCTCATCATTTATCTCAATTTCTTTTAAGATATGGTCCCATCCTATTCAATTCACTCTGTGCTCTCTGTTTCTGTATGTGCGTGTGTGTGCGTGTGTGTGTGTATGTGTGTCTGTATTCCCACCAACTACCCAGATACTGAAAAGTTTTAAGAGTTACAAATATTGTCTTTCCAATTAGGAATGTAAACAGTTCACCTTTGGTAAGTCCCTTGTATGACTTCTCTTTGCTGTTTACTTTTTCATGCTTCTTCTCATTCTTGTGTTTGAAGTCAAATTTTCCTTTCAGCTCTGGTCTTTTCATCAAGAATGTTTGAAAGTCCTCTGTTTCATTGAAAGACCATATTTTCCCCTGAAGTAGTATACACAGTTTTGCTGGGTAGGTGATTCTTGGTTTGAGTCCTAGTTCCTTTGACTTCTGGAATATCCTATTCCACCCCCTTCAGTCCCTTAACGTAGAAGCTGCTAGATCTTGAGTTATCCTGATTGTATTTCCACAATACTGGAATTGTTTCATTCTAGCTGCTTGCAATATTTTCTCCTTGACCTTGGAATTCTGGAATTTGGCCACAATGTTCCTAGGAGTTTCTCCTTTTGGATCTCTTTCAGGCGGTGATCGATAGATTCCTTCAATACTTATTTTGCCCTGTGGTTCTAGAATCTCAGGAAAATTTTCCTTGATAATTTCATGGAAGATGATGTCTAGGCTGTTTTTTTGATCATGACTTTCAGATAGTCCCATAGTTTTTAAATTGTCTCCCCTGGATCTATTTTCCAGGTCAGTTGTTTTTCCAATGAGATATTTCACATTCTCTTCCATTTTTTCATTCTTTTGGTTTTGTTTTGTGATTTCTTGGTTTCTCAGAAAGTCATTAGACTCCATCTGTTCCATTCTAATTTTGAGAGAACTATTATCTTCAGTGAGCTTTTGAACCTCTTTTTCCATTTGGCTCATTCTGCTTTTGAAAGCATTCTTCTCCTCATTGGCTTTTTGAACCTCTTTTGCCAATTGAGTGAGCCTATTTTTCAAGGTGTTATTTTCTTCAGCATTTTTTTGGGTCTCCTATTTAGCAAGGTATTGACCTGTTTTTCATGCTTTTCTTGCATCTCTCTCATTTCTCTTCCCAGTTTTTCCTCCACCTGTCTAACTTGATTTTCAAAATCCTTTTTGAACTCTTCCATGGCCTGAGCCCACCGGACATCCACCTCAGATGTCTGGGGCACAGAGGCCCCGACCTCCATGTCTTTCCCTGATGGTAAGAATAGTTCCTCATCATCAGAATTGAAAGGCGGGAACATCTGTACCCCATCAAAGTAGGTGTCTATAGTCTTATTTTTCTTCCCTTTTCTGGGTATTTTCCCAGCCAGTTACTTGACTTCTGAGATTCCTGTCCACCCCTGCCTAGATCTGCCCAGCTAGTGCTGGGGGTTTGAGATTCAAATGGGCTTTCTGTGGCAGGCGTGGCTGCTATTCAATGTGAGCTTAAGTTCTGGTGCTGGGGTGGGGGCAGGGCCGCCTCCCAGGCTCAGTTCCCTCAGGGGGTTTATGCAGAGACCTTCAGTAATGGCCCTGAACTTCTGCCTGCTGGTCCGGGAGTCCCAGGAGCCACTGCCGCTGCTGCTGCCTCTGCTGCTGCCTCTGCCACTGCCTCTGCCGCTGCCTCCCGAGGGGGCCCGAGTCATGGAGACACCCTGTTCCCCTCTCAGCCAGCCCAGAAGTCTCTCTCACTGACTTGTAGTGTCTGTGGGTGGAGGGACCTTCCCGGCCACTGGAGGTTCCGTCCCTGAAACCTGCTCGGATCTGCTCCTCTCAGCTGCGCGGCCAGGGCAGCACAGGGGTGGGCTCCGCTTTCCGGGACGCAACAACCCCTGGGGACCGCTCTCCAGGGCTCTCTGGAATGGAAATCTTTTCCACTGTGTTTCTGCGCGCCTTGCAGTGATCCAGAATTTGTGGGGAGTTCTTCTTGCAGGAAATATATGGGCTGTGGGTTCAGAGCTAGCATACGTGAATCTTTCTACTCTGCCATCTTGGCTCCACCCCCGAGAAATGTGATTTTTAAAGAGAAGTGTGATTTTAAAATCGAGGCCCAAGCACCCTATCAAACACCTCTCCCTTGCACTGGTGCCTTCCCACAAGTAAAAACTCACAAGACTAGCTGGACCTGCCTGTGTCTCCTGCTATTACCCACTTCCTCCCAGTTCTTTTTATTTATTTATTTATTTTTAATGTTTTACAATCATTTCCTTAAAGTTAAGATTTTATTCCCCCCCTCACCCTTCCCCCCCCAACCCGCTCCCTCCCCATGACAGCATACAATTCTGTATAGGTTCTACATATACTTTCCTATTGAGCACATTTTCACTATAGTCATGTTATGTAGTCAAACTAAAATAAATGGAAGAAATCATATAACAAATAAAAACGTAATACACTGAAACCCACCCACACACAAACATGATCTGCTACATTCTGCGAATGACTTCCATATTTCTTTCTCTGAGTGTGGAAGACATTTTGCCTTAGAAGACTAACATTGGGATTTTTTTTTTTCTCAGTAAGTTCTTGTGTTATTACAAAGTTCCAAGTCTACCAGAAAAAACTCTCACACACTGTGGTCGTTGCTGTGCACAAAGTTCTCCTGGTTCTGCTCCTTTTGCTCAGCATAAGGTCATATAAGTCCTTCCAGGCCTCCCTGAAGTCTTCTTGTTCATCATTTCTTATGGCACAATAGTACTCCATTGCATTCATATACCATAATTTATTCAGTCATTCCCCAATTGATGGGCATCCCCTTGACTTCCAGTTTGTGGCAACTACAAAGAGTGCTGCTATAAATATTTTTGTACACGTGGGACCCTTTCCCGTTTTTATAATCTCTTGGGGATACAGTCCTAGTAGCGATATTGCTGGGTCAAAGGGTATGCACATTTTTTTGTAGCTATTTGGGCATAGTTCCAAACCGTTCTCCAGAAGGGTTGGATGATCTCACAGCTCCACCAACAATGAATTAGTGTTCCAACTCTCCCACATCCTCTCCAGCATTTATCATTTTCTTGTTCTGTCATGTTTGCCAATCTTATAGGTGTGTTGTGGTACCTCAGAGTTGTTTTGATTTGCATCTCTCTAATCAATAGTGATTTAGAGCACTTTTTCATATGATTATAGATATCTTTGATTTCTTCCCCTGAAAATTGCCTGTTCATATCCTTTGACCATTTATCAATTGGGGAATGACTTGTATGGTTATATATTTGAGTCAGTTCTCTATGTAGTCTAGAAATGAGGCATTTATCCCCGAGCTTAGCCATAAAAATTTTTTCCCGATTTACTACATCCCTCCGAATTTTGGTTGCATTGGGTTTGGTTGTGCAAAAACTTTTCAGTTTAAAGTAAGCAAAATTATCCATCTTGCATTTCATAATGCTTTCTATCGTTTCTTTAGAAAAAAATTCTTCCCTTCTCCATAAATCTGATAAATACACTATTCCTTGCTTCTCCAGTTTATTCATGGTATCAATCTTTATACCTAAATCATGTACCCATTTGGACTTTATTCCTGTGTATGGTGTCAGGCACTCCCAGTTCTTCTTTACCTTTCCTGTTCCACCCAGTCAGCAAGCTCTTCCACCCACGAGACTTAGGTTTCCAGGTGATTTAAGCAGGTCACATGGGCCTATTAATAAGTGGGAAAGATCTTTCCATTTAAATTACCTTTACAGTGTCCACCGGGCACCCAAGTCTCACCTGTAGACCTTTATGTAAAGCAATTTTTATATAATTTGTATTTTCCTTCAGGGAGGGAGGGAAAAAGGGCGGCACTCCCTCACACACAGATCAAGGATAATTTAGGGCTTAGGATGGAGTACCAACCAGGATGGGCCAACTTAGGATGGGCCAACCACACGGTATGGAATTCAGAGGGATGGAAGATTAGACATGCAGGGCAGAATAAATGGGTGGATGGAGTGGATCAGAGTGGGGATCTCAAGTTAAGCTCTAATAGTTCTGCTTTTACTTGCATGGTTTTTTAAAATAAAGTGTTGTGTTGTTGTTGTTGTTTTTTTGTGGGGGGGAGGAGTAGTAGGAGGCTGCTGCAAGAGCAAAGATCAAGTGAGAACACTGTTCTGTATAGTAAACGTAATGTAGGTGTTTTTCTTGGAATGTGGATTTCTTTCAGAATCCTTTACAGAAAGTGGAATTTACATAATGCAAATTTACATAAAACAAGAGCTTTCTGTATTCCATATATGAAATGTATAATATGTATATGTGATTTAAAAGAAGTAAGTGGAGGAAACAGGAAAAAAAACCTTATGTAGAAAGTGTTGTACGGAAGAGTTTTGAAGGAAACAAAAAATCCTGGAATGTATTATAGACATGGGGGGAGGGGAACACAATGCCGAAGTACAGAGATAGGAAATGGAGTGTTGTGAGACATCGGAAGGACAGCTAGTGAAGGGTAGTAAAGCATAATAAAGCCAGTGAGGTAGGTTGGAGTCAGGTAAGTAAAGGGCTTCAAAAGTCAAAGAAAGGAGTTTATGTTTAATCCTAGAAATGAAGGAGTGTCCCTGGAGTTTATTGAGTAGGTACATGACATGATCAAAATTATAGGAAAATCATTTTGGCGGCTGTGTAGAGGGTGCATAGGAGTGAAGGGTCTCTTAAGGCACGGAGACCATCGCAATACTCCGTTTGAGATGTGATGAAGGACATATGCAAGAGTTGTGGTAATAGAAATGACAAGATTTGGGCATTGAATAGATATGCGAGGTGAAGGAAAGCAGGTAGTCAAAGAGAACATCAACACTGCAACACTGGGGGGGCAGAAGAATGGTGATGCCCACAATAGAGCAACAGACATTTGGATGGGGTGGGGGGGGGCAAGTGGGCTTGGGGTTTCCTATTATCTATGTGCTTCTAGTTGACTTTTTGCTCAATTCTGAGTTGGAAGAGATCATACAGCCATATCAAAGTTTTGACTTCCAGTCCACTAGAACCCCCAGATCCTTTTCAGATGAACCACTATTTATCCATGCCTCCCCCTTCTTTTGAAGTTAAATTTTGGAACCCAAGTATAAGTCTTTACATTCTTTCCTATTAAATTTCATCTTATTTAGATTTGACCCAGTGTTCTAAGCCTAGTGATGTCAAACTGAAATGAACATGGGAGCCACTGAACTGTACATAAAGATCCCTGTGAGCTGCATATTGACTTAGTTTTAAAGTGTAATATTATCTATGCTTTATTGTACTTTTATTTATTTTGTAAATATTTCCCAATTATATTTTAATCTGGTTTAGGGTAGGCACTTGGGAATGTTGTGGACTGCCCTGTATTTAGCCCCTCTGCTCTAGGCTAAAAAGATCTTTTTGAATCCTGACTTTTTCATTCAACATTAATAGGTTTCATTCAACATTAATAAGGGCTTCCTTATTTGGAAATAATTTTTATTTTGATTGAATCATAGTGTTCAAGAGTGAAAAGTGACCTAAAACGTAGCTTAGCCCTATCCTCTTTTTATAGTATATCACCTTGTCAGAGAAAAAAAAACAACTTATTATTCTTAAAGATGTATGACAAGAGTAATTTTTTAAGTGTCTGGACACAAAGACACAACCAAAGAAATGTATTAGTTTTGGCTACCTAGAGACTTATATGTGAAGCTGGGGCATTGTCTAGCAATTTTTCAGCTTATAACAAAATTGTAGTCTGGATCTCCATCCCTCAACTCACATCTCCTAATCCTTAATTTATGCTTTTTAAGTGCATTAGTGTAACTATTGACCCTCAAAGCTTGCTGGTTCATGAAAAATACTTTTTCAGAGTGTATTTCTATAGCTTTTGGCAAATTGGTTTTCTTTAACTTGTCCTGATACTTAACTCTTGATATTTTCAGAGATGTCCTACAGAAAAACATTCTAGATCTGAACACCAGCTTTCTTCCCAGATTCTTTCCTGGAAGGCTTTGGAAATATGCCTATAATGACATTTTAAAATGAAAGGGAAAAAATGTTATCTCCAAAATATTTGGCTTGGATTCATAATTTAATTATTGTATTCTGTACAGAGTATATACTTAACAGATGCTGTTGATTGATTAATAATAATGCCTTAGGATCAAGATCTACCTGACAAGTACAGATTAAACCTTTCTCTAAGGGGTTCAAAGGAGGTGGTTACTTGAAACATGACTTCACTCACTCTCCCCACTTGCCAGGGACTGCTGTCATTTTTCCAAAGGTTCAGAAGCTAGAATCACTATTTTAAATGGCTTACTTGAGGTCATTTCCTGTCTCTGAAGGTTTTTGAATGGAATCTCCAACATATGTCCTTATAGTAACACATGATTGCAAAAATGTTATGGTTAGCTTTTAAATAAAAAAGTAACTTTATGAATTCCATTGATACTGTGATTAAAAATAATATGCTCTTTGAAAGACCTAAAATGACATTAAAACATAGTGACACAGGAGGGTGTTCTGATGACAAAATCATGGAATTTCACAATTGGACAGAACTTTTGAGATCATCTAGTGTTCTCACTACCTTTCATTTTACCAGTGAGAAAATGGAGGCACACAGAGAAAAACTAAACCACAATGAAAGAAACATTGTATTAAAATTCTTAACTATATATATATACATACATACATATTTGTACATATACATGTGTATGTATATATACACATATATACACATGACAGATACACTTATACCCGTATGTATTTGTGTGTATGTATATATCTAGACATTCATATTTACATATATATATATATATACATACATATATGTGTGCATGTGTATCTATCTAATTATTGATTTACCCAAGGGGTCAAGATTGGGAAGGGAGGGAGATGCTATAGTCTGGGAATGAACTGAGAAGTGTAAGAATAAAAGATCATGGTGAGAACTAAGAACAGGATTAGACATTGAAAGGTATAGGAAAGATGAAATGATAAACGATTATGATTGGATAATGGAATCTCAGCCTCCTTTATCATAGAAGGGAACATTTGTGGGTGATGGTAAGTAAGATCAAGGGCATGGCCATCTCCTGTGCACAGGTGACGTGGAATGGAAGAATAAATCACAGGAATTGAATTGGTTTAGGAACTAGGAAATTGGATATTTGAGGGAACATTAATACATATGTTGAAGCCCTCTAGAAGGATAACAGGAGTTAGGTGAGCTAGGCACTAGCCTCATTGAAGAAGGAGAAGGATTGTTTTGGGAGTCTATAGATAATGAGGTAGGTGGTAGGTTATGGACTCGGTTTTCCAGAGGGCAAGGCAGAAGGAGAGGGGAGACCTGGAGTAGGACATCAGAACTAAGAAGACATCAACCACTGTTACCTAAAATGCCTATCTTCGAAGTCACATGTATTGTAGGAACATTCAGTGTATTCATCAAAGATATCTGATGAAAATGTAAGAAAAGGACTGTCAAGTTCTTGCAGACAATTTCTACCACAGGCCACATCTTCACTATTACACAAATGATTGAGAGATTCAGAACATATAAGACTCTTCTGTGTCTATTGCTGATTACAAAAAAGAAATACCAAAAATCGTTTCACTTTTTAGAACAAAACTGCAACTTTAAATCTTTGCATGAAGTGTCTACCTTGTATATGATAAGATCATACAGAAGTCCACTATAGCTATGGGCACAGAGATAACCTTGTCCAACAATCCAGTGAGTTGCAACCTCAAGTGAACTATAAAGCAGGAACACGCATGCTCCTGCAAGGTATTTGCCAATGTCAGGTAGGATATCCTTCTCAAGCCTGAATAGAAAGTGAATTCCTCATCCCTTCTGAGATTTACCAGATGCTCTTATTTGCAGATGAGGTTGTGCTGATTACATGAAGAACTAGATCCAATAAGGAGGGTGGAGTGACCAGGACTTTGCCCCAGGATGTTGAACTTTAGAGAATGCTAATTGCACTTATACTTATCTGGTAGAAAGTACTGAATTGATCACCTAGTTAGCAAGAGAAAGTCTTTAATGCAAGGATTCTGAGAAGAAGGCAGAGTAGGTCAGAAAAATTCCAAGCTTTCTAGATCCCCCCCCAGCCTCCCCAAACAAGATAAAATAGTGCCTCAGGGTGAATGAACACAGAGTGGTAAAATAATAAGAGCTGGGGCACAATAGTGGTCCTGTTGAAACAATTGCAGAAGATCTGAAGTAAAATCTCAGTACTGAGGTTTGCTCCCTGTGAAGAGTAAACACCTCCAGGGCAGGTCCCTGAAACTGCAAATGGGAGCCCTGGAGCTCGCTGCGTGGAGAGGCAGTCTCACCACAGACACAGGAACTTTTACCTCCTAGACAGTGGCAGGAATTGGTCTGAGACTGGAAGATTGAGGGAACCTCTGCTGATAAGGAATGCCAGACCCAGCTGCACTGCCAAGAGCAGCCCTGGGTGAGAAAGAACATGCCCAGGGAGCACAAAGGCAGTGGAGCAGGGATGCAGCTGACTGAGGGCACTTACAGGAGGGTGCAATTCTCGGTTTTAGTTCCATATCAGAGGGGAGAACTGAAAGAGGATAGAGACTAGAGTCACCATCCCCCATACTCCAGGACTAGAGGTGATTACAAAATAATAAACTGCTACAAATTTTTAGAAAATGACCAGGCAAAAGAGAAAGAATCCAGTCATAAAAAGTTACTATGGGAATAGAGAAGACCAGGGTTCATCTTCGGAGGAGGATACTGAAGCAAAAAAAGCCTCTCCTAACCTAAAGAGTAATGGCAAATGTTCACCTGCCCAAAAATAATTCATGGAAGAACTTAAAAAAGACTTTAAAAATCAAATGAGATAGACTGAGGAAAATTTTTTTTAAAAAATATAAGAAAAACAAGAAGGTTACGAAAAGAAAGTCAACCAACTAGAAAAGGTGCCGAATCTTAAGAAAATAACTCCTTAAAATTTAGAATTGGGCAAGAGAAAGCCTATAAATTATAAGAGACTAAGAAATAAATATATATATATATATATAAAGTGAAAAAAATAGAAGAGAATATGAAACATCTCCTAAAAAACTGATCTGAAGAACATATCAGAAAGAAAAAAATGTAAGAATAATAAGACTACTTGAAAGCTATGATAAAAAAGAATCTTGATACAATAACATAAGAAATAATTAAAGAAAATTGTCTTGAAGTGCTAAAACAAGAGGGGACATTAGTAACAGAAAGAAAATGCATGGATTACCACCTGACAGATTCTACAAGGAAAGCCTATAGGAATATATAGTCAAATTTCGAAACCCCCAGCTCAAGGATAAATACAGAATCAAATACAAAATCCCATGTTTGGATTCAAAAGCCTTCACAACCCACCTCAACTTTGCCCATGTTCTTATACCTTACTCTCCACCAGGTATTCTTTGTTCTAGTGACATTGGTTTTTCACAAAAAAAGGCATTCCATCTTTCAGCTCTGGACATTTTCTCTGGTTGTCTGCCATGTATGGGATGCTCTCTCTAGAGGCTCATCTATACCTCCTAGTTCCCTGACTTCCTTTAAGTTCTAACCCAAATTCCACCTTTACAGGAAGCCTTTCCCAACCCCTCTTAGTTCTAGTGCCCTCCCTCTTTTAATTATCTCCCATTTAGGCTGCATATAGCTTGTGTCTACATATTTGTTCACTTGTCTCCATCATTACATGTGCGCTCCTTGAAGGCAGGGGCTATCTTTTGCCTCTTTCTGTATCCCCTGTGCCAAGCACAGGGCTTGGCACATAGTAGGAACTTACTAAATGTTGACTGACTGATTAACTGACTTCTTAGCTCAGAGATCACAATTGTTAAAGCTCCCTCAAGGATGATACAGGGCCTCCTCAATGAAACCTGGGCTTCCACAGAAAATACATTTTTAACCATCTATACTAGAAATACCAAATGACTGAAGAATGCTTATTGCCTAGAGTGTGACAGCCCACTGAAATAGTCCATCATATATACTTTGGGTAGGCATTATAGAAATAAATTAGGTCAGATAAGATCAAATTTGCAAAATTGTATCATACTTAGACTCATTCCAAAACTATTCTTTGTTTCAAAAGTTTGCTTTTTTAATGATGATATTCTCTCAGCATTGTTATCTGAGTGCAAATCCTAGAATACCACAATTCAACTTATTCAAAAGAATAAACCTTGCAGATGACCTAGAAGGCAATGGAAAGGTGTAGGATGGGTGTAAGTAAGTCACAGCATGTTACCATCAATGACTTGCACATGGGAAGAGGTGTAAAAGAAGTAAGGACTTTTGTGATTAGAAAAGAATATGTATTAATCATATAGCAAGATGAACAGTTGGAGTGGACACTGGTAACATGAGATATTAAAAAGAAAGAGGAAGGCTTCCAAGATGCTAGATAGAAGCCCTATGAAGGATTTATAGAAAGACCAAGATAATAGATGCACAAGACGACAAGATGTGGATAGGTTATGATCTGTAATCAGTCAATGGGGTAGCCCTATCAATGAGGTCATAGACCCATTAAAGTCTTTAAATATTAGAATCCCATTATGTTATGACTTTAGATCATGGATCACATCATGTTTCTGGAAATATGACAAGTGTAAAATGCAAACATCTAAGAAAACATTGTTAGCGCTGCTTATGTTTACAGAATCTTAAATAAGCTTCATTGGCTATTTAGACAGGAACATATGCTACTCATTGGAATGACAGCTTCTTAAACATTAGCCTAGCGGAATCATTAAAAAAGAATCAGGCAGATCTGCCATGATAAAAGTGCTTTCAGCTCAGTGGGAATGCTAAAAATCATTATTTTTTTACTTGGAATTTTAACTTTTGAAATTGAAATAAAATTATTGCTTGATTGGCTTATGGGTGTCCCCATCAGAGCAGTATTTCCTATTGACTAAGGAGCCCTTTGGTAAGAAGGAGCCCTATATATGATGCCTTTAATATGATCTGTTCCTGTTTAAAAAGAAAAACAAAACTGTTAAATTCTTAGTACAGGACTTTGTATATAATTGGTGTTTAATAAATGTTTGTTGAATTAAAAAAATCTTCAGTGGCTTCCTATTATCTTTAGGATAAAATTTCTCAGCCTAATATTTAAAGCTGTCTATAATTTGGCTTCCAGCTACCTTTACAATCTTATTTTCATATTTCTCCCTTTTCTATAGTCTCTTTTCCAAGCGAATTAGCCTATAATTTTTTTGGTCTTTGCTCAGCCTGTCCCCTATAACTGAAAGGCATTTCCCCCTCATCTTCGAATATCTTAGAACTCCAAGCTTCCTCCAAAGCCCAGTTCAAGTGCTACCACTTACTGGAGATCTTTCTTGGCCCTTCCCCCTACTTAGTTATTAGTGTCCTTTACCTCCTTGTGGTGCTTTGTGGTATTTTCTTGTTTGTATACATGTAGTATCTCCTAGCAGAATGTAATTTCTTTGAGAGGAGGGGTCATTTCTTTTTTGTCTCTGTAACCCAGGTATCTAGCATAGCCTCTGGCAAATGGTAGATGCTCAATAGCATGTTAATTGAATTTAACAGTGGTCTTGTTCCCATGGCCCACTTCCAGAACTGTTCAGCCACCCTAATAAAAGCATTCATACCCTACCCCAAACTTTCCCTAATACAATAAATGTGATGAAGATACTGCTTATCCCATGTTGCACTGAAAAAAGAATGCTTCCAACATTGTAATGACCCGGGATGGCCCAGAGTTACTGCACTAATCTTCCCATAATGAATGGTGAGGCAGACACACTTAGCAGTGGTTTACTACAGAGACATTAATGAGATCTCTGTGAGCCAAAAGGCTCATACGGTTTTGCTTTAAAATAAGTGTTAAAATAGTACAATTTTTCTCAGTTCCTGACATAAGGAATCCATATAGAAAAAATAAAAAAGGGGCCCCTTTCACAAATGTGTGCCTAGAGTCCCTGTAAGTGTTTGAAGCAACCCAGACCCTCCTCATTGTCAGCAAGCCCACCAGCAAATGCAGTCTGAAACCAGGGATGTTTAGAAAATGTTTTATTGGTGTTCTCTTTTTTATTTTATTTTTTTATTTTTGTTAAATAGCTGTTTATTGAAAAAAGTGGGCTGAGAAGAGGTCATTAGGTTTACCAGAGAGCAACTATACCACACAAATTAGGAGTGATGGGAGAGGTCAGCACGAAGCTCTGGGATCTCAGCCTCTTCCTGTGCTGTGAGGGATGGCCTGGAGTGTTAGGGCATACCCAGGCGCAAGGCCTTGATGTAAGTTAGTAGGCATGGTTAGAGACAAAGAGAGACCTTCTGCCTGCAGCTCCTGACTTTCCGCTTGCCTAGAGCAGCTTGGTTGTTAGTCGTGGCTGGCTTAATACATTCCTCTTGAACAACCTGGACATTTCCCTTCTTTCCACCCCAGGTCTTGAGGGCAGATGCCTGCAGGGCTCAGCCATAAGAGAAGATCAGGACCCATGGCTTGTGCAAGGGGCAGGTATTGATGGCATTGAGGTTGATGGAGGCATCCTCTTCACTCTGACCCCCAGAGAGGAAGGCGATGCCAGTGACTGCAGTGACTGCAGGAGGCATAGTCCGCTGAAGAGCAGTTGTAGTTGCCATTGCAATCTCCTTCTGCGAATATTTCTGGGTACAGACATGGCCAGGGGTGAACATGGTTGGCTTCAGTAAGGTCCCTTCCAGATAGACATGGTGGTCACTCAACTTTGTAGACAGCAGCCAGGACCTTCTCAGTGACATACTGACAACACTTCAGATCTTGTTCTCTATCAGGGAAACTTCATCACAGAATCTGTGACTCCAAGATGGGGACAATGCCATTCTGCTGGCAAATGCTAGCATATCGGACCAGCACATTGGCATTCTCCATGATGGCAAGTAGGGGAGATGTATTACCCCAATCTTCAGTACACAATGCCACTTGATGAAGACAGCTCCATCCTTCTTATACTGGGTACAGTGCTCACTCAGTCCAGATCTGGGGTGGTAGTCTTGCCACTAGTCCCTGCCAGAGGCACTACACCTTTGTCCACCTTGATGCCCACAATGCCACCCTTATCCTTTATGACTTTGGGGAAGCGACGACCATCATTGGCTTTCTGGTAGAGTGTCTCATGGAAAAGGATAACACCTCCAATACAGGAGTTCACTCAATCATCTGCTGTCAGAAGCAACTGCCTATAGAGGTGCTGGTTTTCCTCTGTATTCTCAGTTCCAATAGACTGCAGCTGCTTTGCAATGCTACTGGTGGACTCATCTGCTGCCAATATTCCCTTGCCCAGAGCAACAATTCAGTGAGCTGTGTCAGACAATTCTTTCTTTTGCTCTAGTGTCAATGCTGGGTATTGGCAATGCATGTTTTCCTTGGCTGTGCTGGTAGTTTCTGGCAGAAAGTAGACCTCTTATGGTCGAGAACCGAACTTCAGTGCTTTCTGAATTCGAATGTCACCTATTGAACTCAGGAGGATGATGTTCTCTTTTTTTAAAAAAATTACTATTAACTTCCAAACGACCACCCTACCCCAAACTCTGAATAGAACCCTCTTATAACAAAGAAGTGCAGGTAAGTCAAATGAATGAATGCATTTGCCATGAGTGGCAATGGATGCTTCATTCCATACTTGTGATTATAATCCACCTATCACTGACAGGTAGGAGGCATACTTCACCTTCAGTCCCAGGGATTTTGCTAACTATAAATGGCCAGTATAGTGAGTGCAAAGCCAGAAGCCTAGTGTTCCTTTCAAGCTGATTGGTTTCTTTCTTGAGGAGTGGGAATTACAAGAATATATCTAAAATCCTATTGCTAAGACGTCTACAAAATCATTGATATCAGAAGTGGCCAGTAAATTAAACTGGGATTAGAAATCTATTCAGATTTCTCCACTTAGGTTCATATCTGCAAACTACCAACTGCAATCTGCAAGAACAAATGGTAGATCTAGAGGCAGAGGACATGGGTTTCTACTTCTGAAACCCAAAGTCAGGTCACTTCATCTCCCTGGGCTTTAGAACCTTAATACCCTCACTGTCAACTGAGGGGATTAGACTAACTGGCCTGTAAAGTCCCTACCGCTCTAAATTTATGATCCCATGAGCTTCTGAATCTGGCTTTACCATGCAACAAAGGAGCCAAATATCTGAGAGGAAGCCAAGTGCCTCAATAACTGCACAGGTTGCTTATTCCCCTCCTGTCTTCACTGGCATCTATAAATAAACTTCAGAGAAGCCTTGATCTGCCAGCTACCAAACAGAGCATTCTAATGACAAATATCAACAAGATGTGGGGAAGAGCATGGAAACACCCAACAAGTCATTAAGATATGCCAGATGAGAGCAGCTCTGCAGGTGAGAATATGCCCCCAAAGGATCATACCAGCCACATCAAACATGACATCCTCTGAGTCAGTGAAAGATGCTTTGTTTGAAGGCTCCCTTATTTATTTGAAAATAGTTTCTCCCAGCACCCTTTTATCAACATTTTTTAAAAATCAACTTGTATGTTGGCTGGTTCTCTCCCTGGTTCTTGTCACACCTCTGCATGAGGCTCACATCCAGCTGAAGATTCCAGCTGAAGATTCCAGCTGGAACAGAGAAGTGGATGGGAATGTGGAGACTGCTCGAACAAAGGTTTCATCTCAGATGCTCCACTGGGAGGTCCTTCAGGCATACTTTGATCTTGGGCAGGTACTTTGACATTGGGCAATTCTAGGAACAGAGCTTGGTGTCTGTTTATAATGTTTTGCCTTATGGACATGCCTATCAGTGGTACTTCTGTTCATCTGTCCAAACCTTAAAAGATTTTCCTCTTGATGGGGCACAGGCTGTGATAGGTCTTGCACCTCACAAACATTGCCTTCTCACAGATGTACTGCAGACTTAGAAACTACATATGTAAACTAAGTAGAGGTGTTGAAATGATACCTAAGCTACTTTCTAGCTATATCATTTGATGAGTCTGTTTCCTTTTTTCCACCCCACCCCCTGCCTCCTTCCAGCCATGAACCCAAGCTCATAACTACTACAGACCTTTGGGACACTAGCTCCTTTGAGAATGTGCTACATGCCTGTGAGACCTACAAGACTATGGACAATGGATAAAGCACCAAGTTGATAAAAGGGAGAGATGATAGTGCTGCATCAATTCTGCCTAGAAGGATGGTCCTCTGTATACGTAAAACAGCAGCTGACACAGTATAATTTCAAGAATATCAAGGAGAATCCTCTCACTTCCCCATAATCTATTCAGTTATACATAAAATTTCTTTCCTTATGTAGTTAGAGAGTTCATAATAAGGCATAAATGGCTAGGACCACAGAAGGGGATTTGGTGACTGACGATAGTTGGGAGAGACTCTAAAAAAGGGAAGTGGAAGCAAAGAAATGTTCTACCATTTTCCTTATCCCCTTTGCCTCCTAGGCTTCGTAGTCCACCTTATTGAGAGTTGAAGTATTGTTGAATGAATAAGCAACACCAAAGCCATAGATAGCTCCTCAACTTTTAGGTGAACCAGGGCCTATTTTTAACTCAACAGTCATGGCCTTTTTGCCCACTATGAAAACTTTGTTTCAGTTGTGCTAATATGAATGTGACTTTTTATGAAAAGTTGTGCTACTCCAAGGAAAAACTCAGGTTCTCCCACTGCAAACTACCTAGGGTGGGCAGTATAACAACTCAGAATCTCTCTCTACATCCCCTTTCTCCTGCCATCACATCCTATCTATTGTACTCCTTATTCTGCCAAAGACAGATTCACCCCAGCTGCAAGGTTGGAATAGTTTGACAAATTATTGTTATTAACATTTAGGAAGACTTGAGAGATAGTAGCAAAGTGGGTGAATGTACCTCAGAGTCAGGATAGCCTGCATTGCATTCCCAACTCTGATATATATACCATCTGACCCTGAGTGTGATAGAAACAATACCTATTTTATACACGCTGAGTTGATCTTTGGAATGATGTTCCAAATGGAGCTAAACGGCTTCTTTAACAGCTGAGGGACAGAAGTCCCAGTCTAGACAGAGTTGGAGTTTGGAGTTTTACTGAAGTTCCTGTAGTCCTGAGGGATATATTTTCTTGACTTAGGTTGGATGGTTTCCACAGTGACTGTGGAGATGGGAGGGAGCAACATTTTATCTAAATCAGAAATCCTTTAATTTCATAAACTACATTATTTTAATCTCTTATTAAATTTGCTCTTGTTGCATTTTATGGTTCATAAGTGTCTCTTTGCATTCTAATTCTCAGCCTGAATTATTAGGTTGTCCTAGCTTAGGTCTGGCCCATAATAATGAACAAGTCATCAGCTTCCTAGTCAGTTCTCTCAATTTAAGACTATAAATTGTAGAATAATTTCTGATCTATATTGGAAGAAGTAGTTTTCTCACGGGAAGTTTTCTATACTAATGAACAATCAAAGTCTAGCTCTCCCTTCAGTCTTGAAAGAAGGCTTATCTTTCACAAGGGCATCTAGATGGTGCAGTGAATAGAGGTCGGGTCATGGAGACAAGATCTGAGTTCAAATTTGACCTCAGATACTTACTAGCTGTGTGATCCTGGGCACACTTAATAAAATACTTAATAAAATGACCAGGAAAAGGAAATGGCAAACCACTTCAGTTCCATCGCCAAGAAAACCCCAGGTGGGGCCACAGAGATGGACATGACCAAAGAGCAACAAAAATCCTTCGCAAAGGTCTGGGAATTTTTATGAAGGTAATTCCTTAAAATCCAAAGGAATAAATCTCACAGTAGAATTTTACTTTTGCGGACAGTAGGTCTATTTTTCCTGGTATTCCTCAAACAATATTATCTGCTGTAAGAAAAGTAGAGAAAAATTCAAAACCTGTCTTTGGGAAGCTGGTATTTTTATTAATCTCTTCCTAATAATAATAGTAAAAATAATTAAAGGTAGTATTTATCTAGTACTCTAAGGTTTTCAAAGCTCTTTACATGTTATCTTATTTGCTATTCTGCTGATTTTAAAGCAAAATTAATATTTGGTTAAAGGAATGACATGCTGTGGCAAAATTCCATTTTTACTTAATTTTAATACTTTACTTACTTTTAATACTTACTTTACTTAATTTTAATTTTCCTTAATTTTAAGGAAAACTAGTGACTACACAGAAGGAAACTTCCATTGCCAATACATAGTTTCACATTTGTCTGATGTCCCCAGTAACAGTATAACTTAGAATAAAAAACTTAAAGATTCTCAATAGTAGGAGGGACTTATAGGACCATCCGTTGCACGTTGGGTTTCAAGTCAGAGATTCCTGGTTCAACTCCCAGCACTGTTACTTGCTAGCTGTGTAACCCAGGGCAAGAGAGTCTCTCCAGACCTGTTTCCTCATCCAGAAAAAGTTCTGGACTAGATGATCACTAAGAACCCAGCTCTAAGTCCATGCCCCTGAGAAACAGTACCTATAGAGAAATCCCCCTCTACAGCATCTCAGATAAGGGGTCATTCAGACTTTGCTTGAAGACTTCCAGTGATGGGGTGCTCACTACTTCCTGAATCCATCTACTTCACTTCTGGGCAGCGCTAATTGTCAGGAAATATTTCTTTATACTCAGCCCAAATCTCCCTGCTTTGAAATTTAGGAACATGGGATTTTAGAGATCATTTTGGCCAATTCTTTACTTAGTAGATGAGGAAATGGGGTCCTAGATGGGTTAAGCACCTTGTCCAAGGTTACATCAGTAGCAGAACCGGTATTCAAATCCAGATTCTCTGGCTCCTAACCAAGATTGGGCTGGTAAATGTTTAATAACTGACTCTCTGGAAGAAAAAAAGTACACTCAGCATACTTTTAAGTTTAATGTGCATTATTAATATTTTCTCCATTGCTTTCTTAAGTCTACAAGTCAATAAAACAAAATCAAACCCTGATTTATACCCTTTGCTAATGTCTAAGGTGGAAATGCTCACACTGAAAACTCAACAATCAACTGAGTTGGTTTTACTAACTGGGTTTAGTAGATCCCTGATCCTATCTCATAATACACCTTCAATAAACATCTACCTTTTACACTGCTTGGCAGAAGGCAGAGCAGACTGTGCATGCACTGAATACTCAACCTGTTTCCCATCACATGTATAATGAAGGTGTTGACTTTGATGTCCTCTAAGGTCCCTTCTACTTCTAAATATATGATTCTATGCCTCTTTCTGTCTTCTCTATCTTAAAAATATTCACTGATCTTCATAGGGCATGATCTGGAGGTCCCTTATCATCTTTCTGGAATCTCTGCAACATGTCAACATCCTTCCTGTAACGTGAATTCAGTAATCCAGAGGTGTTCTCATTAGGAGCAAAAACAGGAGAACAATCACCTCACTCATTTTGGACATTATGTCTCTTTTAATTCAGTGCAATGCAACAACAGATACTTATTAAGCAAATATGTGCAAAAAGAATGTTCTGGAGAGCTTATTGTTTTGTGGATCATATAGGTTCTGTCCTTAAGGAATGATGGAGAATGCATATTCAACTTAAAAGTATATTGTTCATACATTCTGTGCTCCCCCCATCCCCACCCTGCTACCAAAAGAAGGCCAGTTGTTAAACATTTATCAACATATCACTGTGTGTAAAGCACTGTACTAGGTGACTGGGATACAAAGACAAAGTAAAACATCTCTGTCCCCCTGTAGTTTACATTCTCCTAGGGTGATGTAATTTATACACAAATAAGTAGGAGGAGGATGGTGGGGTGCTGAGGGAGGGAAGACAAAGGAAAGCTACCTATTTGATGTGTCATATGAGTAGAACTTTGAAACAAGGATTCTGAGAGGCAAGGATGAAGAGGAATGCATTCCAGGTATGGGAAATGGCCTATGTGAAGCAGCAAATATAGTATTAGAGTTCTAAGGATGGCTAGCAGTCTCTTTTGCCAAACTGTAGTTTGTGGAAGATACTAGTATGAATTAAATCTTGAAAGGTAATTGAGAATTAGATTATGGAATTCCTTAAATACCAGGTAAAGAGTTGGTATTTCATTTTATAAGCAAAGGGGAATTGCAGAAAGTTTATGAGTGAATCACATGATCAGACTTATAATGAGATCATAGGATCACAGATTTAGAGCTGAAAGGACCTTCCAAAGCCATCTAGCCCAATCCCCAATTTTAGAGAAAAGTTAAAGGACTTTCCTGAGGTTATTTAGGTATTAAGTGAAAAAGGCAGGATTTGAACTCAGGTTTTCTGATTCTAAATTATATGCTCTTTCAGTTGTACCATAGCAGATACATTCAGGATAGATCGAAAATGGGGAAGCCAGTTAGGAAACTATTGTTATAATTCAGATGAGGGTGATGAAAATTTGAACAAGAGTGGTGATTATATGAGTGGAGAGAAAGTGGCACACTCGAGAGATGCTATAAAGGCAGAATGGATAACGTGGCAAATGGCTTGGCTTGGAATATGGGGTGAGGGAAAGGGAAAAGTCAAGGATGATTCCAAGATCATGAACCTGAGTAACTAAGAGAACAGTGTTAGTATCTTCAATAGAAATAGTGAAGTTTAGAGCAAAGACACATTTAGGCTGGGGAGGAATAATGAATTATATTTTAGAGATTTTGAGTTTGCATTATTTATGGGACATGTAGGAAGAGATATCAGGAGGACGTTGATGATACATGACTGGAGTTTAAGAAGGTGATTAAGACTTGATACATAATTTAGTAGCCATCTGTATGGAGATGATAATTTGACTATGGTGCAGGTAGGGAAAGAAGAGAAGAGGACCCAGGACAGAACCCGTGGGAAACATCTCTGCTAAGGGGTAGAATGAGAAACAGGAAAGAGCATTGTCTTGGGAGTCAAGGAAGAAGAGAGTATATTGAAGGAGGTCTTGGTGTCCAAAGCTATAAAGAGGTCATGGAGAATGAAGACTAAAAGAAGTCCATCAAATTTAGTGCTTGAGAGAATAGCAGTCAACTTTGGAGAGCTCAATTTCAGTCCAGTGGTGGGTTCTGAAGTTGGACTACAAGCCATATTGATAGGAAAGTGGTGAGAAAGAGACAAAAGATGCAGATGATACTTACTAGGAGTTTGGAAATAGAAAGAGATTTGGGTGATAATTTTGAGAGGGTGACAGAGTTAACTAAAGGTTTCTTTTTTTAAAGGATGGGATAGACCTGAATGTGATTGTAGGCAGCAGGAAAAGAACAAGTAGAAAGCAACAGACTGATGAGAGAAAGGGTGAGAGAGAGAGTGATTGATGGGTCAAATTTCTGGAGGAGACAAGAGGAATGGGATTGAGGGCACAGCTAGATGGGATAACCTTGGCCAAAAGAAAGGTTCTCTTTTCCTCAGAGACAGTAGTAAAGGATGAGAAGTTACAGAGGGTTTTTGAAGGTAGGAGAAGGGGACTCTTCATAGCAGATGGTCTCTATTTTCTCAGTAAAATATAAATTGATGATCTATCACAGATATGGAAGAAGGAGGCTTTGGGGGCTTAGGAAGGAAAGAGAAGTTTGGATAGCTTTAGCTTTTGGGGGGTGCCATTTCATACTGCTGATTCATATTGAGTTTACATTCCACTAAAACCCCCAGAGCCTTTTTCACATGAATTGTGGTCCAGTCATATCTCCCACATTCTGAATCTGTACAGTTGAAACTTTGAACCCAAGGGTAAAACTTGATATTTATCCCTATTAAGTTTCATCTTATTAGATTTGGCCAACTATTCCAGCCTGCTGAGATATTTTTGGATCCAGATTCTGTTACTTAATGTCATTCCTTCTAGATTTGTGTCATCTGAAAATTTGATAAGTTTGCTTTTTAATGCTTTTATACAATTAATGGATAAAAATGTTAAATAGCATGTACACAAGTATAGGTCCCTGGAGCATTCCCCAGGGCTAAGAGAACGGAAAGATTTGGAGCCAGAAGCATTATCGGATCATGGAGTTAGAACTTGAAGGGATCTTAGTGATCATTGAAGTTCAAATCCCTTATTTGCAGCCCAACAAGGTTAAGGACTCGCCCAGGGTCATACAGTTATAGAACTAAAATTCAAACTCAGGTTCTCTTTCTCACATCTCTTTCTTTTCCTACTGCACTAAATGAAATGTTGATATCACTCTATTAATTTTTATATACTAAAATCCAAAATATTCATAGCAGTACTTTCTGTGGTATCAAAAACCTGGACGTAACAGAGCTGTGTCTAAGAAACAATAAGAAGTAAGTAATTTAGATAATTAAGAAGACTTGTATCTATGCAGAGGGAAAAAGTAGAACGAGAACAATATACACAATGATTACATTAATATAATGAGAACAACTCTAAAATGCTGCTGAGCTAAGACTAAATGTGACATTGAGCAGTCTTGGTTCTGGAGGAGAGGTCAAAGATTTTACAGTGTTGCATGTGGCCACTCTTTCAAGTAGGTTTTCCTTGAACTGTTTTTCTTGGTTGCAGAGAGGAATTTAAAGGTATCAGGAAATAACTAGAGTTAAAAAATAAAAGCCATCAATAAAAGGAAATCTGGATATAGGATATCTATTGCATTTACCTGTTTATCGGTCTAATACCTATATGAAAAAAAGAAATGAGGTTAGTTTGGCATGATCTACTCCTGATGAACTTATGCTGGCTCTTAGTGAACACTGTTTCCCTTTCTAAGTGCTGACAGTAATAGTAGTAGCGGTGGTAGTGGTGGCAGTAGCGGTAGCAGCAGCAGTAGCATGTAGATAGCACAGTGGATAGAGCATCGGATCTGGAATCAGGACGACCTGGATCCCAATTCAGCCTCAGATACTTACCAGCTCTTTGATCCTGGGCAAATCATTTCACTATTATCTGCCTGTGTTTCCTCGTCTGTAAAATGAAAATAACAAAATCACCTATCTCCCAGGGTTGTTGTGAGGATAAAATGATATAAAATTTCTAAGGCACTTTGCAACTTTAAAGCATACTATAAATTATTAATAATGATCTGACAATCTACAACAATAATAATTAATTATATTAATAACAATGTGCTCTGAATTTTAGCAGGAATTGAAGTGAGATTACTTGCCTATAATTGAAGGTTCATTTTCATTCTCTTTTTGAAAATTGAGACAACAAAGTCCTGGAACAAGTTCCCCTTTCTCCATGATTTTTCAGAAATCTCTGACAGTGGCATAGCAATTATACCCATAAGTAATAATTCATTGAGCTTGTTGACTTAAACTCTTGGATGGAACTCTAGATGTTCTCTGGACCCAGAATGCTTGCACTGAACCACTCTGCTATAAAGTGCTTTCTCACTATATCCATGCTTATGTTAGACTTCAACTACCTGTTAACTATTTTCCCCAACATACTTCGCAGCTGGAAGATCATTCCATTCACCTTGATAGAGAAAATAAAAAAAAAATTAAATAGTCCTTCCTTCTCTTCTTCCCTGATCATTATCCCACCCAGGCATAATATTCTCTTCCTCTGTAACATGATTTGTATCTCTAAGATCACTTCCAGCTCTAAAATGTGCAATCTGTACATTTTCTTAGATTTAATTTATTGTTAGAATGCTTCATACTAGAGATGCTGGAATATTTTGTTTGTTCTTTCTGCATAATCAGCTTGTGAAAATGGATATTATAATACTTGTATCATCTACCTCATAGGGAACTTGTGAGAAACTGTTATATTCATTCTCACTTAACTTGTTTCTATTTTCTGTATGTGACTTTTAAAAATGTAAGTTAGACAATGCATCAGTTTTTTTTTTTTACACATATCTCCCTCCCCTCCAGCTAGGTGGCACAGTGGATAGAGTGTCAATCTGAAATTAGGAAGACTCATCTTTATGAGTTCAAATTTGGCCTCAGACATTTACTAGCTGTTTGACCCTGGCCAAGTCACTTAACTCTGTTTACCTCAGTTCTTCTGTAAAATGAGCTGGAGAAGAAAATGGCAAACCACTCTAGTATCTTTGCCAAGGAAACCCGAAATGGGGTCATGAAGAATCGACACAAATGGACGAGAGTAACAACAGTCCTCCCTTCCAAATGGGATCACGTTAGGATTTTAGTCCAACCCCTACGCCAACTTATCCTTTCTCTGAACTCTTTAAAGTCTACTCTCCTTAAATCTAGAGTGCATTAGACTTGGTCTTCCTTATTATTTATGTACCTAGCTAATGCGGCATGGTTTCTTCTGCACTTATGTCAGATCAATTTCAATAATCAGTTCCTCTACACTGGTGAGAATCTGGTCCAGAAGATCAGTGCCAAACGCTTCAGTGTCTCACCCACACCACTGGCCGTCACTTATATTCTCTTTGGAAGAATGAAACTAAAATAATAAATGAAATTTATAAATTGCTTTTCAATTTTGGAAAGAAATATATATGTATACTTATATATAATCTCATTTGATATACATATATGTGTGTATATATGTATATATGAGTGTGTATATACACATACATACACACATATAAAATCTCATTTGATTCTCACAACAACTTTGACAGATAGGCATTACCTTTATTAGTCATGGTCACAGACTAAATAGGCAAGATTCAAATTGAGGTCTTCCTAATTCCAGTTCTTTCCCTACCCTGCTTTATAACTGTCATTAAAGTGAGCAAAGAATTTATTGGCTTTTCAGATTTTATCAGAAGGAGAGTTCAACATTTGCTCAGGTATCTGAACTGTTATCTCATGTCTTAATGCCAGGTTCATGATTTGCTTCTGGAATTTATCTTTCCTTTCTTTATTCTGATTGGATAATAAGAAAATGGAGGTAGAGTATAGATTATTTTCTCCAAGAAATGTATAGTGTAAGGGAGAAGAAATAGAGGAAGACAGCTTGAGGGGGATGGGAGATTAAATTGTTTTTCTTTTCAAGAATGGTGAAGGAAGGGAGCAAACATTTATGAAGTGCCTACTATGTGCCAGACATCATCCTAACTGCATTACAAATGTCTTTTGATCCTCACAGCAATCCTGGGAGGTAGGTGGGTGCTATTATTGTCTCTATTTTACAGTTGAAACTGAGGCAGAGGTGAAGTGACTTGCCTAGGGGCACACAACTAGTAGCTGAAGGGCATATTTGAAATCAAGTCTTTCCAACTCTTTATGCAGTATTCTATGCAGTGTGCCACCTAGCTCCCCCTAGCTTGGGGAGAAATGAAAATGTAGGTGGTGAGAAAGCAGTCAGTAATTTGACAAGTCCAATAGATAGTTGGTGATACATGATCAAAGCTCAGAGGGGTATGGAGTACTGGGTATGTAGATCTGTGAGTCATCTACGCTAAAGACACTGGGGTTGAGGAAGTCACTACAATAGACTATAGAGTAAGGAGAGACAAGGGCCTGGAAAAGAGCTTTGGGGAACACTAAAGGTTTTGGAGGGTGAACTATGCATGGTGAGTCAGCAAGGGAGACTGTGGACAGGTCAGACAGGCAGGAGGAGAACCAGGAGAGAGAGAGACCCAAAAACTCAGAGAGGAAGCAGCTTCTATCACATACTAGTTAAATGTCTTAGAATGTATTTTTCTCTTCAGTTTTTTTTATTCTTTTCCTCTTTCCAGTAATTCACTTGACTTCATAGAATTGCAAACATTAGACCTGGTGTTTGCCTAAGAAATCATCTTGACTATCACCACCACCATCGGCCACCATCTTGCCTTACCTAAATCCTGATCACTCTCTCCTATTACCTGGCGGCCAGTGTTTGTTCCCCACCGCCCACTCCCCCCTAGTCACTTGAATTTGTTCCACAGGGGAAATTCATGCATCTTTGAGTTTCTTCCTGGCTCCTACATTCTTTCTATGTTAACTTGCAATTTCCATTTAACTTGCACTTGTTTTTTTTTAATAATCCCAGCCCTAACCCATTCTATAAAAGTAGGATGTATTAGAACCATGCTCTATGAGAGTTGGAAGGGACCTGAGAGATCATCAAGTTTAACTTCCATATTTTACAAATGATAACACTGAAGCTTAATGAGTTACAGTAATGAATACAGCTGGATCACCAATATACATATATACAATATACATTATACAATTATATACAATATTATTATATATATTATATATACAATATATTATATTATACATACATATAATATTATATTATATATACTATATATATACAATTATATACAATATAATATACATTATAGCTGTTGTTATTATTTATAAATCTCAATGATAGAAAGACATATCAAATTCCTGCAAAGGCTGTATATATAATATAATAAAACACTGTTTGGGGAAGAATTAACTAGTGCCTACGATCAGGATTTGAAGGATCAGGCCCTAGGCCTTAGATTTTAATAAATGCAGTCAGATCACTGGGATACCTATTCTACTTCAAGTTAATGTAGGAGAGGAGATTTTAATTTTTCTTTGACCCCCAGACTTTCTCCTTTCACTATTTACTAAATCTTCACAGATCACAGAAACCTTATTAAATTTGGGTACCATGACTTCTAATCATTTGGGTTTCATGAGTCAATTTGGTTCCTTGAGTTCAAAGGTATGTTACACTTGGACCCTAATTACCTAGTCCCCCTTCTTATCTACTGTGACAATAATTAGATGCCATAGTCTAGCATCTGCTTCCTATGCCCTAACTTCACACACTCCAGACCACAGAGGTGCATTTTCCAAAATTTATTTGCCAGCATAAAAGAGACTATAATAAAACAGGGTAAAGTAATTAGAAATGTAGATAAAAGATAACTCTCCATTGCATATGAGGCATTACTTAATTCCTAAGCCATTTTGTCTGGCTCTCCTTTGTCGAACCTGTCTTTGCCCATCCTGATTCTCTCTAGACCAGTTTTCATTAGGGGGATTTGCTCATCAGATCACCTGCAGTTTCACAATTCCTTAGGCAGTCAAGAAGTGCCATCCTTAAAGGGTGGGTTCTTTGTATTTTATTCTTTCCAAATTACTAGATTGCTATCAGGCAAATTATATGCCCCTCCCTTGGACCAAAGGACAAACAAGGAATTACAAGAAGATAGTCTCATTTCCACAGGAAGGTTTCTATCACCTTCAAAAATCAGAAGGCTTCAACCTAACACAAGGTCCCCACCAAATTAATAGGAAATAATCCCTTTATATATACATGAACACTTGTTTTTAATGTGTAAACTATCATACAAAACACTCCATACGCATATTGGTCTCAGAATGTTTGCTTCAGTAGCAGATAATTTTCCATAGAAAAGAGTTCCCTATCAGTTATTAGTGGTGCATATATAGGGTCCCACTTGACTTTATTTTGCCTGTTTTTTTTTACCTTTCAAAGCAGAAAGTAGCAAGAGGGTTGAAAAACATTTTTCCTGAACTGCCACCATTACCCCTGGGTAAAATTTGGACCTTAAGAGGGGTTGTCAGAATCTCCCCCAAGATGCTGTGCCTGATAGGCTCCAAAAACCATAGTTTCTACTGGAACTAGGGGCAAGAAAAATGCTCTCACTTGGGGAGATGTTGACAAGCCCTCAAAGTGTATTATTAGCTCTGTGTTTGCTCTGGCTCCAGCTTTTCCCCTTTCTCTTTCCCCAAAACAAACATTGGCTGGACTCCTGGGCTCATTAAGCAACCTTCACAGAATATCTTAGCATATAAATGCTCTGATATCTGTTAAGTGCACTGTTTATTTTACCTTGGGGTCCTTGTGTCAAATTAATTACACTAAGAAAATTTCCAGACCATTCTCTTTCCAAACTCATGTACATGCCTCCTTGATATGTGCTGCAGTCTCTCTCTTGAAACCTCTCTACATGAAACCCAAGATATATTATAGTCCCCTATACTATTTGGAACACATGAGATCTTTGGGAATGCTGTTAATTTCAAGATTGAAAATTTTTCCACACTCTTTGAGAGCCAACCCTAATTTAAAGTAGCCCAAGTGAGTAAAGAAATCACAAGATCCACATAAGAAGTAATCCTAAGAATCAGAAGGTTCATTTCAGCTTTGGTATGCTGGAAAGTCTAAATGGACACACCCTACCCACCAATGCACATAAAGCCTTTTTCCCCTCCTCCTAATTCTATAAAGTCTGTTTCTTTAATTGATGGCAATTTAGATCCCTCTCCCCTTCCTAGTATAAATGATTTTAGGGAAATTACAAATTAAATTTTGTCAAATATTATACAATCCAGGCTAAACTTGAAGTTGAGAACATGACCCAGTTAAGCATGTGGTCTTAGGTTATATTTGATGAACAATATATGTTCTTTCATCATCCACTTAGAGGAAGCAAGACCTAAGCAGCAAAAAATTTAAAATAAATAAAATAAAATAATAAAAACCAACCACATGTCCAGGCTTTCAATGTTTGGAAAGGTATCAGCAGAAAGTCACCCTTGAATTTCAAAATTCTGAGACAACTGAAATAAAAACATGGCTGCAGTCTTCACTTCATAATAGCTAGCAGCTAGGTAGCCCAGTGGATATCGTGCTGGGCCTGGAGTCAGGAAAACTAGTTGAAATTGGCTTTAGATCTTGTTAGCTGCATGATCCTGAGCAACTCACTTAATTGTGTTTGCCTCAGTTTCCTCATCTGTAAAATGAGCTGGAGAAGGAAATGGCAAACCACTCCAGTATCTCTGCCAAGAAAATCTCAAATAGGGTCACAGAGAATTGTATACAACTGGAATGACTGAACAAAAAATTAATTTATATAGCTCTTTAAGGCTTACAAAGCACTTTCCAAATATTGTCTCACTTGATCCTCACAGCAACTCTGTGAGTTAGGTGCTGCTGTTATCATCTCCACTTTACAGAGGGGCAAACAAACTGAGAGAAGTTAAATGCCTTGCCCAGCCTCAAACAAGTGATCAGCTCATGTAGCTAGTAAGTGTCTGATCTGAGCTCAGGTTTTCTTGACTCCAGCTCCAGGGCTGTTCCTCATGATGACATCTGGCTGTCGCTTATTAAATTCCCCTCTTTAGGGACACAATAAAATTCAATTCAATTAAACAAATGTTTATTAAGCATGTGTCATGTATAGATTGCCACTTTAGGCACTGGGGGATACAAAGAAAGAAACATAAGAGTTTCTCCCATCAAAATGCTACATTCTTCTGGGGGCTCAAGTCAGGGCTATATACAACATGAGCATAGATAAGGAAATAAAAGATAATTTGAGGGCAAAGAGAATGCTAGTTCCTGGGGTCAGCAGAAAAGGCTCCATGTAGGAAACACCTGATCTGAAATTTGAAGGAAGCTTGAGTTTCTAAGAAGTGCAGGTGAGGGAGAGAAAATACTCCAGGGACAGGCACCACCTGGGCAAAGAATATGGAGAGGGAAGGTGGCAAGTGAAGTATGAACATAGTAATAGACCAGTGTGGCTGGCATGTGGAGTGTGGCGTGTGAGAAGGGGAATAAGATGAACTGAGTCTAGAAAGATATGTTGGATCTAGATTTTGAAGGACTTTGAATCCCTGTATTTTATCCTTGTATTGATAATGCATTTTTGTTTATTGTTAATATAATTTTGCTTTTTAATAGGAAGATCATTCCCATTCATTAATAGGTCCATGTGACCTGCTTAAGTCACATAGAAGCTTGAGCTACATGAGTCAAGTTACAGAACAGGAAGGGGTGGGGGAGGAAGAGGCTGAGCTAGATCAGAGCTGAGAGGAAGTTAGAGAGCAGTCAGAGCAACTGGCAGCAATTAGTGTGAGTGGGAGAGCTCGTTTGTGATTTTGTTTAAGGGATCTGGTTTGTGGGAAACCTGACAGAGGGAAGGCTTGGGAATGGTAGTGTTGTGCTACATTGTTACTGTGTATAGATACCTTTGTTACTATGATGGATTTGACTTTCTGGTGTTTGAATAAATGTTTTGGCTCTGTCTTCCATGTGGAGAATCTGTTGTATTTCATGATTCAGAGTTGTGCTGGCATATTCCTACTGTGAATATTGCAATTCTAGAGCCAATAGGGACACTGAGATCTTAAAGGCATGGCCAACTCTATCTGAGGAATACTAATTTGGCAGCTTTGTGAAGGGTAGATTGTAGAGCTAAGAAACTGGAGGCACAGAGCCTTATTATCAGTTATTGCAGTAAGTCAAGAAGAGGTGATGAGATCAGGACTTAGAGCAATGGCTATGCAAATCAAGAGAAGGGTGTGGATGTAAGAGATGCTGTGGAGATAGAATTGAAAAACATGATGGGCGATTGGATGTTAGGAGTGAAGGAGGGCAAAAAGTTGTCCACTGGAATGTCTTCCTTCAACATGAGGAATATGCCCCAAACCTACTATTATCCCATAACAAATCATTATGGCTCTGGCTCAATCAATAGCCATTGATGAAGAGATTATGCTAAAGCATGGCACCAAGTTCTGTGGGGCATACAACAAAATATAAGATACTATGCTGTCATCAAGAAGCTTCTGATCTAGATGAAACAAGATGTATACAAAAAAATTAATAATCATCGATTTGTAGTACAAGGTTTATTTTTTTAAGCTATCAGTTGACTAGGCTCACTACTCACTCAATAAAGTAGCATTTCTTATATTTTCTAAAGTTTTTATTTTTCAAGCTTTTAGTGAATATGCCCCATTCAACCTTTCTCTCACCTGCTTTTCCTTTGTCAAGTAAATGGTTGGTAGATTGAGTGGTGATGAAAGTAGAGGAATAGAATTTTGTTTGTGGTCAGGGATAGGGGGAGTTCACATCATAGAATCACAACATTCATTTTATTAATAAAAACTTTAAGAGATCATGTAGTCCCATCCCTTCATTTTATAGATGTAACACTTTGCCCCTTCAGGGTTGCCAGTCTGTGAGCATGACTCAAGAGGTTCAGGATAACAGAAATGCCTATTATCCAGAAGTCACAAGAGGCCCAGAGAGGTGAAAGGAGTTGCCCAAAGCAGTACAAATAGGTTCGTCTCATTCTTCCCAATGTAGGTCTCCATACCACGCCATGGGACCTCTTTCCTTCATTCTTCCCCATTTTCAGCCTTTTTCAGACTTGAAGGATATGACAATATTCTCTGCTAATCTATGGAGATGAGTCTCCCTTGTGCCCCCATTCCTGGGTCCTCTGAGGGGTCAGGGCTGATACCTGGCTGTAACCCCTACAAACTCTAGGCATCCATCGTATCATATCTGTATTCTCAGCGATGCGATGGTTGAAAACAGGACTTAAGAGAAACTGAAAACTTGTGTTGAAATGATGGCTCGGTGGAGTTGGTGTGTCCAGTTACTAGAATAATTGAAGAGTTATTTGTTCTCCGACTCTGCCTCTTCCTGCACCTTCCCAGCCCCAGGATGTGCCCTCAGACTGAGCTAGGTGGCCTGGGAAGCAAACACGGGGTGACCACACACAGCTGTTCCACATACGGGGTGGTGGGGGCAAGGGTAGGGAAGGAGGAGAGGGTAGGGAGGAGCAGATATTTTCCCCGCTCTATGAACTCACACAGGGACTCCCTCTTTAAGTTTATGACTGCTCACTTTTCCCCTTCCCCTGCCCCTGTCACCTCTCCCACATCCCCTGACCTCCCACCTTTGAGAGAGACTTGGGCTCGTTCATTTAGAATGTGGTCCAACCTCTCCTGAATGTCCAAATGTGAACCAAAGCATGTGTTTGTAATCTCTGGCCCTGCATCTTTAAAGTGTCGCCAACACATACCATTCTCCCTTCTGATGTACTCTTTAAAGCTGAATAGGTGTCTAGTGCATCCTGTGAAAACTAAGACATTTTCCGTTTACTTCTGGCACATAAAGTTGAGCTGGATTCCCAGAAATCCCTTCCCTCTGCCCTAACCTCCATTGTTCCACTGGATACTTTTTCCCATTAGTTTTCTCCTCAAAGAGCAGACCACCTATAGAAGCTCAAATGCTATCGCCACCATGGAGACCAAGGAAAACCTGAGTATTTTTCATAAATATTTCCTCAGGAATATTTCTCAGAAATCTGAGTATTTCTCAGGAATATTCTCAAGAATATTTCTCAAACTGATGACTATGTAGGGTATTTAGCGGATTATCCAAAAGGCCATTCTGATTGGGGTGGGAAGGTGGGGATGAAAACTCAATTTCATAGCCACTTATACTTAAAAGATAGTTTACATTTAACAATGCCTTTCTCCTCTACAGGTAGGTGGTACAGTGGGTACAGCACCAGTACAGGAGTCAGGAAGACCTGAGTTCAAATCTCACCTCAGACACTTGACACTCACTAGCTGTGTGACCTTGGGCAAGTCACTTAACCCCAATTGCCTCATCCTGGGTCATCTCTAGTTGTCCTGATGAATATTGGTCACTGGATTCGGATGGTTCTGGAGGAGAAGTGAGGCTGGTGACCTTCATTTAAAACAAAGTCAAGTGCAAGTCAGGTCATCATTTCTAGGATGGCATGGTCTTCTTCGATAATGAAGGACAAATACACACCTTTTTCCTCTAGGGCTCTTTTTAAAATAGTCAGCTTTAAGAGTGGTAATGATGCCCTTCAATAGTGTTACTGACCCACAATGAGGAAGGCAAAGGGTTTAAACTCTGTTTCCCAGAGTAGGGATACATTTGTGATTCTGAAGGTGAGGAAGTGGGGTCCTGTGTTGGAAGAAATCCAGGATTTGGCTTCAGAAGGATGAGGACTTTGATACAGTACTGCCTACAAGTGAGTCTTCTCAGGCCTAACTTCTCTGAGACTGAGTTTCACTTATAAAATACAAACAGTGTCTCTCACAAGGATGAAGTGAAAATCCAGTGAGATACCATCCTTACAATACTTTTCAGCACTTAAAGGACTATATAAATACCAGTTCTCATAGAGTAGCTAAGATAGGAAGACCTGAGTTCAAATGTGACTCAAATACTTATTGGCTGTGTGACCCTGGCAAGTCATTTAACCTTTATTTGCTTCAGTTTTCTCAGGTCTAAAATGGGGATAATAAAATCATTTACCTCACAGGGTTGTTGCGAGGATCAAATGTTTGCAATATTCTTTAAAAGCTTACAATGCTATATAAAGTCTAGCGACTAGTATCCATATTTTTAGCCAAAGGATCAAGGGGCCATAACTTTGGTCTGGGCCACTTACCTACTGTCTGCATTTATTGAGAGAGTGAGAAAAGGTGTTTCTGGAGATCTTCAATCATGCTACCGACAGGTTGCTTCTGATGGAAGTGAACCTCAGGAGCCTGGGGTGCAGTCATAGTTTTCAGAAGTTAGATTTCTTCTCAGCTCAGTTTAGCTTCTGCTGAGTTTCAGACTTGCGGATTCATGATTATTCATACCACTGCTATATTTTTTTTTTTGTCCTTGATGAAAGTGTTGGTTATAACAAATTCCCTTTCTTTATTCATCCCACTTTATAGCTTGCAGATGTTGGTAGGTAAGATTATTGGGAGATACTGTGAAGTATTTTCTTGGGGCTGTCAATTCCATTTGTAGAAGGTTGAATTCCCACATTGATTAAAAGGTGATCCAAATAAAACATGAAGCCCAAGCAGCACTGCTCCAGCGTTTCAGGCTGTCATCCTAGAAGGGAAAACACTACGTTTAAGACTGAAATATTTCTCACCAGGCCACTTTTACTGGAAGAGATTTTGAAAATATGATCTGTTTTAGGGGTTCTTGGTCCTTTGTTCTCTAAGAGGACCATGACATCAGGGAGATGATGCCATGACATGCGAGTGAATTGCATTTAAGTGAGGCAGGGCTGTGCAGGTCTCACTTTCTCCGCCAGAGCCATCTGGGTCCAGTGGCAAGGTATAGATCAAGATGACTGGAGATGGCCCTGGATGAAGGGAGAAGAGATCACTGGTAACTTCAAAGAGAGCCCACATATTTTAGGGCAGTAGGTGGCCCAGTGGAAAGAGTTGTGGGCCTGAAGTCAGAAAGACTCGTCTTCCTGGTTCAAATCCAGCTTCATACACTTATTAGCTGTTGGACCTTGGGCAAGTCACTTAAGCCTGTTGCCTCAGTTTCCTTATCTATAAAATGAGCTGGAGAAGAAAATGGCAAGCCACTCCAGTATCTTTGTCAAGAAAACCCCAAATGGGATCATGAAGATTTAGACAAATAACAATGGACAATAACAACCACAAAGATGGAGAAGTGAGTGAGGAGAGGACATGGGGGCAATAAGTACCCACTTTTGCTTGGAGTTCTGCTATGAATGCAGGAGAGACATAGGATGATAATCTGAAGGGATTATAGGTAGGGTCAAGTGCAGTTTTTTTAAATACCTGGACATATTAGTAGTCAGGAAGAAGGAGAGAAGAGGCAGTGGGGCGAAACCTAAGGACCCTTCTCAGAATAAGGATTTTATATAGGATTACAAATGAAATAAATTATATTAAAATAAAGTTACAATTTCCCCCCACCCAAGTTCATGGACTTCTTGGAATCTATCCATAAACCCCAGGGTGGGGAGGGGTCCTGTTATCCGACTTATTAAAGTAAAGAAGAAACTCTGTGACCTCAGCTGACACTGTGAATGTTGAAGGGAACCTAGAAGATTTCTATTTTGATCACTGAGTCTCCCATTTCCCCCTTTCCCTCCCCAAACACCATTGAGCAGCTATGTAGGAAGCACCTAGGTAGTGTGGAGAGTAGAACCATGACTTAGCATCAGGAAGACCTGAGTTCAAATCCGGCTTCAGACATTCATTCGCTGCATTACTCTGGGCACATCACTTACCCTCTTTCAGCTCCAGTTTCTTCCATTGTAAGATGAAGATGAAAATAATAGCATCTTCTTAATGAGGATGATAATAGCACTCAACTAATAATAGTGTAGGATTGTTGTGAGGAGCAGAGGAAATAATATATGCATCAATATGCGTTGTGTTTTGCAAACCTTCCAGTTGTATAAAGAAAGGTTCACTCTGCTTACTGTCCCAACAAAGGATGCTCAACATAGGATACATCATTTTGTGCAGGATGAGCTTGGTGGTGCTCATGTGTTTTGTGCTAGAGTATTAGAACATACACAAAAGGAGATAGATAGCAAGGCATCATTTACTGAAGAGGCTAAGTTTATGTCAGTTTCTGAAAAGTCTCTTTTTTGGGTGCTTCAAGCACCCAAATATAAGAACCTGAAGCCAGTGGCAGACTGTCTGAAGTGAACTGTGAGATTTTGCCAGATGGGGTCACTCTTCCAAAGCAATTCAGTGCTGTCAGCTCCGCTGAATGTTGACCTCACCTGCTCCTTTCTCTCTCTTTTCCCCACATTTCTTTCATGGTTTCTTACCACCTTTCTCCTTCACATATTCCTACCTCAACATCTCATTGTGGACTACTACGTGATCTAGGGTTCCTAAAAGCTGTGTCAAGACAACTCAGGTTGAAAGAGTTTTATTTAAGTCCAATCCTGTGATAGACTGAGTCTGTTTTCTGAGAACCAGCTTAGCTAACTACAAGACAGACCCAGGACCAATAGGCTAGATCCTCGGTCATGAATGTTTGTGGGATGGTAATCCATAAAATATAGAAAAATACACAATATCCACCAGTCTGTTTTGGTGTTTTATGTTCCTGCTGTCACGAGTATGCTAGTATCCTTAACATTTTTGGTGTGTTGGACCTCTTTGGTAATCTGGTGAAACCTACAGACTCCCTTTTCAATATAATGTATTATTGCTTACATTTATAATAAAGGAAATGCTAAATTTTAATTAGAAATTACTAAAATTTAAGATGTAATAACCCCAGGTTAAAAACCCCTGCCATAAAGAAAAGAGGAAAAGTGGGTACAGAGCACAAAAATCAGTGTTTCACTAAACTTCACCTTATTTATAATATGTACAAATCCTTGTCCAATTACCAGCTAGTGGGCAAGTTCCCACAAGTTCTGAATTTTTTCAATCTTGACATTCTTACTATGAATGAAATCAGAAGATAAGGTTACATTTCAGTGAAACAGTATATTAAAATGAGGTATTGAGTAGGAGAATGATATAAAAGATATCATCTGAGAAATACATGACCTGGAAAAAAAAAAGCAACTAATGGGTAACCATGGCCAAAGCATTCATGTAATTTTAAGAGAGGCTGAGGAAGTTTTTTCTTCCTCTCTCTGTATTAGGTGGATCTCTGGTAACACATTATGGCAGGATATGAATGAAAGTTACAAGGGATGGGTCAATATAGCTTGGTTACAATCTACACATTTAGAGGAAATATCTACATTGATGATATCTCCCTTTCTATCCATTTATATCCTTCTGGGAATAATTTTGCAAAACCTGAGGGGGAAATTTGACTCAAATTCGGGAGATAGCTTGTATGTCTAGATTTCCTAAAATAGCATATTTCCACTTCCCATTCAGTGTTCTGTCCTTGTTGCTAAAGCATATAGGTAATCTACTCAACCCTGCAAGAAAGGAGGTCAGCTTTAATTTCTCTTTAGTATAACAGGCGTGAGGTCTAAAGGACAGCAAAGTGCCAGGCAAATTGAATTCAGTTTGAGAATGGGATAAAACATTGACTGTCTCCTCAGAGCTGTTGCCCCAGGGTGCAGAATGTTTCTTCTGTGTGATATGGAGAAGTTACTTAAGTCTCAATTCTTTAATTTATAAAAGGATGGCAATTAGATGCCCTCCTCATGTCAGAGGGAAGGAGTCAACAGATAACTCCCACCCTGAGCAGCCTCACTTTCGGCCATTTAAGGTCCTGCTGCCACCTTGAGGATAATGGAAGCTCTCTCAGGGCTTGCCATTCCCATAGGCTGACTTCCTCTGACAAAAAGCCTAAGGGATTCTATCTTAAAACATAGCTGAAATTTCCTCACTACATGATAAAGTCATTTTTTTCTAGTTATTCTTCTCTTGATGATGACATCTTTTACCTTGCTTTTCTTATCCAAAGCTTTGTTGGTAATATATTGTAGCCCACTTATGTCTACTCTGCATTTTCCTATTATTGTTACCGTTGTGAAAATCTGAGGAAACACAGATGCTACCATTACTCATTTATTGTATTATTCACAGGAGACTATATGAATTGCACTCTATGGCACTGTTTTGCCCAACGTCATATTTTACTAGAACAGTGGTGGGGATGGTGATGGAATGATGCCCGTAAAGTACAAACATTCAGTCATATTCACTTAATTCACTTTTCAGAATTCAGTGTATCATATCATACTTTAGCTGGAATGAGAAAATTCAGTAATGAAAAGAAATATAGAATTAGGGATTTTCCTTCTATGTTTCAGGACCATTTAGTTTGCTCTTTAAAAAACTGACTACAGCTCAGAATTCCTTTGGGCTCTTATTCTCCTTATGGGCTATGTATGTAAGAAATATTTTATATACACATATATATGTATATGTACATATATTTAGTACATAAAAATGTAGTTCATGAGTAGCATGGATAGACATGATCTAGGATATGGTCCGCCTTTATAGAGAGTTGGAGGAGGGCCATGCCAGGAATACCAGTATCCTAAGCTGAAGGGAGGGGCTATCAGCATTCAGAACAGTTAAGGCTAGGTGATCTTTCCTATCTCCTAGAAGGATATCAGGCTAAACTTATATCCATCTGCCACCCTTCCAGTATCTCTAATCTAGACCCTTAATTCTAAGGGACCTAGGAAAAAGCTGCTTTCCTCATCACTCTCAAAGAATCCTTAGTTCATGTGCCCTTTTAACCAAAGGCTTGTTACACAAAAGATCATCAGTTAGTAAGTTCCTTTATCAACAAAAGCAGCAAAAAGAATCAGAGAAGTTACACATATTAGAATCCACCAAAGAAGGCAAAAGAATAAACAAGCTTTTCAGTTAAGAATGAAATAAAATTTTAGCTCATACCAACAGAGATGTTCTCTCTGAGGAGTCTGGTCTTAGCAGTTTCTATGGATTAACTTTTTTCTTCATATTCTCAGCTCTAGGACTCTAATCTATCACTTAAAAGCCTGTTCTTTGCCTTTCTTTCAACCTTTCTCTTGAGGTCCTTGCTTTGAAGTACGTCCTTCAACAATTTCTCTTAAGTAAGTATACAGTGTTGTGTTCAGCCTTCTCTCAGGCAATTAGGTCACATCCCTGACATGCATGCAGCATAGCACACTTCCAGTGCATGGTCTATTGAAAGGGAGAAGGTGTTGGGGGAAAAACGTGTCTAGTAGATGAAGAGGAAGTTTTGAGAAGAAGAAATCCAAGCTACATATAGTGATATGAAAAATGCTCTAAATCACTACTGATTAGAGAAATGCAAATTAAAACAATTCTAAGGTACTACCTCACATCTATCAGATTGGTTAACACAACAGAAAAGGAAAATGACAAATACTAGGGATTGTGAAAAGTAGGTATGCTAATGCACTATTGATTGTGAACTGATCAAATCATTCTGGAGAACAATATAGAACTGTGTCTAAAGGTCAATAAAACTGTGTATGCCCTTTGATCCGGCAGTACCGCTACTAGGCCTATATCCCAAAAAGATCAAAAAAAAGAGAGAAAGAACTACACGTACAAAACTGTTTATTGCAGCTCTTTTTGGGTGGCAAAGAATTGGAAATTGAGGACATGCCCTTCAACTGGGGAATGACTGGACAAGTTGTGGTATGTGATTGTGATGGAGTACTGTTGTGCTATAAGAAATGACTAGGGGGATAGTTTCAGAAAAACCTGGCAAGACTGATATGAATTGGTACAAAATGACATGAGCAGAATCAGGAGATCATTGTATATAATAACAGCAATATCATAGAGATGGCAATTGTAAAAGATTTCACTACTTTGATTAATACAGTGATCCAAGACAGTTCCAAAGGACTCATGATGAAAAATGTTATCCACTTCCAGAGAGAGAACTCATGAACTCTGAGTGAAAATTGAAGTATATATTTTTTCACTTTTATTCTTTTTCTTTTTTTTTGCAACATGGCTAAAATGGAAATTTTTCATGATTTCACATGCATAATTGATATCATATTCCTTGCCTTCTTAATGGATGGGAGAGGGGCTGGAAACAGGGAGAGAATTTGGAACTCAAAATCAATACGACCTCATCTTTTCTTCTACTTCTCTTATATGGATTATTAAACTCCTTTTTGAGCTTTTCCATGAGTTCTTTCTGGGCTTGAGACTGACAGAAGGGAGGACAGATTAGGGGAGGTGGTAGACAGAAATAAAACACTGGTGAAGAGGGAAAGGTAGGAAAGGAGAGAGAGGAAAGATAGGAAGAAGAATAGGAAGGAGGGAAATACACAGGTAATAATCATAATTATAATATGAATGAGATGAACTCTCCCATAAAATGCAAGCAGATAGCAGAATGGATCAAAAACCAGAATCCTACAATATGTTGTTTACAAGAAACATACTTGAAGCAGAGAACACACTCAGAATAAAAGTAAGGAGCTGGGGCAGAATCTATTATGCTTCAGCTGAAGTAAAAAAATAAAAAGCAGGGGTAGCAATCCTGATCTCAGACAAAGTAAAAGCAAAATTAGACCTAATTAAAAGAAATAAGAAAGGAACCTACATCTTGCTAAAAATATCATAGACAATGAAGCAATATCAAAACTAAACACACATGCATCAAGTGGTATAGCATTCACATTATTAAAGAAGTTAAGTGAGTTACAGGAAGAAATAGACAGCAAAACTGTGCTAGTGGGGGACCTCAACTGTTCCCTTTCAGAACTCGATAAATGCAACCAAAAAACAGACAGTAAAGAAACTAAGGAAGTAAGTGGAATATTAGAAAGGTTAGTTATGACAGAACTTTGGCATGATTTAGACATAAAGGGTGATACCATAAGCAAATTAGAACAAAAAAGAGTAGTCTACTTGTCAGGTATATGGGGAGGGGAAGAATTCAGGACCAAATAAGAGAGATAAAACATTACAAAATGTTAAATGGATAATTTTGATTATATAAATTGAAAATTGATATAAATAAAACCAAATAATTTGTACAATAAAATAAAAAAATGTGTACAAATAAAACCAATGCAACCAAGATTAAAGGGGAAGCAGAAAGATAGGAAACAATTTTTACAGCAAATGTTTCTGATGAAGGCCTCTTTCTCAAATATATAAAGGACTGAGTCAAATTTACATGAATACAAGCCATTCTCTAATTGATAAATGGCCAAAGGATAGGAATAGGCAATTTTCAGATGAAGAAATCAAAGCTATCTATAGGCATATGAAGAAGTGCTCTGAATCACTTTTTATTAGAGAACTGCAAATTGAAACAACTCTGAGGTACCACCTCACACCTATCAAATTGGCTAATATGACAGAAAAGGAAAATGATAAATGCTGGAGAAGATTTGAGAAAATTGGGACACTAATGCTCTGTTGGTGAAGTTGTGAATGGGCCCAACCATACTGGAGAGCAATTGCCCAAAGGGCAACCAAATTGTGTATACTCCTTGATCCAGCAATATCACTACTAGGTTTGTATTCCAAAGAAATCATAAAAAAGGGAAAAGGACCTACATGTGAAACACATTTATAGCAGCCCTTTCTGTGAGTTGAAAAATATTGGAAATTGAGGGGATACCTGTCAATTGAAGAATGGCTGAACAAACTGTGCAATAAGAAATAATGAACAGGCAGATTTAAGAAAAACCTGGAAAGACTTGTATGAACAGATACAAAGTGAAATGAACAGAATCAGGAAAACACTGCACACAGTATTAGCAACACTGCATGATGATCAACTATGAATGACTTAGCTCTTCTCAGCAATACAATGATCCAAGACAAGTACAAAGGACTCATGAAGGAAAATGCTCTCCATATCCAGATAAAGAAGAGATAGACTTCGAATGCAGATCAAAGCATATTTCTTCACTTATTCTTTCTTGTGTTTTTTTCTTTTGACCTGTTTCTTCTTTCACAACTGTGATTACTAGGGAATAGCATATTGCACAATAGCATATCTATAGACTATATTAAACTGCCTACCATTTTCAGAAGAGAAGAGGGAAGGAAGAAAAATTTAAAATTCAAAATCTTATAAAAATTAATGTTAAAATTTTTTTTGACGTTAATTGGGGAAAAATATGATTAGGGAATGATTAACAAAATAAATAAAAATACAATATGATGTTAATTTGTGATTATCTAAGTCAATATACCTCCTCACTGACTTCTATTTGAGTGTGACATTACTGGTCTACTCCAATCTGTAAATGAATAAGAATTCCATTTACAGTATATCTGACTAGTGGTTGTCAAAGGCCTCTAGTGAATAGGAACTCACTTATTATTGAGGAAGTCTTCTCATTTCCTCTCATTCTTTCTAGTTCTGTACTCTAGCACCAAGAAGAATGAACTTAAAACTTCTTCCACATTACTATACTTTAAATACTTGAAAATAATTCTCAAATTCCCCTATGTCTTTTTTCCTTTGAGAATAAACATCTTCAGTCCCATCAATTGATCCTTATATGGCAACATCTCAAGATTTTTTGTTTGTTTTTGTTTTGTTTTTACCATTTGGGTTGACTTCCCGAGGATATTTTCCAGTTTACCTATTACTCCTTACTTCACTGCTTCAAGGACTTTGTGATCTTACTGATTGATGTAGGCATTCTCTCCAGAGTTGTATTCTGCAATTCACTCATTTTTATATCCATGATGTCATTTGTTCATGCCCTCTTATAAGTTCTACACAGAGGATTTGCCGAATACGACATGGCTGTTTGGCTCATTTCTTTTCTTGATCATATACATCTTTAATGATATTATTTACACCATTTTGTGCATACATTTCATGTTAATATGTTGCAGCACTTATAATGCATGTTTCCATCATCCTTTGGGTTACCACCTAAATTACTGCTTGGAATTTGCAATAATTCATGAAAAATGCTGAAAGAATATTTTGCTTAAGAAAGAAGGTTGGAAGTCATTGAAAACACAGCAAAACTTCCCAAATATCAGTCAGCTTATTTTCTTTTTTCTTTTCATTTCTGGGACCAATTCATTGTAATATCTGTTCAGGATACATGTCTGATGGACCAGATGTTATGTATCATATTCTGGACAATTGGAATTTTTCATCCACTTGGTAGTTCTTACATGGATTCTTAGACCAAACTCTTTTTAGTGATTGTAGATCTCTTTTAAGAGGATGTGAAATGCCACTGGGCTTGACACAATCAGTAGAAATTGCTCTGGATATCCTTAATGACTGATTTCCTTGTTTAATGCTTTGCCTCATAGTCAAATAAAAATTTCTCTTGCATCCTATGTGATCTTAACATATGCATAGGAATTACCTTGTTGGAGAAGAGACCTTAAAATGGCAGAATACTTTAAAAATATCAAAAATAATGGAAACATATTCAATTCAGTCACTGATGTGATTATAAAGAAGTAGTCTGCTATAGAATATTACTTGTGAAAGTTCCATTATTCCCTTCTTATATTTTCATTAGGGAGGCTCTCAATTCTCACATAGTTTATTCTCATAAAGATTTTATGGAGATGAGAAAGCAGAGGTGAGTTCTTTATATTTTCTTAAGGATCATTGCCAATGTTCTGTCATCCTTTGTGCGTTATTTGCCTCTTTCACCTACTCCTCTTGTTTTTATTTTCTTTAGTACCATTTCTATTTCTTCATGCACTACATGTACTTCAGAAGGCTGATATTGGAGTCCAACTGTGGTGAGTCAACTGACATTGGTGGAGTAAATAGTTGATTGTGGAAATCTTAGATTATCCATTTCCTTCCTAAAATATGGTTGATCATATTTCTCCAGTTGTATCTGACTACTGTAGAAGACAGTGCAACTGACACCTCACTAGACTTGGACATTGTCAGTCTTAATGCAGTCCAAGATACCATTAGTTTTGTTTGTTTTTTTAACTACTATATCACATTGTTAACACATTGAACTTTTGGTCTGGTAGAACCCACAGATCTATTCCATACAAATTACTGTCTAGTAATATCCTCCTCCTTCTGGGTAGTAGGATCATAGATTTTTCATCTTGAAGGGACCTTAGAAGCCATCTAATGTAACCCACTCATTTTACATGTAAGGAAATTAAAGCCCACAGAGGCTAAGTGACTTAGCAAAGACTGTCTAGGTTGTAATCCCTTGACTCCAAAACTATGTGTCATATGGTCTCACTGCAAAGTTGACTTTTGAACCCAAGTATAAGATTTTACAATTATACTTAATCATTTCTTCTTTTTAGGTTTGACTCAGTATTCTAGCTTGGTGAAATCTTTTTTGGATTCTGCTTCTGTTGAACCTTTGATAAACATTCTATCTGTTTCCATTTGGAGGATAGAGTATTGGGTGTGGAATTAGGATCTGAATTCAAATCCATCCTCAGACGTTTACTATCTGAGTGACCCTGGGTAAGTTATTTAGCCTCTGTCTGCCTCAATTTTCTCAACTATAAAATGGACTATGAAAAGTAAACCCACCCCCCACCTTGTTGCGTACAACAAATGAAATAATATTTGTAAAGTGCTTAGCATAGTATCTGACACATAGTGATATTTAATAAATGTTTGTCTACTTCCTTCCTTGATTCAAATTGTTGCTAAAAATATTAAATTTAAAATAGGATCAGGATAGGATCTGTCAACTACTCTACCAGAAACCTCTTTTCAAATAGAAACCAAAGTGTTAATTTATTAGGTCCAGCCTTTAACCAGATCTATATCCACATTAGGTCCAGCATTTAGGTAGATCCAAATCCACCTAACCCTACTGTTATCTAGCTCTAATTCTCACAATAGGCTTTGTCTTTTGTAGCTGGAGACTGTGAACTTCAGAATTCCTGGCCCTGGTCTTCCTGACGTTACTGATATGTTGGTGGTGAAGGCTTCGTATCCCCAGAACTAGAGTTCAAAAAGTTATGGGGCTGAGAGATGTTTAAATGGTGCTAAAGTCTAATCCAGTCAGTGGAAATGATAGATAAACATTTAATTAGGAGGTAAAACACTCAAGGGACTCTCCTTAAATTAATGACACTTTAAAAAAAAGCATTAAAAACCCAGGTTTAAAAAAAAAATTCTACTAAAACAATACGTCTTCTACTCCTTTCAAGCTACAATGATTTCCTTTCCCAATGTGCAAGAGGTAACAAATGACCATGATTAATTAGTCAGCCCGGGAGTCTGGGCTCCAAACATCCCTTGGCAGTTTCTACATATTTGTACACAAACAGCTGAATTGCCTCTTTCCACTTGGATCCAAACTGCTCAAGCCAAAAGCCTGTATTTAAATTTGAAACCTCTGTTGCAGCTCAGGCAAAATTGGGCTAAGAGCCAGGGAAACTGCAGACTTATGACATTGTGATTCTCCATGTAAGGGGAAGGAAAGACCTTGGGGAGTAATTTAAGCCTTGCTAGTGGTGTACATAGTGATTGCAGATTCTGCCTGTGGTTTCCCTCCCTATTCTAAATATTGGCGGGGGGGGGGGGGGGGGGGGGGGGGGGGAGGAGGAGGTCAACATTTGGAAGAGGGAGAAAGAATTGCAATGACTGGTTTTTGTTCTTAGTGAGTCTTACAAATGGAACGTGAAGGGGGAGGGGACAGAACACTGGATTGGAGTCAGAGGAGCTGGATTTGAATCTTATCTCAGCAGCCTGATACCTATATGACCTTGGGCTGTCTGATTTCCCTGGCCCTCATTTTCCTCATTTGTAAAACTAGGAGAGAGGACTAGTTGATTTCAAAGGCGCTTTTCTTAAAGATGAAGTGCATCTCTGCCCAGTCTACACTCAAGTAGGAGACTGTTAAACCACAGCCAGAGTATCTCACTGGCAGCTTCCCACAGGACTCAGCCAAAGAAATGTTCCTTTCCCCCTCAGATGTGCTTGTTGCTGCTGGAGAGAGGTCTTATTTGAAAAGATCATGGAGAGATGGAGGTAAGAATATGGACAGTATGAATACCTGTGCTCATGCCCCAGGAGGACAGGATTAAATCGCCAACACTTAATCCGACAGGCATGTATGAAGCATCTACAATGTGCTCAACCCTGTGTTAGGTTGAAGGGATACAAAATGGAAAACAGTTTCTGTCCTCAGAGAGCTTACATTCCAAAATAATAGGTGTTTTCCTGGACTGAGAAGGGGGTATTATACCAATTGGGCAGAAGCTCAGACTAAATGCTGAGAATTGATGTTCACTGGAAACAATAACAAAACCCAGGCATCATCTTCTGATAAGGAAAGACAATCCTAAATATAGGATTCACCATAGGTGGCAGGTGGGAATACTGGCAATTCAAATCTATCAACTCTATAAAAATGAATTTCAAAATGTGATTAAATGATAACCACAAAGAAGAGACAAACAATATTTATATGTGGTTTGGAAGCCCAAGGGAAACCATGACTTTGTAGGAAATCTGTTTTTTAAACAGCTAAATGTCTCAGAGGATAGAGCACTGGGTATGGAATCAGGAGGTGAATTCAAATCCTGCCTCAGATACCTACGGGTTGTGGGACTCTATACAAGGCATTTAACTTCTCTTTGCCTTTGTTTTCTCATCTTTAAAATGGGGATATAGCTATATAGATATGTATATATGTATATAGATGTGTATTTATGTATACAGATATGTATATATGTACACACCCACATATATATGTATATATACATATATAGATAGATAGATAGATAGGGATATACTTTATTAATTATTATTAATTTCTTCTTTCCTTTCTTTTTCAATCAGATTACAATATGATGATTTTGAAAACTCTTAGTACCATAGAAACTTAAATTTCAAGCTGAAGGGGACCTTATAGATTGTCTAGTTTGATCCCCTCATTTTACACGTGATGAAACTGAGAACTAAGGAAGTTGTCCTAACTGACATTTACATGTTTTTTTTTTTAAGTTTACAATACCTCAATCCTGTGAGGTAGGTGTTATTAATTATTCTGATTTCATATAAGAAACTGACACTTAGAAATGTTACGAGACTTCCCCAGGACCACATAACTGTTTGTATAGATACTGGAACTCAAGACTTCCTGACTCCAAATTTGGTGTTCTAGATAAGATGGGAATAGATGAAAAACGAGTCAGGATTTGCTTCAATAACTGTCTCTGAAATATGGTTCTGATCCAGGTACCAAAAACACCTTTATTTTTCCCAAGGCAGAACCTGGGACCTCCAAGTCAAAAATGGGACAGTCATAACTTCAGGTTATGAGATTTCTCCCTTTCCTCTGCCCTCACACAAGCTTTCAAGTTACTATGCTATCTTCCCCATATTTCTGGGAGGATCTATGTTAATGTATCAAGGAACAATTCCTTCTGGAAGATCTATCATTTACTGTGTATGACGTTAGGGAATACGATAGGGAATATGAAAGAAGTGCGAACACTATCCTTGCCCTCAAAGAATTTCTAGTGTGGTTAGAGAGACAAGACTGATGTGGAATTATCAGACAATTATACATAAAACAAGGTGCCAAATCATATAGGACATGCAACTAATTCTGTGGGAATTTGAGGAAGGGAGAACCATGGGCTGGATTTTCATGGACTCTCTGAAGGTTAGAGTGGAAAGGGATTTTAAAGATTGTTTAGTTCATGTTTCTCATTGTAAGAATGAGGAACCTGAGATCTAGAGATCTATCCTCTGATTCTAATTAGTAAAGCCTGCTTTTAAAACTAAATTCAAGGGCCTTTCCAGTACCCTATGCTTTGGGAAAGGCTCCATAGAGGAAGTGGGACTAAATGCTGCACATTAAGGGATGGGTAGAATTTGTATGGGAGGCAAGGAAGGGGAAGGGCATTCTAGGTGGGAGGAACAGTATGAACAAAGGTGCAGAGGAAGAAATGAGGGTTGGAATGATTTAATATCCTGATTGTGTTAACATCATTTCATTCAGTACCAGTGGTATCCTCTCCCTACCCTGACTTAGAGCAATAATAGATGGTTGCCTAGGAAACATGCAGATCCAACTGAAGAAGAGGTAAGGGACTGATTCTCCATTATTACTTAACATCTCTGTCCAAGAAGTTATGTGTACTCAGGAGACAGACTCATAAAAAGACCAAGTGAGGTAGAGTGGTGGTCACCAGCCCAGGGAAATTGTGTCACAATTTTTGGTAGTAAGTGATGCCAAAGATAGTTAAGTCTCGCTGAAGTTTATTCAGAGACAGTATACTCAGAGAGACTATAAACTGCGCCTGATTTTTAAGCAAACAGGCCAGAACTTACATATCCATCCAACTGAATGGTTGTACCCTTCAAAGTTTCATCTCATGTGGCTAACAGTGCTGCTATTTCTCCAAGTGAGTCACCTCTAACTTGAGGCTCTTTCCAATTCCCCTCTTGTTAATATGATCCTTCATCCCTTAAATGACTTTGTATTTGTTTCGTAAATATTTTTCTTTTCTTATCTGTGTCCCTGTTGTTTCTCCCAGGAGATTATGAGCTCCTTTAAAGCACTACTGTTCTTGTTTCTTTATTTTTTTCCCCAGCTCTTAATGCAACGCCTAGAACATAATAAGCTCATAATCAAGGCTTGTTGAGTTGAACTGGATTCAGGTTCCTCCAGAAGAGTTTTTTTTTTTTTAAGTTATTGATGTATTTTCTTTAAAAATTTTTTAACACTGTAGTCATTTCCTGATTCATCCCCTCACTATGAGTTCTGAAAGTATATACAGTGTTCTGAAGCCATAATTCCTTACCTCTCTCTTGAGTAGAGGGAAGTAGTTTCATCATTTTCTTTCTGGCATATCCATTTAAAGATCTTCTATGATAGCAAATATTTATCTTCTGAGTATAGATTTGGAAACAAGCAGAAATCAGTGAGAGTAAAACTCAGGGAGTTAGGTGGTATGATCAAAATGGGCATATCATTTTATTTAAAAAAAGAAACCAAGGCAGGATGATTACAAAAAATGAAACTAAGGGTAGGTTTGTGTGTGTAGCTCATAAAACTTGACTCTGCAAGGTAATTTCCAAAAAGACATCTCAAGAATATTAAGAATAAAGGTAGCACTATTGGAAAAAGACTGACCAGTTTGTAGAATAAACCTCATTTGGGTTATTTTCCAGGGCAGGTGGGTCTAAGGGCCCCAGGTGGGAAGTGAGGGTCCTTAGGTTTCCTACTTGTCTCACTCTGTTGTGGCATCATTTCATACTTTTTAGACTCCTCGATCTAGAGGTGGGAGGAACCTTAGAGGCCATCTAACCCCATCGCCTCATGTTACAAATGAGGAAACAAACCCAGAGAAATGGAGTGACTTGCATAAGGCGACACATGTAGTGTTAGATATAGTTCTACTTTTTTCAATGCTTTTTCCACCATGGTAGGCTGGCTTGTACAGTCATATGATTGACCTCTGGGGAGGTTTTCTCTCCTAGCTCAGGTTCTCTAATAACTGAGGCTGCCTGTTCTTGTGATAGACTGCTCATCATAATTCTAAGAGCCTTTGGGTAATTTCAGCTGCATTTATTTAAAAGATTTTTTTTTTCCAAAAGAGAACACTCCCTTCCCCCACTTCCCACCCTTTGCCCCCCTGGCTATAAAGTTGAGCCTCTGCTTTGCTTTCATCTAAACCTTTGTTGAGAGCTTCCTACATTTGCTGTGTAGGTTCAGAGCCCAGCCCAGAGGCGCTGGTGATGATCACTGGCATTTTGGCATCTGTAGCCCTTCATGTCAGTCCCTAGGGCCTGTCGCCTTGTAGGGGGCAGGTGTCTTTCTGTGCTGCAATAAGAAATCAGCCCATGGCAGAATTGAATTTTCTAATGAAAGGAAAGCTGCAAAAACTTGTAGTTAGCAAGACTGAGAGAAAGAAAATGGAATGGGAAGGGGATTGATCTCATTAAACTGACTCTGCCTTGTGTGTTCGAAGCTAGGAGAAATGTCATTAGCCAGAAACCAGGAGAGCAAAATTCTCAGTTCTTATACAAAAGTTTAGATTACAAAACTTCAGCCCTGGGGCACTCCTACCAGGAGAGAAAGATTTGACAGAGAGCTCAGCAACTGAAGGAGTTCCAAATGATAGCATTGATAAGAAGTCGGAACAAAAGACCTGTGTCAAGGTCAAAGAATCTAAGTTAAGCCCTTTGAAGCTAGAGGGAAAAAGACTCATTTGTGAATCCAGAGGGATACTGCTTTACCTACCAAGCGATCTGTATCTGAAACAGCAGATTAGTTGGAGAGAGTTCAGTTTTAAGGGGTCAAAAATTCAGAAAACTGGATTTTCTTTGGGAAAAAAAAGCATCTCTTTTAAATCACAAGAGCTCAGGATGAGGAACAAGACAAATTGTCAGAAGTTAAAACTTGTCCTTGGGCACACATGAGGCAGGCAGTGGAAAGTAGTGGAAAGTTCATGGGATTGGGAGTCAGAACACCTGGGTTCTAGTGACATCTGTCCTAATTAGGTCTGTGATTTCCAGCAAATTTCTTTACCTCTCTCACCTTCAGTTTCCTTCTCTTCCCAATGAGGTGTTAGAAGAGATACTTCTCTACCTTGATGATCCCTCAGCTTGTCAAACTCAATATGTCCAAAATAGAATGTATTATCTTCTTGCCTATAACCACCCATCCTCTCAGTTTCCTTATTTCCATTGAGGACATAACTATCCTTAAAGTCACAAACTCAGAATCATCTTTGACTCTTCCCTTTCCCCTTCCCACATCCAATAATTTGCCAAAACTTTCGTAATGGTACTAGACAATGGGAACCCCATCCTCAGAGAATATGCGTCATGTTCTACTTGCTGCCAAAGAAGTCTGGTGAGCCTGCGTAAGGCAAAAACCCTATTCCACAATTCAGAGCTTGCAGACGTATTCTCTTGCTGTTTCCCTCCCAGCCTGATTTAGTTGTTTTTCTTTGCCTCATTAAAGGAGCCCTCCCCTGACTACTTCTTAAATGGGGGCCTATTCACTGAATGGGCCTTACCTCACCCTAAGTGAGGACTGAATAGGCCTTAGTCTAAAACGGCCATCTCCAGTCATCCTGATGAGTATCTGGTCACTGGATTCAGATGGCTCTGGAGGAGAAGTGAGGCTGGTGACCTGAACAGCCCTCCCTCACTCAAAACAGTCAAGGGCAAATCATGTCATCATTTCTCTGATGTCATGGTCTTCTTTGGCAATGAATGACGAACACAATAAAAACTGTCCATGTTGTGGAAGTGAATGTTGAATCCTCTGTATGTGTGTGTGTTGCTTTTTGATTGGCTGCTTAATTGAAACTGTGTACCAAAAGCTCTCACTATCTTCCAATGCAGACAACCATTGTGTGGGCCTATGGGTAGGGAAGGGCCCTCTCTCACCATAGAGCCACCATGAAGCAGGTGAGCACATGGCTTCTTAGGTAAGGTTGTTCACAGGATGGAGTAATTTCCTATTTGTGTTTTCATCCCTTTGATACAAGATCTTGTGAGATCATAAGAGGCCCAGGAACTGGAGTCCATACTAGAATTTGCTGACAGTCAAGCCCAGTGAGGAGCATAGTCAGAGGAGAGAATTGTGGAATCTAGCCCAGTACTGAATAAATTGAGACTCTGTGTCCTGCAACAAGGGAGCAACTTACATATTGTCTAGATCACATTTGAAAGTTAATTTAGTGGCAGAAATGCTATGTAACAACCATTTTAATTGTGAGTCTACTCTCCCCAGAGATAGAGTTAGTAAAGGGGCAAGTATGCCCCTGACATTGAAGAAAATGCTTTTGTACCTTCTGTACTTGCTATATCTTTTATTTAAATATTTACTCTATTTATTTTCAGTTTTCTTTTTATTTTCAGTTTCATAAGTTTTAAATTTTCTCCCCTTCCATTCCCCCTCCCTCCCAAAGATGGCATGCAATCTGATATGGGCTCTACATATACATTCCTATTAAGCACATTTTTACATTAGTCATATTACATAGAAGAATTATAACGAATGGGAGAAACCATGAGAAAGAAAACAAAAGAGAAAAAAGTCTGCTTCACTCTACAATCCAGTTCCATAGTTCTTTCTCTGAATGTGGATGGCATTTTCCATATGAGTCCTTTGGAAAAGTTTTAGGTCCTTGCATTGCTGAGAAGGGCTAAGTCTATCAACATCAGTTCATATGAGTCCAGGTTTTCCCAAAGTCCACTTGCTCATCATTTCTCATAGCACAATAGTATTCCATAACATTCATATACACAACTTGTTCAGCCATTCCACAATTGATGGGCATCCCTTCATTTTCCAGTTCTTGGCCACCACAAAAAAAGCTGCCATAAATATTTTTGTATATGTACATCCTTTTCCCATTTTTATGATCTCTTTGAGATACAGTCCTAGAAGTGATATTTCTGGGTCAAATTTTTATAGCCCTTTGGACAAAGTTCCAAACTGCTTTCCAGAATGGTTGCATTAGCTCACTTGCTGAATCTTTTTAGTGAATATCCCTTTGTAAAAGGTAATTGATACTAGTTGGTTAAATCATATTGGCTATTAATCACTGGGGCTATCAGTGATAATGCGGAGATGCTTACTATAGCTGACAACTGATATTGGGGAGAATATATCAGAATGAGACACTTGAACTGCTAGCATTAGAAAGATACCTCTGGATTTCATTAGTTTGGAAATACAAACTATGGTATATGATTGTAATGGAATATTATTGTGCTATAAGAGATAACAAGCAGGATGATTTCAGAAAAACCTGGAAATGAATGGATGCAAAGTAAAGAGATCAAAACTAAGAGAACACTGTACATAGTAACAGCAATATTGTACCATGATCAGCTATGAATAACTTGGCCATTCTCAGTAACACAATGATCCAAGAAAATTCCAAAGGACTCATGATGAAAAATGCTGTCCAGCTCCAGAGAAAGAGCCACTGGAGTCTGAATGTAGATTGAAGCATATTATTGTTCACTTTCTGTATTTTTTCATGGTTGAAAAAATGTTTTTCTGTGTCTTCTTTCACAATGTGACTAATATGGAAATGCAAAAACGAAAGGAAGGAAGAAAGAAAGGAGATACCCCTGGAACCTTGAGGGACAGATGAATCTAGGTGCCTTTCTGGGACCCATCTTAGTACTCTAAATGCGAGTTAGGGTAAGGATCCTCCAAAGGCTACCACCTTCACAATATTTTTTGCTTCTGTCTCTTCCATATTTACATGATCACGATCTTAGTTCAGGCTCTTATTATACTTTGCCTGGGCTACTGCCATAGCCTCCCATCGGTTTCTTTACTTCTCCTCTATTCTGTCACTAATTCATCCTCTGAACAGCTGCCAAGTGAAAAATCAACAAGATACAGTTCTGCCTCTATCTCTATCTTGATAAAAATCTTCAGTAGCTCCTTGCTGACTTCTAAGATGAAAAACAAACTTCTCAGAAAGTCTTCCACAATCTGTCTCTTATTCATCTTCTCAGAATTATTTCATATTTTTCTTCTTCACATATTGAGCATTTCTAGCAAACTGGCCTCTTAGATACTTACTGAACTTGACATTCTATCTATATTCTCCATGCCTAGTCACAAGCTGTGTCCATCCCTGAAATGGCCTCCTTTTTCGTTTTTGACACTTAGAATCCTTGATTTTCTTTAAAGCTCAACTCAGACACTATCTATTATGGGAGCCTTTGCTTATTCCCTCTTAAAATCACTTTTCATTTACTTATTTATTTATTTATCTACTAAATATAAACTCCTGGAAAGCAGAATTGTTCCTTTTTTTGTCCTTGGATCCTCTGGCACCTAGCATAGTGCCCAACACATAGTAGGCATTTGATAAAAGTAAGTCCAATTGAATTAATTTGGATTTGTTTTTTCCTCTTGTTCATTGAATAGAGATTGAAATGAGTGAAATGCTAGTAGGAGTCCAGTGCCAAACACTTAATTTTTAGTGAAGTGATAGGGACAGCTTAACATCATTGTGATTGAGAGAAATGGTTAACTTTTATTCTCGGGACAGTGAAGGGAAAACAGGGAAATTCAGTGACTCCCTGGCCTTTGGCTGTGTCCAAACCTAAATTTTGTTTGGAAAATGAGAAAGATTCCTAGTGTTGCATCCCTAGTAGGCCCAGTAGAGGGCATACTATCTTTAAAAAGACTTGATTGTGGACTGAAGTTATTCAAAAATCAAGTTTAGAAACTCAGAAGATATGCCAAGACACTTACTATTTAAGGGCAAAGCCGGAAAGGTTTAAGCTTAGCTGTCCAGAGGAATTTGGTTCCCCCCAACCCCTGGAATAAGTCCAGTTGATAAGTGTAAGGCATTTTCAAGGAGGTAGAGGACTTTGCAGGGTTGTTTATGCTTGCATAGCTATAAGTTGGGGGAGTTGGGTATAGACTGTGAGGAAAGAGACAGAAGGAAGTGGAGACAAGTGCTGAATAATCATAGCTGGCATTTGTGGATCACCTTAGGTTTGCAAAGTACTTTAGATACATTATCTCCTTTGAGCTTTATAATAATGCTTTGAAGTATTTTTTTTTTGGTGTTTTCATGTTTTTATTTTTCAATTAACAGGCATTTCTTTTCTCTCTTTCTCACCTCCCTTCCCCCATTGGGAAAAAAGAAAGAAAGAAAAACAAAGCCCTTGTAACAAGTATTCATAGTCTAGCAAAACAAATCCCTGCATTGTCTGGGCTTAAAAATGTTATGCCCTCATTCTGCATTTTGAATCTGTCACTTCTCTGTCAGGAGGTGAGTAGTCTATGTGAAGTTTCCAGGGGGATCTATTATCTTCATTTTCCCGATGAAAGAACTGACCAGCTAGTATCAGAGGCAGGGTTTGAATCCAAGGTTATCCAAACTCCAAGTCCAAAACTTGTCCCGTTATGCCATGTTACCTGTCCCAAATAAAAGGAAGCACTGAAATGTTAGGAAACTGAAAACAACCATTTTGTATGGAGATATAACTGGACTCTCTTCTCATATGGAGGAACAAAGCATTATATAACCATGTCTAAAGAATGTTCAAATGCATGTACAGATATTAAAAGTAACTGAATGAATGAAGAAAGGCCAAGGCTGTGAAAGAAGCAGATCCTATTTGGAACCCAAACTATTCTCATTCTTTTCTAAATTCTCTGTAATCTGGCTTCCGGTGTTGTCACGCAACCAAAACTGCTCTCTCCAGTGTTACCGGTCATCTTCTAATTGGCAAATCAAATGACTTTTTCTCAATCCTCATCTAGCTTGACTATTTTGTAGTACCTGACATTTTCTCCTCCTGGACACTCTCTCCTCTCTAAATTGTTGTGACTTGTTTGGAATTTCCCTAATACTTTCAAGGGCACCACTGTCTTTCTAGACATCTCCCTTAGTAACCTAAGTGCCAGGCCGGCACAACCTGTGGCCCCGCCAAAGGATTTCCTCTATATACTCTGGATGTTTTCCTCTACATTTTTCTGCAGCTGCCTGAACTTTTTTGACATGCTGCAAGCAGCCCAGGTGCCGTAAGTGGCCCATGGGCCACAGATTGTTCGGGTCTGCTTAGTGCCATCTTTACCTTCTATTTCTTACTCACTCCACATATCCAATCTCTTCCCAAATCTGGGTTGTTTCTACCTCTACAACATCTTTCATATATTCCTTTCCCTCTACTCCCAGAACCATTACCCTAGTTCAGACCTTTAACATCTCTTGCCGGGATGCTTGCAATAGTTTTCCATGAGGTCTCCTTTCCTCAGATCTCCCCTCACTCCAATTCATCTTCCACAAAGTTGCTGGAGAGATTTTCCTAAACTTGAGGTCTGACCATGTTTCTCCCCCTACTCAATAAGCTCTAATAACACCTTATTAACTTTTAGATCAAATATGAAATCCTCTTTTTCATCATTCGAGGCTTTCCATAACTGCGCCCCTTTTCTGTTCTTCTCATCTTATACATAAGTTCCCATCATACACTCTAAAGCCCACCCATACTCGTCAGTTTGCTGTTCCTTACACATGATAATCCATCTCCTGTCTCTTTGCCTTTCTTTGGCTATCCTTCATTCCCAGCATGCTCTCGCTTCCTACTGCTGTCTCTTAGAATCCCTGGAATTCTTTAGACACAACTCAAGTACTACTTCACAAAAGAGACCTTTTCAAGTTCCCCCTACCATGGGTGCCTTCCCCTCTAAGGCTACCTTTTATTCTATTCTGTGTTTTGTATGTGTATATGACATGTGCATATCCCTCCTGTCTTTGCTGTTTTGTTGTGTACCTAGCACATTGTAAGCACTTAATAAGTGGCTGTTGATTGTCGATTGGTGGTCCAGGGTACAGAGGTCCAGGTCTGCTGCTGGAGGTTGCTGGTCTATGCTGGGTACGGTAGGGCAGCAAAGGAAAGTAATAACTATTCTTCAAAGTATGGGGGTATTTCAAAAAGAATAGGACCCAGGTTTCTTTGAATGATAAAAGTAGGGGAAAGAGCCATTCTTGGAATATGGATCAAAAAGTATATATCATATTAAAAAAGAAAAGGATAGGGAAGGTGAGAGAGAGAGTGATGCCTAACTAATGCTTGTGTATTGAGAAAATATACTGATGTGAGGAAACTCAGGAGCTGTAACATAGAAGCACAGCAGACAGCATTTCTGTAAAGATTAGTGGCGCCAGAAGCAGGAGAGATATTGTCATAGGAATACCACGTATATAGCCCTCATAGAAACAAGAAAGAGATAAGGAGTTTGGAAATCATACAGTATTTCTGACAGAAAGGAATGAAAGAGCACTTTTAATTATCCACATATCTGTTAGAGCTCTCCACCGAAAGCAGAGAAACTAACATTTTCTTGGCTCATCTTCATCTTTCAAAAGTTAGAGAAACCTACAAGAGAAAAATGTATCCTGGGTCTGATTCTCATCAACAAGGAGAAACTGGCTGGTAATGGTGTAGAAATGGAAGAAACACTTGGAGGAATCATTCATCCTCCCTTAGAATTTGTGATGAAGAAGAGGCAGTCCACAAGCACCCTGACTTATAACTGAGATATGGGCAGAGCAGATTTCAGACAGTTTAGAGAAGGGATAGAATGGCTCTCAAGTACTCCTAAAATTATAAAGGAAAAGCTAACACAGGAGAGATGGGAAACTCCCACGAATGGAATTCTGAAGACAAAAATAAATAATTTCAAGGAGAATGGAAAAGGGAAGTTGCTTAAAGAGACTGATGAGGATGCTTAGGGAACTCACCAACCAATTTAGAATTTAAAATGACATGTACAGAAAATGGAAGGAAAGGAGGAAAATGGAGTGTGGTACACAAGTGTGACATGGTCACGGTTATGTAAAAACGGTGTCAATAGTATTAAAGTTCAGAATATGCTGAGGCTGTCAAGGAAAGTTCAAGAAAATGAAAAACATTGTTTTAAATCTCTATTAGTTAAGAGAAGACAATTAAAGAACAGATGGGACCACTGCTAAAGGTAAATCGGAGAGCTGATGACATCAAGAAACTAGAGTGGCTTAACATTTATTTATCTTCTGTTTTCTTTGTCAAAGAGAATGGTCCTTGTACTGGAATGGATAGAACACATATGGCAAATAGAGAATTCACATGCAAGATGATAAGTTGATAGGTAGGAAGGGAGCGCCTAAGCACCCTTGATGAATTCAAGTTACCTATCCCATTCAAACAATGACCAAGACTCCTGAAACAAGCGGGGGGGGGGGGGGGGGGGGGGGGGGGGGGGGGGGGGGGCCCTTCTCTGCCTAGGCTGGAAAGTGTCTTTAGTCATTAGCCCCACCCCCTTCCAAGATACAATGTTCAAACCTTGCCAAAAAGGATGTACAATGTAGCAATGTATAATGTACAATGTAGCATCAAATTTAGACTTGAAATGAATAAAAATTTCCCAATAATTAGAGACCTAGGCAGAAGTCAAATTCTGACAATGACAAATATAATTACCTATGTTTATATGTATTTTATTGTTTTTACATACTTTTCTAATAGAAAAAGTATAGTAAGTGGCTAGAGTATATACTTTATCCTTTCTATTATTCATAACTGAGATAAATCTAATCATTGCTCTCATGCTGTCATATATGGGCATGACTTGTGGTAGCTGCTAGGACTGCAGGTGTAATGCCCAATATTAGAAACCTATGTAAAGCTAGTTTTGCATATATGAACTAGTTTATGATAATAGCTGACACTTAGAAATATATATATATACACATATATTCTATTCTATTCCATATTCTATGTCCACAACAATCCTATGAACTAGGTGCTATTATTATCCCTACTTTACAGATGAGGAAACTGAGGCTAAAAGAAATTATGTTACATGCTTAGGGTCACACAGTCAGTAGGTGTCTGAGCCAAGATTTGAACTCAGGTCTCTCTAACTCCTAGACCAGCATTTTGTCCACCATCGTGTAATTGTTTAATGATGGAGAATATCATAATGTCATTCAGCAGATTCTATAATGGACCTGAGTTCACCCATCAATTTAGCCAGTGGCCAACAAGGCCCCAGGAGACTGGGGCAGAGTGTGAGTTTTGAGTGGGGAAGCAGAGAAAGTAAAACTTCAGAAATAGAAGTTCAGGTTATGTATGCTCAAAGGGGTGTTCCCAGAAGGAGATTTAGGTGTAGGGTATACAATAAGAAGGTGGGATTAGGACTCCATACTAAAGGTAAGAAAAAAGATGATGAAAGATGGAATAATCCACAAATAAATTGCATTCATTTTGTCATTCGGCCTGGGGCACAGCTTATCTAATAAGAACCTCCCAGGAAACAGTACAAATGGGTGAAAGTATTGGGCAAGACCTCCAGGGGAGGTCCAAGGTTTTCTCAAACCCCTTTTAAAGAGGAAATACGTCTTGTATCAGATACCACATACCATTCTGATAGAAAGAAAGAAATGAAGACTTTGGGAATCATATAGCAATTCTGGCAGAAAGGAATGAACGGGTAGTGAGAAGTAAGTTCACTTATCCACATATCTATTAGAGCTCTGTACCAAAAGCAGAAAATCTAATGTTTTCTTGACTTATCTTCATCCTTCAAAACTTAGAGAAACCTACAAGGGAAAATTTGATCCTGAATCTGATTCTCATCAACAAGGAGAAACTGACTGCAGATGATAAAGAAATGGCAGAAACATTTTGAGGAAGTGTTCATCCTGCCTTAGAATTTGGGATGAAGGAGAGGCATATAACTGAAATATGGTGATACCAGTTTGGAAATACCAGTTATTTCCAAAGAACCTTGGTGCTCAGAAATTTTCTTCAGACTTCTTCTACTTACTATGTGCAGTTTGAGGTGCAATTCTTGTAAAAAGTAGGATGTCAGTGAAACTTATATGGGGGAGGTGAAAGGAAAGAAACTAAAGAATGTTCTTAGCACAGGGGTATGCTCAAATGTCTTTCTAAGAGCTTTTATGAGGATTTGATCCAGTATGGTTCCCACCTTCTTCCCTTTCTTCCACTCCCTCACCTTAGGGTAGTTTTAATTGGAAAGGAAAGGGAAGGGAAAAAGTGTTGAAGTAAAATAAGAACTCAAGTTGGATTATTTCCCCAAGAGAAGGATCACTAGGGGATAGAGAAAAATGTGAAAACTGCATCCCCGCTCCAGTGGGAAGCTGTAACAATGCACTTATTCCCCTAGTCTATTATAATAGTCTCAGAATTGATCTCTCTGCCTCCATTCTCTCCTGTATCCAATTCATTCTCCTCCTCCCAGCTGCCAAAGGGATATTCCTAAAGCACAAGTCTGGTCTGCTCAATAAACTCCACTGGTTCCTTATTACCTTTAGGATCAAATACAAACTCTTCTATTTAGCATTTAAAGCTCTTCATAACCTGGCTCCAAGCTGCCTTTTCAAATTTCTTATATATTATGCCCTTTTCTTTAATCCAGCCAAATTAGCCCATTTATTGCTGTTGGCACAGGACATTCCATCTCTACAGAGAGTACACAGACTACAAACTCTCTGAAGAGGCAGGCACCATATCCAATTCATTTTTGTGTTTCCCTCATTGCTTAGTCCTAGACACTTTCTCTAATACTTCAGAGACCTAAGGTTTTCTCGGTCTGTCTGATACCTATTCAGATCATACTTTCACTTAGTTGGTCTTTATTGCTGTGGCTTAAAATTTCATTGCTCTGAATGAATCTAGGGATGAACCTTTCTACATTTAGGTTGTTTTTTAGATGATAAACATACAATCCATTCTTAGGTCCCTCCTTCAAGCTTTTCCAGCTTGGTAGGATGTACCAGGGACTGTATTTTGCTGGGATGGTCTTTGAGAACCTGGGGTCTGTTCCACAGTGAAGCAGCTTTTTAGAACTTTGAGGCCACACAGTAGATGCTTAATCACTGTTGGCTGAAAGAAGAAAAACTATACTGTATTTAAGTGTATCCACACATTGACAATATTTTGCTGATTTTTTCAAATAACAAAACCATCTGGCATAGGCTTTACAAAAGGATTTTTCTGTGTTGAAATAGAGTGGAAAGAACATTGACTTTCTTGGATTCAAATCCTGCCTCTGACCTTGAATCTTGCTTATCTGACCGTGAGGAAATCCCTTCATCTGCCTGAGTCTCATTCAGGTTTGACTAGATATGGCCTGTGAGGTCCCTTTCAGCTCGAAATCTATCACCCTTTTTACGTTAGATTCCGAAAGGGGTCTTGAAAAAACCCTGTGATCCTGATTGGATCTAAGGTGTGGCATGCAGAAAGCAATTATTTGTGACATGACATTTGGAGTAAAAGTCTTAGTAGTGAGACAATTGAAATTCGGCAAAAATTGAATAATGTACCATATGAAAAGCTTGCTAGATTTGAGGTTGTGTTTCAGCTCTAGTTCTTCCTCTATAGAGAGAGAGGCTGGACTAGATTCCTTCAGTGTCTTTGTTCATGGTACTCCTCCAGTTTAACCCTTTGTCCCTTCCTCACCATTTTACCAAATCTCTTCATCCTTCAAGGTTCAGGTCAAGTCCTATCCTCTTGAAGGTTCAGCTCACCTTTTATAAAACTTTCCCAACTATTTCAGTGTATACTTATCTATATAGTCCCAGTCTAGCACATTTGTTGTTCTTATAATGAATATCATAACACTTATAATTTTATTTTTAGGATTTAAATTATTAGAATTAAATAAAAATAAAAAAATAAATAAAAATAGTTTTATATATATTATTCTTACGGACCTAATGATTTATGAACTCATTGAGGGCAGAGACTTGTCTTATACTTGCTTTGTTTCCCCCTTTCATGTAGCATGGTATGGGGCATAAAGCAGGTACTCAGAAATTATTTATGGATTAATCAACCAGAATGTTCAAAATCACAGGGTAGTATGACATCATATATCACATGTAACTGAAAGGCTGTTCAATTACCTGGAAAAGGTTAAGAAACGGATGGGAATTTCCTTGAGTCCTAATGAATCAAATACAGGTTTTAAGTCAAATTGACTTTAACTTTGGATGGAGCTGAACTCAAGAAATGTGTGGTAGAGTGGAAAAAGGCTGGAAGACTTGGGTTCAAGTCTTTTTTCTTTTCTATCAGTGAGTAGTGAGTACTCACCTATCAGTGAGCAAGTTAGTTCACCATTTTAGGAGTCAGTGTAATCATCTTTAAAATGGAAGGTTTGGATTAGCCGACTTCAGAGGTGCCTTTCTTCCCTAACTCTAAGTTATCATGAGAAACAACTCTTTTAACAGAGCTCAACTTCTAAAGTATCATACAATATTTATTTTCCCTTGCATCTTGCATCTTTTTGTACTGCCAATTCTGAGGAAGAAAGGAAAAATATTTTTCTCCCCTTATTACTTTTGTAAACATTTGAAAAATTCTAAACTTAGTAATTATCAACAAAAATAAACATTCAAATTCACAAACAAAATAAAAACAATCTTACATAGATTTCTAAACTACATGAATTACAATTCATTTGAAAAAGTATATTAGCTTTAACAAAATAAAACTTCCACATCTCCTTTTGATCTCTTGTATTTTTTTAAAATGTATGTTTCAAATGTACTTGCTGTTTTTTTTTTACTTAGTTGTAATTAGGGATGACTATTATACACTTTCATTCCTTTGTATTACTTCATATGCCTTTCCATATTTTAAAAAAGATTTTTGTTATTTATGACCATAATAGAGAACATTTTGGATGCCTAATTACCTCCTTTGCACCCAAATAAGAAACACATATTATTGATGAGTTAATATCATTTCCCGAAAAGAGAAAAACCTTGTGTGTGTTGAGGTATCAGAAAAGAAACAGAATGAATCATTCTGTTGCCAAAACTGAAGGAGAATATGATAGTGAGAGTAAAGTGGACACAGCAATTCATCATGTTTATTTCACAGAACCATTCAAAAGAATATCCACAGAGTTGCCTTTCCTGTTTCCAAACCACACCTTGGACCCAGCTGTGGATCTTATCCTTAAATTTCTATATTTCAGTTTGCTTGAAATCTTTGGTTGCTAGATTTTTTTCCCCTTTTGGTTATCATGGATAAAACTCCTAGGAGGTTTTTTTTTTTTTTATCATCAATGCAACCTTGGAGAATAGTTGTGACTCTCGATCACTGTTTACCTGTAGTTTTGCTACTCTTTTATTCTGTGCTTTACACTTACTCCTTACCTTAGGTTCTAATGAATAATGATCATTTATGCCTCTTTCATAGGTCATATATTTAGAGCTGAAAGCATCATAGTCAATCCCTCTCATTTTACAGACGAGGGAATTGTGATTAAATGACTTGTCTACTGCCACAACACTAGTATTTGAGGCAGAATTGGAGCTCAGATCTTACTGATTCAGGTCCAGTGTCCTATCCCTTACATAATTCTGTCTTCCTGCTCTCCCTCCCTCACTGGACCACTTTTTAGCGATATGAACACATTCCTCCAAAAAGTAGGTCATACAAATTCACTTAAGTCAATTACCCAGTCTGGGCCTCTTGTTAATTGGTTCAGTTGATACATTTGACTCAGAGGCTCCCTGGAGTTAACCGATTGTTAACTTACTTTTTTTGTGTGCATCCATGGATGTAAATGGCAGTGAGGCCAACATTTTAAATAAATAAAAATTCCAATTTAGTGTCTGGTGGTATTTGTGTTAAGACCTCCACCTCCCACCCCCGTAAAGAAAACCTTTTGAATGTGTGAAACCAGAAGTATGAACGGTGATGAAAGAGCCTCAGAAAAGCAAAGACTTCGTCTCAGGCCTCCTTAGGGCGCTTACTTTCCCTCACCTTCATAAAAAAATCAGTGGCTGTTCCCCTAAGTAAATCTTTTAAGCAGAGGAGAGAGAAGAGACCCTTCTTTTGGGGGACGAGAAGTCCTTGTGTTTGCCAAAAAAAACCCCAACAAAAATAAGTAAAACGCTCAAGTTCATAAGGTTTCCAAGGACAGCTCTACTCTGATGAGCCGGTGACCTACACCTGGCGCTCCTGCTTGGCTGCTGTTGCTATCTTGGCTGCTATTGCTATGAAGGGATCCACAGAAGTCTTGCAGGTGCTTGGCTCTAGAGTCATCCGCGGAACCTTCACGTTGTCCTAACACCTAGGCAGGAGGCTGAATGACTCCACCTCCCCTTTCCACTTTTACCTGAGACCACCTGCGTGCTCCGTTCAGTAAGTGCTTTTAAGTAACCTGTTGTTTCCATGTTTACTTTTATTTGTACAACCTTGGGTGAACAAGGGGTGAAGTGAGTGGGGGGAATTCCAAGACCACTCGATTGCTTTCCCCACTAAAATGAAAAGAAATAGGATTTTTGTGTTTTATTTTGTTTTACTCTGTGGGCAGTTTTCAAAGAACAAATTTTCTGGTTGTCCCCCATGCCTAGGACGCTCTCCCTCTTCTGCTCCGACTATTGACCTCCCTGGCTTTTTAAATTCCCAACTAAAATCCCATTTCTACAAAAAGCCTTCCCCAACCCCTTTTAATTACTCCGCCTTCCCTCGGTTAATTTCTTTTTATCCTTTAGGCAGTTTACTTAGTTAATAGTTGTTTGTATGTGATCTCCCCCATTAGATTATAAGCTCCTTTAGGGCGGTGATTCTTTTTGTATTCCCAGCCACTTGCACATAGTAGGAGCTTAATGAATATTGACCGAGTTGCATTAAGATTACCAGGTCATTAGATGAATGGGGTATTTCTACATTTTTAGTACATCAAGATTGTGTTTCCTGTTTTCTCCCGACAGTCAACATCTTTACCTTTTTTTTTTTTTTGACTTCTCATTTTTCAGAATGAACAACTTGTTTGAAAAGGTCAGCTTGCCACTTGTAATTCCATGTGGTATCTCATCTTAACTCTCCCCTTCATAATTTGTTGGTTATTTTGAGCTTTAACTAGTTGATAGTCTGTACACAGTTGATTCAGAATAATTTCAGTATCACTAATGGTCACTTCCTGCTGATGAGAGCTTAACAATTTCGTTGTTTTTATGGTGATTCTTGCTCATCCTTCTGTACCTTCAAATTTCCTTCTTGAAAAATATGTTCATGATATACAGATGTAAGCCGTTGAAATTGTCTAGAAACTGTTTTCCTCTTTCACTTCTTAGCATTAAACTGTATTTTCCAACATTCTTCATTTCCTTTTTGCACAGAAGTGATCAATTACCAATGCATATGTTGACATGGTTTTCAGGAACTTGTTGACTTTTCCGTACTGGATTACTCTACCTTTGCAACAGATGCTGGCGCATAAACTGCAATTACTTTCATGGTTGTTTGTTTATGTTCATCATGTACGCTGCAAGACGATATGACTGTGCATCCCAGGAAATGTTTCTTATTGCCTTTAGGTACTTGATGAAAAAACTCTGCCAACTTCTTTATCGCCTTTCTAAGGAGAATCTGTGAGTCATTCTTGCATTTAGCCTGGTTTTCCTTATGTTTTCCGGTTTCATTTATAGCAAGAGTATCCATATTACTATAGCTCAGTTCCTTCACTGATAAGTCTACTCATTGGTCATTGGAGAAACAGTTCACATTTAGAGTATAAATAGTTCAATGAATATCTCCAGACATTCATAAAAATAGTGTGACTTAGTACCTTCTGCCTCCTTTTGCACCACTTTGCAAACATCACTGAAGAATGAAAAGGAATGCAAAAGAAACTCAGGCTACTTTGTATTTTTGTGGGTTGCCATGGCCTAGGAATTCATTGGTTGGTAGCTGGAGTACTAATGAGGAGCATCTTAGTATTTAGCTTAGCTAGATCTTGGACAGCTGACACACACTCTGTTGTCAGTAATGTACTTGAAATCATTCTAGCTGGTAGAATTAGCTAGAATTGTGCTTCTTTTGTACCACCCTCAAGAACCCAGGGTCACCTCTATATAGGATGTCATGGGAGGGTAGGGACAATCTCTTGTGTATTCTGTGCATCTCTTGCCAAAGTTGAGTATGTATTTCAGCTACCAATTATATTTCTCTTTCTTTTTTTAAAATTTATTTATTTTTAGTTTACAGCATTTGGTTCTTCAAGCTTCTGAGTTTTAAAATTTCTCCCTCTTCCCTCTCCCCATGACAGAATGTAATCTGACATAGGCTCTACATATACATTCATATTAAACATATTTTCACATTATTCATGTTGTAAAGAACAATTATAACCAATGGAATGAACCACAAGAAAGAAGAAACAAAACAAAAGAGAGCAAATAGTCTGCTTAGATCTGTATTCAGACTCTGTAATTCTCTGGGTGTGGATAGCATTTTCCATCATGAGCCTTTTGGAGTTGTCTTAGAACCTTTCATTGCTGAGAAGAGCCAAGTCTATCAAAGTTAGTCATCATATGGCTGTAATGTGTACAGTGTTCTCCTGGTTCTGCTCCCCCCACTCAGCATCAGTTCATATAAGTATCTCCAGTGTATTTTGAAGTCCACCTGCTCTTCATTTCTTATAGCATAATAATATCCCATTACATTCATATACTGATTATAGACTTATCCTTTCCAAGCTAAATATTTGCATTCATCCAAAGTGCTGTCCCCAAGGCAAAATGACTCCCAGAAGAATCAATGTCAACAAATTACAGCACTTCTCTGAGCATGACCAACTTGGAGGGAAAGTTAAGCCAACACACAGTTGGCAACAGTGGAGCTGAAAAGGAGTGGGCAGCTTTTAGAGATTTGGTGTACAGCACTGCATTTGCTCATCTGAGTCAGAACACTTGCAAACACCCAGACTGGTTTGATGAAAATGATGGGGAAATTCAGAAGCTGCTAAATGAAAAACGAAAACTCCACAGAATATACCAGCAGATAGTTCATCCACCTCTAAGAAGGCAGCATTTAATTCCATCAAAAGCAAAGTACATGCAAAGCTAAAAGAGATGCAGGATTCCTGGCTCAGTAAGAAGGCAGATGCAATTCAGTTTTATGCAGATAGTAACAATCCAGAGTGCTTTTGTGATTCCCTGAAAGCTTGTGTTCGTCCTTCTTTGCCTAAGAAAACCATGCCATCAGAGAAATGATGACATGACTTGCACTTGACTTTGTTTTGAGTGAGAGAGGGCTGTGCAGGTCACCAGCCTCACTTCTCCTCCAGAGCCATCTGAATCCAGTGACCTGATATTTCTCAGGATGACTGGAGATGACCCAGGTTGCGCTGGGAGACCTTGGGCCCTTTAGGCCAAAGTCTTTGCTGGTACTCACTTAGGATGAGGCAGTGCCCATTCACTGAATAGGCCTGTTTAAGAAGTAGCCAGGGCATGGCCCCTTTAAGGACCAAAAACCTATGGTACATCACAACTACTCAGTGCTGATGAAGCCACATTGATTAGTGATAAGGACATGATCCTAGAGAGATGGGCTGAACACTTCCATAGTGTTCTCAACAGACCATCACCAAGTAGTAGTATTGCTGTGTCAAAGAGTATATAATAGGTAGTTTAGTATCTCTTGGGGCATAATTTCAGATTACTATCCAAAATGGCTGGATCAATTCTCAATTCCACGAACAATGAATTAGTGTCCTAATTTTTCCACATCCCCTCCCACATTTGTCATTTTTTCCTTCTATCATTTTAGCCAATCTGGTAGGGGTAAAAGGATATCTCAGGGTTGTTTTAATGTTCATTTCTCTAATCACTAATAATTTGGAATATTTTTTATATGACTATAAATTGTTTGAATTTCTTCATCAGAAAACGACCTGAACTTCTTTAAATTATTTTTATAAACCATCTCCCTATAATTAATTCCCTTTGAAATACTAGGTATTTTATTTTAGGTATAAAAAACATTATTCTTAGAAGAGGTGGCTATACTTCACCATCTTGCCAAAGAAGTCCAAGACACAAGAAGGATCAAGAACCTCTGCTTTAAATGACAAATTAAAATTTTAAGTCACACAGTAGTTGTATTCTTGATTTAGTGTCACAATTAATTGGATTCCAAAGTATGGAGAAAGGACTGAAGTGAGCTATGAGGTAAAGGTTTAAGGTTTCTTTTAAACAAATCTGATTTAAAGACATTCATGAGAAGATGATGTATTGGTGGTAAGCAGTCCTTGGTATTATTCCAATTCAAATGATGATCCAAGAGTCTAAATGTTCCCAGAGATGCTATGTTTTCTGAAACAAAGATGATTAGTATTCAGCACATGTAGTAGAAATATTATGTTTGTAGTGCATATTATATCTTCCAGGGCTCCAAATGGGGATCAAACAAGAGTGGAAGGTTTAATATTTCTGTCTAGCATTCAAAGGTCCTATATTAGACAGGGGATGAAAGCCAAAGTTCTCTTAGGAGAAGATGGCAGAGTAAGGAAATGGAGATATTTCCATAGTACAATAAAGAATTAGAATCCAAAGATTTTTTAAAAAAAGATTTAGAATGCAACATAACAACTTGATAATCAAGGCTAAGATTTATACCTAATCTAGAAGTGATATGCTTAACATAATCCCTTTCCTCTCTTCCCCATCCCTCTAAAGGGTCCCTGCAAAGATAGCTTGGAGATATGTGCTGAGGAAGGGGGACCATAGCAACAGGACTCCGTGGGTGTGGCCCAGGGGAATTGTGTCCTACCAGCAGTATGGACCTGAGAGGTTCTTCAAGATTAGGAAGTACTCCCTTTACCTTATGGGACAAAGCCTTGTTTGCCCTATGATAGTAATGGTTCCTCTGGGAATTATTTGGTAATCTAAGTAGCCTTTAAATGACAGCCCATCTTTAAGGCTGGTCTTTCTGTAGGCATCATAAGTACTGCTCTTGGTTCCTTCACACTGAATGCACAGACTATTTGAAGGCAATTAGCACAAGGAAACAGAGAAGTTTGTTTCTTTTGTCCCAGTACAATTGAATCCAGTGAGCATTTATTAACCACTTGCTGTATGTACAAGACCTAGGGAAAATGAATGACTTTATGAAGTTTGGATTCTAAAGGGGAGAGATTACAGCATGTAAGCTCTGTATATGATAATTGGAGGGAGAAAGGAATAAGATCGAACAACTAAAGGCATCAGGAAAATCTTATAAGACAATAGCATCAAATTCAAATAAAAATGGATCTCTGTGGGTATCATCTTTAGAAAAATCACAATTTAGCATTATCTATAGGGTTTTGTAGTTTTATTTATTTTGTTGAACATTTTCCAGCTACATTTCAGTCTGGTTTGGGTTGCTCCGGAAGTTTTGACACTTCTATTACATATACTAAACCTTGAAGGAATCTAGAAATTCTGGGAGGTGGAGATGAGGAAGGATGGTACGTTCTAGGCCAGGGGTGGGGAACCTGCCCACATGTGACCCTCTAGGTCCTCAAGTGCAGCCCTTCACAGAACAAATTCCCTTTATAAAAGCATTTGCTCTGTAAAACCTGGACTCAGTCAAAAAACTGCACCCAAGGACCCAAAAGACCACATATCCCCTTGAAGCTGTAGGTTTCCCAGTCCTCTTCTAGGCTTAGGAAACAGCCTGTGCTGGCCTCCCAGAGATGAGAGATACAGTTTGCAGAACAGTTTAACTGGCAAAGTCTTTCTTGAACAATAATCCTGCATTGCCAATTTCCACTGCATGTTTTGAACTGGGTGTCCTGCAAATACCTCACATTCAACATATCCAAAACAGAACTCATTATCTTTCCACCTAAAGTCCTAAACCTTCTCCTCTTCCAAAAGTACTTATTATTGTCAATGGCAACCCCATTCTAGTCATTCTGGTTTGAAACCTTGTTAGCCTTAACTCTTCACTCTTATCCAATGTATGCAATCCTGTGCTAAGTCTTGTCATTTCTATAATCAAAATATCTCTTGTCTATGTCCCTTTCTCCTCCCACAGGCATCATCTTAGCTTAGAATCTCATCACTTCTTCTGAGATTATTTTGATTTTCTTGTGATGATTAGTGTCCCGGCCTCTAGTCTCTCCCCAAGTATAGTTCTGCCATGTCATGCCACCTTTTCCCTCTAGGATTAAATTCAAGGTCTTTGTGTAACATTTTAGGCTCTTAATAATTTGATACTTTCCTACTTTTCTAGTCTTGTACTTTACTGTTATTTACTGACTCCTTAATCTGCCTATACCGGCCCAGTGTACTTGCAGTTCCTTTCTATGTTCCTTTGCACTGTCAAGACATCACCCTTCTGATGTCACTAATCCTATTTGAGCAGGAAGGACGAACAGCAACCTTTGCCCCATCTCATGGAATGCTTTGCTTTCTCATCTTTTCCTTTTCTTTCTCAGGTCTCCTTCAAGTCAATTCATGTTCCACCTTCTGTAGGAGGCTGTTGGAGGTCCCTTAGTTGCTTTCTGGGGCAGCCAGGTGGTCCAGTGAAGACTTATCTTCCTGAATTCAAATCTGATTTCAGACCTACATACTAACTGTTCGATCCTGAGTGAGTCACTTAACCCTGTTTGCCTCAATTCCTCATCTATAAAATGAGCTGGAGAAGGAAATGGCAAACCTCTCCCGTATCTTTGCCAAGAAAACCCCCAATGAGATCACCGTGAGTTGAACATGACTGAACAACGAGAAAAAGCTGCTTCCAAGTGCCTTCATCTCTCAGATTATTTCTTTACATGTCTTACATGTATTTAGTTTTGGTGTTGGAATGTATGTTCCTTGAGGCCCAGGGACTGTTTACTTGTATCTTCTCTTTGTTGATTGGTTGGGAAGAGGAATAATGAGCTGGAATCAGCTTGCAAAGGGCTTTAAAGGCCAAGTTGAGGAACTGTATTTTATCTTGGGCAGTTAGGGTGGTTCAGTGCTTAGAGTACTGAACTTGGCCTTAAGAAGACTTGAGTTCACATCTACCTTGGATGTGAACTTACTAGTTGTATCATCCTGGGCAAGTCACTTAACCATTGTCTTTAAAATATGAACAATCATAGCATTTACCTCCCAGGGTGCTTATGAGAATAAATTGAGACAATATTTGGTAAAGTTCTTTGCAAACCTTAAAGTGTTATCTAAATGTTAGCTATTATCCTAGAAGCAGTAGGGAGCTATGGAGATTTTCTGAGCAAGGGGATTAACTTGTTCAGACGTGCTTTAGGCCCTTAGAAGTATACGTTATTCATATTCCTTTACAGACACCCCAAGAAGAAAGTGATGTTGTAGTATTCCATTCAAACCCCTGATCTGAACAAGTGCTGCAGGCTTTTAGAAGCAAACTGAACGTGGCCACCAGTGAAGGGGAGTCTATTATTTTCTCCAAATGAAATTTTCTCACTACGGCACAGTTTGCCTACTCAGTTGACCGATGGCAACAGACTTAATAAAGACTGCTTATTATGTTGGACTGTAGTAAGGAAGATGAAACAATAATTATGCATTAAATCTAATCTTTTAAGGCAGAGGAGCAAGAGGCTACAATTAAAAATAAATATTTCTTTAAGCTAGTTGTAAATTAGTTTGGGCAAGCTGGTCTCTGAGTTAGTTTGGACAGAAGGGACCTGGGTCAGGCGATGAGGTGTTTCAGCTGTGGTATTTTGCAAGACCTTTTTGCACTGGGTCCAGATGTCAGATTGGAAACTCAGCTAATTGGTTAAATCTGTTCCACTGATTGGCAAGAGTTATATTCCAGCAGACTTATTAGAGCTGGGGGCTAAGTTTATTCAGCTCTCATGTACATAACTGGCTTGCTGTATGACCTTGGGAGTATGGTAGGGAATCTTTAATTTCCCTAGGTCTCAATTTCTCCATCTTAAAAAAAAAAACACTTGATAATGTTTTTCATGTGTACATCACAAGCTTTAATGGAACAATCTCCATAAAATAGACTTATTCTGGGAGTGGAGAGAAGGTTATATTACTGGGAGAGTCAGTACAATCAATTTAACAAATGAGGGCATAAGGCTACTTTGGCAAGTTATCTGCAGAAGCAACATTCTGATAAATTAGGTGTTTCATTTTTTTAAAAATACATAGTGGGCCCTTACAGAAACACTGGTACTATAGAACACAATTCTATAAAACGTTGGCTTATTTTGGTCTCCAATCAAGGGGGTTCAGTTATTGAAGAACCAATAGGACCTAATTTAAAAGTACCTTTAACTATAAAGTTCCACGACATGTTAAGGATGGCATTACAGAAAAGCTCAAAGTAATAGGAGTTTGGTTAACACTGTAATTCTTATACTATCTATTCTTATAGTGTGTTGATACATGAAAGAAAGACTGTCTTCCACAGGGGAGAGGACTTAGACTTTGAGAACTTTTAGAATGTAAAAATTTCTTAAAGATATGATCATAGTTTGTATTTATATGGTACTTAATAATTTTCAAAACATTTTTATATAACAAACTTAGTAGGTGGGTAAGCCATTGGTCTAGAATTTAGGTTTAATAACATGACACAAGTAGTGCCTAAAATCCATAATATGCCTTGGTCTTAGGTTCAAATCACAGTATTTTTGAGCTAGAAAGGGATGTTAGAGATAATTTAATTGAGCTCTGTTATTTTCCAGATGAGGAAACGAAGTCTAAAGAGATTGTATTTTACCCAAAGTCACATAGGAAATGGTGGAAACTAGGTAGCTAGAAGTTTCATCTCTGACTGCCTATCTAACATTTTTCTCAGTTTACAGTGTTGCCACTGATTGTAAATCTACATGCTTTTTGTATGTTTTCTTTAATAATAATAGTCATTAATAATCATGGTCACTATTCAATGGGTGTTCAGGGAGGACTAGCTTCTCTGGTGTGAGGGTTTGCCAAACTTTTTCAGGGCTGCTCATCCACCTTGCACTCTCACTCAAGGCTACAAGAAGCTGAAGCACACTTGGGGCTTTCTCTCCCTCCTCTGGTGACTTCATCAATTCCCATCGGTTCATCTATTATCTGTGCAGACGACTCATGTCTTTTTTATCCAATCCTAATTTCTCTCCTGATCTCTCATACCACTAGCTTCCTATTGAACATTGCAAGCTGGATGTCTTTAAGGCAACTCATTTGGACTCAAAATGTCCAAAATAAACCTCTCCTTCCCTAATATTTGAAGGACTGTGACCCTTCAAGTTGCCTGGGACACAATTTTGATATCACCCTCAACTTCTTACTCTCATTCACCCCACATGTACAGTCATTTACCAAATCTTGTAATTTCTACCTCCACAATATCTTTTGTATATCTTCCTTCCTCTTCTGAGGGAGCTACTCTAGTTCAGGACCTCAGTACCTCTTGTCTGAACTGATGGTAGTGAACTCCCATTTGGTCTCCTTAACTCGTTTCTCCCTCATTGAATTTCTCGTACAGCTCTGACCATGTCTTCTCTACTACGCCATAAATTCTAGTAGCTCTCTCTGCAAGTTAAAGTTCTTCACCACTTTCCCCCTCCTACCTTCCCAAGCCTCTTCTACATTATTCTTTTTCCATGTGCTCTTCAGTTCAGTCATATTAGCTTATTTTATGTTTCCCACACATGATACTCAATTTCCCATTTTTCATGACTTTGCACCTCTTATTCTACATACCTGGAATGTTCCTCCTCTTTGCCTTGACCTGTTTGATTCCCCCATTGTCTTTGAAATCCAGTGTAGAACATCACCTTCTAATTCAACTTTTCCTATTTCCCTTTCTCCACGTACTAGTGCCTTTTTTCCCAGTTACTTTGTTTTCATTTATGTGTACTTAGATGTTTTTTAATTTTCTAATTTAACAAAAATCTGTTTAATCTCTCTCACTTCCCCCTGTTGGGGGAAAAAGCCCCCAAAACCCTTGTTAAAATATACATTGTAAAACAAAAATTCCCACATTGGCCATATCCAAAAAACATACATCTCCACACTCACAATTCATCACCTCTCTGTCAGGAGATAGGTAGCATATTTCATCATTCATCCTCTGGAGTTGTAACTGGGCTTTGGGTTTATCAGAATTCTTAAGTTTTTCTAAGTTCTTTGTCTTTATAAGGTCTTTAAGGCAGTGAGATAGTGTAGTGAATGAAATCCTGGAATTAGAGGTGGAATTAGGAAAACTTGATTTGGAATCCTGCCTCAGACATTTACTAGTTTTGTGATGTTGAGGTTCTCATAGCCTCAGTTTCCTCATCTGCAAAATGATTAAAAGTGGTACCTGCCTCCCAGTAAAGTGAGAATAAATTGAGATATGTTTAAATTAACTTTACAAAATTGAAAGTGCAATATAGATGCTAATTATTATCATCATTATTGTCATTGTTTTTGACTAGATATGAGGCCAAGCAAAGTGGGATCTTATGCTGTTTCTGTTTTAGTATAATCAAGAAGTATAATGCTTCTGTTTGAACGTGATTAAAGAACTTCCCACCCAATGATAGACCTCCCCATTGAGAGAAGCTTGATTAGGGGAGTTATTATGTACCTTTTGTTTTTTCTATTTGTTTATACTATTTCTATTATTTCTATTTCTGGCACTGAGTCAGAGGGTCATGCCATCTGACTTTGAAAAGTGTATAAATACTCTGAGGGTGAGGTTTTACTTTGGGCTTAGTTTTTGGAAGAAGCTTTATGTGCCAGACTAGAGTCTGGGAAGCCGCTAAGGAGACCCCCGGCTTTGAAAACCCAGATGTTGGTGCATCCCTCTCAGGTAAAGATGTATGTATATTAATGGTCAGGCAGTTTGGAAGCACTCTGTTGTTTTTTGATTTCTCTTAAATTTTGATTTTGATGTTCTTTGACACTTGTGCTTGATTAAAGCAATTGTTAACCCCTCAAAAGTTGCCTTTCCTTTTAGAGAAGCAGATCAAAGAACCTATGGTAGCAGGTTGCTCCCTGTGTATGTTGGGGTGCTTACTGTTACAATAGATTAGATTGTTCTCCTGGTTTGGCTCACTTTTTCCTACATGAAGCAATACAAATATAGAACTTCTTCCTCTGAAAACAGCCTCTTCATATCCTTTGACCATTAATAAGTTTTTTCCTTATAAATTGGAATCAGTTCCGTGTGTGTGTGTGTGTGTGTGTATGTGTGTAATAAGACCCTTATCAGAGAAACTTGCTATAAAGATTTTTTTCTCAGTTATGTTTCCCTCCTAATTTTAACCACATTGGCTTTGCAAAAGAAAAGAATTAATTTTATGTAATGAATATTGTCTATTTTCTCTTCTTTGATCCTCTTTATCCCTTGTTTAGTTGTGTGCTCTTCCCCTTTTCAAAGATTTGAAAGGTTATTTATTGTTTGCTCTTAAAATATGTTTATCATGTTACCCTTTATATATTTATATAACTTTTATCCATTTTGAGTTTTTCTTATCATATAGAGCATCAGTTTTTACTAAGTTTCTGCCAGATTGCTCTCCAGTTTTCCCTGCAGATTTTGTTAAAAAGCAAGTTCTTACCCAAGTTGTTGGGATATTTAGGTTTATCACAGTAGGCTACTGTGTTTGTTTTGGATTATTTTTGTACCTAGCCTGTTCCACTGATTGACCTGTTTTTTAACCAGTACCAATTGTTTTCTAGAATATTTTGACAACTGGTACTGCTAGACCCATTTCCTTCCCAACATTTTAAATTTTTTCCCTTGAGATTTTGGACCTTTTGTGCTTTCAGATTAATTATATATACTTCTTTGTACATGTTTTCTTCCCCATTAGAACTGAAACTCCTTGAGAGCAAAGACTGTTTCACTTTTGTCTTTGTATCTTTGGTATTTATTACACATTAAAGGCACATAATGAAGTAGGTGCATGGTGATCAATAACCTTTTTGGTTCCTCCCAACTCTTGAGATTGTATGATCTCCATTGGACAGAAGGGGAAACTGAAGGACTTATCTAAATGGCAGAGCCAAAAATTTGAATTAAGGTCTGGACCTCAAACCTAGTGATTTTCCCCTACTATATTATCTTGCCTCTCAAGAAAAAGTCTGTCTTTCAAGATGTCAATAGTCTAAGGACTCAAGAAAAGGAAAGAGTTTGTCTCTAGGATGCTGTGTTTTGTTGTTTTTCAAGGAATAGTTAGAGTTAAAGAAATAGCTAAAGTAAACTTTTCCTTTATACTTCTTGTTTTGAGAAGAGATAAAGGGCAGAACATGGGCAGATGGCAGATAAGACTGGGGTTTATAGGTAAGTCTCTTTGCCTATATATTGTCAAAATAAAATTTCGAGGGGATGTGAGATTTATGACAGTTTTGGATAATGGTTGGCAGTCCATGGTAGCTATGACATAGAAAATGGCTTTATGCTATTGCAGTTGGATAGGAAAAAGGGAATGGATTTAAGAGAGTGGAGGGAAGGTTCATTTACGGAGACTAGATAGAATGTTATGAAGGATGAAAATAGTGATTAAAGTCAGAGGTGTCAGATTAGGAAGGGTTCAGCCAAACTCCTGATTCCATGCAGAATTAGATTAAAATTGGGAAATGTCTAATAAAATACAATGCAACATAGATAATGTTCATTTGTGGTTTTCTTTTTCTTTGTTTAATATTTTTATGTTTTTCCTCAACTATATGTGAAAATAATTCTTAACATTTTCTAAAACTTTGAGTTTCAAATTCACTCTCACCATTTCCCCTTAAGAAGATAAGCAATTTTACATAGGTTATACATGTGCAGTCATGCAAAACATATTTCCACATTAGTCATGTGGGCAAAGAAAACACAGAGCAAAAAAACAGCAAGAAAAATAAAGCTAAAAAGTATTCTTCCATCTGCATTCAGACTCCATCAGTTGTTTCTCTGGAGATGAATAACATTTTTCATTATAGTCCTTCAAAATGTGTTGGATAATTAGTATTGCTGAACATAGCTAAATCAATCACAGTTGATCATCATTCAGTATTGCTATTTCTGTGTATTATGCTCTCCTGGCTCTTCTCATTTCACTTTGCCTCAATTCATGTATCATGGTTTTTCTGAGAGGATTTTGCTCATCATTTCTTATAGTACAATAAATCATATACTATAACTTGTTTAGCCATTCCCCAACTGATGAGCATCCCCTCAATTTTCAATTCTTTGCCACCACAAAAAAGAATTGCTATAAATATTTTCATACACATAGGTCATTTTCTTTTTTGATATTTATTTCTTTGGGATGCAGACCTAGTAGTGGTATTTCTTGGTCACAGGGTTTTATAGACCTTTGATCATAGTTCCAAATTACTCTCCAGAATGGTTGAATCAGTTTACAATTCTGCCAGCAGTGCATCAGTGTTCCAATTTTCCCACATCCCCTGCAACAGTTGTCATTTTCCATTTTTGTCATATTAGCCAATCTAATTGGTGTGGGGTAGTGGTACCTCAGAGTTATTTTAATTTGCATTTCTCTAGTCAGTCGTGATTTAGAGCATTTTTTCATATGACTACAGATAGCTTTGATTTCTTTGTTTGAAAAATGCCTATTCATATCCCTTAACCATATATGAATTGTGGAATGGCTCTTATTTTTATAAAGCTGACTCAGTTCTCTATATATTTGAGAAATATATCTTTATCAGAGAAACTTCCCATAATTTTTTTTAGTTATGATTACTATGTATTTCCTTCCTTTCTATTTCTCCCATTTGTTCTACTCTCTCTCTTTCCTTTTATCCTGTCCATCCTCAAAAGTGCTTCGCTTCTAATGTCTCCTCCAATCTGCCCTCCCTTCTATCAGCCCCAACCCCCATTCTCTTCCTCTCCTTCATTCCTGCAGGATAAGATAGATCCCTATACCCAAATGAGTGTGTATGCTATTCCCTCTTTGAGTCAATTCTGATGAGTGTAAGGTTCAAGCATTCCTCCCCACCTCTTCCTCCACTGCAAAAGTTCTATCATGCCTTTTTACACAATATAATTTACCCCACTCTTCCTCTTTCTTGCCTCTTCTTCCAGTGCATTCCTCTTTTTACCCCTTAATTTTATTTGTTTAGATATCATCCCATCATATCCAATTCACACCCATGCCCTCTGTCTAGATATACTCCTTCTAACTCCCCTAATAATGATAAAATTCTTAGGTGTTACATGTATCATCTTCCTATGTAGGAATGTAAACAGTTTAATCTTACTGACTCTCTTATGATTTCTCTTTCCTGTTTACCTTACAATACTTCTCTTGAGTCTCTTACTTGAAAGTCAAATTTTCTATTCAGGACTGATCTTTTAATCAAGAATACTTGAAAGTCCTTTATTTCATTTTTCTCCCTGAAGGATTATACTCAGTTTTGCTGGGTTGAATTGGTTGTAATCCTAGATCCTTTGCCCTCTGGAATATCATATTCCCAGCCCTCTGATCCTTTCACTTAGAAGGTGCTAAATCTTGTGTTTTCCTGACTGTGGTTCCACAACATTGAAATTGTTTCTTTCTGGTTGCTTACAATAGTTTCTCCTTGACCTAGGAGCTCTGAAATTTAGCTATAATATTCCTGGGCATTTTCATTTTGGGATCTCTTTCAGGAAGTATTTGGTAGATTTTTAAAATTTCTGTTTTATCCTCTGATTCTAGAATATAAGGTCAGTTTTCCTTAATGGTTTCTTGAAAAATGGTGTCTAGGCTTTTTCTTTGATCATGTCTACTAGGCAGTCTAATAATTCTTAACTTATCAGTCCTCAATCCATTTTCCAGATCAGTTGTTTTTCCAGTAAGATAATTCACATTTTCTTCTATTTTTTATTCTTTTGATTTTGTTTTTATCATTTCTTGATGTCTCCTGGAGTCATTAGCTTCCATTTGCCGAATTCTAATTTTTTAAGAAATTATTTTTTTTCAGTGATTTTTTTGTGCCTTCTTTTCCATTTAACCAATTCTGTTTTCTAAGGAGTTCTTCTCTTTAGTGAATTTTTGTATATCTTTTTCCTTCTGGTCAGTTCTCTTTTTAAAGGAGTTTTACTCCAGTATTTTTTGTGCCTCTTTTAACAAGATTTTGACTCATTTTTCATGATTTTCTTGTATCACTATCATTTATTTTCCTCTACCTCTCTTATTGAATTTTTAGAATATCTTTTAAGCTCTTTCAGGAATTCTTTTTATGCCTTAGATCAATTCACATTCTTCTTTGAGGCTTGAGATGTAACAGTTTGGACATTGTTGTCTACTTCTGAATTTGTGTTTTGATTTTCCCTGTCACCATAGTAACTTTCTATGGTCAGGTTCTTTTTTGTTATTGTTTGTTCATTCCCTTGATCTATTTCTTGACTTTTAACTTAATAAAAATCAAGTTGTGCTCTATACCCAGGGTGGAGGGGGCACTGTTCCAGGTTTTAGATTTTTCATGCTGTTGTTTTCAAAGCTAGCCCTTGGAGCCTGTAAGTTTTCAGTGCTTCCAAGGTGGTATGATCTAGGAGAGGTGTGGTTACTGTTTTCCTGGCCTGTGCTCTGATCTGTGAGCAACCACAGATACTCACCATAATGCAACAGAACCCTGTACCCAGTGTCAGGAAAGGGATCCCTATATTCTCCTCCTGACAAGTTTTCCAAGCACCTTATGGTCTGTGATCTGGCAGCTCCAGAAGCCATTGCTGTTGATTCTGTTACCAACTTGTCAAGGCTCAGCATTACTGGCTTGCTGAGGCATTAAAAAATAGAATGGGCCAAATGGTAGAAGAAGCACAAAAATTCATTGAAGAGAAAAACTCAGTTATTAGCAGAATGGACTAAATGGGGAAAAGATATACAAAAATTTACGAGAGAACTCCTTCAAAAGCACAATTGGCCACATGGAAATGTGCCTGTGCTGGCACAGCCTACACTCCATACTCACCTTGGTGTGACAGTCTTTTCCTGACAAACTTCTAAGTTGTCTTGGGCTGGAAATTTGTTTCACTGTGTCTTTTTGTGGGTTTATCCACTGCAGAATTCATTTTGAGTCATTATTTAAAGTTGTTTGGAGGGGAATTTGAAAGCACTCAGGAGAGTCTCTACCTTGACTCTGCCATCTTGGTTCCAACCCCTGCCCCCTCCCGTTTGTGGTTTTTTAAATCATTATGTGGCCTTCAGGGATTCATTTCTATATGACTGGAGTTCTAGATAGCCATATCTTAGAGTCAGAAAACATGGATCCAAATCTAGACATAACCTATTGTTCATAATTATTACAGATTCATGAATTCATGAACATTTGATCTTGATGAATCATGCCCAAGGAGTTTTTATCCCTCCTACTAGAAGGGAAGCAGGCATTGTTTTATTTATCTTTATATTTTCCATAAAGCCTAGCTCAAGATCACATAGATCTGCATGGAGTGTGAGTGAATAAAAGATATATGGAATGCTTAGTTTTGGATGAATTGGACTGAAAATGGGAGAGTGTTTTACACTTTACTCAAGGATTCCTTGCCAAATACTGAAGTATAATCATGGCAATGTTATACAAAGTGGAAGAATAGGTATTAGTAGGAGAAAATAAGAGAATGTATGTCAGTTGGTACAATATTACTTCAGGTCAGTAGATCATGATTCTCCCCCCTCTCCCCACTATTTTGTAAACTTCCTATTTCTCTTCTGATTAAAGATCATTGCATGTATGGACTTAAGTCAGCAAGCACCAGCTCCTACTGGGGTCAAGGGAACAAAAGATGAGCCAGAAAAGCACTTAGTAATACTAGAGTGTATACTTCCAAGCTAAAACCTCCCTTGTATGGCATTTGAGAAAGCCCAAGACTGATTCCTGGCTTGATATCCTAAAAGGAAAGAAACACACTGAGCCATGGGAAAGAATATCCACTGTGACAGCCAAGTGCCCTGCTAAGAATACTTCCATTGCTAAGCTCTGAGATCTCATGGGTGATAACCACAGACAAAGGCTTCAGTATCTCTCTGAAGGGATGTATAGGAAAATCAGACAGTATTTAGTATCCGACTTCTGTAGTCAGTCTTGCAGAACATGACAAACCAGTCTTGTCAGCTGACTACAGACTCTGTAGAAAGAGAGGATTAAGCTTCATGTGGGAGCCTTCCTTCCTGTTTCAGACATGAGGTACCACCAACATGGATAAGTTTGAAACCTTTCCAACTTTTGGGCTGTTTGGAAACTAGTGGTAAATACATTAAATTTGGCTTGATATAAATGGAAAAAAATTCCTTATAATTAGAGCTAGTCAAAATTGGATTGGGTTGCCTTGGAAGTTAGTAAGTCTACCTTTTTTAGAAGTCTTGAAGGTGGATGTCCACTAGTCGGGTGTTAGAATAGGTTCTTTTTCAGTTATAGGTTGGACTATGTAGTCTCTGAGCCCTCTTCTACTCTGAGAGTCTGTTCACCAAGACCTATCATTTCTGTCTTCAGAATATAGTCTATATGTCCTATTCTTTCCATTACTTTTGTCACTACCATGATCCTAATCATTTTTATTTCTTGCCTCTTTTACTGAAAAACGCCTCCTGTTTTTTCTACCTTTTGTCCTGTTATGCTTCCATCCTGCACACAAATCAGATCCTTCTTTCTGGTATGTGTGATTTTCAACCTTTGATCAAAGGTATTCAAAGTCCTTCTATGCCTACAGTATAAAGATCATTTTTTCTCTCTTTTTTTAAAGATCTGGGCTCACCTAACCTAGTTAATTTAATTTTTGACAATTTTGTAGCACCAAGTCAGCTCTGCAAACAAACCCCATTTATTTCCATTTCCCTGCCTTTGCTCATGTTCTTCTCTCTCTAATTAGAATACTTTCTCCTTTCCTGTGTTTGAAGGGTTGGTTAAATCCCACCAACCATTCAAAGTCTAAGTCAGGTCTCGCTTTGTTCATGGAACTACCCCAGAGGCACCTAGCCCTTATTGCACCTGCCTCTTGAGTAAGTGCTTCTGTCTGTAGAGGTAGCTAGGTGGTAAAGTGGATAATGCATTGAGTCTGGAGTTCAAATCCAGCCTCAGATGCCCACCAAATTTGGTTTTGGACAAGTCGTTTAATTTCTGTCTGCTTTAATTTCTTCAACTATAAAATAGGGATAGTAGTATCTTCTACCTCCCAGGGTTGTGTGAGAAACAAATGAGATAATATTTGTAAAGTGCTTAGCACAAAAACTGAATATAGTGGGTACTTAATAAATACTTTCTTGTTTCCTTCCTTCTATCTCTCCTCACTTCTCCTCCAAAAGAGGGGGGAGGGCAAACAGAGCCCATGGTTGGGGACTGGGTCTAGAATAAAGACTTAGAGCAGTGATCTATACATCTCCTCCACATAGATCGTCAAGACTTTAAGAGGTGGAATCTTCTTACCCTTTTTGGTTTTCATTGTGACTCTTAGCAAGGAACCTTCAGTAACAAAATCTTGTCGTATCATCTCATATTGCTGTTCATCAAATTCCTGAATGAATGAAAAAGCATCAGGGGCTTTCTGTTTGCTTAAGCAAAGTGAGGTTGACCCTGTCCACAAAAAACTTCTATTCTAATAGAGGAGACAATTATATAAAGCCTAGTGGTGACCAGGAAAGAGTGTTCTGACTGGAAAATTACAGTGAGTGTGTGTGGAGGGAAGGAGAGAGGAGAGAATAGGGAATAAGAGTAGGGAATAGTTCCTTTTTTAATAGTATTTTTCCCCAATTACATATCAGGATAATTTTTAGCATTCATTTTAATAAGATTTTGAGTTCCAAATTTTTCTCTCTACATACCTCCCCCCTCCCTTCTTAAAATGGTAGGCAATTTGGTATAGGTTATACTTGTGCTATCATGTAAAACTACATTTCCATATTAGTCACAATTGTGAAAGGAGAAACAGATCAAAAGGAAAAAAACACTCAAAAAGAATAAAGTGAAAAAATATGCTTCAATAGGCATTTAGAGTCCTTCAGGTCTTTATCTGGCTGGGGATAACCTTTTCTTTGTGTGTGCTTTGTACTTGTCTTGAATCATTGTGTTGCTGAGAAAAAATGAGTCATTTATAGTTGATCATCACACAGTGTTGCTGATACTGTATACAGTGTTTTCTTCGTTCTGCTCATTTCATTCTGTGTCAGTTAGTACAAGTCTTTCCAACTTTTCTGAAATCTGCCTATTCATAATTTCTTATTGCACAATAGTATTTCTTTGCATTTATATACTACAGTTTGTTCAGCCATTCTCCAGCTGATGAATATCCCCTTGATTTCGAATTCTTTGCCACCACAAAAAGAGCTGTTATAAATATTTTTGTACAAATTGGTCCTTTTTCCTTTCTTTAAAAAAAAAACAAACAAACCTTTGGGATATAGATCTATGGGTGATATTTCTGGATCAAAAGGTATGCACAGTTTTACAGACCTTTGGCATAGTTCCATATTGCTCTCCAGAGTGGTTGGATCAGTTCACAAATCCACCAAGGTACATTAGTGTTCTTCCCAAATCCCCTCCAACATTTATTATTTTCCTTTTTGGTCATATAAACCAATTTCTTAAATGTGAGGTGGTACCTCAGAGTTATTTTAATTTGCATTTCTCCAGTCAATAGTGATTTAGTGCATTTTTTTCTTGTGACTATTGATAGCTTTGATTTCTTTGAAAACTTGTCCGTTTATTTCTGTTGACTATTTATCAATTGGGGAATGACTTGTATTCTTACAAATTTGACTCAGTACTCTATCTATTTGAGAAATGAGGTTTTTATCAGAGACCCTTGCTATAAAAATTGTTTCCCAGCTTTCCTTCTAATTTTGGTCACATTGGTTTTGTTTGTGCAAAACCTTTTTAACAATCAAAATTATCCATTTTGTATCTCATAATACTCTTTTTTTGGCCCTAAATTCTTCCCTTTTTCATAGATCTGACAGGAAAACTATTCCTTGCTCTCCTAATTTGATTATAATATCGTATATATAAATCATATATCCATTTTGACCAATCTTGGCATTTTACAGTTATTTTAAATGGAATTTCTCTTTTTGTCTCTTGCTGCTGTGCATTGTTGGTAATATATAGAAATGCTGGTGATTTATGTGGGCTTATTTTATATCCTAAGTACTAATTTGGCTGTATCCCACAAATTTTGGTTTGTTGCCTTGTTTTTCTCATTCTCTTAAATGAAATTTATTGTTTCTATGATTTGTTATTTGGCTCACATATTCTAGAGGGTTATGTTATTTAGTTTCCAATTAATTTTTAATCTATGCTTCCATGCCTTATATTCAATAAAATTTTCATTACACTATGGTTTGAAAAGGGTGTATTTAAAACTTCTAATTTTATGCATTTGGCCATAAGGTTTTTATGCCCTAGTGCATGGTCAATTTTTGTAAAGATTCCATATACAGTTGAGAAAAAAGTTTACTCCTTCCTATTTTCATTCAGTTTTCTCCAGAGGTCTATCATATCTATCTTTTCAAAGATTCTTTTCTAAGATTCTATTCATTTTCCTGACTTTCTTATTTATTTTTTGGTCAGATTTACCTAGCTCTTAGAGTGGAGATTTGAGGTCCTTCACTAGTATAGTTTTACTGTTTCCTCCTGTAATTCATTTAACTTTTCTGTTAAGAATTTGGATGCTATGTCATTTGATACATATGTTTAGTATTGATATCACTTCATTGTCTATGATGCCTTTTAACAAGATGTAGTTTCTTTGCTGTCTTTTAACTAGATCTTTTTTTGTTTTGGCTTTGTCTGTGATCAAGATTGTTACCCCTATTCTTTTTTAACTTCAGCTGAAGCGCAATAAATTCTGCTCCAGCCTCTTGTTTTAATACTGTGTGTGTCTTTTTGTTTCAAGCATTTCTTGTAAGCAGCATCTTGTTGGATTTTGTTTTCTAATTATTCTGTCTTGTGCTTCCATTTTATGGGCAAATTTATTCCATCCATGCTCACAGTTATGATTACTGTGTATTTTCATCCATTCTATTTTCTTCTATTTATCCTTCTCTCTCCCCCCCTCCCTTACCTCTCCTCCATTCCTCCCCCCTTCTCCCTCTCTTTCTCTCTCATTACTTTCTCCCTCAACAAAAGTTTGTTTTCTTTCTGACCACTGTCTCCCCTAGTCTACCCTTCCCCTTTTCTTATCCTCTTCCTCTTCTGTTTCCATGTTGCTCAAGATAGATTTCTATACCCAACTGAGAGTGCTTACATATTTCTGTCTCTGAACCAAATGAATGTAAGCTTCAATCATTGCCTGCCCCACCCCCCACATTTCTCCCTCCAATGTAAAAACTCTTCCTTGCATGCCTTATTTATATGAAATGATTTTTTTCAATTCTTTCTGTCCTTTTCCATTTCTCCCGTGCCTCCTTCTTTTTAACCTATCCATATTTCTTAGATTATCCCAACATAATCAACTCACTCTCATGCCCTCTGTCCTTCTAACTGTCCTAATAAAGAAAAAATTCTTGGGAATTACATGTATCATTTTCTCACATAGGATTGTAAACATTTTAACTTTATCAACTCCCTTATAATTTCTCTTTCATGTTTAACCTTTTTATTCTTCTCTCAAGTCTTGTATTTGAAAATCAAATTTTCTATTCACCAATGGTCCTTTCATTAGGAATGCTTGAAAATCCTTTTTAAAAAATATCCATTTTTTCCCTTGAAGGATTATAATCAACTTTGCTTGGTATAGGTTATTCTTGTTTTAATCCTAGCTCCTTTGTCTTTTAGATTATGATATTCCAAAACCTCTGTTCCTTTAACATAATAGCTGTTACATTTTGTGTGAGTCTGACTGTGGTTCCAGAGTATTTGAATGGTTTCTTTCTGACCGCTTAAAAGATTTTCTCTTCAACCTAGGAATTCTGGAATTTGGCTATAATATTCCTGGGAACTTTCATTTTGGGATCTGTTTCAGGATGTGATAGGTAGAGTCAATTTCTTCCCCATCCCCCATTTTGCCCCCAGTTCTAGTACATTGGGGCAGTTTTCCTTGATTATTTCAGGAACTATTATGTACAGGCTCTTTCTTTTATTATGGCCTTCAGGTAGTCCAATAATTTTTAAATTCTCTCTCCTGGATCTATTTTCAAATCAGTTGCTTTTCTAATGAGATATTTCACATTTTCTTCTATATTTTTTTCATTCTTTTGACTTTTTTTTTTTATCATTTTTTGATATTTCTTGAAGTCATTAGCTTCATCTTGCTCAATTCTAATATTTAAGGAATTATTTTCTTCAGTGAACTTTTCTCCCTCCTTTTTCATTTGGTCGATTTTGCTTTTTTAAAAATTTGATCAATTTATTTGTTTTCAGTTTTCAACAACGACTTCCATAAGTCTTAAATTTTCTCCCCCTCCTTTTCCCCTCCCTCCCCAAGGCTTGCAATCTTATATAAGTTCTACATATACATTCTTGTGAAACACATTTTCACATTAGTCATGTTGCACAGAAAAATTAAAATGAATGGGAGAAACCATGAGAAAGACCAAAAGAAAGCATAACACAAGAGAAAATAGTTTGCTTCATTCTGTATTCCAATTCCATAGTTCTTTTGTGGATGGCATTTTGCTTCAACAGTCCTTTGGGAATGTTTTAGATCCTTGCATCATTGTGAAGGGCTTAGTCTATCAGAAACAGTCCTTGTACACTGTGGCTATTACTAGGCATAATGTTCTCCTGGTTCTGCTCATTTCACCCATCATAATAAGTTCACATAAGTCTTTCCAGGTTTTTCTGAAGTCTGACTATTTGTCATTTCTTATAGCACAATAGTGTTCAGTTACATTCATTTACCACAGTTTGTTTAGCCAGTTGATGGGCATTCCCTCAATTCCCAGTTCTTGGCCACCACAGAAAGAGCTGCTATAAATATTTTTGTACATGTGGGACCTTTTCTCATTTTTGTGATCTCTTGGGGATACAGCCCTAGAAGTGATATTGCTAGGTCAAAGGATATGCACATTTTTGTAACCCTTTGGGCATGGATCCAAATTGCTCTCCAGAATGTTTGGATCAGCTCACAACTCTACCAACAATGAATTAGTGTTCCAACTCTCCCATATCTTCTCTAATATTTATCATCTTCCTGTTTTGTCATGTTAGCCAATCTGATAAGTGCAATGTGGTACCTCAGAGTTGTTTTGATTTTCATCTCTCTAATCAATAGTGATTTAGAGCATTTTTTCATATGACTATAGATAGCTTTAATTTCCTCCTCTGAAAACTGCCTGTTCATATCCTTTGACTATTTGTCAATTGGGGAATGACTTGTATTCTTATAAATTTGACTCATTTTTCTATATATTTTAGAAATGAGGCCTTTATCACAGAAACTAGTTCTAAAAATTCTTTCCTAGTTTTCTGCTTCCCTCCTAATCTTGGTTGCATTGACTTTGTTTGTGAAAAAACTTTTCAATTTAATGTAATCAAAGTTATCCATTTTGCACTTCATACTGTTCTGTATCTCTTGTTTAGTCACACATTTCTCCATTCTCCATAAATCTGATAAATACACTATTTTTTGCTCCCCCTAATTTGTTTATAGTATCATTCTTTACTTAAATCATGTACCCATTTGGACTTTATTCTTGTATACAGTGTCAGACATTGTCTATGCCCAATTTCTGTCACTCTATCATTTAATTTTCCCAGAAGTTTTTGTCAAACAGTGAGTTCTTATCCCAGAAGCTGAGGCCTTTGTGTTTATCAAATAGTAGGCTGCTATATTAATTGACTACTGTGTCTTGAGTATCTATCCTATTCTAATGTTGTGCCCCTCTATTTTTTAGCTAGTACAAAGTGGTTTTAATGATTGTTGCTTTACAATACAATTTGAGATCTGGTATAGCTAGGCCACCTTCCCTAGCATTTCTTTTCATTAATTCCCTTGATACTCTGGACCTCTTGTTCTTCCAGATTAATTTTGTTATTTTTTCTAGCTCTAGAAAATAATTTTCTAGCAGTTTGATTGTTTGGTACTGAATAAGTAAATTAATTTAGATAAAATTGTCATTTTTATTATATTACCTCAGCCTACTGATGTTTTTCCAATTATTTAGATCTGATTTTATCCAATTTTGCTTTTTAAGTTCTTTTCTTCATTGAATTTTTATGCCCCTTTTACCATTTTGCTAATCCTCCTTTTTAAGGTGTTATTTTCTTCAGTACTTTTTTGTCTCTTCCAAGCCTTCGGTTTTCTTTATACAATTTTCTTTCATTGTTCTCATATATTTTCTCAATTCTTCCTCTATCACTATTGTTCAATTTTTAGCTCTTCCAGGAATTCTTGTTGTCCTTATATCCAATTCACATTTTTTTGAAAAGATTTTACTTGTAGCTGTTTTGACATCATTGCCTCCTGAGTTTGTGTCTCCATCTTCCCTGTCATCATGGTAGCTTTTTATGGAAAAGTTCTTTTTTTTTTGTTAATTTTTCAACTCTATTTTTTTGACTTTGAAATTTATGTTAAAGTTGGCCTTTGTTCCTGGGGTGGAGGGTGGGAGTGGGGAGGAGTGTGTGGGGGTGCTATCTGAAGCTTTAGATTTTTATACTATAATTTTCAGAGTTAATTCTGGGGATTTTAAAGTTTTCAGTACTTCTAGGGTTGCATGATCTGGGGAGATATGTGGTTGCTGCTGTCCTGGTTTTCACTCTTGTTCTTATCCAGGAAGGGCCCTTGATCCTTTGCAGCTACAAGTGCTATGGCTTTTCTGGGACCCTGCTTCCTAAAGCTCTTTACCCTGGAACTGTGAGCTGCAGGGGGTATGGGCTACAGAGTCATCAAACAATTTAGGACAATTTAGAACAATTTAGTGCCCTGTCCTATGCCTAATACTTGCACAGGGTCCCCTCTAATCTCTTTCTGATCAGTTGCCAGCTCCCTTTCCCATCTGTGACTTGAGAACTGCTGAAGCTGTTGTTGCTCTTGTTTCTGCCAGGTCCCACAGCTGGTATTTTCAGCCATGCTCTTGAGGCCAGCCCCCATCACAGTTTCACTGTCCTCTCCTCCAGTCTTCTAAGTTGACTTGGAATGGGAAAATGTCAATTCTCCTCTTCACTTGCTAGTGCCTCCCTCCCAAAACTACCTTCTCTATATTTTCACTATACTTATGTTTGTGCATGCTGTCTCCTCTGATAAGAATATAAATTCCTTGAGGGCAAGAATGTTCCTTTTTTCTTTGTATCATCACTACTTAGCTCAAATTTGATTGATATACCCAATTTCCAAGATTATAGTTAAGTTTAACTTCTTTTCCTAGGACCATACTAAAACTAGAAACCCATCATATCTGTTAGTCAGAAACTCATGTCTCCTATCATTTTTATTTTTGTGTGTATTCTCCTGGAGATTTGTATGCCATTATCAAATACTGTATTTAGTAATTTATTTAGTAGTTAGTAAAGTATTTAATAATTTAAATACAGTGTTTAATAATGGCATACAAATCTCCATTGGAGTATTAGAGCATCTGTAGTGGATGGGAGTGGTCCTGTTTCTGTTCCCTGAAATTGAGAACCACACCTTAATTTTGAGTAAAGATATAATATTTAGTTCAGTGTAACTAGTTATATGGGTCATATTTAGATATACGCCAGCCAATAGCTGGACACCAGCCTGTTGTTAGGTATACTTGTCTGAAAATGGGCCAATTAGCCTTTTCAAAATGCAGAAAAATACAAGTGCTCCAATTGAAATATTGATACTTTGAAAGCTGTTAATTCAGGTGAAATCACGTGCCATTGCCATGAGCATGAAATAAGGCCACCCATCCCCTAGAAGGAACCAAGAGGTACTCTTATGTTAGGAACTTAGATTTGAGAAGTTAGAATGCTCAGGAAGACAAAAGATTTAGTTCCCATTTGAGCAGGACCTGTTTACCCTACTTAACTGAATAAATAGACCAAATGGCTGAAAGCCATCTTAAATGTTTCTCCACATTTAAGCAAGACATCCACACAAACAGGTATCTGTTTCTGAAGTTGAGTAATTTAATATCAGTCCATTAAGCAATGTGACTGATTTGTTAACAGACTTAGAAGGTACATATCAAAATGGCCATTGTCCTGTTTGGAGTATTCAGCTTAGAAAACTGCACGATAATTTTGCATTGCATAGGACATTAATGGAACTCTTTTTTGGAGGGAGTTTGGCACATTCTTTTGCATTTCCACAATGACAGAAAATCTTTGTACTTGGAGGGTGACTTTTTAGAGGCAGCCAAAAGTCCCTTGGCTTCCAGTCTGTTGAATGAGATGGGTTATCACCTATGCGATCCTACTTCCCCATAAGTATACCTTCAACCTAGCCCTTTGTTATTAAAAAATAAATTGTGTTGTGACTAAAAAGAAGGAAGAACAGTTTTATTGCATGCTTTGTGAACTGGCTGAGAATGCATTTTCAAAAGATGAGTTCTAAAGATGCTTTGCACAATAGTAGTATTACTGAAATGACAGGTGACTGATTTGAAATAAATCACTTACTTGGCTGTATAACTTTGGTTATACTTACTCCAAAGATGTTCTTACTTTCATAGTCTCATATATATATGCACATTATGCATCTATCAATTTATATATATTATATATGTATATATTATATGTATATTATGTAGACCTTTTTGAAACTTGTGTGGAAGATATTGGCAAAAACTATTAACACACCAGGCCAAAACCATTACACATTTGCAACACTTCCCACTCTTTACTATATCCCAATTTAATAAAATGCCTTTTGGCTTCCATTTGGGTTTCAACAACCTTTCAGTATTTAATAGGTCAACAATTATAATCATATGTTGACTTCGCAATATACAATTTTAACGATGTGTTAATATATAGCAACCTTTGGATAGGACTTCCAAAGGTGTTGTTTTGTAACTGTCAACTGGCATGTTCAAACTAACCTCAGAATAGGAAGCTAAAAGCTTGAGATGCAGCATTCCCAGAAGAATTGTTGAGGATACTATTGGCACTTGTATTATGAAGAAGTAAGGGAACATCCAGAACTCTCTAAAACTTCTCAGTAAGTTTAGACATATTGGCACAAAAGTTTTAAAGTGATTTTTGAAATATATGTGTTGATTTATAAACTCAGAAGGAGCCCTATCCTGGAGAGGAGTTCACTGTATAACTCCTAGAAGAAATGAGATATAGGTGAAATACTATAAAGACCTAGGGACCAAGGAAGTAAAAGTCAAATTTTACATCTTTACTTATAGAAGTATTCATCTTGGAAGGGATCAAAGATAAAGTGAAGGTATGAAAGAATGAAAAGTGATACTTCAGAAAAGAGGGGGGAGAATTTTGAAAAAAAATAAGCAGAAAAGTATTGGAGAAATTAGGAAATGTTCTCATCATTTATTGAAGTCAGAAATTGTGCTTGTGTGTGCCTCAGTCAGTTGGGTTGGATTTTATGTACCTATAAAGCTATGTGAAATATGGGAGCTGTCTATTGGTTATTTCTGATTTCTGACTCAGGGAGGCTGTCATGGTCCAATTCAGTTACCTTTCTCCAAAAATTCTGGTGCAAGTAAAATAAAAACAAATTTTAGTAGTTTTTTGGCTCTTCTGGGCCATTTTAATTTTACTCTCACAAAGAATACTAGACATGGAAGCAATTTTTTTTCTGTCTGAGACAAACATGCTTTTCTAAGAGAGTCTCCATTGTTTGCTGGATGTTTCAAATGGTATCCCTATGATATACTATATTTTTGAGGTGGTTTTCAAAATTGAGACTGCTGCCAAATTCTTAATGCAGTGGAGGTGTCTTGAGAGTGATTTGTGGTAAACCGAAGTCTTATAATTGCCATCTATTGTTTCTTGGAAAACATAAATGAAGCATCCTTTGTAAAAGATATACCAAGTTAGAACATGCATTCTCATCTTGGTTTGTCCTTTTGCTTTTAGCATCCTTGCTTGAAAAAAAAAGAAATATTTCAGAAAGGATGGTGTCTTATAGATAGAATTTTTATTCTGGAAACACATTCCTAAGAGCAAATCCCATGGGCACCATGATAAGTTTTAAAAGTCTCCTTAAACCACAAACATTTCTCCATCTCTTGAATCAAGCATTCCCTTGTACCAGAAATGAAAACATATGATAAGTGAACAGACACGAAGTTCTTGTGGCAAGTCTTCAAGAAACACCTGCTTCTATTAGCCTGGGTCCACTTCAGTTAGGAGTTTGGAAAGCAATAAACAGATGTATTTTTCATTATAATAAAGTGGGCCTCAAAAGCTAGTGGACCAAATATGTGTCAAATAAAGATGAATAAAATTGTTGAATAAAGAATGCATTTTATATATAGTGCAAACATCTTTTAGCAGAAACTTTAAGTACCCTGAAAAATACTTTGAATAGTAGAAATTTTTAATGGGAAACTGATAAACCAATCACAGTTTAAATATATTCAAGGCAAACTAATTTTTTGACATCTTGTATTTCACTTATGTAATCCACCCCTGGAGCTCCACCATAAGGTTTGGAATGGAGTAAAGGGAAAGGGATGGGGCTTGTTGCTGGCAGATTATCTTCCCAGGTCTCAGATTATTTTCCCTAAACTCTTGAGGGGTTTGGGGATCTTGACCTGATGGAAAATTACCAAGACTGTCAGTGCCATTGATGTTGACGTTGAGTTCCAAGCTTGCTCCCACCTTTGGAAGAAAGAGTTGCTTGGTAAGAGAGGAAGAAGGCCAGCTGTTAAAGTATAGCCGTCTTTTGATTACAGTGTTCCTGGGAATCTTGCTCCTACAGAGAGAATGATGAGCTCTGATAAATAAATTGATGTCTTGGAAATCAAAATTTTCCTGGGATTAGAGGAATTTTCAAGTGGAAATGGAATACTGCAGTGACCCATATACCATGCCACACATTATGTAACGTTAAGAAATTTATCCTTGAGGTTGTGATAGATATGCTTCAAAGGTCTGGGAAGTTTCCTGGTTTAAATACCATTGAAAACCTGTGGAATGTAATCAAGGCTTAACTTGGAAAAAAATGACTGCTAATCAAAATATGTAATGAGATAAAAGTGTAGATTTGTAATGCATTAAAGAGTGTGCTAAAATCTTGTGAACTCGGTGACAAGTCATGTAAAATAAATGAACTCAGGAAAAGGGTGCTATGTGACTATTAGAGTTTTAAACTATGTTAAAAGTTGTAAGATTAATGTTTAAATCAGCAAATTTAGTTATTTTACTTTGTTCTAGGTAATTTTTGCCTCACCCTATCTGCTCCATTTACCTCTTTGCTTGCCCCATTCCTTAATAGAGATATAGATGAAAGGAAAGTGGGTCCTACTGTACCTCAACCAAGAAGAGAGAGATCTTCTAGAATGGCCGTGTAAAAGTAAGGAGGTTGGACTGGGAGTCAGGACACTCAGGCTCATACCTTGACTCTGCCAGTTACTAGATATGTTACCATGAGTAGGCCTTCTAACTTTGCTTTTCTTTTCTACAATTTTCTCATTTGTCAAATTGAGGGACTTGGACTAGATTCAGTTCAATTCATCAAAAGCAGGTTCTACCCTTCTGGGGCTTACGTTTTACTAGAGGATACAACATTTAAACAGATAAATACAATATAATTTCTGTGTAGTTCAAAAGTACTTAGAATTTTGAGAAATCAGGAAAGTCTTCCCATAGGAAGTGGCATGTGAGTTGAGTTGGATCCCAAAGGCAGCTAAGGATATCAAGAGTTGGAGGTCAGGAGTCAGCTTTCAGTATAGCCTGTACAAAAACAGAAGTTTGGGGAACAGCATATTGGTAAGTATGGCTGAAATGTAGAGTGCTAGAGTAATATGAAACAAATCTGAAAAGATAAGACTGGAGTCAGATTGTGAAGGGTTTACATGCAGAGGGGAGGAATAAAATACATGTGTGCATGTGTATGTATATATGAAATTCCAAAGGCAATAGGGAAATATTGAAAGTTCTTGAAGGTTTCTCCATTTGGAGGATGGATTATAGAGGGGAGGGACTGTAAGCAAAGAGTCCAGTTAGGAGACTACTATAATAGCCTAGGTGGGAGATGATGGGAACACTAATGAACATAGTGGACTTGTGAGGGGTGAGAAGGGAGAAGATGCAAAAGATGGGGAGACTGGATAGGCCAGGGGACTGAAGGAATAAAAGATGACTTAGAGGTTGTGAATGATGACAAAGTATGGTGGTAAGCCAAATGGACAATGAAATGTCCAAATGAACCTATTTGGCAATCAATGCCTACCTGAACTCATTCTTCAATGATTAACATACTCCCCCACCCCCATACACTTTCTATACCAGTGATTCAGAACACCTGGCTATTATTGAAACCACACCCCCTGTCTCCCCACTGTCTCCCTAGACTGTCCAGTCTCTTATTCTCATTCCTCTCAATTGAACTCCTCCCTACACTGCTCCTGTCTTAGTCATCCACCCCTTTCACCATGCTCTATGAAATGCTTACTTCATAGAAAACAAATTTGCTTTCATCTTAAATCTTTTTTAAAACTTTTATTAATTTTAAATTTATAGACTAAAACAAGCATTTTCATAACAGTATAATAAAAAAAGATGATTGTACATGAAACTGCAAATTCATTATGTACAACTTGTTATTCCTTTCAAATATATAATAAAGTTTTCATGTACATTTTCCCTCTTTTTTCTCCTCCCACCCTAGAGATGGCTACCATTGGATACAAATATATGTATGTGTGTGTGTAAAACCATCCCAATCATCCCATACATATTTCTATTTATCACTTCTTTCTCTGGATACAGAAGAATCTTTTTCATTCCCATTCCTTCCATTTTTCTGGCTCTCATTGAGATCTGGTTCCTTTCTTATAACACTCTCTTCCATTCCTCACTTTCCAGTGTGGGCTATACTTTCACTTCTTTCCCTTGGACTCACTAATTGAGCTGTGGGAGTTGGAATATTTCGTGATCTGTATTGTCACTTCTGGGTTCTCTCTTGGCCATCATCATTTAATAACTTTTCCTCCTTTTTACTCATTCCATATCCACCATCCATTCCAAAGCCAAGTAGCTGTTGTCTGTTGATGTCCAGGATGCTCCCCTTCTTTCCTCAATGAGTTCAGTGTCTGGCTTCAGTGTCACAGACTTCCCTCCTCAAGTCTTGCCTTCATTCTAGGGGACTTCAATATTGATACTTCCTTAAACACCATAACCTCACAGATCCTCAGCTCATTCATTTCCCATGAGCTACTCCTCCACCCCACCTTAGCCACACACAAAGATGGTCACACCCTGGATCTTACCACGACCCACAATTATATAACCTGTATGTTCATGAGCTTTGAAATTCCTTTATCTGATCACAGTGTATTATCATTTTACCTCTCCCTGTGCCTTGCCACCTTGCTCTTCATCAAACACATGACCTCTAGTCCCTCTACCTCAGTTCTTTTGCAGATTCTCACCCCTGAACTAGCCACACACTCCTTTCCTCATTTTTACACCATTGGTAAGGTAATGGTAAGGCCATTCAACTCTATACTGTCTTCTTCTCTTGAGACCCTTGTGTCCTTATCTTTTTGCCATTGCTCTCCTGCCAAGTTTCAGCCTTTCATCTGCCTTTCCTACTGATGATGATAAAACTGGTGAAAGTGATCCAAAGCAATTTTATGTTATATAACTTCAACTGGGCATTCACTGTTACAAGGCAATCTTTTTACATCCCCATAATTAACTTGCTATGCCACTCACCACAGTGACTATTTCAAACCTTTTCATCCCTCCTCAAACTTTCAGTGGCTCCCCGTGCTCCCTCTCTCTCAGCAGTTTTGTCTCCTGTTTTACTTCATCTCACACCTAGAGGACTTCTGATACTATCTTCTCCACCTCTGCCTCCTAACATGAAGTGACCCATTTTCTTGCCAAGATAAAAACCCTTATGCATGCACAAATGATCTGACTTTATCCAATCTTGTCCAGCAAATTGCCCTCTTTATCATCCCTACTCAATAATTTATATTCAATATCTTCCTGTCTGCTGGCTGCTTCCATCTTGCCTACAAATATGCCTATACCTTCCCCTATCCTTAAAAAGCCCTTTCTTACGCCATCTTTTCCTCCTGAAAATCATCCCATATTTCTCTTCTTTTTTTGTGGCTAACTTCCTTGAGAAAGCTGTCTATGAGACTTTTGAGACACCTTCTATAGGTTTGGGAGCTATTCACAAAGAGATAATTGAACCCATAGGAGCTGATGGATGAGATAACCAAGAGAAGAAAAAATCCAGTTTAGAACCTTAGGGCTCACTCAAGCCTTACAAGGAAGAGAGGGATGAAATTCATTAAAGGAGCTTGAGGAGTAGTCAGACAGACAGTTAGAGGGAGAATGAGGAAAGAGAAATGTCATGAAAGCCCAGGGAGGGAAAAGTGTCCAGGAGAAGGGAGGGGTGAATGAATGAACGAATGCATGAATGAAAAAGCATTTAGTAAATGCTTACTCTGGACAAAGCACCGTGCTAAATGTTGGAGATGTGGTTACAAAATCGAGGTCATTCTAATAGGGCTTATCTTAATTAATTATTAATCAATTAATATTATTATATAATTAATATAAATTAATAATAAATTAATTATTTATTAATTATCTCAATAAGATTATCTAACAGAGATATCAAAGGTGGCAAAGAAATCAAGAATGAAAATTGAAAAAAGATCTTTAAAGAGATCGTCAGTAACCTTGGAGAGAAGTGCTTCAGTTGAGTGGTAGGTTTGGAAGCCAATGGTTAAAAAAGTGAAAGCAATTATTGTAAATTGCTGTGGAAGACTTTTTATCCCCCTTAAAGATAATCTCTAAATTTTCTTGTAACTCTGCCATTATATGAATCTAATATGAATCATTTAGATTTGTGAAAAAATTATGATAATCATAGTTAATGCTTATGCCCTATAGTTTTACAAAATGAGGAAGGTAGAGCAAGTATTATTTTACTAATTTTATTGGTGAAGAAACAGTTTTACAGAAGTTGAGTGATTTGCCCACAGGCACAAAACTATTAAGTGGAAAGGTTAGTGTTCAGTCTTCTATTCCAAATTCGGTGATCTTGACATAGCATCATGCCACCTCTCCACCTGTGATGCTAGGGACTTTCTGAAAATTACAGTAACTAAAACTCAACTCAAATGTTGAGATAGGGCAATTTCTATGTAATCATGGTACCTGTTATTCTGTAAATGATGCTTTGTTGCTAGTTTGGAAAATACCACTGTCGTTTACCAATGTCCCCCCTCTCACTGATCAAGAGTACCATCTTGTAACTAAGCAAAATAGAAAATCCCAGATGACCATACCTGGCAGTGTATGTAGTGTAATATATCTGTAATCTACCACCCTTTCACAGGGCAAGGAAGTATGTTTCATCATCAGTCCTCTGAAACAAAGGTCAGTCCATATATTTAATTTAATTCTAACGTCTTTTAGTGTTTTAATTGATTGTAGCCATTGTGCATATTCTCAATCCTAATGCCTGTTATTTTTATGCATGCAATTAAGTCACTTTTTAAGGAACTGTTGAAAGGAAGAGATGACTTTACTTAAGAGTTTTTAGTCAGAATTGAAACCACTCAGAAAGATAATGGTATACTTAAAAAACACCCAAACAGCTTGAGGCAGGAAAGCTTAGTTTGACTCTAGTAATGCCTTCCAGTACAGATACAATGAATTAGGAGTAGTCACTGATTATTATCTTTGAATTTTTATTGGCTTAAAGTCAACACAGATGAACAATTATTCTTTATTTCTCATGTAAGAGTTTTCCTAATCTTTATAAATACTTTTTTCAAAATTTTTTTTTCAAATCAGCAAAAAAAAAAAAAAAAATGCCTTCTCCTCTCAATTGAGAAAGTAAAAAAAAATCCTGTTACAAACTTGGATAGCTAAGAAATTTCCCCATTGGTATGCCTAATCCAGTCCCCTTCCTTTCCCCCTTCCCATGTCTCCTGTTTCACTGACAGTACTTCATTTCTCTATGGGGGGTAGCATGTAGCATGTTTAATCAGTAGACTTCTGAAATGATGATTGCTTATTATGTTCATTAAATTCTCTAAATCTTTCAAAGTTGTCTTTTTAAAAAATACATTTTCATTTGTTTTGTTAAATATTTTCCAATTACATTAAACATTTTTAATAATTATTTAAAAAAATTTTGTCTTCCAAACTCCCTCCCTCTTGCTCCTCCCCCAGTACTTGAGAAAGAAAGCAATATGGATAGCTATTATACATATGAAGTCATGCAAAACATATTTCCATATTAGCCATGTTGCAAAAGAAAACACATATGCACAAAACCCCCAAGAAAAATAAAGTGAAAAAAGTATGCTTTAGTCTGTACTCAGAACTCATCAGTCTCTCTCTGGAGATGGATAGCATTTTTCAATCCTTTGGAATTGTCTTGACCAGAATGGCTAAGTCTTTCACAGCTGATCATGATTACAATATTACTGTTATTGAATCCAGTATTTTCCTGGTTCTGATCACTTTGTGTCAGTTCATAGAAGACTTTCCAGGTTTTTCCAGAATTATCCTGCCAGTCATTTCTTTTAACACAGTGGTTTTCCATCATAAGGGGTATATGGGATGTGCAGGGAGGACTAGCACCTCTGGTGTGAGGGTTTGTTGAGCCTGGTTCAGGGCTACGCATCCATCTTTAGAGTTCTCTTTCACCCAGATCCCACCTGGAGCTCCAAGTAGCTGTAGCACATGAAGCTGCCACACCTTGGTAACCAGCAGACAGGCTAACCCAGGTTGAGGGTTAACTGACAGACCTAAAACCTGTTGGTGAGTTAGGGGATGTCTTCTACAACCATGTAAAGACTCCCTGGTGGAATGGGCAGATGAGAGCGATTTCTTCCAAGAGCCATGAAGGCAATTGAATCAGGTGCTATGAAGTGCTTAGAGCTTGTTTAGGCATTGAAGATGCTAAGGTCACCCACTGCATCCTGGGCCATTGCCAATAATTTTGACTCCAGTCCTGCAAAAGGACTCTAATGGCTCAGGAAGAGAGAATGAGGCTGATGATTTTACACAAATCTGCTTCATTTAAATCCAATTCATGAGCAAGTCAGGACATCACCCTGTGATGTCAGTGGTCCTCTTTGGAAACAAAGGATAAGAAACAACATTCCATTCAACCATAGTAGCTTTTTATGGTCAGTTCTTTTTATTTTTGCTTGCTCATTTTCCTAGCCCATTTCTTGACTTTGAACTTTATGTTGAAGGTGAGTTCTGTTTCCTTCACTTGTTTGGGGAGGAGGGGAGGGAGAATGCAGCCTTTTTTTTTTTTTTTTTTTTTTTTTTTGCACTGATGATTTCAGAGCTAATTCCGGGGTTTTGGAAGTTTTCAGTGTTTCCAAGGCAGTGTGATCTGAGGGAGAGGTAAGTTTACTACTCTCCCAGCCTCTGCTCTGGTCTGTGAGTGACTACTGTCCTGATCTGTGCTCTGGTTCCTGCCCAGGAAAGGTTCCTGACCCCTTGAGATTGCAATCAGCACTGTTCCTTCAGGGTCGCCGTGATATTGTCAGAAGTGATATTGTCCTCCTGGGTCCTTGCTCCTCTGTGACTGAAATTATGCCTCTATGCCTTTGAACAGTGATTCTGAAGTATTAGAAATGGAGTTGCCAAATAGCATCCAGTCCTGTGTCAAGTGCTATCCATAGAGTCCCTTGTAATTTCTTTCTGACAGCTGCCAGGTCCCTTTACTGTCTCTGGCTTGAGGGGTCCTTCAGCTACTTACTGCTGTGGCCAACATCTCATCTCACCAAAGATGTTGCATCTCTGTGGACTCCAGGCCAGCCTTCGCTGCTGTCACACAGATCTTTCTCTTTCCAACCTCCTAATTATCTTGGCCTAGAAGAATGTTTCACTTTGACCTTTCATCAGATCTTCCACTTCTGAATTCAATTTGAGGTGTTATTTTAAAGTTGTTTGGAGGGGATACTGGGAGAGCTCAGTTGAGTGCGTCCTCTACTTGGCCATTTTGGCTCAGCCCCTGGAAGTCTTTCAAAGTTGTTTTTTTGTCTTCAAGCTGTTGTTGTTACACAGATTATTCTCCTTACTTCACTCCATGTCAGTTGACGAGTGTGTTCCCAAGTTTCTCTGAAGCTATTCCCATTATCATTTCTTAGAGTACGATAGTTTTCTATTACTTTTATGTAACATCACTTGCTCACCTAGACTTTAGCCTCCCTCTTCTCCCAGCTTCCAATTCTTTGCTACTTCAAAAAGAATTATAAATATTTTTGTACACCCTTAGGACTAATCCCTTCCTTAATTTGTCTTCTCTCTAGTATCCTCTTTCTTCCTATTTCCATGTTGAGTGGAGTGTATTTCTGTACCAAATGATGTGTCATTACCTCCTTCAATTATTTTAAGTGGGAGTAAGTTTCAGGTGTCAGCTACTTCCTTTATACCTTCATCCTTGTTTTGTACAAACTTGTGATTTATAATTTTCCCTAACCTTCCTCATCTTCCCTTATTCCCCACTCTCAGTGTTTGCCTCTTCCTCTCCTTTCCAATTCTTAAGATCAAGACATAACAGAATCACTTTCAGACCTTCTTTCTAATTATCCTGCCTTTGTCACCTATGATAATACTAGCATTCAGAGGGGACACATGCATGATATCCTCATGCTGAAATATAAACTGCTTATCATTATGTAGTCCCTTATGATAATTTATATTTAGCCCCTTTATTTTTCTCTGGACTGCTATGTTTGTACATTAAAGTTTCTATGTAGCTGTAGTCTTTTTATCAGAAATGTTTGAAAGTCCTCTATTTCTCTGAAGGTTTGTTTTTTCACTTGGAGAATTATAGTCAGTTTTGCTGGAGAAGTTTATTCTTGATTGTAAGCCTATCTATATCTTTTGACTTCTGGAGTAATGTATTCCAAACTGTTTAATCTATTTAGTCTTGGCTGCTAAATCATGAGTGTTTCTAGACTTCTGGTTCCTCACTACTTGAATTTTTTTCTTTATGACTGCTTGCTTTATTTTTTTTTTTTAACCTGGAAGCTCTGGATTTTGTTGGCAATGTTCCTGGGAATGTTCATTTTGGGATTTCTTTCAGGAAGTGTCCCGTGGATTCTTTCTATGTCCACTTTGCCTTCTGGTTTTCAGAGATCTGGACAGTTTGCTTTTAAGATTTCTTGGAATGGTATGTCTGGACTCTTTTTTGGTTTTGACATTCAGGTAGAATAATGATTCTTAAGCCTTTTCTCCTAGATCTCTTTTCTAGGTCAGTTGCTTTTTGCTATGAAACACCTTACATTTTATTCTACTTTTTCAATTTCTTGATTTTGTTTTAATATTTCTTTTTGTTTCTTGAAGTTATTGACTTCTATTTGATCAATTCTATTTTTCAAGGAGTTTGTTGCTTGCACAAAGTTTTATATAACATTAAAAGACCATTAGATTATAGATTATAAAATATAATATAGCATTAATTCCCTTTCCATTTCTTTCTTCTATTAACTTTCATTTCTTTTCTAATATTTTCCTCTAGCACTCACATTTCATTTATGAAAACATTTCAAAACTTATTAAACTTTTACTTCATGTCTTCCACTAATTCTGGTTGAATTTTGCTCCAGCTCTATTTTAATTTGAGGCTTGGCTTGTAGATATTTTGAAATCATTTTCATCTTCTGGGTTTGTGTCTTAAGCATCTCTGTCACCATAATAGCTTTTCATTATGGGGTTATTTATTTATTTAGATTGCTCATTCTCCCACCCTACTTTCTGATTTTATATCACCAAGGCAATATTCATAGCACCAACAGCCACTATGAATATTCCAGTGTAGTTCTGAATTGCAAAGTATAACAGACTCTCCATATAGAAGGCAGAAGAAAAACATTTATTCAGACACTAGAAAGCTGAATCCCAACACCAGAAAACCAAATCCATCATAGCAACAAAGAAATCCATCAGAGTAACCAAGAAGTCTATACATATTATCAGACCTTCCCACAAAGAGGCTCCCGTGAGCAAAATGCCCTTCTCTCACTCACAGCCAGCTGCCTGCTTCCTCTGTCCTTCCCAGCTCTGACTCTCTGATCAACTTCCTTTCAGCTCTGCCTCTGCCTATTCCACACTTCTTGTTCCACCCCTTCTTGTTCCATTTGGCAAATTCCTCCTACCCCATGTGACTCAGGCTTCCATGTGATTTAAGCAGGTCACATAGGCCTATTAACAGATGGGAAAGATCTTCAAATAAAGAAAAAAATACATTATATTACAATGTTAGAACTGGATTCTGTGGCATTTCTGGAGAGAATATCTTGGTTAATCTTGATGCTACTTTGGGTATTAAATATTGTGTTATTCTTCTAAGATCTCTGGGATAACTTAGGCTTGGAACCTGGAAGATTTCAGTGTTCCCATTCCCAAAGTGATCTGATTAAGGGCAAAGTCTAATCATTTCCCCCTTGATCTGAGCACTTCCTAAGCTGTGTTTGGTTCTGAGCAGTAGGTCTGTAGGCTTGCTCCATTTGGAATTTCTGTAGACTCCTACTGGACTCACCCACTGTCAGCTAACTGTAAATATTTGCCCAGTCAGAATGATACAGCTGTATGGTTTCTTCTGGTCTGGAATTCGTGCCCTGATTATTCTAAATGCTTGTGTCTGAATTTTTTATTCTTAATCAGTACATAGCCTAGTGTTTGTGCCTATTTCTTACCCTGGAGTGCCACTCCTAGGTAAGATCTCTTCTTTATTCTGCCCTGGATCTCTAACCTGGAACTGGAGAGGGACAGACATGCCAAGCTTAGTGCCCTCTGTGTTATCTGGGACTTCCTCTTGCCCCGGTATACAGCCTCTGCCTGGAATATTCTGTGTGGTGTGCTCCTGGCCAGATCCCAATCCCATTGTGCATGGACATCTTGGTGTTCCTATCCCAATCTCAGCTAGAAAATATGACTCACTGTGTTCCTAATCAGGATCTACATCTATTTGGAGGATTTTTGGGGGGGATGGGAGAGGAAGTAGGGAAAGAACTCACTGTACTTCCTGCAACTCCATCATCTTGGGTCTCCCTTCTTAGATTATAAATTTTTGTGAGTGAGAGCATGTTTTATATTTATTTTATAGTTGATACACTATAGTATTTGGTGCTTGATAAATAGTCTATCAAGCTTAACACTTTCATTAAAATCCTTCTCTGATGCTTATATTGATCAAATGAGATAATATTTATAAAAGAGCTTAGCACTGTGCCTCGCACATAGTAGGCACTATACAAATACTTCTTTCTCTCTCTTTCTTTCCTTCTCTATTGTGGTGGGGAGGTGAGTTTGGGTTTGTGATGGTTATGCGAGTAAAATGAAAGCTCTGGAAGTTTCTATGAAACTGGGCGGGCTTTAAGTATGAGCCTAGCAGTAGACTATGGGACTTCTTCTGAGAATGTAGACTAAGAATGTAATTTCTTTTCCAAGCAATTTTTTTGGGGAGTATGTGGTTATGGCAACCCTTGAGAAGGATTAAAAATGCACCCCTGAGTCCAGCCTGGCTGTCTTTTACTTCCATATAATGGTGACAGGTATTCAAAGATCAAAGTTTTTAGGCCATCTACTAGTATTAATTGAATTATTTGTATTCCTAATGTATGAAAGATATCTGACAATTAATGTAGTGACACATTAGTCATGGAAGAACTCAATTATTTCCATCAGAAGTTCAGCCTAAGTAAGAGTCATCATGAAGGGGATGAAAAATATAGCAAACAACATTTAATCATCTTGAAGGGTAGGGAGATATAGTAGCTAAGAGTGACAAGAGTAAAATCTCATTTACAAAACACTTTTTTTTCTTTTTTGTAAATTAGTCATTTCTGACCTTTTGTGACCCCATTTGGAGTTTTCTTGTCAAAGGTACTGGGTTGGTTTGTTGTTTCCTTCAGCTCATTTCACAGATGAGGAAACTGAGGCAAATGACTTGCCCAGGGTCACACAGCTAGTAAGTATCAGAGTTCAAATTTGAACACAGGTTCTTATGACTCAAGGGCCAGTATGCTATCCACTGCACCATCTAGCTTCCTCAACAAAACACTATACAGGATAAAAAAGCTTTACAAAAAGACTGCAGTCATAAACCAGCAAAAAATATTTGAGGAGAAAATGAGCTTATGGAGAGTTAGTCATAAATTATACAGCTAAGTTAGGTCTTTTGAGGGAGCACTTGTAGATAGAATTAGGGGCAAAATTAAAACATATCAAATGGAACAACTGTCAGTCTTTTGTTTTTAAACAGTGATCTATTCTTATTGGCAGCAAGCATAGGAACACCATATTTGGAACTTACTATCCTTGTATTACATATGAGGTGTTAATAGCCATTTAAGGTGAATAACAGGTAAAGAACATTAAAGATGATAAAGTCCAGTCATTTAAACAGACCTAGACTACTTGCCTCATTGTGAGAACTGGACTATGGGGTCCTTAGGATAAAGTCTGACTACTGGTCTAGGATCTGCGTCGTGATGTGAAATGGGGGCAGGGTGGAGAGGAGCAGTCCTACCACTTGAGAGCATGCACAGTCATTCTGTATTTCCAAAGTTTATATGGACTACTGTGTATATTTCCCAGCTTGTGACATATATTTGGATTGGAAGTCCCCCAAAATTGTTCATCAGTATATGTATCTTTGACAAGTACTGCAGATGGATAATGAATGAGCTATACCCAAAAATAGATATGAAGAGGTCTTTAGGCTGGATTGCATTTGGGAAAGAGTTCTTTTAGTGATCCCAGTCTCAAAACTAAAAAAGTCCAGTTTTAACATCAACATTCTCCTAGTGATCCCTTGTTACTGCACACTAAAATCCCAGAAGAATAAAAATGACAAATGATAACATAAGGTAATTAAAAGATGAAGATGGTGTAATCAGGCTGCAGCATACTACCAATGGTGATTCAACTGCAAAAAGTAATATAAAAGATTATTATTGGTGACACAGACACCTAGAAGAAAGGTAAGCTGGGTCATGTGGTGACTGAGAGAAATAGCTTGACTCATTTATTGGTACTTCTGAGATACTAGCAGAAGAAGAAGGAGGCTCCATCTTTTGAGGACTTTTGGGAAAACGATGGGCAAGGGCCACACTCTATATTGATGGAAGCAGTACTCACACCATTGAAATGATGGTTCTTTCAAAGTGGCCAAGTACCATCAAAAACCAATCACTTTAGGGACAGAAAGGTAGCACAAGTGGCTAGATCAATGGTTTTGGAGTCAGAGGAATCTGAGTTCAAATTTGCTCTTGGACACTTGACTCATGCTAGCTGTGTGACCCTGGCAAAGTCACTTAACTGTGATTACCTCAAAAAACTCCCAAACAACACCCCCAAACCCCAATCACTGTGGTACAATGAGCATTGAGATAACTTAGATAAAACAGTATGCTTTTTTTATGGATTTTATTCTGTGATATTTCCATGCAGACCTTTAAGGCTATATTTAAAAAATAATCTTAACACAAGAGGATAACATGTTCCCTGAGCTCAGTGCACACTACTACCTCATATAATTACACTTATACCAGAGTAATGTCAAACCAAGGGCATATGGTCCAAAGTGGAAATAGTATAATAATAATGTATTTTCTGAGTTAATGTTGACTCTTCCCTCCCTGAGTAGGGGTCACTGGGGGAGGAAACCGCTTTGCTTGCTGTTGGGTTGAAAGGAGCCCAGTGTATGACTGCTATATGAAATGACCACCCTGGAATGGGACTGCCATGTTCTGATGGTGTACTAGGCACTGTTGATGACATCACTTTGTTCTGAAGAGGACTTTCTCAGGAATGGTCTGTGCTCTCCAACTTTACCAACGATAGCTTCATCAATTTGGTTTTTGCTGTTATGTGTCAGAAATAAGAACCTCGCTTGGCAGTTGTCAGATATTAACATTCCCTGTACTATTTTGCAACCACATAGGGATGAGACCCAGGATTTAATGATTTGTTAGCACTTGGGGAACTATAGCCTGCCAGGATTTCATTTACCAATGACCTTTTACACCTACCACAGCTGTCATCAACAAACTGTGGACTTATTTCAGGCCAAGTTCAAGTCAAGTATCAAACCAAGGGAGAATGGATGATAGCCTTCTTGAGCTTTTCATAGAGAGAGCTTGTTGGGCTTTTTCTTTTTGGCTTTCAAGTTCACAAACCTTATTAAAATTGTTATGGAAAAAACATTTTATTGAACATTCAGTCTGCTTCAAAATGGAAGGATTTTTTTTTTCATTTACAACTGTTTCCAATCTGTTTGACTTATGTGTTTTCAAAACCAGCACCAAAAAAGCAAAATAAAAATACCACGGATACAGTACATAATGTAAGTTAACTAATGAAAAAAATATACATTTGACTCTGTAATGAAAAATTAAATGATATTATTGCCATTGAGGATATATCCCTGTATTATAATAAAATATCAAGCAATAACCAACTGCTAGGATTTCTTTTTCACCAATAAAAATAGCACCATATGTAAGATAGTGAGACTCTATAATCAGTACACATCTGTGCAACTAAAAATGTACAGTACGTTAGTAACAGTACGGCGTATTGTTTACAATATGGAAATAGCACTGTTGTAATCACAGAACATCAGTTTCTAAGGAAGAAAGCAAAACCCCAAAGTATCAGAATAGCTACAATGAAATGATCTTTTCTGAATTGTTATGAAGTGAGATGGAGACAGGGCAAACTGGAAGAGTTCATGGTGACATTTTTTGGTTTAGTTAAAACTCCTAGGAAACAATAAGGCAAAAATAGTGGAGAATTTTATAAAATTAGACATTTGCACTGACAGTTTGTTGATCTTTTGTAGAGTGGCACATAGTTGACATTGGCAGGGCAGCTATGAAAAAAATTTAGAAGCAGATTTTCCGAGTGTTGCTTAAGTGGTTTTCTTGCTTTTCTACATGGGTACATCAATGGCAATGCCTTGCTTTTCATTGGCCAAAGCTGAATGTGTAGGACAACCAGATACACTTCTGGGTTCAGCTTTTAGTAACTCTCTTTGAAAACTGGGCTTCATACAGTAAGATTTCTGCCGCTCACCTTCAGGTAGTCAATTTAGTATTATTGCTTAGTTGTGGAATAAAACAAAGCCTCTATATTTATTTTATATGAACAAATGGAACACCAGTGAAGTGCAAGGAATAAAAATCCAGGCCTAACATTCTCCAGAATTTAATTGGATATTTTGTGGAAACAAGGGCTTGGAAGTAGGGGTAGAGAGAAGTCAATAAAAATAATAGAGCCTTACCCCGAACAGTGAAAGAACAAAATGTTTTCAAAGAGGCATCAAGGCAAATGTTGGCATTTTACACCAAAGATTACACTACATCATGTCCTGACATATTTCCTAATTTATTTTTTTCCATAGAGCACCTATAATGAATGCAAAACATCTTGTTTATACAAGTGGAGATGAATTCATTCTCAGACTTCCCTAGTACTTTTCCATATCTGTGGTATTAAAAAAAGCTCCCAACTCTTGCAAAAAACAAAAAACCCCAAACACACTCATTCACACACAGAACAAAAATACCCCACAAGAGGTGGGAGAAGGTAGAGAGGTTTTCTTCCCCTTCTGATGTACAATAGCACATTTCAAAAAAAAAACACCTCAAAGTTGTTGCATCAGAAAGAAAAAAAACAAATGGAGCACCGTTAAATCAGTAATAATTCATATGGTAGGATCACTGTGATGACTACTTAGTAAATAGACCTAAGTGAGATCATCTCTCTGAAATAAGGTAGGAGAAGGTTGCTTTCTCATGGTAACATTTTCAAATATAAGCACCAATGAAATGCCCACAGAATCTGTGAGCAAAATATGTCTTGTTTTTAGGACAACTACAGATACCAAGGACCACCTGCATTACAACCAGTAACTAGCATTGCCTTACTGAGACAGGGTTGGAAAACGGTTTCCTGTTTGTGTGCACAAACTGGTTTCACAGGTGCCCTTAAAGTAAGTGTTAACTAGTCATTTCCCTGTTTCTTCTGGATACTGGTAGGCTCTACTCAGGAAGGAAAAAAAGTCTTTAATTTTTTTCTTTTGCAATTAAGAGCCTCTCACCAATTTCACATATAAATAGCAAAAACACAAAATAAGCTAATAACATAAGTAAGGCCCAGACCAGAGTGAAGGTTTGAAATCCACTCTAAATGCCTTGCTATGTGTCATAAATGACTTAACTCTGTTTATTGCTTTGTGCACGGTAGATCATATGCAAAGGAGATTAACAAAATCCATAGAGCAAAAGGCCAGAATTATGGATCTGGGCATATGCTGCAAGTCCTATAGGCTGAGTTTAAGCTTCTATTTTCAGATACACAAAGGTATGATACTGTTCAAAAAGCACTTTTTTTGATGGCTCTAAAAATAGCTCTGTTCTGTCACTACTGAGTAATGTGAACTATTCAAATATAAACGAAGTGTGATGTAATATATTTGCATTGGAAAAAAATTTATGAAGGATAAGCTTGCAGAAATTAGAGAACGAAAAGACCTGCTAGGTCAACAATTCATCTTTACAACTCTGCCAACGTTGTTCCAAGCTCACTTGCATGATATGTACCAATTACATTAATTTCACAGTACCCTGAAGAAATATTGTTCTGTTTTTGCTACAGTATTTTTCCCCTCCAAGAGATGCAAGTAGAGATCAGAACAACTAAAATACCTTAGAACTCATCACGTCCCTGGGCATTCTTTCCCACAGAAAGACGGTTTATATCCTCTTGCTGGTATTTATCAGGTTACATGAACTTAAGCTCTTGCAGAGGCAAAACGGCAAAGACAAAATCAAAATTTTTAAAAGAGAGTATGTCTTTAAATGTGGGCAGAATGGAAATGTCCTGAATCTGCTGTTTTTTAGGATTTAAATTAAAAGGAAGGCTAAAATTCTGTTGCACTACTTTCTCACTCACATATCCTCTGCCATCAATTTTCACAGGTTTTTTTTTATAGTAAGACTCCTTTTTAAATTAAGCATTTCATTTACACAATTCCTTCTTCCTCCACCCTTCCCCTGGTATATTAACCCCTGGGAATTCAAAATACCAGAGAACAGTCAAGACTCAAATGCTAAATAACATCTCTACCTCTATAAAGTTATTGGCCAGAGGTTTTCCCCTTAGAGGTACATACAACCTTAGAGACCATTATTACTTTGTGACTTTGTGTCCTTTTTCCTACTGCAGAAAGCCATCCAGTGGCTATTAATAATATATTAAGTAAAAAGCATTAATGACAAATGTGATGATGCCAAATCTACAATTAAACTTTGTGTGATAATTTTGAGATGACCATGTCATGTGTGTGAGGGATGGATAGCTTTGGTACATCCAATCTATGGAATTACTTTCACTTTAATTGTATATACTTTAGAATCCACCCCTCCCTCTGTCATCATTAAGTTCCAGTACTCAGACCTACACGAGCTTGAATTCCATAACTGGGTGGCAGTGTTTAATCTAGGCAGAAGAGAAGTGTCACTAACTCTTCTGCTGCATCTTGTTGGCATAAAAGTCTCTGCATGTCTGGCAGCAGCGCTGGTACCACCTCATGTCCTGGCATAGGTTCTTCTCCCGGATCACCCTGCAGTACACTGTCCATTGGTCTCCTGTGCACTTGTATGTCAGAGCAGCTGTGGTTAACAACAGGGAGAGAGAAATTCAGGACACTTAGAAAGGCGTGGAAAGTAAGGAAATGTGCACTGTGTTTAACTCAGATATTCTAACAATGATTCAGGAGAGCATCCCTTCCCCATCCCTTTCTTCTGTTTGGAAGTTTAACCACCTTCATTCAGCTGGTTTTGGGTTTATCTCTCATCAGGGCAGAGAACATTAGCCTTATTCATTATACATTTAAAGACTCTTCACAACCTTTAGGGGACAGATAGCCTGGGGATTCTATCTCATTTTTCTAGCAGCTGAATTCAAACATAATGATGTGAAGCCCTGAGAAAGAATTAGTTCATCAACATCATCATTACATGTCTTTAGCATCACAGGATTTAGAGTTCAACAAAATCTTAGTAATCATCTGGTTGAATCCCCGATATAGATATCAAGACCTAGACAGATTAAATATTTGCCTAAGAGCAAATAAGTAGTAAGAATCAGAGCAGAGATTTGGACTTAAATCTGCAGCCTTCAATGCCACTTGTCTTGCCCCTATACCAAACTACCTTCTTTCCTGAGCTCATAATGCATTAAGTGGTACTTACTCTAATTTTATGCCCAAGAACATCACCACCATCATTATTAAAATTTATTAAATTTAGTATACATGACTGTTTTATGCAGAATATTTGGGAAAATATAACCATCTGGGCTTTATTTAGGTGACCCTGAAGTCTTTATTAAACTCACTTTTTTATGGTAGAATGAAGATATATGATCAATCATAATGAACTAAGCAAATCAGATCTTATCCAGAGTACTAGACTCAGTTCTGAATATAAAGTTTTAAGATGGAAATTGACAAGCTAGAGGGTATCCTATCTTATGTTGAAGAGGGTCAGTTGGTACCATGTGGTGCCATAAAACAGAACTAGGGACAAATAACCAGGAGGTGTATTTTGGTTTTCATAAGGAAGAGCTTAAAAGAAAACTGTATGAAAACTGAATGGTTGGCCTCATGAGGTAGTATGTTCTTTCATTACTTGAATTGTTCTGTCAAAAGCTGGAAAATCATTTGTTGGGTTTTGTTGTTGAGGGGACTCATGTTTCAGGTGAGGATTGGACCAGATGACCTTTGGGGTCCCTTCCAACTCGAGGATTCTGAGATTGTTTGGTGGCTCAGATTGAGATATAAAACTTATTAGTAGTTAAATGTCTTTGTGACTTAGGCTTAAAACCAGTTGGAGTTTAATTTTAATGGAAAGGGACTTTGGCCAGAAAAATCTTTCTGAGGGGCTGCTACTTTGGAAAGCAGAAACTTTTAAGAACAGTAATAAGATGAGTTCAATTTCTTTTCCCCCCACATATGGGACTATGATTACTACACAATAGTGATTCTACTGGCATAGATGGTGAGGGGATAGGTTTAAAACACAGTGAAATTACTTATAGAAAAATAACTCCCTGATGAATTTAAATGTTCCATTCTATTAAACATTTCTTACCATTTTCTTCTAGAACATCATCCTGAAAGGAATTTCATATGCATTTTAATAGTTTCATGAATGATGTCCAAAAAAACCCTTATTCTCCAAATGAAGCATTTCCCATCTCCCCCTTCCCCACTTAGAGGAATACTAACATGTTAGAGAAACATTTTCATATGTTCTTCATTTGTTAACAAAGAGGTCTGCTAGGATGCAGATGCTGAAGGTATTGTGTTGGGTCTGCAGTTATTAAAGAAATGTCTTTTCCAGTACATGGAATGAGAATTCCACCTTTTACACTATTATCCAGTTCTGTACAGATCTCTAGAGGTGGATAAGATGAGCTGAGGTTGAACCTCTCAAAAATGGCATAATCAGTAGTTTCCAGACTTTTCAAAACTTTTTTGCAGTGACCAAGCACCAGTAACATTAAGTCCAAAATGGCTTTCACTTTGCTCCATATAGACCCACTAGGTCTACTCACCAAGTCGTGGGGATGTGATGGTGTTTACGTTGATCTTGTCATTACAGGCTTCCTGGTGGCACTGCCGATAGGCTGCTGGCTTAGAGAGGATGGGACACTCGTTGCCATGGCGTCCAGTAACTTTGTGCATGCATTGCACTACCCGAGACTGTAGACCTTTTCCGCACGTGGAGGAGCACTGTTGGAAATAGGGACAACCTGATGAAATTTAACATTTTATAGATAGGACCATGACCTCATAACAGTACTGCCCCTCTTACAAGCCATGTCAAGGTGTATGACACAACTGGAGAGGAAGGGATGGATAGTTAGTTCTCAAGTGTATTTGAATGACACTCTTAGGGGGCAAAATGAATGAGGCAAGTTCTTAGGCAGATCTTTTAACATGGATACTTTTTCCCTTCAAGAAAAACACACTGTATCGCTCTTTCTTCTTCTTTTTTACTCTGTATCAAAGTAAAGAGACTGTCTATGACAACATAGACAACATTCTTCCCTCGAGGTCCCCTGCCTCTGTGCTGTGAGGGAGGAGGTATGTTTAGTTATCAGTTCTCTGGGCTATTCATTGACCTCTCAGTTACTCAGAGGCACACTTCTTTTCAGTGATCTTTGCACTGACATTGTTGGAGTCATTTCATACATAGTTCTGTTCTCTCCTCTCTTGACATCAATTTTCCCACATTTTTGCGGTTTCCTCATTCACTATTTTTTTTTTTACAGAACAATAAATTTGTTATATTTTCAGATCATAGGATCATAGATTTAGGACTCTAAGAGACCTTAGATGCCATCTAGTCTATCCTCTTCATTTTACAGATAAAGGAACTGAGGCTTAGATGGATGAGATGACTTGTTCAAGGTTATACAGAGAGTGTTAAAGTAAGCATTTGAACCTAGACTCTTTGATGTGAAATTTAATATTATTTCCACTGTAGTTTTTTGGGGGTACCTAGGTGATCTTGGGCCTGGAGTCAGGAAAACCTGAGTTTAAATCTGGCCTCAGACACTTGATCCTGCGGAAGTCATTTAATCCTATTTGCCTCTGTTTCTTTCTCTGTAAAATGAGCTGCAGAAGGAAGTGACAAACCACTCTAGTATCTTTGCCAAGAAAACCCCATGAGGTCCCAAAGAGGTGGACCTGACTGAATTGACAGATCAAGCTTTTTTCATCCAGTCTTCAATTGTCAGATACTGACACTGCTTAGAGATTTTACTATCACAAAAAAAGTCCTGCCCTGAATATTTTGGTATTCATTGGACTTTTTTCCTTTTCTTTTACTTCCTTTGTGTATATACCAGGTAGTGGTATTGCTGAGTCCAAGATAATAGATATTTTGGTTATTTGCATTATTCCAATTTTAGATACAGAATGGTTGGATCACTTCACAGTTCCACTGTTGGTACATTAGTGTCCCTGTCTTTCCATAGCCCTTCCAGCACTGATGATTCCCATATTTTGTCATCTTTGCCAATTTGAATGATGTAGAGAAAAACCTTGGAGTTGTTTTGATTTGCATTTCTTTTATAATTTGAAGCATGTATTCATTTTCCAAGTATAGTTTTCAATTCTTCTTTTGAAAAAAATTTTTGATCTCATTGGGGAATGGTCCTTGGTGGTATTATACATTTATTTCAATTGCTTGCTTATTTTGGATAACAGACAGTGATTTTTAATGCAAATCCTTTTCTCATGTTTTCTGTTTTTCTCCTGATTTTGTCACTTGCTCTTGTTCAAGTAATTAAAAAATTTTTTAGTATGAATTTTTACCTTCAGGTAACTTATGCCTTTTGAGCTAATCGTGGCATGTGGCATGAGATGTTGGCTTGTGTTTGGTTTTGGCCAAACTGGTTTCCAGTTATCCTCACAATTCTTTTCAGAAAGGGAAGCCTTTCTCCAGTAAGATATGTTCTAGGATTTTGCTTGGATTACTTCTGTTTCTCATTTTTCCAGTTTATTCTTGTTGATCTACTTTTTTTTTTTTTAACAAGTATTGAATAGTTTTTTGATTATTGGTTTATACTAGAGTTTGAGGTCTGGTAATAATATAATCCCATATTTTCTTTCTCATGATTTCACTTGAGATTCTAGATAAAAATAAATTTTGTTATTTTGTCTAAAAAGTATCCCTTAGGCAGTCTGAGTGGTGTAGAACTAAAGGTATTGTCATTTTTATGGTAGTGTTATATGGTCCAAATACAAGCACTGAATCTGCACTGAAGTCTCCCTTTCTTTCTGTAAAGACTTTTCTTGTCGTTCAGTTGTGTCCAGCTCTTCACAACCCCATGGACCATATCATGCCAAAGAGTCTCTGGGGTTTTCCTGGCAAAGATAATAGAGAGGTTTGCTATTTTCTACTTCAGTGAATTAAGGCAGACAGAGGTTAAGTAACTTTCTCAGGGTCACACAGTAAGTGTCTGAGGCCTGATTTGAACTCAGGTCCTCCTGACTCCGGCTCTAGTGCTCTATCCACTGCACCACCTAGACCACCAGTGCAGGAGTCAGGAGGACCTGAGTTCAAATCTCACCTCAGACCCTTGACACTCACTAGCTGTGTGACCTTGGGCAAGTTACTTAACCCCAATTGCCTCACCCTGGGTCATCTCAGTCATCTTGATGAATATCTGGTCACTAGATTCAGATGGCTCTGGAGGAGAAGTGAGGCTGGTGACCTGCACAGCTCTCCCTCACTCAAAACAAAGTCAGGTGCAAGTCATGTCATCATTTCTCTGATGGCAATGAAGGACAAACACACACAGTTGTATTTATGTAAATGCTGTGTATGGTGTGGTAGGTTAATGATCAGCAATATTAACCATTTCACTTATTTTTAATGGAATTTTATTATTACATTGTTATAATTTCTTCCTAGTTTTAATTAGGGTAGTATTGGAATGTTGCTTTTGTGGATTTATTTTGAATCTTATTACATTTATGGATTATCTGATGTTTATAAAATATATCATCATGCCATCTACATGAAAATATGATCTCTTGTTTCACTTTAAAACTGATTTTGTTCTCACAGCTGTGGATAACATTTCTAGAACACTGTCAAATAATAGTGGGGGAGAGGGGAGTACCAGTTTTACCTTTGTTAGTACTAGAAAAACTTGTAGTGTTCTTCCATTGCAAACAATGCTACATCTTGGTTTTAATTATGTTTTTGATCATATTAAAGAAGTATCTTTTATACCCATTCTATTTTAATTTTTTTAAACATATGAATGCTGTATTTTGTCTAAGACTTTCTCTGCATCCATTAAAATAATCATATTATTTTTGTTAATTTTGTTGTTTGTATGATGATGCTAATTGGTTCCTACTGTTAAATGTTCCTTACATCTCTGGTATGAATCTAACTTCATCATAGCAAAGTTTAAAAAAAAAGACTTCTGTAATATCCTGGGTGGCATAGTGGATAGAGCAATAGCCTTGGATTCAGGAAGACCTCAGTTAAAATCTAACCTCAGAATCTTACAAACGTTGTAACCCTGGACAAGTCACTTAATCTTCTGCACTTCAGTGTCTTCGTCTTAAAGATGGGGATAATAACCTAGCTATGGTAGTTATGAGGAGCAAATTAAATAGAAATGTAAAGCACTTGGCAAACTTTAAGGTACTGTATAAATGTTAGCCTTCATTTCTATTTTATTTAAAATGTCACCATCAATACTTATTATCAAGAATGGTCTAAAAGTTCTCTTTCTCAGCTTTATCTCTCCCTGTTTTGGGATCAGAGCCATATTTATCTCATAAAAAGTATGGTTGAGTGCCTTATATTTTTGAGAATTTTTGTAGTATAGGTTTTGATAATTCTTTGAACTTTTGATAGAATTCAAAATCCATCTAGCCTTGGTTTTTTTTTTCCTTTTGAATTCATTTACGGCTTGACTAATTTCTTTGGGTTCAGATCTCTTTCTTATTTTGTTAATGTTGACATTTTATGTCTTTGTAGATATTTAGAGGATATTAAAACATTATATAGTGGAAAATTAAAATAATTAAAATATTCAGCTATTATTGTATTATCAATATATTTTTGTCTAAATTTGCTTTTAATAACTGAGATGCTATGTCATATGAATTTAATAATTTTAGGTTTCATTGATTATGCTGCTTTTAAGCATAATATAATTTCTTCATTTGCCTCTCTTGAAATTTCTCAATTTTTCCTGTTGAATTATCAGATTTTATGATGTAAGTCCTAGATTTTATTGTCACATAAAGCAAAATAGATTTTGTTTGATTCCCTTATTTGCATTCTACATATTTTCACTGTTTCTTGCATGCAGCAAATCATTGGGGCTTGTTTTCTTCTTCATTATTCTATTCCTTTTAGAATTTAATTTATTCACTTTTGTAGTTAAAATTGTTAAGGATGTATATTTTGCTAGTAACTACATATACGTGTGTGTATGTTTCTGCCATTTGTTTGACTTCCATTAGTCTGAAACCATCCTATTTCTCCCACTTTCTTCTTCCAGTTACCCTGGCTCATTTCTAAGCTATATGGGTTTTCTTTTCTTATTATTTTCTCTGTTGCTTTCTTTCTTCCCCCTTTCCCAGCTTAAGTAACTTAATCCTTTTTGACCCACTTTGTTCTCCTACCCTCCCATCCTCCATTCTCCTATTTCACTGACATTAATTTTTCATGCCTCTTTCTGAGAAGTATTGTACCTTCTACCCCCTTCAGGAAGATTTCAAATGAATAATTTATTACTTCTTCCTCCAAGTTTGTCTTTTAAAAATCTTTCCCTTCTGTTCCATAGGATCATGGATTTACAGCTGGAAGAGATTGCAGAGGCTATTATGTCTAATCCCTCACTTTACAAATGAAGGAATTGAGATTGGGGGGTCATACAGCTAATAAATATCTGAGGGAGGATTTGAACTCAGGTGTTGCTGAATTCAGGCTCAGTGTTCTCCACTGTCACCTAGATGCCTTAGTTTCTTTTAATTCAATTTAATTAAATAAATATTTATTAAACACTTACATGCAAGGCACCATGGTATTTACAAAGATGACTAAGATGTGGTTCCTATACCAAGGGAGTTTACAATCTAGTAGAAAATATGAAACTTATATACAAAAACTAAAGCAAGAGAGAATGTACAATGAGACACTGCTTCTAACTAGAGTGAGAGGTAAAGTTTTACTTAAAAAATGGCATTCCAGTTGGTCCTTAAAAGGAGAATAGAATTTCAATAGGCAAAGATGGGAAAAGAGTACAGTTAAGGCATAAGGAACAGCTAGAGCAAATACATGGTGGTTGAAAAAGGGAATTTCATTCCTCAAACACTAAGCAAGTTCAAGTGCTAGGAATACAGTGACAAAAAAAAAAAGACTACCTTTGCCCTCAAGTGACTTCAGGAAGTGGTGAGCAGTTCTAATTCTGTGTAGTAGGATCATGGATTATAGGAAGGTGGGGAGAAGTGTGAATCTGGAAAGGTAGGTAAGAGCCAGATGCTGAATGGGATTAAATGCTAAGGTTAAGAAATTTAGACTTCATTCAGTAGGTAATGGGAAGCACTGGCAGGTTTGTGAGTGTGTGAGTGATGTGGTCAGAGCAGCACATTAGTAGATTTACATGGGAAATGGTGTATAGAGACTGGAATGGGTAAAGACTCATGGCAGGGAGATGGTTAGGAGGCTATTAAAATAGTCCAAGTGAGACATAAAGAAGGCCAGAATTTAGGCAGTGATAGTGGAAAGAGAAGGTGGAAGGCATAAGCAGTGGTGGAATGAATATGAGAGATTACAGAAATAAAATCAACAGAACTCCAGAAAGATAATTGATCCATTCCCTTGTTTAACCATATACAAACTCAGTCAGCTAATCATTAGAGATCTCTGGGCAATCATCTTTGAAAAACAAACCATATTATTCTTCAAGTAGCTTTTCTTCCTTATAGCCTAATGACCTTAAGCAGATTGCCTAATTAAAAGATATTATAGTAAAAACCAAAGTCATTAGGGCTAATAGGGGTGTAAGGGCTGTTTGAATTAATGAAAAGTTTAAATTACAGAATTTTTTATTTTTATTTCTTTTAAGCAATTCAGAAAGAACACTTAAGTAGAACATTGGATTAGGAATCAGGAGGCCTCGATTCTAGTACCAGGTGTACTGCTAATTTTGGGCAAATTCATCTCTCTAGACTTCTGTTTCTTCATTTAAAAAATGAGGGTGCTGGATTAGTTAATCTTGAAGGTCCCTGATATTTCTAATAGTTTGATTTTATGTATGTGCAGCTATAAAAAAAAAACCTGCCTATCAGTGATAACTTTAGCCTTCTGCTTTAAAGAATATTTAAAAGTGATCTATAATTGGTATTTCAGTAGCTTGTATTGCACGGATGACTCTAAGAGTTTGAAATCTTTTTTTTTTTTTTTTTTTTAAGAAACATAAATGTTTTCTGTGTATCTTGTTCTTGCCCTTGATTTGCTCTATTTAATAGATATTGTTTGCTAAATCAAGGCTAATTTCCATTCAGTTCAGGCTCAATCCTGATGATTCCAAATGACAAATTAGGGGGCCTAGACTGCGCAAGATTGTCTTGCGTAGTTTTCTTCTTCCCTTCACCCCTTTTCACGGATTTCATATTGATGAACACACCAGGTATCCAAGTAGTTTGTGACCTGAATTGAGTTCTATGTGTTCTTCTGGTCCTTTCCTTTTCTCCAGAGAGCTATTGCAAATTTTTCTCCATTAAATTTGTCTTTCCTGGCTGGATAGGCCAGATCTGTATATGTACTTTCTTTGCGTGTTCTGCCCCTGCAGTTCTCTACAAGACCTGTGATTTACAGTGTCCGGTGTGTACTCTGCAAAATTTTAATAAAGCAAATGCACTGAGTGGAGCAGTGCCGCAGCTGGAATTAATAAAGAAATATTGTACTAAAAATAAGGAAATGATGGGTTGAAAGATTTTGGCAGGGTTTCTACCTGTATGGATGCCACACACACAGACACAGACACCCTGACATCCACGGAGATAAAAGAAAGTGCTGTTGTAAAATACAATGTTACTTGTCCTATTCCCCTTTCTCTCTGCCAAGATTGGAGGCCAATATTGAAGGCTGCATGGTAGCATTCATCCATCAGGATAACCTGTGATTTACCGGTATGCACAGTATTAGACTAATAAAATTCCCAAAGGATCGCATTTCAAAATGATGGTAGTGATTATGTAGCATTGTCTACCTTCAAAAGGTGATCACAGCATCTCAGGGTTGGAATTAACCTCAGAGATTCCATAACTGACCAGGAATCTACTCTATAATATACTTGACAAGTGGTCACCCACTTATCTTTTGCTTGAACACCTTTAGAAAGGCAGCCTAGGGATCTCCATTCATGCAATTTAACAGGCAGTATAATTAAGGCCCTATTTTTTTTTGATGGAGAAACTGTGGAATACAGGAAACTAGGGAGATTTTCTCAAGATCTTTCACCAAATTAAGGGTAAAGTAGAATCATGGGGTTGGACTTTCTTCTATATTCCTTTGGGATTCTGAAAGAGAGAGAGGGCTGTAGGGTACCTGTGGGTACATCTATAAATAGAAAGAGCATTTTGATCCCACAAAGCCTCTTGCCAACATCTCTGTTCCTCATTCCTCTAGCCATTTCTTAAGCAGGATTATTAAAATGCTGATCATTTTTACTGAAGTAATTCAGGTGCAAAACAGAACTTTTTTAATTGCTTTGAAAAACTACTGGAATCTCCACTAATTTGCTTCTGGAAGACTAAACTTAAAAAGTGGGTGGGGATTAATTCGTTGAAGAGTGTTGGCACAAACTCTACAAGAATGGGTAAAGAATATCCCCAGAAAACATTTCCTTGGGTTGGAGACCATTTGACATAGTACAAGCTTACACTGAAATCTAAGATCTATGACTCAGTGGATGGTCTTCATGACATATCAAGGGGATGCTGGCTTCCCTCATTATAAGAACAGGAGATTTTATTTTCTCTTAACCTGTGAATTTCTTTTCAGTTTTTTTTTTTAACGTGAGTGCAAAGTTCCCATGTATTCTTGCTTGATCTGTATCCTTCATGCTATAATCTACTTCACTGGCTGGAGTACTCCCTCACTGATGATATCACAGATCCAGTTGAGGTTTTTATATTTTACAAACTGTATCTCCCTGTCATGCTTAGACTGAAAGTGCAGCAGCCATTCCTGGAAACTCAATTCTAATATTGACTGGCACAGAAATTTTAAGATGTTCCACTTGTCTAACCTGTACTGGGTTGCTCCCTTTTAAGGAGCCTGGTGTCTCTCTGCTCCTGAGGGTCACCATCTTGGTGCTGGATTGAACCCATTTAGCTTTAGCCTTATCTACTGCCCTCAGTACTCCCAAACTCAAGTGATCCCCCAAACTCAGCCTTCCTCAGTAGCTCAGCATTTGAGTATTTTCTTGATATTTTAACATAAGGAGAGAACTTCAGATTGCAGTGTTGGTACTGATGTATTTCCAGCATCTAAGAGGTACTTTGCAAAATTCTAATGAAGCAAAACATCATTAAAGAGGGTTTGTTTGATATGCCAACAAAAATGCTCAGCCAAAATACCTGGCATGGCCTCACACCATGTCTTTTGAAAACAAACCAAGTCAAATACCTAACTGGTAAAACCTTACCTTCACCTACAGGAGAGAATATGTTTAGTTTGATAATTTATGCATTATCTAGTATTGCAAGAACGTCAGGAGAAGGTTTCAACTTTCTTGCCCAGGTGTGCTTACTGTTCCTGTGAAAATCAGGACACAGGATAAGCCCTAGGGAGAACTTTTAATTAAAGCATATGTGCAAACTCACAGATTTTCTCCCAGTGTAGGAAATTATCTTTAGGCAACATGAAATGTAGAATGCAGTGTGCCCCTTAAAACAAATCTCTGTTTCAAAGTTCTGGTCTTGTTTAATATGATAGGGTGATGAATGACATCTTCCAGGAAGTGAAGAAGAGTGGTCTCTGGGGAGGAGCACATGGAGGAAGATCGGAAGTTGGAAAATGCATGTCCTTTTTCATGTCCCTTTTTTTTTCTTGAGCCAGTTATTTGCCATTTACCCATTCAATTTCCCCAGTTAAGATAAATCAGAGGGGTTTTTAAAGCTGTCTTTCAACTAATCTGTAATCTTGATGTGAAATAGCATGTGATAGTCTCAAGCCTAGGCTTTATGTCACTAATTAAATTACATAAAAGTATAATGTCTGATTGTCTGATGTGGCAGCTTTACTTCAAAGTTAGAGCTCTGGTGATAACATGTTGCCTCTAACATGGTAGTAATCAGAGGTGGCCTGTTTTGGCTGGTGTGTGCCCCATGTGAATACTTCCTGCACATGGGGATTGAGTTCTTACTACCACTTTTTTGTTAAATTCTAATTGGAGACCTTCATTGTTACTATGCAGGACAACTGTACTCTGTGAGATAGCTTGAGTACACGCGAAGGAGCTTTCCAGGTTATGCTTGTGTATTCTTAACTTACTTTAATTCTTCATATATACAACACCGACAAAACCTATTGGTGTAGCTAACTAAACAGTTATTTTGGCCAAATAATATCTAGATACTTTTTCAGTGTTTACTTTTTGCTGTATTGACTATTTTATCTGTTCAAAAAAGCTAAAAGTCATGGAACACGTAGATATGACTGAACTCTCCAGCGGGTCTCCAGATCATGTACTTTACGTGGGCTAACTTCCCAGTCAATGCGATGGCAAACCCACAATGCTTAGCATAGTACCTGGTACATATTAGACACTTAATGTTTATTGACTGGCTGAAGATACCTAGCCGAGTTTTACTTTAATGATTCCCTTTACTGCCCTCGCATGGACACAAAAGCTCACAAATGCCCGCACAGCCTAGAGTGTCTGTGTTGGTAGTAAGGCAGAATCCATATATGCACTGGAGGCTACTCTCTCACCCTTAGACCTGTTGAACAAATGTAGTTCCAAACAGTCTAGAAGGAGTGTGTGTGTGTGTGTGTGTGTGTGTGTGTGTGTGTGTGTGTGTGTGTGTGTGTGTAATAATGACATTCTGATTTTAAAACTCAAGACTCTGGCTAATCTGAGCATTTTGGTGCTAGCAATAAGTTGGGGGCATACAAAAGTCTTATCTCTGTGAGATTTAATTGCTTAGTGAATCATTAAGGAGGGAAGAATGAGACTCCTGACTTCAGATAGGATCTAATTAGCCTACAGCATGCTTGTTAAACTCTTTTCCAGGTTTTCAAAGTCCAAGAAAACAGACCTATAAAAATATATCTAGTCTTGTTTAAAGCAAGCTTTTATCCACGGCCCTTTTTTCAAATGGATTTTTACGAAAATGTAATGCATCTCCTTCAGCTTTATTTTACTTAAAGTAAAATGGAAATAGCAAAAAATTATAGAAAATGTTCATACAGGTATTATTCTCAATAGCTTGAGTACACAAGCTCTTTCCTCTCTTTTCAAACATTCACAACTGTACTTTAAAAATAAATATAGCATAAATTCAACAAGGCAAAGATGGAATTTGTAACATTCCTTGTTGCAGAATTCAACATAGTAATTTGCCTAAAAGGATCTGTTATCTAAGAAATGAGAAGATTTATGGAATTGAAGTTTTTACTGCAGGGACACTTGGGGAAAGCAAAATCACTAAATAAAAAAGGTTGGTACAAAACGAGCAAAAAGTTCAGAGTGAAAAAGGAGCTTTAAGTGTTTTTAGATTTTTAATGTTTAAAAATTTGCTAAGGAAATGTAAGAAAATATTATTGTATCATAAATGGCAGAAAGGACAGTTTCAGAGGAAATTGGAAAGAGCTCTATGAACTGAAGTAGAATTAATTGAACAAAATTAGAAGAACATCCAAATATTACATTATAATGAAAAACAACTTTGAAAGGCTTTAGAACTCTGATCAATTCAATAAGAGTTCATGATTCCAAGGAAAACATGGTCAGGGAGGTGATATACTTAAAATGCAGAATGAGGCATACGTTTTTGGTTATGACCCATGAAGGAGCTTTCTATGCTTGACTATGTATATTATTTTTTTTCTTGTTGGTTGTTCATTTGGGGAAGGAGAATGGGAATAAGAGAAAACAGATGTTTCTTAATTGGAAAAAATAATAAAATAAAGTTTAAAAGTGAATACCTGACAGACGCTATGGCAGGGAAAGCTTGGCCAATTTTGCCTTATCTTTGAGCAAGGCTGTTGTTACTCACATGTCAATAGTACATATACCCTAAGGTATAAATCATTAAGATTGTAAGATCTTAATAAGATCGTTATGCTCCTGATGAGAAAGTGAAGAGCCTTGTCTATTTCTGCACAACAGACCATCATATCTTCTTCATCTCCAAACCCCTTGACATCATTCCTTAGGCTATGACAATGAGGTGGCCCTTCCCCATGCCAAAGTCAGGACCTCTACATATTCCTTGATTGCCCTCCTTCCTGTTTTCTTCAGTAGACTCCAGCCTTAACTATCTTCTCTTTCCCTCTCTTCCTATCCCCACCTCTACTTTATAGTTCAACTACACACGGTAATGAAAAAGTACTAGACTGCAAGTTATGAATCTATATTCTAAACTTGGCTTTGTCACCAACTTGCTTTGTGATATTGGATAAATCACTTTATCTTGATGTGCCCCAACTATAAAATGAGGTTCTTCTAAGGACTCTTCCAGGCCAAAAACTATGACTTATAGCTTAATACTGTAAACAGGAGTTTAAAACCTGCCTAAAATGGACCTTACAATAACAAAGAAACTAGAAAATGCAAAAAATTTTCACCTGAAAATTAGCATTTAAAGTATGTGAGAGGTGGGGTAGCTCTAAGAAGAAACTGGGATGGTTCTTATCTTAAATCTGCTCCAATTTAATTTTCTCTTTTCGCTTTCCCAGTTCACCTACCATATTAATTTTTGGGGTAGACAGGTATGGTGGTAAAGAAAAGAGAGGACAAAGTCTGGAGAGAAATTTGGAAAAGAATAAGTATAGGAGAGGACAAAATGAAAGTACAGGAACATACTCATTCCTCCATAGATAAAGGATGTAACCGGTAGTTTTCAAAGGAAGAAATCCAAGTTATCAATAGCCATATGAAGAAAATGCTATAATGATTAATATTTAGAGAAATATAAATGAAAACAATTCTTACTTTCTACTTCACTCTCACCAGATGGCAAACCTGATGGAAAAGGAAAATGACAACTGCTAGAGGAACTGCTGAAAAACAGGCACTGCTAATGTAGGTGATGCTGTCAGTTGTTCCAGCCATTTGGGAAAGCAAATTGGACCTGCACCCCCAAAGCTATTAAATTGTGCATCCCTTTTACCCAGTGATTCTACTACTAGTTCCACACCCCTAAAGAGATCAAAGAAAGAGGAAAATTGCTTATATGTACAAAAGTCTTTAGAGAAGTTCTTTTGACTGTGGCAAAGAACTGCAGACTAAGGGGGTGCTCATTGGAAATGACATGTGACCATTTCAGAGAATCCTGGCAAGACTTCTGTAAATTGATACAAAGTAAAGTGAGTAGAACCACAGACAGATGCAATTTCTATAATAATGATAATATTATAAAGAAAAAAAACCCTGAGAACTCTGACCAATGCAATGACCAACCATGATTGTAGAAGGCTGATAATGTAAGATGCTTCCTTCTTCCTGACAGGTAATGGACTCAGTATGCTGAACAAGACATAGGTTTTTGGATGTAACCAGTGTGGTGGAAATTGTTTTCTTTGACTATGCTTAGTTGTTTTTTTTAAATAAGGGCTTACTTTGCTTTTCTTTTCTATTGGAATTGGGTGGGAGGGTAAGGAGACTAGAAATTTAGTTGTTTTCAGTTGTGTCCAACTCTTTGTGAACCATCTGAGATTTTCTTGGCAAGGATATTGACCTAGTTTGCCATTTCTTTCTCCAGCTCATTTACAGATGAGGGGCAGAGGCAAGCAGGGTTAAATGACTTGCCCAGGGTCACACAGTAAGTGTCTGAGGCAAAATTTGAGCTTGGCAAGGTGAGTCTTCTGATCTTCAGGTCTGGCACTGCATTCACTGTGCCACCTAGTTGCCTATAGATTAGAAATAGAGCAGCAAAAAAGAAAAGAATGAAAAGAGGTGTCATTGAGGCATCTTTTTTAAAAGAGAGGAGAGCCCAATGAAGGCCAGAAAGAAGTACAAATAAGACAGTTTTGAAAGCTGTAAGTTGAATTTTTGTTATATAGTTAATAAGAAAAGCAAGCTGTAGGAAATAGATACCTGAAGTTTCATATACAGTCTTCTTTTTCTATTATCCTATGTATGTGAATGTTCATTTTGTTTGGTATTTATTGAGGTTACAATAAAAACATGATCTGAGACAGCTGGCACCATCACAGAAATAGGGGGGTACAAAATGACATCTCCACTCCTTCCCCTGAAGCACAATTTGAAAATACATAATGAAGCAATTTAATAGCTTACAGACTTTTCTCAGATAGAGCCTAGCACTGAAGTAAGAAATAATAGTTCTACAAGGTGTCACAACTGCCTGAGATTATCAGTACTACAGATATGGAGAAGAACAGAAAAGTAAGGGACAACACGTGAAAGAAACTATTCTATTGGATTGGGTATGTGATGCTTTGGATCACGTGTCTATGGCATCAGCATTCCCAGCTTTGTTCTGTGCCAGGATCATGGGCTCATCACTCCAGGTGGAACTGCTACCTGATGGAAATTCTACCTGGTAACTGCAGTCCCCAAATTTGCAGGGACTTCAAATGTAGCTAAATAGAAAGGATTTGGAATCATTACTACAGGGTGGCCTACTTCAGAACTTTAAAAATAGTTTGGGTTATTTGGAAGCAAAGGCACTCCTTTGGACTCAGTAAGAATACTTTCTTGTAATAGCAATAATTAGCCATGACTTCTGTAAGAAGGAGGAATACACTCACTCAATCTTACCATTGCCCTTAAAGTAACTATCTTAATCAGGAATATCATCACTGGAGCCACCACTCAGTCCTTTAAACTAGATGTGAAAATACTTTAATAATTTTAGGAGTGAAAACCATTGGATGAAATGAAGGGATGCTGTACAGAAGTATATTGGTATTGGCTGAGGATACTCAATTATGCCTTGTGGGTTTTACATAAAATAACAATTCAGTTCAGAACTGTAGCATTCCAGTGTTTGGCCAGCCTAGTGGTAGAAACAGTTCCAGCCAAGCCCCTGAAAAGGAATTACTTGTGGGTGGAGGAGGAGGTGAAGAGAGAGCTTCTGACTACCTCCCCTGCCCAACAAACCCTTGATTACCAAATGATCTTGTGAACTTTGAAAGGTTGGATGATTTTGGACTTCCCATGGAAGTCCTAGAAGCATCCCTGGAGCAGCAGTGGCTACCTTGGCAGCCAAAGGAAGGCAGCTTCAGAGCTCTGCAAGCAACCTAAAAGAAAGCTACACCATACCTAAGGAGAGTTGTATTAGGATTTCACAAAAGGGAAAAAAGGGACTTTTAACTTCTTTGAATTACACTCTTAGCCACATGTGCTGTAAACTTGATACCATTTTCTCCTGTACACTATATGTACTTGTGGGAGTATGTGCTCGGAGGTAGGGTTGCTTTGTACCGATTGTTCTTACTGTACTAACTTGGTAAATGCCATTTCTCAAAGCTGATGATCTGGCTAGCTAATTGATATCAACTGATTATCAAATTGGTAGCATACAGCTTGGTGTTTGTGAACTCTAATGTCACCTCATTTAAAGTAACACACAAGAGAATTAACCAGTTGTCCTTTGTAGTCCCAACTTACCAATGTGAGTGTGGATTGGGAGAGTGAGTTCCAGAGTGTGTTGTACATTGGATTTTTACAACAACCACATAGAAAGATAATCAGGGAAATGCCAAAGAAGGGACAGGTACTATGTTAAGTGCTCAAGCACTTAACTGATCCCTTCAATTTTAGACGTCATCCATTTCTAACTCATAATAAGATCCCCATTCACTGTTATTAATATGTCTCCATTGGAGAGGAAGTATAGGATTTAGCATGGTTGGGACTTAAGTAACATTTGTGGAATAAATGAATAAACAAATGCATGAATTTGGCAAATTCCTCAATAAATCCGAGCACAGTATTTTCTAGGAACCAGGAAGTGGATTTGTTTATTCTTTTCATTTAAAGGAAGCAGTGATTTTTCAAGCATTACTTTTTTTCTTTAAAAAATTCATTGCATATTCATTGTAACCCTTCCAAAGAAATTCATTTTCAGCTAGAAAGATCTTACTGTCTCAAAAGGAGATTAATGATCATTGGTTTTGAATATAAAACATTTCAAAGATTGACACTGACGTAATGCGATTCAAATAGAAAATTAGACGGTTTTTTCCTTCCATCTTAAGTGTCCCATTGTGATGACTACCTGGATCTAACATTTCATAGGCTAAGAAAATGATTGTGAAGAATTTGGCAATAGCTGATGTTCATGGAGGACAGACGGGTGGCTGTAGATAATTTTTAAAATGCTCATGATTGATAAAGACACACTTGGCAGCCACAGGATGTCTGAACCTTATATTTGGCCAAGTCATTTTTTCTTAGTAGGGTTTTGCTTCAGGCATTGAGTAGGACTTTATAGTTTTCCAGACATACTTTAGCCAGGTGCCTGAAGCTCAAAGTGGGATGATCCAGCTGTGATTGTTACAGGGCATGTTCTTCCCACATCTTAAGACAGTTTCATCCTTCTACAGGGAAAAGATATGTCATTTCTATGCTGGGCCATTTTGAGTATCCCAGGCTAAGGTGTTTTAAACACTATCCCAGTGTTTTAGGATCTCTGCCTCATAATATAACAAGTGAAAAATGTGATCATTATCGAATTTGGCATTCATATCTTTCCTCTTCTGTAAATCTTTTTATCTTTCCATAAAATATCATGGGGTTCAATGGAATAGATTGTTTGGATAAAGGAAGTTAGATTGTCAAATTCTTCATGCATTAGATTAAACTTAGAATTCACTGCCCTAATATTTTTCCCTTGGCTAACTGGAAGAAGAGCTTCCTTTAGAAATAGTAACATTTGGATATTGCCCAGTCTTCTGTTTTTTCTCCCAGGCACTAAATATTTACTTACTTCAAAAGGCAGAGATGGGCAAAGATTGCAAGGAGAAATGAGGATCCACAGAAGGAGAGGAAACAGAATAAGTTTTCAAAGGCCTCTTGATCCCTACGTTATTAGCAAAGACACAGTTTATAAGACAGAAGTAGAAAACATTAAGTAAATCAGAAAGCAAAATCTAACAGTCTAAGAAACAAACAAAAAATTAAGTATCCAGGAGGAGAGGGAAGTCCACAGACTTCCAAGACTTGCCAAGAGGTCAAGAAGAACGTGGACTGATGTGGTTATCAAAAGGCTATCAGATCTGGCAGTTGAGAGACATCCTTGGTAAATGGAGAGAGAGCAGTTTCAGCTGAGTGAGGAGTCCAAGATAAGGAAGAGTTTATGAATTTGGGAGACAGGAAGGATGATGGTGTCTTTAATGGAAGCAGTGAACAGAGAAAGGGAGTCCAAAACATGTCATATAGTATCCATCCCTTTCTGCCTTAACCGCCCCCCCCAAGTTCTCTTTTATGTGTTGTCCTTATTACGATGCCAACTTCTTAAAGGCAGGGCCTATCTTGCTTGCTTCTTTGTGTATTCCCAGCACTTGGCACAATATCTGGCACATGGTAAATGCTTAATACATGCTCTATCTAATCATAACCTATCCATACCTGTTCACCCTGAGCAACTCACTCTTTTTCCCCAAAATGAAATGTGCATGAGTGTATGGAGGCCTACTAAGCATTGTCTCTGAGGATAAAGTACATCTCCTATTGCAGCCATGAAGTGATGGGGTAGAGGAAGGGGAGAATGCTAAGAGACTGCCCCCTTGAAGTTATTGCATTGCCTTCATTTGGGAGACCACTACTCTAGAGACACAGCTTGGCACTCCACCATCTACCAGAAGCTCTGCCTCTGGAATCAGCACCTAGTGGTGGGATATTTTCAACCTGTGATTGTATCAGAATGAATTGGAAGGAAAGGGTCTCTAGTACAACTCCCTAATTTCATAGTTGAGGAAACTGAGGCCTAAAATGGTGATGTTTGACTCTTCTTCTCAGCCTCCCTTGTTGGAACTTCGTGTCACACTTATACCTTTGAAGTCTCTGTGCCTTGCTCTTGTCTTTCTATACTCTCTTGGTTAGCTCACCAGCTCCCATGGGTTCAGTTATCTCTATACAAGTAACGCATACATCTGTTATATCAATCCTGAGCTCCAGTCCCACATCACCATCTGCCTTTTGTACGTCTTGAGTTGGATTTCCTATGGGGCTTTCAGACTCAAAATGTCCGTAATGGAACTCATCTTTCTTCCCCTCTTCCAGACTTTGCTATTACTGTCAAGGTAGCCACCATCCCGCTAGTCACCCAGGATCACTATTGCGGTTTCAGACTTGCTTCCTCATTCTCACACCACATATCCAAACCACTACCAGGTCTCGTTCCAACCTTTACCAACGCCTCTCAGGTCCTTCCTTCGTTCACACTGCCATCTCCTTCCCCTAAACTGTCACCACTTCTCGCCCAGACAACTGCAGTAACCTAATTGATCTCCAAATTGGATGTCCCGAAGTCGTTATCTCTGCCATATTCCCCCAAACCTTCCTCCTTTCTAACTGTCCTGTTGCTGTTGAAGGTACCACCATCTTCCCCTTCACTCAAGGTCACAAGTTAGATGCCACACTCGATTTCTCCCTCTTATCTTTACACCACCATATCCAACCTGTTGCCAAGGCCTGTTGATTTTATCTTTGTAACATTTCTTGCAAACACCTTGCTTCTCCTCTGACACTTCTACCGTCCTGGTGTAATCCCCTATTCACTTTATGACTTTATGCTTAGACTCTTGCAAAAGTAATTGGTCTGGAAAGTGGTCCCCACTCTAGTTCATCCTTCGCTCTGCTGTCAAAGTGATATTCCTAAAGCACAAGTCTATTCCCCTTCAGGAAACTTCAGTAGCTCCCTAGCACCTCCAGGATCGAATATCAAATCCTCTGTTTAGCATTCAGAGCCATTCACACTACTCCCACCGCATTTCGCACATCTTACATCTAAGCAAGCGTTCTGTTATTCAATGACACCACCTTCCCTGCTCATCCTCAAACGAGGCATTTCATTGCTGGACTGGATACATCTCCTAAGGGTTAGGTTTTACAGAGTAAACCCCTTTATTAAGGGATTTTGTTCTGTGAAGCTTGATTCAGTCAAAGGGTCACACTTGGGCACCTAGAGGACCACATGTGGCTTCGAGGCTGAAGCTTCCTCCCCCTTTATCTCTTGCCTTTTCCCTGGCTGTTCCCCATACCTGGAATGTTCTTCCTCCTCCTCATTTCCTCTTCGGTCTTTCCTTGATTTTCTTCAAGACTCATCTCAATTCCTACCTTCTGCTTTCTGTTGGGAAAGGAGGCCTTTTCTAGTCCCTACTGTTAGTGCTTTCTTCTCGGAGATTAATTTCTATCTTTTCTTTCTCCATGTATGCGTGTGTGTGTGTGTGTGTGTGTGTGTATGCGTAGTCATTTACATGTGATCTTTCCCATTAGAATAGAAACTCCTTGAGGACAGGGGCTATTTTTGCTTTTCTTTTTGTTTCAGCATGGTAAGCACTTAATAAATGCCTTTTGAATGAGTAATAATAATACAAATGGAATTTTAATACTTTATATTTATTGGTGGTCAATTTTTTTGATACATCATCACAATATGTGATGAAATACTCCAGCAAAACATTTTCTAGCATGAGGTTGTTTCTGGGGTGCTGATAGTCAATGAGAGGTGTATGAGTGAGATGATCAGCTATTATGCCTTCCCAATCAATTTGTAAGCTCCTAGAGGGCAAGGGCTATTTTATTACCTTTTTTTTGTATCTCTAGTACTTAGCACAGTCCCTTGCATGCAGTATATGCTTAATAAATGCTTGTTGATGGGTTAGATACAGTCTTTTAATGCTCAAAGAAGAGACCCATAGCTTTCTTAAGAGGAAATGATGGTAGCCTATTGATGTGAGAAATCTGATGGTACTACTAATTTTTAACTACTTACAGGATTTATTCTATATGTGGATTTGCTTTTATTAGAATCAGGTCTTTTATTTCACCTATGTATCCATAGATATTGATGTATATGTATACATACACACAGAAATTTTGCGTGTGCGTGTGCACATGTGCGTGCCAACCCAAGATCTTTAACTCCCTAATGACTTATTCAATTACATTTTCGTTATACCTTCTTCTCAGTAAGTCAGGGAATGGAGTGTACTGTGTCAATTTTATAACTGAATAAACCAAGCCACAGAGAAGAAAACTGGATAGCTGAGTTTTCTTGCAACATCTTTTGTATAATCTTGAAATTGACATTCTTTTCATTCTCTTGATGATTTTCTCTCATGTCCCAAGCAATTACAGTAGTAATTGGGGATACCTTTTGGTCTCATGGCCACTAGCCTGGCTATAGGGTGTTATAGCAGAGAGGATGTCAGGCAGACATGATGACAGTGTAATTCTTCTCCATGTCTGCTACCACGAAGAGCAGAGGAGGCTAAAGTCAGACTTGTGGTTATATCATCAGCTTGTCATCAACTCTTCTCATTTATATATATTTCTGTATGCATTCTTTGGTGAGCAAACTCCTTATTAATCAATTTAGAATCTTATTGGGAGATATCCAGTGTTGAACATTTGTAATAGGTAAATTGCTTTCCTTTCTTATGCCTGATCAGTACATGCTGTTCTATTAAAATTCATACTTGGAAAATAGTAAGATTCTAAAAGACGTTATTTCACCCATTAGGTTTGTTTTGGCCATATCTCTGGAAGTGCAGTCATGTAATGACCAGTACTTTAAAAAATTCTATGATATAAATTCTTGGCTCTAAATAAATATATACATACTTCATGTGGGTGTCTCCTAATGCATTTTCTTACATTAATATCACCAGTTTTAGAAACATTTGCTAAGTAAAGAAAAAGTAATCACAATATTTTTATTAATTAAAATCTAAATGGGTGATGAAAATGCCCCAGTTTTACTAGATTTTAATTAGTAACAATGATAACTTTAGCTGAATTTTGGCAAAGTCATACTAAAGAGTCGATATCAAGTTGGTTTAGAGTACATAATGAGATTCTTGGGTACAAGGAAAACCATTTCACTTTTATTTTGTTTATAGGCTGGCACAACTCTACTGATAAGATTAAACATATTTAGATAATAATATTCCCGAGAAATGTTAATCTATTCTGCCACCACAAAGTCAATAGTGTAAAAGGTAAAATGGCATGGGGTTTTTTGGTCATTGTTTCAGTAACGTCTGACTCTTTGTGACCCCTTTTTGGGGGGGCAAAGATACTGGAATGGTTTGCCATTTTCTTCTCCAGCTCATTTTACAGATGAGGAAATGGAGGCAAACAGGATTAAGTGACTTTCTCAGGGTCATATAGCCAGCGATAGTAACACCAGTACTTTCCTACCCAATTCCACGAGTTGATATTTTGTTCGCTAATCAAATAGACCCTTCTGATCCCTTTACCTGGAAATGTTTTCTCCTTCATCTGATCTTGTAACACTGAAGTGTGGTACAATGGAAAGAACACTGGTTTGCATTTAGAAGATTTGGATTTGAATATTGGCTCTGCTACTAAATGTCTGTGTAACGCTGATGAAATGATTTTTTTTCCATTTTGAGCCTCAGTTTTCTTATTTTGTAAATGAGGGATTTAGGTCAGATTATCTCTCTTTATAATTTCTATTACTTATCATTTTCTGATTTGCATGTCTCCCTCTTTTCCCCACATTAGATTGTAAACTTTTTTGAGGGATCTCAAAGTAACTTTGTGAGCTGGCCAAAGTTATCATCCATTCTGCTTTTTTTACAGATGAGTAAAATGAGGCTAAGAGACTTGTCTGAAGTCATACAGGTAACAAGTGGTAAGGCCATTTTCTCCCTGCTAGTCCAGTCTTCCTCTTATTATATCACTTTTCTTGTTATGTGGTAAGAATGTCTGTTATTCATAAAATACATATTTCTTGAGAGAGATCTAAGAATGAAATTTTGTTCCTAAGATGTAACATTATAACTATTATTAATATTAATTTTTTTGTAAGTAAATACATGCTAAACTTGATTAAATCATAAATAGGTCTTAACCACTCAGGAAATTTTTTTGGCTTGTATTTGTTTTCCAAAGGTTTAGGAATGTTTTCCTCAGAATTATTGCTGTAATAATCAATGAAATGGAATTGCAATTGGTAATGGGAAGATTTTTGTCTTATTAGTGTAATGTTAAATAAAAGCTACATTTCAGTGAGGATGAACAAAGCACAAGCAAATAAATGGAAATCTTTTTATATTGAGTGAAATTTAAATAAAATGAGTCTATGTACCTTAGCTCCTATTGGACATAGATTTTGATAAGGGCTCAAATAAAAGTATTCAAATAGGTCTTTCTTGTAAATTGAAACAATCTAAGGGCTTTAGAAAAGATCTTGTCTTAACTGAGAGCAAGACCTTTTTTCTTTCTTATTTTCCACTTTCCAAAACACTTCTTACCCTCCTTTTCCTGTAACAAAAGATGATACTGATTGTGTTAGTAGCAAGTAAACAAAATCCATTCTTGTTCTGTGACTTCTGATTTTGGGGAAACTAACCACTGCATTGGATTGCTCTTACAGGCTGTACATGCCTTCCTCCTCCTGAAGTCTTGCTATGAATTGGTGACACTTCTGATAATAAGGATGATGAAATCCCTTCTTTCCCACAGAGACCTATGACTGTTCTACCTTGGAAAGAAAAGGATTATATTGTTCTTATTTTATAATAGTGTTTCTTCCCTCCCCATCACCCTACTCCAGTCATCACAACTTCAACTACTACTCCTCTCCCTCCCTCCATTTTCTTGGCATTGACCTGTAGCGTTCTAAGCAGTGAATTGGTTTGATTCATGTCCTAAAATTTCCTTACATGTTTAACTCAGCCAATTTTCACACACATTTATTAGGCTCTCGTGATGGCTTAGAAATTTAAGCCCACCTCTCTATGCATCATGGCTTACAGCCAGTATTGTGCATGGGATGGCCAAATTGGCGTTCTCAAATGTCCAACTTCATGTTTTGGGTTGTATTAAGTTTCCTTTCTAATTCACATAAAGCAGTGAAATTCTTCTAGGGAGACTCCCATGATGTTGTTAGGCACAGCTCTGTGGGAGAGGCAAGCGGTGCACGATAGCAGTGGTAGGGTCAACAGCAGATGCTGTTCGGGAAGAAATGCATTTTATGGGTTTGATGGAATTGCTTCATGGAATTAGGGACCCATTAAACAAGCAGAGTTCTTGACTTCCATTTCCCTCATGCTGCTGCAGAGGGATTGGATTGCAAGCATGGTTTATGTTACCTTAGACCAGTCCCCTGTTTTCCACTCATAGCAGCCTGTGTAGTCTTCACACTCCTCCTCTGCTTTTGGCCTTGTGGTTCGATCACATTTTCCTTGGGAGTTGGTGCATGTCACTGTTCTCCTCTGTGTTCCTACTCCACAGTCAGCAGAACACTGAAAAATACCATTTTGGATATCACTATTACCTAATTTTCTCTGCAAAAATCTAGCACAGTCAACTCTCAAGGATGTATTTTCAATTTGTATCCTTTCCTTTTAGCATTTCTTTCCTGATTCTTTTAACTCATTAGAACTTTTATCAGAAAATAATGAGAACAAACTGTTCAATTCTAATGTGTGGGGGCCACTCTAGTGAAAAGTCTGTTGGGAAAAGAGGGTATGTAGAATGACTGAAGAAGAGGTTTGTTTGGAAATTAGCTGAATCTTTACTCTTTACATGTGGAATGTGAAATAATTCTAAATCTCCTTTACTCATTGTAACTCCTTGTTGAATACTCTGTAAAGTTACTAATGGGCAGAGAAAACGATTGGTTTGAACCGTTTTTCCTTCTTTTTCCTGATGTAAGAATTAATAAACAGTGAAATGGCCATCAGGCAGGAAGCAGGTACTAGAAAGAAACACAGGGAGCTGGTAGTATATAGGTTATCCCAGACTCCTAAAGATATATTGTCTTGGGACTGAAAGAAATTTCCAGGCATCATCTAATTCGTTTTTATAGATTCTTTGTAGGATTTCACCAACTCCATCTGATGCAACTATCTTGTTTAAAAGCAATTTATATAGGAAATATTAGGAAAGCTATAAGCATTGATTAACTGTTATTTCCCATATCAAGTCAGCTAATGGGATCTGTGGTATTAAGGCAGAGTTGAGATCAGGAAAATTAAGATATTTTTCCAAAGGAACCGAAGCAATTAAATGATAGAATTTGAAATAGTAGTAGTAGAGTTGTAAAATTACAAATCTGTAGAATCTTACATTTGGAAGAGAACTTCCAAAACTCAGATACAGTCATTCCTGCTGAAATCTTTTCAATAGATGGCTATCCAACACCTATTTGAGTACTCAAAGTGATGAAGGATTCATTAATTTGTAAGGCAGCCATGTTACATTGCTTTATAATTCTAATTGTGCTGAAACTATTTCTTATATTGAATTCAAGTCTGTTCTACTCTCACACCTCTAACTAGTGGTTACAGTTTTGCTCTCTGGAGCAATATATGAAAGCCCTCCTCCATATGAAAGGTCTTTATGCTTCTACCAAGTTTTTCTCTTTTCTGGGTTAAAAAGTTTCCTGTTTCCTTAACTGTTCCTCATTTATTTGTTCAACAGATATTTGCTGAGTGCTTTTAGATCTCTCATGTGATCTGCTTTTCAGATCTGTAACTATCCCCTCCACTCTGGAAACTCTAGAATTTATATTTGGAAGGCTACTTATTTGTCTATATTCTCTTAAGTTTCCTAATAATCTTACCTCAGCAAGGACACATTACTTTAGGAATTCTAAGCCTAGTTTCACCTGAGAAAGTATGCTACTTTTAAGAATACTAACAGCTCAGCAGCATATATATTCTTTCAATCCCAGATGGTCTCTTAAAGAGTTGTTGGAAACAGAAGAGAGGCCACATGATCCAGTGTTATAAAATTATTATCAGTAAGAGGGAATGCAGCAAAAAGTGGGTCTGTCTTGGACCCTTTGTAAATTGGTCATTGAAATACTGAAATTATCACTGTTGGGTGGTGGTTTTAACTTGAATCCCAAGGACAGCATTACAATGAAACTCCAAGGTAAATCTTTTCTCTGTCTAGTATATTGTTCATTTATGGGTTTATAGGGATGTTGCTTAACAAAGAGGTAGGTGAGGTTGAAGCACAATTTGAATGATGCATAAACTATTAAATTACAAGATTCAGTACCTCTAATGTCAAGTTCTTACCTTAAAATACCAAAAGAAAAACTGACAGAATAGTAGTGAAAAAAAGAAAAGACACTCTATAGTGATTTCTGAGCCTACTGTCAGAAAGCATTCCATTAGAATGGGGGTGGGGAAGGACAAGAATGATACTGGGATGAGACATGATACACTAGCTGGACAAGACTCTGCTTGCTTGTTTAACTACCTTAAAAAATAAAACCCAGACAGTTCTGACCTGGTAACCTTGTTAAGAACATGACTGACAAGTGTTTATGAGTTGGCAAGCAAACAGAGATGCTTTTAAATACCTAACAGGAAACACGGTCTAGCAAAACTGGGAAGATTTCCATTTGATTTGCTGTATGTTGATGATTACTGTGACCTCCTCAAGGAAGTCATGCCTCTGTATTTGACAAAAACATATAAGTCCTGGATATAATGGACCAGACTCCCCCTCCATGGATCAAGAGGCTAGATTCTTCCATGTATGCCTTTATAGCATAATCACATCTTAGAAAATCTCAGAAGGTTCTGTGAGGAATTCTTTCATACTACTCAATGTTCTATCAGATAATTTAGAGAATTTTGACATACTATATTAGCTCAGAATGGAACTAAAAGTAGATTTTTTATTCCATTTTCTATCCTTGACCAACTTACTCAAACATGCTGGGGACTCTAATATTAATTCTTGAGCTATGGTGATTGTTTTTGAAAAAACATCTATATGGTGTCAAGATGATAGAATAAAGGCAGGAACTCACCTGAATTCTCCCAAATGCCCCTCTAAACAACTTTAAAATAACTCTTCAAATCAAATTTTGGAACAGTTGAAGCAACAAGAGGTCAGGGTTAAAAAATTTCCCTGCCCAAGACAGCTTAGGAGGTCATCAGGAAAGGTCCATTCCACCTGGGCGGTGGTTGGTCCTGGAACACAGCACAAGCCTCATTGCCAACAGTGCCAGCTACAAGCCTTGGAGGTGGCTGCATCAGCAGCAGCAACAGTTTTGGCAGTTCTCAGTCCACAAAGGGTAAGGGGGATAGACGACTGACTAGAAAGAGATTACAAGGGACCCTTTGCTGGCATTGGGTTTAGGACCCAATTTCATTGCCCATATGGAGTTCCTCTTTGAAGTACCAGAACAGAGAAGAGTAGTTGTGGTTGCTCACAGGGGAGTAGGGACCCAGGTTTCAGTTCTAACACAAAAATGAGCACTAGTACTCATGGCTGCAGGAGAGGAGGGGACCTGGTCACAGTTTCAGGGTCAAGAGGAGTGAACTTGAAGTAGGTCCTTTCAGAGTATAGGTCAGGAGAGCAGTGACCATACATACCTCTGTATGCCTTGAAAGCACTGAAAACTTACAGACCCTAAGAAATGGCTCTGAAAACAACTACATGAAAAACCTGAAGCTTTGAACAATGCTCTCTGCCTTCTGGAAGCAAGACCCAGCTTAGATGGAATGACACAGTTAGTTGGGTATAGGAATCCATGTTATTCTACAAAGAAATAGGAGGAGAAGGTGATATGAGAAGGGAGGTGGGGTTGATAGAACAAAGCGTGAATTAAGGAAGGCAGTAGTCAGAAGCAAAGGACTTTTGAGGAGGGCCAGGGTAAAAAGGGAGAGAAGGAAGGATGAGCTAGGAAAAAATAGAATGGAGGGAAATGCATAGTAATCATCACTGTTAATATGAATAGGACAAGCTCATCATAAAACAGAAATAGATATAATGGATTAAAAAAAGAATTCAGCTAAAAGAGGAAACACAGGGTAAAAATAGGGAGCTGGAGCAGAATCTATTATACTTAAGCTGAGGTAAAAAAGAAAAAAAGCAAAAGCTAAAATATACCTATTAAAAAGAAATAGTATAAAAAGAAATAATTAGTGAAACTACATTTTGCTAAAAGGTACCACTGACAGTGAAGTAATATCCATACTAAACATATAGTTACCAAATGACATAGTATCCAACAGCATTTATAATTTTCCTTTTCTATCATATTAACCAATCTGATATATGTGAAGTGGGACCTCAGAGTTGTTTTAGTTTTCATTTCTCTCATCAATAGTAATTTAGAGTATTTTTTTTATGTAACTATAGATAAAGTTGATTTTTTTGCCTGAAAATTGCCTGATCATAAATGAGAAATGACTCATATTCATATATTTTGCTCAATTTTCCACATAGTTGAAAAATGAGACTTTTATCAGGTAAACTTGTGGTAAAAAAAAATGGTTTTCCCACTTTCCTGCTTTCCTTCTAAGAGTGGCTTCATTGGTTTTGCTTGTGCAAAAAAATTTTTTTTAACATAGTGTAACCAAAATTATTCATTTTACATCCCATAATGCTCTCTACCTTTTGTTTATTCCTTTATCCTTAGATATAACAGGTAAAATTTTCCATGCTTTCCTAATTTGCTTATATCACCCTTTTTGTCTAAATCATCTACCCATTTTGACCTTGTCTTGGTATACAGTGTGAGATACTGGTCTATACTTAGTTTCTGCCAAACTGCTTTCCAATTTTCCCAGCAATTTTTGTCAAATAGTGACTTATTACCACAAAAACTTGGATCTTTGGGTTTATCAAACACTAGGTTATTATGGTCACTTACTACTGTGTCTTATGTACCTAATCTATTCCACTGATCCACCACCCTATTTCTTAGCCAGCATCAGATTGTTTTGATGATTATAGCTTTGTAATATGGTTTGAAATCTGGTGGAAAATCAGAGAGATTAGTAAAAGTTGAAGTCATTTTGAACTAATCAATAAAACTTGATTTGATTTCTAAAAAAAGAAGAAAACCAAGTTGCCATTATCAAAAAAATAAAAGGGTGAATGTTCCACCAATTAAGATGAAATTGAAACTATTATTAGGAGTTATTTTGCCTAATTACATGCTAGTAAAACTGATGATCTAAGGCAGGGGTGGGAAACTGGCCTTGAGGCCTTCTAGGTCATTGGGTGTGGCCTTTTGACCATTCCTTTAATTTTTTTTCATTGATTCCCTCAATATTCTTGACCTTTTCTTCTTCCAGGGGAATTTTATTATTTTTTTTTCTAGCTCTATAAAATGTATTTTTGATAATCCGATATTCATGGCACTGAATATGTAAATTAATTTAGTTAGAATTGTCATTTCTAGTATAATGCCTCCGCCTACACGTGAGTAATTAATATTTCTCCAGTTGTTAACATCTGACTTTATGTAAAAAGTGTTTCATAATTGTGTTCACGTGGTTCCTGGGATTGTCTTGAAGGTAGATTCACAAGTATTTTATATTGTCTGCAGTTATTTTAAATGCAATTTATCTATCTCTTTCTGCTGGACTTTGTCAGTAATATGTAGAAATGGTGATGGTTTATGAGGGTTTATTGTTTTATTCTGCAAGTTTATTGAAGTTGTCAATCATTTCAACTAGTTTTTAGTTGATTCTAGACTTTGTTGATTTAGTACTAAATATAGTATCATGTGGTTTATAAAGAGTGATAGTTTTGTTTCTTCACTGCCAATTCAAATTCCTTCAATTTCTTTTTCTTGTCTTATTGCTATAGCTAATATTTCTAGAATGACACTGAATAATAATGGTGATTGTAGGTGTCCTTCCTCCATCTCTGATCTTATTGGGAAAGGTTCTAGTTTATCCCTGTTATTTATCATGCTTGCTGATGGTTTTAGAAAGATACTAATTATTTTAAGGAAAGCTCCATTTATTCTATACTCTCTAGTGTTGATAGGAATGAGTGTTCGATTTTGTCAAAATGTTTTCTGCATCTTTTAAGATAATCATATGAGTTTTTTTTGTTTTGTTACTGATATAGTCAATTATTCTAAAAGTTTCTCTAATATGAACCCAGCTCTACATTTCTGATATAAATCTCACCTGCTCATAGTATATGACCTTTGTGATATATTGTTGTAATAGCCTTGGTAATGTTTTATTTAAAATTTTTGTATCAATATTCATTAGGAAAATTGCCCTATAGTTTTCTTTCTATGTTTTTGCTCCTCCAAGTTTATGCATCAGCACAATATTTGTGTTGTAAAATGGAATTTGGTGGAGGACTTCTTTGCCTATTTTCTGAAATAGTTTATATAATATTGGGATTAGTTCTTCCTTAAATTTGAAATTTAAAATTTAAAAAATTTCACTTGCATCTGCTCTTGGAGTTTTTCTTAAGGCACTCATTCATTGCTTATTCAATTTCTTTTTCTAACAGTTATTTAAGTAACCTATTTTCTCCTCTGTTAATCTTAGCAGTTCATATTTTTGTAAATATTCATCCATTTCCCTTAGATCAGGAGTGTGGCACCTGTGGCTTCGAGGCCACATGTGGTCGTCTAGGTCCTCAAGTATGGCCCTTTCACTGAATCCAAACTTCACAGAATAAATCCCTTTATAAAAGGATTTGTTCTGTAAAATTTGGACTTGGTCAAAAGGCCACACCCAAAGACCCAGAAGGCCTCCAGGCCACAGTTTCCCATCCCTGCCTTAGATCATCAGTTTTACTAGCATGTGATTAGGCAAAATAACTCTTAATAATTGCTTTAATTTCATCTTAATTGGTGGAGCATTCACCCTTTTATTTTTTTGATAATGGCAACTTGGTTTTCTTCTTTTTTTAAAAATCAAATCAAGTTTTATTGATTAGTTCAAAATGACTTTAATAATTTTACTAATCTTTCTGATTTTCAGGATTTTCATTTGTTTAATGTTCAATTAAATTTGTTTTTTTCTGATTTTTTAAAATTGCATGCCCAGTTCATTGATCTATCTGCTCTTTCCCCACTTTTTAAATTGATGTACTAATTACAAGAAATAAATTTCTCCCAAGTACTGATTTGGCTATATTTGACAAATTTTGTTTTGTTGTCTCATTTTCATTCTCTTTAATGAAATTATTGATTGTTTCTATGATTTGTTCTTTGACCTATGCATTTTTTAGGATTAGTTTCCAATTAATTTTTAACCTATGCTTCCATGGCCCTTTATTGAATATAATTTTCATTGCATTATGATCTGAAAGGGGTAACAATATTTCTTCTTTTTTTGCCTTTGTTTATAAGATTTTTATGCCCTAAAATATGACCTATTTTTGGGAGATGTTATGTGCACCTCAGAAAAAGTTATACTCTTTGATATTCTTAACCAATTTGCTCCAGACTTCTGTCATATCTAACTTTTCTAAAAGTCTATTCATATCCTTAACTTCTTTCTTGTTTTATAGTTAGATTTATCTAGTTCTTAGAGGAGAAAGTTGAGGTCTCCCACTGGTATACTTTTATTTATTTCCTCCTGTAATTCATTTAACTTTTCCTTTATGAATTTGGATATGGATGATGAACCAGTAAGAGACTGAGGAGTGGTCAGAGATGTAGGAGGAGAACCAAGAGAAAGAGAGAGTAGCATGGTGAAAATGAAGAAAAGGGAGAGTTGCTAGGAGCGAAAGGCAGTTTGGTGTCAGATCCTGCAGAGAGGACAAAAATGTTGAGGATTAAGAAAAGGTCATCAGATTTGGCAATTAAGACACTATTAATAACTTTGAAGAGAACATTTTCAATTGGAGGATGAGATCAAAAAGTCAGATTACAGAGAATTGAGAAGGGAGTGAGAGGGGAGGAAATGGAGGCAATGAGTATAGATAGCTTTTTCTAGTGGTTTGGTTGTGAAACTGAGCAAAGATATAAAAGGTTGAGGGGATGATATGGTCTAGTGAAGAATTTTAATATGGGCAATTTGGGCATTATGAAGGAACTAATAGAAAGGGAGAGATTGAATGAATAAAAGAGGGGAATCATTGTGGGGGCAGTCTTCAAGAGAGGATAGATCAAGAGGAAAATGCAGAGAGCTTGGCAAGAGTAAGAGAAATTGCTTCCTCTTCATCAGAGATTGAAATAACGGAGGGGGAAAAGGTGAATGCCATCAAGGAATTCTGAGATGTAGAAAAGGGGGAGAAAATGAGCTCATGAAGAGTGGTCTGTATTTTCTCAGTAAAGAATGAGTCATTGTTCTGAGCAGAGAGGGTGGGTGAAGGGGTGATGGGGGAGGCTTGAGAAGAGAAAGTTTGGAACAACTTCTGTGGTGAGTGATAGAGAATTGATTAGGTAGTAGTAAAAGAACTGCCTTGCCATGACGAGCGCCCAGTTGAGATTAGCAAATATAAATTTGCACAGGACCCTGTCAGTTCGGTGATGTGACACCCCCTAGTTCTATTCAGCAGCCAGTGAGTAGGTGAAGAGCTTCTGGATGGTGGGAGTGATCCAGGGTTCCAGTTTGGCATGGTGCAAACACTTACTAAATAAGATGGGAGGGAAGTGTTTTGAGAATAGAGGACAATGCAAAGTTAAATTGGTTAATCATTGGGTTAAGACTAGGAAAACAACAATATGAATTGGAGAAAAGTAATGTACTGGGAGAGTACTGAGGGATTAGAGGCACAGGGGAAGTTGAAAAATAGTCTGAGGAGGGTTAAGTATAGGGAGAAGTAGAGTGATATGATAGGAGGCAACAATGTTGATTAAAGATGTCTTGTTCCAACATTCCAGCATGTTTAGAAAAGTTTCTGTAATAAGCTGAGATGCTTGTAAAGACAAAGTCTGTATCAGACATCAGGTGTGTGTTTCATTTGGTATGCTTGCTGGTGGTTAAAAAGACCACAAAATAAAAATGACTAGTTCTCCCTAGACTTAGCTAAAGAAGGTGTAATCAAAAGGTATGGGAAGGGAGGGGAATCTTAGAGCAGTTAAATTCAATAAATCCCTACTCTGACATTTATGGGTTGTGTGACTGTGAACAGTTTTTCAGCTGTGAAATGAGGGTACTTGCACAACCACCCTCCCTGGCCTATGAGGAAAGAGCTGTGTAAACCTTTAAAGTGCTATTTAACCATAAGCTTTTATTAAGTAAAAAATATCTTAAAGAGGCAGCCAGATTTCTTCTGATAGGCCATCATGCGGGCTCACGCCACTTATAAAGACAAGCACTACAACTCTTTTTCCTGTTTTCTTACACTGTATGAATAGGGCAGCAGAGAGAGGAATTGTCTGTTTTTTCCTTGTTTCTTTCTTGTAAGGGCTTAGACAAAGAGGGAGATTGGGGAAGTTATGTACAAAGCTAAGCATCGTCAGCTAATTAAAAAAAGCCACAAACCCAACACAGTAAGAGAAAGTTAAAGTCACTGGCTGCAAAAGGACTTTGTATATCTTGTGAAGTAAAAATCTACACTTTTTGTCCAAAAGTTAAGGGGGAATTAGAAGAAAGAATTCCAAACAGACTTTTATATAACCAGGGTCAGACTGAGTGGTGAGTGAAGAAAACATTAGTGAGAGAGGCACCAAATTGTACCTAAATGCTGATTTAAATCAACTGGAATTATGAACCATTTTCAGATGTAGTGTTCTTTATGTATGCTTGCATATATTTAGTTTTTTTTTTTAAATAGTGAGCAGCTAGATTTTTCAGTAATAAAAAAAAGAGACATAAGTAGACTATGTTTTGTCCACAGACTTAGCTGGTGATGGCACAATTTATATTTCAGAACAACATTCTCTTAGATTCGAGGAGAGTCTGCAAAATCAAACATATAAAGTAGCAGAACCAAATGTTCTACGTTGTTCCTTCTCCTAAAATATCATGATGAATTACTTTTAACTTAAAAGGTAACCCAGGGATAAATTCATTGCAAGGGAGTAAGAATATCACATACTGGAAAAGCTTTGCTTCAGTCTCAAACTCATCTCCTGAACAGTCAGAAAAGGGTCACCTTTTGCAAGCTCTTCTCTGTCCTTTTGTTCATTAAAAATGGGTTGAGTACTTTTTTTATCCAAAATAACTCCAACTGTTTGGCAAAAAACAAAAAGGAACCTTAAAAATATTTTCCACACTAAAGACTGTCTTGGATTTAGCTTTTTTTGAAAAAAAAAAAAAAAAAAAAAAAAAAAAGTACTTTTGATGGAGGAGTAAGAGTTTGCACTTTATTCAACTATTTTTTTGTTTTGTAGCCAAAAAATCAAAATCATTAATGTAAAGTGTGGCTTTTGAATATGATACAACTAATGATAAAATGCTATTTCCAGAATCAATATTCAAGGTTTAAATTTAAGACATAATTGATTTCTTTCCAGGATTTTTTTTTTATAGTCACACAATTTGTAGTTCTGACTTACACACTGAAAAGCTGGCCCTTCTAACTTCAACTTGCTGCAGTATAAAAATAGTGCCATAGGACATAAGCAAAATATCCTAAACCAGTTTTCTCATAGTTATTCTCTATAAGAGTTTATATCCATAAGGAAAACAGGAATCAAAGGTAACATTTCCTAATATCCTGGATATCAGAAGGGTCAAACCTCTTTGCAATTCAGAAAGAATCTTAAATGTTTGAGCTAGAAAGGCCTTGAGAGAACCTCTTCAGGGTTTCTTAACTCTTTGTGTCATGAACTCTTTTGGCAAACTGATGAAACCTCTTCTCAGAATAATGTCTTTAAATGCATAAAATAAAGTTCACAACAGAAACAATTATATTAAAAACCAGGTTCACAGAACCCCCCTTCCCCCCGCCCCAGGTCAAGAACCCTCAGTTCAATACTCTTGTTTTATAGATGAGGAAACTGAGCCCAAAAGAGATTAAAATAATTTGCCCAAGCTTCCAGAAGCTGGACTGAAACTCCAGATTTTTACTTCCCTTTCTAATCAGTTAACAACTGTTTATTAAGAAGTTAATTTTTCCCAGGCATGGTGCTAATCCCTAGGGGAGACAACATACACAAACAACTATGTAGCAAAACACATAACAATATAATTACTGTATAAAAATATGGTACCTAGGACTACAGGCACCAGATTATTTCAAAGCCTACCTGACAGCAGTAATGATGATGAAGAAAGAGAAGAATGAAGAATTAAATAGATTTGAAATGTTAAAAAGAAACCCATTAGCCTGGGGGAAAAAAAGCTTCTTTTAATATTATTAGATAGAAGTTAGAATAGTTTTCTGGACATTCAGGCTACACTTACTGAGTTCCCAGAAAGTACATGTTATGCAGTTTTAGTTTCTTTAATTTGTATCTTGAGGTCCCTCCTCTCTGTTGATTCAAGCAATGGGACAATGGAGAATATCATTAGCCTTGGCTGCTATTCTTGGTTTGGTTACTGATCACTTTCAGAAACTGATCATATCTTTCAAGTGTTCTGTACCATATTGTCTTCAGTTGCGAGATGTCACCCACCTATACTATAATAATATTGCAAAAATTATGGAACTGTTAATTATGAAGTACCCTGTAATCCTTAGAAGGTGATAGAAAATGCAAAATATTTTTTCCCTTCATATAAATAGAAATGTCATTTTTTGAAACATTGGCATGAAGGACAACGCCTGAGGAAAGTTTTAAGTGGAATTGGCATAATTTTCAGCATTTAAGACTTGCCCAAGATTCTTTACAGCTCCTTGCTTCTAAAACCATTTGTTTTTAGTTTGTATAAGTAGCCTATAAAGTAAAATTGAAGGTCCTTTACCAATGACAAAGGACTCATTTAGTCTCAAAAATCTCTACTTTATTGGTTCTATGTATGACAGGGGGAGATAGGTGGCATAGTGGATAGAATGCCAGGCCTCGAGTCAGGAAGACCTGAGTTCAAATGTGACCTCAGACATATGCTGGCTGTATTTTACTGGGCAAGTCACTGAACCTTGTTTGCCTCAATTTCCTCTTCTGTAAAATGAGTTGGAGAAGGAAATGGCAAAACCACACCAAGTATTTTTGCCAAGAAAACCTTAAATGAGGTCACTAAGAGTTGGAGAACAATGACATGACATGGGATAAAGAACAAGGGAGACTAGAGGGTGATGGGATTTACATATTGGGTACAAGCTAGACTGCCAAATAGCCCACATTCAGCTCTGTCCAAATTTTTAATGCAATTTCTATGTAATCAGGACATCTTGTCAACAAGACCTACCTAGCTAGGTTTGTCAGTTTAACGAAAGGAGTCAACTACCTACCTTTGACCACTCTGATGCCTCCCAGATAGAAAGGCAGTCACGGCCTTCACAGCTTTGAACTGCTGCTGGTTTGTGGCTGAGGCAGTAGAGGTCTCGGGTGTTAACATAGGTACCATTTTGCAATTGATAAACACAAGTCACCTCCCGGTGCTGAATTCCCTTGTCACAGGTTGCTGAGCAAGCACTCCAGTGCCCTGTCATCCACCTGCACCGAGAAGAAGACAGACATCATGAGAGACGACAGGCTGCAAAGTCTACTGAGTAGTCCTGAAAGAAGTGTGGAGGAATGGAAATAGGAAACGCAGACTGACCTTTAGAATCTTCTTTAGACACAGGCCTTGGCAAGGTTCAATGGATCAGGTCTTTAATCTAGAACCTTATGAATTTGCCCACTTCCCTAATATTTCCATGAACTAAATTTTGGCACTATTGCTTATAAATTCTGGGGGACATGAAGGAGTGGAGGTGGAAGAGGAGAGCCAGGAATAAGCAGGTTGGTCAGGTAAACACCCTGAATTTAATCCCTGTATAGATCTATAAATGACCTTATAGGTTGCCTAGTCCAAAGTTCCAGATTGATGCAGGAATCCCTTTCATTGACAGGTGGCTATCTGCTTGAATATTTCTAATGATGAGAAACTCCCCAGTTTGAAAGGCAGCCCATTTTATTTGTAGACAGCTCTAACTATAATTATATTTTTCTTCAAATTGGGCCAAAATCTACAGTCCTATAACTTCCACCTATTTCTGTATTAGATCACTTGGGATAAGAAATGGACCTGTGATGGGAAAGCATGCATGTGGATATCCCCTTTACTAATAAAACAGGTTGGCATCTTCAAATGACTTGATCATGGTTACATGGCCAGTAGGTGTCAGAGAGAGAATTTGAACCTTAGGACTTCCTGGCTTTGAGACTGCCACATTGCCTGTCCTCTGGTTCAGTACAGAAGAAATGTACTCTCTGCTTCTTATGACAACCCTCAAATAGACAGATATTGCATGCTTTCCCTTCCCTAGGTTTTCTATTTTTCAATATTTCCCACAGTTTCTTTGACTGTAGATCCCAAAATCTGGATTAGAAGGGGCCTCAGAGGCCTTCTAGTCAAATCCATTCCTACAGAGGAACGCCCTCCATGATATACATAAAAAGTGATCATTTCATCTCTGCATGAAAATCTGAATGAGGAGAACCCAGGCAATACAGTCTACTTTTAGACATTTCTCAATGTTTATAACTGCCTCTCTGTAACTTCTCCCCATTGTTCCTTGTTCTGTCCTCTTCCAAACACAGGATAGCTAACCCTGCTTTCATATGATAATCCTTGAAATATCTGATTGCTACGAAATATTGATTTCATAGCAGAAATTATATGCCTCCTCACCTTAGCAGATTGTTTTAGAAAATTCTTTTCTCTAGGCGAAACATTTGAGTTCCTTCAACTGAACCTGGGGGGAGGGGTGTGAAGAACATGGTTCTTCATCATCCTAGTGATCCTTTCCAGAATGGTCTTCAGCTTATTAACATCCTTCCTTAAAAAATGGCATCCAGAACTGAAGACAGTACTCTAGATATGTTCTTAGTAGAGCAGAGCACAGTAGAATTATCACTTTCCTTATTCTGTACTTTTTGCCTCTCTTAATACAGCTCTCCAGAGCATTAGTTTTTTTTGGCTATCATGTCTTATATTGAGCTTGCAGTCCACTAAACCCTCCAGATATTTATATTTCAAATTACTTTAAATTACATAAAGTCTAATCCACTTGTGGAAAATGGAAAACTATGCCTAGTAATGTGCCTTGCCAAAATATGAGGCACTGAGTAAATGAAAACTCTTGAAGAAGTCAAAGAATGATAAGTCAAATACTATATGCTTAAATTGTACAAAACAAAGCAGTGTAGAAGTATATAAAGACAGTGTGGTGAGCAATAATGGAGGGCAAAGAAAAAAAAGAAAGGATCTAATACAGGTTAATAAGCAAGACCTTGAAAGGGAAACAGTAAGACAGCCCTGTGTAGTATCAAGAGAGCTTCAGGGCCTGGAGCTGCTAAAGCAATAAACAAAGCCCTTAGAATAGCCAAGAAGTGAAAGGATGAATGTTTCTTGAAACAAAAATTGAAAAGAGGGGAGAAAAATACTTAGAATCATAGAATTTTAGGGCTGTAAGTACTCTTAGAGGCTATCTAGTCCAGTTCCTTCATTTTACAGATGAGGAAACTGAGGCCCTTCCCTAGGGGTGATATGACTTGCCCAACTAAGATCAAATAGAAAGGGGACCCTGAAAGATAATTGAAAGGTGAAGATCCATCACCTCGAAGAGTTTCTGGAGTCATCTTTCTCTAAGACCATATATTCATAAAAGCTTATTTTCCATAATTTTCAAATCCTGGAATTTCTTGAAAAACAATAAAATTTTATATGGCAGAAGAAATTTATTTTGGTGCTAAATCCAATACTTTATTAGTCATAGCAGAAATAATATCGGTTGTTTCTTACATGACATAATCGCAAAGTTCCTTTTAAACTTTGGTGTCCACAGTAGAATACAATTTTATATCTATGATCTGATCAGTACAGAGTATATAGTGTGACACTATTACCTTCTTTAATCTTGCAGATATACTTCTATTAATATTTTGTTTAGCAGTCATTACATTTACAATTTTGTGGTTAACTAAAGTATCTCCAGGTTTATTCCCCTACGTGACTTGTGGTCAAGATGTATCCTCCTTATTCTGTATTTGTACAGTTGACTTTTTGAACCTATATGACAAGAACTTATATTTATAGTCATTACATTTAATTTTGTTAGGTTTTATACATAAATAGTAAGAGAAAATTATTTCTCCTCATACTACAGATTAGGAGAATCAGTGAGCTGATATTTTGTAATCTGTTATAATAGCAAATATGTTCCAAGAATGAAAAATTAGATTTCTTGGATGAGGGTATATGTAAAATGGGGCATTGGAAGACATAAAGTTTAATTTTATGGCCTCTCTTCTATAAAAATAATTTTAAAACTTTAAGAGTTCTATTTATCCCCTTGAGTTTTATTTTCCTTAACCAGCATTTACTCAATACATTCCCAGAAAAAAAATCTCCTTGGTCTTTCAGTTATCAGGTTATCAGCATCATTATAAATAATAATTATTATCATTTCAAAGTTATATAGGGTTGTGCATTTACTCTTGCGAGGAGGAGGAGGGGTTTTATATAGTATGACATGGTGGAAAGGAATCCTCCCATCATTGCTTCCTGACTTCCAGTAAAGGAACTTTTAATCCTTTATAATTTCCCTCATCCTTGCTGCCCATAACCTCATAAAGGAATAGGACACAGCCAAAAACATTTGTAGATATATGTTAAACCTATTTATGGCTGGCTCACAGGCTAATCTCTGCCAATTCTGCTCTAATATACCCTACTGGAACTGTGAATAGGAACTATTTCTGCACTCCTCTCTTTGAACTCCAGAAAAGCAAGTCCTTTTTGAGATTGTCTGACCCTCTGCAACTGCTTCACAACAGCCACAGGCATTTAACAAACAGTGTTGGGTTAATTTCCATATGATCGTCAGGCACTTTACCCATAACTTATCATTCTGGCTTTATAAACACATCTTATTGCTCTTATTTCAGTACTGCAGTATTGGCACCTAGCAGACATTGCTTGCATTTTACCTTGGCAACGGTTACAGCTGTTGGTGTGTGTGTGTGTGTGTGTGTGTGTGTGTGTGTGTTTGTCCTTCGTTGCCGAAGGAGACCCTGCCATCAGAGAAATAATGACATGACTTGCACTTGACTTTGTTTTGAGTGACGGAGGGCTGTGCAAGGTCATCATCCTCACCTCTCCTCCAGAGCCATCTGAATCTAGTGACCAGATATTCATCAGGATGACTAGAGATGACCCCGGCATTTGGGGTTAAGTGACTTGCCCAAGGTCACACAGCTGGTGAGTGTCAAGTGTCTGAGATGAGATTTGAACTGAGGTCCTCCTGACTCCCGCACTGGTGCTCTATCCACTGCACCACCTACTTTCCACTCTAGATAGACCACTTTGTACAACTGGAACGTGAAGACAATGAAAAGGTACACCAAACAGCCAGATGATATTTTGGCTGAGAATGACTGAGATGAGACTTTTTATAGTTAAACTCAGGCAACATCTATCAACATGTTTCCTGCAGTTGGTCAGTATGTCCTGCTAATTATATGAATTCCTGGATAAAGAGAAGGACTGGTAATAGTATGTGTGTGTGAGCCTATACCATCTGCCCCTCTAGTAGAAGGGACCTGTTTGTTGGAATTTTAGCGTGATCATCTAAATAACAACTCCTCAATATTTCTACAGTGCTTTACAAGAGGCTTTCTGTGCAACACTCCTGATACAAACTGATGCACATTTTATAGATGAAAAGACCAAGGTTCAATGACTTATTCCATTTCACATAGCTTATAAATACGAGAGCCAGGACTGGGACCTGTGTCTCCTAAGGTAAAAATATAAATATGATATAAAAAAAATCCACATGCTAGCAAAGGTGTTCCCTAACACATGAGGTTACTAAATATTTTAATTAAAATTAATTTAGTCAAATGATTAAAATGTCCATACCCTTTGACCCAGAGAGTCCACTGCTGAACATATACTCCACTGACATTGACAAAAAGATGCTCTCTATGTATACCAAAATATTGTACCATCCTTTTGTGAGAGCAAAGAAGATCCTCATAAATTGGGGAAGGGTTAAATGAATTGTGGCACATGAATGGAATGGAATATTAGTATGCTATAATAAATAATGAACACAGAGATGGAGAGATTTACATGAACCAATGTAGGATTAAGTAAGTAGAACAAGGAAAACAATATAAATCATGATTATGACAATATAAATAGAACAACCACAAAACAATCAAAAAAAGTGTTACCAAATTATAAAGAAACAAGCTGGGTTCTGAAGATGACATGAAAAAAACAATACCCCATATTCCTTTGCAGAGGTCCAGAGATGTAGAATATAATGTCAATGTAATGTATAATATGGGATATAACTGCATATGTCAGTTTTTTCATTATATTCATCATTTTTTTCTGATTTTTTTCTCTTTTTTTTTCAAAATGTTAGAAGGGATAGTTCTTGTAAGGAAGGAAAAATCTAGGTAATGCAAAAACAAAAGATTGCAAAGTATTTTAAAAGTTAGATTAAAATGTCTTTGTCATGTTTCATCTTTGGACATAAAGTGTTTCATGAAAATTTAACTGAAAGAATTTTAAGACCCTGGGTTAGTTAGTAGTTAGTCATTAGTTATAATAACTAATTTAATTGGGTAGTTAGTCATTAGTTATAATAACAACAATAGCTGATATTTATATAGTGCTACCTATGTGCCAGGCACTATGCTAAGCTCTGTACACTTTATTAAAGAAAAGGCAGAAAAATTAAATTGGATCCACGGGTTCTTTGAAGTCAAAGGAATGACAAAGGGAAATAAAAGGTGGACTCGGATGATCTTCAGTTTTTCTTGGGCTGATACTTAGACGGGAGTATAAGGAGGTTTACTGTAATAGCTCACTGCTAAGGTGAACATTCACAGAGATAGGAAAGCACTGAAGGCTGAAATATCTGAAGGAAAACACTGTGTTGGCAAGTGTAGGAGAAAGAACACATGCTATATTGCCTACTCATAATATATTGCTATTCATAATACATTTTATTTTATGTCTTAAGATACAAGAGGGAGTGTAGAATAGTGGATAGAAAGCTGGTCCCCTAGTCAGGAATACTAGGGTTCACATCTTGCCTCTCACATCTACTGAGGACAAGTCATGTAACACCTTGCCCCATCCTCCCCCATGTTGCAGGGCAACTCTCAAGACTATGGATTGCAGAACAGTGGCCAGTCGACTGGTGGAAGTAGCTTCCTCAAGAGAACACTCCCTACACCAAAGACATCATAGATCTGGAGCAAAACCAAGAACCAACTGTAAACCAAAGAAACATTAGCCAGGTGGTCATTCATTATTCCTGATACTGAAATATAGGTCTCAGCTTGAGAGAGATCTTGCTCTAAGATGAATGAATGAATGAAATATTTTTCCTGTGATTGAGTAGTTACCCTTCATATAAGTAATTGTGTTCATGCAGATAGGATAGCCCATTTACACTACACTTGACAGTCTTAAACCTGCTTAAATTTTGAGCATAATTTGTACAAGGGCTTGAAATGAAGCTTATTTCCCTTATTTCTCTTTCTCCACGGACAGTACAAGTTTACCTGTGCCTATAACCAGGAAGAAAGCAATCCCTGATTCCTCATTCTGTGCAACTCTTGTTCATAACCCTTATAGATCCTCCATAGGAGGATGACCTAATACTGCTTTCCATAATTCTTTTAACAAGGATACCAGTGTTACACTTATCTCATATCTGCATACCCATTCTAAACTTATCTCTAGAGTTCTCGTCATTTATCCTAAACTGCCTAATGAACATTTCTAACTGGATTTCCCAGAAGCATCTCAAACTCACCATGTCCAAAACACAGTTGATGATTTTTACTCCCAGGCCCAGCCTTCTTCAAAATTCCTCTATGTATGTTTAAGGCACTGCCATTCTTCTGGGTACCGCTACGTGCTACCTGGGTGTTGTCGTTGGCTCCTTAATCTCGTCCCCCTGCTTGTCCAACAAGTTGCTGAATCTTGTTTCTACCTCTCACCATTCTCATGGCCACTGCTCCCTGTGGTCCTCTTCTTCACGTATACAATCACCATGCCCTTTCCACTTCTTGCCTGGACCATTATAATCGACTACTAATTGTTCTCACCGCTTCAGGTGTTCCCGCTCCATGTCAGTCTGCACTCAGCTTCCAAGGTGATTTTTCTCAAGTGTAAGCCTGACTCGGTCGCCTCCTTTCTCAATAAATTCCAGTGGCTCTTTATTACTTCTCTGCTCTCACAACCTGTCCTCACGGAATCCCCATGCATTATTATATACTAGGCCCCTTTATACACATACTACTGCCTTGACGTACTGGTTTTCTCGCTATTCTCACATGCCATATCATCTCCTCCCTTGTCCCTGAAAGGTATTTCCTCCTGAACTCTCCTTCTCAGAATCCCTAGTTTCTTTTAGAGTTCACTCAAAGACAATCTTCTACATGATGCCTTTCTTGTTTCCTCTGATTGCCACTTCTTTCTCCCTAATATGCACCTATTGTCTCCCCTTGCTGGACTTTGAGCTTCTTAAGAGCCAGGACTGTATTTTGTTACGTTTCTAGTCCTAAGCGCACTGCATGGCACATAGCATATGCTGAATAAATGCTTGTCGGCTGATTTGTGGCCCAGGAGATGGAGTCAGGAAGACCTAAGTTCTAATTCTGCTTCTGACACGTAGCAAATTACCCACAGAATAAAGCGATTGGACTTAATGACCCTTCAAGTCCCTTTCTGAATCCATGATCCTAGGATCTGCTGTTTTCTGTTCAGTTTTTACGTATCTGTGTGTGTTTATAAAATATGTGCAGTGTGTGCGTGCACATGCAGGCGTACACACACACACACACACACACACACACACACACACACACACACACGGGCAGAAAGCCAACCTGCCTAAATTCCTAACTGGGAGCTCTGAGTGAATATGTTGTACTCCTTAATTTTTTGTTTAACAGAAACTCCCTAACACCGTAGAGAGAATTGCTGAGGGGGCTGTTAGAGTGTCTCTAGGCTTAAAGTGAGCTAATTAACATAGTGGGAGCTGTGGCTGATCGCAGTTGTAGAGACAAAGGGCATAGGAGGAGAAGACTGTGACAACCAGCTGGTGTTATAGATAAAAAATATTGTTTTGTGAATGTGCGGGAGGGGGTGGGCATAGAAAGAGTAAACAGAACTGTCATTGGCCTCATTTATATTTTCACTTGGAAGGAAATGAGGGTACATAGAAGTTGAGTTTGTCCTGACTCGCTTAAGGATGTATTAAAAGCATCTATGCTTTGATCACTTAATAGGATTACCATTTTCCAAGAAGGATCAAATATCACTAAGTTGCACTTACAACTTGCAGGCTTCTAAAGTAAGTTATGGTTTCCTTTCTTCTTGAGAGGGTGATAAAGAAAGTGCTTCAAATAAGACTTTTAAGTTCACTTAAAAATTTGAAAATAAGTAGTGACTTGGAAGTCATGGATTTGGAAATCATTCCACTGGGAAATCATTGACACACAGGATAGTCTTCTAAATGGAATTTGCTGCCAAAATAACATGATAGCAAAGGAATGATAGAAACAGCAAATTTGTGAGCCAGCAGTTAACACCTCCCCTCACCTCCTCCAGACATTGCCTGCCATATGGCAAAACCTAGGAATCTTGGACTGACCTTACTTGAAAATGCACAAATAGATCATTGGTAAACTGTTTTCATTTCTTATCGGATTGGTGTGGAAGACGGTGGCTCAGAAGGCCCAAATCCTGTATTGACTCTCTTTATCATTTGTGTGGTAGATCCATATTGCAGGTCTTAAGTTTGGCTTCTATAATTACATTTTTGTTTCTCTGGAATCTGTGTCTTCTTACCCTTGCTTCTCCCCTCCCCAATTCAAACTTTTTTATAGAAACCTTATACAGGGAGGATTTCATCTTGAAAGAGTGAAAGTAAGTTCTTAAATAGGATCAAAAGTTCATCTGTATTCTTCTATCTTATGGGAATAAGCCTCAATGAAAACTCTAGTGTAAATATTTTTTCCAGTTAGCCCTGATGGGTATAAAAACCTTTCCCCCAGAGAAAATACTTTGAATTCCTTCAGTGAAAGAATAGGATACCCTAGAGTTAGGAAACCTATGATGAACTGTGGAAATATTGAGACTAAAACAGAAGGTGCAGTGTTAATAATACTCTCTTAGTTCACTAGCTAAGGATGGCTGACTGCCACCTGTTTCTGAACACCTTTGAAATAAACTTTGTTTTATTTTGCAACCATATGTTAGTCTTGTGTAATAGGTATTTCCTAAACCTTGTGATTGAAATCCAAGCATGGATCAGCTTGCCTGGTCAAGTTAATAGAACTGGTAATCATTATGTCAAAATGGTAGAGTAATGTAGCAATGTAGAGTAATGGTGCCAAAGGTAATTAAAATGAAATGCAAAAAAACATTTAAGGACCCCATGCATCCACTGCCTTTTTGGGGCAAGAGCCTTGTTGCATACTTTTCATTTAGGTGGGGTGACAGACATCTAGTCAGCTTTATCCCATGGATCTTAAGAGCTTAAGAGCAAGAAGATGAAATCAATTTCCATTATTCTTTGTCTTTGTCTCTATTTCTTAATATGTTTTTTTAAATCATACTCATTGAAAAATGGAAAAGGAAAATGACAGAATACAGGCAGCAACCAAGTTGAACTCTTTTAGTATTATCCTCCAAACCACATTAAAATAACCCTCAAATAGAGCTTTGGAGGGGTAGAACCAAAAAATGTTAGAGTGAGAATTTTTTCAAGTCTAAGATGATCTTAGGAATTCAGAAAGAGAGAACTCTAGTGCTAGGATGGGATCAAGCCTGGAGCATGGCAGGGGCCCCAGCAGTGGGCATTGGAGGCAGCCATGACAACAGCAAAAGCAGCAGATCCAGGAACTCAGCCCAGACATGGTAAGAGGGTCAGATAATCAGTCAGAAAGAGATTATAGGTGAGCTTTCACTGGTACTCTGTGCAGCTGGCATTAATTGGAAACTACATACCATACACAGTTCTGTGTCACAGTTCCAGGGCAGAGAGAAGCACAGGTGATTGACCACAAAGGAGCAGGAGTCCCCACTGCAGTTTCCAGCAAAGAGGAACACTATTGCTTATGGCTGCAGGAGAGTAGGGGACCTGGTCACAATTCCAGGGTCAAGAGGAGTGCTAGCACTTGCAGCTGCAGAGAAGCAGAGGCCCTTCCTAAGTAAAGACCAGAGCACAGTCCAGGAGAAAAGTGACCACACCTCTTCCATGATAACACCACCTTAGAAGCACTAACAACTTGCAGACCTCCAGAAATAGCTCTAAAAACAGCAGCTCAAAAGAGCCTGATGTTTGGGACAGTGCCTTCCTACCACCAGGTGAGCAGAATCCAATTAGGAAATGTTCTGGAAAAACAACAAACAAACAAAAAGAACTTGACTATAAAAAGCTATTACTGTGGCAGGGAAGATCAAGAACAAACTCAGAAGACAACAATGTGAAAACAGTTACAATCAAAGTCTCAAAAAATGCTAACTGGACCCACGTTCAAAAAGAATTCCTGGAAGAGTTAAAGAAAGTGATTAAAAGAAAGAGATAAAAGGGAAAGAGAAAAAACTGGGGAAAAAAATGAGAGGGATGAAAGAGCATTATAAGAGAATTAATTACTTGGTTAAAAAAAAGAGCATAAAAACACTGAAGAAAACAAGACCTTAAAAAAACAGAAGTGATCAAATGGAAAAGAAGGTACAAAAGCTCACTGAAGAAAATAATTTCTTAAAAATTAGAACTGGGCAATTAAACAATAAAAGTAAAGAGAATGAAAATTAGAAGAAAATGTGAACTATCTCATTGAAAAAGCAATTGATCTGGAAAATAGTTTGAGGAGAGATAACATAAGAAACAAAAGAAAGAGTTCTGTTTCCACAGGGTAGAAACTTCCAGCATTCAGTGGTAATAGTTAATCAGAACTGTGATCTAGCATGGTTAGGTAAAAAGGGTCAGAAACTTGTAAGAAAGAGCAGAAATTAAGTGTCCACAAAACTTGTGAGCCCCCAAGGTTACTGAATAAAAACTACAGGTGGCCCTGACCAATCAGAAGACAGGGACTTTCAGGAAAACCCTAGAAGAAGACAGGAACTGATTCAGCCTAAACCAGTGAGGGTAACTGACAGGGAAACCTAAAAATCCAATGCACTTGCTTAATGACATACAGTGGGCATGTCAAAAGACCGTGACATGAAAGAGAACGGACCAGTCCACCCTCTGATGGGAGGATCTGTTCTGCTCTAACATTACAAAAATGCTCTCGCTTCTCTCTCTCTCTTTCTCTCTCCCTCTTTTTGAAGAAGGTTGGAATCTACTTTGACCAAAGTGTTCAATTCCTCTGAACTCTACTTTAATAAATTTTCCTTGATACTTTTCAGTGTCAAGCATGTTTCTAGCAGATAATTTATGAGTTATTGGACTACCTGAAAGCCATGATCAAAGACAGAACCTAGACATCATATTTCAAGAAATTATCAAGGAAAACTGTCCTAATATCCTGGATCCAGAAGGGAAGAAAAGAATCACCTCCTGAAAGAGATCCCCAAATAAAAACATCTAGGAATATTATAGCCAAATTTCATAGCTCCTAGGTCAAGGAGAAAATATTTTGAAGAGTCAGAAAGAATCAATCGAAACATTGTGGTGCCACAGTCAAGATCACATAAGATTTAGCACTGTCCATATTAAAGGAGGAGATGGTTCAGAATATTATATTCCAGAGGGCAAAGGAGCTAGGATTACAACCAAGATTAATTTACCCAGAAAAACTGAGTATAATCCTTTAGGGGAAAAACTGATATTTAATGAAATAGAGGTCTTCCATGCATTTCTGATGAAAAGATCAGAGGGAAATAGAAAATTTAACATTGATACACAAGACTCAAGAGAAGCATAAAAAGGTAAACATGAAAGAGTACTCATAAGAGACTAAATAAGGTTAAACTGTCTACGTTTCTATATGGAAAGATGATACATATGACTCCTAAGAAGTTTATCATTATTAGGGCAGTTAGAAGTCTACATGGAGAGAGGTATAAGTTGATAAGTCCACTATAGTGGAATGATCTAAAAAAATGAAGGGATGAGAAAGAAGGATGTACTGGGAGAAGCAGGAAGGGAGAAGAAGAATGGGGAAAACATTCTTACATGCTGTGTTCATCTTTTGTTTTCAAAGAGGACCATGAAATCAGAGAAATGATGACATGACTTGCACTTGACTTTATTTTGAGTGGGGGAGGGCTGGGCAAGGTCACCAGCCTCACTTTTTTCCTCCTGAGCCATCTGGATCCAGTGACCAGATATTCATCAGGATGACTGGAGATGGCCCAGGATGCACTGTGAGACCTTGGCCTTTTAGGCTAAGACCTTTTCAGGTACTCACTTAAAGTGAGGTAATGCCCATTCAATGAATAGCCCTCTTTAAAAAGTAGTCAGGGAGATGACCTCTTTAACAGAACAGAAAAAAAAAATAGATAAATCATGCCGGAAGGGGCAGGAGCCTCAGGGTTGTTGTTTGGAAGAGAAACTGTTATTCTTGACATTCACTCTAAGCCAGGAGGGTCCAAAACAGCCATTGAGTGGAGGTTGGGCAGGGATCCTTCCTTGTTCAATCCATGGGCTTCAAAGTGCATGAGGTCTAAGGTTTTGGGGAGACAAGAAAGAAGGAAAGGAAGGGAAGGGAAAGGAAAGGATTCTCACACAAAAGAGGTTTGAAAGAAAGACCTTTAAGATAAAAAGGGGAAATGGGATGGGTAGCAGGCAATACTTGAACCTTACTTTCATGAGAATTTGCTCAAAAAGGGAAGACTATATATACATACTCAATTGGGTATACAAATATATCTTATCAAATAGAGAAATAAGAGAAGGGCTTAAGAGACATGAGAGAGGGGGATGACAAAAGGGAAGGAAAATCAGAGGATGTGGTGGTCAGAAGCAAAACAGACTCTTGAGGAGGAATAGGATAAAAAGAGAGGACAAATAGAAGAAAATAGGATGGAGGAAAAAAAACACAGTAATATCAATGTGAATGGGATGAGGTCACCCATAAAGCAGAAGTGGATAGCTGACTAGATTAGAAAACAGAATCTCTCTCTCTCTCTCTCTCTCTCTCTCTCTCTCTCTCTCTCTCTCTCTCTCTCTCTCTTTTTCAAGAGCACACTTGAAAAAGAAAGACATACACAAAAATAAAGGGTTAGAGAAGAATATTATGTTTCAAGTCAAGCAAAAAAAAAGGCAGTGGTAGTAGTCATGATTTCAAACAAAGCAAAAGCAAAAATATAAGTAATGAAAAGAGGTAATCAGGGAAAATTACATTTTGCTAAAAGGTACCATAGACAATGGGGTAATATCAAAAAGTTTTACAACATATTTCTCTAGAAAGGCCTCAGTTCTCAAATCTGTGGGGGACTGACTCTAAAAATAAGAGCCATTCCCCAATTTCTAAATGGTCAAAGGATACAAACAGGTAACTTTCAGAGGAAGAAATCAAAGTCTTCTGTAGTCATATGAAAGAATGATCATTGTGGTAGAGAAATGTAAATTAAAACAACTCTGAAGTAACACTTTATACCTATCATAAATACCAAATGTTGGAGGGGATGAGGAAAAATAGGTACGCTAATAGACTGTTGGTAGAGTTGTGAACTGACCCAACCATTTCTAGAGAACAATTTGAAACTATTTTGAAAAGGTTAGAAAACTATGCATGCCCTTTCACCCAGTGATACCACTACTTTGATCTGTATCCCAGAGAGAACAAAGAAAAGGAAAAGGACCTGTTTGTACAAAAATGTTTATAGCAGATCTTTTTGTTGCGGTAAAGAATTGATGAAGTACTACTGTGCTATAAGCAATGATGAGGGAATGGTTTCAGGAAAAAAAAATGTCAAGACCTACCTGAGCTGATACAAAGTAAGAGGATACAACATGATGTCAAAAAAAATGTCAAGACCTACCTGAACTGATACAAAGTGAGAGGAACTACAACATCATTGTTAGTAGAATGTTGTACACTGTACTAACAGTATTGTTGTAATAATGATTAGCTGTGAAAGACTTGGCTACTCTGATCAATATAATGATATAATCGATATAATGAGACAATTTGAAATGAATCATGATGAAAAAATGCTATGCATCTTTAGAGAGACAACTGATAAAACTTCAAATTGAGGTATAATTTTCTTCATCTTTTTCTTTGTTATCATGTAGCTTAATATGGAAATATGTTTTGCATGATTTCACATGTATAATTAATTGATATCCTTTCTGTTTGCCTTCTTAGTGGGTTGTGGAAGCTGGGAGGGAGACATTTCGGAACTCAAAATTTCAAAATAAATAAATAATAACAATTTTTAAAATCAGCAAACACCAAACAAAACAAAACAAAACAAAAAAACCAAAACCCACCCCACAATAATCACACTCATTTCTGGAAAACATCCTTCCAGCCCTACTTCTAGATTTAACTTTTCCTTGAGAAAGAAAAATAATTAGACAAAAACATCTGATAAAATGTCTCTATCTGACAATATGTATACACAATCTTCTGATTCTGTAGTTCATTCTGTGCCTCACTACTGTGAAGGTAAAAGAAAAGAATCTCATTATTCAAGTTGGAGGGTCATTCTTGATTTTTTCTTTAGTTATTCTGGTTTCTTTTTCGCTTATGCTTTTGTAGTCATATTTTGTTCTTTTGTAGTCATTATATACTGTTCTCTGTTGTTTGCTAATTTACACTATTCATTTTTTATTTTGGTAATCTAATTTTTGGCTCTCTTCATCTGCTTATTTTCCTGGGCATCCATCATATGTTTTCCCATGTTTTTCTGAACTTTTGTTAGTATCATATAAAAATATTAATAATTTCTGCATGTTTGTTTTAGGAACACAGCATTATGAACTGTAGATTTTGCTCTTGAAGGGACCTCAGAAGCCATTTATTCAATACTCTCATCTTACAGATAAGGTAAATGATTTGCCTAAGTCACACAGAAAGTACCACTTTCCTGAAACTGTTGTTTCAATTAATTTCTTCCCTGATTCTCTGAGGTTTTCTACATATACAATCATGTAATCTGTATGTAGTGATAATTTTGTTTCCTTCTGGAAGATGTTCAGACCTTTAATTTTAAATCTCATACATACTATGGCTTTAGCTATAAGAAGAGGATGACATTCTGGCCTTACTCACTGTTGGTTAACAATATTTCTACTTTTCAAATAATTCTAGCTCTTGCTTTTAGATATATGCCTTTACTCATATTAATAAGGGCCCTTTTATACTTACACTTTTAAAAGTTTTTTTCCCCAAATACAAATGAGTACTGTGCTTTGACAAAGGTTTTTACTGTACTTATTGAAATAATCATGTGGTTTTAATTTTTATTATTTTATGATTAATTAGGCTAATTGTTTCCCTGATATTGAACCATTCTTGCATCTCATAGATGAATTCAATATGGTCATAGTGTTTATCTTTTGAACATAATACTGTAGTCTCATTGCAAGGATTCTTTTGAAAATTTTTAAATCTCTTTATTAGTGAAATTGATCTAGAATTTTCTCTCTCTGATTTGTCTCTCCCAGGTTTGGGCATCAGGACTTTATGTTTGTCCCATGAAATGACTTTGGTAAAGTGCTTTATGTATTTAGAAAATTTTTTAGCATAAATATTATAGTTCTTCAGATTGTTTGATAGAATTAACTTATAAATCCATTAAGCTCAACATATTTATTTCTTCGGTAGCTCTATTTCCTGAAACTGGATTAAGAAGATCTTTATTGCTTGTTTTGTTAGTTTGGGCATTTTGTGTTTTGGTAGATAATTATCCATTCTGAATTCTTAGTTTTTCAGGCATATAACTGGGTATAGTAGTTTCTGGTAATTTTATTTCTTTTCTGTTTGTCAGTTTACACTATTCATTTTTTTTTATTTTGGTAATTTAATTTTGAACTCTCTTCATCAATATTGGCCACCTTTGTCTGTGAAGGCTGATCCTGTTCTTTGTCTTTCCTCTTATCACTTGTCCCATTTGATATCATGCTGTCCTTTTATATTACAGTCCTCTTCAGGGTACTTAACACTTTCACTTTCTTACTGGGACTCAGTCCTGAGCTAATCTCGTTAAGTATCCAATATCTTCTCCCTATTCCTGAAGCAGAGTTCATTACTGAGAGCCTTTCTATAACCTTTTTCTCCCTGTAGGATTCATTTGTAATTCTTCTAGTATACCTTTCCTTCTCGTGGCACCTACCTCCGTTTGTGATCTGCTCCCTGCCATATAATATAATAGAATATTATACATTCTATTCTTACTCTCTGAGCCTTTCACAGGCAGAAAGAAAAAGAGGCATATCTTTCTCTACTTTCTGTTAGTGCTAACCCATCTTTTCCTGCATTCCCTTGTCTTAACTTCTATTTCCTAACCCCAGGTGAGTTGTTTTGTATTATCCTTTCACCTATAATATTGATTTACTAATAAGGAAATTAGGTTTTCCAAAAATTTCCAATATTTTGGGGGTGATTGTCCTATATGATTCTTCAAAAGAACAGTCATCAGCATTTCTTTTTCATGAAGTTTTTCCTATAGGTCCTGCAACTCTTAGAAGCCTTCGAATCCTGTCTTGTTTTGTGGAGTTCTTTAATGCCCTTTCAGACTTCCTGGCTTTTGATTTTGGCAGTTTTTTTTGCTTCTGCATTTTTGCATTCCAACTCTGGTAGTTTGGGGTGATGAGAGGCAGCTGTACTCTGTGATTAGGATAGTTTAGAATACTTCATTGTAATTCTTCCCGTTTCCCCCTAAATAGAGGTACTTTTCAAACCCAACACTTTTACATTTTCTAGAGAATTTTCTATTCAGTATTTTCTGTTCAGTACTAAATACCATATTTGCGTTACCCTGGATCAGTGTTTTTCTGAAAGGTAAAAGTGTAGAACTGGTCACAGAGTATTGGTCAATTAAACCCAATTATCCAAAATTCTATGTAGAGCAGTAGTTCTGAACCCAAACTGAACCTGCCAAATTTGGCCTTTTTTGTTAATTTCCAGGAAATATGGGGATCATCTTTATCCAAGGTACAGGTTTGTTGTCCTAGTTATGAATGTCCTCCAAAGGAAAAGCAGATGTCTTAACATTGTTTTTAGTATGGACAATATAGCCTTTCACATAGCACCATAGTGACATTTTATTGCTTCATATTTTAAGGGTAGAGTATGAGGAGAAACAACAGAGGAGTGCCAGTCATCTGGTGTTCAAAACTATGTTTCTCAACTTTTTTCATCCAAAACAACATGGAGGATGTTGGGTAGTAGCTTCCTTTTTTTTTTCATAAGCTAGAGACCAAGTCACATTTGTAGTTCTAAACTGATTCAGGGATAACTTTTAGATAATCAAAACACAGCTTTAACATGTGACATTTATAGTCTCTCAAGATAAATTTCTGCTTTTATTAAACAGATGCCTGAAAACCTCTGAACATCTTAAGGTACAAGAGAGATTCAAAGAGTCTAATTCTGATGTCCTCCCAAAGGAATAAGTGCAAAGTTTTACAACAGCATGTTCAGTTTCAACTCATCATTTCTCTATTAAAAAACCTGGAAAGTTATGAGTTCCTATATACATTTCCCTTAAGGTAATATTCACATATTTATTTTTCAAAAGAGGAAATGAAAATCTGGAATTTATCTTAAGAATCTAACCAGCTAACAGATTGAGTTGTGAGTATGAAGCTGTAACAAGCAATAGGGAGTTGTTTTATTTCTGTTCTTAAAAACTTTAAATTAGGACCCCTTACATAAATGTGACTTTTAGCTTTGAATTTTGCCTAGTTAACGTCACCTTCCCCCCCTGGTGTTACAGGTTAGTAAGATAGTCTTATGAATCAAGATCAAAAGAATGCTTTTGACTAACAGGATTTTTCTCTGTGTAATTGAAAAAGTCTAAATTCTGTATTTTTTTTCTACTAAATCCTTAACAGTCACAGGGATGTAAATTATTTTCCCAGGTAAAAGACCAAGTAACCTATTACTATGTTTACTCTCTAAGATTCAGCTCTAATTACCAGAGAACCAGATGGAGAAGATAAATATGTTCAATTCTCATTACTGTAAAAGAAACCCTTTAACTTTGCCAAAATTTCATTAAACGCACACTAACAATTTCAGTGCAAACTCTGGTAAGGTCTTGTTAGGATAAAACATTTTATCTGACTATTAAGAGGAACATTACATGTAGGAAGGAAAAGCTGAGAAAATTTGGTTTCTATTTTTGTGCTATTTTCCAAATGGACCAGTTGAAGGTGGGGTGGGGTGTGTGGCCACACAAGTGCAGCTCAATTTTACACTTATGGAAACCAGTTACAGCTAATTGGGAATACAATATTTAATAGTACTCTGCAATGTGGTTAAAAAGGGCTTTAGTCACAAAAGAGCTTGCTTCCTGAGGTGCAAATATAAGCCCTTAGAGAATCCAAAGGGATTACAGTATGGAAATATAATTAAATAATAAGTAACATAACACAAAATATGGTGGAAAGTGTAAAATACACATCAGGAAGTCCTGACACAGGGAAAGTGGCTAAGGTTAGGTGGGTAGTCAGGGAAAGGGCAGTCAGGACTCAATGCCTCTAGTGCTGCTAATGTATCAAAGACAGCTCCACCAATCGCTGGTGAAGACCACTCACAGAGCTTAATAGATAAACACCAAGGAGGATGGGAAGTCATTTCTGCCTTTCTTTACAACTTGGGTTCAGTACTTGGTCATTCACCCCAGAACACACTGTTAGAGAACCTATAGATGGGTCATATCTACAGCTGGTAATTGTCTTCTAGTATCTGCCCCAGGTTGCTAAGGTATCCCATACCCCTTACAATGTTATTATCCCACAGGATGATAGGATGGCTGAGAGGCAGCTCTTGTTGGCTGAGTACTTTAGCCAGAGTTGAGCACTCTGTGTTATCTCTTTTTAGAATTGTCTTATAATCTGTTCTTTTGAAAATAGGGAATTGTGCTACCAGAAATCAATTATCTTTGGGGGAAATCCTTCCCTGTTGCCTGCTTGTTACTGGACAAGTCACTTCATCTTCTGGGCACCAGTTTCTTCTGTGAAGTAGGATTGAAGGCCCTTTCCATGTCTAAATCTTCCATGATACAGTTGCCAGCAGATCAGACTAGGATGGAGTTTATGGCTCAATGACTTTTTCTTGAGGCAGAGGGATCTTAGACTTGAACTCAGAAAGAGGTGAGAGAGAAAAAAGGGAACCTGTCAATTGTTTCAGTGATCCAAGTCCTAATGTTCCAGTGGGCCTAACATTTGCTAAGAATCTACCATCTAGCTACTATCCTCCTCCCCTTTACCTCACACTGGGGGAACTATATGATAGGAGGGACATGGTCATTGTTTATGATTATTTTGTCATACCAAATCATAGATGGAAAGCTGGAAGGGTCTTCAGAGACTCTTTAGTCCAACGCTTTCTTTTATTTAAGAGATGAGGAAACTGAGATTTATAGAGGTGCAGGGGACTCACCCAAAGTCACATAGCTAGAGAGACAGTATTTTAATTCACCTTCCTGAATCCACGGCCAGCCCTCTATGCCATTCTGCCTTTAAATTAATCACCTTATGATCAGAGACTTTGAGCAAGAAAGGATCTCAGAATTCATGTAATCTGGCTGCTCACATTTTACAGATTTAAAGGATACCTTTTATACCCCTCTGCCAAATTTCTCTATTTTCTTGCCTTTATCCCTCAAATTTCTTCCCAGTTGCTTGACTGATGCCTGAAATTCCTTTAACAGTTGATAAACCCTTTCATTCCACAATTACAGAAAAAATCTTACATTCAGATGCATTATTAGGATGTAACACAAAGAAACTCATTCATGGTGAAGTGTCAGTTCATCAAGAATTCTTTGTGATTTTGATGTGCGCAGGGGTTAGTGGTGATGGTGAAGATGGGGGTGTGATTGAGCAGGGGAAGGATGAAGAAAAGGGGGATTGGAGAGAACCTTTTTAGACTTTACCATTTCACCTGTTCATGGAAAAAAAGAAGCCGTGAGTGAACACCTGCATACATTTACAGCTTAGCAGGAACACTGCCATTGAGTCAGTGCTATGGCCCAAGGCCATGTTATTTCACATGTGATTAAGAAGAATTTTTTTCCTAGAATGGCTTACTTTATTATAGAGGGGGTTTGTTTTTAGAGGATTAGTTAATCAACTAAGACTCTATTTTAGTTGGAGAAGGGGAAGCTAGTTGTCTTGCTAGCTGAGGTTTCTAGTAGAAATCAGAGAGACTCAGAAATAAGGATGACATTGGTCTCTAGCCTCAAGGAACTGTAATCTTGACATATTTGATGTTTCATGGAAGATACTGGGGAAAGCTTTCTATTTCACTTCCTGTTGGGATTTTTGACATTTGACATTTTGGGAACCAATTATCACCTCTTTAATCGTTTTGTTAGTAGATTGTCAGGGAGTTTGATTCCCCTTCTAACATGTAATGAATAGCTTTGTGACCCCAGATATGTCACTTAAATTCTAAGTTGCAAAAAAGATGCCAGCCTAAATTTGTAGAGGGAGTTTCTGTTGGCCTTCCCAGGAAGGCACTGCTACTTCAGACTATAGCACCTTCTGTTTGAGTTCATACTCCTAGGAAAGACTTAGACTTCCCGTCAGTTAACGTTTCTGAGACACTGAGGGCTGATCTCGGACTTGCCTTTATTACCATCTGATACTCTGCCTGGTCTCATTCCCTAATAACTTAGCATATTCCTACCACTTTCAGTCTCTCCCAAACCCCATGATAGTGCAACCTACACAGACAAAGAACAAACTACACTTTACAAGCCTTGCTGGCCACTCCCTTATTCCCCTCCATCTCAACTTTATTCCCAACATCCCTACGTTCCTTCCTCTTCAGATCATCCTGCTCCTTTCCAGTTCACCCTTTGGAACTTCCAGACCATAATTAATAAACTTCCTCTCATTTTAAACGCTTTGCTTCTTCAGTGCATCCTTTCCAATACTGGCTGCCCTTTTCTCATACTCATGACAAGTCCCTAGTCCCAGTAATAGTGGTGGAATGCTCGGTGTTGCTTCTTCCAGTCTCTCCTTCTATTACCATCATTCAGTAATCTCTCTTCCTTTGAGATTCATGTGATCTAAATTCATCTCTCACCAAATTCAGATAGTGGATGACTGTTATCTACTAGTTCCCAAAAGAGTCTCCCTCTTTTCTCAATGAGTTTTTACCTGGCTCACGGTATTCCTTTCTTCTCCAAGTCCTGTCCTTATAATAGGGAATTTATAGGTCTTGGTGTTTCCTTAATCAGCTCTCATGACCTCCTTCTCTACTCTATCTGAGCCATATTTAGGGATGGCCACACCTTGATCTTGAAGTGTTCAGTTTTCATTCTCAAGAACTCTAGAATTCCTTTGTTGCATCAGAAGATTTTATTGGAGAAGGGAATAAACTTCTGTTGTTTTTCAGTGATGTCTTCATGACTCCATTTGAGGTTTTCTTGGTAAAGATACTGGGGTTGTTTGAGTGCCTACTATGTGCCAGGAACCATGCTAAGCACTTTACAAGCATTATAGCAATTGGTCCTCACAATAACTCTGTGAGGTAGGTGCTGTTTTTGTCCCTATTTTACAGTTGAGGAAACCGAGGCAAAGGATAACTACTTGTTCAGGGTCACACAGCTGGTAGGTTTCTGATTCCAGATTTGAGTTTGAGTCTTCCACTCTAGCCACCGCCACCTAGCTGGTTTTAGTCTCCTTATTCATGCCTATTTTTCATAATCAGAGTAACCTCTAACCCTTTTAGCCCAAAGTACTTTTTCAAGCTACTCCTCCCTTCCCCAAATTACTTAGATAATCCACCTCCTTCATGCCTAATCACTTGCTGCTGAATGGAACTGGGAGAAGTTAAACAAACACACCAAAAAACCTGCTGAATAAGTCTACTACAAATTTATGTGATATAATGTCAAGCAAGCCAGCACTACAGCAAATTCCTAGTCAATTCTCCATCCAGCTCGAGTCACCATGCATTTTATTAAGTCCTTCCTATGTGCTGGGTCACATATGCTGTGGATACAAAGAAATGGAAAAACCAGTCCTTCCTCTCAAGGTCATGGTCTAGTGGAGTGATATATAGGCAAACAACTATGTACAAAGAAAATACATCAAGGTAAATCATAGATAATCTCAGAAGTAAGGTATTTAGGGATAACTGGGAATCACATCTTGGGCAGGATTTTAGCTGAGACTTGAAGGAAGCCAAGACCACTAGACCAAGAGATGAGGAGTAAGAATGATCCAGGAATAAGGGGCAGACAGTGAAAATGAGGAGGAGGGTCTAAAGATGGAGTGATCTGTGCGAGAAACAGGAAGGAGGCCACTCTCACTGGCTCTTGATGTGCACTGAGTGGAGTAAGATGTAAGTAAACAGAAAAGGTAGGAAGGAGTTAGGCTATGAAGGGCTTTAAAAGCTAAATGAAGGATTTTATATTCAGTCCTGGTGGTAATAGGGAGCTACCAGAGTTTACTGAATGGTGGTAATTTGGGGTGAGGGGTAGCATGGTCAGATTTCTGTTTCAGCATCATCAGTTTGACAGCTGAGTAGAAGACAGACAGAAGTGGGGAAAGACTTGAATCAAGGAGTCCAACCAAGCAGGCTCTTGTAATAATTTGGACATGAGGTCAAGAGGACTTGCATGAGGGTAGTGGCAACGTCAGAAGAGAGAAGGGGGAATATGCAACAGACACTATGAAGGCAGAAACTCCAGAATTTGGCAAAAATTGGATATGGCGGGCTGACATAGAGAGTAAGGACTTAAGGATGATACCCAGGTTATGAGCTTGGGTGACTCGGAGGATGTTAGTACCCTCGACAGGGTACTAATAAGGAAGTTAGGAAAAGGGGAGGATTTTGGGAAAAAGATGATGAATTCATTAGAGCTTACATCAGAACAAATAATGATAAAGCAATCCAACAAAACATTATGGTAATGATATATTACACTCCAGAGCTACACCACACACACACACCCCCCCACACACACACACATGCATGTACGCACACACACACATGCACGCACACAAACACATACTGTCTAGAAGTTTAGAAGCAATAGGAAAGGGCCCCCAAAGCAAAATTAGTATCAAAATGACTAAGCCAGAACACATGAAGTCTAGAAGACTCCTTGTCTGGAAACAGAAGGAGTGGAAAACTCTGAAAAAGCCTTCGGGAGCTACAGCGGGGAATGACTGATGAGTTGCTAAAGCATTAAGACCGTGACGGTTTAGGGTCAGGGGTTCCAAGGTCCTTATTACTCTTTCCAAAGGCGTCAGAGAAGGTCATGAGGATCTAGCCCTCTGAATCTCAAAGAACCAGAGGTGTCTACAAGGCAGAGGTCAGTGAAGGAACCCAAGGATCCAGGTGAGACAAAACAAGGCCTGCCACTCTAATTGTATGAAATGAAGCAAGAGAGGAAAATAAAGAAACAAAAGCTTGTGAGGAAAAAATTGAGAGGAGAATGAAAAATGGATTCTTTCTAGACTAGATCAAACAAATCAACGAATCCAGTAGACTGAGAAATATTAGAACAGTCAAAAAACTGAAGCTGTCAAACTTCAAACTGACTTTGAAAACAGCATAGAAAGACTTGATAACTAGGATTAATGCTGTCACCAGCAAGGTCTCCAGAAGACCTGTGATGAACCATCTCAACCTAGACAAGACACAGGAGACACACACATATTTTTGGACAGTCTTCATTTTCCCTGAGTTAATGTTTTTTTTGACTGTGGTAATTATTGAATCAGATATAGAGAATATAAGCTTCTTCAGTCCTGTACAAAAGTGCCTGTTGTTACTTCACTGAAAGCATAAAAAAGGGGAAGAAAATAGTGTGAATCATAGTTTTTAGATCATTTATTCAAATATTGATTTAATTGCTGATATGTTTAACATGAAATTTTTGCCTAACTGCAAATAATTTAAGCTGATATATTTGGATAAGAGAAATATATCCATATTGATATTTTTAATATAAAGGAATCTAGGAGACTTGAAGTTGCAGCTTCATGGCATCAGAACTCAGGATATCTCTTAGAGACGTGAATACAATAATTAGAGTGGATTTTAGTATATGTTAAAAGATAGCAAGAAATGGCATTTCATGGTATATTTGTTCATCTGACCTAATAATGCTCAGAATCAGCACAAACAGGCCACAATGATGGTAACTCCATCTTATGAGCCAAAATCTGTTGCCCAAGATATAGAATAGAAATTCTGTGAAGGATTTGATAAAATTCTTCAAATTATGCCAACTTGCTAAATTAGTGCAATGATGTCAATGTGAAAATGAGCAAGGGAGGACAGTAAAAAGCATGTTGAAAAATATGATTTGTATTTAAGAAATAAGAGGTCTAGGGCTTATAGATTGTTTAGAAGCCTTATAGTGCAAATATTTTCAAAAAAGAGTTGTAAGGCACAAGAAATGATGATTTAGAGATCAATATACAAGTACCTTGCAAACATGGTTTGTCTAGACCTTAGACTGGGGTCTCAACTGACTGCTCACTGCTGAAAGGTAGTGCTTTTCCACCTAATTCATTATCCCACTCACCACAGTGGCTCTTCTGAACCTTTCCATCCCTCTTCTTTCCTCCCATGGCTCTCTCTCCCATCTAGCACTTCATCTGAAAACCTTGCCTCATATTTTATTGAAAAAAAAATGAAGGTATTCCTCAAAAACTCTCTTCTCTCCACTCCTCATTTCCCAACAATCAGAGGTCTTCTGTTACTATCTCATCCTTTAGTTTTAGCTTACTAATGAGGTGCCCTTTCTTCTTGCCAAGGCAAATTCCTTTATACGCACAAGTGGTCCCATTCCATTCCTTCTTCTTCAACATATTGTCCTTTCTATCAATCACATATCTTTAATTTCTCCCTGTCTACTGATTTCTTCTTTACTGCAAATAATCAGGCTCATGTTTTCTCAAAAAAAACTAAATCAAACAAAAAACCAAACAAACCCTCATTTGATCCATTCATCCCTACTAGGTATCTTCCCTCATAAGACTGTCTATAATAGGTGCCTCCACTTCCTTTCCTCTCATTTTCTTCTTACTTTGAATTCTGGCTTCCCACCCTATCATCCAACTAAAACTGCTCTCTGCAAAATTACCAATGATTTATCGATTACCAACTCTAATGGCCTTTTCTCATTCCTCATCGTTCTTGACCTTTCTATAGTCTTTGATACTGTGACCAATTTTTTCTCCTTGATATTCTCTTCTCTGAAGGTTATTGGTATGCTATTCTCTCTTGGTTCTCTTCCTTTCTATCTGACTGTTCCTTCTCAGTCTTCCTTCTTGGGTTTTCATGCAGGTAATAGTAGCTAACTATGGGTGTCCCCCAGGGCTCTATCCTGGGTCGTTTTCCATTCTCCCTTTATACTATTTCACTTGGGTGATCTCATCATCCCACTGACTCAATCATCTTTGCTGATGATTCTCAGGTTAAGTTATTGAGACCTCACTTCTCTCCTGTCCTTCAGTTTCACATCTCCAGCTCCTTATTGGATATCTTGAACCAATTATTCCATAGACATCCTAAACTCAACATACCCCAAACCAAACTCATCTTTCCTCTCAAATCCTCTTTCTTCCTAGCTTCCCAGTTGAAGTTGAGGGTACCATTATCCTTCCTATGCTTATAATCTAAGTGTTAACCTTTGCTTCTTACTTTCACTCCCCTCCCCATATCCAATCTGTTGCCAAGTCCTATTGATTTTACCTGCATAATATCTTATATATTTTTCTCTTTTCTTCTCTGACAACTGTCACTAGCATGGTACTATCCCTTGTCACCTTATACCTGGATTATTGCAATAGCCTCCTGGTTGGGCTACCTGCCACAAGTTCCTCCAACTTGAGTCCATCTTCTACTCAGTTGTTAAAGTGACTGTCCTAAAGCACAGGTCTCACCACATCACCTCTCCACACCCACTCTTTAAATGCAGTGACTCCCTATCACTAAAGATAATCAAATATAGAATCCTCTGTCATTCAAAACTTGCCCCTTCACATTTCCAGTCTGTTTACCCTACAGCTTCCCTCCCCTCCATTCCCACTCTGAAATTCATATGACATTAGTCTTATCACTGTTCCCTAAATAAAACACTCTCTCTTCTTCCAGGAGATTTTCACTGGTTGTCCCCCATGTCTAGAATATTCTCCCTCCTCATTGCCACCTCTTGGGTTCCCTGGCTTTCTTCAGTCCCCAGCTAACATCCCATCCAGGGAGTCTTTCTTGATCTTCCTTAATCCTAGTGCCTTCCCTCTGTTGATTATCTCCAGTTTTCCTGTATATATCTTGTTTGTAAATAGTTTTTTTTTAATATTGTCTCCTCTACTAGACTGTAAACTTCTTGAATGCAAGTACTGGCTTTTGCCAGTCTATGTAACCTCAGCAATTAGCTCAGTGCCTGGCATCTAGCAGGTGCTTAATAAATGTTTGTTGACTGAATGAATGAAACCCTAGGCCCTCTGAATCCAGATCAGACTAGATTACATTTAGGAATTTTCACAATGTGTGTTCCATGATCCCCAAACTAGAAAAATCACTTCTTAATTTTTTTTGTTGCTGCCTTTGTTTCTTCCATCACAATTGTTTCCCTACATATGTTACCTTCATAATCTTCCCTTGTAACAGAGAAATGCAGTGAAGGAGAACTGGTCAATAACAACTCTGTCCACACTGCCTGGAGCATAGTAGGCACTTAAGGGATATTGACTGAAACTGGCCACACTGGAATCCACAGTTATCTGACCTCCGGATTCATTTTGGGCATTACATTTATTTTGAGTTCCATTTCCTATTTATATTATTTTTTATATTTGAGTCATGCATAATGTCCTCCTGGTTGTGCTTATTTTACTCTGAATCACTTTATATGAGTAAAAAAGATGTCTTTTAATACTGATCTTTCCCCACTGCTGCTTTATGGCTCCAAATCATGTTACCATGATTTCTGAAGAGTAAAAATTGAAGGTGATCCAAAGGGTAATGGAACAACGCAAAATGGGAATAAGCATACTGCATCATGTTTCCAACAATGACTTACAAGCAAGAAAGGGAATAAAGAAACAATATAGGACACATATGACCAGAAAGGAGACGAGCCAGTCACATACCAAAAGTTATGGCTATAAAAGCTAGACAGCCCAAGTGCTGCACTTATGTTGATAGTGTGACAGATCTGGGATCCATATGGATATTCTTTCCAATGGTATTGCTCTCCACTAGTCCATAAATATGTCTACACTGTGACCTTTGTGCATGTCCTCCCATAAATCCTTCCTAGGTGACTAATCACCAATGTGCTAGGAGTCTTCTAGATCTCCTGACTGTGTGTAGATATCATGTGGATCTTCCAGCAGTTGTTCCTCAATCTTGTGACTTGACCCTCCCACATAATTTTCCAATCATGCACCTCTCCAATGATACCCTCATGCCATTTCTCTTGTACAGTTCTTTGTTAATAGGTCACAACCTACAGAAACCCACCATTTGCCTCTCTCTATTGCCCTTTAGGTAACTCATAGCTTTCATTCTCTAAGGACTATGGTATTGCATTATTTGCATCTGTATACTATTGCTGAAAGAATGCTAAAGTGGAAAAGGGGACCCTTTGTTTCAGGAAGAAGCCTGAGGTCATCAAAATTAATTTCTCCAAAACTGGAGCAGAGCCAAAATAGTGGAGTTGCAGGAAGCAGTGTATCTCAGCTTTTTCTCAGACTTCTCCAAATAGTCCTCAAAAGTGCACTACATCAAATTCTGATAGGGAAATCCAAGAAAAAGTCACAGGGAGTTATTTTTTCCAGCTTGGGTCGGCATAGGAAGAAGACAGGTCTGCCCCAGATGTGAGGATGGCTTTAGATCAGTAGCACACCTCATGGAGCACTCCACCACCCAGAGAGAGACTATGTATCAAGGCAAGAGTAGGTCCTAGATCTAGACCCATATAGGGCAAAAAGACAGGAACAAGGGCCAAATGGCAGCTTTGTTGCCTACTTCCCAGTTCTAGATCATAGATTCAATGTAGACTAAGTGACTTGTGCCTGGGGATGGTGTTCCTGAGTAAAGTTCTGAAACAAGCAATAGCTGTGTAGCTCAGAACCCAAGAGCAGAGCAAGGTGTCGGTTCCAGCTTCTAGCACAATCTGAAACCTACAGAAGAGTAACTACAACAAGAATTCCAGATCAAAGTGGAATCTATAATGTCATTACTCTGACCTAGGAGAGATTCCCAGCTGACTGACAGTGGCAGAGACAAGCAGGAATTTATTATAATATTTGGCTCAGACCAAACCCAGGTCAGGGATTTACAGGGCTCAGACTGGGGTAAGAGAGCAATCAGACTTTGCCCTGGATCAGATGGCTTTGGGAGCACTGAAACATGTAAGTGCTGAGCTTCAAATGTCTCTAGGATTCTGGAAAAGCACAATACTCAGTCCCCTAAGGGAACAGCATAAGAACCAGTTTAGATTTTTTCCTCTAGAAGTATGCAGAGTACAACCATCAAGTCCAAAGTCAGGAAAGTTGCCTGGAAGGATGAGCCAACCAAAAAACAAAACAATCAAAAAAAGAATCAGAGAAACCTGGGAAGACTTATATGAACTGATGCAGAATGAAATGAACAAAACCTGGAGAACAATTTACAGAATGACAACAATATGGTAAAGGTAAACAATTTTGAAGGAATTAGGAACTCTTATTAGTGTAATCGCCAATCAGGATTCCAGAGGTTCCATGCTACCTACCTCTTAACAGAGAGGTAAGGGACTCAAGGTGCAGGATGAGACATCTCTCTTTTTGGACATTGTGAACATTTATTTTGTTTGATCATACATGTTTGTAACAGAGATTTTGTTTGGTTTTTTTAATTCACAATTACAGGAGGAGAGTTAGGGTAGGAGAGAAGAGGATTTTTGTTGATTAAAAAAATAGAATATAATTTAGAAAAATTGCTACAGAAACCTAGCCCATTTTCCTCCTGTTCATTTCTGGGTGTTTGTAGATGACTGTATTAAACCAAAGGACAGTGCAGTACTCTTGAATTAGATCCATTGTCACTCAGGAGACTGTCTCCCAATTATCCATAAAGGAAAATTCAAGTAGCTGAATAATCCCTATTGTTCACTGTCTGATAATTCATTTAACTGGACAGCCCATAGAGTTAATTCACCAATATGTAGATTTTAGATGCTGTGGATAGATGGGTACTGCATTAATATCTACAAAATGTTTAAAAATCTAGATAAAATCTTCTAGTACTGGGATAAATTCTTTGTGGAATAGTTATGGAAGAATGTGGAAAACAAAAGCACAAATTAGAGCTTGGTTAGTTGTTTTGTTGGTTGTCTGGATATAGGAAAGTATTAATAATGCAGATTTAACTTAAAAGCATGTTCTAAGTACATTTCTGCCCCTAAAGAGAGCCTCTTGTTCAAAAATTAGCAGCATATCCTTGCCTTAAACCAGATTCCCCATATTGAGGACTTCAAAGAATGAGAATTTTTAGTTTTGATTTGATATCTAGAAAAAGAGCTCTGATTTACTGATAAGAGTTTTAGGATGTGTTTGAAAGTGGTGTTTTACTTAATCATTAAACAGAAAGGGAAGCAAAAACTTGACAGACCGATCTTGTTCTAATGAAGTGTCATTTTTATAGATGTAATGATTACTTATAATATTTAATTTTTATGTTCAAGGGCTATGAACTTTTTGAGTGACTGATCTATGAAGAGGATTAGGCAAATTATGTTTGCATTATATTTATACTTTTAGTAAAAGAAAGTTTAGTAAAGTGTGTTTTCTATATAGTTACATAAAATATATATTTTTTTGTGTAAAAAAGCAAACTAAAATATTTCTTTCAGTTCAGCTCACCCGTAGAAAGCCTGTTGGATGAAACAAGACCTTAACTAAGGCAAACCAATCTCCAGTGGAAAGGGAATAAGCAAACTCTTACTACCTGGTTTTATAAATGTAAAACTATCAAGGGAGAGGAAAACTCATGGGAGTTTTAGTCCTTTATACTCAACTATCCAAAGTACTATGGAGGAGGTGAAGTTATATAACAATTCTAATCCTAAACTGGAACCTTGAGGGCAGGACGCATCTCATACCTATGTTTTTTATCTCTTCTAAGGTCCTGAACGTAGAAGGCATGTAATCTGTACATATTGGGCAAATGAAATGATCATATTTGGAATTTTTGCTAATTTTAAGAGAGGTTGAGAGGTTTATAACTTTTTCTGCTTTCCTCATGGCCACAATCTTTAATTCTATACATATTACCTTTGATCTCTATGTACATATTTCAATTAAATGTTATTTTTTCCTCATTGCTGCCCTAAATTGTTAGACTTGTTGCTCATTTGTTCCAGGTCAGTCTGACTCTTTGTGGCCCTATTTGGGGTTTTCTTGGCAAAGATGCTGGAGTGGTTTGCCATTTCCTTCTCCAGTTCATTTTACCGATGAGGAAACTGAGGCAAACAGGATTATAGGACTTGCCCAGGTTCACACAGTTAATAAGTGTCTGATGCCAGATTTGAACTCAGGAAGATGAATCTTGCTAATTTCAGTCCCTGCATTCTATCCACCATGCCACCTAGCTGTCTCTAAAATGTCAGTCCATAGCATTTTATCCTGAAGAACTTTCCTAAAGGACCTCCCCAGATAAATCTATGACATAGTTTCCTAAGATGCTAAATGTTCAATGTTTTTAGTGTTATAAAACAAACAAACCAACAACTTTACTGGATGTTAGTAGTTGGGGATGTTAATACCACCACAGGAAAATGAAAGACTTAACAAGAACACAGCAGAGTGAGTGCTTGGCCAAGTTTTCCAGCTACACCATTATTTAACATGTCAGTCTACCCATGAAAATATTTGATCTGACTTTCCTGAGCATTCCATCCTATTACCCTGCTTTGAACCTGAAAATACTTGTATTTCAAAATGATTTAGGAAAATGTTCATATAGGGGATTAACAAAAGTGTGAGGAAAGCACATTCATTTGGCCATTGCCATATGTGGTGTCTAAGGAAAGGTGCTGCACTGGACCACAAATTTGACAAAGGAAGTGGAGGGTACAGAGCAGAGACTGATCAGCCATGGGCTGTGCTATTCAGTGAGAGAGAGGCAGATTCCCTCACACAACCCAGTCTGAAATTTTAGGGGTAGGGAAAGGAAAACCCCACTTATCCTAGGTTCAAAGCTTGTATAGAGAGTCCTGGCACAAGGCTTTATGAGGAAAGGAATTTACAACTGTAAGATTTCTCTACCTACAAATACCTTCCTTTACTTATGAGTCTCAACTTCATACCCCACATTCTTCTTGCAGAGCATCCTGTCCAGCTTCCCCCACATGTAGGCACATACAACCCAGGATCAAAATGGAGACCAGTGTGTTTTATTCCGCTCAAAACTTACATATTCCTGGGCTGTGTTCTGGATTTTTACAGTTTCCCTAGTGTTCCCCATTTAAAATAAACAAAATAAACAGTTGTTAGCAATGCCCCTTTAGCATTCACAGCAGAATTTTAGTGGTATTCATAGCTGACTTGAGAAGAAATTATTCAGGGATGAAAAGTAGGCTTAGGGAGCTACCATCAATGCAAGATCTTCTGTTCTGATTCTGTTGCTAAACTGTTTTGAATTTTGGCAAGTTACTCCTATTATCCATGCAAATTAAAATGACTGAAGACCATATTAAAAATATAAAATGTCAGATAAGTCCAAGATCATAATTGAGCAATCCTTCTCCTTGGCATCTCCAAAGTCCTCCACCTACTCTGAATGGTACTAACTCTCCTCACTACTAGAATTTTTCATGTCAATTATTCATGTGGGGGGGACTCATTAATACATGCCCTAACCATGCTAACAGATGTTAGCTATTAAGAATGGCTGACATGGCGCAGTCATAGAATATTGGTCTACAAGGCAAGAAACCTGTGTTTTAGCTCCAATTCTGTTGATTTAACCTTTACTAACCTACTTAACATTGAGCTTTAGTTTTTCCATTTGTGGAAGGGTTAATAGTACGTACTTTTCCGTATCTTACAGAGATGTGGTGGTGATCAATAATGAATATTTAAGTGCTTTTGCTTTTTAGGAAGAAAGGCATTGTACAAATCAAATATTATCTATTTTTTCCTCTCAATGAATTTAATTGAGGTCTTCCATGTGAGTTACAGAATGATTAATGGTACAGGCTTAACAAACAGATCAACTACTTTTTCGGGACTTTTGTGTTTCCCCAAACTTGTTCACCTCATAGGCAGTGGTAGAGCTCATGCATATAACATGTTCTAAGGACACCCACAAAATCTAGGATCCAGTATGTCGCAGAGATATGGAATGTACTTAATGCTGCTGGCTAAAAAACCAAGTAGCCATTTTCCTATAAAAATTACACTGGAATATCTCCAATCAAGCACTTATATCCTTCGTTTCACTTTGCAGGAAGATTAAAACATCACAACAAAATGAAGTCAAAGCAGATGCCAGGCAGCTGTTCTTGAGGCGGTCCCATGAGAAACAATAATTAGTCTTAATTAGTTTCTCAGTAAATTATGTAAGCAGGACCTGTAGACACTCAGTTCAAAATGCTTGCTGTGCCAAAGTAAGTGAACCTTGTTAAAAAATGTTGATACATTTAGAAACCTTGGACTCTTCCAAACAGCCCACATTCTAAATGCAATTGTACATACTTTTGGCACAAAAAGGATTGATGGATTCTGTAGCTACTTTCTATGCAAATAATTAGCTACTAAAAACATAGAGCAGCAGAAAAATATTAACGTAAAGGTTAGCTTTGACTTTTTAAGATGAGACATGAATTTATCTTTTAATTTTTTTCAGATTCTTCTTTACAATAGGCCATGTCTAAGTTAATAATTTCGAAGCTTTCTACTACAGCATGAATGATATACCCGACATAGCTGTACTGGGCAAGCATTCATCCTAATAGTCTTAGATTAATAACCAAAGCCCCTGACATATTTTTCCATCAGCATCTTCAGGCAATGACTCCAGTCTATTCTCAGTTTGATATTTGTAACACTGATCCCCTCCTCTGAAAAGGAATTATGTCACATGACATGCAGTGTGCAGGTAGTTTCCAGTATACACCTGGGTTGTATTCTAAACGTTCACTTGTAAGTTGCCAACTTGGAAGGCATTTTTCCAAAGAAATAATGTTATACCTCATAATAAAAATGATAGCTAATATTTATGTAGTACCTATTATATGCCAGATACTGTGCCAAGAGCTTTACAGATATTTCATTTGATTCTCACAAAAACCCTGGAAAGTAAGTGTTGTTATCCTCAATTTACAGATGAGGATAATGAGGAAAACAGAGGTTAAAGTGACTTGTCCAGGGTCACACACGTAGTAAGTTTCTGAATTCAAATTTGAACTCAGTTCTTCCTGACTCCAGGCCCAGAACTATATTTCCTGTGCCACCTGATGGCTATGTTCTCAGGCTATAAGGTCCACAAAAATCTACTTAAACCCAAATTTACCTTTCATTACCTTTATTTGCTTATAGTGGTGTAGAATCCAAAAATGGTTATTAGGGACAGGAAAATTCATTGAGAGTTTCATTTGGGGATATTAGCAACACATAGGCATCCATCCCATACTCTTAGAATAGCTCTGTATTACTAGGTAGTGACTTTAATGGGCAGAAACAGTAGCTCTAGCAGCACCGAGAGGTGGCACACGGAGGGGTAAGGGCTTCAAGGAGTTTGTGGATGAGATGTTGTGGGAGTCACAGGTTCCCTCTTGTTCTTGTAGCCATGGTAAATACATAACAGCCCCAACAGGCTATCAAGTTACCTCTTTTTATTTTTCCACAATTACTTATTTCTTTCTGTTGTTGTATATTCTTTGCTTGGCTTGCAGATTCCTAAACAGTCTTCTTAAGGTTTTCTAGTATCTTTTTACTGTTTGTAAGCAAAATGAACATGCCTGACTTTCTGTGAGCTTCTTTCTATGGGCTGCTTCCTTCCTTCTCTTATTTTGTATTTTTATTTAGAGGGCCTGGGGAATAGGAATTAGTGCTGCTGACAGGTAAGGAGAAGGATTGAAGAAGTTCCTGGCTTTGTTTTCTCCCCAAACCCCTTAACACTATCAGTCTTGCCAATGCAAACCCTACTTCGATCAGGGTCATCCTGAATCTGTACTAGGGCGAAGTGTGAAGTAAGGATAAAATGAGGTTTGGCAGGATCATAGTTTAGTAGTTAATAGGGGAAAGAGAACCGAGGGGAAGGATGTCCCAAGCTTGATTAATGTAGAAGTAAAGAGCCACTATGTTCATGTGCCATTTTGGGAACAGTTTGTTTATAAATGGTATCTAATAGTAAATGATAAACACATACACATAAAACTATGCATGTCATACATATGGCATCATGTGTGTATTTAGTTAATAAAATATATTCTAACCATATTTTGATAACTATTTGAGGGTTTTTACTATTACCTTGAGGTGGGAGTTTTTGTCAATAAGTAGCAATGGAAGAAAGAGATAGAGGTTAGATGAGATAAAGAAAATGGAATCAAAGAACTTAAGAGTGGGAAAGAGCATTAGAAGTCATCTAGTCAGATATCACCCCATAGTATACTTTTGCATATTATAATACGTCACATGGTCTTTAGTCTGTGCTTCCATATCTTTAATGATGAGAAGATTAATATTCAGGAAAATGATAAATGTTGAAGATGTGGGAGAGTTGGAACACTAATTCATTGTTAGTGGAGCTGTGAGCTGATCCAACCATTCTGGAGAGCAATTTGGAACTATGCCCAAAGGGCTACAAAAATGTGCATATCCTCTGACCCAGCAATATCACTTTGTTTCCCAAAGAGATCATAAAAATGGGAAAAGGTCCCAAAGGTACAAAAATATTTATAGCAGCTCTTTTTGGGGTGGCCAAGAACTGAAAATTGAGGTAATGCCCATCAATTGGGGAATGGTTGAACAAGTTGTGGTATATGAATGTAATGGAATACTATTGCACCATAAGAAATGACAAATAGTTGGACTTCAGAAAAACCTGAGAAGACTTTTATGAATTGATGCTGAGTGAAATGAACAGAACCAGGAAAACATTATACATAGTAACAGTCACAGAGTATGGGGACTCTTTCTGAGAGACTAAGCCCTTCACAGTAATGCAAGGACCTAAAACATCCCCAAAAGACTCTTGAGGCAAAATGCCATCCACATCCAGATAAAGAACTATAGAATCAGAATGCAGAACGAAGCAGACTCTTTTCTCTTGTGTTATGTTTTGTTTTCCCTGGTTTCTCCCATTCATTTTAATTCTTCTATGCAACATGACTAATGTGAAAATGTGTTTAAAAAGAATGTATGTGTAGAGCCCATATAAGATTGCATGTTATCTAGGGGAGGGAGGTAAGAGGGAAAAGGAGAAAATTTTAGACTTATTGAAGTGACTGTTGAAAACTGAAAACAAATAAATTAATTAAATTTTTACAAAAGTGATGCTAATAAATGATGCCTGGAATTGACATGGAGACTTTACACCAAAGACTTCTTTCTATTATTTTATGTATATTTTGTATTTAGGTACTTGTATGCTTGTTTTATTTCTTCTCCCCCCTCCCCTCCCAGGTGAATATAAGCTTCTCGAGGACAGGAACTGTTTCATGTTTGTTTATTTCCAGTACCTAGCAATAGAGTTTAATGTTGCAGAATTGAATCTCAAAGGATTTTCACAGCAGTCAAGAACTAAACATTTGTTAGGTACCTACTATGTGCCATGCACTAAGCTAAGTTATGAGAATATCATAAAAGAAAGAAATCAACTTTTGTTCTCAAGAAGTTTGCAATCTATTAGGAGAGGAACAATGTAAACATATGAATCCATACATAAAAAATAAAATGAATAGAAGGTAATTTTCTGATTGAGGGACTAGAAAGTGGTGTTTGAACAGAGTTCTGAAGAAAAGCAGGTATTTGACAAAGAGAATATGAGACAGGATTGCATTCCAGGTACAAGGATTCCTTATGCAAAGGAAAAGAGACGGGAAGTGGAATAACATGTGTGAGCAAATGTAAGAAGGCCATGGAGATGAGTAATGTATAACAAAGATGGAAAGGTAGATTGGGATATTAAAAGTCAAATAGGAGATGAGGGAGAGAAAGAAGATTCTTATTAATGAAAAAAATAAACACTTAAAATAGAGAGGTTGTGGGGGTTGTGGTGGTACTGTAGATATGGAATTTTACATATACTTTCAGATGAGTTTACTATGTAGTGTTTTACTTTGTTATGGGGAGCTCTCCTGTAAGGGGGATGATATGGAAATCTTTGTAATGTAAAAACAAAGATTTGTTTATGTAATGTGATATAAATGTTATTATGACAAATGTAAATGTAATCGTAATGAAAAAACAATAAAAACACTTTAATAAAACTTTTTTTAAAAAGTAAAATAAAGGAATTTTATTTGATCTTAGACTTAATGGGGAACCACTGGAACTGATCCAACAAGGAAGGCACACTATTAGAACTAGATATAAGTAATATTGGTTTAGTAGTTATGTGGAGGATATATTGGAAGGGTAAGTAACTTACTGCAGAGAGACCAAATAGGAAGCTATTGCAATAGTCTGTGGAGAGGAGCTAGGTCCAAGCAAGTTATGATTTGCCCAAGGTCATGCATGTAGCAATCATCAAGGAACCAAGGTCCTCCTATTCCAGAAGCATTACTCTTCCCACAATACTGCCTTTATTATGTGTTACTGGAATCAAAGAAGACCATGTTGAGAGAGTGAGTTCAACTTACTATCATTAGGCTGGAAAAAAACCTTCAAAATTATGTGTCCTACTGGCAAGAAGTCATTATCTCCTATTGTGTTTGCATAAAAAAAAGAGTGGGGAATTGTGTGTAAATCTAATAACAACCTGTTTAGGTAGTAGCCTTTATTTTTGAATTTTCAGCTGTCTTTTAGTCAGGTATGGTAGCACCTACAATCCCTACTAATACCTATAATCCCTACTAAAAGAGACACAAGCTTGGAGATCACTTGACCTTTGGAGTTCTGAGCTATTGAGGACTAAGTTGATTGGATGTCCACACTAAGTCTGGAACTAATGTGGAGTCCCCAGGAGCAGGGGTCACCAGGATGCTTAAGGAAGGATGAACAACCCCAGTCAAAAATGAAGTAAGTCAAAGCTTCTGTGCTGATCAGCAATGGGAATGGTCTTGTGAATGACCACTATACTTCCAGCCTTGATGAGATAGGGAGACCAGGTTAACAAAACAAATAAGTAAATAAAAAATTGATATCTAGCTCATTCTAGAAGCACTGGCCCAGTTGATGGAAAGAGCAAAGCAGGTAATTCCAAAAATTAGATCAGCTGCAATGCTTTGAAAAAAAAAAGTTGGAATTAAAACCAAGAATCACCTGCTCAGCAAAACTGAGTATAATACTTCAAGGGAAAAAATGGTTATTCAATGAGATAGAGGACTTTCAAGCATTCTTGATGAAAAGACCAGAACTAAAGAGAAAATTTGACTTTCAAAGAGAAGAATCAAGAGAGGCATGAAAAGGTAAACAGGAAAGACAAATCATAAAGGACTTTCTAAAACTGATTTGTTTACACTCCTACATGGGTAGATAATATTTGTAGCTCTTGAGACTTTTCTCAGCATTTGGGTAGGTGGAGGGATTATACACACACACACACACACACACACACACACACACACATACACATACACACACAGAGCACAGGTTGAGTTGAATTAGAAGGGATGATATCTATAAAAAAATAAAATTAAGGGGTGAGAGGAGAATATATTGGGAGGAGAAAGGGAGAAATGGAATGGGGCAGGTTATCACTCATAAAAGAGATACGAAAAATCTTTTCGATGGAAGAGAAAAGGGAGGAGGTGAGAGGGGAAAAGTGAAGTTTACTCTCTTCACATATGGCTTAAGGAGGGAATAACATGCTCACTCAATTTGGTATGAAAATCTATGTTACACTACAGGAAAGTAGGGGAGGAGGGGACAAATGGGGTGAGGGGGATGATAGAAGGGAGGGCAAATGGGGGAAGGGAGTAACTAGAAGTAAATACTTTTGGGAAGGGACAAGGTCAAGTGAGAGAATAGAAAAAAAGGGGGGACAAGGTAGGATAGAGGGCAATATAGTTAGTCTTATACAACATGACTATTATGGAAGTCTTTTGCAAAACTACACATATACAGCCTGTGGGGATGGGTGGGGAGGGAGGAAGGGAGAGAAGTTGGAATTCAAAGTATTAGAAATGAATGTTGAGAATTGTGATTGCATATAACTGGGAAATAAGAAATACAGGTAATGGGGTATAGAAATCTATCTTGCCCTACAAGAAAAGAGAGAAGATGGGGTTAAGGGAAGGGTGGGATGTGATAGAAGAGAGGGCACATTGAGGGAAGGGGTAATCAGAATGCGAGGTGTTATGAGGTGGGGGAGGGGAGAGATGGGGAGAAGAATTGGAACTCAAAATTTTGTGGAAATGAGTGTTTTAAAAATAAATAAATAAATGTTGGGGGAATTTAATCCTTGCTCTTGGAATCTCTTAACTATTTGCACTGTTTGGAATTTTTGGCTGTCACTCTGAAGATTCAATTTGACTCTGAATTTTATAGCTAAAAGCCAACTATAGTGAAATATGCCTATGTCAAAGACACCATGTTTCTACTGAAAGGGTATCAGCCTTAAAAAATTGAATTTTCTTAGCACATATTTTAGCAACCAAACTATGGAGCCACTTTTATGTGGCATGGCAGTTTCCTTTAAGCAGCCTGCATTGCCATATAATCCCATTCACACAGTTTTGAAGTCTTTAGTTTCAATATATACACACATATATTGATGTTCTACAAAGAAATTTTTATCATGTATTTTACAGTTATTGGATTAAACTAAATTCAGTGATGGTAAGTAACGGGAGCTGAGGCATAAGTGATTAGTATTTAATAAGCAGTCTCTGAATTCACTGGATGGAATAACCTGATTCCCTCTTTCCTCCACCCTAACTTCCCTTCTTCCCCTGTCACACTCTATCACATTACACTCCTCATGGCTGTAGTTTGTATCAATACAAGTTCTGGGTAAAAATAATCAAGTGAATCTTGATTTTGCTAACAGGTTATGCCACACCCAGTCACTAAGAGTTTTGGGGGAAAAAATAAAAACTTCGGCATCAAAAAGAATAATACGGCTGCTGATGTCGAATGTTAAAATCCAAGAGTAACATTCCTGTCTGATTGCCTTTATAAACAGCACTCAGTAATTTTCCAGTACAGTAGTCCTCTTGCTAACAGGCTTGCCAGCTCTCTCACTCATGCCCAGATTTATGCTACTTTGGTTTTTTTTTTTTTTAGTGATTATCTGTTTGACAACCTTAGCTGTTAGTCTTACATCTGTTATGAGATCAAGTAAATAAATAAAATGGTTTAAAATTTGTAAAACACTTTGTAAACTTTTAAAGCTCTATATAAATGCTAGGAAATATTATTATCAACCTCTCTGCAAATTGTTTTTTTTTTTTTAATATCCCACAGTGCTTTTCTCCCTGAAATACAAAAATAAGCTTGCTTTGGATGCTGACAATTTCTAAATAATCCCCATTGCCATTTCTGTAGATGTAGTATGGTTAAGTTGGAAAAGCCTTGACCTGGGTCCTGGGAGGGATGTGGGGGAAGGGAAAGCAGCAGTCTTATTTCCAGCTATCCTATTTGCATATGAAAAGATGATGGGTGGGTATATTTATCACCTGGTCTCACCTTTTAGTTCTTGTATAAGATGAACAAAAAGCCCCAACCTTAATGGCTACTTATTAGCTATTTACTTAAATTTAGTGGACTATACAAGTACTGTGGTTATCAGGAATGCATTTTGAGTTGATTTTCCCTTAGTTGTGAGTCATCTTGAGCAGAGAGGCTTTATTGCCTAGTGGCTTTTGTGATCTGTAGTTTGCATGTGGAAAATGGCTAGCCAGAATGAAAGGCTCAGTCTGTGGTCACGGAGCAATTTTTCTCAGTGCAAAGCTAATTGGCCATGCTAAGGTTGAACCTGTAACCTTGGCCTCATTAGCACCATGCTCTAACCCATGAAGCTAAGCAGTCACAGATGTGAGGGTTAAACATGATATAATGGATGTCACATTTTGGCTTGGGATGAAGGGCGCTATGTTAAACATCATTATTAGCATCAGAACTTGTATTGGGGGTTAGTTGAACAAGCACAAGGATAGGTCTTATTTGGAAACCTTTTTCTTTGATATTTTCAGCAGGTAGTGCTGGTTTCTAATTATACCATTCTTCACAGTGCTGATCCTAGGGAAACATACATAATAAGACTTTTCCTTCATCCTGATTTTCCCTCTATGTAGCCCTCCTTTCTCAGTGGTGTAATATTTCCACCCACATATGCCCACTATCTTCATGCTGTCTTTACCTTCTTCTTTTATCTGGAAGGCTGGATTTAAGAAAAGGTTGCTTTGCCTTTTTTCTTTTCTTTGTATTTATTTATCTGGGCATGTTGTAATCAGTAGGGTATAAGGCAGTGACTATGGAGATACTAAAAGTGAATGATAAAGAGGGAATGAAAGCAGGAAAGGATATGTCAAGAAGGAAGGAAAAGAAAGGAGTTGGTGTTGACCAGGACAGGTGCCAACTCTTTTTCTGAGATTAGGGCAAAGAGAGAAAGATTAAAGCACAATGTGGAGGGATTATGAGATAGGGAGCACAGTAAGGGAGGAACCCATGGCAGAGGATGTCAGTTTTCTTATTCTCGATATTCTACCAGTATATGACTGAGATAGGTCATCTTAGCAAAAGTTTTTCCCAGGAAAGGATCTAACTAAAAAGGAAAGCATCTGATAAATCCACACATGCTAAGATGTAAATTACTTGTATGGCTAAATCCTGTTAATAGAAAACTGACTGTATTAGGTGTCATGAGACTTGGATTTAAATTCAGAAATTTGCCCTTAGCTAGCAGTGTGACTCTGGATGAGTCATTTCAGGCAGCTGCATGGTGCCATAGTGCATAGAGAACTAGGTCTGGGAGTCAGGAAGACCTGAGTACAAATCCAGCCTCAGAAATTTCCTAGTTGTGTGTCCCTAGGCAAGTCACCTGTTTGCCTCAGTTTCCTCATCTGTAAAATGGGTGTAATATTAGCACCTCCCTCCCACAGTTGTTGTGAGGATCAAATGTGATGGTATTTGTGAAGTGCTTAACCCATTGCCTACAACATAGTAAGCACTATATTAACGACAGCAGTAACAAATATTATTATTCCACTTCTCCTGGTCATAATTTCCTCATGTGAAAATCTGATCAGATAAGATCATCCAAGATCTCATTCCAGTACTACCAACTTGTGAATCTATTTATATGTTATGCATCTCAGGGACATCTGTATTTTCATAGAATTGTGGAACTTGAGACCTAGGTAAAAAAGGCATCTTTTCAGGTATGATGCCCTTGAATGACAAAATGTGTCAGGCAACTATCTACTTTATATGATATTAAGACTAGCTCTTCCTTGTAGATAAAATTGAATACAATTCAACAAGCATTCATGATGTGCCCACTTTGTACAAAGCACTGTGCCGAGTGCCAGAGAAGATCCAAAGTTCGGGTAAGGTACACTCCCAAACACTGGTGCACTCCAACGTTGCAGTTGAAAGGAGATCTGTGAGCTGGTGAAATTTTTAAATGATGACACTTGATTAGTTTCTCCTATTCATTTCAGTTCCTACATTTGGCAGTAATTGACTCTCCAAATAAGTGATTAAATGTTAGCCCAGCATCAGCACTATAAGGGAAAAGGAAAAAAAAAACCAGGCACAAGATTTATATGTATGTCCAAGAGATTTATAAGAGGATTGTCTTTTTTAGCTGGCTGCAAATCAGAGGTGGGGTGGGTGTATCCAGTTCTGGGCGATGGTATAATGCTTCCTTAAAGGTGACTTGCAAACCTCTCTCTTTTTAATGCAGGAAAAGTCTCATTGCTGATGTGTTGGAAATGTTTCCTCCTTTTTTCGAGAGTTCAAGTATAATTATTGGTGGGGAGTAAAATTTTAATCTGCTATCTATATTCCCAGATATACACTTGTGGGATCTTTGAATGAGGGATTTATTTTTTGGTGGGCTGTGAGAGTCTAGGACTAAAATATTTCCCAGTTTACTTAAGTTTAGTAATAGTGGGGATAAAATAGAAAATCTTGTCAGTGATTCCAGTGGCTATGGGGCTGTTTGGACCTAGATGGACATTTATCTCTGATGTTATAATTGCAGAAATAGAGGGAAATCTTAGCTGGATTCTGAGGTGTAAGCAATATTCAATTAAAATTGCCGTAGGTATGTGAAATAGCAGACAATTAATATGGAAATGAGCCTCAAATGCTTGTAGTGTTTCCTTTCAGTATTCTATATAAAAATGCTAACTCAAATTCTGTAGGAGAGGGGGATTAATGTTTAATACACAAGGGAAGAAAAGTCTTCACATAGTCTTTATATAAAACATGTATTCCTGTATAAGTTTTCTAGTAAGTAAAGCAATGTCAATGTTGCCATGTTGCTTATATTTTTCAGTAAGAAAAGATAGTATTTGAAGTTAAAATTCAAAGGGGAAAACTATCTGCATACCTGTAATACAAACCAGACACTATGAAGTGAATTTTGGTAGTCATAGTTCCAGGGGCTCTGTGACAAGTTCCTGCCCTGATGCAGTTGACGGTCTCATGAGGGATATGACACGTATATAAATTATTATTGAAAAAAGGACATAAATAAATTCAGCAAGCATCAGTTTAAGTACCTAGTATGTGCACATCCTTGGAGATACAAACATAAAAGCAAAACATCCTTGACCCCAAGGCACTTAATTTGGTTTTTGCAGGGATTCAATATGTATGTAGATTAATAAATGCAAGATAATTTGTGGGGGATGATGAAAGGGTTTATGAGCTGAACCATAAAAGAAGCATATAATTCTAAAACACACAGATAAGGAAGGGGGGGTACATTCCAGGCACAGAGATTGGAGATGGAATACCAAGTTCAAGGAGCATCCAGGAGGGCAGTTTGGCTGAAGAATAGAATACATGAAGAAGCGTGATTGCAATAACTCTGGAAAAGTAGATGAGAACCAGATCTTGGAGGGCTTTATAAAATGTCAGACTATGGAGGCTTTATCTTATCCTAGAGGCAATGGTATTCCACTAAAGATTTTTTTTTTAAGCAGAAAAATGGTCTGGTTAGGCTTGTGTTTTAGGAATATTAAAGCAATAACTGTGTGTGGGATGGATTGGAGAGGGGGAAAGGTGGGGAGACAAACGAGGAGGTTATTTTAACTGTTCATGTGAAAGGTGATGAAGACTTGAACCAGGTTGTTGGGTTATTGAGTGGAGAAAAAGGAATGGATACCAAATGGAAAATAGAAGGGAAGTAAAATAGACAAGAACTGGCAAATAATCTGATATGAGGGGTGAAGGAGAGAGAAGAGTCAAGAATGAGTCTGAGGTGATGAATGAAGGTGACAAGAATGGTGATTGTTTCTTGATAAGAAATAGGAAAGTTTGATGGATGAATGGACTTGGGGAGGAAAAACAATAATGAGTTTTATTTTGGACATGTTGATTTTAAGATGCTGATGGGATATCCAGGTATAGACACCCAACAGGCATTTGAAGATATAGGACTTGAATTCAAGTCAGTGTATAACTTTGCAAATCACTTAACCTCAGTTTCCTCATTTGTAAAATGCAGGGACTGTATTAAATAATCTCAAGCTCTAAATAGGAAACTGAGGCTAGACATTTGCATTTGAGAATCATGTGGAAGGCAGGATTTCAGAAATGGCTGCTTTGCCTTTTTTTTTTTTTTTTAGCATGGGGGAGACCTAGGCATGTCTGTGATCAGTAGAGAAGAAGGCAATGTATGTGGAGATACTGAAACTGAATGATAAAGAGAGGATGAAAGACAGGAAAGGATATGTTAAGGAGGAAGGAAAAGAAAGGTGTTGATGTTGACGAGCAGAGGTGCCAACTCTTCCTCTGAGATTGGGCAAAAGGAGAAAGATTAGAAGACATGTGATGGGATTATGAGATATGGAGTACAGTAAAGGAAGGAGTTTATGGCATAGGATGTCAGTTTTTTAATTTTCATTATTCTATCAGTGTTGTATGGCTGAGATAGGTGATAAAATAGTCTTCAAAGAACTGAAAATGAGTATTACACAGAGCAGATATGTGAGTGTGAGCCAGTTGCAATCTAAAAACATTGAGACACTTCAAAGAAAAACAGGAGTGAAAAGTATCTCCATGGAGGAGCATCATAGTAATAGATGATGAGTGGTCAGCTGTTGAAGGTGAGGGATGATGGGTGGATTGTTCCAGGAGTTTTCCCACAGGTCAGGAGAAAGTGAGTAAAGTATTATCAGGTTGGGTATGCCTTTTGGTTACCTCATGGAAGGACACAGACAAAGTTCACACAAGGTAGATGGGCATGAATGGGTTGAGGTTTGTCTCATTGGAAGGAACCTCCAAATCGATAAGATCCCAGATGCATTTCAGTATCTTCTTACTTAACTGTATTGTCTCAATTTCTCCATTTGAAAAATGGAGATAATAATACCTGAACTTTTCCTCATTAAAGTAGTGAGGTCAGGGGAGAGAAAAAGAGAACAGAGGATGGTTTGGAATTTACCACTGCAGGGAGTGTGATAGATTCAAACATGGAAGAATAAAAAGATTTCCATGCTTATCTGCACAAATATGATACAAGTAATGTGCTTTGTTAAAAGACAAGAATGTCTTTTGACTGGGAAGGTCAGAGAAGGTTTACTAGAAGGGATAGCATTTTAGTTGATAAGGAATTCAACAAGTCAAAGAATTCTAAATATAGGGACAGTGTGTGCAAAGCAGAAGAACTGGATTTGGTAGTTTAGGTTAAGCAGCTCCATTTTGTGTGAAGTCTCCATTTTATGACTAAGTAGTTGTTATGTAAGTTGTTTTTCTGTAATAAGATAAGCACTTATGTATAGGTTAGCAATCATGTATGTCTTCCAAATTTTGTAAATAATTACAAATGGTGTATCCCACCCTCCCCCAATTTTTTTTTTGTTGGTAAACTACTGATACTTACAATAATGACATTAGCTTTGATCAATAGTTTCCTTTCATCATAAACCAAAGTATTTGATTACCAATTAGAACTTAGATATAATTTGTAAATACCCACAGGCAGAATCTTAAAACCTATAAGAGATCCCAATCATCAGCCTGTTGCTGGGTTCCAACTAGGACAGATTCTTCCTCAAGGTTCCCTCAGTTGGAAATGTGAACATCCTGTGTTACTCAAGAATAGTGCTGATTGGAGTCTTGCCAGAAGGTCACTTCTGAGGGGGATACACAACCTCCAGCTGTGCAGAAAGGGAACCTTGGCATGAGCACTGGTATAAGATATTGGGTTGCTGGTTTTTTCCTAGATCATTTGATACTTGTATTATTGAATAGTCAGTAAGGTTTGATTGTGTGCATCGATGAATATAAGTCTTATTAGTATACAATCAGCCCAAAGAAGCAGCTTTTTTTTCTAAAAGTTTTACTCATGTTCTCTGCCTCACAGCAGGGAGCAGTACAGATTAAAGCAATATGAGATGACTGTAAAGGTGGGTTGGTATTTCATTTATGGAGGGCCTTGAATGTCAGGCTACAAAACTAGAACTTTATTTATTAGGCACTAAGGAATGCCTGAAGTAGTTTGAGCAAAAGAATGACATGACTATAGTCCTACAGCAGTGTAATGGATAGAATGGGGGAGGGGAGGTGGATTGGGGGATGGTGGTGGTGAAATCGAACTGGAATGAGTTGTAAGAAGGCTCTTAGGAGTAGCCCACGTGGAGAATGAGAACTTGTATTAGAGATAAGTCAGGGAGGATAGAGAAAAGAAAGCCATGTGATGAATATTGTAGTGGTAGATTAGAGAGAGGGAGAAAACAGTAAAGGAGTAGGTACCTGGAGATCAGTTTCCCCTGGCAGGGGCAGAAAAAGTGACAAAAAGGAAAGGTTTAGAGCACTAATGAAAATTTTTTAACCTGATTTATAAATCTACCCAAAGCTAGCCCTAAATTTCCCATTTGTGCAAAAAAAAAAAAAAAAAAAAAAAGCTGATGTGATCTGTTGTATCACTGAGCCATAGCTTAGGTTCACGTACTAGTTGCATGACCCTGGGCATAATCACTTTTCTTTGCCTCAGTTTCTCCAATGTAAAATGGGGATAATATAAGCATTTACCTGCCACGGTTGTGTATGCAGATTAAATGAAGTGACTGGCACAGAAAAGTGCTTAATCAGTGTTTGTCCCCTTTCTTCATCTTTCCTGAAATGGAGAAGGCACCTCTCCTTGGCGAAGCCCTCCAAGTCTGGCTTAAATACGGGGTCTGGTCATGGTGAGCCTCCCATGTGAAAGCTGTACTTGTGTTGGATTTAGCACCATTCAAAGGAGTCTCTATGGGAACCCTAAGATCAAAGGAGTAGTTAGCACTTTTGGTGCTTGGGGCAAGGAGAATGAAAAACACAGAGGATAAGCAAAAGGAAAAGGTGTCTTCAAATCAACTTTATAGTAAATGATGTGAAAACAATAAAAGGAATTAAAATAAATTCAATTGAGGGGATGCCACACTTTACTGTGGAAAGAGTAATTCACTAAATTTTCAGTGCTCTGGGGCAAAACCCTGACTAGTCCTTCAGGCTTACTTTAAGAATATATACTTATACGTGGAATATTCATATGTGCATATAAATTATAGGTAGATATGTCTGACTTTTCATTGTGACGGTTGTTGTTCAGTTGTGTCTAACTCTTTGTGACCCATTTGGGGTTTTCTTGGCAGATACTGGTATACATTTGCCATTTCTTCCTCTAGCTCATTTTACAGATGAGGAAACTGAGGCAAACAGTAACTTGAGTGACTTGCTCAAGGTCATACACCTGGCAAATGTCTGAGGTCTAATTTGAACTCAAGTCTTCCTGACTCCAGCCCTGGCACTCTATCCATTGATTTACCTAAATGACCATATCTAAGTTTAACCATGGACATAATAATTATTTTTATATAGTGCTTTAAGATTTACAAAATGCTTTACAAATACTTCATTTTATTCTCACAACTCTAGAAGGCAGATGTTATAATTAAGCACCTTTTTTCCTAGAAAAGAAACCTGAGGCAAACAAAGGGTTAAGTGACATATATAGGGTCACAGAGCTAAGTAAGTGTCTCAGACCAGATTTGAATTCAGGTCCTCCTAACTCCAGGTCCAAGACTCTATCCAAAGCACAACTCAGCAACATAGAAATGTATATTACTGCTTGGAATAATCAGTCTCTCTCTACGGACACACTAACTCTAATGGCATCCATACACACATATCCGTCCACATGCTATGTACAAACACATATGTATAAGAGGTTAGTCTGTCTTATTTCCCACTGTTGTTATTGTTGGGGGGGGGGAGTCCTTTGTTCTTGAAGAGGACCAGTGACAGAGTGTGATGTCTTAACTTTCAAGTGAGATGGATTTTAGTGAGGCAGAGCTGCACGAAATCAGCAGCCCTACTTTCTTCTGTGTCCAGTGGCAAGATAAAGGTTGAGATGGCTGGTGAAGGTCCTTGCCCACTGCGCCGTTAAGACCACGGACCATATCTTAAGGGAATTAATACTTTCAGGTCTGGTACTCCAGCTCTGGGACCTGAGCAGTCCTGACTGCTGCCTGCCTCACACAGCTCATTACACAGAGTCAGCCCACTCCAAGCTCACAGCTGTTTCATCTCCCTAACAGCTTTTCCGACTTAGGAATCCTAAGAAACTGAATGCTGCCATTGTCAAGGGAAACAGCAAGTTGATCCTGCCCTATATCTATCTCCCAACTCTTCTCATAGTCCTTGGGACCCTCAAGACCGAATGCGCCTTCCAGGGCACCCCATTGCCCTGTGCATTGCTTTCCCATAGTAAAATATCAGCTCCCTGAGGGCAGAAAGGATTTTCATTTGGTATTTGTGTCCAGTAAGTAGCATGGTAGTTGGCACAAAAGTATTTACTTCAAAAATCTTTTTCATTCATTTATTGAAGGGCAGCCTGGGTTCAAATTCTACCTCTATCACAGTGACTATCAGTGGGCAAGTCACTTAAACACTCAGTTTCTCAAACAAGTCTCTAAGACCCGAAGTATATGAAAAGTTGTTAATTTGTACCGAGTTTCCTTTCTTGGAAATTTTCTATATGGATATGTTGTATATACATATAAGTGGAATAGGGGAGGGAAATTAGGAAACACCCTCATTCTGCTTGACACTGGGGCACTTCTGACTGCAGGGGAGTCGGTGGACTGCTTTACTTTAAAGGAGAGACAGCTTCTGAAATTCTTTTTTCTTTCTTCCTTTTCCTTCAATTCCTCCTTCTTTGGTTTTCTTGAACAGGGAGAATGAAACTTTCTCTGAGATCTCCCTTCTTGGGGAGGTAGCAGAGGCATCCCACACCTTGATAAAGGTTTAATGTTCATAGATGGTGGCTGGAACAGGGGCATAATCCAGGTGAGCCTGAGCTGGAATCTCAAGCTTATTTTGCTCTGTATTTCTCTGTGTATGTTTAGGTGACTGAATAGCAAAGCTGAGACAGGTATTTCCAGCTTTAGAGGCAATCTTGTGAGTTCAAGAAAGTGGGAGCCCCTGGATCCTTCAGTCAGTGCTGACTGAATTATGAGAGGTGCCCCCTACAGATAATAAAGAACATTTTGGAGGAGGAGATGCCCCCCCACCAGTATCCCTCTGGGTTCTGTCCCCAGCCCTCTCTTCTCTCCTCCTGTACTACTTCACTTGATGATCTTACCAGCTCCCAAGGATTTAATTACCATTTGCATGCTGATAATTCTCAAACCTATCTATCCTGCTCCAACTTCTCTGCTGACATCTAATCCTGCGTCCTCCAAACGCCTTTCAGACATCTCAGATTGGATGGCCAGTATATATTTTAAGCTAAACATGTCCAAAATAGAACTCATTCTTTCCCCCTAAACTATCTTCACTCCTCCCTGTCAACCTTCCCTGTTACTGCAGAGGGAAACACATCCCCCTGGTCCCCCAAGCTTGCCATATATTTGCCATCCCTGGCCTGTCAATTTTACCTTTGAAACATCTCTTGAATAAGCCCCCTTTTCTCCTCTGGTACTGCTGCCGCTCTAGCACAGGCCCTCATCACCTCATGCCTGGTCTATTGCAATAGTCTGCTGGTGGGTCTGCCAGCCACAAGTCTCTCCCTCCTTCGAATATGTCCTCTATTCAGTCACCAAAGTCATTTTCTTGAAGCACAGGTCCTACTATGTCACCCCTTACTCAATAAATTTCAGTGACTCCCTTTCACCTCCAAGATCAAATATACAATGCTGTTAGGCTTTCAAAGCTCTTTATAACTTAGTTCTCTCCTACCTTGCCTTACTCCCTGTCGTGTACTCTTAGATCCAGTGACACTGGTCACCTGGTGGTGAGTAAGACCCTCCATTTCTCAGCTCCAAATATTTTCTCTGGCTGTCAACTATGCCTGGAATGCTCTCCCTCCTCAACTCCACTTACTACTGTTCCCCCCTTTCTCCCCACTTCTCTTAAAGTCTTAAAACCTTATCTTTTACAGGAAGCTTTTCTTAGTCACTAGTGCCTTCACTCTGTTAATTATTCCCTATATTATAATTTATTCTGCTATATTTCTTTGTATATTGTCTCCCCCAGTTAGATTGTAAGCTCCTTGAGAACACTGGCTGCCTTTTATATCTTTTTGAACCCCCAGGGCTTAGCACAGTGCCAGGCACACCAAAGGAACCTAATAAATATTGATTGACTGATTGAAAAGCCTTTACAGAAGTTCCATAACTATTTCCTGTTTAAGTTGTTGTCTATGTAGGCTTTTAAATCTTTTGTATTTTAAACATTTCTGTGGAAGAAATGAACAGCTATCCTATACCTGATCTACATCATACGATGCATAGCTATCTTTTTTCTACTTTATGGGCCAAAAGCTAAGCATTCAGTGATTCCCCCTTGAGCTCTGGGGTGGTAGTGGGAGAGTGTAAAGAATCTGGGAGTTCAAGAGAAATAGCTTAACCTCTCTCTTGAATGCACATATTGGGCAGGGGCTCCTGGAGAAGGAGAGGGGGAATGCCCCAGCTTCCTGGGGCCCAACAATATATTCCGTTATTACATAAATAATATGTCCATATGTGTATATAATATGTATACACACACATACATGTATAATATGAGATTAGAGTTAGGACTTAAAAGAAGGAATCTGTTTTGAATAGTGATATACAAAAGTGTTATTTGTATGGGAAAGAGGCACAACCCTCATATCTGAGTCTGAGCCAGACCAGGAAGTTTCCAGGTTTTATACTCCTTCATTTTAGGGACCATAGATATGCTATTTTGTGCCACAGGTACAATAAATCAATCAAAAGTAATTTTTGGAATGTCTACTATATACACAGGTTGAAGGTCTGTATGTATGAGGTTATGTTTTATGTGTGTATGTATATTCTGTTGTAAACCTGGGCATATGGCAGTGGTAGACCTTTTTTGTTTATTTGAGGTCAAGAAATATACCTTGTTTGTGATCTGAAATTTTACCCCATAACATCTATTAGAGAATTATATTAAGTATACTGTTTTAAAAAATCCAATAACAAAAGACCCCAATCTTTAATTTTAAGGAGAGAGAAAAGGTCACAATCAATCACTTTGTCCTCTCCTGATAACTATCCATTTTTGTATGACATCCAATCACCAATGCAAACACAAACTGAATCAAACAGAGGGAAAGGGGAAATTTGTTCCCAGGGGGAAATTTCAATTGTATACCCTTAAGCAAGGTCTGGAAACCTCATCAAAAATCTCTGCAAATTCAAAATTACTGCATTTTCTTCCCTACAGGTTCTGAAGTTTCTTACAGAATATGGAAAATAAAGAACATATTTTCCCTTCTTTTCTCGATGTGTAATTTGTACTTAAGTCTTTAATTATTCTTCAACCTAGTTTTCATTTCTTTCCTTCACTTTTCCTTGATTGTATAATTTTAACACCATAATTAAACACAAACATCAAGGCTCTTTTTATCTCTAGTTCTCTTCACAAAATTTGAGAACTTAATCAGCCTAATCTCACTGAAATTAAGTAGGGATTACATATCTTTTATAAGCAGATCTTTTCAGGTTTAGAACACAGAAATTCTTACAACTAAATTATGTCCACTGCAAAGGTTGTACTATCATAAGTCCTTCAGCGTTGGCTCTGAAGTCTTAGGACCTGGGTTCATATCCCATCTCTGATGCTTACTACTTGTTTGACCTTGAGTAAGTCACTTCACTTAACTCCCTGGTCCTCAGTTTCTTTATCTATATAGTATAATAATGTATAGTATAGTATAATAATAGTATAGTATAGTATAATAATGCATTAGATGACCCCAGAGGTTCCTTTCAGACTTTGCCCTTTTGCAACTTGGAGTGGTAAAATCTGCTGGTTATCAAGGTATACTCCTTTTAAACTGAATAACTGACTATGTTTGCAAATGAAAAGTTCAGAGAAAATGAACTTACCCCCTTGGATATCTAATTGTCTCTGTACCTGTTCTTTAAGTCTGTGAATATTTATTATTAGACAAATGGCCATTTCTAGCAGTTTTTCTAGCTAGATTTCCAGCCATTATCAAACTGAGGGGGGAAGTATACCAAATAGTAAATATAAATTATGATAATTGCGCTGACTGAGGGAACTAAACCTTGTATCAGGAAGAATTATTGAAAAAAAAAAATCTAAACAGAGCATTAGCTGGCTTAGATAATCCTGTTGTTTGTTCCAGAGCCTATGGTACCTGGCTTAGAGCATGTTCTCTTGGGGAGATGACAGGCCTTGAAACCAAGACTTGAGGGAGTAGAAATGGGGAAGCTTCTGCTCGACTTAGGATGAAGGTGCCTGGTTTTTCTAAAAGAACTAGCAGAGAAGAGGTAGAGCCAAGATGGCATAGTAGAAGGAGCTGAGCTGCCATCCACAGCTCCTCCAAAGATATCTATAAAATGCACCAGACCCAATCCTAATGTAGAAATACAGAAAAAGACATAGTGAGTCCTTTGTCTGGCCCAGGTTGGCATAGGGAGACAGACAGAGAGGTCTGCAGATACAGATTGGGTCACCTCTAGACCTGCACTGGGAATAGATGCCAACTAATGGTTTTGTCATTTAGTACCTAATCCTGGGGCACAGATCCAGAATGGAGTGAGAAGGGGACCTGTTCAAAGCTTGGCTGTGGGGTTGCCTTTCCCTGTAGGATATATGAAGAAACCAGGAAGTTCATAAGCCAGCAACAGCAGTGGTGTGGCTCAGATCCCAAGCTTGGGGTAGGTTCTCACTTCTACCATCAAGCACAGTGTGCAGAGGATAACCAAGAAAGGAAACCCAGACCAAAGAGGAGCCTATACTTTGAGCTTTCTAACTGGCTAACAAGTCTAGTCTACCAGCAGTCCACTCTTACACAGACCCTAATCCCAGTTAGAAACTTGCAGAGCTCAGGCAACAGCATGGCCATTAGACTTGGCCCTGGATTAGACTCTTGCAAGCACTGAGAGCTTGCAAGTTCCCAGCCTGTCCCTAACCTGGAGAAAAGAGACAGAGCCCAGTCCAAAATCACAAAGTGGGCTGGAAAAGCAGGCAAGCAAAAGAACCACACCATAAAGAAAGAAGGATGTTTAAGACAACAGAGCAGAAGAAGGGGGTGTTCTCTAAAGGATCAACAAATGATGCCTCAGAGAAAAACACAGCTTAGGCACAAATACAACTGGAACTCCCCAAAGAGATAAAGCAAGAATTGCTTTTTTAAAAGTTTGAAATGTTTTTATAAATGGAATGAGAGCATTTGAGGGAAAAAAAGAAGAAAAATGGTAGCTATGAAAAGGGAGAAGAAAAATCCTGCATACCTCCCTGCTGCACTCTAAGAAAAGAAAGGTGAAGACAGAGTCCTCCAGAGCTGAATGCCAGAAGACTGGGGACTGCTTATTTCTCTGTAGCTGATTCTTAGCTAGCCAATCATTAGGAATTCCCTGTCTTCATTCCATAGGGATTTATAATGTTGCAGGCATTGTGCTACACTCAGGAGATGCAAAGAGAAAGCAAAAAGAATTTTTGCCCAAGAGGAGCTTACAGTCTAGGCAATGTGTCATGCAAATAACTAGATACAGAAAAGATGGGAAATAATGTTAAAGCAGAAGGCACAGCCCCCTGGGGAACCTGGGAAAGACCTGTAGAAGGTGACATTTCAAGCTAGTTCTGAAGGAAGCCTGAGATTCTAGAAAAAGAAGTAAGTAGGAAGAATGTTCCCTGTATGGAGGGTAGCAGCACAAAGGGAGGGAGGAAGGAGATGGAGTGTTATGTTTGAGAAATGGCAAGGAAGCCAAAAGGGCTAGACTGCAGACTACAGGTAGGATAGTAATAGTTGAAAGGACTGGGAGGATACAGGGATCCTCTTGATAGAGGGGTGACATGGTCTGAGGTATACTTAAGGAAGACCATTTTGACAGCTGTCTCTTTCTAGATTCTAGAACTCCTGGAGAGCTAATGAAGAGCCACTGGATAGAGTACACTTTAGGAAGATAATTTCAACATCTTTTTTAAAGATGGATTTCAATGGGAGAGATGTAAGACAGGGAGACCAGTTAGAAGGCTCTTATGGTAACTGACAGAGAAGTAATGAGGTCCTGATCTAGAGTGGTATTTGTGTGAGTGGAGAGAAAAGGACACATGAAACAATAATGGAGAAAGAAAGCGGCAGGATTTGGCAATCAATTTGATACGTGAAATGAATAAGCTAGGAGATAAAGATGACCTGGGTGATAGAGAGGATATTGATACCCTAGATAATAATAGGTAATTTTGGAGGAAGGGGAGGTCTTAGGGAAAAGATAAGGAATTCTATTTTGGAGATGAGTTAGAGATGCATGTGAGGCATCCAGTCTGAAATGTCCAGAAGCATATTGGATAGGGTTTGGAGGAGAGAGGAGAGAAAATGAAGGCATTGAGTATAGGCATTTTTTTTTTCCAGATGAGAAGATGATAGAGGGGATGATAGGATTAATTTTTTTCTTTTTAGGTGTGTGTGTGTGTATGTGTGTGTGTGTGTGTGAACATGGGTATGTTTTCAGGCAGCATGGAAGAAGCCAGCAGATAGGGAGAGAATGACGATTAACAGAAGAGTAGGAGAATATTGGAGGGAATGAGAACAAAGGTTCATGTGGAAGGATTGACTTTGGTAAGGAGAAAGGCTACTTCTTCATCACAGAAGTGAAGGAGGAGTTAGTAAGTGATGATATCTGAGAAACGTGATAGGATGAGAAGATAGAGCTTTAGCCTTAATTTTTTTCAGTGAACAATGAGGTGAGGTCTCCAGCCAATATTAAGTGGGAGGCTTGATAAGAGGAGAAAAGGAATATTCTCAGTGGTAAGTGGAATAGGGAATTGATTACAGAGGAACAGAAGGCTTCTTTTGCTGCAGTAATCTTTCCATAACATGTGGAGATTTGGTCTAAATCGAATTTCTTCCATACTGCTTGATGATTTTCCCAGAAGTTTTTCTCATTATCTCTATATGTAGTTAGGATCTTTGTTTTTATTGAATACAAGGGTATTAGATATATTTGCTTCTGTTTACTGTTACTAATCAAATGAACATGTGATTCAGATATAAAAGATCACATCATAAGCAAATTAGAGAAACATAGAAAAATTATCTCAGATCTCTGTATAACAGAGAAAAATTCATGACCAAACGAAGGTTAGAAAGGATCTCAGAAGATAAAATGAGGGACAGCTAGGTGGTATAGTGCATAGAGTACCAGCCTTGGAATCAGGAGGATCTGAGTTCAAATCCAGCCTCAGATGCTTACTAGTTGTGGGACCCTGGGCAAGTCACTTAACCCCAATTGACTCCCCCTACCCCCAAAAAGTAAAGATAAAATAGGTTAATTTTGATTACATAAAATTAAAAGATTATTGCAAAATAAATCTAATAAAGTTTAGATTAAAAGGGAGACAATTACCTGAGGGAAAATATTTGCAGCAAGTTTCTCTGATGTTCTCATTTCCAAACTATATAAAGGAATTGATTCAAATTTGTAAAAATAGGAACTGAATAAATGTTCCAAAGATGTTTAAAGCAATTTCAAAAGAAAAAAACATTTCGCCACATTTAAAAAAAAATCCAAATTACTATTAATTAGAGAAGAACAAATTAAAGCAATTCTGAGATTTGGCCTCACATTCATTATACTGGCAAAGATGATAAATATGTTGATGGGGCTGTGGGAAGACAGGTACATTGAGGCGCAGCTGGAAGAACTGTGAATGGGTATCACCCTTCTGGAAGGCACATTGGAAATATATAAGAACACTACTAAACCATGCCCTCGCTTTGACCCAATTTCATCACAGCTAGACCTATACCCAAAGGAGATCAAAGAGAGAAGAGAAGGTCCAATGTATACAAAAATATTTAGAGCAGCTCTTTTTGTGATGGCAAAAAAGCTGGAAACTTGAGGGGATGTTCTTCAATGGAGGAATGACTGAATACACTGTGGTACCATGAATGAGATAGAATACCACTGTGCTATAAGAAGTGAGGAAATAGATTATTTTGAAAAGACATGGAAAAACTTATATGACCTGATACAAAGTGAAGTAAGCAGAACCAGGAAAACAATTTATACTATAAAAATCAGTATTGTGTGAAGGTTTTTTATAAGCTAAAGAATAAAATGAATAGAAGCAGAACAATTTATACAATCACAAGATAAAGACAAAATTCTGAAAGTCATAAGAACTTTGATTAGGACATTAACCATTCATGAATTCAGAGGACTGATGATGTAACGTGCTATACATTTCCTGACAGATAGGTAATAGATTTAGATGGTAAAAATGAAACACATGTATGTATAAAATAAAGCTAATGAATAAATTTGTTTTTCATATTTGTTACAAGGTATTTGATTTATTTTCTTTGCCCCCCTCCCCCCACCAGAGGGATGTGAGGTAGAGAAAACAGAGTGCCTTGTTAAAGGCACTTTAAAAATAGAGAGGTTAGAGGGAATGCTACAAATGTGAAATGGAACTATATAAATAAAATTATTGCAAAACTTTTTATACAAATGAAATCAGATGTAAATTGGAGAGTCATTAATTGTTCATGGGTGGGCAGGGCCAATATAATAAAAATGACAATTTTACCCAAACTAGTTGGGTTTTTTCAATGCCATTCCAATTAAATTAGCAATAAATTATTTTACTGAATTAGAAAAAAATAACAAAATTCATTTGGAAAAACAAAAAGTCAAGACTATCAAAGGAAATAATGAAAAAAAAGTATAAAGGAGCAGTCCGGATCTTAAATTGTATTATAAGGCAGTAATTATTAAAACTATCTGGTACTGGCTAAGCAACAAAAAAGGAGAACAATGGAATAGAGCTGCATGGACTTTTGGATGAGGTCACTGCATTGCTAGATTGAATTAATTGCTTTACTTTGTTATAAGATCTTTCACAGAGCAGGGGTGATCTGTAATTATTTGTAAGGTAAAAACCAAGCATCAATAAAACTTTTTTTTTTAAAATCAAGGAAAAACATCTTGTTGCAGTGAGGGCTCAAATGAGAGTTGATACAAAAATTTGTGGGGGTCTCTGTTAGGGTCTTTTAGTGACTCTTCAGCTTTCCTTTTATCATCATCATGTTGACCAATATATTTTTTCAATTTGATCAGGCAACAATGATCCACCTTGTGTAACATTATTAATGTCTATGAAAACTCCAATTTGATTAAGGATTCCTGAGATCTACCTCCTTTATACCATGATTACTTTTTGTGGGAATGTCTCGAATAGTTGTTTAAATTACTATTTTGATGTTTCTTTTCTCCATTGAGAATTTGGTATTAAAGTGGAGAAAAATCTGATTTTTTTAGTTCCAAACTAAAACTTAGGAAAAAAGTTCCCCTTTTATCTCAATTTATCTTTTATTCTAGTTTAAGCAAAATAGGAAAAGATTGCTTTATTTTTTTTGCATGTAGGAGAAGTTCTGGAATTCGGGTAGTGCCAGGGGAAAAAGCCCTGGAATTCATGTAGTATAAACTCCTCCTCACCATTCACATACCAAAAGGTAAGGCAAGCAGTTGACTGATGGTACAAATAAATAGATTTACTTATAAATGGTGGAGGAAGAAAACTTTCAGACTAGCTAGAAATAGATTTAACGATGATTTTTCAGTTCTTAGATCCAGTTAAACATTTTACTCTTTCTCATTCTTCATTTTCAAATCATGATCACGCACATCAGTGCAGAAAACTCTAATACTACATGCTTACACTAGAAGTGAAGGGATTCATTGCATTTTAATCCCAACAAGACCAGTTATGGCAAATTGAGCAATAAGGGCAATTTAAGGGAGAAAGACATTTCCTCATGGATCATTACACAGGTCTACTCAATTGCCAGTAAGACACAGAATGTACCTTTTTTTTTTTTTTTTTTTTTTTTTTGGTATAGTCCTAATTCAATATAGAGTACATCATGTACTGCCTGGGAAAAAATCCAAATCATAAATGCTATAGGGAAATATCTAATAACTTGGAATGGTCGCTTCAAGCGGCTAATAAGCTCTATTTATTCTACAGGAATGTTAAATCCATTAGACCATTAGTTCAAGTGCCCTAGGATGAGTTACATAACCCTATTGACTTTCAGACTACTCCAAGCCCATCTAAACATAGTGTCTTAAAGAACTACACTCTTAAAGTTTTGCATGTTTTTGGTGCTGGCAGGAAAGTTTGATAGCTGTGGATTCTGGTCATCGATATAAAGCTATTGGCCATCAGCCCACCGATGTTTTCAGTCATAACAGCTGAGCTGATCTGTGATTTCTGAATCTCATGCCAATGTCAGTGCTGGGTTTGCCTATGTGTTTGTGTTGGGGTGTAAGATGCTGGAAAGAAACCATCCACCCCACGTGTCAGATTCCAGATCTCATACTGTTACAGCAGAGCTTGAGAGAAATATTCATAGAGCAAGGCACAGGATTAGAATAAAGAGGTGCTAATAGCATGCAGTAGAGAAGGCAAAGGAAACTGCGTGGAACTTAGTGGAAAAAGAGGGTCAAAGAAAATAAAAGCTAAAATTGAGAAATAAAGAAAAATATGAAGGAAAAGAACAAAATCATTTTTAAAGGTCAAAGAGTAATAATAACAACACAGACTCATTTACTCTGCCAGTTTCAACACTGTGTTGTATTTTCCCTTCTTTAGTAGTTCTTTAATGATATGGAATTCTTTGGATTTTCATTCAACTTTTTCTCTTGGCTTTTTGGTTGCCACATAACAAGTTCTGAGTTCTGGTTTTCCATTTCCACCTCAACTAACCTTTTCTCCTTATTCTCCACTTCTCCTCCAAAAAATGTGCTTCTGAATTAATGACACCGAGTTCATGTTTTTACCTATAGATAAAAATCTCTTGCTCATTTTTCCTAGTCTCTCATTTCCTATTGTAAATCTCTTCCCTTTCATTGAATCACGTAATTTAAAGTTATAAAGGATCATCAAAGAGATCATTTAGTTAAACCACCTTATTTTACAGATGAGAAAACTCAGACCTAGAGAAGTGATTTGTCTACGGTCACATAGATCATAAGTGGTAAAGCAAGGATTCAGATTTGGTTTCTCTGACTTCATATCTAACCTCAGATTATATTGTTCCCCACTTTTTTTAAAAATATAAATTTATTTATTTACCTTTTTACATTCATTTTCACAAAATTTTGGGTTCCAAACTTTCTCCCCATTTATCCCCTTCCCCCACCCCAATACACTGAGCATTCTAATTGCCCCTATCACCAATCTGCCCTCTCTTCTATCATCCCTCCCTTCCCTTGTCCCATCTTCTCTTTTGTCCTGCAGGGCCAGATAACTTTCTATTCCCCATTACCTGTATTTCTTATTTCCTAGTAGCAAGAACAATACTAAAAAGTTGTTCCTAAAACTTTGAGTTCCAACTTCTCCCCATTCCTCCCTCCCCACCCATTCCCTTTGGGAAGGCAGGCAATTCAATATAGGCCATATCTGTGTAGTTTTGCAAATGACTTCTATAATAGTCATGTTGTGTAAGACTAACTATATTTCCCTCCATCCTATCCTGCCCCCCATTGCTTCTATTCTGTCTTTTGATCCTGTCCCTCCCCAAGAGTGTTGATTTCAAATTGCTCCCTCCTCCCATTGCCTTCCCTTCCATCATCCCCCCACCCTGCTTATCTCCTTCTCTCCCACTTTTCTGTATTGTAAGATAGGTTTTCATACCAAAAAGAGTGTGCATTTTATTCCTTCCTTTAGTCGAATGTGATGAGAGTAAACTTCATGTTTTTTTCCTCAGCTCTCCTCCTTTTCCCTCCACTAAAAAGTCTCCTGCTTGCCTCTTCTATGAGAGATAATTTACCCCATTCCATTTCACCCTCTCTCCTCCCAATACATTCTTCTTATACATTTGCCTTAATTTTTTAAAGATATGATCCCATCCTATTCAATTCACTGTGTGCTCTCTGTCTCTGTGTGTGCATGCATGTGTGTGTGTGTGTGTGTGTGTGTGTGTGTGTGTGTGTGTGTGTGTGTATTCCCACCAACTACTCAGATACTGAAAAGTTTCAAGAGTTACAAATATTGTCTTTCTATGTAGGAATGTAAACAGTTCAACTTTGGTAAGCCCCTTATGACTTTTCTTTGCTGTTTACTTTTTCATGCTTCTTCTCATTCTTGTGTTTGAAAATCAAATTTTCTTTTCAGCTCTGGTCTTTTCATCAAGAATGATTGAAAGTCCTCTGTTTCATTGAAAGACCATTTTTTCCCCTGAAGTATTATACTCAGTTCTGCTGGGTAGGTGATTCTTGGTTTGAGTCCTAGTTCCTTTGACTTCTGGAATATCCTATTCCACGCCCTTCAATCCCTTAATGTAGAAGCTGCTAGATCTTGAGTTATCCTGATTGTATTTCCACAGTACTGGAACTATATCTTTCTAGCTGCTTGCAATATTTTCTCCTTGACCTAGGAATTCTGGAATTTGGCCACAATGTTCCTAGGAGTTTCTCTTTTTGGATTTCTTTTAGGTGGTGATCGATGGATTCTTTCAATACTTATTTTGCCCTCTGGTTGTAGAATATCAGGGCAGTTTTCCTTGATAATTTCATGGAAGATGATGTCTAGGCTCTTTTTGATCATGGCTTTCAGGTAGTCTCATAATTTTTAAATTGTCTCTCTTGGATCTATTTTCCAGGTCAGTTGTTTTTCCAATGAGATATTTCCCATTATCTTCCATTTTTTCATTCTTTTGTTTTTTTGGTGATTTCTTGGTTTCTCATAGAATCATTAGCCTCTATCTGTTCCATTCTAATTTTGAGAGAACTATTTTCTTCAGTGAGCTTTTGAACCTCTTTTTCCATTTGGCTAATTCTGTTTTTTAAAGCATTCTTCTCCTCATTGGTTTTTTGAACCTCTTTTGCCAATTGAGTGAGCCTATTTTTCAAGGTGTTATTTTCTTCAGCATTTTTTTGGGTCTCCTTTAGCAAGGGTCTCCCGTTTTTCATGCTTTTCTTGCATCTCTCTCATTTCTCTTCCCAGTTTTTCCTCCACCTGTCTAACTTGATTTTCAAAATCCCTTTTGAGCTCTTCCATGGCCTGAGCCCATTGGATATCTATTTCGAATTTTTGGGATACAGAGGCCTTGACTTCTATGTCTTTTCCCGATGGTAAGCATTGTTCTTCCTCATCAGAAAGGTAAGGAGGAAACATCTGTTCACCAAGAAAGTAACCTCCTATGGTCCTATTTTTGTCCCCTTTTCTGGGCATTTTCCCAGCCAGTTACTTGACTTATGAGATTCCTCTCCACCCCCGCCAAGATCCACACAGCTAGTGCTTGGGGTCTGAGATTCAAATGCTGCTCCCCAGCCTCAGGGCTTTCAGCAGCAGGCGGGGCTGCTATTCAGGGTAAGATTAAATTCAGGTTCTCAAGTGGGGCCAGGGCCGCCTCCCAGGCTCAGTTCCCTCAGGGGGTTTATGCAGAGACCTTCAGTAATAGATTCGAGCTCCTGCCTGCTTGGGGAGCCCTTGGCCACTGCTTCCCCTGCTGCTTCCTCCCGAGGGGGCCTGAGTTATGGAGACACCCCGCTCCCCTCTTGGCCAGCCCAGAAGTCTCTCTCACTGACCTGTAGCGCCTGTGGGTGGAGGGACCCTTGCGGCCACCAGAGATTCCATCCCTGAAGCCTGCTCAGATCTGCTCCCCTCTGTGCCGTGTGGCCAAGGCAGGGCTGGGCTCTGCTCTGGTCCCGTGTGTGACGGACCTTTGGGGTCGGTTTTTCAGGGCTCTCTGGAACAGAAATCTCCTCCACTCCATAGCTGCATGGCTTCTGCTGCTCCAGAACCCATTGGGAGTTCTTTTTATAGGTAATTTATAGGCTGTGGGTTCGGAGCTAGCATATGTGAATCTTTCTACTTCCGCTATCTTAGCTCCTCCCCTCACTCCCCACTTTTAAGGAAGGTTTCATGGAAATAAAATAATTTCATGCTATTTTTCACATTTGTAATGATTTTTAAAACAGAAAAATCTTTTCTGATTTTTAGTCTTGTAAATGTAATTATAGACCAGTACTAGAGTATATTCTAATATTAATACTTTGACTTCAATTTCACATGCCTGCTTTTTTTTTTTTAATAACTAGTACTGAAAAAGAGATTCTTGTCATCCTTCTTTGACTTCTTTGACCTCAAGGCTGAAATTTGCAGGTTTTCTTTCATTGTTCATCAATTTCATTTTCTTTTTTACCTGTCATCAAAATTTTACCTTTCTCTCAAGGCTATATTTGAATCCCTGTTATACTACTTTGTAGACATAAGCATGTTTTGCTTCACAAGGTATATAGAATGTAGGTAAATTAGCCCATGGTTCATGATTCATGGTTCAAGTATCATGTTCTTGTTTGTATATTTATAATAATAAAATGAAACCACTGATTGAACGTTCTCTGAATTGTTCCTCTAAAATTTAGCACTCATACATCTGCACATTTCCATCCAGTTCCCCTTTGATTAACATACATTTGTTAAACAGCTGCCTATGTTTTAGGGTAAAGTTTGTGGCCATGCAACAGAACAAATTTAACTGGCACATATGGATAGAATCTATGACCTCATTGTTAGCATCTTGCTCTAATTGGTATAAGTATGTAATATTATATTATTGTGTTGTAGGTTTTTATTACACACTTCCCTGCCTTAGTAAACAGCATACTGAATATACTTCAATAGATCTGTGATTATCTAACTGATCACAAATAGTCTTTCCGGTGGTATTGACTGCAAGCCATTTTTGTCATTCTGTGCAACTGTTGTCTATATCCTCCAATGAATCCTCCATGAAAGATCCACTTAATATTCTAGATGCCTTCTAAGTCTTTTAAAATTTCATTGGTATCTATGTAGTAGCTTATAGTGTAGCACAGTGAATATAGTATTTTCTTTGAGTAGGGAGAACTTGAATTTAAGTCCTGCTTCTGACACATTCTACTTGTGTGACTTTGTAAAAATCACTCCATTTCTCAATGGGCCAGACAAATTTCTGACTATAAACTGCAGATAAGTTGATAATCTGTATTACTGGAGTGAGTTTCCACACTGAGAGTTCCCTATCTTGATACAGAGAGTTGTATTAAAGTAATCAACTAGGGCTACTGGGCTATAACTATTATTCTTTGTTCTTTCCACATGACTGGTTCACTTACTTATCTGATCACATCTTTCCTGTATATATTTTTTTACAATCACAAGAGCCAGATAGATAAAACTAGATAAAAGGATGGCCTTAGAATAAGGCAGACATATTTAAGTCCTGCTTTTTACACATACTAGCCATGTAACCATGCATCAAATGCCCCACCCAACACTCTAAGTTTTACAAGTTATTTGGGGAAAGGAGTTTTAGGTACCCTGAATTTCTGATACCTATGAAATCATAGTTCTGGATCCCCCAAAAACGACAACCCCTAAAACACTCACAAAATCATTATATCACTTTGGCATAACCAAACACAATCTTACTTTGTTTTGATAACTCAAGTTCATCATTATTATAAACTAATGTAATATACTATGAATGCACTTGTTTTAGGACATTGGAACTAATCTGTTATGACCACAGACATTATACTGGAACTTCCTTTCTTGAATAAATTATGGATATCAGCTTGTTTTGGTTGCTATTTGCATCTATAGTGACTCTTGTAGATTGCCACACTCTTAACTTGTTGGTTTCCTGGGGTCCAGCTGCCTCAGGTTCAAGGTACTCTGTGGGTACATATTCTTAAAATGCTAACTTACAAGTCTAGTGGTATATGCACTTTTAAGTCCATTGATTATGGAATATTATTGTGCTATAAGAAATGATAAGAGGGATACCAGAAAAGCCTGGAAAGACTTATGTGAACTGATGCAAAGTAAAGTGAACAAAACCAGGAGAATGTTGTACACAGTAAAAGTCATATTGTTGGATGAAGAATTGTAAATGACTTTAGCTATTCTCAGCAATTCCAACGCAATCCCAAGGATTAATGATGAAGCATACTATCTGCCTCCAGAGAAAGAAATGATATCGTTTGAAAGCAGACTGAAGCATGCCATTTTTCATTTTATTTCTTTCATTTTTTTTCTTTTGAGTCTTGTACAAAATTAGTAAAATGGAAGTGATTTTCATGATTGCATAGGTATTACCTATATGTGATTACTTACCATCTCAGGGAGGGGGAAGGGAAAGGAGGAAGGGACAGATAGAATTTGGAACTCAAAATTTAAAAAAAAGAACCAAATGTTAAAAGTTGTTTTAACATGTAATTGGGGAAAAAGAAAATATGTCAAGTTTTTTAAAAATGGAATCTAGTGGACAAAATTAACTCTAAGTGGACTTTTATTGATCTGGCATTGTAAAAATAATAGTAACAAATCTTCCCCACAGAATCCTGGGACACATTTCCCAGCTGCACACTGTGAGTGGGAAAAATAGGCAAATGCATAATACACACTAGAAGTAGAGAGATACACACGCAGGTTACACGTATTCTTTTTAATGTATTTTTTAATTTTTTTAATGTATGTGTATTCTCTTTTCTATTCTTTTTCTTCCTGTGATATCTTCATGCTGCTCTCTAAGAGTACAATATCTCAACTGGGCTCCCTGATCCTGTTCTCCATAGCCAGGAATAACCCTCTCAGTTCTACAGGGCTTCTCCAATTTCATGCCTGACTGGGCCTGCTTTCTGCTGTATGTGGCATCTCCCCTCCCATTGGATGAATGCTACTCCTGAAAAATGCTGTGACTTATTAAGGTGGGTGAATGTGAGGATGAAGAGAAAAGGAAAAAAAACTCTTTCCCAAATAGGTCTATTCTCAACTTGCAAATCTCATACACCTAAGAACTATCTCTTCAAGGGAATTGATGAAAAGAAATGCTAGGGAAGGTGGCCGAGCCATATCAGATCTTACATCGTATTATAAAGGAGCAATCAACAAAACCACTTGGTACTAAGAAATATGGATCAGTGGAATAGGTTAGGGGTGTGTGTGTGTGTGTGTGTGTGTGTGTGTGTGTGTGTTCATCCTTCATTGCTGAAGATGACCATGACGTCAGAGAAGTAATGACATGACTTGCACTTGACTTTGTTTTGAAACCCACCTCACTTCTCCTCCAGAGTCATCCGAATCCAGTGACCAGATATTCATCAGGATGACTGGAGATGACCCAGGATGAGGCAATTGGGCAAAAGTGACTTGCCCAAGGTCACACAGATAGCGAGTATCAAGTATCTGAGGTGAGATTTGAACTCAGGTCCTCCTGACCCCTGCACTAGTCCTCTATCCTCTGCACCACGTAGCTGCCCCTAATAGGTTAGGAACATAAGACACAGTAGTCAATGACTGTAGTAATCTACTGTTTTATAAACTCAAAGACTTCAGCTTCTGGGATCAGAATTCACTATTTGACAAAAACTGCTGGGAAAACTGGAAAATAGTATGGCAGAAACTAGGCATAGACCAATGTCTGACACTGTATGCCAAAATAAATTCAAACTGGGTACACGATTTAGATACAAAGACTGACATTATAAGAACTGTTTCTTGCATTGAATAAATTTGTATTAAGTGCACTTGCTTTTTAAAGGGCAGCTAACTACTAATTCCACTACATTTAATCAAGTTGGTTAAGGACTTCTTAATACTTCACAAAAAGATAGCAATGTAAATATAGTTTTATACTTTATTTAAGACTTTAACAGGGGGTGGAGCCAAGATGGTAGAGTAGAAAGATGCACATACTATAGCTCTTCCCCTACAGCCCATAAAATATCTGTAAAAAGTGACTCTCAACAAATTCTAGCGCAACAGAAGCCATAGAACAACAGAGTGAAAGAGATTTCCAGCCAAAGGTGACCTGGAAGGCTGACAGGAAAGGTCTATCCCACGGGATGCAGAGTAGAGTGGAGCCCAGCCCTGGCCGTGAGGAACCGTGAGGAACCAGACCAGAACAGGCCTCCAGGGCAGAATCCCCAGCAGGGAGGGTCTCAGATCCCTCAATGCACAAGTGCCAAAGGAAGCTTCAAAGGTCAGTGAGAGGACTTTCCCAGTTGGGTGAGAGGCGAGCAGGGTCCCCCACCCAGTATGGGCCTTAGGCAGTGGTGGCAGTGGCAGTAGCACTGCATGTCAGTGGCTGAGTATGGTGACAGCTTCCACTGGGGGAGTGGCTCAGCTTAAAGCCCCTGGGGGAATTAAGCCTCTGATCTAAACCTCAGCCCTGAGTGGAATTGAGCAACTGATTTGAATCTCAACTCTGAGCATGGTCCTAGGGTGAGGAGGAGCAGTAGGACCCTCCTCTTGACAAAGGATTCAGAAGTCAAGTAAGTGACTGGGAAAATGCCCCCAAAAATGAAAAAAAAAATAAGACCATAGAAGTTACTTTCTTGGTAAACAGGTATTTCCTTCCATCTTTTTGGATGAGGAAGAACAATGCATACTATCAGAAGAAGTCAAGGTTTCTGCATTCAATATCTCCAAAATGAATATGCAATGGGATCAGGCCATGGAAGAGGTTGAAAAGTGAGTCAACAGCTTGCTAAAGGAGACCCAAAAATGCTGAAGAAAATAACACCTTTAACAATAGGCTAACTCAATTGGAAAAGGAGGTCCAAAAGGTCAATGAGGAGAAGAAGGTTTTAAAAAGCAGAATCAGCCAAATGGAAAAGGAGGTTCAAAAGCTCACTGAAGAAAATAGTTCTTTAAAAATGAGAGTGGAGCTGAGGGAAGTGAATGACTTTATGAGAAACCAAGAAATTACGAAACAAAACCAAAAGAATGAAAAAATAGAAGATAATGCAAAATATCTCATTAGTAAAATAACTGACTTGGAAAATAGTTCCAGGAGAGACAATTTAAAAATTATGGGACTACCTGAAAGTCATGATCAAAAAAAAGAGCCTAGACATTATCTTTCTTGAAATTATCAAGGAAAACTGCCCTGATATTCTAGAACCAGAGGGCAAAAATATTGAAATAATCCACTGATCACCTCCTGAAAGAGACCCAAAAAGAGAAACTCCTAGGAATACTGTGGCCAAATTTCAAAGTTCTCAAGTCAAGGAAAAAATATTGCAAGCAGCTAGAAGAAACAATTTGAGTGTTGTGGGAATACAATCAGGATAACACAGGATTTGGCAAGTTCTACATTAAGAAATCAAAGGGCTTGGAATGGGATAATCCAGAAGTCAAAGGAACTGGGATTAAAATGAAGAATCACTTTCTCAGCAGAACTGAGTATAATACTTCAAGGGAAAAAATGGTCATTCAATGAGATAGAGGGCTTTCAAGCATTCTTGATGAAAAGACCAGAATTGAAGAGAAAATCTGACTTTCAAAGAGAAGAATCAAGAGAAGCATGTAAAGGAAAACAGGAAATAAAAATCATAAAGGGCTTTCTAAAGCTGAACTCTTTACACTTCTATATAGAAGGATAATATTTGTAACTCTTGAGACTTTTCTTAGTATTTGGATAGGTGGTGGGATTATACACACACACACACACAGAGCACAGGTCGAATTGAATCAGAAGGGTTGATATCTATAAAATATATAATTAAGGGTTGAGAGAGAATATATTGAGAGGAGAAAGGGAGAAATGGAATGGGGTAATTTATCTGTCATAAAAGAGAAAAGAAAAATCTTTCTCAATGAAGGAGAAAAGGGAGGAGATGAGAGGGGAAAAATAAAGCTTACTCTCTTCACATTTGGCTTAAGGAGGGAAAAATATGCTCACTCAATTTGGTATGAAAATCTATCTTACACTACAGGAAAGTAAGGGAGAAGGGGACAAATGGGATAAGGGGGATGATAGAAGGGAGGGCAAATGGGGGAAGGGAGTAACTAGAAGTAAATACTTTTGGGAAGGGACAAGGTCAAATGAGAGAATAGAAAAAAAGGGGGGACAGGGTAGGATAGAGGGCAATAGAGTTAGTCTTATATAACATGACTACTATGGAAGTCTTTTGCAAAACAACACACATATACATAGCCTGTATTGAATTACTTCCCTTCTCAGAGGGGATGCGGGGGAGGGAGGAAGGGAGAGAAGTTGGAATTTAACGTATTAGAAGTGAATGTTGAGAATTGTTATTGCACATAACTGGGAAATAAGAAATACAAGTAATGGGGTATAGAAATCTATCTTGCCCTACAATAAAAGTAAGAAGATGAGGATAAGGGAAGGGTGGGGTGTGATAGAAGGAAGGGCACATTGAGGGAAGGGGTAATCAGAATGCAAGGTGTTATGGGGTGGTGGGAGGGGAAAGATGGGGAGAAAAATTGGAACTCAAAATTTTGTGGAAATGAATGTTGTAAACTAAAAATAAAAAATAAATAAACAAAAGACTTTAACATCTGTTGTTTCTGTTACCTGCTGTCTACATTTTGTAATTTCATCAACTGTGCTAGAGAGGAAATAAATTATTCTGTAATGTCCTTATTTTCATGCTCAAATTCTCTTAAGATGTATACTAAAAATTTGGTTACCTAGCACCCAAGAACTCCCTCATCTTCCATTCCACTTCTTTTTCATAAAAATAGAATGTAGATGATGCAGTTGGAGGACCTCCCCTTTAGGCACTGTCTTCCTACTCAGCATCATCTCATCTAATTCAATGTTTTTCATTCCTTCTAAATTGAGTTTGGACCTTTTCTTACCTAACTGAAATGCCTTTGATTGGTTCAATTGAAATGCTAGCTACTATTAGTGTTTTTACCTGACAAAGACATCTGGGCTAGAGTATTTTGTTAGTAACTTCAGTTGAGTTGGGCATGATTGTTTGGTTCAGTTGCCATCCTTATATATAGATGAAATTTATTTTGTGGATTTTTCTGGTATTCCCACTAAAGATTAGTTTGTACTTCTGCAGTTATATGCAGAAATGGTCATTTTGAGCTTCCAGGTGTTCATTTGCTTTTCAGATTGCGGTGACCTTATACATAAAACTTCTCAAAAACAAGGTATGAAAAGGAAAATAAACAGTATCTTTAAGTTTAGGGATAGAACAGCATCCAACCTCTGACAAAGACGTCAAATAACAGGTCTGGTCATATATTTTCCTCATTGTTGTTAGCCTGTATCCCACGCCCTCCTATGATACAATTTCAACATGGCTTTCAAGCTTTGCAGTATATCACTCCACTTATGTAAAACTTTTGTTTTTAGAATCAACCAGACTACTTGTCTTTTCCCCAGCTTCATCTTTCATTTTCCCTTTCTAAGAGTTCCTCTACATTGTCCCATTTGCCTGGCTATTTCCCCCTCAGTTGAAATGGTCCCTTTTCACTGAATCTTTAATACCATATTATTTTGACTTGCCCCGTGGCCTGAATACAACTTGTATTATAGTTATTTGAGTGTTTGTCTTAGTTCTTGCCCTCAAAGAGCCAACATTCTGATAGAGGAGATATATATTGTTCAGCTTTGCATACCTTGAATCTAGCATGGTGCCACTAGTACTTGTACCTACTAGCCACTTAATAAATATTTGGTAAATTCATGAAGAATCCAAGGATGGACAATGGGAATTATTAGTTAAATATTGTTATATGTTAAGGTTCCAACTCTAGTTATTCTATGTGCACAAGCCCTTATGTGGATGAGTAAGCTCTGACATTTGAAAGCAGTAAAGTGGGTTGGAAGGAGTCATATGATCCTATATGTAGAGTTGAAAGGCACCTTGGAAGCCATTAGTCCATTTTATAGATGAACAATCAGTCCAGGTGAGGGGAATAAACTTGTCCTAGGGACTCAGGGCATATGTGTCAGAGTTAGGATATAAACCTGGACTCTCTGATTCCAGAGCTCTTGGCACTATCCTATTTCTCCCTCGTGAGAAAGGAAGGGACTGGCAACAGGCCTCAGAGAGCAGACCCATAAGTTACTAACACCTATGTTACAACCTCTTAGTTCATTTATAAAGGAAGGATGATAGAGTGCTAAGAAAACTAGACCAGAAGCCAATTAACCTGAATTCTAGTCTTTGCTCTTCCATTTAATTAGCTATGTAACACTGGACAAATCACTTAATTCTTCAGGGCCTTAGTTTTCTCATCTGTAAAGTGAGGGGGGTTGATTTTATGGATCTCTAAAGTCCCAATGGCTCAAAGAGTCTCTTATTCTTAACCGTTGTTTCTCAAACTTTGGACATTTCCTGTTTTCTGCTTCAAGTCATTGTGATTAAAATGTGCTCTCTTTTCTCCCCTCCTCACAACAGATGCCTTCTTCCATATTATCCTCCTTCACCCTTATGTCACATAATGAGGTCATCCTCCTTGTTAAGGCAACTCCTCTCCACGCACAAATGATCCCATTCCATTTGGTCTTCTTCAGCAGTTTGCTTCTTTAATTAATCCCACTTTCTCACTATTTTTCAGTGTCTCCCTGTCTACCAGATGCTTCTCTACTGTTTATAAACATTACAAACATGTCTTTGTCTCCCCAGTCTCCAAAAAACATTCCTCACTTGACCCATCCAGCCCTACATCTCTTCTCCCTTTTGTGGTCAAATTCCTTAAGACAGTTGTCTACAAGATGTGCCTTGACTCCCTTTCCTCTCATTCTTTTCTTAAATCTCTGCATACTGGCTTCTAGACTCATTATTCAACGGAAACTACTCTCTCAATGACTTCTTAATTGCCAAATCTAACAGCCTTTATTTTTATTCCAGTCCTCATCCTTCTTGACCTCTTTGCAGTCTTTGACACTATCACCCTTTTCTCCTTGATACTTTCTTCTCTCTAGATATTTGGGACACTGTCCTGGTTTTCCTCCTACCAGTCTGACCACTTCTCCTCAGACTCCTTTGCTGGATTTTCATCCAGGTCCTGCACACCTATCGTGGGTGTGCCACAGGGGCCCTGTCCTGGGACCTTTTTTCTTCTCCTTTTATGTTATTTTACTTGGTGATCCCATCAACACCCATGGATTCAGCTTTCATATCTATGCAGATGATTCTCAGTTCTGCTTTCTAACCTAACCTCCTGGCTGATCTGCAGTCTTCTATCTCCAACTGCATTTTAGCCATTGTAATTGTATCCAACTCTTCATGTCCCCATACGGGGTTTTGTTACTGAAGATGCTGAAGTGATTTGCAATTTTCTTCTCTAGTTCATTTTATAGATGAGGAACTGAGGCAAACAGGATTAGTTGACTTGCCCAGCATCACACAGCTAGTTAATGTTTGAGGTCATATTTGAACTCAGAAAGACGTATCTTTCAGACTTCAGTCCTGGTACTCTGTACCACCTAGCTGGCCTATTGACCATAAAATATAATACAAATGACAATAGAGAGTGTTCCAAAATTCTTACTGCTATTAAGCCATTAAAATTAAAAAAAAGTTTTGTGATACCCTACTGTACTGCCTGAATTTGTTTACAAATTCGGTGTTGTATCAAATAACCAAGAAATATTTTACAAAGCTAGACAAAATAATAAAAATCTCTTGGGAAAACAAAAAAATTAGAATATCGAGGAAAATAATGAAAAAGAGAGGAATGAAGGAGGAATAGCACTTCCAAACCTCTAATTATAATATTATCAAAACCACTTGGCATGGTTAAAGATGCGAAAGTAGATTAATATAACAGATCAGACAAGGAAGAATCATAAATACCTGAACTCAATAATTCATTGTTCAATAAACTCCCAAGTGTAAATTACCTAGCAAAGAAGTCCTTATTTGACAAAATTTCTAGGAAAACCAGAAAGCAGCCTGGCAGAAATTAGACTTAGGTTCTCATACCTCTAATACCATGATACATTCAAAGTGGATATATGACCTTAATATTAAAGATGATATCATGAAAAAACTAAGAGAGAAGCACACCACATAATTTTCACAACTATAGGTAGGGGTTGAATTCTTAACCAAATGGAATACAGGTATTCATAAAACATAAAACTGATAACTATTTACACAAAACTAAAAAGCGTTTGGATGAATGAATCCTAGCATAATCAGGATAAGAAGGGAAGTAGTTAACTAGGGAAATATGTTTACATCAAATCACTTGGGGCTGATATCTAAGATACATGGACAAATAACAGAAATAAATAAAACAAAAAGTCAGTCCCTAAAAGATCAGTGGTTAAAGAATGTGAACAGTTCTCAAAAAAAGAATTGCTAACTATTAACTATTTATCAAAGTATGCCCTGAATCCCCAAGAATAAAAGAAACACTGATCACTGTAATTGTGAAGTTTCCTCTCATACCCAGAAAATTGGCGAAGATGATAGAAGACAGAAATAGTCAATTCTAGAGGGATTGTGGAAATACAGGCATACTAATGAGTTCTTGGTAGAACTATGAACTGGTCTAATCACTTGAAAGAGTGATTTGGAATTATGCTAAGAGAATAACTAAAATAACCATATTATTTGACCCAGGGATTCCATTGCCAAGCATATGCCCCCAAAGGGAACAATGACTAAAAGAAAGGTCCCATATTCACCAAAATATGTATAGCAAAAAATTTTTGCCGTAGCAAAGGAAAGCTGATACTAGTCATTTGGAGAATGGCTAAACAAACTGTGGTTCATGGATAAAATCGAAAGTTACTGTGCTGTAAGAAAATATGAATATGATAACTACAGAGGAAGCTGGAAAGATTGCCCTTTTCTCTTGTTCCTCTTTAATTTTGGGCTCCTACCATTGCCTATTTGCAATTCCTGACCAAGATAAACCTACTGACAAACTCAGTGGATTGCCCATCCAACTACACAGGACATTTCGGACAACAGAAATTCTTAATATATTTGGTTTTTGAGTGATCATAGATCTTGATGTGATCAAGACACCAGCAACAACAAATATCTGGAGCACATTGTCATTTATATGGGTTCTCTTTTCTACTTGGATTCTATTCTGAATATTCTTCAGAAAAGTTGCAAAGACTTTCTGTTAGCATACACATGTGTTTTGTCTTTATGTTACTAATCAGGTTACTGAACAAAGCTGTGATTGCATTTGGCAAGGAAACTTGTAGAACCTTGACTTTGAGGTCAAGACTACATTTTGCTTTACTAAGTCATCCCTTTGTTGTAATATACAACATACTGTATTTTTGACACCTTTGGATCAATTGGTCACTGTGTAAATATTGTATATTATAGGATATGTTTTACAAAGCCTGTTTATTCCCTTTCCATATTTTCACTGAGAAAACTCTCCTTATGTGCCATTTTTACTTCCTCATTTAAACTCAGGTGGTGGAGTACAATTTTTGTAATTTATTGTATTGACAAAAATAGTTATAGAAATATTGACAAAGCTGCTGTCATTTTTTTCTGACTTTTGTCAAAGAATTCCCTTTGATAATCTTGTTTCCTTCTAAAGGAATGTTGTTACATTTTAACGTAACATCATCTTAGCTGCCGTATCTTTGTGTTTGGCAAGAAAGCTGAGTGTTTTTTTTTTTTACTTAAACTAGTTTCTGGGCTCTTTTGCCCTCTTTGCTCTGGAGGTTGCTCTACATTTGTTAACCTTCTATAGGAAATAGTAAAAATCAGAGTCAATATGTTAACCTTTACACATTTCCCTTTTGGGGGCTTGAATGACTTATCTGAATAATCAGATTGTAACATTCTAAGTTCCCACGATGTCTTCTCATTTTTGTTCTTTCTGTTCTGTGTCACAATTGATTTTATGCATCGATTTTGAAATTGATTTGAGTCAGTTATGCACAAATGGCTAGCCAATTTTTAAAAACTGACTTCTACATTTGTATACCAGTTTTTTCCCACTCTCTTAGTTAGGATACAGTCAATTTAGTTTTTGTGATGTTCTTTGGTGCTATGTTCAGTGCCTTCCAATTTTTATTGATAAATAATCTTATTTATGATATAAAAGCATTAGACTTTTGAGTGATGTGCATGCCTTTGGTCTCTTGTGCTTCTTAAACTTGAATCAAATTCCAACACATTTTTATCATTCTCTCTTATGTTCTCTATTTACAATGAAGTCACTAATTATTCATATGTGCTGATATCTCATAATTTTCTTCATATTTTCTCTATCTCACCATTCTCTGCAACAGATACTAGTTGATGAGTTACAATTACCTTGATGTCAACCAGTCAGTCAACAAACATATATTAAAAGCACTTAATATGTATCAGGCACTATACTAAGCTTTGGTGACACCCTCCCCTCATAAAAAAGGCAAAAAAAAAGTCCCTGTCTGTCCTCAGGGAACACATCCTCTAATGGAAGAGACAACACACAGAAAATCATGTATACATAAACACACAATGCATATATATGTTTATATGTACATATAAAAACATATATGTATGTATGTATGTACAAATGTGTATATTTGTAATCCAGTGATAAGAAAGATAGGAAGAAGAAATAGTTCGAGGGAAAGAATAATCAGATCTATTTTGGTGGTATTTTTGCTCAAGCTTATTAAGAGCTCTGCAAAACTAGATGATAAAGTATGATCTGAAATATTTCATGTTGCCTTTGGCATATGAATATAATGAGTTATTACTCCACTACTGGAAACAATCAGGTGTATGACAATACCAACCTAGTCAATGCCTTACAGAATTCTCCAGAGAGCTCCTGTAAGCCATTCTTCCATTCATCTGGCATTGTTACCATTTCCCCACATAACCACTGCCACTGTATAATCGTTGCACCATGGTTTTTGTTTTTTTTTCAATCCAAAAATTGGTTTATAACCTTCTATTGAATAATCACTACATGACATATTTCTGTTTCTCACACTGCTTAAAAGGTAAACAGAGTGTTTATCAGTGTGTTCACCAGTCACATATGAATACTCATTTATCTCTCTCGCATTGCTAGCTGTGAGCATAGAATTCTCAGCGTACACTCATTATCAGTATATTCTGAAAGCTGACTTGTGTGGTTTGTTTAGAGAGCTGCAGTACTAATGGTGTGTCACTCAACCCAATGAAGAGCCATAGACACAAGGGGCGTGGGCGGGCAGCCAAAGCTGCCAAGAATAAGTCACATGATATGGTAATACTTGCTTCTTCCTAAGTTTGTTAAACTGCAGAGTTTGTCTGCCAGACTCTATACATTAATGTGTGAAGCATTTCTTTCTGATTATAAAAACTATTCTGTGGACTTCAAGCTGAAAGTGATTGTGTTCACTGAACAGCATGGAAACGGCTGCAGAAAGAGTTTTCAGTGAACAAAAAGTTGGTGTGAGACTGGCAGAAGGTAAAAGACAAATAATATTAGCACATGTTTTTTAAAAGCTTCATGTAATGGTTGCACCCCACTTTTTGCAAAAAGAGGCATAAAATCTGTGATAATTACGCAGTGAAATATGGTATGTCTCTGGCTGATTTATACCACAGATGTCAATATTTATATGTTTCAGTTCCTCCAGTAGCATACAATAGCTAAATTAATGTTTATTACTGGAAAAAAGTAACTATCATTCCCCCCTCCCCCTTTTTACCTCTCTCTGATTGTCAATGTAGATATGAAAGGGACTTCATTGGACTGAGGGCCATGTTGCATCTTTCTTTAATAGTTTGGCTCAGTCGAAGTATTGATCACCCAGTGACCAACATACTGGTGGTCAGCTTCTCCCTGCTTCACTAGGCTTATCATCGGAGTGACAGAGTGTGTTCCAAAGCTTGTACAGCTTATAGAATTGGCCAAAGCTTACCCTCTCTGATGTAGCCTTCAAGAATGTAGGGTCACTTCCATGCCATGATGAAACATCAGAGTGAGACTTTTGTGAAGGATTTATATTCACAGGGAAAAAGACTTACTATGCCCAAATAATTAATATTAATGAAACAAATAACATTACCATCAATATTATAATAGACCCAGTATAAAATATAATTTTCAAACTCATTCAATTTTCTAAACTCTGTCCCCACTCTCTTTTTCCTTGGGCCTATGCTTTAACAAAGTCAACCTCTGATGATCTATGCTACAGCTATCTATTTCATATATTTTCCATTAATTCTAGGATGCTCTAGGATCCAAGATATTCCTGAACTATTTTTTTCTGCTCTTATAACCAATGTTTGCTCATTAAATGCAAACTACTTTCAAAAGAATTGAAATATACTATAAAATATAATCAAATAAATGGCAATGGAAATAGAAATGTTTCTTTTAGATTTTTTTTATCGTATGACTTTTTTCTCTTTACCACAGACGGACAAATAATTTTTGTATTTTTTTTATCCAGTTAGAAGTTGAATACCTGTAAGTAGAGAAGGAAATCTTTGGATTTGGAGGGTGTGTGAATCAAGTGGATGGGACAGTTGAAAGAACATATTACACAGAGTAAGTGTTTTACTGAACTGAATTGAAAATGATTATGGGATAAAAGATGTAATATTAGAGGTATATGGACTTATTTTATCTGTATAGTGAATATTTATGTACTCATAAAATGTGCTATTATTCTCTCCTCTTTTCTTTTGCGTGTTTGTCTCAATATCATTGTAGATTACTGACTTCTAGGGGGCTTTTAACTTCTTTAACAATACTACCAATACTATACCATGGGCAGAGAAGTAATTGTGGTGGTGATATAAATGATAGTGGAAACATATTTTTTGCTTGCATTTCTATAATTTTTAATATGCAAAACCAGAAAATGTTGTGGGATTCTATTAAAAATAAAGGGGAATAATAAAGTTTCTTTTATCTTTTTCAGGGTTATCTGTTCTTTCCATTCCTGTTTAGGTGGTTATATACATACAATCTTAATGGAAACATGACAGGACTTGAGGTTATTGTATCCAGATGCTGTAATGTAGTAGTTATTTCTGAAAATCTAAGGAAATTCAGGCCTAACAAAAAGCATCTTTATATGGTGATAAAGAATGGTTTCTTTAAGATGTTCATGGTCAGAGAATATGTTAAGTATGTGGTTCAAATATCTGGGTGGGCAAAGCAAGTGGAAATATAAGTTCTAAGGAGACACTGAGAAATGTGCTTCTGAAAATATTTTCAGTCCAAAGTGTGTTCAGTGTGAACTTGTGGTCTAACATGGACAGAGTGCGGGAATGTGGTCTGTTGGATTGTAATGAATTTGTGGGTTTTCTTGGGCCCCAAGTATATTTGAAATTCTATGCCCTAAGTTCAATGCAACTCTGTGCTCCAGCAGCATTTATTTACATAGTTCATACTACATTAACTTATACTTGTTTGCATTTTTTATAAGCATTTTTCAGTCTGGTTCTCCAATTTCAGTCCTATAGGGTTTAAACACATTCCCTCAGAATGCCATTATGGCTGAGAGGGAGAAGGTGATAAATTTTTGAACTTGGTCTGATTGCCGGAGGTCTTTCCTACATGGGCTTATATCACTTTATCTAAACAACTTCATTATATTGTTCTCAGGTGTTTGCTTTATTCCCTTTCAGCCTAGACTGTAAGTTTCTTAAGGGTAGGGACCATCTGCTTCCCAGGTTTGTGCTAGTAAAATAAAAATCCATGTAATTCATTTTCTGAGAAGACAGAAAAGTTATTGGGTGGTAATTCATATCACCTAATGATCCTTCTTCACTTTGCAAATAAGGTTCATTGACATAAAGTATTTGCTAGGTACAGTTGAATGTAGGATCTCATCCAGACATGAGACTTCATCAGTTGAGGAAACACCATCAATGCAGCTTGGAAACTTGTCTATGACATATAGTGTTAGAGAGCTGACTATATCAGTATTTAAGTGACTTGTCCAGGATCACACATGCAGTATTTGTCAGAGGTGATTAAAGGCTCATGTCTTTCTGATTCCAAGTCCAACCTACTCTCCACGATGTGCTACACTGTCTCTCAAACAAGATTATACTTGCCCCTTGTCTCTAAGTGAGTTATTTGTAGCATTTAAGGGAAATACTTACAGGCAATCCGTGCCTCTTTGCACTTTCAGTATTACTGCTTTCTTCATTCAAAATTGCCCAATTAATACTTAGAGTTCAATTTTTACTACCTTAATCCTCATGTATACTCATTTCCATAACAGGGCTTCATGTAACTAGAGGAAGGATTAAGAGATAACTTTTCCAGATGGAGTTTATACAAAATCCCAAGTTCATAGACATACAGTTAACTTATGAACATTTTCACTAGAACCAAGGTGAGGGAGAATGACTTTTCCTTATGCCCTCCATTTTCAAGAGAGCCTTTATAGTTTCCTTTTTAAGGATTCTGTGGTAAGAAAGGGGAGGTGGATTTGTAGAGAATCTGATTATTTTTTCTAGTCCAACTCCCTCATTTTACAGATGAAGAAACTGAGGCCTAAGAGACATGAACTGTCCAAGATCAGAAAGCAAGTAACAAAGTGGAATTTGATCCCGCGTCCTTTAACTGCATCCAGAACCCTTTCTAGGGTACCATGATGTCTCACTAAAGAAGGAGTACATAGCAGCACCCCTTATTACCAGGTGATAATGCCTCTTTCTCTCCACAGACCCCTACATATACCATGTTTTTATTGCCATTGTACTTATTCTCTGTTCTTGTTCCCTCCCCTCCCTTCTTTTTGTCTCATCCAAATCCTATATAACCTCCAAGATTCAGCTCTAGCATCATCTCCATGAAGCCTTCTCCAAAAACTTTGCCCTCACCTCACTTTGCTGGGCTTCCTCATTTGTAAAAATGTGGGTCTTGTTCTATGCCAGGAATTCTTAATCTGCAGTATATTTTGAAAAATATTTGAGGGAGGATAGAGCCAAGATGGTGGAGTAGAAGGATGGACCTGCTCTAGCTCTACACCCATAGCCCATAATACACCTGTAAAAAATGACTCTAAACAAATTGTAGAGCAACACAAGTCACAAAATGACAAAGTGAGAGATTTCCAGCCCAAGACAGCCTGGAAGGCGAACAGGAAAGATCTATCACACCAGGCTCAGAGGAGAGCACATGGACAGGACTGGAGCAGGCTTCAGGGCATGGAATCATGGGTAGCAGCTGCAGTTCCCAGATTTATCAACCCACAAATGCCAAAGACAGCTTCAAAGGTCAGTGAGAAAGTTTTTTCACCTGGATGAGAAGGGAGGAGAATCCAGCTCCAGCAAGGCCCCAGTCCCAGGACAGCAGCAGTCACTGCAACAGCAGCATCCATTTTAGGAGCCCTCTGACTAAAGACCCTGGGGGAATTGAGCAACTGATCTACTTCTCAGCTCTGAGTGGCAGTCCTGGGGTGAGGAGGAGCGCTGACTTGGTGGAACTCTACTTGCAGATCCTGGGCAGAAAAGCTTGTGGTTGCTCCCAGACCAGAGCTCAGACCAGGAAAAGAGTAAATTCCTCTCCTTTGATTGTGTCACCTTGGAGGAACTGAGAACTTACAGGTCCCCAAAGTATACCCTCCACTTGACAAAGGACTCAAAAGTCAAGTACTGACTGGGAAAATGCCCAAAAAAGGGAAAAAAATAAGACAATAGAAGGTTACTTTCTTGGCAAAAAGGTATTTTCTTCCATCCCTTCAGATCTGGAAGAAAAAAGCATACCATTAGAGGAAGACTTCAAAGTCAAGGATTCTGCATCCAAAACCTCTAAAAAAAATACAGTGGTTTCAGACTATGGAAAAGCTCAAAAAAATTTTGAAAATCAAGTGAGAGAGGTGGAGGAAAAATTGGGAAGAGAAATGAGAGCAATGAAAGAAAATCATGAAAACTTGCTAAAGGAGATCCAAAAAAAAAAAAAATACTGAAGAAAATAACACCTTTAAAAAAGACTAACCCAAATGGAAAAAGAGGTCCAAAAAGCCAATGAGGAGAAGAATGCTTTAAAAAGCAGATATTAGTCAAATGGAAAAGGTGGTTCAAAAGCTCACTGAAGAAAATAGTTCTTTAAAAATTAGAATGGAGCAGATGGAAGCTAATGACTTTATGAGAAACCAAGAAATTACAAAACAAAACCAAAAGAATGAAAAAATTGTAGACAATGTGAAATACCTCATTGGAAAAACAACTGTTCTGGAAAATAGGTCCAGGAGAGACAATTTAAAAATTATGGAACTACTTGACAGTTATGATAAAAAAAAGAGCCTAGACATCATCTTTCATGAAATTATCAAGGAAAACTACCCTGATATTCTAGAACCAGAGGGTAAAATAAATATTGAAGGAATCAACCGATCATCTCCTAAAAAAGATCCAAAAAGGAAAACTCCTAGAAATATTGTTGCCAAATTCCAGAGTTCCCAGGTCAAGGAGAAAACATTGCAAACAGCCAGAAAGAAATAATTTGAGTACTGTGGAAATACAATCAGGATAACAGAAGATCTAGCAGCTTCTGGATTAAGAGGCTGAAGGGCTTGGAATATGATATTCCAGAAGTCAAAAAAACTAGAATTAAAACCAAGAATCACCTACCCAGTGAATCTGAATATAATACTTCAGGGAAAAAAATGGTCATTCAATGAAATAAAGGACTTTCAAGCATTCTGGATGAAAAGACCAGAGCTGAATGGAAAGATAATATTTGTGACTCTTGAGACTTTTCTCAGTATTTGGGTAGTTGGAGGGATTATATACATGTAGACAGAGGGTACAGGGTGAGTTGATTAGGAAGGGAAGATATCTAAAAAAAGAAAATTAAGGGGTGAGAGAGGAATATATTGGGAGGAAAAAGGGAAAGATGGAATGGGGCAAATTATCTCTCATAAAAGAGGCAAGAAAAAACTTTTTCAATGGAGGGCAAAAGCGGGGAGGTGAGAGGGAAAAAGTGAAGCTTACTCTTATCACATTTGGCTTAAGGAGGGAATAACATGAACACTCAATTTGCTATGAAAATCTATCTTACACTACAGGAAAGTAGGGGAGAAGGGGATAAGTGCAGTGAGGGGGGATGACAGAAGGGAGGGCAAATAGAAGGAGACAGTAGTTAGAAGTAAACACTTTGGGGGAGGGACAAGGCCAAAAAAGAGAATAGAATAAATGGGGGCAGGCTTGGATAGAGGGAAATATAGTTAGTCTTACACAACATGACTATTATGGAAGTCTTTTGCATAACTACATGCATATAGCCTATATTGAATTGCTTGCCTTTTCAGTGGGGATGGGTGGGGAGGGAGGAAGAGAGAGAAGTTGGAACTCAAAGTTTTAGGAATGAATGTTGAGAATTGTTTTTGCATGCAACTGGGAAATAAGAAATACAGGTAATGGGGTATAGAAATCTGTCTTATCCTCCAATAAAAGAGAGAAGATGGGGATAAGGGGAGGGAGAGGCATGGTAGAAGGGAGGGCACATTGAGGGAAGAGTAATCAGAATGCATGCTGTCTTGGACTGGGCAAAGTGTTTAGATGGGGAGAAAATTTGGAACTCAAAATCTTGTGGAAATGAATGTTGAAAACCAAAAATAAATAAATTAATTTAAAAAAAGAAAAATATTTTAATATCTGTGTTTTACGTAAGTGCTTCCCTTTTAATAGTATGTATTTTGTTTTATGCATTTAAAAGCATTATTCTGAGGAGGGATCCAGGACACAAAAAAGCTTAAGAATCCTTGCCTGGCCTAGGTGATCTCTAAACTCCTGCCTAGCTCTAACATTCCAGGATTTCCTATGATCTACAATTTATTCTAGTTTACAGAGATCTCTTACCTTGCTGAATTCTCAATACACTTATAGTTAGAACTACCCATTCAGCATTCAATTTTTCTCTAGTTGTTTTATTTTACATACACCTTTAAGACTGAGAGCAAATTTTATACTTCTTCATTTCTCACAGTACCTAGTATAATTCTAAACATACAATAGACACTCAATAATATGGTTTGGCTTTTAGTTTTTAGTGGGTGGCTGCTGTGATTGAATGAAGCACAACAGGGCTCATATATCATACCTATAAACCATTTTTTTCATAGCACTGAACATTACAATGGAATCTCAGCATGAATTTGCAACGAACTACTTGAATCAATGCCATAGGTTTCTAAATGTTTTTTGAGAGAGTAACTGATATAGTAGAGTAAGACAATTATCACTTTGTGAAACCTCAACTCTTGATATGCATGTATGAGGTGTCTTAGAGGGAAACAGCTGCTACATCCTAAGTTCAACACATTGAAGACAATAGACACTTTAACATGATACACTAAAGAGTGAAATTAAAAAGCATTCATTCAACCAAAGAGTAGAATATGATACAAAGTCATAATAATATTACACAAAGCATCAGAGTCAGACTATTATGAAAGTCTGTCGAAATAACAGGACAGAAAAGGGCTTAATTGATTCACAGATGTTAAATAGTGAAACTTGGCCCCGAGTACTCCATTTCAATCTAATTCAATTTAGAACAAGTGGGCAATGACTAGGGCTTTAGAATAGAAGTCTCAAGCTTTCTGCCTCAAAGATGAAATCCATATACTGTATTATACAGTTAAAATTTACATTCACATTAAGATTTAATTTCAGTCATTACAAATGTCAAGCACAGAGGCCCAAGTATCCATCCATGCACCGTGTTTCTTTGAGCCTCTGTGGGGGAAGGAGAGTAAAACATCTGTGTCCTAGGGCACTTCTCTTTGCACTAAAGTAGCACAATTTGTATTGAGATCACTAGCAACGATGTAGATAACTCTCCATAATATGGCTTAACCTGGTGACTCCTGCTATGCATGCAGGTGAAATCAGATTAACAGATAATACACACTTTACATGAAATTCTTACTTGACAACCACAAATTCCATGTAGCCCAATGCTAATGAGGAAATTGTTCTAGGCAACAAAAGAAATAAAACAAACAAAGAGCTGTTCCATGCTTACTTCATTTTCTTTCAACCAAACCTATGAGGTTATGCTTATTATTCCTTCAAATTACAAGTAGAACCATTAAGAAGGTGAGGGAAAATAGGGAGTTGGGAAGGAAGTTTTTTAAAAGCATCCTCCTTACCTTGACTGGCATGGATGTAAATTGCACCTCCGGACTTGGGGATCAGGCCGACTCACATGCTGACAGTCACTGTCATTTGCCAGAGTCAGAGTTTTATTAATAATTTTAGTGCAAGACACGATGGTTTTGCGTTCCCCTAAAAAAAGTCAATAGAAATTATAAAGTTAAATGAATTGATTAGGTCAGGACAATGTGTGAAATCCATTAATATTTAGAGAAAGATGTTCAAATTTAATTTTTATTTTTTTCCATTTAAGAGTTTTCAAAATTTCATTTTTAGTTTTCAATTAAACTGAAATAAATTATTTAATTTTTTAATGTCCTATCCTAGGGTACATAAGATATATAAGATATAAAGTAATGAAGCCAAAATTTATGTCGCGTGTTAATGTGTAAAAATATCTTGAATAATTGCTACTGGCATTCAGAATACCTGTGTTCCTTTCTTGGTTGTTTCATTAACTTGGCATTTAACCTCCTTGCTGTTATATATTTTCTGTGAAGTAAAGAGTATGGCACTTCCTTATATAACAATGTACTGCAAGCTTCCCAGTTATCTTTTGTATCATGCCCAGACCAACTAGAGAACTACTCAGCCAATCATAACTGAGCCATAAAAAATGGTCAAAAGCACAAGAGCATAGATACCTCCTTATTTAACAATACCACCACATATAGACAAGCTGATGATGAAAGCCCAAAAGACGCATTTTAAATGTTTTAGATGATGGTCATGGAATTATAGATCATCTAAAAAGCTCTCATTCTACAGATATGAAAAGTCAGGGTAATAATTTGCTCCAAATCATAAAACATGTCAGTAATAGAGATGAAATGGAAATCTTGATTTCCTGACTTGGCCCTTTTTACCATACTTTATGAGGAATAAACTCTGAAGACTGCGCGTGCACACACACATTATTACCTATGGGGAAGATCACTTATATTAATGGTTCAACTTTTTTCCATTCTATATCAGCTCCAACAAGGCAAGCTTACTGGTCATACAAGGCCAAGTCCAAATGTAGCTATTCTGGGCAATAACCTGAGGAAGCAAGGACTGGAAAACAGGGTCAACTAGTTGGGTGCTGTCCATCTCCCAGGAAAACCACACATCAAGAGCTATAATAGGGTTATAGAGTTAGGGATATAGTACTAGGAATCAGCTTAGAGTTCTAATACTGTTGTCCTACTCTGTTTGGAGTAGTAAGTTACTGGGGTAGGGAAGGGGTGAGCTAATTTCTATAACACCAGGACATGAGTCTCTCAACTTATTCTTTGCATTCCCCCTCTGCGCCTGCCAGAAATACCACCAATTAGAGATTTTTGCTTGTTAAAAAAGGAAAAATTCTGGCATCACAAATTCCAACTCTTACTATCTGTGACCTCAGGCAAATCATTTACCCTCTTGCTTCCTGATGTAAAATGGATTGGAATATAAAAATTAAAATAGTTCAGATTTACATAATGACTGAAGACTTATAAAAATGTTTTCTTCAAAACCAAAGCAACATAGTCTTATCCCCATTGTAAAGGTGGAAAAACTGAAGCAAAGAGAGATTTTAATGCTTCAGTGATTTATAAGATCTTTTCATTTCTAAATTTGATGATCTACATGTGAATTAGTTCATTTATGCTAAGCTACTCTCTCACTGAGATAAAATTTAGTGAGGAAAAAATAGGACTTTAAATAGGAAGAAGGAAAAGCATTGAGAGATTATTTTAGTGTACAGAGCATTGAGGAGATTTGTGATGTTGTGGTGAGAAACTTTGGCTACTCAGAGGAGAATGAAAGGTATTGGGCACCTGAAGGGGAGGAGAGAAAGTGTTCTAGGAAGTAAGAAACAAGAAGAGGAGTTGAGGGAGAGCCAAAGACAAATTTCATCTATTTTGTCATTTTGTTGCTCGTTAGTCCTGCTTAGTCTTTTCTGCCCATCTTTCAGATGGGAAAAGGTGTCTTTCCTCTTAATCTTTCCCATGGCCAATTCTACTGGACTTCCCCCCCTACTCTTTTGTTGTCCTACCCTGACAGGAATGTAGAGGACAAGGGAGAAGAGAGCCAACTTCTCCAGCACCGAGACAAGAACTTCTCCCTCACATTCACTGGCTTTTCTAAGGGTAGCACAGAAAGCAGGGATTCCTAGAGGATTTTTATGCCATGTACACATTAGAGAGAACTATGTATTCTAGCCAGGCTCAAATATTTAACCTTAGCAAGACCCTTAGAATCTGGAACAGTAACTAATGACAACAAGTATTTACATGGCACCTTAAAGTTATCCAAGTGTTCTGTATTGAATCTCAGAACAACCCTGTGAGGTAGGAAATATAGATATACTTGAGGAAACTGAAGCTTTCAAAAGACCACCAAGTCCAGCATTAGAGATGCTTTGCCATGCATAAAATGCTGCCATGACATTTACTATCTGGGTGACTATGAATGGGTAAGCCCCACTTGAAAACCTTTGGTTATGGACCTAGTTAGCTACCTCAGGGGAAGAGATTCTTCCACTTAGGTCCCTGCAGCTGTATTTGATGGATTTGGACCATTTCTACTGTGAGACAGTTTTGAGTCCTAACAATAAAAAAGGAATGGAACATGACACCAAAATAAACCAATCCTGCATATACCAGGTGTCTGTAAAGCTCAATCTATTTCTCTTGAACATTCAAGTCCTTTCCACCCTTGCATGAAGATTGTAGATAAAAGATTTCTGAGTTATAGATAGCATTGGCAAGGCAGGAGAAGTAGCTGAAAATATAGGGTGCCCCCAAAGTCTTAGTATAGTTTTGAGCTTTAACATATTATACATTAGGACCATATATAGAATACATACAGAATGGGAACCTGAATATGCCTTTCCAGAACTAAAAGAATTGAAAAATTAAGGAAGGGTCCTTTAGGAGGAGATTGAAAGATGGTCAGAATTATAATAGAAAGGCTGGGAAAAGTATCCTTTTGTTGGGAAAAAAGAATTCAGTTTTGTCTAGGTAAGGGAAAGTTTTTTCTGAGAAATGGGATATACAATAAAAATACTTGATAACGAACAAATTTTCTCATGTTAGAGGAAAAGGGTATAAATGGGAGACCAGGAGCAGATGAGTCCTTGTATCTTCTGACTGAGAGGGTACAGTGAAATCTGGGCCATCACTTTCAAATGAAAGCCTTCATTTCACGTACAGGGCCAGAGGCAGTTTCTTTTAAACATAGCAGCACTCTCAGGATTGACCACTGGCAAAATTGAAGAACACAGTTCTTTTCTGTCCTCCTAAATGCCCTTTTGATAGCTTCTTCCTTATTCCTTTTAGTGCCCAAAATGCCTACCCTCAAATTAGTCTCTCAGTGCCTAGGGCACCTTGCTGTGCTATGTTACCCTACCTTCTGAGGGAATACCCTATGCATCCTTGAAAAAAATCATTATCTTATACCCTATTCTAACAGATTCCTGATGAGCTCTCAGTCTGATGAACTGAGTCATTACTGGGTGAAAAAGCCATGTGTTAGAGTCAAAGGATCCTGAGTAATTCACTAACTTATCTGGATCTCAATTTACTCCTGTAAAACTTGAAGGTTCCATCAGATAATCTCTAGGGTCTGTTCAAGCTCTATAATGTATAATTCTATGATTTCTCTCAGATAATAATGGCACTTCAACAGCTTCTTTCATGTCCTAAGCTGAAGGACATTCTTTCCCCTAAGAATGAATGACGAAGTGCAAATTTCAGGTATCGTGGCCAAATTGTAGAGGTATTTGAGGGGAGGAAAGCTTTCTGGCACCCGTCAAATAACATCATATAGGCGGCTTGAACACTGTCATACAAGACTAACCCTATGAACAATCATGACAGATTGATTCAGAAAGCCAATTACATTTCAAGAACTATGTAAAGAGGTCTACAGCCACTGGAAATAAACTAAAATTGGGTGATGATGACCTGATGAGGTATTCCTGTTGGAATATCTGCCAAAGGATCTTAAAGTAGTGATTTTCAGACTTGCTTCTGATCATTTTTATAATCCGTGAAAAATAATTCAATTTCCATGGCAATATAGGTTTCCATAGCACAGCCCCCCCCCCCCCCCCCAGCATTTGTACTCTGGCAGCTTTGTTCATTGCACTCACTCACTGTTTTTCCCCTCCTGCCCTTTAGAAAACCCAAAGCCAAACAATCAGAGCAATTCCCCAGCGGCTCACCTCCGCCACACTGCACACTGCATCCTTCCCAACCGCTATGAGTCCAGATGTATAAAGAATCCTGCAGTTTTTCGGGTTCACTCTGAATTTCTGCAGTATAGTTTACAGGAACGGTGTATTCATAATGAATCCCATAATTTTGGTCATGAAATAGTAACACCTAAATCATCAGCAAAAGAAAAGGCCATTGTGATGTATACTCAGTCTACAGATTGCTTAATGTGTAAACCATGCAACACCATTTTGGATTCTCCAACCAGCAGTTCTCTCATGGACTAAATAAGAGGAAAATTCCAGAATTCCTCAGCAAGAATACTCCTATGCTTGGGAGCAAAAGCAAATCTACTAGCACCCTGGGATAGCAAGACAACTTTTTAACTTCTCCACTGCTCAACTGAAGCCACTCCAGCCTTTTTACCTGGCATCTGCACACTCATTAAAGTACTTAATCACCATCATGGATTTCCATTACTTTCAACTGGACAGAGTGGTTATATGCTAATAGGATTGTTCAGCTGAGAATCTCTTTTAGTCTTAATTACCTACTAATGGCTAGTTGGCCAAATCTGAGTTAAGTAATTGCCCATATTCACCTGTGAAACTGATTTTATGGACTACAAAAAAAATGCAACTGATTTTTAACTGTGTAGGTATTGTTACATTTGGAATTTTCATCTCCTATAAACTCAGAATTTTCATGTAAAGAATTTTTATATAATTTCTCTAGTGTCATATAACCCACTAGCCTACTCTTGTATTGTCCTGAGGAGTATTTTGGACCTCATACAGCACTTTGCTTGGACATTCTTCTTGAAGTGCTTAAATTTTGTACTGTCTTTTGTTGCTATGTGTTCTCAAGTGGCATATCCTCCTACAAAATACATCTAAATAAATTTTATGAGGGCAGGGTTATGTTTTAATTCAATTCTGTATCTTTTTCCAATGATTTAACATTAGTGTATTGTACAAGAAGATGCTCAGTAAATATTTATTGAATTTGTGGATGTCTACTGCAATACTCTTAGTGGAGGACAGTCAAAGTACCATACAAGAAATCACTGTAGAAACTTGGTATAAATTGGCTTGGGTGAGTCATGATAATACAAGTTAGAGATCTTCACTATTAGACTGGGAAAGACACACTACCTCTCCTCTGTACTCTGTAATCCACAGATGTCATTTTACTAATGGAACATGTCTATCAGTGTTAGATGGACTTATATTTAGATTGCTCTATCCTCATTTTCTTCCTGAAGGGCTCACATGGACATTTTGAGGGGGAGTTTGAGTACAGTTGAACCCAATACAGATGTTTCCCAGAATAATCAACATGAAAGGGTTTGCTCATTTTCTTCAGTAAGTAACAAAAGGAAACAGGTGTTTGACATGTTTACATCTGACATACCTTTGTGTAAAATAGCATCTATTGGGAAAAGCGTAAAACAACTTGGCCAGGAAGGGGATGTCTTTATTCCAAGTTTGGAAGGGAATATTCAGTTTTCTAGGACCAGGCAATTATTAATCTCACTGTAAAGCCGGGAGGTCTGTGACAACATGTCCAGCATTAGGTAACAGCAGAGACTGCTAAGGCCCACCCTGATTTTACTTAAGGCACTCGAGGTATTAGCAAAGTGTTGTATTAGACAAAGGAATCCACCAGGTCCAAGGTATCACCCAACCTGGGAAGCACTTAGCTTGTTCTAGATTGCCAGGGGGAGGTCTACAGCAAGCCTAACTAAATAAACATCCATTTATCCAAGAAATATACTTATATTAATGCAGTTGGAGAAATGCCTCCAGCATTTTAGGACTACTCCTTAAAAGAGATCTTTATCTCAGTATGAGCATTAGACCAGTGAATCAAGAGTCCATATGAAACCAATTTCATGCCATTTTGTAGCCACGTATAATTTTTTTGTGTGTGTATATAATTGGTTTCAAATGCAGGTCACCATGGCTTCCCGGATACTTCTGGCTCTCCTAGTACAGGGTACTCCCCTATTGTTTGGATAACGGTTTTCTATTTTGGGGGAGTTACCATCCCCTTTACTCTTATATTTAAATGTTTAAAACAACTATCCAATTTCAAGAAAAAAGATTAATACTAAATTTAGGGGAAAAGTTTCAGCCATGTAAAATGTTTTAAATAAGTTTTATTTATTACCACTCAAGTTAATTCGGGCTGCATATTTTCTTTGACAAACTTGACTATGTACTTTATGAAATAAAGTAGGAAAGGGAACATTCACCTACGCTATTACTATTTGCCAACAAGTAAATTAACGTGCAAGTAGCTGGTAATTATTAATAGGATGTACATTGTTGTCTTTGTGTCTTCTGTTAGCCCTTGCTGATTACTGATTTAGAAAAATGAAATCAATTTCCCAAAGAAGTTGCTTATTAGAACACTGTAATGCAAAATAACCTTGTGGCTGAGAGGTATCTGAGGCAAAGAATTTGAGGTCATAAGGCTTCAGCTTATGCATAGGAGTGGGTTTGAAGGAGTAGGCAAGTCATATGTTGTATCAGCAATATTTCTGAGCAGTTGACTATGGTCAATGAAGCTGTATCCAAACCCAAACCTTAAAAAAGACACAGCAGGGAAAGGAGACAATTAAAAAAAAGAATAACAAATCAATTTGCAGTTTAAAAACCCTCATAATTTTCTTTAGTTAAGTTAAACACTTTTCTAAAATAAGGTTTTTTCAAAAGGACACTTGAATAGCTGTGTCAACTGGATTATATATGGTGTTAAAATTTAAACTTATCTGTAAACACAATCCCCTCGCAAAATGAGTCTTTTATCAGAACTTTAGATATGATAAATGCAAGGAAAAAAGAGCTGTGGTGGAATAAAGTTCTGGGTGTACAATGAAGTTTACACTTTGTATACAATATAGTTTAATTGAGAAAACCTATTAAGAACACTGGGAGAATGCATTCAAAGAGTCATCTAAACTTTAAATGTTGCCCTTTCCCAAATACAAAATAAAGTGATATTTAGAATTCTAGGGGAAAGACTTTTGTGGTAAAATATAAGCAGTGTTCATAGTTACTGAGGACACATTTACTGAATTATACTGGTGCAAATTATCCATAAGGACTTGCCTGCTATAAGGATCATAAAATACCAGTACACTGAGAAAGATGGATCCCTTACCTGGGGGTGGGGGGGGTGGGGTGGGGTGGTGGTGTGGAGGAGGGGAAGGATGAGGGAGGAAAGGCATCTTAAAAGAAAAGGAATATCATTTATTGTGGATAATCTATGTTGCCTTAACTGTGGAGAGTCAGATAATCTTTTAAAATTATCTCAGACTTCACTATAACAGTATTTCCATTTAAAAATAAGAAAAACACTAGACTTTAGGGACACTATAAGTTGCTCAAGAACACTTAGGGAGCGAACAACATATAGTTATTCGTTATGCAACCTAGATCTTGAAACTGTAAGTAATGCCATTTGGAGTGGAAAATGCAACCCTTTTCATTTTTAAAAAGAAAATTTTCTATGCAAATAAATGAATTAATAGTAAGGACCTATACCCATGATCACATGACATAAGAATGTATAAAGTACATTTTCTTTATTAGTTCGATTCTCATTAGCTGCTACATTGATAATCACTGCTGAAGAGGGAGCTCCCTTTAAAAGTGATAGAAATACTCTTAAAGAGGAGATACAGACTTGGTTTTAGAAAGGGAGGAGAATCCTATGAACTCTGTTTTTGTGTCTTGCATAGAGGAGATGAAAGGCAATTATAAAATTTGGCCGAGTGTCCAATACCACTTCCTTACCCTTGTAAAACATCAAGGAAAATCTCTTTCAAGTCACTAGGAATGGGATAAACTGTTAAGACATCACCACCCCTCTCCCCATCCTCTTGGGCCACATGACTTTTGAGAAATGTAAAAAAAGAATATGAAGTTACCATCAGGTGCAGCGGTATTTTGGTTGGTCCCTTGGCAGATATTTTCTCCCACAGACCCCTTCGGACATAGCGGACAGTGGTGCCAGCGATCTGAAATTCACCAGGAAGCTCAATCTTCCAGTCACTGTTTATGGATTTCTTACTGGAGTCTTTGAGAGCTACAAAGAGGATTAAACACCATCAAGTCAAATGAAAATTATCATTCCTCCCTTAAAATAAAAAGAAGCATCTTTCTTCTCATAAGGGTACTCCATGAAATCTCTTCAAAGAGGAAAAATAACATTGGTGCAAAATGAAAAGACAACAAGTCTTTATCAGAAACATGATTACTGGTGAGAAGGAGATTCAGGGTTAAAATCATTCAATCAGTCAGTAAGAATTTGGTAAACACCTGCTACTTGCTAGGCACTATGCTAAATACCTGACACGTACGAAAAAGAGGCAAAAGGCAGTCCCTTAACTTAAGGGGACTCACGCTCTAATGGGGAAGACCACGAACAATTATTTACAAACACACTACGTGAGGAATAAATAGGAAATAAAAAGGGAAGGCATTAAAACTAGAAGCGCTAAGAAAATCTTCTTTAGGAGATGGATTTTTAATGGGACTTGAAAGAAACCAAAGAAACCAGGAGGCAGAACATACCAGGCATGGGGGACAGCCAGAGAAAATACCTAGAGCTGAGAGTAGAGTGTCTTGTTCCTAGAACAGCCAGAAGGCCAGTATCCCTGGATTGAAGAGTATGTGGTGAAGAGTAAGGGGTTAGAAGACTAAATAGAGGATTTTATATTTGATTATGGAGATAATAGGGAGCCATTGGTGTTTACTGAATGGGGGAGAGAGCGGGGGATATGGTCAGACCTGTGCTTTAGGAAAAAATCACTTTAGGATCTGCATGGTGGATGGATTGGCGTGAGGAGAGACTTGAGGCAGGCAGGCCTCCCACCCCACCAAAGCTGGCTATTTCAACAGTCCAATTGTGAGAGGATGATGGCCTGCACTAGAATGGTGGCAGCATCGGAAGGGAGAAGGGGGCATCTTCAAGAGATGTTGCAAGAATGAAATCAGTAGACCTTGGCAATAAACTGGTTATGGGGAAGGGGGATAAGATAGACTCATAACCTAGGTTATGAGTCTGATGGCCTGGGAGGATAATAACAGGTAAGTATGGAGGCAGGAAGGTTTAAGTTTCTAGAGAATGGACATGCATAATCTTTAGGGAAAAAACTATTGGTTGATCTACCATTGACTGAATTTCTTTCTTCAAAATCCCAAGTAAGATTTCATCAGTTTCAGAAAATAAAATAACCCAATCACATTCTCTTGAATTTAAAAGCATTATTTTAGCAAGAGAGGCAGCTAGTTGCCTCAATAGAGAGAGTGCTAGGCCTGTAGCCCCAGTTCAAAAAACCCCAGTTCAAATCCAGCCTCAGACACTTATTAGTTGTGTGACCCTGGACAAGTCATTTAACCTCTATTGACCTCAACCCAATGGAGAAGGAAATGGCAAACCATTACAGTATCTTTGCCAAGAAAACTTCATCAACAGTATTAGCATGCCATGGTCCTCAGGGTCACAGAGTGAGACACAACTGAACAGCTAAACAAGAATATTAATGGATACAATGTCATTCTACCTGGCTATACAAAAAACAGATTATTTAATTTTTCTAAGTGCTATATGTTAAGAAAATACTTTGTTTCTCTACCAAAGATATTTTAATAGCTGAAGTTACTTGCAGGGAGCTTTTCAGTATTATTGCTTTAACTCAAGTATCTTTTAAGGCATTGGAGTTATCCTATATTTGAAACATAAATGTTACCCCAAGACAAAATTACTGTTCCATTAAAACTGATTTATACTTTAATATTTGTAGCTACTTGCCTAGAGCTTTTCAGTATTACTTCCCCAACTCAAGTATCTCTTAAGGCATTGGAGTTATCTAGTATCTGTAAAATAAATGTTCCTTCAAGAAACAATTGTTACTTCATTAAAAGTGATTTTGAAATCCAAGTGCTAGACATGTGGATGTAACTCTCAACAGATGTCTGAACTGATGCCCCATAGATGTTTTCTGGGAGGGGGTAGCACCATAAGTGTCCTGGATGCATCCATGACACATATTTAACTTTTTGTTCTTGTAGTTTACATGTTTGCTCTATCACACCTCAAGGTAGAATTAAAATATATAATAATACAACAGCATTAAAGCATGATTGGCCACAAGGATAAATTCTGTTTCCAATATAAGTCCTATAATTTATTTTTTGAATTGTTCAGCCAATGTTTCCATTTTGTCTTTAAACTTAAGAGGAAAACTATGTGTTCCCTTCTATACTCGGAGCAGTTCAAGTAAAACTATAAATCCAGATGGCAGCTAACTAGAACCCTTTGTTTATCAGTATTGGGGCAAGTACTTAGCTTTTAGGAAGAACAAGCCATTGGATAATTTTAGAGGGGTTCAAAATGCAACTTTCAGGGTCTGTATTGTACCTAATATACATTCAGCTTACTTTCTACACTTTCTAAATCTATACCTTCAGTATTCTAATTTTCATACTGATGGACAATAAACTCTTCAATCACCAAAAATTAATTATATTCAGAAGTTTATACTTAAAGTGGCAAAGTAGATTTATGTATCATGGAAAGTTTTTCAACATAAAAGAAACCAAAAAAGATTTTCTGTTTATTCTACACCTTGAGTAATGAATGAGCTTAACCAAGGTTTTAATGAATCATTTAGCAATTTCATTTGCCTAATAAAATCCCATTGAAGTTTCTTATTGCTATAAAACAGATTCCCTGTTCAGCACTTCAGAGTAGTTAGATAGGAATCCACTCATGATGACTGGGACTCTGGGCTGTGCTGGAGGAGTTCAAGCTTAACCACATTCCAGCAAGCTGCAATAATGTCACCAACAGGTATGGTGATCAACTGCATGTCTTTTGTCTGAGGATAACAGAAGGTCATCATCAAAGGACTGGTCACCAGGTGATGTTGCTGGTTTTATTTTTTTTAACTACAGTCACTCATGAAGACATACTACAAAACATAGAGGCTTTATGATCTACTTTGGCAAAATGAGTGATCAAACAAGGAAATCAGAGACAACTGAAGTATTAAGAATTGAAATTCAGCTTCATATTATTACAAACAAAACTCTAAGGAGCTCTGGTTACTCAAGACGTTTTAAATGCTTTGTAGACTTTCATTAGGGCTGAAGAACCCCAGATCTGGAAAATATCTCAGAGATTATCTAAGCCCTTGCTTGATGAATGAATTCCTTCTATACCTTACCAAAGCAGTCATCAGTCAGGCATTGCATGAACACCAGCAAAGAGCAGCCTACTACCTCAGAAAGGAAGTACTTTCTATTTTGTATAGCTCTAATTATGGGGAAACCATTCTTTTCACTGAGCCAAAATCTACTTTTGTAACTTTTTAGCCCTTGGTCTGAGTTCTGCCCTTTGGAGCCATAGTCTACCTTTTCTCATCTTCAAACTAATCAGCTCCAATTGTCCCTTCTCATTTCTTATATGCCACATTTCCCCCTCCCTTCCTCTCTTTCCTCCTCTTCCTTCCTCTATTCCTTCTTTCCTCCTTTCTTCCTTCCAATCTTGGTTATCCTCCTCTGGAGACAGATCAGTTTGTCAATAACTCTCAGTATATGGCACCTAGAACTGAACATAATTCTACAGGTACAGTCTAATTAGCACCAAATACAGTGGGATATAATCTGTTCTGGTAACTATACTTCTATTAATGTAATTTAGGACTATATTACTTTCCGAGGAACCACAATACACTGTTGACTCATTGAACTCATCATCAACTAAAACCACTGCTCATGAATGATTGTTTGACCATATGTCCTCCATTATAGAATGGGGGTTGGATGGAGGAAGGGAAATCCAGGAAATAGATTTAGTGGTGGACACATTCCCTAAATCCATGCTTAATTTCATGTCTCTTAGTGATAAAAGTGCTTGCCTCAATGAGGTATTGTCTAAAAAAAAGAAGATGGACATGAAATTCACTAGATCTAGAATATTTTACTAGTAGAAGTTGAGGAAATTGTCATTTATTTCCTACCTTGGACTGCCTAAAGTTGGAGTTTTAAATCCAAATTGTTTGCATAAAGTGTGTAGCAAAGTAATAATTAAGGGTTCTACTGAATGTTTAAAGTAAAGCATGGATTGCTATGAAGTTTTTAAAGTTTGAGGCCTAATGTATCTGTGTTTCATCTCCGACAGGATACATTAGCATGCAATAAAGAAAACTCTTAAAACAACACCATGTGGATAGCAGAATGGAAGCAAAGGCAGCAATGAAGGTGTTGAAAATGAATATTTAGAAGCTGTGGTATTTGGAGTTTTATCCATTTCCTTTTTGAAAAGTATACAATACGTGCAAAGCTCCCCAGCTACTGAAAGGCATGCTGTTGGGATATCAACAAGTACCATGTGACTCGATCTATAGGGCATGGGACATAAGCTCAATTTCTTCACATTTCATTTTTCTAATTCTCATCTTCTCTGGATTATAGTGTAGGTTTTTCTTATTATATGTTTTTGTGATGAATGTAAAGGTGTCAAAATGTGAAGCTTATTCTCACAGTAACCAAATTCTCAGCCACAGTCTCCACTGGTTCTCGTGTTCCATGCACATTTTATCAAAACTGCTCTACTAATATAAACCTTGGGTAGACTGGCTTTGAGAGGTGTTGGGTTTCCTTATTCCAAGGATAGCTTGTCTTTTGGACTGTTTTACTAGCCTACAAAATTTAATCATTGTATCTTATTCATTTTCAGTTAGTATTTTAAAGTGTACTTTCAAATTATGAAAACTACCAATCTCACTAATCTTTCAGGCTCCCATTGGACATTATATTAATTCAATAAGTATTAAGTTGTAGACTTCCTGATAGACATTTTTAAACCATAATCTCATATTCAGCCCTTTGTACCACCTCCTACATTTCAATAATCTTTGGTAGACTATATAAGTTCATGTTTATAAATGAAAAAGAAGGTAGCATGGTCAAGGAGACAGATAAGAATTGGAGAGATCCACTATTTCAGGGGCATCCATATAATTTTAAAAGAATTAATGAAGAGCTTCTTATATATTAAGTATAATACATATACAAAATTTGTAGAAGGGCATGAATAAACACAAAGGAAAAGACATAGATAGAAAAGTGGAAGAAGATCCAAATTGATGAAACTGTAGATCTTCCAATATTGAATATGACTTAAATTTGTTTTATGAAGTTATTAAAATATTTATAAGTAGCATGATAACAATTCTAGAAGTAACAAAAGGGATCTTGGAGACTATATGGTACAACCTACACTTAAACAAGAATCCCTTTTACAACATGGTGAAGTGGGAAGAACATCTGATTTGGGATTAGAGGACATGAGCCTGGATCTGCTACCTGAGTAACCTTAGGAAAGTGAGTTCCTTTCTAAGCTTGAGTTTTCTCACCTCTAAAATTAGAGTTAGAGTAAATGACTATTAAGACTTTTATCTCTATGATAATTACTAGTGAACAGTTATTTATTTAAAAAGGCTTGCCCCATATCTATATTTCATGGTGGATTTCTCAGTTCTTCACATTATTATTGTGTCCTTTATTATAAACATAATAAAAATCACTCAATATCGATAAATCCATAGACATTTTGAAATTATAAATTGTCCATTTAAAGTTGTTGTCATGTTATAGGTGAAATAATAAATACCACAAAAAAGAGGGACATACAGTGCTCATATATACCTTCTGGAGATTACCTACCTAATTGTAATGGATGGCAATACTAAACCTGATTCTAATGGGAGGAAAAGAAGGAGAAAATACAGGTGAAATTCCATCTTTCTAAATGTCTGCTTCAATATAGGCCATGTTTGTTCTTTAAGAATCACCTTATTTTTCAGTAGGAAGGAATATTTAAATTTACACATATTTCTATGTTTCTATATCAGATCTAGCAGTTACCAATGGTATTAATTCTATTTCTATTTTGACCTTTTCTTACTGCTTAAGGATTTACCTTGCTCCCTTTTCAGGCCTTAAAGTGAGTTACTGAATTACATGCTCCCATGTAACCCCGTCCCCATTCCATGGGTTCTCTAGAAGGGCAGAAACAGGAAGAATTAGAGGAGAACAGGAGAGGTACACCTGGCAATCATTATGAAACCAAATATGGAAATACTTAGAAGTGTGGGGCATATAGTTCCACTTTCTACAATAAAAATAATGGGAGAATTTTATGTAAGTAAAATACAACAAAACACCTAAGACAGAATTTAACTAGCATGTCAAAAAGATATCCTTTCTATTATCACTACAAAACATTCTGACCCTATACTTAAAGAATGAATCAAGGAGTAAATAGGAAAGAGTAGATATTCATCCTAAGGGCAAATAAGGGAGAATGACATTTACTAATCTTCTGAGATGAAGATACAGAAGACAGGACAGGGAGAATGCAATATAAAATTTGAAAGCTGGCCAATTAAATTTATGATGTTGCCAACTAGGTTCTGGGAAAGAAACATTCTAGGAGGTACTGCCAGAGCAGATACTATAGTTGTTGAATAAGAAGGAAGGTATACTGAAGTACTAGCATTATTTCTGAAGTAATTTGTTTTTCCTTGGAGGTTTCCCATCAAAATATTGAACAGGCTTAATGTTGCCTAGTTGGTGAAACCTCAAGATCATAATTTGAGTGGGGAAGCAGCTGTATGCACAGACATGGTCCAGAACTAGACCCGCAGTAAATAAACTTTGAATGACCAAGTAACACTACTAATATTCATATTGCCTACAGGGACCTTGAAGGAGAAGTGAAGAGACCTTTAAAATTTCTACTTGGCCACTTCACTGAAGAGGTTGTCAGTCGCTTTCCCTAGAATGGTTTGTTCGCTCATGACAACAGCCATTCTGCATTTGACAGTGTGTGGCAACCACAAAATAGAAGAGAACAGGAGACCAGTCCATACAGACTCCAATATTTATATCAACATGCTTTGTGATAGCAAAAAACAGGCAACAAAGATAATCCTCATTATACATGCAATGGCTAAACAAAAACATTAGTGTGGCATAGATGTAATGTTGCATCCTTTACCTGTAAAGGTAGTATGGATGTAATGGAATATTACTATACCATAAGAAACCATGAGTATGATGAATACAGAAAAGAATGAAATGATTTACAAAAACTGATGCAAAGCAAAGTCAGCATAACAAGGAAAACAAGGTATACAATGTAAAGCACCAAACAGTCAAAAATGAAAGTACAAAATTTTAAAGAATAAGCCTGACCCAAATGAAAAGATAGAAATAATTTTTTTTTTTTTTGCAGAAGTAGTAGGAGTGTGTGTGTGTATGTGTATGTATGGGGTGGTTCATGTATACAAAACATTGCATGTAAAGTCATTTAAAGATACATTAATTGACTTTGCTTAATTTTTTCACTTATTCTTTATCTCTTTTAAAAATTTTTTTTAAGGGATTGGTTGACTCTCTGTGAGGGAAGAATGAGAGGATCCATGGAGAAATCAAGGCAATGTGAAAAAGATATAAATAAAATTTTATTTAAAAAAAAGTACAGGCAGCTAACACTTCCAAAGAGAAGAATGCTGATTTCTAAACCCTCTTTATGTCATTCAGTTGTGTTTGATGTGACCCCATGGACTTCTTCATAGGGTTTTCTTGGCAAACATTTTGGAGTAGTTTGCTATTTCTTTCTCCAGTGTGTCCCCATTTAGCAGATGAGAAACAGAAGTAAATGGGGTTAAATGACTTGCCCAAGGTCACACGGCTAGTAATTTGTCTGAGGCTCTATTTGAACTCAGATCTCCCTCCTTATTTTGGTTTTACTTCATTTGTGTCCTTTGTTAAAATCTCAGCAATAATCCAGTTTCAGCATAATAATCCCAGTGTTTAGCATGATGGCTGACACACAGTAGGTACCTAATCAGTGTTTATTGATTCTGACTCACTGTAAAGGTAGTTTCAGTTTCAGTTCCAGTTTCCACAATTAACCTGGATGCAGGCAGACTAAGATCCTCTCAGATCATAGGAAAGTTCACAGATTTTCTTTGATGCATAGTCAAAAGAACTATTAGTTAACTGATAGCTGTGGCTATGTAGGACAAATCTAGATTTTATTCAGAATTTCATTATCTTACCTTCCTATAAGGCAACATCCAGATTGCCTTGATTCCTTTTCTGGGGAAAGCAAAAGTTCATTATTAACTTGAAGATGAAATCAGTAGGTCTAAATGTAGAAATCAACAATAAGTGGTTTATTGGACTTGCCGTGGCTTCTTTTGGTGTTCTATTTATTACTTTTTCCTTGTGAATGTGAGAATAATAGAAGTAGTGGAGAAAGTTAAATCTGCATAATGATTTCTTATTTTTGACTTTTTGCAGAGTATGGAGAAGTTTATATAAAACTGAAAAAGGCTGAAAAGGAAGCTGAAAACTAGATCCTCACGTCACCTTCTGATTTCTACAATTAATCTGGTGCCTTGTTCCTACATCCCTAAAGCAGGACAGCTGGACAGGAAAATCTTTTTCTATGTTAAGAGTGGGATTCTGTGTCCTTTAAAGGTTATCCCAAGGAAAGTCAGCAGCAGTAGCCTGGGTGGGAAAAGTAGAAGTCAGAGCCATATCAGCTGTTCTGGAGCAGAGGACAGGTGCACTTCAACAGAATGAACACTTTAACTGTGTTATTTTGAAAAGACAATTAGTGACTGGATATCTCCATTTCACAAGATGTTATGTTATTATCTGGCCTCCAACCAAAAAGTCGGAGAAGGAATGAGCATTGTATGTATGTATGAGGGAGTGGTTTATATCTCAGTTCCAAGTGCTTACTACTGATTTGGATACCTCTGATGATTAAACCCTCTGTTATCTTGGGGCAAGTCACTTAACTTCTAGGGACCTCAGTTTCCTCATCTGTAAAATGAGGGGATTGGAACTGTGAGAGACAAGAAATTTAATAAAGGAAATAAACACATTGATAATGAATCATGCTACCCACATTCTAGTGGAGAAGTTGTGTTCTTAAAGTACAGAATGAAACACATGCTTTTGGATCTGGCCAAAGTGTGGATGTGTTTTGATTATGTATATTTGTTACAAGGATTTTGCTTTTGCTTTTTTCTCCAGTGAAGGGAAGGAATATTTTGGAGAGGTTTAAAGAAACAGCAATAATTTTGTCAAAAAATAAAAAAAAAAGAAAAGAGAGTCATTGAAGCAATTTGTAAAATGCATAGAAGCAAATAGAAGGATGTTGAGAAGAAAATCCAGGAAATTCAAAGCAGAATGACTTTGAAAGTAATATATTGAATTTATAATATGTGTGTTCATCCTTTGTTGCTGAAGAAGACCATGCCATCAGAGAAATGATGACATGACTTAACTTGACTGGTTTTTTTTTTTGAGTGAAAGAGAGCTGTGCAGGTCACTAAACTCACTTCTCCTCCAAAGCCAACTGAATTTAGTGACCAGATATTCATCAGGATGACTGGAGATGACCCAAGATGAGGCAATTGGGGTTAAGTGACTTGCCCAAGGTCACACAGCTAGTGAGTGTCAAGTGTCTGAGGTGAGATTTGAACTCAGGTCCTCCTGACTCCTGCACTGGTGCTGTATCCACTGCACTACATAGCTGCCCAAATTTATAATATAGAAAAAAAAGTAAAGCAAGCAACACGTATTAGAGATTGGCAGGTTCAGTAAATCCTTATTGTCTGCTTTATTTGGCATATAGAAATGCTAACTTTAATCAGTATCTATTACATTCAGAATAAAAATGTTTTTGAAAAAAATGAGATTGTGAGGCTAGATTTTGTCTAACAACTGCCCTCCCCAAATCCTATGACATTAATAAAAAATCCTATACTCTCAAAATGCTTTATCTGTTAAAAGAAGAAGTGGGCAAGTAACTTTTCTCTTTTTTTTCTTTTCTTTTTCACGATGATCTAGGTTTTTCTTTCTTAGAGTTACACAGTAGGAACAAGTAATAGATAAATGTTAAATTAAGGCAACAAAGAAATTAAGGAAGGAGGAGCAGAGCCAAGATGGCAGAGTAGAAAGACACACAAATGCCGGCTCTCCCCACACAGCCCATAAAATTCCTGTAGAGAGGGACTCTCAACAAATTGTAGAGCAGCAGAAGTGGAGAACAACAGAGTGGAGGAGATTTTCAACCCAGGGTGACCTGAAAGGCCCATGGGAAATGTCCCTTGCATGGGACCTGAGTGGAACCCAGCCCAGCCTTGGCCTTGCTGCCTGGCCTGGCTCTGGGAGGAGGACACATTGGGGATGGAGTCTCCAGTTGCAGTAGCAGCGAATCCCCAGTCCCAGCAGCAGCGATCTGCAAATCCCTCAACCTACAGGTGCCAAAGGTCAGTGACAGGGTTTTTTCAGCTGGCTGGGAAGGGAGAAAGGCCTTCCTATAGCTTGGGCAACAGGCAGTGGCCACAGAGGCCACACAGCAGCCTGTACAGTCACCTGCATCCATTGTTGGAGCGTAAAAACCCCTGGGGGCACTGAGGAGCTCAATATTACCTCAGCCCTGGGTAGACACTCTGAGGGATCTGGTCTTTGTCTCACACTGAATGGAGGCCTTGCCCCCACAGTTTAACTGAAAATCAGCCCTCAGTGCTGATGTGGCAGAACTGGAGGTCAGCTGGTTGTGGAGAGGTAACTGCTAAGATTCTAGGCACAAAAAAAAATCTCTCTCTGCTCCCAGACCAATGTACATGCTTGACTGTGCCACCTTGGAGGAACTGAGATCTTACAGATTCCCAGAGTATACCCTACTATTGACAAAGGACCCAAAAAGTCAAGTAACTGGTTGGGAAAATGCCCAAAAAAGGGAAAAAAAATAAGACATAGAAGCTTACTTTCTTGGTGAACAGATATCTTCTCCCATCCTTTCAGTTGAGGAAGAACAATGCTTACCATCAGGGAAAGACATAAAAGTCAAGGGTTCTGTATCCTAAACATCCAAAATGAATATTCAATGGTCTCAGGCCATGGAAGAGTTCAAAAAGGATTTTGAAAATCAAGTAAGAGAGGTGGAGGAAAAACTGGGAAGAGAAATGAGAGAGATGCAAGAAAAGCATGAAAAGTAGGTCAACATCTTGCTAAAGGAGACCCCAAAAATGCTGAAGAAAGTAACACCTTTAAAAATAGGCTAACTCAACTGGCAAAAGAGGTTCAAAAAGCCAATGAGGAGAAGAATGCTTTCAAAAGCAGAATTATCCAAATGGAAAAGGAGGTTCAAAAGCTCACTGAAGAAAATAGTTCTTTCAAAGTTAGAATGGAACAGATGGAAGCTGATGACTTTATGAGAAACCAAGAAATCACCAAACAAAACCAAAAGAATGAAAAAAATGGAAGATAATGTGAAATATCTCATTGGAAAAACAACAGACCTGGAAAATAGATCCAGGAGAGACAATTTAAAAATTATGGGACTACCTGAAAGCCATGACCAAAAAAAGAGCCTAGACATCATCTTTCTTGAAATTATCAAGGAAAACTGCCCTGATATTCTAGAACCAGGGGGCAAAATAAATATTGAAAGAATACACCAATCAACTCCTGAAAGAGATCCAAAAGAACAAACTCCTAGGAACATTGTTCTCAGGTCAAGGAAAAAATATTGCAAGCAGCTAGAAAGAAACAATTCCAGTATTGTGGAAATACAATCAGGATAGCACAAGATCTAGCAGTTTCTACATTAAGGGATTGAAGGGCATGGAATATGATATTCCAGAAGTCAAAGGAACTAGGACCAAAACCAAGAATCACCTACCCAGCAAAACTGAGTATAATAGTTCAGGGGAAAAAAATGGTCTGTCAGTGAAATAGAGGACTTTCAAGCATTCTTGATGAAAAGACCACAACTGAAAGAAAATTTGACTTTCAAACACAAGAATCAAGAGAAGCATGAAAAGGTAAACAGCAAAGAGAAATCATAAGGGACTTACTAAAGTTAAACTGTTTACATTACTACATGGAAAGACAATATTTGTAACTCTTGAAACTTTTTTCAATATCTGGGTAGTTGGTGGGATTACACACACACACACATACACACACACACAGAAAGAGACAGAGAGCACAGGGTGAATTGAATAGGATGGGATCATATCTTAAAAAAATGAAACTAAGGGGTGAGAGAGACATATATTGGGAGGAGAAAGGGAGAAATGGAATGGGGTAAATTATCTCTCATAAAAGAGGCAAGTAAAAGACTTTTCAGTGGAGGGAAAAAGGAGGGAGGTGAGAGAAAAACATGAAGCTTACTCTCATCACATTTGGCTAAAGGAAGGAATAAAATGCACACTCATTTTGGTATGAAAACCTATCTTACAATATAGGAAAGTGGGAGAGAAGGGGATAAGCAGGGTCAGGGGGATGATGCAAGGGAGGGCAATGGGAGGAGGGAACAATTTAAAATCAACACTCTTGGGGAGGGACAGGATCAAAAGAGAGAATAGAAGCAGTGGGGGGCAGGACAGGATGGAGGAAAATATAGTTAGTCTTACATAACACAACAACTATTATGGAAGTCATTTGCAAAACTACACAGATATGACCTGTATTTAATTGCTTGCCTTCTCAAAGGAAATGGGTGGGGAGGGACAGATGGGGAGAAGTTGGAACTCAAAGTTTTAGGAACAACTCTTGAGTATTGTTCTTTCTACTAGGAAATAAGAAATATAGGTAATGGGATATAGAAATTTATATTGCCCTACAGGACAAAAGAAAAGATGGGGATAAGGGAAGGGAGGGATGATAGAAGTGAGGTCAGATTGGTGATAGTGGCAATTAGAATGCTGGGTGTATTGGGGTGGCGGGAGGGGAGAAATGGGGAGAAAATTTGGAACTCAAAATTGAAAACTTAAATAAATAAATTTAAAAAAAAAGAAATTTAGGAAGGAGTAATCTCGTCAAAGTACTTGAAAGAGTGACTTATTAGACTTTTGCCTGCTTTTAACTGTCCAGTCTCCCACTTCCTATGTTATCTAGATCCTCTACCTTCCTCCATCTTTTTTTTTATCCCAGGGAGAGAAAGGGTGCATTGTTATTAAAATCATCTTAATCCAGAATGATTTGGAGATTAGTTAGCTCATTCTTGAAATTTAAGCTTTCAAAACTTCAAAGTGCTGTACGGCTGCCAAATACAAAGAGGATTTGCTTTGGGCAGCACAGAGGATTTGAAACCTACTTGTTTCTGTTCCTACTTGGGCACTAATTTGCTTATTCTAAAGTTTCTGACTCATGAATTTTGCCTGGGTCATTATTTTGGGTTTTAAAAATTTCAGGGATAAGCAACAAGGTAGAACAGATCTAACCTAACTGAACATTCATGATTTTCCAAAAATCCTGAATGTTTTTGAGCTATGTGTTCTTTGTTATGTATTTGACCTACCTCATTTTTCTTTTGGAGACACTCACATGCCACATATTCACTTTATTTTCAGGTACAGCAGCAGAAAGCCTGGAAGCCATTAGGAGGAATTAGCAGGCAAGATTTCCCCTGGGAGTCAAGACTCCCCTACTAGGAGTCAAGGCTCCCCCACTGGGAGTCAAGGCTCCTTCGCATATGCATCCAGAGGCAGTATCAGGTGAGAATTCTGCTCACAGTTCTTCCCTCTGGCTCTGAATTGTACAGTAGGTGAAGTTTTTGTTCATTTCACCTCCCTCTGGACAGACTAGAAGACTTGACCCACAGTCAACCTACTTCTAATACTGGCATTAAGTCAGTACATTTTATTTCCACTCAGAGCGCTTCCAACTCTCTTCTCAGCCTATGGACACAAGCTGCCGAGGCATTTCCTGTTCCAGGTGGTTTTGAGCCGTGAAACTAGCTGGCCAGCCAGCCAGCCTGCTTGGGTTGAATGTAGGTGGAGTAAAATCTTCAGGAGTTGCTCCCAGCAAGTGAAAAAAATGATTTGACTTCCAAAGCACCCAGCCCCGACTGGAAACAGAACTGTTTGAACTAACTTTAGAAACATAATGAATACATAGACCCACTTCAATTGTGCCCTTTGTTGAGATGGCTGTAATAATCCTGTCAGTTTGGAATGAGAGATTTGGTTCCCAGTAGCCCACACAACTGGATAATTGACAGATTTCACACAAGATCTTCTTCTTAGAGCAAAGAGTAGTCTTGGGCCATGGTAAAAGGCCGAAGGTCAATTTTTATTCCCTTTAGAGCAGGGACTTTTAATCTTTTTTGGTATCATGGACAACTTCAGTAGTCTGGAGAATGATGTTTTTAGATAATTGAAAGAAATGTGAAATTTCAGTTAGAGGTTATTGAAAATAAAGATGTCATTTTTGCCCCCTCATCCAAGTTCATGGACTCCCTGGCTATCATGCTTTCTTGGACTTTCAGGCTACAGAATATGAATGGAATGGAAAAATCATGAAGCCAGTTCTCCTATGTTGCACAGCCAAGGACTATATTTTATTTGATTGCCCACAAAATTAATCTTTGTGAAATGTTCTTTTTCTTACAGGAATGAAATGCTGAGGAGTGAGACAAAGGATTCAAATGTCTGTATCATCACCCTAGGATAGGTGATGAAAGTACAAAGAAGGTCTCTGACTTTCTCAACTGCTTTTCCAATTCTTAGACAAGACAAACTCTGGAGAGAACCATAATTATTATCTACTCACTTCATAGGTAGATAAATGCTATGCTGGTTCATAAATACTCTGATCAGAACCCACCTGGTTAAGCAGGAGAAAATTTAGTTTCTGGAAAATGGAGTTTTTCTGTAGGTCAAGAAAAATGGCTTTTATTGTTTTCCAGGGGCATTGCTATACCAAATATTATATATGTAGGTGTGGTCATGTTTCATAGGATAGGCTAAATAAAAGCAAACAGTAACTAATGACATGTTTCATCATAATATATAACACCCCAAAGTTCCACTCAATCTCTAATTTGCAGAAGGTAGCCTCAAGCAATAACTGCTTTCTACTCTCATAGTCTACACTAAAATATCCTTAACAAAATATTATATGGAGAATAAGTGGTAAAAAAAAAAAAAGCAGAAGTGCCAATATCTTACACTACTTAGAGATAAGGTCAAAATGGATACATGACCTAAAGGGAAATATCCTAGGTAAGTTAGAAGAACATGGAATATATTATCTATCAGACTTATGGACAAGAGAAGAATTTATGAATAAACAGGAGATAGTATTATGAGATGTAAAATGGTTAATTTTGATTAAAGGTTTTTTTTAAACAAATAAAACCAATGTACCTAAGATTAGAAAGAAAGCATAAAATTGGGAAAAAAATTATGGTTTCTCAGATAAAGGTCTCATATCTCAAATATATAGAGAGTTTTGTCAAATTTATAAGAATATGAGTCATTCCCAATTGATAAATGGTCAAAGGATATGAATAAGCAGTTTTTGAATGAAGAAACCAAATTTATTTATAAAAAGCTATTCATACGAAAAAATGCTATAAATCACTGTTAATTAGAGAAATAAAAATTAAAACAACTTTGACATATTGTCTCAGATATGTAAGAGTGGCTTAAATGATAGAAGAAGAAAATGACAAATGCTGAAGAAGATGTGGAAAAATTGGGACACTAATATACTATTGGTGAAACTGGGAACTGATCCAATCATTCTGGAGTACAATCTGGAATGACACCCAAAGAGTTATAAATCCATGTGCATCCTTTGACCCAGCAAGACTACTATTAGGTCTTTTGTCCAAGGTAATAAGGGAAAAAGCAAAATAACCTGTATGTTCTTCATATTAGCTCTCTTTGTGGTGGCAAAGAATGTGAAATTGAGGGGATGCTCATCACTTGAGGAATGGTTAAACAAGTGGTGGTATATGATTGTGATGGAAAACTAATGTGCTATAAGAAATAATGAGCAGGTTGATTTTAGAAAAACATGAACTTGCATGAAATAATGGAATTAAAGAAGCAGAACCAAGAGAATGTTGTATACAGTAACAGCAACATTGTTTGAAGAATAGCTGTAAATGACCAAATTATTCTGAGTATTATATTTAAATCAACTACAAAGGATCTATGAAGGAAGATGGTATTCACCTCTAGAGAAAGAACTGATAAATAAAAGTATACATAGTATGGTTTTATATATATAAATACATACACATATTTCACATATTTTACATATATATGTTTTTATTTTACATATATATTTTACATATTATATGTAGTGTGTGTGTATGTGTGAAATGGTGTGGAGGGGAGGAAAAGGGGAAGGAAAGCAATTCAAAACTTAAAATGTAACAAAAATAAAATAAAATTTCTAAAACAATAGATAAAAATTTGAAAATAAGTAGAAACATTTTCCTTTTCAAGTCAGAGGATTTGCTAAGTTGTAAACTCAATGAGAAAAGGGGTCATGTTATTGATCTGTGTATTCATCACCTCCTTCCCTTGTAGGTTTGAACTTAGTACTGTTTTATGTACAAAAAAGTAAATAGCAAAATAATTTGCAAAGAGGAGACATGGTAGAGGCGAGGCAGAGGCATGGTGCAGAGATTACCTACTTATCTAACTGTAGTGGAAGGCAGTAAGGCTGATTCTAAATGGAAAAAATAATGGGGGAAAAAGTTCCATTAACAGATTAAGGGACGTCCTCTCCATAATGCTTAGGTATAGACCATCAATAAACATTCATTTAACTGTTAGTTCTGAATGTGAAATTACTTTCCACTGACCAGAGAGTTGATTTATTAGAGAAACTGAATTCTAGCTATAATCATATTCTAAACACAAATGGAAGTGGAAGATACAAGGATGTCACACTTAAACGGAGTTATGTCACAAATTTTCTTTGGAGAAAGTAAATAAAATCATTACAAGGGTGGATTTCTTCACATATTACAAGACACATAGCACAAAACCTTGCACATATTAAATGTTTGCTGAATACCTGAATTGATATCAACCAACCAACTCACCTTGGGTTGATTTCATTCAATGACAAGCATTTATTAAGCACCTGTTGAAGCAAGCCACTGTGCTAAGCTCTAAGAATACAAAGGAAAATAAAATGCTCCTTGCCTTCAAGGAGCTTATGTTCTAATTGAGGCTTTTACACGATAGACACAGGTAAGTACTAGATAAGTTGAGAGGAATAAAGCATATACAAAAGAAGCCATTATGAAGACAATTAATAGCTTACATAACAACATCTGTTGCAGAGGATGGAAGCACAGAGAAATTCTAATGCAATAAGGTTCTCTAAAATGAGTCAACAGATAGGTTAATATTCAGCGATATGAATGCAAAGATGAACAGAGGAGATTATCCCTCAAATAAGCTAGAAAATACAATGCAGAATTAAGAAATTAAAGAGCCCAATGACTTTTAAATTATATATAAGTCTCATGTTTACACAACAGAAATACTTTAAGAAAAGTGTCAGAAGGTACTGGAAGTGGCAAGCACTGACATTGCAAAAAGTGCACTGGTAACTAAGTGTGCAGTCAAATCATTACAGCAAAGATCCATATCAAATAAGAAGAGCTAGAGATAAGAATATATCATGTGGGGTGCAATATCAATAATTTCACCCTCAGATATATTTAAATAAGCTATTGATGCTGCTCGGAAGCCTAGTGCTCATATGCCACAAATGCGTTCTTCTCTAAGAGTGGGAAGACCCTGCATACTGAACATCAACATAGACAATATTCACCGTATGTTTTCAGATCACCGGTTGCTAATGCGGGATTCATTTTTGAATCATTTGTCTGTACATAATTAGATGATAATTCTTTAGAGCAGAGATCAGATCAGTACCAAAATACAGTTAAAATGAGAAGGTATTCTGTATAGCCCTATGGAAACAAGCTATTCATAACAAAAAAATAGAAAGCAAGTTTAGGCAATTTAAAGCAATTACTGCAAGAAAAAGGCCAAAGGAGTTCAGCAGCTGCCTCACCTAGCAAAAACTCAGTCTTGTTGCCAAGTAGAGGGTCTCCACATTGGAACATGAGGACATTCTTTCTGGCTTATATTTGTATTCTAGATTCTGGCTTAGTACAGTGTCAGGCACATAGTAAATGCTCAATAAAAGTTTTATTTATCTATTTTTTTAAAAATAACTTTTATTATCAGGGATGATGTGGAGGCAGAATGTTATGGTGGATAGGCATTGAATTTGTGGTCAGAAAGAATTGTTCCATAAACTATGTCAGTCATTTATTAGCCTGGAAAGGTCACAAATTTTCTAGAATTCATTTTTCTTCTGCAAAATGAGAGGGCTTGACTCAAAAGCTTCTAAAGCCCCCTCCATCTCTAAGTCTATGAACCTATAATGATTGCTATTGTATAATTCTGGTTTTCATCAGGGTCTCAAAATTAGAAATAGTTTTTTGATCAGTAGAAGAGATCAATCATGAGCCAGAGAGATCCTGGTGAGTCAATGATAAGGGACACAATTGATGGGGCAAAAGTTTCTTTGAGGTTTGGCTACTCACATGGGTTTTAAGTAAAGGAAATCTTGCCTAGATTCATTATTATGGGTTACACTTTTCTGCAGAGGCTTTTTTTTCTTTCAGTTTTAGAGGTGATTACAGGTGAACAATGTTTACATTATTGTGTGATTCTTTCAGACAATTTTTAAATATATGATCTGGAAGATAAGATGTAACTCAGAGGAAACAATATTGAACCAAGTTAGTTCAACTAGTTTGACTGATCAAAGTTAAACTTTCTCATTAAGTTAACTGAAAATCAAACAGTTTCTTTACCCAGAAAGCTGTGGGCAGGTTTGTCTTCAACCACTCGGATCCGACGGGCTCCAGCAGGAATTACAGCTGCTTCAATATAGCCTGTAAGAAAAGAATACATAGATGAAAAATTTCCAGACTCCTGGTCACTCAGTATCTCCTACCAAAAACCAACTCCACTACTTTTCGGCTAGGTTTTCAAAGTACACCAAAATTCCAAATCAGGATAGCCAGACTATAATTTTGGAATGCACATGGTAGTATTATATTACTAATAATTGATGAAATCTTTTGTAACTGATAACATGTGATCTCATATCCTCTCATTTCCCACTAAATATTTCATCCACTCTTGATTTCATTTTGGACTTTCCCTGAACCTTCTAAATCATTTGGGAAGCTGAAAAAACTTTCATTTTTGCAGTAATTCTACCTAACACATGGTAAAATGGAAAGACTACAGCTTTAAAATAAAGGGAATTAAGAAATCATTTTCAGCTAAAAGTAGGCTTGAAAGTTTAGTTATTGATTTAAACAATAACTATCATTGAGTAAAATTTCTAAAAAATTTTTTAGAGACATCAAAAACATTTCTTTAAGTAAATTAGATGGCAGACTACTCAATCTGTTATGACCCAGGAAAGGAATCTGGGGTATATCATATTCTGTTTTTTGAATACATTAATCCAATGTACTACCATGGCCAAAAAGGCCAACAAAATATTTGGTAATATTAAAGAGCTAACAAAAGCAATCAAAAGCAATATTTCCCAAATATAAATTACTCAGGAAAGGCATTCTTCTTTCACAAGAAGTGCTGGAGAATTGGAAAATAGCTTGCTAGAAATTACGATTAGATGGACAAGAAACAACACTACAATAATCTCAAAAGGGGTATTTAACCTGAACATAAAAGGTCATACAATAAAGAAAATGGTAAAGAATGAGATCATAGGTAAAGGGAGAATTCTTAGCCTAACAAAGAATAGAGCAGATTGTAAAAAAGAAAAGATAAAATATGCTTTTTTACCTAATATAATTTTAAAACTTTTACAGAGATAAAATTAAGGAAGACAATTAAAACATAAAAAGTAGAGTGAAGGTAATATTTATATCAAATATTACCCACAAAAAGATGATATCTCAAACTGATACAAATATTTAACACTAAGAACTACTCCCCAATAGCTAGGTGTTTAAAGGTTGTGAAAGAAGTTTTGCAAACTGTAAGTGACAATGCAAAAACATACTACCAATCACTAACAGTAAGCGAAAAGCAAATCAAAATAACTTTGAGGTTTCACCTCAAACTATGCAAATTGGAAAAGATCACAAGAAATGGGAAGAGTTAGTGATGGACCAACCACTTGTAGATTATACAGAAGTCTCTTGAGATCATGAACATTTTTTCTTTGCTTTCTTTAAGAACTGATAAATTCTACTGAAAATGGCATGCATTAAACAGCATTGTAAGAATGAAATTTACTATATTTTAATGGACAGGAGAAGAATTATACTTGTGTCAACTATCTGTACAGTTCTTCAAAGTTAATATAAAAACAAGAATATAAAATAGCAAAAACCTCTATGTATACTTAAGAAGATAATCCTAAATTATTTAACAAGCTACTGAAAATTTTTAAAAAAGGGAACTGGACAAAAGAAATTACCTCGATATCAACTATGATAATTCCATCCAGAAAATAAACCAGTGTAAAGTAAGGTTAAAAATGAAAAGAATACCAACAAGAGAAAAGTGGATAAGATTTTCAAAAAATTCTAAAAATTTTTTCAAGGACGATGAAACTTCCACACTTGGAACCTAACAACATCGTCCTTGAGGTACTTACAGAAGTAGTAATGGCACTATAGAGAACAAAAATGAGAAGGTAGCCAGGATGGATCAAGTATATATAGAGGTGAACCATTCTGGATATAACTGATAAAGAAGACATTGATGGACTGATTTACAAGGTAGCTGAAAGAGGAAAAGACACCAAATGCGAGTAAAAAATCTTGAATCTTAAATGATTAAGAAAATAAGTGGCAGAAAACAAACAATTATTTACCTACATATCTCCCATCTACACAAAATCTTTATGGAGGTCATCTACACATGGATTAAGGGCATCCTTAACGTGGGTATTAGTAGGCAACAAGTACTTTTTCAAATGATATTCAACAGTGAATCATATCTTTACATATCACAATGAACTGAAAAATATAAGGAATACAAGCTTCCATTTAGTTCATGATTTATTGCGCAACAAAACATTTGATTGGGTAGGATGAATCACCAGCTTACAAGTTTTGTTCTGATTTTTTTTTATGACAAGTTGCCTTCCATCCATGTGTCAAGGTCATTTAAGATTCCTTGAAAGACACATCACACATCAACAGAAATAATCCTGTTTATTGACCTTCTGGTAACAGATATCAGGGAAATTATAAAGCAGGGAGTTGTATACTTGCCTAAAGTATTTGACATTTTGATAGAGGACATCCAGTAACAAATTCTGGGTTGAGGATTGATTTCCTCACATATGATGAGGCCTTTCAGGTTCTCCTATTCATGAATAATATTATGCTAATTGTCTCCAACATATTTCTGAGTTTCTTGGAAGAAATATATAATCACTCAAAGGAGTTGGTCTTTGACTTACTTGAATCTTTACCTTTATTTCCGAATGTCCAATATACATTAATATTTCTACTTCCTTTTGCCTTTTGCCACATCCATTTAGGAAAGACCAAATAGATGAAGAATTTTTGATACCCACATTCCACCTGCATCCAAATATTTAATGACTTGTTTAATAACATGTCTGTCTGAAACAGATAATACAGATGTATAAAAGGCTTGGTCCAGAGTTGGAAACAAGACAGAAGGTAGATTGGATTGCTTTCAGAAAGTCACAAAGCACTTTTACTGATGTCAAGCTTTCTATGAATGTAAGGCCCAACTTTTTCCAATGCAACCATTTTGCAAGTGTTACTGAATGACAGTGAGATCTATAACACCACTGTCTTTCAAAGTTTAAAGATGAGCATTATGTGACAGACAATGAAAAGAAATATGGTGGCTATGAGCAGGTATCTCCAGTGAGAATCCCAAAGAAGTTGAGAAATAAAGGATGTCAGCAAAGAATTGTATGAGAAAAAGAGAAGATTGGGTTGGTTATGTAAGAGTGAGGGATGCCAGGTAACAGAATGTCTCACTGGTGCATTTGTGATGTCAGGAGAAAGTGAGGAGGGCTTCCAGTGTGTTGGTGAACTTAGAGTAGCACGTGGAAAAGAGTTATACAAGATGGGAAGGCATGGATGATTTGTGACTTGCATAATTCATGATGAGTCATGGATTCACTCAAGTATTGAATGTAGAAATATATTTGTTTGTGGCAAGAAATGACAAATACGGGGGATTCAGAAAAACATGGGAAATGTATATGAAATAATGCAGAGAGAAGTAGAGCCAAGATAATAATGTACATGATAACTAAAACAACATAAATGAAAAGATCGCTAAAAAGAAGTTGAAATCTGAGTAACAAAAAAATACCAAGAGAAGAGATAGTAAGATTTACATCCTTCTCTCAAGACAAAGAAGTTGAGGTCTGATGTTTTCAGAAAAGGTTTTTGTATCTGATGTTAAACTGTGTTTCTTTGTTAAAAGGGAACATTTAATCTGAAAGGGGTGAGTGGGGAATGACTAAAACAAAACGCATCAATAAATTATAGTAAAAAATAACTAAAAAGGAAAGATATATCCTTCCTTATTCCTTGGACTTTGACCTGCTTGAAACTTTACCTTTATTTCCTAATGACAAATTGGGCATCCCTTTTGCCTTTTTCTTCCAAATTTCAATAGCATTTCTTTTTTTATTGCTTATTCAAGCCTTTATCACCTCAGATTTGCTTTGTCTTTATTTGGGATATCACAGAACAATTAAATGTCCCATATGGAAGTTGGCTTTTTTTTCTTCCTCTAGAGTGACAGGATATTTGTTGATAATGGCAAATAAAAAAGTTCCATGTATCCTAGAACGTTAAAAAAAGTGGTGTAGTTTTGCATTTGCATTTCATGTGCAAATACTAGAATTTGAAGATTTTTTTGTAATGGTAACTTCATGTAAACAATAACCTTTGACATGGTAGGGAGTTGGTTTTGTTTCTTTAAGAGATACTAAGCTACCAGATAATGATATATTTTAAGTCTCTACTTCCTCTGGCTGCAAGACATGCACTGCACTATTATGCAACCATTCCTCCAGTTTACTAATTAGACACTGAAACATAAAAGCAAAATGATGAATTTTCCGATCATTCCGATCATTACAATAATAAAATTATTTTACCCTCATTAGGAAGCCACTCAGAATACACCAAAAGTCCAAGTTCACATGGTATCAGGTGATATATTTTAATTTGTTAATCACTAAAGCAGATGTGCTCAAAAGCAGTACAGATTTAGCGATGTAATCAATATCCTTATCCATTAAGAAAGGAGCAAGGAGGGTTCCTGTTACAACTGCTGAGATCCTGCTAGGGCTACAACTGCAAAACAGTGAAAGATGACACTGAAAAGAAACACTTCCTAAGATATTAGATAGTTTTGAAATGGTAAAAAGCAGCCTTTGATCTGTTAATGGAGTGAGTGTTTAATCTGGTCTCGGACCAGATTCAGTTTCTGATAGAAATTTTAAGCCAGACTGATGGCTCCGAAAGTTGCAAGTGTAGCTTCTGAACAAGGAAAAACAGTTCTTCACCACTGACTATTAACTGTTCCCCTTAATTGCAGCAAATGGTTATCTATTTTCAGAGGTTTGAACTGTTTCCAAAGGGATAGAAGAGAAGGGTCAGCCATGTTGGATACTTTACTTGTTAATATTAATGGATATCACTTGCATTACAAAAAGAGACCTGTAGCTAGGTGAATTATTCAACATCTTGTTTATGCATTTGTCACACTATTTTGTGTTATAGAAGTATCATAGTACAATAGATAGTGCTGGGCTTCTAGGCAAGAAGAGTGAGGGGTTCAAATCCTGCCTCTTAGATTTACTACCTAGGTGACCCCAGGTAAGCTAATAAGCCTCTATGTGTCTCAAGAAACTCCCAGAATTTGTCTCCTAAATTATAGAAAGGTTGTGATCAGCAGTAGTAAAGGAAATTCCCACTGGGAATTTCCCATGTATTTATATATGTGTGTGTGTGTGTGTGTATGTATGTATACATATATGTGATGTACTCACATATATATGTGTATATGTGTGTATATATATATACACACATATACACTCGCACACACACACACACACACACACATATAATCACCCTGACTTGACTGTAATCTCCTTGAAAGTAAAGACTGTATTTTAATGATCTTTGTGTTTCCTTCAGTGGCCACTGCAGAGTTTTTAAGTGTTTAACTGTTTACTAAATTCACCATTAAGTGAGTGAGTTTATCTCATTGTCTTATTAAGCATCTGCTAGGTGCCAGGTCCTGTACCTATAACCTCTATTGTAAGTTGCATCTTTGTTCCTACCTGACCTTTAATACTCGTAAGATATTGACATCCAAAGAATTTCTACAATTGAACAGAGTGCCTGTGATGTGAGGCATATTGTTTCTGATGAGTTTTAATACTGGCTACACAGGATGATTCAATGTCTATAATGTCTCCTAAAACTAAGCTTGCTGATTCTGTTTTGAGCAATAATTCCCGGCTCTATCATGTTGTTACATTATTCAAATGGCTGACTAAAATCTGGTCTGTTAACATTTAATTTTGGAGTATGGTTCTTTCAGTAAGTGAACAAGTCTAGCTGTTTCTTGCATCATGTTACAGGGATCTCTTCAAAGGACCAGATAGCATACAGTTCTTCACAAATATTTCTTATTTTATAACCTCATTCCATGGGATTCTGAAGTTACAATTCAAGGAAATACTGGACGTATGAACTGAGAAACTAGAAAAATAAAGTCTTTCCACAGTCAAGTCGATGAGTACTTTTTCACGTCTTATTGCATCTTCATTTATACTGTGAACCAGGTCTGAAAGCAAAATCTTTTGGCTGGACTGAATTTGTTCTGACAGTAGAGACAAACCAATAACAGAGAATGTTCTCTTCGTGACTGTAGCACAGCTGCTTCAGTGCTATTAGAGCACAAAATTTCAAATGCAGGGTGGAGTCTACATTTAACTGTGCTAACTTCCTATATTCCACAGTTAATGAGGGACATGCCCAAGAAACTGTCATCCACAGATAATTTCCAAACTTCATTTCATCAGTAAAGTTAAGGTTAATGATTTTTTTTTTTGCTTCCTCTCCTGCCTATTTTATGAGGGCTGTTCATAGATATTAAAACTGATTTTGAATTTTGCTTTCTTTCCATTTTCCTTCTCACCCTTCAATGGTGGTACTGATGAATAGTGAAATGGCCCAAACTCTGGCAACATGAAAAAGTGGAAGAAAAAAGGAACATGTAGAGTTCTCAACTTGAATAATTAGCCTCCGAATTACAGGGGTTGAAAATGGCAAGGAAGGTTTTTGTAGTGAAGTCTAACGAATCTGCTAATCTGTTTTTCTAAATGACTTTTTTCCTTTTAACAAGAGAAAAAAAAAAAAACCAGAGAAAGGTGCCAAAGTCATTTGGAGAGCTTCTGTTCACAGTCAGATCATGAACAGGTGCAATGAAATCACCTTTAACTTCCTTTCCAACAGCTCCCGCATGGCTCAGAGTGTTATCCTCACAGAAAGATCACTCTCAGCCTGTGTTGGAATTTGAAAAATTCTTTAGAGGTATAAAGTGCCCATCACCAATTCCCCAAGTCTCCCAGAATCCCTCTAAGTAGATGTCCCATGGAATATCATTTTAGAAACCACAGCAACACAGACCATTAAATTTAAAAGCGATGACTCTGATTTGACAAATATCAAATGGCTCATTAAATTATCAGCCTCATTTATTTGTAAGAACTACTATTTTCAAATCTAGAGAATCTTTTCTTGTGGTCTCTTTCTTTAAGCATGGGAAATCAGGTTGGAGGAAAACGATGAACTAATTTCATTGAGAAGCCATGGATAAACTTCTAAGCCTTTTTGCTATGGCTCATACCTCTTTCATTTTCATTCCCCACTAAGATTTCCCCAAAAGATCTCCAAAGTTTCATTTCCTTTATAATCTTTCAAAATTCTTTTTTGGGCATGGCTAAAACAATAAAAATCTCTCAAGAAAATATCTGGTCTTTATTTCCAATAACTTTTCATGGAATTATTTTTTAATCAAAATAAAGAAATGCATAATTCTTTTGCATTAATGAATAAATCAATTACATTTTGGTAGGGGAATGTTCCAACTATTAGTAGTTTTCAATGGGGGTAGCCTCATATGTAAAGAAATTATCCAGAGATTTTGAGGTCACTGTTTAGAAGAAAGTGAAAGTCAAACATATTTTTCACTTTCACTGTAAGAAGCAGGAACTACAAAGTGTATATTTTTTTTTATCAGTAGACAAATCTAATTTTGCAATAAGCATCTTTCTTTTGGAAGAAAAGTCTTTAAAGAATCTTCGAGAGAACCTTTATAATGCACAGGTGAAATTCATGTGAAAAGTATGACCTTCCTTCATACTTTTTGTAGCGTTAATGGGTGCTATAAAGTTAACTATTTTCATCAGTATCACTTTTATTTCCCCGTAGTCATCAGCTTAATATTATGATTATTTCTTGTAAACTGTTTTATGAATAATATTATTGCTCTTAAAAGTGCTTACATAGAAGGCAGTGCAATCTGAGTGAACACAATTTCCTTTTCTGGAGAGTATTTATGGAAAAATAATAATTACAAAATTAAATTCTATAGGTCATATACTGATGAAATTATTGGTAATATAGCATTTTACCTGTCACAGTAAGGGTTAATGCAATGTTTTACATATCTTACTTATGTATTAAGTTTAAACAGTAAACTGATCATTGATTTTTTTCAATTTATCTCTTAATAATGACATAATATGTATATATAAATAACTAATCTAAAAAAGCCAGAAGTCATTTTCTTTAAAGGAGAATATTAAGTCCTTTCTCCAAACCTAAATTATGAATCTAAATACAAATTTATGAATCTTTGATTAAAAGATGCCATTTTAAGATTATTCCAATTAGTACTCTCAAACTGGTTAGCTATATAAACAAAGTGATTAGATTGGGCACAAAAGAAATTTAGTATTAAATCTATTAATGGTTTGGTATTATTGGGGGAGAACCTAGTAAATAAACATTCTTGGGACATGAGATGACTTTAAAAATAATAGATTTTGACTTGTAAAATTTTTGATTTCTAATAAGTTATTATTGAATGAATGAATAAAATAGTTCAAGTTAAATCTGAACATACATAAAGATATTGGACTGTTTTTGATTCATGTCCATTTTTCAGGTTTGTTCAGATAAATTTTATTAGTTTTAATGTCTCTCATAGTTTTCTTTTTAATTCTTTCAAGTTCCAATTTTTACATCCGATGAAAATGGTGGAAAACATGTTGATGATCAGTAATAGAAAATTTTAAGAGAGATCTGGACTTTAAACCAATTCCAAGGAGTTTAAATATTTATGGGCTTAAGTACACATTACATAAAGAACCCAACTGGTTATATCATTGTATGAAGAGAAGTGCTTTATCTGTGCAGAGGTTGTTCCTGATAAAAAGATTATAAATAGGAAATGGCCCTCATGTTTATCAATGGCTTCACATATGACTCAGTCATTCCACCAAATCCACTCAGTAGGCAAGCATAGAGAGAGAACAAACACCAAAGATGTCTCCACTATGAACTATGCACAGCATTCAAACATCTTACATGAGAAACACTTGGGAACAGCCTTTGCCTTTGTCATCACACACGTGGACACCTTCTTACAAATATTATTGGTGACTAAGAAACAGAAATGGGTTGTGTTACATGTTATGAGGAATTAAATTTATGCTTTTAAATCACAGGACTGCAAGGATATCTATTTACTTCTAGCAATGCACAAGCACTAATTTCTTATTATTTCATAGCTGCTGACAAAGTAATCACATATTTCTACTCATAGAAACTGAAATAGCCATATAATTGTTAACAGAAATCAAATTTTTTAGAAGTAAAATTTTTAATAAAGAAAAGAATTTACTAAGGCAGTCTTAATTTATATAAAGTTTATAAACATCTGAAAGCTTCTGAATACAGATATCTCTAAAATAAGGATAATAATAGCACCTACCTCATAGGACTGTTGTGAAAATCAAATGAAATCATCTGTGTAAAGCACTTTTGAAACCTTAAACTTCCATTTAAATGTAAGCTATTATTATATTTCATTAATTCTGACTGGTCCTGTCCTTGAAGTCCACGATTACTGAATATCCATTGTCTGTATGGAGGTAGGTGGTGTGGAAACATCAACTATAATGTGATTATCAATTTACTAAATTCAAACGTCAGTAGCTTCAATTTAGCGCAAAGCCTGAGTATTCTTATGGATATATACTAGAAGAAAATTGGGTTAGGTTGCATAAGTCAATGCTTTTTATGGACCATAATTGCTAAGGATACACTTTTTTATTCATCAGATAGAGAAATAATACATGGATTGGCAAGTAATACAATTATAATGAAAACAAACTTTAGATACCATCTAATCTATCATTATACTGTGATGGGACAATCTCTATTATCATCAGTTTATCAAAATGAATTATGAACATTTTAGAAGGTAAAACTCCATGGGTTTTCAGAATCTAAAACTTTGGATGAAATAACTGAAAACAACCCAAGTAAGTATTATGTCATTATAAAATGTTGCCATGAATTCTTTCTTTAACTTTTTCTTATTCTGTGGGATGATATTTTCCTTTGGAATCAGCACTCGTAAGAGCACAATACGCCCTTTTGCCCCCTCTCTCACTTTTCTTTCTATGTGACATAGAAGTAAATAGCAAATCATCTTTCTACTAAAAATAATTGGTGCATACTTCAGAAACCACTATTCTATTTACAAGACTGATATTTATTACCACCAAGAAGTATTCGATATAGTATTTTCCAAGAAATTTTTCAACCCCTTCAATCCAGAAACATTTATTAAGTTCTTACTGTGTGACAGAAACTGTGCTAAACACTGAGGATACAAAGAAAAACACAGTTCCTGACCTCAAGATGCTCCCATTTTAACAGGGGATACAACATATATGACATACAGTTAAATTGGGAGATAATGTCAGAGGGAAAGTAGAGCAGTGGCCTTCTATAAAAAAGGTATTATAATAACTGTCAATTCTGGATTTAATAATGATGACCAATCTTTTACAGTAACATTAACTACACACACATATGTATATTTGAAATTACATATTTCTTTAAAATTAGCTCTATCTAAAATTGGAATGAGCTTCTAATTAGGTAGTGAGTTCCCTCTTACTGGAGGTCATCAAGTAGAGTCTTGGAGTAGTTAAGTAGATGGGGATTCCTATTTCAGGTAGGAATGAAACTAGATCTGATGTCTTTCCCATGTTAGAATACCATCATACTATATGTATCCATGTATTTTAAGTATCAGTAGATTAGTGTGTCTTATTTTAAACATCTCCATTAGCATAATGATATGCTTACTTTAATTCTTAGGTATAAAGGTTTAAACAGCTTTTTGTTTTTTAATAAAAGTCTTATATTTGGCAGCTCTTCAGAATAACAGGCAGAACATATGCATCTTACCAGAGTAAACATATGCTTATCTTTTTCATAGGTTTGCTAAGCCACTTCTTGAGTCAACAGCTGGAAGCCACATTGAGAACAAGAGGCGAGGGGTGGTGACAGGCTCACAGACAAAATCCTACACCACTTCTGCCTGCTTGCCAGCTGGAGATTCAAATGATGCAACCACGAAGTCTAATCCTGGGAATTGGCTATGGAGACTACAGATTCCATGTACACCTCACATGTGATGATAGGTGTTAGCTGGCATCTCAGAATAGTATGTAATGAAGGAGAAAGACATTACGTGGACAGCAAGCCAAGGATCTGAAATAGCATACGTTAAATAACTAACGCCAATGTATTCTTGTAATGGGTCTTAGGTGAAAGAAATTATGTTTTCTTGTTATATTGTGTTTAACTAAACATAAATAAAATGTAAGAGTTTATTTGTTATGTTTTTATCATTATGAAATTTGTTTTGCATTATTATGCATTATATATTTTAAAGTAGATCGTAATCAGTGCTTTGTTCCAATGAACTTAGCTAGTGATTCAGTCTATGTCCAGTTTAGAATAGTCCTCATATAGACTATATATAGTTTCTCCTGTCTTCCCCCCAGTGAAGAAATTATCCTTGGTTATTCAGGGGAAACTGATAGTACATTGGCAGTAAAACCCTCACAAACCACAAAGTATGGGGGCAGGGGGAAACTATGGTCATTTTCCATAGGCTTTAGAAAGTACATAATGACCATAATCCCAGTTTTCAAAATTGGTAATTGCTGTATTTTTCCTCAACTCTGCTTTTCCTGTCTCAGCATAGGGTAACAGAGCTTGGGGGAGGATTTTAGTGGTTTAAATCAGAATTCTTAAGCTGGGATCTGTGACCTTTTTTTTTCTTCTATTTTTCTAAGAACTTTTATCTTACGCATTTAAAACCATTATTCCAAAAATGAGTCCATAGGATTTATCAGATTGCCAAAGGGACCCAGGACAAAAACAAAGGTTTAGAACCCCTGGTTTAAAGGAATTTCATACTTTTTCATAATTTTCTTTTGTCAACCCTTTTCTAAAACCTCCTCCAGAATCAGAAAACTATCACATTCATTTGAACATAAATGAGCATGCTTGTCAAAGTAGAAAAAAATAAAAGAAATAGAAATCATATTTTGAAATATTCTAAAGTACTATGTTGACATAATTTGTAATAGTTGGGCAATTAGAAGATAGGGCAATTTATTTTATAATCATGGTCAACAGAGAAATATGAGAATACTTTGAAACCTACAGCATCACATAGTGTTTTGCAGATTCATGTAAATATTCTCAAACTTTACTTAAATCAGACTGAGAAATGGTAAAGTACTCTCACCTCTAAGTAAAAGTAATTAGGGAAAAATTATCTTTCTCATCTTTTTAACATAAATTGATGATGTGACATTAAACTGGAAGGGAATAGTTTTGAGGTCATTAAGGCAAGGGCCATAACAATGATTCATGTACCGTTAATTGGTTGGAGGTGAATAAATTCCTTTTAAAGGCAAATTCTGAAGACAAAAAATAACATTCTCTCTGCCTTTCATGAATCTTAAGGTCAATATATGGACTTAGCAAGATATTATGATGAATTATTTGACTACAATACTTAGGGAAAATAATCAGTAAGTTAGGATTTGGGAAAAGAGGACAATTAGGCAAAACTTATTATTCAAATGGTACCTGAACATTATAGAAAGTCAACGGAAGGTTTTCAGAATTTCTACTTACCCATTCCCTTGGTATGGTTGAAATCTCCCTTTACAACTTTGCAGGTTTTCCCATCTCCATTACATATTCCACAGCGATCTTCTTTGGCAGCTGATCCAATGATCCCATCACAGCCAATTTTCTAAAAAAACAAAATTCCCTGTTATTTATTTTGTTTATGAGACATACGGATTTTTTGAAAAAGAGAATCTTATACCTTGGGCTAACTTGAATTCCGAAGAATTTCCCATTACTGGAATATTCAAGGACATTTAATATCTAATTCAGCTTTAATTTCTCATTTGGTTCTTGTTCCTCCCAGCATTAAATATAAATTAGCCTTATCTGGTTGGATCTGCTGCTATTCCCAGAACACACTACAAAAATAATGATGAAATTTGAAATCATTTGTCTTCTGAGTTCAAAGTTCATTCTTCATATTATCTCATTTATCTTCATGACAGTTCTTGTGGGATAGAAGAGTTCTTTTGCCTTCTTTATCATATATGGAAATTATAACACAGGCTAATTTATTGTATCATTATTATTCTTGTTATTTTGCAAAGGGTTATAGCAAAACAAACACAAATGAAAACTAAGAATGCAACATGATCCAGTGATCTGACCCCAAAGATCTAGTTCTTCCTTTGATGTCTGGAGGGTCACTAATAACAATCTTCCCCCCCCAAAAAGCCCCCTATTCCTAGTGGATAGATAATTGACTTCCTCTGCCTTTACTTGCTGGAGCAGGATTCGTCTATCCACAGAATGACTTCCACATCACCTCTCCCTAGTTCAAAAGTATTTCTGACAACTGTCAGACGACATAGAGAGTAGTCTTGTTTGTGCTGAAAAACTGCACTCCCTGTGTATACAGCCCTTCACTTACTGAAATCAACTCAACAGGTATTTGCTAAGCAAGCACCTACTATGTGCCAGACACTTTGGTAAATATTGGAAATACAAAGAAAGGCAAAGCATAGTCTGTTCTTAAGAGCTCACAGTCTAACAGGGAGACGACATGCAAACAACTGTACAAACAAAATAAATTTGAGATAATCTTGGGGGTGGTGTTGGAGGGAAAACACTAGCTATAAGTAGAACTGGGAAAGACCTCTTTCAGAAAGTTCAATTTTAGATGGCACTTAAAGAAAGCCAGGGAATACTGGAGGTAGAGATGAGGAGTGAGAGAATTCCAGGCATGGAAGACAGCCACTGAAAATACCCACAGTCAGGAGATGGAGCATCTTATGGAGGAACAAGGAAGCCAGTGTCACTGGACTTCAGAGTATATGGAGGCAAGTAGGGAAAAAGTGAGGAAAGAGCAAGTAAGGAATAAGAAAAGGTAGGAGTGACATAGGCTTTTTAAAGCCATTTATAATTTATCCTAGAGGTAATAAGGAGCCATTGAAGTTTATTGAATGTATTTATATGTAAGGTACAACATGGTCCACCCTGAACTTTAAGAAGATCAATATGACAGCTGAGTAGAAGACATACTGGAGACTTGAAGCAGGCATCCAACCATTCTGCTAGGCAAACTGCCCGGGAACAAGGGGATGCAAGCCTGTACCAGGATGGTGGAAGTGTCAGAGGACGGAAGAGGGTATCTCAGAAAGATTTTATTTTAAATTATTTTTATTTAAAAAAATGAAAAATGAGCCACCAAATATTTTTTCTTTAGAAGTAATTTCCTACTTCTCTAAAGCAAGACCATAACAAATGCCAGAAATATACTTTAAGAGATGAGCAGATAGAATGGCTATCACATGCACTAAGGGACAGGTGACTTGGTGTATCACTGACCAGTGTCAGAGTTTGGACCTGGATTGAAGTCTCATTTCTGACGCATACTGGGTATGTGACTCTGCATGGCATTTAATTGCTCATTGCCCTAGTCAACCTCTAAGATCATAAAGTTTCAGGACAGTTTACCAATTTGCACTGACAGTGGGAATTTCCTCATGAAGAGATCCCTATACCAATGAAATCACAGGTCTGGATCAATACTAAAAGACTCACAAGCAAGGTTATTTATAACAAGTAGTGTCATTGAATGAACAAATACATACACAACCTGCATCTTGAAGGAAGGGGGAATCTCTAGGGTAAAGTGGAAGAGAGAAGGCATTATTAGGTGGTGCAGTAGACCTGGAGTCAGGAAGATCAGAGTTCAAATCCAGGCTCAGACACGTACTAGCAGTGTGACTTGGGGCAAGTCACTTACCCTCAGTTTCCTAATCTGTAAAATGGGGATATTAATGGCACCTACCTCCCAGGGCTGTTTGAGGATAAAATGAGATGATAATTGTAAAGCCCTTAGACCAGTACCTGACACATAGTCAGGGCTATATACATGTTAATTATCATCAACATCATTATTATATGGATAGAGGACATCTGGTGTAAAGGCACAGAGATGGAAAATGGAGGGTTGTGTATGAGAAACAGAGAAGGCTAGTTTAGCTAGATCATAGCTTTAAAAGCTAGTTTCTATTTTGTCCTACAGGCAATAGGGAATCACTAGCATTTACTGAGTAGCAGAGCAACACAATTAAACAGTGGTTAAAGAAAATGACTTGGGTAGCTGTGTGGAGGAATGACTGGATTAGACAGTCTTGAAGGAGGGAGACGAATTAGAAAGCCATAAGAGCTTAATTGGGAGATGATGAAGGCTAGAACTAAGGTGGTGGCAAAAAGAGAGAAGGAATGGGCATGAGAGAGAGAGAGAGATGCTGTGAAGACAGAAATGGCAAGATTATCAACTGATTGGATAAGTGGGACAAAGAGTAATAAAGAATCAGGGATAACATCAACATTATGAACTTGGGAAGTAGGGAGAATGGTTGCACTTTCAACTGAAATAAGTTTTGAAATGGAATACATTTTTTGATGAAAGACAGTGGGTTCTCCTTTTGATATGCTGAGTTTGAGATATCAACGAAAGGTGCTTTATTAAAATATCTAGTTTTAAATGTCCAAGAGGCAACTGGTGATATGAAAGGCAAGCTCAGGAAAGAGTCTAGGGGGAGACATAAATCTGTGGATCATCTGCAGAGAGATGATCATTAAAGTCATGGAAGCTAATGAGGTCACTGAGAAAGGGCAGATTTGGTCCAGGATAGACCCTTGAGGAACACCCACCTTTAAGGGATACGATGGATAATGAACCAGTAAAACAGTCTGAGATATTGTCCGACATCCCTAGCAAAGACTATGATAGTTTCACATATACAGGCTATTGTTTAGTAGAGATAAAGCTACATCCAAATTCAAAATTTAAAAAAGAAGTGTTCTTAGGGGAAAAAGGGCTCTCTCCATCACCACCTCCTGTCACCCCAGGCACAAGTGTCCTAAAGATAAAGAAACTGTGGAGGTGAGCTTAAATTGAGGAAACTTGGAAAATGCTTCTTTCAAAAAAAAAAAGCTCCAATTTGCTTCCGAAGAGGAATTCATTGTTGTCCATTGCCAATAAAGAAAGAGTACAGAATAGTAGATTTAAGACTCAATTGGTAGGATTTAGGTGAAAGACTAGAAAACAAATTATAGCTGGCAACATATATAGAACACTTTGCCAAGCAAGTCTACTAAATACTGTGATTGGAAATATTCCAACGAAGATTGGACATCCCTGAATTTGGGAAGTATGAGAGTAATGAAATGAATCCTCCATGAAACAGGGGGTGTTTTTTTCTGGAATACTGACTAGTCATTGTAAGTTCTACCTCAATAATACATCCTGTATATTCAGAAGATTCAAGTTCATGTCTTCCAAATATTTGTTCAGAGAATCCTAGAGGTGAGTATTCTAAGGCTAAAAGTATATTATGTCTTCATAATATCATTTTGCATTACAAAAAGCTGAATCTCTTCTCTCTCTTTTCCCTCAAGAGGTTAAAAAAAATCCATGCTTCATATCTCCTACATTTGTCTGCATAGGTGTACTGCCTCTCTACAGTGTGGTAAGGCACCTTTCATGGATGGATGTTGGATATGTATTGTCAAACATCAGGGAGAAATTCCAGACATTTGAAAGTTTACAATCTTAATGAGATGCCAAAGTTATTGTGCAAATTTTCTAACTTAACTGAGGTCTCTTTTTATGAATATGCTGGGTTATTCGGAGTGTTGAGATGTTTTGGATGTGTCAGATAACTTTGGAACCCAACATCATAATGTAATAAAAAAATACTAATCCATGAAATAAAAAAAAAAAGACAAGTTCAAGAGCTGGTCTTGTAACTTAATGGCAATATGGACCTAAGCAAGTGCCAACCTATTCCAGATGGTTTTGTCACCTATAAAAGAGAATAAAACTTATTCTTACCTTGCCTAGATTATTTGGGGAACAAGTGCAAAAATTCAGATTATTATTATAGGAGGGTAGAGGAATGTTAATTATTTTTAACACATGTTAAAAGCATAGGAAATCATGGTACAGGGTAAAAAAAAAAGTTTATGTAAAAATATTCCTCAAACTAGGATTACATCTAGGAGACATGGGTAGAATTAATATATGGCTAATTAGTGATGGAAATATTAAAGGAGAGATATAAAAATAAACTTGTTGAATGGATTTGGAATAGGAAACCTTGAAAAAATTAGAACTTACTCCAGAAATAACTCTTTCTTGGTTCAAAAGAGTCCCAAAGATGAAGACATTTTGTTGGTAGGAGTAAGGTAAGGATGTGAATGAGAGTCAGATTTAATACCCATATATGTATATATGCATATTTGTATATATATATATATGCATATATATTTGTAAACACATATAGATATGTAACACAGGCTCATGTAGCCTGTAAACACAAACAGATATGTAACACATGTGGATATGTAACACAGGTTCATATAGCTCATATAGCCCAATCACTCTATCCTCATTTTGTCTTCAGATTTGGGGTTGTAATGTTAATTACAGAGTTAAAGATCTTCCCCACCCATTGATGAGCCTCCCTATTAAAGGAAGCTTGATAGGAGGAGGCCCACATCTTTTGCCAGTTTCTAGTGCCCTGGTTCTCCAGGGTTGTGATGCCCTCTTACTCTGAAAAGTGTATAAATACTCTGAAATGTGGTTTTACTTTGGAAGTGTTTTTCCTGATGAGACTCTGCACAGCTTCCAAGGAGCCTCCCCCACCCTTTGAAAACTCATATGCTGGTGCTTTTCTCTCTGGTATTGCTTATGGTCAGACAGTTGGAAGCCCTGTCTGTTGATCTTTATTTCTCTGTTATTTTCTCTGAAGTTCAGGGTGCTGACTTTTTGCCTAAGTGCTTGATTAAAGTAGATTGTTGACCCCTCAAAAGTTGCTTTCCTTTTAAAAAAGCAGATCTAAGAACCTGTACAGCAGGACCTCCTGGATATGTTGGGGTCCTTGCTGTTACAAGGGCTCACTAAAAACTGACCTTCTGTAATGTTTTATTTCCTACCAGTTCCAAATAAAAATGCACACAATTGGCACAGCAAGTTTTCCTTATTTCTAGCAGAGAATGTCTAACAGATGATAATTACAAGAAGAAAAGTGAACTCCAGGTATATGCTGAGTGAGCACTACTATCTACTACAGGAAATGGGGCTTTCCTATGTTAACTCCTTCCTCTTAGAGGAGAGACGTCAAGCACAGACTCAAGAGAGAAAGAACAGCTTAGGGAAATTTTTTTCTTCCAGGAAATGTCTTTAGGGATAGTAAAGGATGACTCCTTCAACATAAACCCCTATGCTCAGTGCTCACTGGGTCATAGGCATTCTGTATCCATCTCAACTTCATTACTCCCACACTGCCCTTGGGTTAGCAACAGTTGCATCTTTCATAGTCTTTGAACAGCAGAGGAACATAAATTCCATACGAAGGACTTGGCTCAGCAAAATCTACATGATCTCAAGATGGAGGTGACATACCTTCTACCTTCTACTCTATGGTTACAACTTCCTCCAGTATCTTTCTCCCAGAAAAAACACACACACGCGCGCACGTTCACACACACACACACACACACACACACACATCCTGCAGTAAAGCAAAATACCTTACAAACCTGAGCACAAGCTAAGGAGACTGGTGTTTCTAACAGTATATTAATTCTTATCCTTAGGTTAAAACAACAACAGACCATTTCCTTGCCAGAAGTCCAAACTCAGCACTGATTTAGACTTCACATGAGTCAGTAAACTTCGTTGTCAAATTTTAAGTAATCCCAGCCATTTGATTTTTTTTTTCAGAGACAAAGCCAAAGGCAGCTCAGCTACTTGGCAATTCAAGGACAATTTTCCAGGTGTGCACGAAATACCCTGTAGTTTTACAATTCTGCTGCAAAGAGATAGCCTCTTTTTAAACCTTGTAAATTATTTATGGGCAAATACAACAAGGAACATGTTTGTCAGCATTTTATTTCTCCCAGGAGGATGGATATAATTGGAAGATTTAAACAGCATGGATTTTGAGAACTGATCTGATTAGGTTGGTAATCTTTGTTCCTTCTGAAACATGGGCTACTCTGTGTAGTCATCTACTATCTCCCTCCTGTCCTCTCCTCCCTCACCCTCCCCTGCTTCCTCCTGTACACCTATCTATTGCCAATGTCCTTAATATTGGGAGCCAAAAGTATTTTCACAAACTGTGGGGGAAGTTTGATTATAGGTATTTTTTTTTAAAGATTCTCCTTGTTTAATGTAGAATTTCATAGTAATTTATCAACATTATTCCTCTTTCCCTCACCTTATTAGGTATAGACAACAGGGCACATACAAAATCCTGTCAGAAGTATAAAGTTAGCTAGATCATTTAGTTGAAAGAAGTACAAATGGGCTATACCAAAAAGATCACCTTGGAGATTGTTAATTCAATTTCAAATTCAGTAACATCAAACAACAAAAACAACAAGATTGTCAACATTCAGGCTGAGGAAAGGAAAAAATCAGCATTGTGATCTGAGAATAAGCTATCTGCCCAGGTTTACTTTATCCAAAAGGCACCAATGCAATATAACATTGTAAGGGAGAATGCGCCACTCAACTAAATTCAGTCATTTCGAGATGTTTCCTGGAAGATACAGGAATGTTTTTGAATTTTTATATATCTGTTTCTCTTTCCAGTAAAGTTTAAGAAACCAATCAGAGCAATAACCATCCTTAGACATTTGGAGATCTTCAAATTTTTTTTTAAATAATGTTTTTCAGATAGGTCTTCAGGTATTTTTTTTCAGACTTATAAAAAACCCAAATGCCATTAGGTCAAATCTTTCCATATCTGCTCACTCAGAAACACGGGTCAAAGCCTTTAAATCCATATTTATTCTTCTATTCATGAGCCACTACATAATAAAAGGTGAATCCCCTTTATTATCAATTTGTTTATGAATTCTATTTTTTTGTTGTCTTGACCTTTGACTTTTCCAAGCACCTTTCCATTTTTGGTAAATGAAGAAATGGTCTGCACAGCTGAAACTTCATCTAATTTAGAGTTAAATAAATCAGAATGGACTGGTCTATGTAAATGGACTATACTAAGTAAAAGAAAGGTGCTAAGGGAAAAATGGATTTAACTACTTTAGAAGAACTTTTCTTTCTCAGCCATTAATATGATCTATCTGCTGAGAACCAGGATAATCAATAGACTGATTACCCTACTGCTAACCTAAGAGTCCAAAGCAATACTCAATTAAAACAACTTTAATGCTTCCCTTATTTTCAGTTGAACTAGTGGTCTCAATGGATCAAATATGAATACTGATGTAATATGTGTCATTACCCAAATTAACTGTGTATAGAATACACTAACTGTGACAGATCCATCCATACTTGAAACTTTGGCTGACTTTATTCAGGGTCCATATATATCCTAAGGGATGGAACACATGACAGAGGAATGTACATGTCTAAGCATCAGTAGCAAAGCTGGGAACAAAAGGGCAGTAGTAAAACTGATCTGCTAGCAAGGGCATTTTTATTCCTTTGCTGCAGTCAATGGAACCAGTATTCAATATTCTTAGCAATGGATGGGATTTTTTAAATGGAGGCTACCATTGGATACAATTCAAATCATTAATTTTGAATGTTACTGGAGCTTTATAAAAATTATTTATATGGTTTGGAGTTCCAAGAGAACAAGATGACCAAAAACCAGAGAAACCCAAAACAATAAACTCTGTAAAATCTTTCCACATTTTCTTGGCGATCCTTGACAAGGTACTATTTTACAAACACTAGAAATTCACATTATCCATTTATGAGTTTTCAAAGTAAGTCTCTTATAATTCATGTTCAATGGCCAGCATCTTATAGTTGAAGCTACCTTATTCATCAATTATAATGCATTAGAATTCAAGACAGTGTGGTACTTCTTTAGACTGACACAACTGGCCAGAGAGAGATCAGTGTGTATAAATGGCAAAACACAATTTTGATCCTTTAGAAATATTTTTAAAAGGCTCCAATTCATTTGGTTACAAAAATTTTAGCATCCAGGGTGTGATTATTGGAAAATTTACTGGAAAATGGAAGAGACATTGGGGAGCCTTATCAATTCTCCAAGAAAGATGGAAACTTTAGAAATATATAAGCATTATAAAATCTGTCACTTATTTCATGAACAACACTGAGACTATGACCTAAAGAAGCAAATTAAAAAAAAAACCTTTCAGAAGTAACAGAATCATACAACTTTATAACTGAAAAAATTGTCTACTCTAATCCTTTCATGTTACAGATAAAGAAATTGAGACTCAAGGATGTCAAGCAATATGAGATTACAAAAATAAGTCAGTGGAATATTTGAGGCTACAGTAGAGCATTAGCTGAATATTTTTTTCTGTATATCATTTTAGATATCTTAGATTAATTTATGAATGATAGAGGCTTGCGCGTCTACTGAGAGAAGCTTGAATACATCAAATCTTTAAGGAGAAGTCAAGAAAGACACACATCTTTCTCACAGAACACCTCTTGCAGATACAACTGGCTACAGAATCCTGCACTCAATCATCAATAGGGTCTGACTTAGTGTGTCAATTCTTGTATTAAGAAGTTCTCCATGTTTTAGGAATACAAGATAAAATTTTTTAAAAAATTTCTATTGATAATTTTACACCATCTTTTTCTATCTTTCTCTTACCTATTCAGATGGTTATCTCCTATAATAAATAAAAGAGGGGAAAAACAGTTCAACAAGTAAATCAATTAAATTTGATGGTATATATAGTATTCCACAACTATAGTCCCCTCATTTCCATTTCTAAGAAGAAGGGAAGGAGGTGTATTTGCACTCTTCTCTCTTTAAAAAGTTTCAAATATACCTTAATTAACTAACTGGGGAATTTTCTTATGCCCATAAAAATATTTTTCTTTCCTTACTGAATTCAAAAACACATTTATTGTGTAGTGATAGACATAATACCAAAACATCACTAAGATTTTTAAAAAATGTATATAAGAAAACAAATAAAAATATTTACAAAAAGGCACAATCTCTTCTTCAGGTCTAAATTTGGTGATTATAATTACACAGAATTCAGTTTGGATTTTTTGTTATTCTTTCCATTTATATTTTTATAGTCACTTTTGATCCAAAGTAAACCAACTAGGAAAGCGATAAACATGAATATTATTTTCCTAGTCTATTTACTTCATTTTGCATCAGTTCCCAGAATTTTCCCCACGTCAAATATATTGTTCATATTAATTATTTCTTAAAGTACAGTAACATCTGATCACACTCATGTGCTATAATTTGTTTAGCCACTTCCCAAATGGTGAGCATTAACTCTACTTCCAGTTCTTTCTTACCGAAATTGTTGATACAAATATTTTGGTGATATTGGATCTTTCTTTTTATATTTGACTTTCTTATGGTTAAAACAAGTTAAAGAGAAATAATTTTGTATTAATGACAGCTCAACATAATTATGCTTTTCCCTTCTCTCATTATCACCAAGTGGCTAAAATAGTCTATTATTGTAAATTATATTATAGCTGGGTTTTTTGTTCTTGTCTTCAGAGGCTACTGCTAAGTGGAATAGTGAACAGAAGCTGGGCCTGGAATTGGCAAAACATGTTCAAATAGGGCCTTGGACGCTTACTAGCTCTGTGACTCTGGGCAAATCACTTGACTTCTCTCTGCTTCAGTTTCCTCAGTTGTAAAATGGAGATAATAATAACACCTGTCTTCCTGGGTTGTTGTGAAAATCAAATGAGATAATATTTGTAAAATGCTTAGCAAAGAACCTGTAGGTGCAAAATAAATTTCTGTCTCTTCTTCCTTCTTTCTTTCCTTCCCTTCTTTCCCTTCTACCTTCCTTTCTTCCTCAAGTAGAATGCAAGCTACAGTTTATGATAAGACAGCTTACTCTGAAATTCCAATTTTCCAGAATTTTAAAGTAATTATTAAAAGAAATCCTAGAGTGAATTTTTAAAATTTGAGGCCGTTTTTCTTTCCTCTTCAAGGAAAATGCTAATGAAAAGTATTATTTTGTTAGCTCTTAAGAAAAAATATAGTAACAAAACTAGAAACAAGGTAGATGCACAATCAGTAGGGGAATGGCTGAACAAACTGTACTTTATGAATGTAATGGAGCTTAATTTTACTGTAAAAAGACAAATATGAAGAATTAAAAGGAACATGAAAAAATATATGAACTACATGAAAAAAAGCAGAGCCAGGGCAGTACATGCAACTATAATGATGGAAACACAAAAATCATGCTAAAAGGCATCTGGAATTTTAACCAATCATGCTTCCCAAGACCAGATAAAGAAAAAACTTCCCTCCTTTTGCTATAGAGGCAGGAATATGGGTTCAGAATGTTGCACATACTGTCAGACATGATTAATTCATCAGTCAGTTTTGTTTTACTGTTTATTTTATTATCAAAAAGAGTTAAACAGAGATGGCATATTGAGAAATAACCATTTTTTCTTAAAAAGGCACCAATGAAGCTTTAAAAAACATGCAGAGTATTGAAATTTTACGATGTTCTCCATAAGGAGCATGATATGATCATTTTGCCTTCCTGATATCTTGGAAGTCAAGCTAGGTTTAGGTAGGGCAAGAACCGTGTCTTTTACATCTCTGTGTCATCCACATATCCCAGCATCACACTATTAGCGTGATAGAGAGGACAGTAGTAAACAGTAGTAAAAAAAACCCAAAAAACAATGAATTTGCATTTAGATTTTAGTACTAGAAATTCTATATATAAGCCATGTGCATAGCTTCGGTTGAATTATTTAATGTCTCTGAGACTCAGTTTCCTTATCTGGAAAATAAGAACAATATTATTGGTTACCTACCTGGACCCCCTTTCCTTACCCTACTCACTGAAATCATCAGCTCCTTAGGAAGTTTGTAAGGTGGGAGACTTTAATCTCTTTCAGAGGCACTTGTTAACTACTCCAGGACTTCCATGTAACTAATTCACTAACTGGAAAACTAATTCACATGAAATTGTAAATGGCTCAAGTTAGGCTATATTAAGACAGACATGGCGCCCTGAATGAGGGAGATGACAATCAATGAAACATCCCCTGGTTGGACCACGTCCAGAGTGCTGGAGTCAGTTCTGGATGCCACATGTTCGAAAGGCCACTGACAAACTGGAATGCCTTCAAAAGAGGCCAGCTAATATAGAGAGAGGTCTGGAGACCATACTATAGAGACAATGAGATCAAATAAAATAATGCACATAAAATGTTGTGCCAACCTTGAGGGTGATATATACACAAACTATTGTTAATTAGTAATCATGGTTGATGGGATTTAAATAGAAGTGGTTCCGTTGCTATCCTACAATTATTCTTTTATATTTCATGTTACGTTGCCTTTGGTAGAGGTGGATAAAATAATTACTTTTTGTACGTGCATAAGTTCCTCTTCAGTAGCCTCACTGACACCATCTTCAGGACAACTTCTGTATCAGACAGAATGATGGGATGATAGATACCTCTTCCTCTTTCCACATGATTTTGATTTCCTGTGTTAGATTTCTAGTTCTTCTTTGATATAGCTTAAGGCTTATGAGTTTGGTTTTGGTGACATCAATAAAAACAGTTCTTAAATATTTATGGTTTTTTTGTCTCGATAATTTTGTATAAAAGTATGTGAACATGGTTCTGTTTGAATGTGGTTTATTGGTTGAATTCTGAAGGATATTTTGAGACATATATGACATATAGTATTTGTCATTTGGTAATTTATGAAAGATAGTGAACTTTGGGTGTATATTTCTAGTTGCCAGGTTCTCTTTCACTAGGTTTTGAGTATTCACAAAATATTTACTGCCTTTAGTGACATGGTACATAGTTTCTGCCATTTCCTTCTGTAATCTGCATTGATCAATGTCAGGGTTCTTTGAGGATAACACAGATGTAATTTCTAATGGTAATAACCTGGTCCTTAATTACCATCATAGACCCACCCCTTCATTCCTATTAAAAACTAAACAAAACAAATTTTGTAATTTTGCCATTTGTTCGACACTCCTTTATCAACATTTCGTTAGTTGAGCTGATACAGATGTTTCTTTTATGATTCTTCTTGGATCTTAGCTATTTCGTAGGCTCAGTCCAGAGGTAAACCACTTGTAGTTACATGTAACAAAACTGATAGCATATTTCTTTTGCCATCCTTTAAGGGTGTTTAGTGAGATGTTATCTCCTTGTTACAAAAGTATCTCTGCAAGTTTTTAAGCATTATTATCCTGTTTTGAGAATTCATATATATACATATATATATATATATATATATATATATATATATCAGTCCTCTTCATGTTTTTTCTTGATGAGGAAGCATTAATCTTGTGATTTTTGCCTTAGACTGAGGGGTTCTGTGTTTCAACATTGTTGTGTGGATTTTTATTAGGATATTTTCCATATGTGCTTTGCCATATGACAGTTCCAAAATGCATATTAAGAATAGTATGTAAATTGTTCTACCCATTGAGCTTCGATTTCAAGCTGTCAGTATACACACCTATGTATGTGTGTGTATACATCTTTTTCCTTGATAGTTTTATATTCAATGTCACTTGATGGAAGAAAACCAAGGTATTTGTAAGTATCACCTACATTCAGAGGTTCGATCTGACCTCCAGATTCTAGCTCAAGGGCTTTAGTTTCTTTCTTTTGTGAACTTAAAGTGCTTTAAGCTTATTTAAGTTTAAATGACATTTTGATATCATTGGAAGAAGAATCTATAAGACAGTCATTTAATGTGTTTTTGGTGGAGCCATATAACTTAATAAACATCCCTATACATTGTGAATTTAAAGAGATGCAAGTATGTTCCTCTTTGCCTGGGAAACCATATTCAGTTTGATTTAGGAAAGAAGATAGTAGGTTTCAGGAAAAGAGAACTATAGAGATAAGGAAAAGGAGTGGACCTGTGATTTCATTGGTATAGGGAACTCCTACACTAGGGAACTCCAGATGCAGGACAAAAAATTATCTGCATGTAATAATCTAATGCTTAAAGCACTGCGAGATTGTGTCCTTGCTTGGGTCGTACAACCAAAATGTAACAGAGGTAAGACTCAAAATTAGTTTTTTCTGACTTGGAAGTCAGTTGTACCTCCTCTATACAGGGCCATTAAGGGCTCCCCAATGAGATAACAGAGTAAGTGCTATATAAATGCTAACTTTTATTACCGAACTGTTCATGAAATAGGATATATTTCATACCAACTACACTTTACATCATTTTGTTGGTGGCATGTTTTCAATTGAGTTGTGTTTTCCATCTAGATATCAAATAGGCAAGCTTTCTTCTTGTGCTTGGGTCTATTTTATATATTTATAGTAGATAAATAAGGCAGGAATACAGATATGAGTTGAAGGATTTGAGAGGTAATCAGTGAAGGCAATATAAATGTGAAACTTGTTTAATAATTAATAAGCCACAGGAGTAAGTTGCTCTTTGTAGTCCTAGCACTTCATGGGCATGCTCTATTGCTCTTTGGCCAATAGACTTTTATACATACATATATGTGTGTATATTCACATCTGTATATATATGCTCATATATATGTATGTATATTTTCATATATATGTATATGTGTGTGGATATATATATATATATATGTATTCAAAGAAGTTTAAATTTCTTCAAGTTCGTAAAGGAAATACAGAAACTAAAGTGCTTGAGCTAGAATCTGGAGGTCAAATAGAACCAATGAATGAAAGTGATATTTACAAGTGTCTTGATTTTCTTCAAATGACATCAAACATGAAGCTATCAAAGAAAAAGATGTAGCTGTATGTGTCAAGAGATTTACTGACAACCTGAAATCAAAGTTCAATGGGAAGAATATGTTTAAAGCAATTCACATATAACACAGGTCCTAATATGCAGTTTTGGAACTATCATAAACACACAAAACACATATATACACATATATGTGTGTAAACATATATACATGCACACATAATATAAGAAACCTTTTTTGTGTTTATGTCAGTCAAGTGGTGTTTTGGTTAGAGTCCTGGGCTTGGAGTCAAGAATACTCATCTTAAGTCCACATCTGGCCTCAGATACTTACTAGCTGTGTTACCCTAGGCAAGACCTAACCTGTTTTCCTCAGTTTCCTCATCTATACAATGAACTGGAGAAGGAAATGTCAAAGTACTCTGCCAAGAAAAATCCCATGTGGGGTCACAAAGAATCAGACATGTTTGAAATTAATGAACCACCACACCACAGTGTTTACAGGGTTCCTTTTTAAGTGATGGAAGCTATGAGTGGTGTGTGTCAAGTACATAAATATGTAATTGCCCCCTATTTAGGGGAGTCATTGGTGTATCATCTTTTTTTATAAACTATGTGATGCCTTCTGCTAAGAAAGGTGGGATCATGCTTGCATACTTGTTAGTAATTTATGTACCACTGTGAAGAATTCGAGATAATAATTATAAGTCTTATCTGGGGTTGTCCCTTTCTGGTTTTGCAAAGAAACATGTCAGTTCTCCCTAGGCACCCCAGTAATTTCTGTTTTTTTATTCTTAATCAATCCATCAATGAACATTTGTTAAATGTCTTCTTTTTGCCAGGAGTTGTGCTAATCCCTTCTACTACAAAAAGAAGCAAAAGACAGTTCTTGCCCTCGAAGATATTTTAATCTAATGGGGGCAGACAACATGCGAACAAATACTGTATAAAATTAAGCAACATACAGGTTATTGATGGTGTAGAAGCTGTTTAGCATTTCATCCCACTTGCATTTTTGTCATATTTGACTTCCTGTGATCACACAGATTAGACATTTTCCTCAAAGATTAGGCTTCTTTCCTGAGGTTTTGTTCCTTTAGTGTCTGTAGTAAAATTTATTTTGTTTTATTTATTTTGTTCTTTGTACTTCTGATTCCTCATAATACTTCATTCTTCTGAGATTTTCTTTTTAGTTGCTGATTGAAGGAATATAAAATTTCTAATATAATTTTGTTTTCTAGCTTTAATCCTACAGGTTTCTTCTGGGTAATATGTATTCTACTTGGGACAGCTAGGTGGTGCAGTGGATAGAGCACCAGTGCACGAGTCAGGAGGACCTGAGTTCAAATCCAACCTCAGACACTTGACACTCACTAGCTTTGTGACCTTGGGCAAATCACTTAACCCCAATTGCTTCATCCTGGGTCATCTCCAGTCATCCTGATGAATATCTGGTCACTGGATTCAGATGGCTCTGGGGGAGAAGTGAGGCTGGTGAACCTCACAGCCCTCCCTCACTTAAAACAAAGTCAAGGGCAAGTCATGCCATTATTTCTCTGATAGCATGGTCTTCTTCGGCAACGAAGGACAAACACACGCGTGTATTCTACTCTATTACCAATCAAATTGTATTATAATCATCTAATGCCTCGCTGGAGATATTCAACAGTTTTTTCAAGTCAATTCTGTGATGGTGCTTCCTTGATACTGCCAGCTTTTTTTCTATGGCTCTTGTCATGTCAATGCCATAGTGTTGTGTGGAGGTCCTGAAAAGTTTTTACATTTTCTATCAAATATTGTGAGAGAATGTCTTCAATCTAATAAGTGCCTGCTTTTTCATTCTCATTTTTAAAATCTACTCTGCTTTGGTACAGTTGGCCTGTTAGTTGGATTCATAATGTCAGTCTCAAACAAGACTTCAGAACTCCAGTCTAAGTATTCCCATATCCTACTCAAAATAATTGGAGGTGTTGGTTCTGCTTTTGTCTTTAATTTTGTTAACTGGTAGAATTTTTGGAATTTGAATTAACTGAAGATTTTTAGTGATCCAAGCTCCAATATCTCCCTCTGCAGGTTTTTTTAAATCAACTCTTCAATTTCTGCCCTTAGGGATACAGTTATTCATAATGATTGTCTAAATGATCTAATAATTAAAGAGGTGCTCCAAAATGGAATGTTCAGCCTAAGGAAGCTTGGTATAGTAGAACGAGTATGACTTTGGAGTCTGGAGACCTGAGTTCAAATTCTGACTGCCATTTACTTGCTATGTGATCATTAACTAAGTCAATTCAAATCTCTAGACCTCAGTTTCCTCATCTGTAGAATCAAGGCATTAGACTATGTAGTCTAATGAGACTTCCAGTTCTAGAAAATAGTGTGAGTCTCTTTACACAGGTATTGGATTTTCCCTCATCAGGGATGTTGTAGAGAGGATTAACTAAAGCAATTTTAAAAAGAATGTCAGATCTTGTAGCTAAATGGAGGTCACCTTTTCTGCCTTAAAATTAAACTACTTACATATGTATTGTGAGCCGTTCTTCAGTTTTTCATTGATGCTCATTGTCATTCAGTTGTTTTGGTTGTGTATGACTCTTCATGACCCCATTATGAGGTTTTTCTTGGCAAAGATACATGCCTCTCCAGCTCATTTTACAGATGAAAACAAATGGAGGTAAATGGGATTAAGCGATTTGCCCAGGGTCACATAGCTAGTGTCTTGGTCTGGATTAGAACTCAGGTCTTACTGACCCCATGCCTGGTGCTCTATCCAATGGAATCCCTAGTTTTTCATGGGAACTTAATTGGAGATGTCTGGCAGGCAAGATAGAGTGAGATCGTACAAACAGGGCCTATAACTTCTGGGCCAAACAAATGTGAATCAATACTAATTGCAAGGACTTTCTCCTATTTTATTTGCATCATTAACCTCAATTTTGCAGCTCCTATATGTATCTCAAAGAAATCATTCTCTAATGTACAAACTCCTACTTGGTTCATTTAATTCCACCATTTGGTGCTTAACAGGACATTATACTATGAAACTAACAGAATGTTTTCAAATCATAGACATTAGCATCATCAGGAATAAATTATCAAAAAACACAATTAGATAAGTAAGCTACAGGTGCCATACTGGGGAAAATAGCAACAAAGCATTTTTAAAAATGAAAACCCAAAATGCCTTTGTAATCATAAATGACTGACAATTAAGGAAAAATTCTTTTGTTTTCAAAGTTCTTTTCAACACTGAAAAATTATGTCTAGTTCCTAGGGAAAAGCTCTTTTCTACTGCTGTGAAGTGTTGACCCCAAGAAAGATTGGTCATCAAAATGGCCCCCAACCTCAAGAGGTGTTACCTATTCGAAAGAACAGTACTTGGAGTCAGAAAAAATCTGCTCATGTCTCAGTTTTTCCACTTCCAAGATCTATTACTTTTATCAAGTTATGCTATCCTTGGAGAAAGTTTCTTCATCTGTCAAGTGGGAATCATACTATTTTCATTTCCTCCTTCACAGAGTTGTGAAAATTAAGTGAGATAACATACAAGAGATTTGTGCATTATAATTAGTACTAGCAGTATGAACAAGGTAGAATTATGGTTTTTGTTGATATTAAAAGGGCAAATTTGGCAATAAAAGACAAGCCATCAACCAGATTTTCTGGGGCCCATGGAATCTTCCTGAAATTATTCTTTTCTATTTTTGTACCCTCTATCTGAGGGTACAAATACTCTCATCCCAAGTTAGTTTGAAGTTTTCTTATTTTTATAATGTAAGAGTAAGGGTATAAATGTTTCCCCACCTATCCCACCCACACATGTTACAAGGAGTGCTTATAACAATTAACCATTGATAAGCCTGGGAATAATGAGGTATGCATAGAGCCTCACTTGTTAGGTCAAATGGAGAACTAGTGTTCAGAAAACTCTCACCTAGTGACCAGCTGTAGTAAGCTGCAATCAAACTGCCTGGGTGCTCATTAGTAGCTATTACATAGCATTAGTGCAAACTTAAAAAAACAACAGAAAGTTCCAGCACCTTTTATACCAAATTCCCCAGCCATCACTTCACTTAGGCATTCACCTCTGTGACTCGTGCTCTACATTTATGGGTTTGGGAGATGATGGTACTTGTGCTTTAATTTTCTCTTGTGGGAAAAATGCTCATGCTGCTGATAAGGAATAGTTTCTCAGCTCTTTAAAGGGGCAAAACCTCTTCCAAAATCTTGCGCTGAGCCACCATCATTAAATCACATTATGCAGGACTTTGGTAGTCATAAAGTTTTTGTTTTTATGTCAAATAATAGGAATAGTATGGAAAGTGAAAAAGTTAGGCTAATAAAAAGTGTCAGCTGCCAACCACGTTTGGCTCCAGTGCAGGAGGGACAGATCAGTGGTCTCTCCTCTTTCTTTCTCCTACTTGAAAGCTGTCTCACAGTTCATCCGGGATTCTGGTTTTCAGGGTTTTAAAGGATGTTAAGCTAAATCCCGCTACCCGACTATGGCCTTGCTCACCAACATCTGCATCAGCAGCATACAAAATCAATCCTAGGGTGGTAGGTGGGGGCAGAAAAAGGGGGAGGGTGACCAGAGCAGACTCATTAATAGCCAGTCCTGCTCCTCTATAGGACTGGGCAAGGCAGACTTTCTCTATGATTTTAGCCTCCTTCAGGCTAGCTTCTCTTTTTCACAAGTACCTTCAAAGGACACAGTTAAGATAGACCCTGAATCTTGGTAAACTGCCTATCCAGCAGTTCAGACTCCACTCCCTACCTCCAAGTTTCTGGCCCCTATGGGGACAGCCAGGGAGCAAATTACAGAATCACAGGATGTAACCCAGGTGATTAAATCTAATTAAATTGCACCTGCCTCTACGGCATCATTGACCAAAGTTTTAATTCTTACCCATGACTTGTCAGACTATAATGCTTAATGTCCCATTTAAGCCATTCCTGAATTACATAAATTGGATGGTGTAAGATTTGGGATTTTGATGATGTGTGTTGCTTGAAACTCTATTTTAAGAGTTCACACCCACAGTCTTTCTCTATGGGCACATCTACCTAGAATCTAAGTCAGTTGAGTTGTGTTTGGAAATGATCCAGTTTGTGGATGTTCTGACAACAGCTTTGTTACTATTTATCCCACAATTCAGGAAGCCTGGGAGTGAGCATTTACTCGGTAGCTGGGAATGCACTTGTTCTTACTTTTTATTTTTTTGTCTAATAATTAGTTGAGATTTGATCTGTTAGTGGTAAATGTGAATTTATTTCTTTAGTTCAAATTCTGACACATAAGAAGTATTCGCTAAATCATTACACTTTCTTAGGGTTCCCATCAATGGTAAAATCTGAGCAAGTAAAATCAGAGAGGAGAAAGGCAAGAAAGTCCTATAAAAATGCAGGAAAATGTCTTGTCTCTAAAATGAATCGTCTTTTCTTCCCTCCCTTGATGCTTATAGCAAAAAGGAAAGCAATTTGCTCTAAGAATTAGCAACAACACATGGAGAATCTCAGTTTCATCAAGTCAGGAGAAGGGGAATATTCCAATGGTCATCAGAAAATATTCTATGTTTATGTTTCTGTCAGTGCCAAATAACAAATATATGTATACAGCATGCTGGGTGGTCTCCTTGTGAGGTAAATGGGCTCTATGACTTTCCAGCTTATTAGGAAAAATTAAGTGATCTTTAAGAGTTTGGAAGAGAGGCATCTTCTAAACAAACCAAGAAAGAAAAAAAAAGAATCCAAGAGGTATAAAGTCCAACCTGTGTCAGAAGATTAGAGACTGGAAGAACTTAATGCTTGCAAACAACTGGATAACATTTGGGATGACATAGTAGGTTTGCAATTCTTTCCATAGAGGGGAGTTGAAGCATCTGAAAAAAGAAGTAGTTTCTTATCTTTCACTGACTAATCTGCAGAATCCACAAGAGCTAGCAGGAAAGAACACATCTCCTTCTGGTCACCAAAAGAAGGAATAAGTTGTGATGGTTAGCAGACGGTAGCTGGGGGGTACAGAAGGAACCATATGTTGGCCTGACATGGACAGCTGAGAAGTTTGCTATTTCCTGGGGAACAGGACCAGATTTCAGAGAGGCATGCTACTGCCAGGTGAGACTTGTCAAACCTAATGACCACTACTTACTTATAGTGATTTAAATTCAGGACACTTGGTATAACCAGATTGAACCCAGAAAATATTGTGGGGAATTATGAAGCCTTAGGCAGGTGACTAAAGACCTGAGGACTATAGGAAGTATTTTCATTACTGCTATGAATACTGATATGGAAAAGGGAAGCAAAAAAACAAGATTTTTTTTGAGAAAAGGAATTGGATTCCTGGACCACAGTTTTAGAGATAGGAATGAGAGGCATTTAGCCACTACATCTAATGAAGTTTGGTTAAAAAAAAATAGTACACACACACATATATATGTATATGTATACACACATGCCACAGATCCATAGACGAATAAAGTAACACCTTAATTTATTTCAGTTGCCCAATTAGCCAGTGCCAGAGGATGGATGCTCTTACTTTCAGGATTCTAGACGTAATTCAGTAGGTCACTATCCTTCTAATCCTAGCTCAGGACCCCCACCATTGTGTTTCTCCTTAACAAATCAGTTAGAAGAACCAGTCCTTTGGCAAAAACATTTACTCAAATGGCATTACAAAACTTGTGATTACAAGACATTTTCCTACAAAGCCATTTTCCCACTCTCATAACAGAGTCAATTGTAAGGGCAGGGAAATGAATGGGCATGAAGTTAAAGTACAGTGGTATTTATCAAGGCACATGTAGAATGTCACAGTTAAGTAACATGACATTTGGGCTGGCTCTTCATCAGGCATGGCTGAGGGGTCATCATGTGGCCCCACACCTTAGTTCAAAACCAGGCAGCCAGCATAGTTTGCCAACCCTTACAGTAAAGACCAGGCAGGTCACTCTACTGTTCAGCAGTACCTACCAGATGAAGTCAAATATGTTGCCTTGACATTGAGTGACTGATATTTGGCACACTAAATGGATAGTTCCAATGGATTTTCTTGGCTCCATCTTTGTTGGGCAGCTACAGTCTGTAACTATGGAATGCACTCCATATTCCCTGACTGGGTGATACTATACTTTCTCTAGCCTTAATGTGACGACGCTGTTTTGTGCTCAAGCAATACAGTTTGTTAGAATTAGTTAGAAACACCTACTTAGCCATTAGTTGAATTTGTACCTGAAAATAATAAACTGCATTAAAATATTGTATAATTCAGAGTTTTTACTTAATCAGGCCTTTCACCAAGTAGACTAAGAGTTTTACCCTTGGTAACATTGCTACATAAGCTCTATTTTAGTATTTCTCCCTTATTTTTTTTTCTTTATTTCTCCTGTCTTTGCAGTATGTGGTATGTGATTTGCTCATGCTGCTTGAACTGTAGGATGTCCCTTGGTTCTTGACTATATCATTTTTCTTTGTAAAAACTTGTCTTATATTGTCTTTCCTCAGGGCCCTTAAAAATTAGCTAGCCTGATGAACTAATTCAATGTTAATATTGCTAATAATTTAAAGTATTAACTCTTAAATAAAAGACTTTTTACCAGAGGCCTTTGGTAACTTAATGTTCAAGGCATGAGAAACAAGAGAACTTAAGTCTTTGCTAGTTCAAGTAGGAAGATATGTTTGGGCAGGGAAGCCTTTTAATACCCTCATGTCATTGTGTTACAAGGGATCAAATGAGAGCCAGCAGAGCATGCCCAAATTTGTCGTTCCTGGTGGCTTGTACAAAGCATTCTTTGGTTACATTTTTTGCTTGACCACAATTTAACATATGGAACTTTGGAGAATAAATTTCTGGCTATGGGTGATTGAGAGATTGATACTGTGGGATGACTAAACTCAGAGTCTTCTCATGGGTTATAGATTCAGAAAACTGATGATTCCCAAGATGCTGAGCAGCATCTGAGGTCTGAGACAATCTCACAGTATGAGAGTGAGAGATAGACCTCTTCTCTCCTATCTAAGTGACCTCAGATATGACCCAATATCTCCTGAGTCATCAATTTTTCTAGCTTCACAGTTAATTAGAAGACTTTGAATTCGGTCATCCTACAGTATCAATCCCTGAAGTACTCATGCTCAGAAACTGATTCCCCAAGATTTGAACCAGGCAAGGAATATCTGAACATGTAAGACTCCCTGAGAGTAAGAGATTGACCTGTTATCCCTTATGTATATGACCTTGGGTCCAGCTCAGTATCTCTTCAGTCATTAGTTCTGGCTCCACAGTCAATTGGGACAAATGTGAGCACTCTATAGGGCCTCATCTGGAGTTTGTTAGCTGGTCCCCCATAGCACTATGACATGAGAGCAAGGAAAGGCTTCTCTGCCCCAAAATAATTCTCTACTCGGTGCTGCCAAATACTTAAATCCCCATGTTTATTTGGTTTTTGGATTTTTTTTTTTGCTTGTTAAGTTGTTTCAGTCGTGTCCAACTTTTTATGACTCCTTTTTGGGACTTTCTTGGCATATATACTATAGCAGTTTGCCATTTCCTTCTCCAGTCTATTTTTTAGCTGAGAAACTAAGACAAACAGGATTAAATGACTTGCTCAGGGTCACACAGTTAATAAGAGTGAGGGTAGATTTGAACTTATTATGGTGAATCTTCCTGATTCCAAGTCCAGTGTTCTATCAACTGAGCCACCTTGCTGCCATTAAGTTCCTATGTTACTCCTTTAAGATACCAACGGGTTCTGTTAAAATGAAAATTATAACCAGGAAGGACAAATCTGAGCATGCTCTAAGTACCATGCCCTTCTTAACCAGTTTGTCCATTACTGTAATAAAAACTGTCTTTCTTTTTATTATACACTCATAAAATCACGGAAATTTAATTCTCCATTAGAATGTATACTGGAATGCAGGAATTATTATTTTTTTGCATTCTTTGTATTCATAGCATTTAGCAACAGTGCCTAGCACATGGTACCTGCTTAACTGAATGATTGTTGACTGATTGGACAGAATCTAAGGCCTGGAAGGGCTGCAGAGATCATGTAATCCAACCTTTATCTCAGCAGAAATTTCCTGCTTGGAGAGATTCCATCGTAAAGATTCTTTCTTCGAGACTACCTTAAACTAGATCATGACCATTCAAATGCCCTTGACTTCAGCTGATCCCTGTACTTGACTAGAGCTGGCATATTCAGAACTAGAAGACTAAATGTTTTTCAGTTTCCATCATCTCTCTTTATAATATAAGGCATCTTTCCTTTTGAAAATCGAGGATTAAGGAACCATGTTTATTGAAGGTTGCCATAGGTTACTAATGGCTTAGAACTGAAAATTCTTATGACCCATATTGCAGACTCCACTGACCAGAGAATTTTAGTATTCTTAGAAATGCCTCAGCCCTGACAAGAGGCCAGTTAAATACACTAGCAAAAGGCTGGGAGTTGCTCAGCTGGCTTTACTATAAAGGATATTAATGATATTTCTTTGGAGTGGTTAAAAAAGGAATGTAAATAATGAGGATATATCATGGACCAGCACATGCCTAGGATATCCCATCTTAAGTGTTCAATTTATTAAGAAAATAAAATCCAAACTTGGCTTGCTAGCAAGTTTATGGGGAACTGTCAACAATTCCTCATTTGAGTAATTATAAGCGCTTCGTTAGCACTCCACAGTGCCATTTGGCAGAAGCAGTGAACATTCTTTGCAACAAAGAAAAGATTATTTTAAGCCCTCATTAGAGCATACATTAGAGCACTGCATTTTATATTGGGGAAAACGTCTTGCCAAGTGTCCTGGGCACCAAGTACTTATCATCCACACATATCTGTATCTGATAACAGGACTGCACAGTGCTGAGGCAGTCTGGACACTGTCAGGCTTTCTTCTGCAAAGAGAATTAGGCATTTGCCTAAGTTGAAAATATTTAAAATTCCAACAGAGTTGAAGAGTTTCTATGGCAGCAGAATCTCATTAGGAGACTTCTTTGCAGGTTTTGAAAAATAAATTTTTACTTGGTAGTTTTGGATTTGGGCATTTTCCCATTTCCACTTTAAATTTTTTTCAAATTTTAATGCATGTCCTTTCTTGTTTCATCATCATTTCTGAATATATTCCTCCCTTTTCCCCACCCAACAAATGATTTCTTGTAAAATAGAATAAAAAAAGAAATAAAAAAAACAGTTAAGAAAAACCAACCCAACATATCAACCAAATCTGACAGTATTTGCAATGTTCCATACCCAATCTCTCTTCTCTGCAAAAGAGGAAGTGCTGTTTCACTACTAGTTTTTTTAAATCAAAAACCAGATATTACAAGGATATTCACATATTGTGATATTTCCATTTCTGTTTTAGGTATGAGTCAACTGAAGCCATACCTCAAAACCAAACATTAAGTGAGATAATTTCAATTGGGAAAAGATTTCTTGATAATACATTTTTCTAACTTTTCCATGAAATTGACTAAAATCCACGAAATACAGGAAATCTATGGTGTTCCATTTGACACCTAGTTCTTAACACTTACTATGGCTCAAGTTCCCACCCACATTTATATTGGATCCAGAATATCAGCACCAATTTTTTCAATTTCATTGGAGGGTCTGTTGGCTTCATACATGGAGAGATATAGCCATGATGCCAAATTGCACATGGATCCTGAAGTTACCACCTCTCCTCAAAGTATGTGTTGGCATCCTCACTCATGAAGTTCAGTTGGAACCTAGACTGAACATTTATAATTTTAAAATCATAGAAAACTGTTCAGAGATGGAGAGAGAAGTTACACTGGGAATCTCTCAAGACACTATTCTGAGGCAACAAAAAAACTTGTCCTTCATTCTAAGTTACAGTATGACATGGTTATCAGGCATGCCTCTCTTGACACTTGAAATCATCAGCTCTCCAGCTAGACTCATGATCTCCAGAAACTCATCATTCTGCAAGATGAAATCCAGTCTGGAACTCTCACTTTCTCAGATCGTTTCCCTACCTGGCTTGCAGGACTTCTTTCCCCACCAACCCCACTCCTGTTTCAGTTTCTTTTTTTTTTTTATATATTTTTGTATTTATTGCCTTGCCCTAATTAGATTGTGAGCTCCTTGAGGAGGGCATAGACTATCTGATGCTTTTATTTCCCTGATGCTTAGCACAGTGCCTGCCACTTAGGAAGTACTTAAGAAATGTTTATTGACTATTGATTCTGACTACCCACTCCAAAGTCCAAGATAATGGCCACAGGTTGAAGCAGATGTTGATTCAGAAAATATTATAGAATCGAAACTAGATGGGTAATGCAATGTAAAGAAAATTGGGCCTAGAGGAAAGAAGACCTGAGTTTAAATCCAGTTTCAGAAACTTACTAGCTGTGTGATCCTGGGCAAGTCTCTTTACTTTTGCTTGCCTTAGTTTCCTTAACTGAAAAATGAAGACCATAATAGCACCTACCTCCAAGGATTATTATCGTGATCATCAAATGAGATTATATTTGTAAAATACTTAGAACAGTGTCTGAAACACAGAAGTCTAATAACTGCTTCTCTCCCTCCTTTTTTCTTTCTTTTCTTTTTTCCTTCATTCTTTCCTTCCTTCTGTCTTTCTTTCCTCCTTCCCTCCCTTTGCTACCTGTATCCTTCCTTCCCTTTTTTTCTCCCTCCCTCCCTTCTTTTTTTTCCTTTCTTCCCTTGTTCCTTCCTTCCCCATCTATGAATGAAGCAAATGACTTAGCTATTTCCGGTCAATGGATGAAGCTGTGTAACATTTACAATGAAATACAGATTCAAACGTGTCTTTCTTAATGATCTGCCAGTGTCATTTACTATTTTCCTAATATTTCACTGAAACACAGCTTTAGAAATAAAATTAAGATAATGACTTTGGTAGGCAGGGTATTTATGAAATAATAATGGAGATGTTTGGCTCATTACATGTGCTAAGCAAAGGAATGTACTGAGTTTTTAGTTTGTATCAACAGAATGAGTCTTATTTCCAGATCTCAGGTTTTCCTACGAAGCTCCCTCTTTCTTCTTCTTCCTCTGCCTCTCTCTTTTCTCTCCCCATCATCCCTCACCTGGACTATTGGTCTTCCTTTCTCATATCTTTTCCCTCTCCAATCTATTCTTCATATCCATTGCCAAAGCTATTTTTCCTAAGCACAGAAAGTCTCTGCTTAATTTTTAGGAATTTTCATATTCTGGACCCAAACTACCTTTCCAGCACTATTACGTATTACTCTCCTCCCCATGTTCTACTATCTAGCCAAACTGGCCTTTCTGGAGTTCCTCACATACGTTACTTCAGCTATCTCTTCCTCTCCCCAGTGCCTTTGCATTGCCCATGCCTGGAATGTTCTCTGCCTTTACCTCTGCCTCATACAATTTCCAACTTCCTTGAAAATTTAACTTAAGCACTATCTTCTTCTACTTGAAGCTTTTCCTGATTCCCTCCCAACTGTTACTTTGTTTTTATTTTAATTTTTTATATTTATTACACATACATTTATATCTGTTCATGTCATCTCTCTAATATGATGGAATTTCTTTGAGAACTGAGATGACATTATTTAGCGCCCAGGTCAGTGCCCGGCACATGGGAAAGTTCGTTCATTTCAGTCGTGTCCAGCTCTTTGTGACCCCACTTAGGGTTTTCATGGCATATATACTGGAGTGGTTTGCCATTTCCTTCTCCAGCTCATTTTACAGAGGAGGAAACTAAACAGGGGTAAGTAACTGGTGCAGGGTCACACAGCTAGGAAGTGTTTGAGATCAGATTTGAACTCAGGAAGATGAATCTTTCTGACTTCAGGCCTGGCATTCTATCCTGAACTGCCTAGCTTCAAAATGCTCATTGATTGATCTTTATACAGCTATATAACTTCATATATGCATACTATTTAATTAGCTCTTTAGGGATAGTGCCTTATAGGATTAAACCAGGATATTGCATCATTAAGCACTATCTTGAAAGGCCTCTTCTTAGAAGGAGCCCTGGTTTCTGTTTTAGTTCAGTTATTAGTGACTTTCTCTTCTTATATGTATATATATACATATATTTCTTTATTTATATTCTCTACACATACATATGTATGTTCCTTCTACTAACATAGGCTGCCAGCCTGCTACAATTTAATGGATGTCTTTGAGAGTTGCCTGAAGATCAGGGAAGAGAAGTGCTGAGCATCACACAGCTAATGATTGTAGGAGGTGGGAGCTAAAGCCAGGTCTACCTCAGAAGTCTGTCTGCTGTGTAATGAGGCCTCTTTTCCTCTTGGTATACTATTAAAGAAATGAAAAAAGGAAAGAAAGGTACTGTACCTGGCACCTGCCATTTACACAGAGGTCATTCTCATAGGGCCCACAGGGTGTGCCATCAAGAACCCTGTCTGCTATCAGCACAGGAGATTCCTTTCCCAGAGGAGAGCAGTAGAGCTCACAAGGCTTATCTGAGGGGAAAAAATGACATACATATTTGTACAGGAATGAATATGTGAATATGTGCAGAAGAACAGTATAAAAAGAGAAGCAGTTTTAGGCAAACAAAAAATGAAGCAGGAAGAGCCCCGTTTTTTTTTTTTTTAACTAAGGCACTGAAAATATAACCCATCAGACATCCGCACATATTTGATACCTAAACATTCAGAGGAAACAAATGGAATCAAGCTGTCCTGAGATGAGAACAGAATGATGGAACCACACAGACAGCATGGAATTACGCTGTTTGATTCCCTCCTTTGTTTCCAAACCTTTTCTCCCTGCTTTATGGACATAAATGATTTATTTTTTCTTCAAGAACATTTTTAGGTACTAAGCTCATCCAATATTTTACAGTGTGATATACTGGTAAAACAACCAGGATTCACATGCACTAGATGGGTGTAAATGGTGGATGGGGGCATCTTGGTGAATTTTATTTTATGCCTTCAGCTAGAGTTAGGGAATGAGGGGGATCAGAAGTGGGAGTTGAGAGAACAGTAAGTGAAACTTCCCTGGACAGAATATGAGGTTACAAGATACATGTCCAGGAGGAAAATTTCATCTTGTGGAACAATCTCCTTGATTTGTATTCTTTTTTTTTTTTTTAAACAGCTGACCAAGTAGTTATTAGGGAAACACTTGTGCTTATAAGGGATATAATGTAAACAAAGTAAAACAATGTATATATGGAATAAAAAAAGCCCAAGGGAGAAGTCATAGAATCTTAACCTTGGAAGGAAGTTTAGAGGTCATTGGATCCAGCTTTCTACAAGGTGTACAAATCCCCTCTACAATGTCCCAGAGAGCTGATCATCAAACCTCTACCTGAGCGTTTTCAATGACAGGGAACTCTGTAAGGCAATGTTTTTTGGCAGCTAAAATCCTGCTTCCCCGCAACTTTGACCATATTGGTTCTAGTTCTATCCCCTAGAAACATGCAAAATCATTCTAGATCTCCTTCCCATGGTGGTTCTTCAAATGTTTGAAGACTATGGCCATAAGTTTCCCATGAGTTTTCTCACCATTCCCAGTTCTTTGAACAACTCCCCATTGACACGGATTTCAACCCCCTCATCATCTTCATTTTTGAATATTCTCCAAGTCTACGTCCCTCTTAAGATAGAGCACTTCAGACATGATCCGGTTAGTGCAAAAGAACTATTAACTTTCTTGTTTACAGGATATTTCCTAAGCTTAAAATTGAATTAGTTTTCTTTCTTTCTTTTTTGGTAGTCAACATTTCCAAATTATATTGTGCTTTTAGTTAACTAAAATGCTTTAGTTTTTTTCACATCAGTTTCTATTAAATTTTCCTTCACTATCTACCTGGGCACTTGACTTTGTGAATGCAAGGGTAGAATTTCATATTGATACTTATTACATTTTATCATGTTAGATTGTGCCCATTTGTCCTCTTTATTGAGACTGTTTTGTATCCAGACTCTGATGTTTCACATATAAAGTTGTGGGTCGTACAAAGTAAAATGCAGAGAGACTTATGGAGGGAATAATTGACTATAACATGTTGGCCAGGAAAAACTACAGGAACTCTGAGATTTTACCTCATATCCATCATTTTGGCAAAGGGGACAGTTGTTGGAAGTGCTTTAGAAAAGCAGTTATATTAATGCACTACTGGTAGATCTGGGAATTGGTCCTATCATTCCTAAAAGTAGTTTGGAGCCACATCCAATAAGTCACTCAAATATTCATACTCAGCAATACCACCACTAGCTCTAAACTTTAAAGAAAGAAAAAAAGGGCTCATACATACAAAAATATGTACAGTAGCTCTATTTCTGGTGGCTAAAAACTAGAAACTAAGGAGATACAAAGCAATAGGGAAATGGCTGAACAAATGATGATATGGAATATTATTAATGCCTTAAGGAATAAGGAAAAAGCATTTTGAAGAAACATAGGGATACTGACGAAGGGGGTGGAACTAGGAAATTAATCTATACAATAACATTATAAAGGAAAACAACTTTGAAAGACTTCAGAACCACGATCAATGAAATGACCAAGCCAAACTCCAGAGGACTGATGATGAAGCATGCTACTCACCTTCTCTTAGAGGTGATGGACTCAAAATGCAAAATGAGACATGGCCAATGTGGGACTTTATTTTCCTTGTATGTACACACATATAAATACACACATGTGTATATACACATACATATATGCATATATATTCAAAAAAAAAGCAAAACTTTGTTATATATGTTATATATAAGGACTTTTATTTTTCTTTTCTTTTTTTCCCCAGTGGGAGAATGGGGTGGAAGACAGAGATGGGATTGATATAGACTTCCTCAGCCTATCCTTCTTTCCACACCCTCCAAAAAAGAAAGAAGAAGAGGAGTCATAGACAAGGAAGAAATATTTGAAATTTGCATGTTGAATTTATTATATACTTAAAAAGAAAAGCAAGTTCAACGTAAAGGAGATTTGCAGTTTCATGTGTAATCCTCTTTTGTTTAAAATCTATATAAAAATACTGATTTCATTTAATGCGTTAGGTTTAGAATAAAAACTAAAAGTAGCATAAAGTACATAGGCAAAGAGAGATATATGATTAGCAAAAGATGTGGCCCAGCCATAAACCATGAAGGATATCCAAGGGATGAATCTTATGTTCCATTAATTCTGAAGCAAAATCAAGGAATCCAGAGGAAGACTCACCCATTTTATGTGAACCTCCATAAAAACTTTACAGGAGAAAATGTATACTACACCTCTCTGAGGCTAACCTTCATCATCTGTAAAATGGAAATAGTGATGCATATAGTTGTTTACTACTATCTTCTGATTCTCCTCTTATCAGTAAGAGAACTCCTCTGTCTGCCTCTTTTGCTAGGGCATCATCCATTTCTCTGTCCACAATACACAGTACTGCATCTCCCATTGCCATGATACTGCACTGCCTGTCCCACATGTCTGAAGTATACTTTATCCTTATCCCTGTCTCCTAAAGGTGCCCTTGTTCCTTGAAGATGCAGCTCAGGTACAACTTTCCATATAAAAACTTTTCTAATCCTTCCAAAGCCTAGTGTCCTTCCTTCCAAACTACCAAAAATTTAACTGTTTTGTATTTATTTTCATTTTCTCTTTATAAATATTTATATATGTTTTATCTCCTTCATCAGAATGTAAGTTCCTTGTGAATAGGGGTTGTTTCATTCTTTGCATTTTTATTCCCAGCACCTAGGACAGGGACTAATACCTAATAAAGCAAAGGATCTTAGGAGCACAAATTTAGAGCTAGGAGGGATCTTAGAAGTGAATGAGCCCAACCCCCCCTCATTTTACTGATGAGGAAACTGAGGCTTAGAGAGGTTAAGTGCCTTGCACAGGATCAAATAGCTAGTGTCTGAAGAAGGATTTAAATGTGGGTCTTCCTGACTCAAAGTCTAGGGCTCTTTCCACTGTACCATTTAAATATCTGTCCATTGATTAGTATATCAAAGCACTCTATAAATGTCAGCAATTGTTGCTATTATTATTAATACCATTCAATAAAACTCCTTTACTTATTAGGGTTCAGAGAGGGAGATGTTAGCACATGGTACTTATTCTCAATTGGACTGTTTATGAAGTAAGAAAATAGAAATTTTATCTTGGGAAAAATCTATTTTGAGAAATAAAATAGGGGCCATAATTTTTCAGTTAAGTGATTTTCAGAAAAATTAAAGGGAACCATGACTAGTTGAATATTTTTTAAAACAATCATTCTCCCAAATATCCAACAAATATTTTTTAGTACCTTCTGTGTTCTCTGTACTATAAAGATACAAAGATGAATAGGGCATACTCTCCATCCACAACAAGCTTACCTTCTAGCATAAGAGATAAGCATGCTAATAACTTATGCTACAAGGCAGAATAAAAGTGCTACAAGAGAGGCCCCCAATGCGAGAGGACTTCAAGATGCTTAATGTTGCTAAGATAGCAGAATTTGATTTGCACATAAATGTTAGGTTTGAGTATATCCTAGTGGACTATAGTCAGCTGGTTTTTCTTTTAAGTGGAATAACCCAAATAAGGTGCAAATAGATGAGGATTTGAGTTTTTATTTTAATAATTACAATTAGATAGTTGCTATTTATGTAGCATTTTGAGATTTATAACATGCTTTACATTTTTATTAGCAAACTGTCTGAGGAGCATAGCATTCTCCCTTGTAATCAAGTTAACTGGGAAAGGAGGTTTAAATCCTCCCTGGAATGAACCAGTGGCAGGTATGAATGAGCCCTGGAGTAAATATTTTCCTTCTATATTTTCTATAGATTGACAGCATGTCCCCAAGCAAAGAATTTTAGAAGTGGAAGAAACTTAAGAGATCATTTAATCCAATTCCCCGAGGAACTGAGGCTTAGAGAGGTTAGTCACACAGGTAGCCGAAGAGCTACCATTAGAAGCTAGGCTTCCTGAGCTGCAGAAAATGATCTTTTCACTTATACCCTGAATTGTATGTCCTATGAAGTTTGCCCCTATAGCAGAAGAACTTGGCTAACGGCCAAGGAACGAACATATTTTATATCCTACTTCGACTTCCCCCCCAGAAATGGGAAAAGAGTTTTGGGAGAAAAAATGAGTTGTTTGGACAAGTAAGGTAACCACCTAAGAAGAGCATGAATACTTGGAATGGAGCCCAACTTTGGCAGAGCTGTTTTAATCTGCACTTGAAGAACTTCAGAGAGAAAACCAAGAAGAAAATGGATCTGAAGAATCAGAGTGTAAACCTGACTTTTTCAAGGAAGGTTGGACAGTGAAAGAAGGTCATACAGAGCAGGAAGGGAAGGAAAAAGATAATTAACAAGTAAAGCCATGAACATAATGGTAGGTTCCTCTTGAAGAGGTGGGAGCTGTATATCCTGAGAGGAAGTAGCTGCTTATCCTCCAAGGAAGGATGATGTAGAGTCATCCGCCTGACGTTCCCACATAGTACTGCACCATCTACACTCCTGGATCCCCAGAAATCATGCTCCCAAGTACTGGGGCAGTTAATCCAATGGACTTTTGGAAATCCTGCCCTAGAGTTTAGCTATTTTTATTGGTAAGTGCGAAATCACTAGATCAGAGGTATTGAACTTGCATCTTCAAAACTCCCAAGTGTAGCCCAGAACCAGATTAAAATGTAATTGAGAAATGTATAACAGAATAGTTAAAAATATAATACAATATTGGTAATGTTAATTTGTGGTTTTTCTAAGTCAGTATGCAGCCAGTGGGCAAGAACTCATCTCTGTTTGATTTGCTATCACTGACCTATACCACTAAATCCCTAAAGGCACTAGAACAGATTGTGTTTCATATGTCATCATCGTCACCCACTTAAGCAATCTGGACCTCTTGGCACCAGCCCTTCTCCTGTACCCATATCCTCACTTCCTTCCAGGCTATCTATCCATTACACGATGATGCCTACATTATGCTGCCTTTTTGTACACACACCCGTATGTATATGTATATATGTGTGAATATATATGTGTGTGTATATATACACACATACACATACGCAATGAAAATATATGTTGTAATATAGAATATGATATAGAATATAAACTACGTAATATGATATTCAATGCATATGTGTGAAAAGCTGGCAAGATATTGACTAAATGATAGCATAATTAAGTTAGATTCAAACAGAAGTCATTAGCGATTAAATGTCATCTTGGAGGTTTTCAAATCTCCAGTAGAGTAGATCTCTTGGATACTCAGTAGTATGCATCACTCTCTATTAGTGATTCAGAGCAAGATATAGATAGTATGTTGATCTGAGCTGTAGGTGAATTCAAATTGGGAGGGATAGTCACATGTTAGATTATGAGGTCAGGATGCAAAAATACATGATAGACTAGAATATTAAAATGAATGAAATAAAATGGAATTTAATAGGAATAAATATCATCTCTTATTTGGGTTAAAAATCAACCTCCCCTAATATAAAGTATAGGGGATAGAACTAAACAGAATTGCTTATGAAAAAGATTGGGGAATTTGAGCGAACTGTAAGGTCAACGTGAGTCCACAGTGACTGCAGTCAAACCTAATAGTGGCACCTGGGAATAAGGAAGTCACAGTCCACTATGCTCTCCCCTGGTCAGATCACATCTGGAGCACCACACTCAATTCGAAATTCCATAATTTAGGAAGGAAAGTGACAAAAGGGAAATTGTCAAGTGGAGGATCACAAGGATGGGGAAGGGCCTTGAATTCATGTCAAATGAAGATAAGGAGGTAAGGTCATTTCTAGCATGTGAAGGACCATCATGTAGAAAAGGAATTATATGTGTTCTTTTAGTCACATTATAATAGAACAGTAGCAACAATAACAACCAATAGGTGGAAGGTAGAAGGAGGCAAATTTAAGTGTCACTTCAGGAAAAACTTTCTACCAATGAGAGTTATCTAAGTAGAAGGTTGGATAACCATTTGTCCAGTATGTTGTAACTGAAATCCTTTCTTCAGGTATGAGATCTCTGAGGTCCCTTCCAACCCTGAAGTTTTATCCTGTAAGGAGCACAGAAGAAATGAGATCTCTCTAAAATTCTCTAAATGCTCTATGTAGCTACATATGACACGATGGCATGTGATGACTGTACGTGATTGGCAATGTTGCTCTCTTTCTGTTTTATTCTTATTTTCATTCAATTTCTTCTACAAATGATATTTTCATTAATGGCTTCCATGGAGGCTAAATAGAGCTGAGTCCTAACTTAGAATAGTTCCAGAGCCTTCAATTTCCTTTTGTAGTTATGGAGTTCTCTTTCAGAAGTGGAACTTTTTAAAAAGCTGAGCAAAGGATTGGCATGTGGGTTGTATGGAATGGTCTTAAGAATGCAGGGTGAAATTTATTTACTTTCAAAGATAGTTCTCTTGATCTGTTCTAATGTCTATTTTCAGGATGCATGTTTAGGATAGGGGCTATCCCTTATGGAACCAGTTAGCCCAATTTCAGTGGAGAGGAAGATGACAGTCGAGTAGTAGCTCCACGATCTGTCATTGCCAAGTTACTATAAGAGTTCACTGAAAGAGACAGACAGAGAGAAAGAGAGAGAGAGAGAGAGAGAGAGAGAGACAGAGAGAGAGACAGAGAGAGAGACAGAGAGAGAGACAGAGAGAGAGACAGAGAGAAAGAAAAGAAGAAGAAGAAGAAGAAGAAGAAGAAGAAGAAGAAGAAGAAGAAGAAGAAGGAGAAGAAGAAGGAGGAGGAGGAGGAGGAGTAAATTCTTGAAAGAATTAATAGGGGGGAAAGGAGAAATTGGGTGGGCTTTCCAACTGGCTGTACAAATAGGTGCCATCTGAATACTTTTCTATTTAGCACTATTTTCTAGGGGAAACTTTTGTCTTCTTGGGGGTGTGGGTGTTATTAATTCGTGTTCCTAAGCTCCCCTTTGGAAAATCTATTTCTGCAATAATTTTTTAAAGGAAAAAAGAAAAAAAATGTCTTTCCTTCCTTGTAGCGTGTGTCTGGAGCCAAAGAATTCACCAGTGATGGCAATGCCACTATGAATAGGGCAGTTATAATGGATTTCAATGGAGTCAAGAGTCAGACCACAGGAATCACATATCAGGAGCGCTACTGTAACTGTGCCTTTTTATAAATGGAAGTTTAAGAAGAACAGAGTTTCATTTCTATAATATACAGTTTCCCTCTGAATTGGGCATTTATTATTTTGTTTTCTTAAATCATGAAATACTCTTTTTTTTTTTTTTAAATGCTGACCTCTGATTTCTTCTGAAATTCAAGCAAAATCAAACATGTAAGAAACCATAATGACACCGCCACCACCAACCAAAAAAAAAGACTGGTGAAGCTGTCCTGGAAAAATTCTCAGGGCTTTTCTCCAAAGCAAGAATCTTTCTAACTTTATTGTTATTATCAAGAATAATTTGACAGTACAGGGAGCTCTTCATTCAGATGCCTTCAGAGTTAGGTGCTGAAATTCTTATTGTAATCAGCAAAGAAATCATTTAAAGAAAAGTGGGCAAAAACAAATAGTGAACCTAGTAAGTGAAGGATCATGTCTAAGGAATTGGCAAAAAATGGCCCTTTAGTACACTTTCTGTAAGAATGGGTAAAGTTGTGATAAGATAAATAAGTAGTTTAATTTATGAGAAGAGTTAAAAATTAAAGAGAAAACTGAACTCTACTTAGAGAGAGGGGCGTGGAGAAACAAAGGTTTAGTTAGACAGGATTTCTTCATTCGAAAACGAATGCAAAAGGGAATTTTGGAAGTGAAACAAACATTCAGGGACTGAACCACTAATATATGTCAATTATTCTATGAAATAGAATTACAGTACGGCCTCCTGCTGAAACAAAATGAGAGTAGATATAGAAGGGACTCCAAAGGCTTTATCTGAATGAAATGATGAAAGAATGAATGATAAGAATGAAAATTCTGGAACAATGCAGCTTCTCATCAGAATCAGCCATTGAGAAAAAAAATCCTAAAAAAAAAAAAAGTTATAGTATTTGTTATCTCCCTGCTGATTAGAGGTTTGGATTCTACTGGGACATCTGGAAGTCTTCCTGTCTCCTCCTGTGTCAGATTAATGGCCAGCCAGAAAAGAGGTAAGGTCTCATTTTTTGACTGCTGATGCCTAAAGCTATAAGCATTCCTTTCTCCACCAGACCCTGTCTCTCCCTCTTCCATTCTGACAAGGTTGTATGTGTTTGAAGGAAAAGGGTGGGGGTGGGAGGAGGTGGCGGCAAGCTCTTCACTTTGAAAGTCTGTTGTATGACAATGCATCGAGACTTACATAGATTCTAGCTACAAAATGTACTTTTTATTTTTTTTAAAGTAAAGTGACTGGATAATGACCTGGTACTTTTAAACTAAGCCACAGTAGAATTGCTTTGAGTCATCTGCTACCATTTAGAATGTCAGAAATAGTTTGGCTTTATCTCCTCCACATCAATCCATAGCTGAAGAGTCATGTTTTTGGATTAGAAGCTGCTTAGTGAGGTCCATTAGGTCTAAAACGATGCTTGCTCATATCCTCACCTAGTAATGCTCACTTGATCTTATAATTTAAGTCATGGGGAGTGTATAGCTTAGAGGTTCTCTCTTGAGGTATCAGAATAAATGCTGGTCATAATAAATGAGGAATCAAGGCTTTGGCCAGGATGAATGTCCCATTTTCCTGCTAGATAGTTTATGTGTTGACTTAAAATAGGGTTTTAATTCTCTGATGACTGTCCTCTTTCATCACTCCTTTTTCTGAAATTTTAGAAGTCACAACTGTTTTGGTTTTCTTCAGCTTATATCATACTTATACAAAGTTTTATTTATAGGTAGGTAGATAGAATTCCATTTGATAGACTTACTAAGGCCCTTTATTCCCTCGTTTTTATTAAATAGAGGTTATACTTTTAAACTGTACTTCTGGGATTTCTTCAACACTGGGAATTCATAAGATGACAGATTTGGAAAAGACCTAGGTCTGATATCCTCATTTTACAGATGAGTAAAAGTAAGGGCCAAAATTTTTACTGACTTGCCCAAGATGGTAAGTGGCAATGCCAGGATTTTTGCTCATGTCCTCTGACTCCCAAACAAACATTCTTTCCAATGCTCTTTTCTATATCTCTTAAAATTTTCCTTGGGGGAGATATTTTCCTAATTTAGGACAACATCCATGGAATAACATGGAAAGGGAATGTGTTTTCAAGTTATCTTTCCAAAACTATAAACTATTTTCAAAACTTTCTCCATTTTTTTTCCAGTAAGTAAAATTAAACTCAAACTTTGTGTAGGGGTGGGGGAGACTTTTATTTTAAAAGTGTAAAGAAATACCAAAACAATCAGAGAAAGAACAGAGAGAGATGTGAGGAATGTCACCATGAGTACAATTTTCCTTATTGCAGTTTGGAAAGAAGTCGGGCCAAACGGTGATTTGGATTGGGATAGGAAGATGAGCAGGGTATGCTTGGGGACCCTCCTATTTGTCCACACATGGGTTTAGAAAACTGTGAGGCTATCAGAGGCAATGAGTCCCCAAAGCTAATCAATAGCACTCCTGATGTAGGCTAATGACTCTCACAAGCTGATCTAGGGTGAGACCAGGGGGTGGGGGGCAATGGGAGGCAAGGAAGTAACCACACTCTGAAAGTGAAGCTAATGCATTTACCATCAATGATGACAGCTGTCAGAAGGCCCTTCTTCTTGTAGTTGTGACGGTCATGGGACTGACACTGCTGATCCCTGAAGCTAGGCACTCCCTTAGGGCAGGGTAAGTTTTCACAAACAGTGTGCTCCACACTTGCTCCCCAGCAATTTGTGCCTCCTGGCCCAGGGCTGAAAAGGAAGAGAACAGGTCAGTCATTAATTGGACACACATAAATTAACTGGTGTAGATGAAATTTTTCTTTTCCTGCCAAAAGTGAAAGACAGACAGAGAAAGGAAAGAAGAAAAACATCTCCAAGGCAATCCATCGGTTCTTACAGATTGTACTGTTTCTCTGAAATCCCTGATGTATTTACTACATGCTGAAGCAAGCCACCAGAAGAATGTGTTTTAGAACTGTAAATCAAAGACACTTGGAAAGCGAAAATGATGAGCATCCATAGAGTCCAATCCATAAAACCTGTCCTTCAGATGTAACTAAAACCTGAGATCTTGACCATATTTAAAAAACAGAGACAATCACTCGGTGTTATTTTGGGTGGTGGGAACCAGAAGAAGACTATTAAATAGTCTACTTAGGTTTATATTCTGGAGAAAGATAACTTTGATAATGAGTAAACATAAGATCTTAATGTACATGTAATAATATGATCTGGCATTTATACAGCACCTTAAAGTTTTCAAAGCACTTTACATTTATTATCTCATGTGATTCCCCACCACAACTCCATATTATTATAACTATACTTATAATAATAATGTAATATAATTTATTAGCTAGCATTTATATAGCACTTTAAGATTTGCATAGCACTTTATAAATACTATCTCATTTTATCCTTATGACAACACTAGAGGTAGGTGCCACTGTTATTCCCATTTTGCAAATATGGAAACTGAGGCCCAGAGATGTGAACTAATTGGTCCAGGGTTATACAGGTAGTGAATATCTGAAGCCAGATTTGGACTCAGGTCTTCTTGACTCTAGGTCCTGTGTTCTTTTCTCTGCACCACCTAGTTGCTTCGTATTATTACTCCACTTCACATTTTAAAAAAACTGAGGCTCAGAGAAGTTGTGCCTTGCCCATAGAGGTGGGATTTGAACCCAAGTTTCTCTTGATTCCAGATGTTGTATTTTTCTGCTATATCCTCCTGCCTCCTATGATTTTTTTTCCTTTAGGATGAAAGGGATGAGAAATCAGCTCATTCATTTCAATTGTTCAATGCCTGCTTTGTGTGAATACCATTGTTATCTGTGCCCAGAAGAGTGATGAACAGGACTTCCAGAAATGGGGAGCACTTGCTCAGTTTGTCCCCCTCTGTTCAATGAGTGGAGATCAAAACATAGAGGGCAGAACGTCAATGAGAAATCAAGATTAAAATATGATATAGTCAACAACATTTCCTCAGTGTCTACTTTCTGCTTTGTTTGTCAGGATCAGAAATATGAAGAAAAAAGTTTCAGCTGTCAAAGAGCTTATGGTTCAAATGGATGATTCCAGTGATGGGATAGGGTTTACCAGGCAAGTCCTCTAGAAGTTCTTCACTTCCTCATAGACCCTTGGCTTGTAATACCACCAGATATCACTAAATAAATGACAGTGCCTTGGTTTCTGGAGCACAGGAGAATAATATGTGAGGGAGAATCTCAAATCTGGAAGATGTTTTGGGGATTATATAGTCCAACCATTCCTCATTTTACAGGTGAGCATAATAAAGTCCAAAGAATTAAACACATTGCCCTTCATCTCATCTTCATTCTATCCTGTAGAACTAACGTAAAACTGGCTCTCCAGAAGACATTTCATCCTTGGCCTCCCTATTCAGTGTTCATTTTTCCTTCTGCCATGCCCTTTGCCACTCCCCCCATCCAGAAGGAAAAACCAGTCTATTCCTTGCTCCCCACTGCTAATGGAGAGCTCTCTCTCCCTTTTCTTCTGGCATCATCTCTGTTGAGGTTCACTCTATGCACATGCTGAATATTGCTGGAGGAAATGCAACTGGGCACTCCACAAATCCATGTTATCTGATCTCAACTGAGTCTTCATGGCTGTGCCATCCTTCCCTAAATACCACACTTCCAACAATGTCTGTTTCAATCCTCTTTTCTCTTCTGTTCCCAAATCCTGCCCTAACTCAGCAGATTACAGAGAAGGCCAAGGCCATATCCACTATTTTATAACTCAAGACCTAGATATATCTTCACTTGCCTTCATCTTGTCTTTCTAGTACTTGAGGAAGAGATGTCCCTTTATTTGTGCCCTTGATCCCACCAATTATCATTTCTGATATCTGTACCCTCCCCATTCATAGCCAGGCTCCTAGAGCAGATTCCTCTAGTTGATTCTGTTTTTTAAAGCTATCACACATACTTTTCAACCTCTTACAATTACACTTCTGAAGCCACTACTCTGCTAGAACTACTCAGTATCACACGAATCACAGAATTTGAAATCTGAAAATTGACCACTGAGTCCAATACATAGATGAAAGAAAGGAATCTCCATTATGACATGCCTGATGAGTGGTCATCTAGCCTTTGCTTGGATATGTTCAAGGACATGGAACCCATCACCTCTCAAGGCAGTTCATTCTACTTTGAGGCAGATATCATCTTAGGAAGATTCTTATTTTTCATCTTTGTAATTTCCATTCACTGGTTTTCAGACCAGCAGAACAAGCCCTATCTCTTGTACCTACAATAGCCCTTCAGATACATAAAGACACCTGTGATATCTCTAAATCTTCTCTCCTTCAGACTAAGCAGTCATAGGGCCTTCAAGTGATCCTCATGTAAAATAAATTCAAAGCCCTTTACCATCCTGATTGCTCTCCTATGGACACTCTCTAGCTCATCAATTTCCTTAAACCATGGCCCCTAAAAGAGAATACAGTGTATGAAGATAGAGAACAGCTGAATGATCAACCCTCAAATTATCAACTAATCAAGGAGCAATTATTAAGTGCTGACATTTTGCCAGGCACTGTATTAGCCCCTGGTGATACTAAAAGAAGAGTGAGACTGCTGTTGAACTGGGACTTCCATTTTAAGGAGATGACATACCTATACAAGCATGTACATGCTATAAGCACAGGTATTGAGAGGGTGATCACAGACAGCAAGGAGAATCAGAAACAACTTCATGTGAAGGTGATGCTTATTCAATGAGTATTTATTAAGTACCTACTATGTGCCAGGAGGCATGCTACTAATAAACGCTACAGAAACAAAGAAGGTCAAAAAGAAAGTCCCAGTTACCAAGGAGTCCAAAAGGAGAAACATCATGAAAACGACTATTTATAAATCAATAGATGTAGGATAAAATAAAGAGGATCAATGAAGGGAAGGTATTACCATTAAGAGTGATCTGAAAGGGCGTCTTGTAGAGGTAGGAATTTAGCTGGGATTTGAAGGAATCTAAGGAAGTCAGGAGATGAAGAAGAGGAGAGAGAGCATTCCGGGCATGGAAGACAACTGGTTAAAATGTCTGGTGTGTGGAGAAAGAGTGCCTTGTGCAAAGAATAGCAAGAAGTAAACAACCATGTCACTAGACTGCAAAATACAGTGATGGGGAGTGGGGGAAGATGTGAGCAAGCGAAAAAGGTAGGAGGGGTCAAGCTAAGAAGGGCTCTTTGAATGGCTGAGGATTTTTATCCTGGATCCTGGATGTGAAAGGAAGCCACTGGAGTTTATTGAATGAGGCAGGGATGGGGGGACAGCAAGGTTAGACTAGTGCTTTAGGAAGATCAGTTTGATGGAAGACAGAATGGAATGGGGAGAGACTTGAATCAAGAAGACCAACCAGCAAAGTATTATAATAATCTAGACATGAGGTGATGATGGTGTAGCAGGATGGTGGCAGTGTTAGAGGAGAGAAGAGGACATAGATGAGGGATGCTACAAAGGTAAAATTTACAGTTTCAAAATGGTGGGAGAGTGTGAGGGGGTGAGTAGTTGAAAATAACATCTAGGTTGGGAGCCTGGGTGAATGGTGCTATCCCCATAGAGAAGGATAAGAGGGGGTGGTTTTAGAAGGAAAGGAAATGAGTTCAGTTTTGGACATACTGAGTTTAATATGTCTATAGGACATTCAGCTTGAAATGCCCAATAGAGTTGGAGATATGAGACTAGAGGTGAGGAGAGAGGTTAAAGAAGGATAGTTCTCAGAATCATCAGTTTGGAGATGACGAATCCATGAGAACTTATTAGATCACTAAACAAAACAGTACAGAGGGAGAAGAGAAGGGGTCCTGGGACAGAATTCTGTGGTATACCCACTATTAGTGGGCATGATCTGAACAAAGATCTAGCAAAGGAGACTGAAAAGGAGAGGTTACATAGGGAGAAGGAGACCTGGTATAAAGCACCATCACAGAAACATAGAAGAAATTATCAAGAAGAGGATGATTGATGGTGTCAAAGGCTGCTGAGAGGTCAAAAGGATGAAGGCTGAATAAAGCCATTAACCTTGGCAATTAACAGATCACTGATAACTTTGAAGAGAGCAATTATGCTTGAATGAGTCTTGAAGGAAATAAAGAATTCTGTGAGGCAAGAGTAAGGACAAAGAATATTCTAATAGGCAGTGAAAAGGCATGGAGATGAAAGGTGGTACATATTTCTTCTTTGTGAAAGACATGCCTCTCTTAAAACAGTCCAAGATCATATTAGCTTTTGGGGCTGTCACATCTCATGGTTCATTAATTGAACTTGTAATCCCATAAAAACCCCAGATCTTTTTCAGACAAATAGATATCTAGCTATGTATTACTCATCATGTACTTACAAAATTGTTTTTGAACCAAAGTATAAGAACCTACATTTGTTGCTAATGAAGTTCATCTTATTCTGTTTAGCTCAATTTTTAAATATATACGTATATGTATTTCAATAAGCAAAAATCCATCTTTTCCCTTTCAAAGCCCACTCCACCTCCAACTGAGAACAAAAGAAAAAGAAAATTCTTGTTACATACCCTTAATCTATATGCTTTCTATTTCCCCCTTCCTTTTTTTCTTCCTCTTTTCCTGTTGAAATGTATTTTAGTATTCAACTTGTGGGGGGGTGTATGTGCGTGTGTGTGTGCATTCCTTCCTCCTTTGCCCAAATCCCATTCTTCATTGGAGATAATCCAAACATAACAGAATCACTCCCAAGACTTGTCTAGACTATCTCTATTATCCCTTGAAGATGACAAGTGTCCATTCTTGAATTTAAATAAATCCTTGTACAGTACTTTATCATTGTGTTTACTTTTTAATGTTTCTCTAAACTCCTGTATTTTGAACTTTCAAGTTTCTATATAACTCTGAAACTTTCATTAAGAATACTTGGAAGTTCCCTTTTTAATTAATGATCCATTTTGTCCCCTAGAGGATTACACTCAGTTTTGCTAAGTAAATTATTCTTGGTTGTAAGTCTATATCGTTTGACTTCTGGACTATTGTATTCTAGGCTCTCTACTGCTTTAGAATGCCGGCTGCTAAATTATGTGTGTGATCCTGACTGTGGTTCTGTAGTACGGGAGTTTTTTCTTTTTGACTGCCTGCAGTATTTTTTCCTTTGAATTTGAAGCTCTGGGCTATGTTATTACTGGGAGTTTTCACTTTGGGGTTTGTTTCAGAAGGTGACCAGTGTTGCTTTCTCCTCCCTCCCCCATTTCTATTTTGCCTTCTGCTTCTAAGAGATCTGTGCAGTTTTCTTTTAAGATTTTTTTTTTTGAAGTATAGTGTTGAGGATCTTTTTTTTTTTGGCCAGGTAGTTCAGTGATTCTGGTATTTTCCCCTCAATCTGTTTTCTACATCAATTATTTTTGCTGAGATACCTTATAATTTTACCTATTTTTCCACTATGTTTCTAATTATTTTCTCCATAATTCTCATTTCTTTTCTAATTTTCCCTCTAGTACTCTTCTCATTTCATTTATTAAAAAGTATTTTAAACTCTTGTTTGTAGCTCCTGCTTCATCTCTTCCAGGAATTTCAACTGAACTGTACTTCAGCTCTGTTTTTCGAGACTTTGCTTGTAGATGTTTTAGGGTCATTACCTTCTTCTGGGTTTGTCTTGAGCATCCTCATCATCATGATAGCAGTTTATAGAGCTGTCCTTTTTTCCTGTTTGTCCATTCTGCTAATCTATTTTCTGACTTCAGCTATGAGATTAACGCAAGGTTCTATGCCCTTCTAGAGGGAAGATCTGACCTGGTGCTGTTTCTGCTTTCCCTGTGTATTGAGTGTTATGGGTTCTCTGGAACAGTTTAAGGAGGGAACCTGTAAGCCTTCATTGCTCCCAAAGTGGTCTCGTCCAGGGCAAAATCTGAATCTCTAACTCCTTGGCTTAAGCTCTATAAATTTCTCATCTGGATCTGTAGCCCAGAACTGGTTAATAGGCAATAAAGCTTCTAGCTCATGCCTGTTTCCATCTCGATACCTCTGTGTATGTCTAGAATATCCTGGTATTGTCCTGGTATTGCTGCCTTTCCTTTGTGCTAGTCAACTCTGTGTGACCTGCTCCTGTTCAGAATTGTCCCCACTGTCCATAGACCTCTCCATTTCCCTGTGTCAACTTTGGCTGGAAAAATGATGTGCTGTGACTTTTTCCTTTCTCTCTCATTAAATTACTACGTACTACAATTACTCATCTCAGTACATATAATATTCCCTTAGCAGAGAGCTAGCTCTAGAGTACAGGGTAAGGACTATTTTGCCTTTGTTTTTCTTTTTGGGTTTTTTGGGTTTTTTTATGTCCCCAGAGCCTAGCAAGTATCTCACACACAGTTAGATACCAGATGTATGTTAAATAAAATTGAATGATATTCAGGAAGAGATAAAATGGCATGAGGCTTTCTAGTCCTGGTATCATTCACCTCATTAGGTTAACGACTAGATCTACATAGGGAAATGAATCAAGGACTATATCCATCAGAAAGATTTGAAGTAGATGATTTTCAAATGGAGTGGCAATGGAAGAATCAGTTCTACAGCAATAAAGCCAATTCATGTTGAAGGATTGACCGGCACCATGTACGTGGCAGTTAGTGGTGGTGGTAGTGGTGGTGACTGTGGTGATGCAGGCAGTAGGTTGTAAAAATCCTGCCTCTTCCCCACAGTGTGGGTTGGACAGAATTGGGGAGATGAAGCTGAGAGGAGACAGCAGGTGGCAACTGAGGAGTCCTTTATTTTTGACTCTACTGAATGAAGACAAATCAAAAAAATAAAAATCACAGTTTTAATTTTAGCGAGTGAACAGGATTTTCTGTGGTTCCAGATTTTTAAGGAGATACCCAGGAATTATGATGAGTGACACAAGACAAGACCAAAGGGTTAATAAAAGTGCTGCAGGGTTTTAAAATGCCCACGAAATGCAGACTGATTCTTGGTTTTAGGTTCTCATCGGAAAGGTATTCAAGTAACACGTGTAACTTATTTTTGAGAGTATTAAGCTTGGATTTTAAACAATTATACATGTGAATGCCAATCCCCCTGGCACATTGATTGTGCACATATGGGGGTTTCACATTGGAAGTAAAAAACAATCAAAGGCACATAAATCCACTCCACCCTGTTCTTCCAGTTTATTTTTAAATACTTGCTGGTTTCCTCTCTTACGTCTCTCATGTGGTGACAGCAAATGGTAACATTAATACGTTTCCACTTTATTATGCTACGTTAATCTTCCCATCACTCTCCTGTTGATAGGTCATGCCTTTCATACCAAAGCATTTCAGGCATTTCTTTTTTCTACCCATCCACCCACCTAACCCATGCCCAAGACCAAAGGAATTGCCCTCTAACTGAGCACCAGGACTGGCTGACAACTTTCTACCTTGCCATCAAAGGTAATTCATAAAGACAGTACCACGAATTACAGGCCAAATCAAGCAGGTAAAGCAACTGGTTTAAAAATACTGATAGTCCCTAAGGCCTAAATGTCAGTTGGCAAGAAATAAAAATTCCAATAGCTGAAAAGAGCAGGACTGAATAGAAAAAAGGAGGCTCTCTTGCCAATATTTTTGGACAGTGAATAAACCAGCTGCAGAAGAAGAGGGAAAGGGGCCAGGAATATGAAGTGAAGGGAGGTCACGTGTTCCCAGGCTAGAATGTACAGAAGCAAAAAGAATTTTGAAATGCTTGCGAGAATCTCCAATTCAGGGAGCCCGGTGATTTAAGAAGTGAGGCACTGAATGGACTTTGTTTTGGTCAACAGTCTGGCTACAGGGCCTTGGATCAGCTGTGCTTTATAAGAAACACCAAGTCAGCTCCTTCAGAAAAAGCCAAGTTGTAAACTCCTGCCTAGACTTAATAAAATGGCTGTCACCATTCTGCATGTCTTTCTGGAAGCACCAGACCCCCACTGCTGCTGCTAAACAACTCAGGGTTCTGCAGAACCAGAGGAGGATTTGCCTTCGTCTTTCCCAGCAAAATAGGATGGTTAAATAATTATTTCAACAAGTTTCCAGTGCCAGTCACAGATGGGGGTGAACTGCCTGGGACCCGGACAAAAAGTAGGGCCGGAAAATGGGAATGAATAAAAGTCCCAAGATCATAGATTTAGAGTTAGAAGGGACCACAGAGAGCATAGAGTTCACCCCCATTTTACAGAGGAGAAAACTGAAGCTCAGGTAAAGGAGTTTTGATCTGAATGCAGATTCTCTCTTCTCACCTGGAAATATTTATTTCATTGTAGCTTCGTAATGGGAAAGACCTGTGATTTCACTGGAGCAGAGAATTTATGATAAAAGAACTCTCTGTAACGATCCAGAACTACCGCTCAACAACCTATTTTAGAGAACTGCCTGGAGTACTGATAGGTGAAATCACTTTCCCAAGAGTCACGTGGTCAGTTTGGGTTGAATGTTGAATAATACATAGTATATAAGAATATATATGTATTATGTGTATGTCTATATGTACATATACTTATAGGTACATCTATATATGCTTGGTTGATTAGTTTTGTCCAATTCTCCCTGATCCCATGGAGGGTTTTCTTGGCAAAGACACTATAGTGGTTTGATATTTCTTTCTCCAATTCTATTTACACAGACGGGAAAACACAGACAAACAGGGTTAAGTGACTTGCCCAGGATCACACAGCTAGTAAGTGCCTGAGACCACATTTGAACTCAGGTCCTCCCAACTCCAGGGCTAGCACTCCATACGTTGTGTCATCTAGCTTCCCCTATATATGTGTATATACGTATCAATATTCTCTTAATGCTAGCATTTTCCCTTATATTGATTATCTCCCATTTATCCTGTAGATTAATTGTAGGTAAATAATTATTTTATATTGTCTCCTCCACTGGAATATGAGCTCCTTGAGAACAAGGATGATCTTGCTTTTCTTTGTAACCTCAACACTTAGTACAAGGATTGGGACATAATAGCTTATTAATAAATGCTTACTAATGGACTGATACATGAGAAACCTATCTATCCATCTATCATCTATTTATCTATCAATCAATCGATTAATTGAGCATTCAGTATCTTATTTCCCCAACTAAAATTATAAGCTGGGGTCCCAAAACCATGCCCTATGCTTCTCTTTAAGCTACACAGTGACTATAACATACTAAATGTTAAGTGAATATTTGCTGAATTATATAATGCCATCAATTCTACATCTGTCATCATGAAAAGTAGATTCCTACCCCAACAATAAATTATTATAATTTGCTTGTCATTACGCCATGTTGTATCTCATATTTCAGTTTATGAGATAAAACCATATTTTTGGGATTAGTCAGGCACGTTAGAGATATAAATGCTACAGAAATAAAATAATAACAATGATAGCTTCCATGGCTATGACACTTTAGAGTTACATGGTACTTTCCACATATGTTATCACAGCTAATTTTTCCTGATTCTGTGAGGTAGGTAATGCAAGTACTATTGTTCGTATTTTGCAGATGAAGAAACAGGTTGAGAAAGCTTAGTCAATTTATCTCAGTTGTATTGTGTTAGTAGTAAACAAGAAAAGGCAGGGTCTGTTTTTGCTTTTGCATTTGTACAATGTCTAGGACTTAGTAAGTCCTTAAAAAAAATGGTTGTTCATTAGCTACAAGAAAAAGAGGTTAACAATTGGGGGCAGTAAGGGGGGATGATTTGGAACAGATCTAAGGGCACCTAAGCTAGACTTTGAAAGAGACCAGGGCTTCCCAGAGGCTGAAGAGGAGGATATTCCAAACATGGGCAACAATCTGTGTAAGACAGAGAGTGGGGAGATAGGCTGTCATGTACAGCACCCTATGGTAAGTATTATGCTAGTTGATTGTAATGGAGAAAGTACAAAGGGGAGTGAGATACCTGGAATGAAAAGTGGAAGCCATACTGTGCAGGGCTTTAAAGGTCATGCAGAGATTTTTTTCTCCTGGAGGCAACAGAGCACTTACTGAAGTTTTCTAAATAAGGAAATAAAATGCTTACAGTCAGGTTTTAGGAATAATCTCACGTTGACTGTTTAGAAGAGGAATGGAAGGCAAGAGAGAACCAAGCTGAGGGACCAAGTACAAGGCTATTACTACAGTTCAGGGGAGAGATGATGAAGGCTTGAATGAGGGTGGTGGGTGGGCTACATAAGTGGATAGAAAAGGACAGCCTAGAGGATGATGTTAGACACAGAAAACACAAAACCCATCTACCAATCACATGACAAATCTTACAGCTTCTTTGTATACAACATCTCTCAATATGTCCTTTATTCACTCTCCCAAATACCACCCTAATCAGGCCCTCATCACCTCTTGCCTAGAATATGGTGGTAGGCTCCTGGTTGGTCTCCTTGACGAAAGTGTCTTCCCAACTCTGATCCATTCTCTGCCCAACTGCCAAAGTGACATTCCCAAAGCACAGGTCTGGTCATGTGATCTCTTCTGCTCAACAATTAGTTCTAAATTCAACCATATAGTCCTTTGTTTGGCCTTTAAAGCCCTTTACAACATAGCTCCTTCCTTCACTTCCAGCTTTATTTACCTTCTCCTCTTCCCTACGTATTTTATAATCCAGGCTTCCTAGTCAACTTCTTGTTTTTGAACGTGACACTCTTATCTCCTACCTTCATGCCTTTCTATTGACTCCTCTGGAATGCCTTCCCTCCTAACCTCTGACTTGTAGAATCTCTTGGTTGATTGTTTTTTCAATCGTATCCAACTCTTTGTGACCCCATTTGGGACTTTCTTGGCAAAAGATACTGGAATGGCCTGCCATTTCCTTCTCTACCTCATTTTACAGATGAGGAACCTGAGACAAACAGTGTCAATGGACTTGCTCAGGGTAACACAGCAAGTAAATGTCTGAGGCCACATTTGAACTCAGGTCTTCTTGACTCCAGGCTTGGCATTCTATTTACTGTACCACCTAGCTAACTAACTTCCTTTAAGATTCAGCTCCAGTGCTACCTTCTCCAGGAGGCCTTTCACCCTCCCCATCCCCTGCCCAACTTCTAGTGCTCTCCCCTCAAAGGTTACTTTCTATCTATATTGCTTTTATCCGCTATGGTCTGATTTATATACGTTATTTCCCATACTGGGAGTTCCTTGAAGACAGAGACTGGTTTTGTTTTTTCTTTGTTTAACCATGGTGTTTAAACAGCCTGACACATAGTAAAGACTTAATTAAAAAGTCTGCTGATTTATTGATTGAGGTCTGGTTGGTTTGGGGTCAAGGTGGGGAACACTAAAGAAAATGAGAAGAGTTAAAAATGACAGATTTTGCAAATCTCGATGACTGAAATGACATGTGTCTTCAAAAAAAAATGAAGCTGTTTGGAGGAGGAAAAGTTTTGAGAGGAAATATGTGTCTGTTTTAGATATATTGGCTTAGAAATGCATTTGGGTCCAGCAGCAGCTGAAAATGTGGAACTGGAGTTCAGGATTATGGTTGTAGGTACTAAAGTCATCTGCATGGAAATGATAGCTGACCCCATTAGATTAGGACTAGATATCCAAGGAGAACCGAACCCCATAGGAGCTGACGCGCGGCCAAGGCTTACTTTGAATATATACCTTCTTCTCCTTGTTGCCCCTTATGGTAAGAAGTAGCTGCTCCTTTAGAACAGCTTTGGACAAGAGGCTATGCTATTTTTAGCTTTCTCATTTTTCACTTAATCTTTTTGTCCATAGAGTCTATGAAAGGGCTTTAAACTAATAGTGCTTAAGAAAGAGATGAATGGAAATCATGCTTTATGTTCACACTACTACCTGGTAAACAATCCTCCATCAGCTAATAAGGAATATGCTACAGTATAGTTCTTATAGCTGCAATAATCCTAACATTTCTTTTGGGCTTTAAGGTTTGCCAAGTATTTTCTTCTTCCATATTCTTGTGATCCAGGTAGTAGCATACATTTTATTATTATCATTTTACCGATTAAGAAACTGTGAGTCAAAAACTCTACTGTTCATCTGCTGCCCTGCGTGGTTTCAACTCCATGGAACAAGAGGGGCCTCCTGGCATAAGTTGATAACCCCTTGGTTCATTACCAGGCTGCTAAGTAATTGACACCACCCCTACTGCCTCCTTTCCCCTCTGATTGGACAGTAGAGTAACAAACTCGTCACCATGTTTGCCTTTATATAGAGGGCAGACATTGGACTCAGTTCATTCCACTTTGCATCTGCTACCCAGCCTGGTTCATCTCTAAACAAAATGACCCAAGGCCAGGGACTCTCTGATGTCCCATTGTCTCCCCAACCCCACTTTCCTGCTTCCTTTTGTGTGCTATCTTCCTCTTTAGATTGTAAAGGAGAAGATTGTCTCCTTGAGGGCATGGATTATCTTTAAAAAAAAAATTGTATTTCCGGTGTGTAGAACAGTGCCTGGAACATAGTAGGTCCTTAATAAATATTTATTGAGTGGGATTATAGAGACTAAGGGATTTTCCCAGAGTCCCAAAGTAAGTATCAATATTGAGATTCAAAATCAACTGACATAACTTCAACTCTATCTGGAAAATATGGGGGTCCTTAATGCTGAATACAATGTGAACATAGTTTTGCTCCCCCTTCCCCAATAGAAAAGCAATGGATGATTTTCCTTCAAAATGCCTGAATTAGAGATGCAGTACATTTGAGGGGATACATTTAGTGGGCATACAGGTAGCAGATAGGTCATTTAGCATTAGCTGAGGCTAAAATCAATGATCTTTTATTAACCTGGAAATATTATCTCCATATGCAACTACAGAAAAAATTCCAAGCAATAAATGCTGTTTGTAATGTGTGACATGACTGATATAGAGGCAGAAAAACAAATAGAATCAATGTATTCTTTCAGATTGGCTCACCATTTGTTTGTTTGGTTTTTTTTTTGTCTCTAAATGCCAGGCAGAGCAAAAGTAAAAGAGATTCATTTTCAAAAGCAAAGTGAAGTTTTTCAGGTAGAGTACTTGTTACATACGCCCTACTGGTGGGCTGCATTCTCACTGTACTTAATTCTCCTCATACTTTAATTCCTGAAGGGAGACAGAAAAACTTCAATTTGTTGTCGTAGCGGGGAATTGGAGTACTTTCATCACTGAACGTCAAAGGAGAAGTGTCTTAGAAAAATCCCTCACTCATCTGAAATCTCATGACATTTTCAAAAGATCATAGGTAACTGTAACAGAGATCTAGAGGGAGAAGATGACCTTTCCAGCCCAGCCCCTCTCATTTTACAAAGAGAACTGACCCAGAGAAGTGGATGTGACATTCCCAGGATCACAGAGCTAGTCAAGTGCGTGACTAGTTAGACCTTCCTGACTGACTCAAGCCCTCTACTCATTGGCCCTCTACCTGATTGTTCTTCTCTGAAGGCACTTTCCACCTCATAGGTAATTTTATATGTGGTCAGGAGAATGTTTTGCTTTTATTTTCAACAGCCCAGAACAAACTAGGCACTTAGTAAATGCTACTTAAATTGGAATGAATATTTTACTTCTTCAAATAAGTTCTAAGAAGGCACCTACCAATCTCAATACCTAGTACTAGAACTTCAGTAAATAATTAACAAAGGAATAAAATAAAAATGTCATTGGGCAAGAAGGTACTCACGGAGGATTGTCACATTTCCTTTGTCTGAACCGGGCTCCAGTCCCACATGTCCTACTGCACATGCTCCAGGGGCTCCACGTACTCCAGTCTCCATCCACATGCTCTGGGATAGGAGTTTTACTGACACACTCCCCAGCTCGGCACCACTAAAATGAATCAGGGTGAATGTATGTTCACTGAGTAAGACAATTTCAGAGAAGTACCCTTCAGGTGACAATATGGGACAAGGAGAAGGGGAAAATGTCCTTGGATAAGTTGGGTTTATCCATATAGGAGTGGGAATGGGACAGTTCTGGTATCTCTCACTTTATGAAGGCTATAAAAAGGTCATTTCCAGGATAATTCTAATTATGAAGTCATTGGCAAGATTCTTTAGAATAAAGCTTTCCAGGTTTTTGAGTGTGTTAATAGTTCAACTTGGCAGGGAGGCTGGGGGTAATGGGAAGGTAGAGAAGGCACCATCCACTGAAGGAAATTAGGCCATCATACTATGTGGCCAATGTTGTTGCTGGTGATTCAATAGTGCCTGACTCTTCCTGACTCTGTGGACCATGGTATGTCAATATTCTCTGTGAGGTTTTCGTTGCAAAGATACTAGAACTGTTTCCCATTTCCTTCTCCAGTGGATTAAGGCAAACAGAAATTAAGGGACTTGACTAGGATCACACATCTAGTAAGTGTCTGAGACCACATTTGAACTTAGATCTACCTGACTCCAGGTCCAATGCTCTACCCACTGTGCCATCTACTTGCCTCAGTCTTGCCTAGAGTAGGTGCTTAATAAATACTTGCTGAATGGATTCTAGCTTTAGATATTTCCACCAATATGTTAAGTCCAATAGTCCTAAGGAAAGGCAAACCATCCTTCTTTTTGTCAGACCATGGTAGGGATATTATAAAACAAAAATGTCATTTTTCTTCTTTTTTAAAAAAGACAAGTGTCATGGGAAATAGTGAAGAAATTGAAACTAGTTTTGAATAAGGTCATGAAGGCTGTCCTACAGTTTCCCTATGAGATGTTCATGGGGCTTTATCAGAATAGAAATCAATCTTTAAATTAGGATTCTGATGACTGCAAATTGCACTAGAGGAATGCAGTTCCATGGAAGACTTAAATGATAGCTACTTGGAGTAAACAATTACCTTATCAGCCCCACACTCAGTGCCATCCAGAGGAGGGTCCAGTTTAGTTTTGCAAGATGTATCCCCTTCCACAAGACACCACAGCCCTGCACACATCAAATGCTGCAATTGTAAAAGGAAGGGAAAAATTATATCCATTGATATTAGTATCTAAGCTCTGAATTGTAAATAGTCAGAAAAGATAACTTCTTTTCAACTGCTATTTAGGACTAAATATTTGCAACTTAAAATGGGAGAATGGGAAAGAAAGAAAATCTGAATCATTTTATATGAAAATAAATTATAAGTATAGTGCTTTTAATAGGAGAATACATGCATACACACATACACCTACATATATGTTCATATATGTATGTACAGTCAAAAGTGCAACTCTCACTCCAAACCTTTTGCAAGAATTGTGCCAAATAGAATTAGCTGGACTGACATAACACATCAATTAGATGGGAGTCAAAAAATGTATAATCAAAATAAATCTTTAAGTTCTGGATGTGTAAGAACTCTCTCCAATTTAGGGTATGCCCCAATACCTTTGGGTCTTTCAAATTACTCAAAGGCAGAAAAGCTGAAATGTTGAACCAATATGTCCACATGAATAAAACATACAGACACCCATATGCTCCTAAACTGTCTATGGAATGAGTCAAAGATACAACACATTCAATACATCAAAATCAAGCACAGCTAATTTAAGGGATTAGTGAAAAAAGATAACTTTCCAGTGTGTAGACATGGTGATAGATGAATAGGCAGGCAGGCCAATACTCTCAAAAAAAGGTAAAGATCAGTCTTTATATAGAACAATCAAGTGTAGTTTCAAAAGTGTTCACCCCAACTTTTAAGCTTGAATATATTCATGTGTTTCAATGGAGTATTTTTGTTAAAAACATTTTTATTTAAAGTCTTGAGTTCCAAATTCTATCCTTCCCACCCTCCCTACCCCCCGCACTCCCCAAGATGGTAAGCAATTAGATATAGGTTATACAATTATGTAAAACATTTCCATATTAGTCATTTTGTACAAGAAGACTCAAACAAAAGAAAAAAGTGAGAGAAAGAAAATGAAAAAATTCTATGATCTAGTCTGTTTTTTAATCAAAATCAGTTCTTCCTCTGGAGGCAGATAGCCTGTTTAATCATTCATACTATGGAATTATCTTGGATCATTGTATTGCTTAGAATAGCTAAGTCATTCACAATTCTTCATGGAACAATATTGCTATTACTGTGTACAATGTTCTCCTGGTTCTTTTCACTTTAATATGCATCAGTTCATGTAAATCTTTCCAGGTTTTTCTGAAATCATCCTGTTTGTCATTTCTTATAGCACAATAATATTTCATTATAATCCTATACCACAGCTTATTTAACATTCTCAATGAATGGGCATCCCTTTGACTTCTAATTCTTAGCCACCACAAAGAGAGCTGCTATAAATATTTTTGAACAACAAGGGTTTTTCCCCTTTTTTTTGGATGTCTTTGAAATCTAGACCTAGCAGTGGTATTGCTGGATCAAAGGGTATGCACAGATTTATAGACTTTTGGGCATGATCAATGGAGCAGTTTCAAGTAATTTTAAACATGTGCACAGTTGCATAAGAATGGATTTGCAACTCTTATTTTTCAAAAGCCAAAAACACAAAGACATTTTAGAGATCAAAAATACAAGGAAAAGCTGAGCAACTGAGGGTGAAAAGAGTTAGCAAGACAATGAGAGATCTGTCCCATTTGTCAGAAATGTCTGTATTGATCATCCTAAAGAAGTTGAAGATTTGAATGGAATATTATATGTATCAAAAATATATATTCTCCTATTATTCACATATCAACATTACAATAAAAAGATGAGAGTTTCACTTGCTATGCCAGGTGGTCTTGTGAAGATTTATTGTAACTTGGGAAATAGTTTTTTCAGCACACAATAACCTTTTAATATTTGGTAATATAATGTGCATTTATATATGTGTACACATGTATGTGAAACTGAGAACTTCCAAATAATGCTTACATGTATTTATTTGGTTCTAATGTCCAATAACTAGGACAGATCAAAATAGATAGGAATAAGGTTGTGTTAAACAGTTCATTCATTGGTGATGGCTTGCATTTATATAATGCTTTGCCATGGCTAAGTATTTTCATTTGCATTATCTCATCTGATTCTCAAAGCAAACTTGTGTGATAGACCAAGAAGATATTCTTATCTCTATTTTGCAGATGAAGAGACAAAAGACCAAAAAAAAATTAATAAACCTGCAAGGTCATGTAGTTAATAAATGGCAGAGCCTCTGATCCTGGAGCTATGAAGAATAGGGTTCACACATCCTAATTCCAATACTATCTGTAAGTCCTTGGGTCTATCACTTAACCCTTTGAATTAAATTAAAATAAACATAAAATGAACATAATAATAGCACCTCTCATTGGGTTTTGTGAGAATCAAATGTAGAGTGTTGTGCAAACCTGAAAGTGTTATATGAATGTGAGTTTCTATCTGCTTCATATTCTGACTTTCAGAAGTTCCTTCCTCTATACCATGTTTCTTTCTCTATACCATATTCCTTCCTCTATACCATGATACTTTCTTACGCTAATTGCTATAGGGGATCACTGGCTCCATAAAGATGATAAAGACATAAACAAATGAAAGCATTAAGAGAGATGTCATATGGAATGATAGGTCAGAGTTCACACAGTACAGTGGGCGGTGCAGAGGAAGAAATGATTACTCTTCGTCTCCAAGACAGATTTCTTGGGGATAGTATTTGTGCTGTGTCTTAAAGGATGGAGATTTGGAAAGCTACAATTAGGAGAATATGTACTTCAGGCAGAGGAGAAAAACATGTAGGTAGGGATAGTCAGGCTGACTAACAAATTATCTAGTTTGACTGGAATATAGGATGTGTGAAGGAGAGTGGTGGGAGATAGGCTTGATTTGGTAGGTTATATGAAAGTGGGATAAAATGAGGACAAGAATTGATTGTCCTCATTCTTCCTCATCCCACATATCCAGTCAGTTGCCATATCTTGCTGCTTCTATTACACATGGCTTCTTCTCTCCACTCATACAGCTGCCCTCTTAGTTCACAGCCATCATCATTTCTAACTTAGATTAATGCAACAGCCTCCCATCAGTCTCCCTGCTTCAAGTAACTTACCGCTCCAGCCCTTACTATATATTGCTGGCAAAGTAGTTTTCCTTAAGTGGAAGTCTGATCACATGACTATAAAATTAAATAAATTCCAGTCACTTCCTATTGCTTCTGGAATCAAATATAAACTTCTTTTACTGTTTTACTGTTTAATTCCCTACACAACTGGGCTCCAGTTTGTGTTTCCAGCTTTATTATAAATGTATCCATCCTGCACTCTATTGTCCAGTTGAACGAGTTACAGTCCTATCTCTGTGCTTTTCCACTGGTCACTCCAACATGCCCAGGCTGTCTTCCCTCCTTGGCTGTATTTCAGAGTACCTTTCTTCCTTGAAGATTCAGTTCATGCACCATCCTCTAAATGAAGCTTTTCTGGATTGCCCTATGTCCTAATACTCTTACTCCAAAACTACTCTGTTATTTAATTTCCCTGTATATATATGTATGTGTATACAAACACACACATATGTATTTATATAATTTATTTATATGTTATATCATTACATATTCTATTTATTTTTTCTATATGTACCTTTAGGTATTCTTGTCTTTCCTTAGAGAGAGCTCCCTGTGAATAGAAATTTTTATTCTTTGTATCTGTATCCCCAGTATCTGTTCTAGTGTCTGGCACACAGTAGGAAAGTAGTTAATAAATCTTTGTTGTTTGAATGATTTATGAACAGAGCTATGATTTAGAAAGATGAATGCGGCAATGGGGTGCAGAATGGATATGGGAGTGGAAAAGAAGGAAAAATCAGAGAGATTGGTTAGGAAGTTATTGTAGAAGTCCAGATGAGGTAAAGGGGGCCTAAAGTAGAATCTTAGTGATGGGAATAGAGAGAAGAAAAACTCAAGAAGGAAGTAATACATTAGAAGTGTAATGATAATTTATTTGGGAACATATTTCCCATTCACTAATAGGCCCATGTGACCTGTTTAAATCACATGGAAGCCTAAGTCCCATGTGGTGGGGGGACCTTGATGAATGGGTGAAAAAGGAAAGGTGGAGCAGAACAGAGAGGAAGTGAGAGCAGTTAGGGAGGAGGGAGAGAGAGGACAGAGACAAGCAGGCACAGCTAAGCTCATGAGTGTTTGTTTCTTTGTGGGAAGGTGAGGGGGTGGTGAGGCTTGCAAATGGCTTTGTCCCTTGCAGTGCTAATGTGTATTGACTTCTTGGTTACTAAGACTGATTTGGCTTTCTGGTATCTGAATAAATATTTTTCTTCTGCCTTCTAAAGGGAGAGTTTATTATACTTTGTGATTGAGAATTACGCGGGCATATTCATAGTCACCACCAGTGCTATGAATATTGCCTTGGAGATACATTTGGCAACGCAAATAGGATCATAGGGTATAAAATTTGTATTTGGAGGCAGAAAATATTTAGAGGAAAAAAGAGATATCCCAGAATGGGATAGCAAGGGAATGGGCTAAAAGCACTGGATCCTGTGAATCCTGGGAATTGAGGTCACGGGAGGGGGAACCTAGAGCCTTGGAAAAGTGTTTGCAAGGAATACCAATAAGACCAGGGGAAGAGCTGGCAAGAGTGTGTAGGAGAGGTCACATTTTATTAACAGGTTACTGTATTATGTGTAAAAGCAGAGACAAGATGCTGAAGGAAAACAATTCAGATGGAAAAAGAGTTAGCTAGTTTGATGGGAATTCTCAGTGTTCAGACTCTTCTTTAAAAGAGCAAGCTGAGGGATCTCAGGTAGAAGAAAAGTCTGTTCATTTAGCTAAGAAGAAGCAGAAGTCTGGCAAAAGAAGTGTGCATACAACCTTTGCACAGACTCAGCCTAGTTGCCATGACAATATCTGCCAATGGAGGAAAATGTAATTAAGTCCGAGCTGGAAAATGAAACAAATGTTGCAGGAAACTTTTCAGGTTGAAGCTTGAAGCTTGCCCCATACTAAGGTGAAAACAAGAGAACCAAGCAGGGAACACAGCGTTTAGGGAGATAATTGAGGATTTTACACAGCAGGAGTTCACAGATATTTGAATTAGTTGATCCAAAGGATGGAAGAATCATTAATATCTTGGATGGGGAGAATCTGTGATGAAGAAGCTGGAAAAGTATCAATAGATGGAGTGGATTGCTTCAAATGTATAGCTATCAGTCAAAATCCTTTTGTATAGCAAGCCTTTAGATATTACAATATGCAAGGAGGTAACCATATGATTAATCTGTTAGCTTTGGCTGCAGAAGGATGCAGTAAGCAGTATTCTACTGGCTCTAGGTGGTCTAGTAGAGATAGACCCTGGTGTTTACTTAGGGACTGTAGAAGAAAGTTAAAGGAGGAGGCAATGACAATTCCCATAATGGTCAGAAATGCAGATGCATACTATGATACCCCCTTAGCAGTTTCCCATATGAATATAATAGTGAAGACAGCTCCTCTTGCTTTGACTCTAATAATTGGAGAAATAGGGAAACCTCGTTTGGAGGTGCTGGACAAAATTTCACAGTTAAGTGACTTAGGGGACTGGGGAAAAGATAAATTTCCTTGGGAGAGAAGAGTAAATAGCTGGTAGATTCAAAGTTAGAATAGGCTGACAAGAAAAGAATTGTTAATTTTTCTATAGAGAGCAGGTGTAGATTTTGGAAGCACAGAAGGTATTCCAACTGATGAACTATACAAAATATACCAAGAAAAGGGGCTTGATACTAGACTGAATAGAAAAGTAGGAACTGCCCCTGCAGATCCTCCTGAACCCTTGTATCCAAGTTTATCATACCTTCAGAAAGAATAGGAAATTGGCCAAGCCCTAGCTCAGATTAAAGAAATACAGAGACCCCATATCAATTTAACCATATATTGGAAAAGTGGATCAACTACTATAACTAGGGCATTAACAAATACTGGGGCAGAGGTCTCCCTTATATATGGAAACCCTGATAAGTTTTAACATGGAACTCCTATTACCAATCACAGGACTCGGAGGGGCTGAAATATCAGCCAGACAAGTCAAACTAATGATGAAAATTGGACAATTACCTGAAAAAGGATTATACCGTGGCAATTGTATCCATTCCCGAATACTTCATTGGAATAGATACATTGAGAGGTATGACTCTAAATTTACCTGACGAGAGGTACTAATTTTTAATAAGGACGATAAGAGTTAATACAATTTTAATGGGTTCATGGACTCCAGAATCACAGCTGATCCTACCTACCGTGCTTCTGGTTATTGTCTCCTTCTTTCTTTTTGGCTTTTTGTTTGTTAAACTTGTTTGCTATATTTGTTTTCCACAGGTTTAGTACTTTCCACCTACAGATGCCTGACTGCTTGAGTCAGATGTCACCCCCTATCCCAATTATGCTGTATCATCCCTGGACGTGGTGTGGACCAAGTTTAGGTGTCAGCTAAAGAATTAACTTCTCGAATGGGACCTCTTGGGGCAAGGACAGTTCTACATGCAATCTCAGCAGGAAGTAGCTATGGAAGAAGAGAGCTTTGCTTCTTACTCCAAGATTTTGGGCTTTTATTTTGTTTTGTGTGATCCCTGTTATATTGTTTTAAAGTTCTGTTGACACCAGTTGCCTAAGATTTTGTTTTATAAGCTTATTTTCTGTTACCCCTGTTAAAATTTTGTTCAGTTGCCCCACCAACCTATGTAATGAATACAAATGATCTTGGGGACGAATGTGATGGTAATTTAAATGGGAAAATCTTTCCCATTTATTAATAAGCCTATGTGACCTGTTTAAATCACATGGAAGCCTAAGTCATATGTAGTGGGAGGAACTTGCTGAATGGGTGGAACAGGAAGGGTGGATCAGAATTGAGAGGAAGTTATTGAGAGCAGTTAGGGAGGAGGGAGAGAAAGGGCATAGATAAGCAGGCACAGTTAGGTGTTTGTTTGTTTGTGGGAAGGTCGGCAGGGTAGGCTTGGGAATGGCTTTATTTCCTGCAGTGCTAATGTGTATTGACTTCTTGGTCACTATGATGGATTTTGCTTTCTGGTTTTGGGATTTAGATTTCTGGTGTCTGAATAAATGTTTTTCTTCTGCCTTCTATATGGAGAATCTGTTATACTTTGTGACTGAGAATTCCACTGGCATATTCATAGTCACCACCAGCGCTATGAATATCGTCTTAGTGATACAGCAAGACATAGCAACTGAGTGTATGTGAGAGGGGAGATTAAAGAAGAGTAACAGATGACTCTGAGGTTTCAAGGCAAATCAGAGAGATTGGTGATGACCCTGACATATACGGGGAAGTTAGGAAAAGGAGCAGTTGGTGGTGGTGGGGAAGTTTGAGGTTGTCATTTTACTTTGTACTGGTTTTAAAGTATCAATACACCAAGTTAGAGAGATCTAAGAAATAGCTGAGAATGCTGAATTGGAGTTTTTCCAAGAACTTGGGGCTAGAGATATAGATTTGGGAGTCACCTTTGTAGAGGGAATAGTGGATAGAATTTGATGAGATAGCAAGACAAAGAACATAAAAAGAGCAAGTGGGTTTTATCATAATGTTTTTTACACTAATGATATTTATCTTTAAATAGTTCATGTTGTTAGAAAAAGAATAGAATAGAAAGAATAGAAAATAGAATAGAAAAAGAAATAGAATAAAATAGAAATAGAATAGAAAAAATAAAACTTGATCATAGCTTTTGTGGTCAAGTTCTACTTATATTGCTCATTTTCCTTTTATATATACTTGGAGCAATGAAAAAGTTTCTACACCTCAAAAATAGGGCTATTACAGCAGTCAGCTTCACTGTGTTGTTCTGAGTAATAAAAAAAAAACCCCATGATTATACTTGCTTCAATGTAATATACTCCAGGGCTGCTAAATAACACTACAACTTCCACAGGAATAGGAAACACACAATAATTTTGTAGTAATGAGGCCATATGGTGGTGATCTCAACAGAGTTCTCCAGGAAACAAACAGTTCATTGCGATCTCCAGAAATACAAGCCAGATGAAGTGATGAATATTGCTGCATAATGTTCTCTTCTATAATTTGCCAAGTCCACAAGTCATTCCTTAGGAATGGCATTGCAAGTTTCTATATGTGGTCTATTTAGCATAAAAACCTGTGACAAGATACTCTGTGGAATGAAAATGGTGGCAGTGCTACTTGATTCCTTTTAGTCATAATAATAGGATACTATATGAAGAAAGTGGGTTCCATTCTTGTTTCTATTTTGTGTGACTTTGGGAAAATCAATATGTCTCTATTAGAGAAATTATATATATATATATACATATATATAGTTTATATCATAGACATATGTACACACATAAATACACCCTTATGCACATACATATGCATTCTCTAGCTTTAAAAATCTCTGTATGGATGTGAATAGGACTATGAATAATTGCCTTGAAAATTTTCAGCATGACATACCGATGTGCTTTGAGACTTTCAAATGACAGGGCTTCTTAACTGAATAGAAAAAAAAAGGTTAATTTTGGCAAAACCCAATTGCTTCCATTAGGAAATCTTTGTCAGTAAAATAAGTGAATATATTGCAAGATTCTCTCTGAAAATTTGTCAAGGAAAACATGGACAAGCACATGAGTATGGATCAAAGACGTGTGATTAGATTACAGTCCTACCTAGTGGCATGAGCTACTGGTAATCCTCAGGTAATTATTAATTCTATGCTTTTATGACCTGGTCTCATTAGGCAGAAACAGTTAAGATCTGGTTCGCATGTTTACCTTGCTTATCACCTTTGTAAATAGGTGGTCACGTAAATGATAGAAAGAGAATCATGGGATGGTTATCCAGGAATAGAATCTCTGTGTAATTGGTGAAGAAAAAGGCAAATCTTCTGAAATGGAATAAGCTTTGTTCTAGACATAGAATTCTATGTAAATCTTGAGACACGAAACTATATGCCTTTCCACTTTCTTCTCATAGATTTTAAAATATTTTTGGTTTTCAATCTGTTATCACTAGAATGATATCTATTATGTATTCATACATTATATATGTTTATATATATTTATGTGTACATTTACATGTATTCATTATATTATGCATATATTTATAAAATATATGTGTATATATGTATTCTGTGTATATTTGTATGCATTTAGAATATTGTATTATACATATATTTATAGACTATGTGTGTGTGTGTGTGTCTGTGAGTATTTGTCCCATCAGGATAAAGGGGCTTTCCTCTATTCACAGTGATACACAGTGTCTTTGAACCAAGAGGAGGAAGGAGTAGGCTTAACAGCCACAGAACAGGGCAAGTAACAATTATTTGAGTCCTAGGTTCTTAGGTTCTCAGAGCAAGGATTCATGGAAATAGTTACTGGGAGGGTCCGGGGGAGTATGAGAGCAAGACATTCACTCCGTTCACTTGGATCTCCCATTCTTTCCATGACAGTCCTTTTTAGAGGTGGGTATCAAGGTTAAGAATGTCAATGGTAATGTCAGTAGGTAGGACAGTAGCATGGTGAAGGAAGATTCTAATCCCAGGTAACGCAGAGCAATTTGAACTCAATATTCTTTACTACTATAATCCCTCTAGGTGACTGGAGTCAAGACTCCTTATGACTACAGCATTGCAGAAAATATTTTAAAAATATCACCCACTTACTAAAAATTTTATATGTTTCCAGTGAATCATGATAGTCAATGCATATTTATGGTCTCTACCATGTGCCAGGTAACGTCCTAAGTGTTGGGAATACAAAAAGAGGCCAAAGGCAATCTCTGCCCCAAAGGAGGTTACAATGTAAGGTAAGAAACATGAAGCAATGTGCAAACAAGCCACGTATAGGATAAACTGGAAGTAAGGAAGAGAAGGAATGCACTGGAATGAAGCGGAATTGGGAAAGGCTTCCTGCAGAAGTTGGGGAGATGAACTTGTACTTTAGGAAATAGGTGAATGAGGGATAGGCAAGAAGAAATATGATTCTTACACAGAAAGAAGCAGCAAAAGTTGCTACATTAATTTTTTAATTTATCTATTTTTAAAAATTAAAAATTACCAAAAAGTCTTGGAAATTTCTAACAGAACCCTTCTAACAGAACGGAGGCATCCTCCTGGGTACACTTTTAGGACTTCTCAGGTGGAATCTGAGAATTTTTGTTTTTGGAACTCCCCCTAGCACTATAATATTGTCCTAGGTAAGGCATCAACAGGAGTGGAGACTGAGTTTTCCTCCTCCGCCTCATTGCCTTCTGCGCTCAGTCTGGTGGCCACTGTTACATCTTTGCGGGCCTTTTTCATTGTCCTTGGTGACTCTACAGATCACCTTCTGCACTTCTGCTATTCTCCAGAGGATGGAAATTGTTATCTTCCTTGGGAGATTAGCTCATTTGTAAAACACCATCACAGTGTTGTGGCTGATTATATTATAATTGAAAAACAAATTTTGTGCAAAGTGACTGCATACTTATGAAACCTTGTTCATGTATGCCCAGGTTCCACAGTCTGTATCCTCCCACTCCACGGATGTTATTGGAATGCTTCTTTCTTGAATTGCTTCAACTATTCTCTTTCTTCCCCCACCAGCGAACTTATGGTGAATTTATGTATCTTATGTTTTCTCTTCATTGAACTAGTGTATATGCCTGATGGGCAGTTAGTAGGGCAGTGTATATAGAGCACCCAGGCCTAGAGTTAGGAAGATCTGAGTTCAAATCCAATCTCAGACACTTACTAGCTATGGGACTCGGGACAAGTCACTTAACCCTGTTTGCCTCAGTTTCCTTCTCTGTAAAATGAGCTGGAGAAGGAAATGGCAAACCACTTCAGTCTCCAGAAAACCCTAAATGGGGTGGAGTCAAACATGACTGAAAAGACTGAACTACAAATGTGCCTAGAGGATATGTAATTTCATCATACTATATTTGAATGATATGTGATTTCATCAGTATAGAGACCTCCTGGTCTCCCTTCAATCAATCAGTCTGCCTCCACTGGCACAGACTGCAACATATCAATGACCTCATAGTTAAGTCTGAGGGAAATGTTTAAAACATATATGGGTTAAATGACCTGCCACATAGTGACTGTTGGAGGAAGGATTTGAACCTAGGTACTCTTGACTCTAAGCCTAGTATCTAATCTACAATGCTGTATTGCCTCTATTTTACAAAACAGTGCCCAATAAATATTTATTCAATCTGTAGCTTGAAAGGTAGTCTATCTGGTATATATCAATTTAAATGCCATCAGTCTCAACAACGCTAAGATGAGGTTAGTGAGGGATAAGGGGATAATGAAATGGTAATCAGAGAAATTAGAACTAATAAGTTTCCTCTTAATGGTTAAGTAGTAGAGAAAGCCCCTATGAATTCTCTTCTTTCTCCAATTTTCAGTTGTCTGATTCAAGCTATTGAATGATTTGTAAATCTGCATTGTACTCACTTCACTAGAATTCTTAGCTCAAAAGACAGCCCTGTTATATATGAATTTCAGGTTTTATAAAATTTGTATTCAGTACTTGAAGATAACTGAATAAAAAGTTTATTTTTAATATTTTTCTTGAGTTTTGTACAGAAGTCATTATGCAGGAGCATGCTAGTCTATACTATGCATCTACTTAATGTCAGTGTATTTGGATTAGAGTTTTGATTCAAAACAATAATGAAAGATAATGGTTATGTAAAAACCCTCAAAAATGTGTTGCTGATAAACAAGCCAAAAAGCAGATTAAAAAGAAAAGCCAAGAAATGGATGAAAAAAGATACTAATCCAAATTTTCCACAAATACAACTCCAATTTGAAAGCCTTCCCTTCAGCAGACGCGCCAGCTTGAAAAGCAAACTTGGTGCTCTGCACGATTTGCTGGAGCTCTCTGCATTCATGCCCCTGATGCAGAGACTCTATCTTCAGACACACTGTGCCATGAGAGTCTCGAGGTTCAGGCACTCGCCTCAGGAAAGAGAGTCAAAAGGCCAGGGACACCAAAAGAGGTCAATTTGCAAAAAAAAAAAAAATAGATGGTTCTCTGGGATGGAGTCTGCCATAAACTTTCAAACGCTTTTGGAAAATTGAGACTATCGACTGCCAAAGTACAACAGCATCAAGAGAGGATACAGAGGCTTGGGAAAGCTGAGAATGAGACAGTCAAGGCAGATCTCAAAACTGGCATCAGTAAGAGTCTACTACTGTACAGCACTGTCTGGAAGAGGCTGTGTGTAATTTCAGGTTGAATCTAGTTACCTCGGGTCTTGCCAGATTAACCTCTTTTTTTTGCCTTTAAGAAAAAGGGAGCGATTTAACTTGGGGAAAAAATAGTCCTGGCTAGATCTAAACAATAATCCTGATGCAAACCTCAATGAAATCAGGGAAAGGATAAAGAGAGACTTATGAATGACTGAATGGCATTGATCAGAATTAAGAGAAATTGAGGATGATGCACATGAGCAAATTTACTAAAATAGAGATTGTTTTTTGCTAGAAAAAGATATATGGAAACAGTAATGTTGATAGTGCTATGGGTGATGATGAATGAAAAATAGAGGTCATATTAAATAAAAGGGCATAGCAAGGAGGAATGGGACAGAGCTCCATCATATATTCAGTCTTTACCACCAGCTACAACAAAAAAAATCCAAATTATTCAAAAAATGAAATGTCACATGTTTGAGGCAGTAATAAGGTAGATGAGAATGTATTAGATACCCTTCCCTTGTTCCTATAGTCTAGGCTACTTAAAACAATTGGATTCCTGCTTCAATAATTGGATTTTATTTTTTCAAAAAAGGGAAAATAAAAAATGGAAATCTTCCTTTTAGAGCCTTGAAAAAGTCAAACTTCAATCAACTGGTGAGGTTACTCAATACCATTGCTAGTCACTTCTACAAGGGATTCCTTATATTAAAATGGGTCATATACTTGTCGAAAAAGACTGGGAAAAGTTTAACTGAAAAGTAGATTGGATTATGTCATGGATTTGTACATCCATATTATGTTGCCTTTTAACCGAAAGCCTCCAAGATCTCTGTTAACAAAAACTAAAAGAAACAAACTGACAAAGTATTGTCAGACCTCACAACACCCCTTCTATGTCCTTCTTGAATGGCAGCCTTATGGTCAGAAAATCATGGGAGCATACAGACTTTATGATTTGTGAACCTCTAATTCGTCTGACATAATTACTGGGTTTAATTAACTCCAGGGAAATGTTTAAAAGTGGCTTTGTTATTTTAAAAAAGCATGAAAGCAGGGGGAAGATGTAATCATAAAAAAGATTGAGTAGGCTAATTTCCTAAAGTGTATTTCCTTTTTCTAACAAATATTTACAGTCCAATGTTTATTACTTTTACATTTGGGCTTTTTTTTGGGGTAATGCTTTATTGAATTAAAAATACCACATTACCATTGGCTAAAATAAGAGACAGCTAGATTTGCCAATAACTTCTGGAAGTGATGCCAACTACACATGCCAATTTTTTTTATTTTGGTTCATATTTCTGTAGACAGCTTAGAGACTTACAATACAAGCATTCTGCAGATGAGATGTGAGAGATACAATGGGGGGAGAAGCTAAAGTGTTATAAAAATTAAAGCTGACTGTTTGGTGTTAATTTTTCACATAGTTCAGTGAGTGGCATGAAAATATTTAACCTAGCAGTAAGCTGTCTCACGCCTATTCTCAAGAATCACAGCAAAACTCTTCCAAACTTTTTCCAAATACTTAAATGAAGAAATAGCTTTTATTTTGGATTGGACTTTGAAAAGTTGTTCAGTAATCTCTTATGCCAAAAGAATGTGCACAAATCTAAGAGCAGCTCAGAAAGATTTCTGGATATGATATACTAGCATCAGAAACACTCATAGCAAGTTGGCATTTCCTACTGTGGGTGGTAGATCCAGAAATGCCACTTCCTTATACTAATAAAAGATGTGAGAATGGTGTAGTGGAAAGAGCACTGCCTGAATCTGAAATAGGAGCACTTAGATCTGAATTCTGGCTCTGCCATATACAACCTGTGGGAGTTGCAAGTCACTGGGGGCAAATCTCTTCATTTCTTTGGGCTTCAGGTGTCTTATTTTAAAGTTGTACAAGATGATCTCAAAGCCCCATTCCTGCTCTAAAATCTATGATTCTGTTTGAATGTCAACGAAAGAATTCTAATCATCAGAAAGTGTGTTTCATCTGGAATTATCTTTAAGACTTTAGTATCTCCTCTCCCTATCCTCAAAAATGAATAAAATAACAAAATTACCTCTACAGTAGTCATGGTGGTCTATAATTACACTAATGGATCCTGAAAATACAACCTACCCAGATTCTTTTCTCATTGTTTTCATGTTCTGTATTAACTGGTTTCCAAATCCAAAATAAATAACGTTAAATGTTAAACTTATAGTAGATTCCCAACATCAGCATGTGTTCAACAGTTTTATTCCTCTGGCAGTTTTGAAACCCTGTTATAATTTATTATTATTTTCTTTTTCATAATAGGTTTAAAGTTCCAGAAATATTTAAGGAAAAAGACAAAATTCACAAAAAAGCAGTTTCTTCAATAACATTAAGGTTCTATTCCAAAGTAGACTTAAATGACTACAATGTAGGGTCAGAAGCCTGGTTTTCCCCCAAACCAAGAGTTGAGATTTATCAATGAAAGTCTTCATCAAAACAGTCTTTGGTGTAACCTAAAGATTTGGGTAACTTTGAGATAGATCTGAGTTTTGACAAGGAAACTGGATGGTCTTAAGATCAACAATTCTTAATACTTGGGGGTTATGACACTCTAGATTCCTTACTAAAAGTTCTACATGATACCTACATATAAATTTTTTTAAACTATTGAATTAAAAACAATTTTGAGAATTTTGTTGAGAATTCCTATTATGCTCTGAAATAATTATATAACTGGGAATGCCCTGAAGAATTAGTACATGAAATCAGGACAAAGTTGGTATGTTTTCACACATTTACATATTTAATGTCTTTTCCACATAACTATTTTCTTTATATTTATTAAGCATTTAGAGAAAAAGGAACTGAATATTAAAAGTACCAAAATAACTGGGTTCACAGCCAATTAATCATAAGTTCATCTATTCTTAGCCTTCAAGAGTCCATATTAACCTTAGCATGAAACCTATTTATAATTCTTGGTTTACAGGGTACATTTGGTTTATATCACTGGAGTTTGGATTTATTCTGGAACCATCTGGGATGCCCTTGGGGAATATGTGTTAGGTGGTACTGGAAAAAAAAATCACTCATTTCCTTCATGCACAAGGGAATTCAACATGAGGGCATACTGATACCGAAGGCATATGAGTAAGTTGGTTTCAGGGTCATTTTAATGAAAATCAATTAGATCTAGAAGTATTCAGGGAATCCATTATTTCTCTAAGTAGACATAAGATCCTAAAGTAGATCCGTGCAAGATCAGCTATTCTAAGTTGGTGTAGTGTAGAGAGCTAGGAGACTTAGAAACAGTTTGACCTGAGTCTGAATCCCTTAGATCTCATTAACTATGTGACTCCTGGTAAATCATTTGACTTCTCTCAACCCCAGTTTCCTCGTCTGTAAAATGGGGCATAGTAATATACTTACCTCACAGAGTTGTCGTAAAGCTCAAATGGGATAATATACGTTAGTGCTTTGCAAACATTGAAGTACAAAGAAAGAAATGAACATTTATTTAACTCCTGCTATGTTCTAATGGAGGCAGCTAAGTGGCTCAGTGGAAAGAACATAGGGCTTAAAGAAAGCAAGACCTGATTTTAAATCCAGCCTCGGACACTCACCAGTTGACTATAGGCAAATCATTCAACCTTTGTTTGCTTTAAAGCACTAGAAAAGTGAATGTCAAACCATTCCAGTATCTATCCCACACTGAGTCACAAAGAATCAGACATGGCTGAATGACTGAACAATATTGTTAACACGTCCCAAGCCTTGTGCTAAGCACTTTACAATGATTATCTCATTTGGTACTCACAACAACTCTGTGAGGTCAGTGCTACTATAATTCCCACTTTATAGATGAGGAAACTGAGGCAAAACAAAGTTAAGTGGTTTTCCCAAGGTCACATAGATGTAAATGTTGAGGCTGGATTTGAATTCATGTATTCCTGACTCCAGGACCACTGTTCTACCTAGCTGTCATATTTTTATATTTTATATTATACATGTATATTTACTATATATAAATACTATACATGTTAGCTTTTACTATTATTATCACTATCATCTGTCTTTCAGAATGATTCAAACTTACATCCCTGGAACATCTTTGAAAGCTGAGTAGGGGGCCAGACTGTAGCTTTAAAGTCTTACTGTATTTTTACTTACCTGGGTTTTACACTGACAGGATAAAAAATCCCTAACTGAATAGGACCTAAATTTCTCATGTTCTATTGGTGATAAGTACAATGCAAATAATGAAGGTTAGCCAAAATCCAGAGATATAAAGGCACAAAAATGAACAAAAAGAGTATCAATGAAAACTATATAATTCGGAAAAGGAAGCACTAAGTGTTTGGTGTAAATTAATGTACTCCTGTAGGTAGTAACCCTTCCCTAATTCAGAAATAATCAAAATATGCTTCACCTCTTTTTCCTTTACTTAAAATGAGTGGGACGATTCTGAGGTCATTAGTGTGAAAAATTCTCTCTCCTTTTCCTTCAACATTTCCTCCTTTGCCTTCTTACAACAACAATAACAATGCATTATCTCCTTTGATACTTCTTAATGGAAAGATAATTGGCCTTGTAAGGAGGAGAACTAAACTCTGGTCCTATCTCCACCAATGAACCACTGACTAGTTGTTATAACATCAAATGTAAGTCATTTAACTCAGTCTTGCAAATAAGGACTCCCTCACTCCTGAGAGCAAGTAATAATTCATGCTGGGCCTGGAGAAGAAAATGCTGATTTCATTCATTTTATTACCTGTGAAACTCTCAAGGAAAGCGTAAGTAGGAAAAAATGTTTTGTTTTTCCTGGTGACCTACATGAATAAATGTTCCTCCCTTTGACTTCCATAGCAACTTACAAAAAGGGAGAATCTTTCTCAATATATGCTCAGTATTTTGAGCTCCTTAGAAGAAAGGTGCTCAATGGATTGAAATATTATTTTCTGTTGACCTGTATTACTATGCTAATGGAAGAGAGAGAAATCATCCAGTCTTCTCCCCTTCTCACCGTACTGTTCGAGTTCCATTCAGGATGAGTATAGCTTCTCTATCCATTCTCTGTTCAACTTATGCTATATCAACCAGCTCCTTGAGGAGAGAATCATTGTGTTTATACTGTGAGGAGCTCCTGTCTCATGTTAGGCCATGACTCATTTGGGGTCTCATTCTGTTGGCCCAACATGAACAGACATACTTCACCCCAAGCAAATTTGGGAAGTAAGCAACATTTCTCTTCAGTGATGGTCTCTATCTTCTTCAGGCCCTCCCAATCTCCCAGGATGTGCCACTGGTTTTTATAAATTCTTGCCTTTCCTAGATACCAACTTTCCTGCCTCCTTCCCTGCCATTGACCCCCTCAAAAAAATCTGACTGGTCTGTGACTCATTTCATTTCAACATTTTTTAAAAGCACAGAGCCTGCCCTCAAGAACTTTCAAATGAGTGAGCAAAAGAGATATACACAAATAACCCTTACAAGGGAAAATGTGACCAGGTACAGACAAGAGATTCAGGCAAAGCACTCTGAGGAATGTGAGGTGGAAAAGGTAACTTTCGACTAGAGGTGAAAGAAGAGGGTTTCATAAAACCTTTGAGTTGGGCTTGGAAAGAACAATATTCAGCAAGCAGAGATGAGAGGTGCTAGAGTCTCCTTCAAGAATAGGGAACAGAGCACAGATATGGTAAGACAAAAATGTGGAAAACAGTCCTGTTTATCTGAAACATAAAGTTTGCAAAAACAAGCAGCATGAAATAAAGTCAGAAAGGTAGATTAGAATAAGGTTTTAGGGTCCTTGCGCTTATAAGCATCTTGGTTTTATTTGGTAGGGAATGGAGAGACACTGCAAGGTTTTTGCAAGTTGGCAAATCTGTCAATTTTCATTATTTAAAAAAAAATCTTCCTTGGAAATTGTCCAGCTTACTCAGAACTTACCCTTTGCTTATATTGGGAGTTTACTTCCTGGTTGTTTTGTTCGAAGTGGTTCCTTGGGAAACTTAATCAGCTAGAAGGTTAAAAGATGGATTCAGGAGAGAAAACACTAGAATCAGGAAAACCGGTTCAGATGCTAGCTTAGGAGAGGTGAAATTTGATCCTGAACTAAAGCAGTTAGAGTGGAAGTAGAAAAGAGGGAAGAGATAGAAGACACATCGGGATAGCAATATTGACAGAAGAGGAGGGAGAAAAGAGAGGCAGGCAACTAGATGCAGTCATAGGATCAGTTTAAAGCTGTAAGGGAAATAAAAGGTCTCGGAGGCACTGCAAACAGAAACAGGAATGTTAGACGGAAGGTCAGGTTTTGTGGAGAAGTTGACAAGGTTAGTTTTGGACACAATGAATCTGAGGTATAGGTAGGTCATTTAGGTATCCAAACAGTTGGGAATACCAAGCCTGACTTCAAGGGAAAGGTTATGGGTGGAATTAGAGAGTCAGGAATCATCTGCAAAGAGGCAAACATTGAAGTCATAGGAGTGTATTAAATTTCCAAAGGAGAACACAAGAGACAAAAGAGAAAGAAGGATGGGACTATAGAGACTACTTATACTTACGGAGGACAGGATGTGAAATCAACAATGAAGACAGAAAAAGAATAGAAGGAAAGCTATGAGTACCACAGCTAGTATGCTTTATAGGTACCACGCATGGTGCATAGAGCATAGGTACCGTCGCAGAAGACAAGGGAGAAGGCAATGACAAGGAAGAATTATCAATAAGAATAATTCACTTTTTTACATATGCCACTTTAAGGTTTATAGATTATTTGTCTCACAATAGACCTATGAAGTAGGTAGGAAAGGAGGGAGGAAACAGACATTTATTAAATGTCTATTATATACTTAAACACTTTACAAATATAATCTCATTTAATATTCACAACAACTCTGTGAGGTAGGTACTATGATCTCTATTTCATATTTGGGAAACTGAAGCAGTCAAACATTAAGTAATTTGCCCAGGATTCATCAATCAAAGAACCACTAAGCATTTAAGTGCCACTGTGTGTCAGGCACTTAATCCACGGGGCTAGCTCACATGGCTAGGAGGCAGCTGAGGCCAGATTAATACTTAGGTCTTCATGACTCTAAGCCCAGCACACTATCCTCTGACACACCTAACTGCCTGCAGAGTACCTTGTATTCCACTTAGTACAAGTATTATTACTTCAGTTTTAAAAATGAGAAAACTGAGGTTCAGGAAGACAAGTGATTTGCCCAAGGTCATACAACTAGTAGAAGAAAAAGGACTGAAACTTAAATACTGATTCTAAATCTAGAGTTTTTCCCACTGTACTATGCCGCCTGAACTCTGAATGCTGCAGAGAACTCAAGAAAGATGAAGACCTTTTTAAAGGTCATTAGATTTCATGATAAGAAGCATTGGCAAATGTGCTTTGAAGAACATTTGTCAGAGTGATTTTAAAAATCATAAAACAAGTTTCGGCAAGATGGCTGAGTAAGGAGCCATGTCCCTCTCATCACTTCAAAACAGGAGGAAATGTGCCAAAAAGTATAAGTACAAACAATAACAAAGAGAAAAAAAGGAAAGAAATCCTCAAAAGAAAACCCTAGAAAAATAAGCAGAAAGATTGAAAAAAATGATCAAAAGCAAAAAAAGACTTTAATGCAATGAAGGAATATTATGGGTCAAAAGAAAAAAAGGAGAAATGTAAAATAACTTGAGTAGTTATAAGAAAGTGAGTACAGAACAGCTTCAGGAGAGTAGTAGGAAAGAAATAGCATGTTACAGGGAGTTGGAAATCGAATGGGTTCTGAAAAAGCAAAAAAATCTCTGAATTTAGCAATAAACAGGGGAAGGGAAAGAGAATGACAGTTTACAATAATAGCAGGGTTGAGAGAAGATCTTTGCTTTTTGGATAGGGGGGCCTGAACATTTTTAATGGGAGAGAGGAAATAAAAGCAGAAAGAAAAAAGAGTGAAGGTGGATGAAAGGGAGGAGAGAGCAAGGTCAGAGAGGAGATGGGAAGGCAGAGGTTCAAGGGCACATACTTGCAGATGTTAGATTTGGAAGAGAGAAGAGCCATCTCTTCCTCTTAGACTGGGGGATGGAATGTAGAAAAGATCCATGAGGACAGTGAGAAATTTATAAGGACAGATAAGGATGGTGAGAAGGTTGTTATTAGATGAAATGAGATGATGCTACATAAGAAGTAGGTCATGGTTGAAGAGTCAGTCATACCCTGAAGGTCTTTGATTTAAAAAATGAGTAAAATGAGTTCATTGAGTAAATGAGTTCAATGAGTAAAAAAAAAAAATGAGTAAAATGAGTTTGTTGGGAACTGGGCATTCTAGTTGTGAGTTGGCCATGTGGTAAAAGCAATTCTAGCCAAGTACCTAAAAAGTAATTGTTTAGGAAAGAATAAAAGCCACTCTCCATCTCTAGCAATGACCATAGAATGACTTTGTGAACTCTGGGAGATTTTGAATTTTCCAAAAGAGTCATGGCTGGTGATAGCATATGCATTAGGAGCTAAGAAAAAAAAATAGATACTCTGAGGAAAGAAAGCTTCAGGACTCTAAAACAAGCCCAGAAGAAAACTCCACCATACATAAGAGGAAATTTAAGAGGACCCTGCCAGGCAGAAAAAAGGACTTTCAGCAACCAGGAACTATGAGCTACCCCTTTGACAAATGGATTCTCTAAGCTTTAGCCCACTTTCCTAGGCTCTTTATGTATTTGTGGAAGAGCATTTTCCCTTTCAGATATTCTATACCAACTACTCTTTTATACTCCTTTCTAAAAGCTAATTGTATCTGCTCGGCTAATTGATATCAACTTAATAAGTCAAAGGGGATCGCACCTGTGGGGGCTTATAAATGATAGTATTAAAGAAACCACCCACTAGAACCTTGAGGAAAGAAGTATGATCTGTGCTCTGGAGACCTACTTGCTAATCTAAGTGTGATTTGAGAGAGTAATCCCCTGATTATGTGCAATAATAAAGCATTAAATGTTAAAATTAGTTTCCACAGGGCTCTTCATTGCCATACACAGAAGAAATAAATATTAATTAATTAAATATTTTAAATATTAAAATAAATTAAGTTAATTAATATTAATTTATTTATTTATCATAATTTATTAATTCCAGAAACCCAGAAAGGCAAAAGAGAAGATGATTTTGGGCAAAAGAACTCTTTTATTCCCCTTTAAGTCACATTATGATGTGGGTCACCTGTTCCACCTCCATATAAAACTCTGTGAAAAAGATATTTACTATGTGACTATATGGCCTAGACAAAACAAAGATTATCTTTTTCCAGTGATATAGGAGAAGCAGGATAATTTAGTGGCTAGAGACAGCCTCAGAGACAGGAAGGCCCGGATTGAAGTTCTGTCTCTGACACATACCAGCTGTGTGCCTCTGGGTACGCACACACTCTAAGAATAAATATGCTGTAAAGAAGTTTCTGAAATACTTTGGTAGAGGAAGATTCCTTAGCAGTCACTGCCTACCCCAGTAGAATCACAGGGCCTATCAAAAAAAAAAAGATATGGAAGATGCTTTTTGCAATATTTACTTCCTATGTAGTTGAGAAAAGCTCTTAGATCTTGAGTTAGAAGTTTCAACTTCTATTCCTGCCTCTGACACTTATTTCCTCTGACTCTGGGTGTCACTTAACCCTTCTGAAACTCATTTCTTTATTTATAAAGGTAAATAACAATACTTGTTCTGCCTACTTCATTTGAGGCATTTGGATGATCAGTGGGTTAACTTATATACAGTACTTTTTAAGCTCTAAAACAAAAAATGGTAGGGTTTTTTTTATATACTAGAAAAACAACAAAAAAAGAAGTCTTACACAATGGTTAAAATCTGTGCCGGATCTGTACAGCAAAACACACAAATTACAACGGGCGAGAGTTGAATTGGGAGCTTCTTAGAGACTGGAGAAACCCTATTTGATAAAGTCACCAGTCCATTCAAATATCTAGTTTATCTTGCTTATTTGGTCCTTTCAATAGCCATCAGAATGTCAAATGGTCCTATATGTTAGGTATTACTCCTTAATTGGCTTATAATAATATGCTACTTTGCCAAATTCATTCTATGAAGAGCTTATTAGATGTTTGCTAAGTGGTTGAATAACTATAACCCAAAAGTATTTAATAATTTTAAATCACATATCGAAGGCTAGAGGGGGCAGAAACCTTATTTGGGAGTCAAATAAAGCTCCCAAATAAATAAATTAATACTAAATACTTATTTTTCCCAGTCACCTATCCCATTATATTTTAATTTCCGTGAGAGCAGAGACTCTTGCTTCTTTTTGTATATCCCCAGTACTTGGTACAGTGCCTGGCACATATTAGGCACTTAATAAATGTTTATTGAGTCACTAAATTTTAATAAAAAATTTAGGCAATTGATTTTAGAGAGCAATAATGTTGCAATGCCTTCTCCCACTCCCTGCAATGTAGTGGTACCATACTAATGTGCATGCAAGCTCACATATTAGATGATCTGTAAGCTGAAATATGACCAGTTGTCCTGTGGATTTGTTTTTTATTCCTTTCTGAGCTTTTCACTCAGGTTGTGTCCCCAGGGTAGCACTTACCTCCATGTTCTTACAGAAAGTTGCGTTGGTTCCAAAGAGGATCTGGCACTGTTCCTCTGCACTGTAGTGCATGCCAGGGAGTTTGTGAGGAAGTCGTACAGCATACTGACTTCTGGGATCTGTTACTAGCAAACACATGCTGACTTTTGACCTGAAATATTAAAGAATTACTTAATATAAAGGTATCTATCTATATACATCTATCTATATATATACATATGTATGTAAAAAATAAATTCTACATATTTTGCAAATATATACATATATGACTATGTTTTATATATTGCATATATATGACTATACAATAAGAGGATATATTTTTGTGGTTTCTTTTTCTCCTTTTTATTTCCTTTGAAACTGAGAATTAAAACACATTTCCAAATAATTTCTCCCAAAGGATCCAGGCACAGGGATACATTCTTTTCACTGACTGTGCTCATTTACATCTATTTCTTTCCTATACTGTAAAAAAGTCAATCTTTCCCTTTGGAATCCAAGTCTTAGTGACTATGGAGAGGATCTCAGGACCAAGTAAACAAGATTATTTCCTTCTCACTGGGAGCTGGATAGCTTTCATTTTTTTTTTAATAAAGAAAACATTTGAAATTGACTACTCCTAAATTTTTCTAATTAGCAGTAGACACTAAGCAAGAATTTACTATAGGCAAAGTACAAGCAGAGACTGGGCTTGAGCAGAGCACTTTTTTTGTCTTTCAAAAAAAAAAACCAACCATACAACATGAATGTTTAATGGCAATTTAGTCAATTCTCTTTCCAGAGGTCATTCTGTTACACAGTCAGTGGCACCATAACATAAGCTAAGCACATAGAGAGGACAGTGTTTTCTGTTGCAGCTGGAAAATAGCCAGGTAGCACATTTTGCAAAAGACTTTCTGGGTTTCACCTGATTGAAAATGTAAGTAGATCAAGAATGAAATGGGCAGAGCCAGAATAATTTATACAATAAACAACTTGGAAAGCTTTAAGAATGATGATCAATACAGTGAACATTCCAGATTCCAAAGGACTGATAATGAAATATGATATTGAAGATAGAGAGGAGATGGATTTAATGCAGAAGGAGAGACATGTATTTTTGTGTACAGACACTGAGGGAATTTGTTTTGCTTGACTACATATATTTGTTATAAGAGATTTGTTTTCCTTTTCTCTTCCAATGTAATGGGGGGGGCAGTGTTGGAGGGAAAGAAAATAGGTTTCTGTTCAATTTTTTTTAATAGAGAGGTAGGGGGCAGAAGTATGCGGGAGCCAGTTTATACTCATTTGCAAGAGCTAATTATTTTATTTTCTGCATGAGCATTATCCCTCGGAAATTGGCAAATACTTCCAATAGGGGCTTGATTTATTTTTCTATCAATTGTCTAGATTTTAGTGTTGGAGAGAAAGTCGATAAGGCAGATTAAACCTAAAAGGATCTCATGAGTATGTCCCCCTCTCCCCACCCCTTCAGCTTGCTGTTAAATATTTACCCACATACCCCTGGGGAAGGGGAGCTATAAATGCAGAAGGCGGCATGCACTTTTAGATAAGGTCACTGTATCAGTAGTTTTACTTTGTTGCAAGAAAACTCTTAACAAAGTGGGGCTAATCTGTTAAATTTTTGTAATGTAAGAACAAAACACATTAATAAAACTTAAAGTTTTTTTTTTTTAAAAAAAGGCTGCGAGATTTAAAAAGAAAAATCATCACCAACTACTTGAGACTGAAAACCTTCTTAAATTTGATTCCTAAGGCCAAGGCAATGAAAACAAACTTCCTAAGATACTTCAAGGAGAAAAAAAATGTGCAGGCACACAGATGTGCCCGCACATTCTCTCTCTGAAAGTACCCTTACATCGCCAAACCCAGTGTCATAATGTAGCACAAATTAACTGAAGATGCAAGTGACAGCCCTGTATCTTGTTTCAAGATCATCCAGCCTTATAAGAAAGGTTTCAAGTGACTTTGAAATGTTTTACGAGTCTTTTTAACAGTCTATCTTAACAGCTGCATGGCAGTAAATTACATCAGGTTAAGAATAACATCACTGATCATTTGTTTTTGCCACTTTCTTATTCTCCTCAGGATTGGAAATGAGAACTTCCCTCACTGACAGGGGAAACCGCAAGATCTCTAAGAACAGGGCTGAAAATCATAAGACTGGGATCTTAAACTGCTAAGTTAACTATGTGTTTATTGGTGGATTCCTTGCAACATTTCTACGCTTGACTTTCCTTATTTATAAAAAAAGGGATATTAACTGCCTCTCAGATTGTAAGAATAAGTAAGGTCCAACTGTGAGCCTCTGGAGCCACTCAAAGAAAAGTGCTACCAGAGCACATGCTCTTATCTATCTTATTAAGTCAGGCTAAACCAGAAATCACTACATTTCTGGAATGAGTTCCAGAATGAGGGTTTGTAGGGAACCAGGATACCAAAATAGAAATAAGCATTATATCATAAGGAGGTTGTTATGGCTTCTTTCCATCACAAACTCTTCAAAGGAAAATCAAGAAGGAAACTAGTATTGTTTCCTTTCCGAAAAGGGGAATCAGAGTAATCTTCATACCTTATGTTCTACTTAAGAGAGGTAGAAAGAGCACCATAATTTTCAACTATAATCCCTTTGAAATTAATATTAAATGCGGTTATGAAAGCTCTAGGGTAGAAATGGGGCTACCTCTTGTTTGTTGACATCACAAAGTTACTTAACTACTCATTCTAGATTTGTATGTTTTAAAAACTCAGTTGAGATGGGAGTTTTCAAAAACAGTATCATTAGGCTAAAATTTTCAGTCAGTCACTGGGTGTTTTGGTGTTCATGAGCTAAGCACTAGGACTATAAGTACATTTGAGATAATTGGCTGTCTAGCTGTCTGCAAAATGTTTTCCTTTGCCGAAGATATGAAAATATGAAACAGTAATTCAGAGTGAGATGTGTCTCAACTTTTCAGGAAGTCAGTTCTCACACTTTCTTTTTCCCTATAATCTAGCAAAATATTAGCATTGGGATACAACTTCTATGCTTTTAGAAGTATCTTGTGTCTTCAGTGTTATTTATAAAGGGCTTACTTGAGGAAGTTTTCAAGGTCATCTCGACTGCAGGAAGACCATGAGAGGTCACTGGGATTCCTGCCTTTGACCCACTCTCCGGACATTATATGAGATCTACCTGCACAGGATAAATGGTCATCATCATGGCTCATTCCCATGCTATTTAAAGAGAAAGAAAGAGAGAGATGTTAGCACAATATTTAAAATTCAGAGGGCATTTAATAATAAATTATACAATCTTTTCAAAAAGATAAGTTTATGTAATGCAGTTATAATACAGCAAATCAGCTTAAGACCCCCAAAAAGTGCTGGCCATAACCTTATGGAGGAATCAACATGGCCATTATATTCTTATTCCCAGGATGGTTAAAGATGATTGCCTATAATAGAATCTTGCATGTCACAAACTCCAGGCTTCCGAGGGCGAAGCTATATTCATGTTTCAAAGCCCTTTAGTACGGAACTTTATTGTTGGAAATACTACCCTGAGTAATGGGGGAGAGATGGAATTGGAGAGAAATGAGAGTTTCAGTTCTCAGCCAGTCCCCTTTTGGAGACTTATCATTTGGGTACTTCTGGCTTCCAGATTTGAGAAAGAAGATGGAAGACACCAATCTCGCTTGAGGATGCTGAAGGAAAAGAATCTAGGGAGATACGAGTCTCTATCATGTCATTCTTCTCAGTTTACTACTCTAGAGACTTGAAGGAGTTTCCTCTTGGGTGAGACCCAGTACCCTCTCTCTTGGTTTAGCTGAGTTATCTCACTCCCAATGAGAGAATTCCTTTACTGAATGTTTTCTGGAACGTGTTTTCCTATGTAGACTCTCTCTGATTTCTGTTCTGCTATGATTTGGATAAATGGAATTCTTTGCTATTCTCTGTTTGCTCACTGTTTTGTAACTGGTATTAGGTGGGAAAGGGGGCAATCCTTGGATATAGAGCTTCCCCACCCCAACTTGACAAAGTGATTAAAAATTAAATGGAACCTGATCACATCCCCTAAATGAACAGGATCTAAGGGAGCAGAAAGCTATACCCCTAGCCCACCCAAATGACATTTCTCTGAAGAGAGCAGAGTGGTAGCCTCTAGCCCTGACCTCTTGCTCCCCTCATGGAAGGAATGAATCTCCCTTGAAGAACGGTGGGGATTGAAGAGGTCAGAGATGTCTATTGTTTCCCTTTGAGTCACATAAAAGCATCCTGCCCACGACAAGCAGAATCTCGCCATACCTCAATTCCACTTCCTTTTCTACATTTAATTCCCACAGGATCACAGCACTAAAGTAGCATTCATAAAGGAACAACTAAAAACATGAAGAAATAGATACAGAATTTTAATATCCTAGCCTTAAGCTTATTGAAGTCGTTGCCATGATTATTTCTCATGCCCATTCCCTTCCTCACCTTGTGCTTACTTAAACTGAGCAAATAATTATCATTTAAGATTGATCATTGTGGACAGCCAAACCTGAAAAATTCAGGTCAATATCTCAATAGTTTCCCCTATATATCCCCTGAAAATGTTCTCCATTTCTTATATTTCTATTTGTTCTATGATAACTTTTGAAGGAATTGACTAATATTATGAAATTTGCTAAAATTATTGAGATACTTTTCATTTATTTTGGGATTTGGTACATCATCTTGAAATAGAGCAATGTTAAAGTTTTCAAATGGGAATGCCTATTGTAAATTTTAATTGATTTTGCTGAAATGTGGTCAGTCTGTAGAGGTTACAGCAATGAAAAAGTCTCAATAATGAAGTAATCCACAACCTCAAACTAAATAATGTGCCATTTTTAGCATTCACACAAGGCACATTAAACCATATTGTTTGGTTAATTGCTCATTTACATTACAGTATACCTGCAGATATTATGTTGATAGTCCTAAGAGACTAATTCTATAATTCATAACACACTAATTTATCCATCCTGAATAAACACCTTAGCTTTCTACTGCACTCTTATGTGGATGGAGCCGGTTTTAGAAAGTACAATGCCCTTGTGAGTCCCTGAAATGTGAAATTTTAAAATGCAAAGAAGAAAATCCCTTATTGAAAGAGAAAGTAGGAGGGGAAGGGGGAGAAAGACTACTGAGCCTTTATTTCAAAAGTTCTGTTCTGTTTTGTTTCTCATCGTCACCAAGGACACACTAGATCTAAGAACAATTTTGTTACCCTTCTCTAAAGGGAGTCGCTTATACTATTAGCTTACCCGATCTAGAATATTTAACACCTAAATTTCTTGATTAGTGTAAAACTCTTTTCTCTTGATAAGTACTTGCTACTCAAAGTAAAACAGTTAAATTTAAGCTTTAAAAACTGACCGTACCTAGTTCATATTGTTTTATTTTAAGGGAGAAAAATTAAATTCAAAATCTGCATGTTTGTTTAATAGACACTATATTGAGATTCTTCAAATTATCTTTAAGCTTCATATCAGGAACTCTCCTCCTCCCAGATAGACTTATAAAATAGTCTACCTTACTACCCATAGTTTCTTCTGGATCTACACAGAACTCTTAACTCAGCTCAAAACAAAACAAAACAAAAACCCAAACAAATCCAAACCCTTCTAAACTCCGTAGACTAGTAACTTTGCTTGAGAAAGAAAGCGAATGAAGTAAGAAGTTGGTTTAGGCTATAAAAAGAATGTCTCATCTTCTCTGAATGTTAGGAAATATCTCCTATCTGCCTCTAAAGGATGAGGAGTCATCACATGGTCAGGAGGGTGAGAAAGGCTAGTTTCTTGTTTAGAAACTGCAAGAAAAGGTCAGAGTAGGCACTGGAAGACTGTGATTTACACACATGCACACAGATACATAGGGGAACCTTATGATTACTAACAATTCTTCCTTTGGTGGTCCAATTTCTAATAAAATGAGGGTTGAATTCGGTGACTGCTGAAGTTTCCTAATGTGGGCATCTAATGTTGCCAGAATATTTAAACCAAAAGCCTAAAGATAATGACTCAAAGAAACAACAGACATTTATAAAGGCATCATTTTTTATGCACTGCAGCCTCCATGATTACATAGTCCTGACAAGAGATTTAAGACTGAAAATATTATCTTAGACTAGAGTTTCACTTCATAGGTCTTCTGAGAAGGATTTCCCATAGGAATGTTCCAGTCATTAGAATCAGCAAAGTGAGTGGAATACTTAGGTTTCTGAAGCTAACCTCTAATATATATCATGCTTGATCTGGACTGAAATGTTCAAACCTTAAATGCCTCATAAATTCGCAGTTGCGATGAACTTGCATTGGGCTAAGAATCTTGATATTTGAGGTTTATATAAACTACCACTTATACTATTTTTAGTTTAAAGATTACATGACTGAAAATTGCATATTATTTTAGATCTATCTCCAGGGGCATCTATTATTTCTGGCAAGATAACACTTAACAAAATCTTTTAAAGTAAAGTGGGTCACGGTCATTTTCATTTGAAACTGCTATGGGTTTAAAATCCTCTTATATGCCCTGCACACACAACTGCTCAGATTTGCCAGACACAATAAAAACTTAGGAGTCTCATTTTGATTTTATCTTCAAACACAGTGACATGTGGTTTGTATAAATGATGTCAACAATTCTGACACAAGCTATGGAGTTGATTTAGTAGGATTCAGGGAAGACACTGACAATGATAGCAACAATTAACATTTACATGGCAACGTTTTCTTCATAAAACACTTACAAATATTGACTCATTTTATCCTCAGAACAACCCTGGGAGGTAGGTGTAATTATGGTTACCTACATTTTATAGATGAGGAAACTGAAATAGATAGAGGTTAAGTGACTTACAGAGGATCACACAGCTAGAAAGCATGTTTTACTGAATTTGAACTCAGACCTTCTATTCAGCCCATCTATTCTCCACGGTGTTTCCCAGTGATAGGAAGGGATGACCAAATCTTTATAAAAATCACAGGATCATCTGGAAGGGACCTCTTTGGGTTATCTAATCCAAATCCCCACTTCTCAATTTTGCAGATAAGGGAACAAAGGCTCAGAGATATATGTGACTTGTCCTAGGTCACATGATTCATAATTAGAAGAATCAGGATCTGAGCATTGATATTCTCCACCCCCACCCCCAAATCAGTACTACTTAACTGAGTAAATATTTTCTGATCATTTTTAAAGCAATAATTTTGACTATTTTAATCTATTGTTTGATGAACCCAAAGACTCCAGCTTCTGGGAACTCACTATTTAATAAAAACTGCTGGGAGAACTAGAAAATAGTATGGTGGAAACTAGGCACAGACCAACATCCTATACCCTATACCAAGATAAAGACAAAATGGGTACATGCTTTAGATATAAAGGTTGATAACTCCAAGCAAATTAGGAGAGCAAGGAAGAGTTTACCTGTCAGATCTATGGAGAAGGGAAGAATTTATGACCAAATAAGAGATAGAGAACACTGTGGAATGCAAAATGGATAATTCTGATTATGTTAAATTGAAAAGGTTTTGCACAAACAAAGCTAATGCAACCAAAATTAGAAGGGAAGCAGAAAACTGGGAAACAATTTTTACAGGAGATATCTCCGATAAAAGCCTCATTTCTAAAATATATAGAGGACTAAGTAAAATTTATAAGGATATGTCATCCCCCAACTGATAAACAAAGGATAAGAAAAGGCAATTTTCAGAGGAAGAAATTAAAGCTATCTATAGCCACATGAAAAAATGCTCTAAATCATTACTGATTAGAGAAATGTAAACTAGAACAATTCTGAAGTACCACATCACACCTATCAGATTGTCTAATGTGACAAAAGAGGAAAATGATAAATATTGGAGATGATGGAAAAACTGGTACACTAATGCATTGTTGGTGGAGTTATGAATTGATCCAACCATTCTGGAGAGCAATTTAGAACTAATTCAGAGCAAAGGGCTATAAAATGGGGAAAGTACCCACATGTACCAAAATATTTATAGCAGCTCTGCCCGTGATGGCCAAAAATTGGAGATTGAAGGGATGCCCATCAATTTGGGAATGGCTGAAGAAATTGTGGTATATGAGTGTAATGGAATACTACTGTTCCACAAGAGATGATAAGCAGGTGGACTTCAGAAAAACCTGGAAAGACTTACATGAACTGATGCTGAGTGAAGTGAGCAGAGCCAGAACCATATTCTAATTCTTTTTTTCAACATGACTAAGATGAAAATATGTTTAATATTAATGTATATGTAGAGCCTATATTAGATTGCATGCCTTCTTGGAGAGAAGGGAAGGAATAAAAGGGGAGAAAATTTAGACTCAAAATTTTATAGAAGTGAATGTTGAAAACTAAAAATATTTTTTTTAAAAAAAGCTATAATTTTACATGGTTCTTTAGAAGAACAGATATCAAAAACATTTGAACTTCTTTGGTAATTATGAGATCTCCAATTTTTGAATGAAGTATGAAAACACTTAAAATGTCATCTTATCTATAGAGTACAGTCTACAGTAACATCTTCAAAATAGAGAAATTTTTTTAAAAAGGAGAAATCACCACAGAGTACTTATTTTTATTACCAAAACTAATATTAAGTTCAATTATATATGTATACATAAATATGCATATGTATATATATGTGTGAGTGTATACATGTATAGCTAGAACAGAACAGTATCATTGAGTTCCTATTGATTTCACTTATTTCTAAAACTAAAATCTACCTTCAGAGGGTAAAAACTCGTCACATTTGAGGGTATTCACAAGAATCTCATTTTAGGTGCTTTGAAGATACTTCCAAAATCAGAATATTAAAAACATTTTGATCTAGGCACACACTATTTTGATCTATAGCCTTCCAAGGTGACTGCTATGGTACGTATGTTAAAATGATCAGAATTATTTTGTATCCCCACTTCCTGATAACAGGGTGACTACTTTCAATAACTGTCTCCAAATGTAACTTCTTTAAAACATTTTTATTAGCATATTTATTTTTACATCACCTTCATTTCTGAATATATTTCCCCTCCCCCTCCACTTTCCAGAGAACTATCCCCTGTCATTAAAATAAAAATAAAGAAAAGGCAGTTCAGAAAAAGAAAAACATTACTCCCCATTAGAAGGTCTGTTTCTCAAGATGATTATGGAAAAAGGAAAAGAACCTCTATGTTCTAAAATATTTATAGTAGCTCTCTTAAATTGCAGGGATGCGTGTCAGTTGGGGGATGGCTAAACAAGTTGTGGTATATGATCAGGATGGGATCTTGTGCTATAAGAAATGATAAGCTTGATGATAACATGGATAGATTTGTATGAAATAATGAAAAGTGAAATGAGCAGGACCAAGATGATGTTGTATACAGCAACAACAATATTGTTTTAAAAACAACTTTGAGCAACAAAGTCATTAGGACAGTTATAAATATCCAGATTATCTACAAAGGACCCATGAAGGAAGACACTATTTGTATCCAGAGAGAGCTATGAAATAGAAATACGTATAGAATGGTTTTATATGTGTATGTATGCATGTGTCTGTGTGAGAGTGTATATATATGTATATATATTACACATAATGTATATGTATGTGTGTATAATATTACATATAATGCATATATAGTATAATGGTAGCCATCTCTAGGGTGAGGGAGTGGGAAGGGAAGGAAAAAAGAAAGTTACTTGATAACTTCATTGTATATTTAAAAAGAATATCAAAGTGTACATAATAGAGTTGCAATTTCTTGTATAATCATCTTTTTTTCCCATTCTACTATGTTATAGAGATGCTTGTTTTATTTCTTCAGTTCAAAATAAAATAAAAGGAAAATTAAAAAAGCATAAGCTCCTTGGAGCAAAGTATTTAATAAATGCTTGTTGACCGATAAGTGTCAATGATGACAGTATCTGCGATGTTTCCGAGGTAAGCCTCTGGAAAGGAGGGAGATAGACTGGGCAGAGGCCCAGGGCAGTTGAGTTTCAGTAAGACTACCTTTCCCTGCTGCTCATAAGTAAAAGGAACGATTCCACACAGCACATTTATGTAAGTGTGAAGAATGGGACGTGTACAGGAGAAAGAGCAAGGTTGAAATGTTCACCTACATATAGCAGCACCTAAGCAGAAATCTATCCTTGCTCCTGTCTGTTACTAGAGATGACTGAAATAGACAAAATCATGTTACAGTAATGATGTATAGATAAACAAATAAGCTCTTATAAGAAGAGCCATACAAAATATCACAAAAACCCTTTTTAAAAAACTCTCAACAATATCTTAGATTAAATGCTTAAATATAAAATTAAATAGTCAATGTTCTAAGCACAGTTTGAGAATTCAGCAAAACTACCATGTGCATTAAGTTCCAACAAGCAGGTCCCACACACTTCTGGGCATTATAAGGGACACCACAGAGGAGAAGACCAAATCCCTGCACTCAAAGAGCTTATATTCAAGTTGGGGAAATGATTTATAGTGAAGATAAAATTGTGTATAATTGTGCACACTAAATTTTCAGCAAAAGAAAAACTCAACAGGTTATCTTATGTTGACTGAAATTAATGAAGTGACTTTAATTTTTCAGTTTTCCTTTTAGGTGGAGTCTATTAATGTGGTATGTTATGTTTCATAACTACCTTGTATAAAAGGTCCATATATTAAGAAGGTCTGGTCAATACTGAAGACAATTTTAGCCTATGAATATATTAAGGTTGTTGCAGATATTAATTATTGGAGAAAAGAAATTAGTCAAAAAAGTCTTTACATACAAAAGAAAAAACTAACACAATGAAGGGGATTTAATCTAAATCAGCATTCACGTTAAATGATTTGCAACCTGAATAAATATAATCTCTCATAAGGACATTTTCTTAGAAAGTTTCTTTTATATATTGTTTACTTGAAATAATAATTTTGCTTCTTAGGTTGGGTGGTTCCGGGTACTAGTAAATTGAGTCAAAGGTCACTATTACGTTTAACAGATTTGCTTAGAAAAAGAATTTCATCTGTATCAAACAGGTTATCTATATGAGAAAGATATATATATATATATAGCTTTCTATCTTCCTTCAATATATGTATATATACATAATATGTAATATATAATATAAATATGCAATATAATAATTTATTATATAACACATAATATAAATATGCAACATAAATGTTATAATACATATAACACATTAAAGAGACATATGTATGTATGTGTGTATGTATTTATGTAAGTATACATGCATGCAGCTAGGTCCCAATTAGTGCAAATAATGAATGTATAAAGTGAATCACTTGTATTCACACACACACACTACACATTTCTACTGGGCTGGAACCAACAGCATATTGTACATAATTATAACTTTGAATAGTGCAAAATTAAATATATGTGACCACATCATGGGATTCATTATTCATACTAATCAATATCTAGATATATATCATATTCCCTAAACCAAGTTCAAGTAATAGGATTTTGATGAACTATTTTAAGTTCTAAAAGCAAACTGTAGAGTAATAATGGAAGATACAAGCTTTGAAAAAGTGAAATGAGCCATTCCGACAATGTGACGTACAGAGGTGTCTCCAGGGCAGGTATGTGCTTGTAAATGTTTAACTACCAGGTCTCCCCAAAGGCAAAATACACTTTTAAATTTAATCAACATTATTAATATTTTCTCCATACTTTCTTAAATCTATATAGTCAATAAAACAATACACCAAGCCCTGACTTGTAGCATTTATGGATTTATAAGGTGTAAGTGTGTAAATAATTTAATTCATATTCTGTTCCCTCCAAACACACCATATATTTAATGAATTACCCATGAGTGGTAACAGTGATATAATGAAAAATACCCAAACTGAATGACCACAGCTAGATTTTCAAAAATCTGGGTAAATCTAATACCTTTCAGAATTAAAAAAAAACCCACTAACATAAAACAAAATAATCAAAGTCTTCACAAGATACATACACAGACACACACACACACACATATATATATATATATATATACACACACACACACACACCCATACATACACACGTGTGTGTATTGCTTAAAAAATCAAGGCACCTCAAAAGAATCATGGCTACTTATGCTTGTTTTCAAAAACAAGTTTATCTCATTTTATGATGAAGAAGAAAGTAGACATTTTATAAAGTCCTCTAGTCATCAAATAGCCAAAAAATCAACAACAGAGTGGGAATACACTAATGCCTATGGTGAATAGCCACATGGAAAGAGATGGGTTTATTCAGCTGCATGGCAGATTGAGCCCCTTTATTTTATGTTTTTCATTTCAGAAGAATGAAGTATCTTGCCATGAAAACTAGAGGACAACATGTACTGCTCACGAAAAGCAAGAGATTTTGGAGCCTAGAGCCAAAGGGGTGGCAGATGAACATTCCGGGCAAGCTTCCCTCACATGCTGTTTGGCCAACATGCCTCAAACAAATCCTGAATGGGCGACTTTAGTTTCTTGACCTTGCACAAATCAATCTGCAGATCTGTTGCCATACTTCACCTATCACTTGTGACTCACAGATTAACTTTCTTTCACTGGAGAAGGGACAACATGCTCACATAAAGCAACATGTGCTGGCCAAAGCAGAGATATGGTGTGCTAACATCTTCTACTAAACAGCAGGTTTGGGGTGGTGCTGCTTTGGTTACAGACCCTTGCATAGGTGAAATATTAAAAATATTAAAATACCAAAATATTTTAAATATTAAAATATTAAAAATATTAAAAAAAACCCTACCTGGTAGGGTAGAGAGGGAACTAGAAATAAAACTGTCCTTTGATGGTCTATTAAGCATACTCAAGGCATTTGTCACACAAATGTTGTAGGTAACTAGGTGTAATAGTAGACAGAGTGCAGAACTTAGGCTCAGGAAGACTCGGTTTCAAATTCTACTTCAGAAACTTAGTAGACATCACTTAGTATCTCTCATCCTAAGCTTCCTCATCTGTAAAATGGAAATAATAATGCACCTGTCTCAAAGGGTGAAGCTCAAATGGAATATATACGTATATATACATATATGTACATGTACACATATGTACATGTGTAGTACTTTTAAAGCTTAAAGCCTTATATATGTTAGTCATTATATTTATGATTATAATTATTTTAAGTATCAAATAATTGTACAACTATATATTAAGAGCTTTCTATGTGTCAGGCAGGCAGCTAGGTAGCACATTGTAAAAGCAAGCCCCCTGACACATCCAGGATGTTCTGCTATCACAGGTTCTTAGCTCTGCTTTTCTGAAAGGAAGCTAACTTTTAAGGGGTCAACAATCACTTTAATCAAGCACACATATCCTTCACTAAGTTCAGGGGGAAAAGTCAGCACCTTGAACTTCAGAGAAGATACAGAGAAATACAGATCAACAGACAGGGCTTCCAGCTACATCACCATAAGTCATACATACATTACAGACCATACATACACAGTTACTTGAGAGAGAAGCGCCAACATCTGAGTTTTCAAAGTTGGGGTGGGCAGAGGGGGACTGCTTAGCAGCTTCCCAGAGTCTCACCTCTTAGAAGGGCATTAAGAATCCTAGAAGCAACTAATAAGTCTTTAGGAATTAAATATTGTTTAAATACAAACCTCAATTAAAGGGGAACATTTACATACTATCTACTGATCACATCCTTATAATCTACACACGATATTTCTCCTCTCAAGGCTTTGATTTCCTCCACTGTAAAATGAGAAACTAGGTTAGATGGCTTATGAGGTCTCTTCCAGCTCTAAATCCATCATCCTATGAAGAAGGTGCATTTATTTTTCTAATTAGAATGTTAAATGTGAAAATCAGAAAGGGTAAAACTTCTTCAAAAAAATTTATCTAGCTCATCCAGAGCACTTCTTCTACAACAAGCTAGAAAATGCACCAGATGGAATTCTGATCAGGAAAATGAAGAATAAGTCACAGGGAGTCATTTTAATCTCCCAGGGAAACTTAAGGAGACAGAAAGAAAGATCTGCAGACACTGGGAACAGAGGCTAAAAAGGACCACACTTAGTGGCAGCAAAATGGGGTATTCCAATGCCCAGGGACAGAAATAATTTCAAGAAAGAGCAACATGTCAGGAAGCACTGAGACAGAAAGAGACCCCTTAGTTTTTTTGAACTAGCTTTGGATGCAGAAAATGGGCTGGTTGGTAATTCTGTCACCCATGGTTCAGTTTTGCCAGGTTGGAGAGGAGTGGTCATGAGGGAAAAAGGGCTCTAACTGTGCATTAAGCAAGGGATAAGTTCCAGAAATGTGGCTGTGTGGCTCTGAGCCCAGGACCAGAGTGGTGAGTCAGTTCTAGTCTTTAGTCCAACATGTAAGTCTGCTGTGTAGTAATCAGGGCAGGAATCCCAAGCCAAAGCAGAGCCAGTAGTGCAGGAGCTCTGAACCTGCAGAATATCCCAGTATGCTAAAACTGAATGAGTCCAACTGAAACTCATCCATACACAAGCCAAGAGGCCCAAACCTGAGTCAAGAACTTACAGAGCTAAAATCAGAAGGGCAGTGAATAGAACTCTGCAAAAATGACATAATTTTAGGAGCACTGAGAATTCTCAGGCCCTCAGACTAAGCTATGAAAACAGTAGAAGGACATAAAAGGACAACTTCTCCGGCCAGACATTCCTTACATTCCTGAAGTGAGCAAAGCCCAAAACAAATATAAATCCAAAGCGAACAAGTAGGCTGAAAGATTGATAAAAACAAAACAACAGAACTTGACTATAAAGAGCTACTATGGTGACAAGGAAACCTAAGACACAAATATAAAAAACAAGAATTACTTGAAAACATCTACAAGCAAAGCTGAAAAGAAAAATGCAGACTAGACATATGCTCAACAAGAATTGCTAGAAGAGTTAAAGAATTTTTTAAAGAGCAAAAAAAAAGATTTTAAAAACAAAATGAGAACTATGGGGGAAAAGGAAGTGATAAGTTAGAAAAAGAGGCACAAAATCTTGAAGAAAATAGTACTATGAAAATTAGAATTGGCCAAATGAAAGCTCATGACTCCATGAGACATCAAGAAATAATAAAAGAAAGTAAAAAAACTAAAAAATAGAAGATTATGTGAATTATTTCATAGAAAAAACAACTAACCAGGAAAAGAAAAAGATAGAGGAGAGGTAATTAAAAAATCATTGTTGTTTCCCAGAAACAACAAAAACAAACCTAGGCAACATATTTCAAATAAAACTTCCCATATATCTTAAAAGAAGAGGACAAAGTAGAAATTAAGACAATTTACTGATCACCTCCTGAAAGAAACCTCAAAGTTAAAACTATGAGGAATATTATAGTCAAAATCCAGAGCTCCCACATCAAGGGAAAATACAGTAAGAAACCAAGAAGAAAAGATTCAAGTATCACAGAACCAAAGTCAGGACCACCCAAGAGAGAAAGAGGTTGAATATGATATTCTAGAAGGCAAAGGATCTAGGCTTAGTATAAAAGGGGAAAATGGATCTTTAATGAAATAGAAGACTTTCAAGAGCTCCTGATGAAAAGGCCAGAACTGAGAAAAAAAATTGACATACAAACACAGTCACTCAATAATATTTATTAAGTACCTACTAAGTACCAGGCATTATGCTAACTGACAGGGATACAGAAAGAGGTAAAACAGAGTCCCTGCCCTTAAGGGGCTCACAATCTAATGGAGGAGACACTAAGCAAACCAATATGTACAAACAAACTATACACAGTTTAGACAGTAAATAAGAGAGAAAGAATGTGGAGGGTGCTGTCAGTTTGGCAGAGTAAGTCAGGAATTCACCTGAAGTCTCTAAAATTCATCTCCAAACAACTATAAAATAATATCTCAAAACAAATTCTGGAGTAAGCCCCATCCTGTTTCCACTGCCCCACCTATCTTCCCATTGAGAGCATTAGGAGATGATTTTGACTGTATTAAATTTAAAAGTTTTTGCACAAACAAAACCAATATAGTCAAGATTAGAAGGGAAGTAGAAAACTGGGTGAAAATTACAGCAAGTGTCTCTGATAAAGGCCTCATTTTTCAAATATATAGAGAACTGAGTCAAATTTATAAGAATACAAGTCATTCCCTAAGTGATAAATGGTCAAAGGATATGAGCAGATAGTTTTCAAAGAAATCAAAGCTATCGATAGTCACATGGAAAAAATACTACTGATTAGAGAAATGAAAATCAAAATAACTCTGAGGTATCACCTCATATCTATCAAAATGGTTTATATGACAGAAAGGGAGCATGATCAATCTTGGAGGGGATGTGGAAAAACTGGGACACTAATGCACTATGGTGGAATTTTAAACTGATCCAACCATTTTGGAGAGCAATTTGGACCTAGCCCCAAAGGGCTATAAAAACTGTGCATATACTTTGACTTGGCAATACCATCACTTAATCTGTATCCCAAATTTTTTTTTAAAAGGAAAAGGACCTATTTTTTCAAAAATATTTACAACAGCTCTTTTTATACAGGTAGAAAACTATAAAGTGAAAGGATTCCCATCATTTGGGAAATGGCTGAACAAGCTTTGGTTTATGGTTGCTATTGAATATGATGCACTATATGAAATGACCAACAGGATGATTTCAGAAAAACCCGGAATGACTTACATGAACTGATGCAAAGTGAAGTGAGAGAACATTATACACAGTAACAGTAATATAATGATCCAAAACAATTCTAACCACCTCTAGAGAAAAAAACTGATGGAGTCTGAATGCAGATCAAAGCATATTATTTTTTCCTTTTGTATTTGTATATATGTGTATGTATATATGGATATGTGTGTGTATTTTGGTCTGTGTTTTCCTTCACATGCTTTTCATGACTGCACATGTATTACCTATATTAAATTGCTTACCTGCTTACCATCTCAGAGAGGAGGAGGGAAAGACTGGAATTCCAAATTTTTTAAAATGCTAAAAATTGTTTTTACAGGTAATTGGACATACAATAAAATGCTATTCAAAAAAGAAATTATTAGGAGTTATTTCATACAATTACATCCTAATAAAACTGTTAACCTAAATGAAATGGATTAATATTTATAAAAATATAAATTGCCTAGATTAATAGAAGAGGAAATAAACAACCCTGTCTTAGAAAAAGAGATTAAACAAGTCATAAATGAACTCCTAAAGGAAAAAAAAAGCCACAGTCTGCATAGATTAACAAGCAAATTCTATTCATTTAAAGAAAATTAATTAAAATATTGCATACACTGAAAAACAGGTAAAAAAGAAGTTCTACTAGATTTCTTCTATGGCACCAACATGGTCTTGTTACCTAAACCAATGAGAGACAAAACAGAGAAAGAAAACTATAGACCAATTTCCCACATAAATATTGATACAAAAATACAATATTGTTTCAGAATAATATCTTTTTTATGTTATATATGAAACCCATAGTAACTCTGCCAAAATTATAATGTAAGATCATTGCATTTAGAACATTAGTACTCTATAACTAAATACTCTTTTAAAAACTGTTACTTTTAACATAATGAGTTTCTTTTTGGAAAAGTTGAGCTTAAGGTAGCAGTGGTATGTCCATATAAAGATATCCAATATGTAGCTGGAAATATAGGAATAGAGCTGTGGAGTAGGATCAAGGGTGGAAATATAGATTTGAGAGCCATTGGAATGAAGAAGCAAATTAAAGCCCTGAAATAGAATCAAGTCCTCAAGGGGACAGAATGTGGTGAAACAGCACAGAAGAAGCCATGAGGGATACTCAGATTTAAGGAGTGAGGGGAAGTTGAAGAACCAGTAAAGGTGACTGAGGACCGGATGGATAGGTAAGAAGAGAACTTGAAGAATACTGTGTTATGAAATCCAAAAGTGAGTGTCCCACTAAGAAGGAAAAGTGGTAAACACTGCCAAATAAATGCTATACGGTATCCAATAAAGAGAAGTGAGAAACCATGATTAGATTTGGTAAAATGGAGGTCATTTGGTACCCTTGGAGAGAGCATTCGATAGATAAGTAGGTAAAGTGGCCAGAATGAAAAGGACTGAGAAGTGAGTTAGTGATGAGGAATGAGAAGGAGTAAGTATATTTTTTCTAGATTAAAGTGAAGAGTAGAGATAGGATGATAACTTGAGTAGATAGTAGAGTTGAGGAGATTATTTAAGGATCATGAAAATCTAATAGAGATGGAGAGATTGAAGGCATGTTAAAAAAGATGATTAATGAAGCAAGGTCAAAAAATGACAATTTCATAAACAGAAGTTACTTTAGTGGAAATCTTGTCTAAACTGAATAAGAATCCCCTTTCTACAAGTAGTTATTCAAAATGTGTCAGAAGACCATGCAGGGAAACCTCCTATTTTCTGAGGCAGTTCAATCCACCCTAGTATAGCCTACGAAGGATAGGTTATGAAGATTTTTCTGCCGTCTTACAACTTCCATTGATTGCTGTTGATTTGCCATCAGAGATAAAGCAGAATATGTTGGATTCCATTTGACAGCTTTTCAAACATTTGGATACAACTATCATGTTTCCCTGTACATTTTCACTTCTTTAGGCTAACCATTCAAATTCCCAGATGGTAGGTACCCAAAACCCTCTTCCTTGCTAATTGCCCTTCTCTAGATTCAGTCCAGCTTACCAATCAACATCCTCCTTATGAAGGAGTGCTGCCTGTGGGTGCGGTTAGCTTATGAAGTGTGCCAGATTAAAAGATCTTCTGGTGAGTTATCTTTGAATACAATATTGTACATAGAAGATTATGATTATCATCACTTAATTCTAAAGAAAAATAAATTGTCCTGACAATAGCAACTCAGACACTGGGTAGAACCTACATTAATGTCTATTACAGGAGATAAAGAGCCTGGAATACAGTCATACTCTCGTTTGATAAAAACCCGGTGATCAGTTCTGCTACTTCAACAAGTCATAACCTCTTTAGCACTCAGTTTCTCCATTTGTAAAATGTATGGAGTTGCCTAGAGGGCCTCTAAGGCCTCTTTCAGTTCTAAATCTGTGATTTGATTAATCTACGTAACAGATAAATAACCTAGATAGCTACTTAAATGAACTATATACTTGTCATCTCAGGATATATGTATATATGTGTTAATAGATCTGTCTATACATACATCATATGAATGTCTATATGTATATCTACATTTGTATGCAGACACACATATATGTGACCTGTTGGTTTATTGCTTTTTTTTCCTTTTAGGGGGAAGGATTTAGCATACCCTCCTCTCTCCATCTTCTCCAAAAAAAATTGAATTTCATTGGCAAACAGTCTGTATGTATTCTGACTTGAATAGAGTGAGTACACAGATTTGGCAGTATTAATGAGTTTTACTTTTGAGGGTCCATCCAAGAACTTAACCAGTTATAACAAATTACCTTTAAAGAATCTTGAGAAGTTGGCTGTTTAGAGCTGGCTGCTCCCCACAGGTTCCACCACAAACTGAAGCATCTTTGGCCGACACTTTGGCGATGGCTACAACAACCACTTACTACCAAGAAAACTGGTCTCAGAGTTAGTTATACATGAAACTGAACTTAAAGTGGGGTCCAAATGTGGCAGTCAAGTTTGGAATAAATCCTAGGATATGCTGGCACAGAGTAGCATATAAAGAAAATGTGAGTGAAATTAGGAACAGTGAAGAAATTCCAAAAAACTTGATTGAGAAAGAAAAATCCTATACTTCACTGGCAACAAGTTGGATATCTGCTATGAATAACCTGCACGGAAATCTTTGGCTAAGATAGAAATGAACAGAGAGTAACTAACTCTTTAATATGCTCTAAAACAGTTTACTGATGGGAGTAGTAAGCAAAAGTTGAGTGAGATATGTTGTACATCTAATTTAGATGAACTGACCAACATTCTTCTGCAAATCCTTATCCAACTGAAAACTGGAAAAATGATTTAATGAGGAGGTCAGGGGAAAGAAAGAGTAATACTCTGTAAATTACAAGTCAAATTCTTTATCACATTCCAAATAACTAAAGAATAATGATGTCTAGGTCAACTTTTCCTAGAAATAGATCAGACATTCATATAACCAAAAGATTATGACTAGGGGTGGAGAACCTGCGGCCTTTAGGCCGTGTGTGGCCATCTCGGTCCTTGGGTGCGGCTTTTTGACAGTTCAAGTTTTACAAAACAAATTCTTTTATTAAAGGGATTTGGTGTGTGAAGTTTGATTCAGTGTAAGTGTTGCACTTGAGGACCTAGCCGAGCACATGGGGCATTGAGATCTCAGGTCCCTCACCCTTGATTTTGACACTTTAGTTCAACAGGCTTGCCATGTACCTTTCAATAATTTGATCTTAGTCCAAAATGGAATTGCAAACAATTATAAAATACAAAGCAACCCAACTGTAGGTAAATGAAATATATTAGCTTGATGACTATTCCTGAAGAAAAACAAATGCTACTTTAGAAAATGGCACTTTGAAAACTAATATTTCTTGTGTCAGAGTGTTCTTTTAAGGGGGAGCATAAAAGGTATTTGATGTCCCTGCTGTTTATATCACAGGCTATATGATGTTTCCCAAAAATTTTTGAAATGTTAGACTCTCCAGATAGAAGATAGTGGCTAGAAAGAAAAGTCAGTCGAATTATTACGGGGTCACCACTTCACATCCTTGGCTTACTCAACAGAGCAAGTCTTCCAAGAATTGGACAGAGTCCCTGCAAGCTTTGCTCATCACGCCATTGATTAAGCTGAGATTTAACTAGTTCTTTGTCTCTCTAAAAACTAAATTCCATTTAGCCCATTAGTTTGGTTCTGCTTTAAAGTTTAGAGTTTGTGGAGTCCGTAAGAATAAAAGTGGGGAGCTGCTGAAGTGCAGGATTATTATTCTCTTATTTTGTAGAAAAACTAAGTCTGAAATATTCTAATTCCATTAAGTTCTGCATTGATTAAATATCTACTAGTGCAGTAGGACTAAAGAAAAGAAGGGTGGGAAGGATGGTAGACCATACCAAATACCTATGGAGGAGGCCTGAGATGGGGGTTCATAGTTTTAAGGGTACTGAGGAAGTGACCTTTAACGTATACAAAAGAGAAGACAATGAATCAATGGAGAAATCACAGATCATGACCTAAATCATACAGCAAATCATAAATTTGATTAAATCATATACTATAGCAACAACCAAGAGGATGTCAATAACTATCTGCCAATATACCTATTTTTCAATATTACAAAATTATTCTCATGAAATATGAGAGGACATGTATTGAAGACATGACAAAAAAAATGAGAACAGAACAGGCTAACTTATACATATGCATCTACCTGAGACTACATCGCTATAGTCACACAACTGATTAAAACATACAGAGAATGTGAGATCCTCTTTTTGTTGGTTGATTATAAAAAGATTTAGTAGACCAAAGTGTAGCCTTTGAGATTCTCTTCAAAAAAGCTATGTGCCTTGCGTATGTTAAGGTCATATAAGATTACTTGACAGATGCAAGCACAAAGATGATTTATTTCTGATAACTTTTTGGACTTTTAATTTGAAGCAAGTCCTAAAACAGAAATAGATGCTCACTAAAGGTGTATTATTGTCATACAGGATGTCAAGAACAGAGTCCAAGTGGAAGAGGGATTCTCTATGAATATTAAAAGCATCTGGATGCTTATTTGCAGATTACATTGTCTGGATCATGACCCAATGTTACAAAGTATTCTAATTAATTCCATAATTATTCAAAAGTGTTCAGGAAGGGAAATTCAAGTGAATAAAGAATTTGTTGTTCAGTTGTGTCCGACTTTTCGTGACCCCATTTGGAGTTTTCTTGACAAAGATATTGGAATTGTTTTCCATTTCCTTCTTCAGCTAATTTTACAGATGAGAAAACTGAGGCAAACAGGGTTAAATGACTTGCCCAGGGTCACACAGCTAGTAAATGTCTGAGGACAGATTTGAACTCAGTAAGATGAGTCTCCCCGACTCCAGGTTTGGCATTCTATCCACTACACCACCTAGCCACTGTATTAAAAAAAATTGCTATTATCCTATCTATATCTTGAACAGATACTTCAGTGGGAAAATGAGCTAAGCCCAGAAGTGAGTAGGAAAAAGATCTTAGGCTGCATTACATTGAAGAAATTGTGTGATGTTTGCACTTAACTCCCCATTTTTCCCTGACTGCTACCAAAGTCTACCTTTTTTTTTAACTCCAATAGTCTTCTGGCAATGTTATTATATATAGATTTATAGCCATTAATTATAGAATCCCACAATTACTGAGGAGATAAAATAGCAAATCATGGGGGTTGCATGGTAGACATAAGTGGCAACACAGGGACTAAGAAGAATTATTCACATGAAACAGCATAAAAAATATCATTAAAGAGACGCATGGCTGGAAAGGAGGTAGTTTGGCTTTGTAATGAGAGTGAGATGTAACAGATGGACCACCTGTGTGCTACACTCATATTCACATAATGCACAGAAATTTGGAATAACCCAACTTTCCGGGTGGACCCTTGGGATGGATTTGTAGGAGAATGTGGACAAGACTCTCACAGGATGAGATGGAATGCAATGGCTATAATCTGAACCACTGGAGGGAGTAGCCACAGTGATGGCTTGGGATCCACTGAAATATATGCATACATACACACACACACATATATGTATATATATATGTGTGTGTGTATACATACACACATACATATATATGTATATACATATGTATACATATATGTATACATACACATGTATATATTATGTCAGTAGAGTGCCCACTATGATTGTAGAGGTACCAAGATGAAATGAGACAGAGTCCTTGCCCTCAAGGATTTAATACAGGGGATAAAACACATAAATAGCTATAATTAACTGTAATTTAAAATACAATTTGATAAGCATGAAAGAGAAGACGAAGCATGATGATGAATTTAAGAAGGAAGAGATCATTTCCCTGCAGAAGGCATAAAGTGATTTTTTTTATTCCTTTGAGAGCCAAAGTGATCATTAACTTCAAAGACTTCAACTAATTATTCTCTAAATTGTGGGATAGATTTTTTTACATCATATTCACAAGTATTTTCTATAAAAAATACAAGACTATCTCTTACTGTCATTGCCTTTGGGGAAATCTAAATGAAGTAGAAAAGGGGCAGACTGGAAATGAAAGAGAAAAGAATATTCATATTGGATAAAGTGCTACAATTGGGAGTTTGGAAGGCCTGGGTTCAAATCCTGCCTCTGGCATTTACAAGCTGTGTGGCTGTAAGTTATTTAATTTCTCTAATTCTCAGTTTCCTCATCTTTAAAATGAGGATAATCATGACACCTACTTCACAGGATTGTTGTGAGAGTCAAAGGAGATAACATATGTAAAAAGACATATTAATGTCAGCCATTATGATTTTTCATACTGTAAAAGAGTGGAGAGGGGAAGGAGGGAGGAGAGAAAGGAAAAGAGGAGAAAAGAACGAGAGAGGATATGTTTCCTTCATTCTATTTGATAAATAGATAAGTTTCATCAATGTTTTGTTAAAATAGATTTGGTAAGAAATCATTAGGATTTGGACATGGACCTACATTTACGTTTTCTATCATCTTCCAACAGTTATTAGGAAGCACCTTTAATACTCATTTATACTTTTATTTGGACTCTTCTCTTGTCTCATCCCAACAAATTTCCGCCATGTTTGATACTTGTTCAACATAACCAAAGGACAGTCTTTCTGTTTGCTAATATGATCATGACTGACTCATGATGAAAAAAAGGTTCAACAGTGATCATATTGTTGAGGATTGGCCAACGAGGGTTCAATCTGGGCTCTGCCTGCTGCTAATCGACCTAGAGTTTGGTAAATCTGCTTCTGGAAGTTCATGATGATGTTTGATGAAGGGATTTTCTGTGACTATTTCCTATCAGTCACTGAGTGGTGAATAGAAGACTTCTCATCAGTTACTGAACCATAACTGAATGTGCAGGTCATTTACTAGCCAATCAATGTCTCTTTCCTGGTGGTGATGGAAAAAGTCTTGCTGTCAGCCTCCACACGTGGAGAGAAGCCTTAGGTCCTTTCCTCCTTACTTGTGCTTCCTTGTAACCCACAAACGTGTGGCATCTATTTTTTTTTCCCTCTATGTGTCTATTCATTCTCCTCTTAGGTGAATAATTTTAGGAGATGGAATAGATTGTTACAACTTTATTAGCTTCGGGAGGTTGAAAGAGCCACCTGATGTCCATATTGAAGTCAATAGTAGAATCTGCTAGCAGTTGGACCTGGCGGGAACAGCTCTGAGATTTTCCATGAGATCCAGCCCAGCTGTGTTCTGTAGCAAAAGTCTAGTAATTATGTCACACCAGGAAGTGAGTTCGGTGGGACCAATGTTTGTAATAGCCATCTTAAATTCGAGCCATCATCTCTAGGGATCAAAGAGGTAAGGAGAGAGTGTGATCTTGGTTTAGAGGGGATGTGTTTTTACTTCTGTCCTTTCTATAAGCTAAATGCTTATCAATAACATCAACTGATTAAGTGATAGTGGGAAGTAATGACATGGGCAAGTAATACTGGGATAGTAATCACTCCTGATTGATATGGGTGTGTGTGAAATACAACAGAATGGAGGCTTGAAGTCAAGAATAATATAGTTCCTCTCCATCTCCTGGGGTAATGCTAGAACCTTGAGAGTGAGATTTAGTCAGCCATGTTGTAGGGACTTACCCTTCTGGTGTGCATTTGCATCAGGAAGGTAAGACCAGATTTTCACTGCAATTATATGCCGATATTCCATCAATATTTCACATGATTTGGGATTTTACTGGTGCATATATGGGGTTGCAGTCTAGAAACATAGATTATAATTCTTTCGTATCATAGTAGATAGTTTCATAGTCAATAAATTTGTCACCTGGTAACCAATCTTTGGGGCAGTTAGATGACATAGTGGATGGAGTACTGGACCTAGAATCAAAAAGACTCATCTCCCTGAGTTCGAATCTGGCCTCAGACACATACTAGCTATGTGACCCTGGGCAAGTCATTTAGATGCTTGCCTCAGTTTACTCATATGAAAAATGAGCTGGAGAAGGAAACGGCAAACCACTCTGCCAAATAACTCTGTCAAAAAACACATACCAAAAACCAACCAAACTGGGTCACAAAGAGTTGGACATGACTGAACAATATCCAATCTTCTGATGATGAACCCCTCTGAACATAGGCAGGCTTTTCTTATGAGTACCCACTCCCTCTTGAAACTGATTTACACTTACTAACTTGAATGCACGTCCTCCTTCCACTCTACCCTCCACCCCCCACTATTAAATGTTTCCTACTGCGAGGGCAGATTGTCATGTTTTGCTTTTGGCACCATTGGTGCTTTGTACCTAAGATGCTTAATAAGTGTTTAATGGAACATCTCACTGCTTAGTTGTCCCAGCCTCACCCTCTGAACTTGCTTTTGTTGTCATAGTGATGATGGAACACAGTTATTGCAATGATGTGACAAGGTACCTGTCTGTCCATATAAAACTCTTTCAAATGACAGTATCAGTGATTAGTAACTTCGTGGAATAAAAGAATAAGAAACCTAGTTTTATTCCAGTGTTCAAAGGAGGATTCTCTACTTATGGTGAATAGCTAATGACTGAGGATGTTGAATAATAAATACAATTATGATACATGAGAGACTCTCAACAATAATTGAAGTTGTTTAATTTTCACCCTCAAACTTCAATGGCATTTTAATAACAAGGGGAAATTTCTAATGGAACAGCAAAAAGAATCTTTCTAAGCATCAATAAGTGAATTTGGATAAAATAAGAGTCAGTCTGAGCTTGCTGCTTCAGACTCAATTTGTCTTCCAGGATTTTTATTTTCACATGACCGTAGGGCTAAAATACCACAAGAAAATCTATTTACATGGCCTAGCTCAAGGCACTGAGAATCGAAGAAAATCTGCTCTCATCTATTTTCTGCCCTCAATTCTTCAGACTAAAGAGGTTGAGTTAGTTCTGATGGGATTCCAGAACACTAGGTTCTTGGCCAAATCTAAATTTCCACCCGTCTGAAGCTAACTGAACACCATTTTGGACAACATTATTTTGTGTAATGAAATCCACCCAATAATTAATTTTAGAGCATTCTTTTCTATACAGACAAACACCAGCCCTGCTTTTGTAACCCTCATTGTTACAGTAATGTAACCCTAGAGGCAGAGAAAGGGCTAAAATACAGCTGTATTCTCCATCACAATGATAATGTCCAGCCAATTGCCGCTATGACTCACCGTTAAAAATGCAGGTGGGAATCAAAGACCCTCTGCTCACTTCCTGGATTGTGTTTGGTTGAGTTTTTTGTTTGTTTTTATTAACTGTCACCAATATTATGGCTAATTCCTAACTGATCTAGTGATGAGGATTTGGAACTTCTGTCACTGGCAAACACATAAAGGCTATTTGAACCATTTTTCTGAACCAATCAAGACGGAAAAACATTAGATTTTTCCAGACAACTGCAGTAAGCACCGTCTTCCTTCCTCTGGCTTCTTCTTAGTTTACTGCAGGGTAATACATAAAACTTGGAGTCAGTGATAGGGCTCTAAGGGAAACAACTGTAATTGCCCAGTCATTACTGACTAATGAAAAGTTATTCATTTATTGCAATAATGCCATCTTAAAGGGTCAATATATGACACAGCTCTGTGTATGATCTTATCACCGTCCCCTTTAAAAATAACCGGTGAGGGATCTGAATGTAAGAAAATTCTGCCTTTGTTTATAAAAAGAATAGGAGGATGAAGTGCCAGAAAATGCAAGCCCATTACTGAGGAAGAATGCACAGAAAGGGAATGTGGGTAATATGTCACAAAGGACGGTAGGAAACTAGTGTCTGAACTCACTGCATTTGGTAATAATTCTCTCCAAAATCTCTCTTAAAATCCTGCATTGTTTGATGATTATTTCCACCAGGAATTTTTTCTTGTACTTAGTTATAGGTGCTGGACATATCATGTTCTCGGCTCAATATATTCAGTAAAGGGAATTAGGTCCTGTTAGTTTATGAACTGCTGGAAAGAATTCTCTGTAGTGCAAATGCTAAACAAAAGCAAAACTAGGACTGAGTGTATTTAAATTTTGTAGGATTGAAATAACACTGAGCAAACCCCTCCAATATTCGTAGAATATTTTTTTTTATCCAGGGACTCAAATCATTCCAAATTATATATCAGAATTTCTTCACCCACCTCCCTAGTGAAACACAAGGACCACTGAACACAGCAGAGCAATAGCAATCACTGTTAGGAATAGGAAGTGAAGAACAGTAGATCTAATTGGAGCAGGAGGAAAGAGGGAAATTTGAAGTCTAGAACCTAATGAATCAAGTTTGAATTTGGCTAGAATGTCAGCGCTAAACTTGTCTACAATAGTGAAAAAGTGAGCTGGGGCTATTAATAAATGACTGGAACATAAGCATCCTTTGTCCAATAAACGGAAGCGAGAGGATATTCGTTGCTTAGATTTTAAATTTCTAAAGTAAAAGAATTTTCCCTAATGTTTCTAAAGTATTATTGAATATCCTGAAATTCCCTTTGTAATCTATTCCTTACATGGATATCATAGCGTAATATATCAACTGCAGTATCAGAACAAAACATTAAAAAAATGTTCTGCAAGTTTATTGTCTACTAGAATGGGGTTACCTGGGTTACCTGCATGTTCAAATCTGTCTCCCATTTGTACTGAGTTTTCTCCAGTGCTGTATTAGACTTTTCATTTTTAATACATATTACAGGCAAATATTTCCATACTTCACACATCTGGATAATTGCTTTCTTGACTTCCTGTTCTGGGGCTTGAGGCATTTTCTTTTAGTTTGAGCTACCTTGACTCTAGTTGTGAAAACTTTAGGAAAAAAATCTCCCATTATAGCTTTCTTCCTCATTTTCCGTTTTCCCTGCACACTACCCTCCCCCTATCCCATGCATATCCACATGTCGTCCCATTTCCCCCAAATAAACCACACTATCCAGGGAAGTAATACAGTTCATGTCTTGGAAGAGAACAAAAGACAAGTATTTCCCCAGGCATGCAATCAATCTTACAACCTTTCCTAGCTTCTATTTTAAAAAAAAAGCAAACGTATTTTGTACAATGTTATGTTCTGGCTAAAAACATCCATAGTTACTTTCTGCAGGTGTTTGATAGATGAAACTTAAAATGTTATCGTTCTTGTGGACACTGTATTACTTGGAAAGTAGGTTCAACTATATAAGGGGTATTCTGACATATGTTCAGGAGTACATACATAGGACAGTGCAACCTTTTCTATATATTATGAGCTATTGACCTCTGTTTCGTTCCTTAATAGATCACTTACTGACAATCATCTGGGATATCACCAATCCTCAATGGCCTAACATTATCAATTGTAGCCTCTTTTCTCCAAAAAAGACAAGAAATCTGTATTGCTGGAAATTCTACTTTAAAATTTAATAGGAACTTAAAAAATTTCCAAGTTGCATGTTAAGTCTGTTGATGGCCTTTAAGCTGTCCATCTCATAAGTACAGGCTCACTTGTCTTGTTTCAAAATATCTCAAATCTTTTTTGTTTTTTCTCAAATATGTTCATCCTCTTCTAAAGGGCAAAGTTTTAAGTATGTCATTGTGAATATTTAGATTCTTTGGCATTATTCTTTCAGCTAAATCTGTTATTGAGACTCAGTCATATTAAAATGTGGATTTCCATTTTTGATTCATCCGGTCAGCCGGTCAATGAGTAGACAAGCATTTATTAAGTGTTTATCATGCGCTGTACTAAGTGTTGTGTATTCGTCCTTCAATGCCGAGAAGACCATGCCATCGGAGAAACGATGACGTGACTTGCACTTGACTTTGTTTTGAGTGAGGGAGGGCTGTGCAGATCACCAGCCTCACTTCTCCTCCGGAGCCATCTGAATCCAGTGACCAGATATTCATCAGGATGACTGGAGATGACCCAGGAGAAGTGGAGTTAAGTGCCCAAGGTCACTCAGCTAATGAGTGTCAAGTGTCTGAAGTGAGATTTGAACTCAGGTCCTCTTGACTCCTGCACTGGTGCTCTATCCACTGCACCACCTAGCTGCCCTTAAAGTATAGGGTAAAGAATTGGAAGAAGTGTTACGAGATAAAAATCAGGGTGATATAGTGGAGAGAATGTTGGCCTATGTATTAGGGATGCAAAGAAAGACAAAACCATTACTCCTGCCCTCAAAGTGCATATATTTGAATGAAAAAGTAAACATGTAAATAACCATGTATGTTCAAGATTATCTATAGAGCAGATGAAGATATGGAAAAGAGAAGGCGTTATCACCTTCAGTGAGACATGAGACTGAAAAAGGCTTCCTTCAGACTGTGGGGTTTGAGCTTGGCTTTGAGTAGTGCCAAGCAAATTAAGAGATGTGAATGGGTGGAATATTGCAGCATGGGGGACAGACAGCTCAAAGGCATGAACATAGGTTCCCAAAGTGTGTGATGCCACCCCCCGGGAGGACTTGTAATGATGGGGAAGGGGAGCTGTAGTAGCCTCAGGTACAATTGGGGGGGCACTGAATAAAAACAAGGGGTGGTGGAAGCATAAAGAAGAGAGTTTTGAAAAATCATTTGTATGTTTCATTTGTTGTATAAAGGAGTTAAAGTCATAGTGATTACATTCTTTTTCAAATAAACACACATAATGAAAGTTATAAACTCATCAGTGGTCCACTTTTTCAGACAAAGTTACAGAGAATGTGTTGACTTGTACTGATAGAGGAAATTTCCTCATCCAAAAGTCCTCTATATCTGTGAAATCATAAATCTGGTTTCCCATCCATTTATACGTGTATAATGGAGCTTTTTAAAAAGAGTATCATGTTCAATTGTTTTCCCTATCTAATACAAATACAAATGGAACATGTGTTTTAAAGTGAACATTTACCATGGGCACTCATTTCACTAACAAGAGAAAAATAGTTACAGTTATTAGTAAACTGAGGAGTATCCACAAATTTATAGGTATAGTTATCCAATCCTCATTGCAGTGCTGATCTGGAAAATGTTCAGCCCTCCCTTCGTACCGGAGAAGAAGTCTGAATTATTATGATATTAAAAGATAAAATATACGGATCCTATTCAATACTATACATTTATTTTATGCATTTATGAGTTTCTAAACTTGTTCTCTGTTGTCTGACCTTTGCGGGTCAACTGTACTTCTGCAAAACTCCCCCGCCCCAATTCCCCTTTAATCTCTTCTGCCAACCTGAGATATATCGAAATTGCGATGGGGAAAATTGTTATGGAAAAGGGATAACCGTAGTCACAGGAGTGATCAGTTTTAGGGGGCCACACAGAACTAAGAATTTCAGACAGTGGAAGTATGGAGAGTCAGGAAGTTGTTTCAAATATTATGTCGTGTTTTCTTTTGGTTTTATCTTTATAGATAATGAACAACGATGTGTACTAAAGGCAAATTAATCTCTGTGTCAGAGTAAAAGGTGAAATGACTGGAAGAAAGCCACTCCATTTCCAGCTTATCAGGGAGGATGAAGTATAGGGGAAAGAACACTGGACAAACGATCTGCAGGCTTGGGCTCAAATCCCAGTTCCACAACTAACTGTGTGAACCTACGAAAATAACTTCATTCACCTCTAGATCTTATGATACTAACAAAAGGTCCAAACATATGTCAAGCAAATGGAGGGGGGATGGATGTGACATACAGAAGAAAGGAAAGAGGTAAAGTTACTATAAGACATTTTCCCCTATAAGGTCCATTTGTACCTTCTGAGGAAGAAGGAACTTCCTCTACTCCTACGAATAATAAGGACTATGTGTAAGTGCCATTAGGAACACAATCACCCATTACTAGCTAAAGAAACAAAATATATGTTGTGGTAATTAGTGAATCCATACTTAGGAACACTTGTCCCTTAACTAGAAAATACCATTTGGGGAAGTGTTCCTGCAGGATCTGACAGACAGCCTCCAAATACTTGTCAAACCCAAATTACTTTCCCTTTGTGATTTATATGGGAATCATTCCTTTATAAGGAACTCCAAAAATCAAGCATGCAGGGCCATTTTGTTTGCTGTAAATACCTTTAAGTTTGAATTCTGACTCTACTACTTCAAGTGACTCTAGATAAGTCACTTAATTTCTCTATATCTCAGTTTTCTCATCTGTAAAATGAAGGTGTTAAACTAGATGCCCTCTACCTTCTCTACTAATTCTAGGTCCTATGAGTCTATGATTTAGACACATTAATTATCGGTTCACTTATTTCTCTCATAGTGGAGATTATACATTCTGCATGAACGGTAACTGATTCTTTGCTGCACAACGAGGACATCATTTATCTTTTTCAAGTGAAGAAAGAACAAATTGTCTAAACAGCGCTGCCACTACGTGTTTGATGCAAATCAAAACCTCATTCTGCTCTTCCACATTTCTCTCCTTTTTTGATAAATGATTTATAGTAAATTTAATATGAAAATAATTACGTCCAATGAAATTTACTTTCAAGTTATTATACAGATGAATTTAACACATTAAATGTCATGGCTTTTCAGACTTTCTTGGTTTCCACCAGAATGCTTTCTCTTCACTAATCATCTTCCATTATCACACTGCATATTTAGTTCTTCTGACATTTTTTCACTTTGCAGTATTTCATAAAGTTTTTCCATATTTCTTTACATTCCTTATACTTGTCTAACTTAACTGTATTAATGTTTTACATTCATGAATATGACAGAATATATTTAACTATTCTTCAGTTGTTGGACTTTTAGGTAGTTTCCTTTTTCCCCCTTATTAAAAATATTGTTGCTATAAAAATCTTGGAATAATTTGTCCTTTTAAAAAAAATCACAGTGCTTTGAGGTTATATTCCAAAGATTTAAATAACTGGGTCAAAATAGACACTGTGTAACCTAAATGACCATAAGTCCCCAAATCTCCCTGAACTTCAGTTTCCAAATCTGTAAAATGAATGGGATTGGATGAAATAGACTCTGAGGTCTCTTTCAGATCTCTCATAAAATCTTTCTAAAATGCTACTTGTTTTTACTTTCATCAGAAACAAATAGATGAAGCAGAGGTTAGAAAACTTTCAGCTCTCCAAATTTCCTCCACAAAAAAAAAATTAAGACAAAATATCACATGTTTATATAAGAACATGCTGCCTCCTCCTTACAGAAACTGCTTTATTTTGTTTTTTTAGCCTCATTGCCACCGCAATGTCTAGAGCATTTTTAGTAGGTGTTTAATAAATGCTGATTGATTGGTTGATAGTAAGCTGACATACTGAAGGATCTGCTTTGATTAAGAAATAAGCACCATTTATAATCATTATGCTTATACTATATGTATATAGATGGATATTCTAAAATTATCAAGGGTACTTAAAAACATTTTATTCTCATACTATTTTGTTTTTACTTTGTATGTGCTTTTGCTGACTTCTTGTACCTGTTGTTTATCTGAGTAGAATACAAGTCCCTTAATGGTATAGACAGATTCAGTATGTGAACTCACATTCCCAGCCCCTAGCAAAGTTTGGCACATAGTTGATAATTGAAATATTTTTAGATCAACCAATTAATTAAAGCTCCCCACTTTACATTTAATAATTATATTTTGTTTAGCAAACCCTTTCTTAATAAATAATTCCAAGCCACTGCCTAATCCCTATTCAAATGATCCTAGAATGAGAATTAGTTAAATCCATATTAATGATGTTTTACTGCAGCTGAAAATTACCTTTGGAATTCCCATTTTAGGCAGTCCATTTCCTTCTTAAGGCCCACTGTGACACAAAGTGAAATCTTATATACTCAAAGAATTCTGAAAAAGCACCCTGAAATTGGAGACCGTTGAATGTCTGGTAGTGAAATGGATTTGATAGCCTTCTTCTTCAGATGGAGAGTGTTACAGTGGAAAGCATAGTGACTCTGGATCAGAAAATCTTGGTTCAAATACTGCCTCTGAGAGAGACAAGCTCGATGGCTTAGCTGATAGAATACTGGGCCTTAAGTAGGAAGTCTGAGCAGAAATAAACACGGGGGTAAAGCAGTTGTCCTCCTGAGACAATGTGAAAAGACTCCAAGAAAGATCCAGCTTTCTCTGCCTGAGTAAAGTGCAAACACCCCCAGGCCAATGCCAAAGAATCAACAAGATTGCTGAGAGAGCCTCAGCCTTAGAAACTTTCATCTGGTAGACAGTGTGGGGGTCTGACAGTTGAGTAAAAGACTGAAGGACCTTTCACTGTCATGAAGCACAGCTGTGCTGACCAGACCCATTCCAGGTTGTGGCTGCAGGGAGAAGGAGCTGGCACACACCTGATGAGTATAATAGCCCCTATTGGCTGTGGGCACTTGCAGGACCACAGAGTCCCTATTTTCAATTCCAGGGCAGAAAGGATAGTTTTGGTTTCAGCCATCTGAGGGACCACAGGAAATGAGATCATTTGTGCCATAGCCATGGCTTAGGAGTTGAGGGGAGAGAGCCTAATGTTAGGACTCAAGACAGACCTCAGAAAAGAGGGACCTGAGATTTGGGGCATCATTTCCCATAGCTTGCGACTATAACTTGATCAAACTAATAGCTGGTAAAAACAAAATAAAAGCAAAAAATGAGTATGCAAAGGAGAAAGAACCTAACCATAGCTTGTTACAGTGGGGATAGAAAAGATCTGGATCCATATTCAGAGGAAGATAATGGAGCTTTAAAAGTCACCCCTTTTTCAATGAGAAATGTCAAATGGTCCACAGCACAAAAAGAGTCCTTGGAAGAACTCAAAAGGAACTTTAAAAATTAATAAGAGAGACTGAGGAAAAATTAGATAAAAAGAGCAATACAAGAATGTTATGAAAGTCATCCAACTTGAAATAGAGAATTAAAAACTTAAGGAAGAAAATAATTTCTTGAAAACTAGAATTGAGCAAGGGGAAGCTAATGATATTCTACGATACTAAGAAATCATGAAATAAAATCAAAAGAATGAAAAAACAGAAGAGAAAATGAAACAGGAAAAACAACTGATCAGAAAAAAGATCAAGGAGAAAAAATATAAGAATAGTTAGACTAACTGAAAATTATGATAAAAAAAGAACCTTGATACAATATTACCAGCAATTATAAAGAAATATTTCATTGAAAGTCCAAAACAAGAAGGCAAAGCAGAAATAGAAAAAAAATCCACCTATCACAACCTGAATGAGATCCCAGGAGAAAAATTCACAGGAATATCATAGCCAAGTTTCAAAGTTCCCAGGTTAAGGATACAATATTGGAAATAACAAGAAAAAAGCAATTTAAATATCATAGGGCTATGACAGGGATATATAAGATTTGGCAGTTACTACACTGAAGGACCATAGGTCTTGAATACTATATTTCACAGAGTAAAAGAGATTGAGTTACAACCAAGGGTAACTTACCTAGTAAAGTTAACTATAATCCTGAATTAGAAAAAACATGGACATACAACAAACTTAAAGACTTTCAGGTTTGTGACAAAAATCCCAAAATTTAAGGGAGAATTAGACATATAACATACAGGAGAAATATATAATATAATATGATATGATATGATATGATATGATATGATATGATATGATATAATTGATACAGGAGAAGCTAGTAGGGGCAGGTAGTGTTGTAACCTTACTCTTATCAGGCATGGGTTAAAGAGGGAACTAGATAGATAGATAGACAGACAGACAGAGAGATAGAGAGACAGATAGAGAGACAGAGAGACAGACAGACAGACAGATAGACAGATAGATAAAGATGTATGTATAGAAGTTTTCTAAATTCAGAAAGAAATAATAGGACAAGAGGATAGGGTGGGGAAGAAGATAAAGAAAGGACTTTTAGAGGAGTGGGTAGGTTAAGGAACGGCAGGGCAAGGTAGTGGGTGAAAGTAAAGCAAAAGAGTGAGGAGAAACAGGGCAAAGAGGCTAAGAGTGAGGAAAAACAGGAAGGAGGAAAATATACAAAATATTGCAGGGGCAGCTAGGTGGCTCAGTGGATAGCCCTGGAGATACCAGGCCCTGGAGTCAGGAGGAACAGTTGAAATCTGGCCTCAACACATCACACTTACTACTTCTGTGACCTCGGGAAAGTAACTTAACCCTGATTACCTTGCAAGAAAACAAAACAAAAACTGGTAATTGTGGCCTAGAATGTGAATGGGACAAATTTACCCACAAAATAGAAATGGATAGCAGATTAAATATTTGAATTCAACAACATGTTACTTTCAGGAAACATAAAAATGAGAGATACATTCAAAGATAAAATAAAGGGCAGAAGTAGAAGTTATTATGTAAAAATAACTGGAACAGTAATTGCAGAGAACAAAAGAAAACCAACAAGGAGGCAAAGAAAAACTTGGCAGCTTTGAAAACAATATGTAGTATTTATTATGTAGCTTTTTTTGAAATAGAAATTTATTGTTTTATATTGAATCCTCAGCTATGGTCTGCTATGTACAAGGCAATTTTTTTCTTTTCTCATTTTGTATTTAATTAAAAAAATAATTATGAAAAGAACAAATAGATGTACTTGCTTTTTTATTTACAACAAAAAAACTGCAGTCATCTACAATAAGATTATCTATTATTATTTCTTATTAGAATTTGAAGATTATTTGTTACTTTTCACCAGTTGCAATTTTAATATTAATCAGTCACAGTCATTAACTTTTTGTTGCAAAAAAAAAAAATGGGGGGGCAGAGCCAAGATGGCAGAGTAGAAGGACGCACGTTTACGAGCTCCGAAACCACAGCCCATAGAATTAATGTAAAAAGACACCCCCATAACTTCTGGACCACTGAAAGGTGTGCAGAAACAGAGTGGAAGAGATTTCCGTTCCAGAGAGCCCTGGAGACCCGTCCCCAGGGTCCGTTGCGCCCTGGAAAGCGGACCCCACCCCAGCGCTGCCCTGGTCGCGGCCCCAGAGAAGCTGACCCGAGCAGGCTTCAGGGACAGAAGCTCCGGCAGCTGGGAAAGTCCTTCCGCCCACAGAAGCTACAGGTCAGTGAGAGAGACGACTGGCTGGCTGAGGGGAGTGGGGTGTCTCCGTGACTCGGGCCCCCTCGGGAGGAAGCCATGGCGGCAGAGGAGGGGGCGGCAGCAGAGGCAGGGGTGGCCCGGGACTCCCCCAGCAGCAGGCAGGATCTTCATTACTGAAAGTCTCTGTATAAACAACCTGAGGGAGCTGAGCCTGGGAGATGGCCCTGCCCCCACCCCAGCACTAGAACTAAAGCTCACATTGATCAGCAGGTGGGTGGGTGGCGCAGAAAGCACATTTGAATCTCAGACCCCAAGCACTAGCTGGGTGGATCTAGGCGGGGGTGGACAGGAATCTCAGAAGTCAAGTAACTGGCTGGGAAAATGCCTAGAAAAGGAAAGAAAAATAAGACTATAGAGAGTTTTTTCCAACAAATGCAAATGAGCCTGACATTCGGATCTGACGAGGAGGACGACGTATTCTTGCCATCAGGGAAAGATGTGGAGGGCAGGGCCTCAGTACCTCAGACATCCCAGCGGGATGTCGGGTGGGCTCAGGCCTTGGAAGAGCTCAAAAAGGATTTTGAAAAGCAAGTTAGACAGGTGGAGGAAAAACTGGGAAGAGAAATGAGAGAGATGCAAGAAAAGTATGAAAAATGGGTCACTACCTTGGTTAAGGAGACCCAAAAAAATACTGAAGAAAATAACACCTTGAAAAATAGGCTCACTCAATTGGCAAAAGAGGTTCAAAAAGCCAATGAGGAGAAGAATGCTTTCAAAAGCAGAATTAGACAAATGGAAAAAGAGGTTCAAAAGCTCACTGAATTTAATAGTTCTCTCAAAATTAGAATGGAACAGATGGAGTCTAATGACTTTACGAGAAACCAAGAAATCACAAAACAAAACCAAAAGAATGAAAAAATGGAAGAGAATGTGAAATATCTCATGGGAAAAACAACTGATCTGGAAAATAGATCCAGGAGAGACAATTTAAAAATTATGGGACTACCTGAAAGTCATGATCAAAAAAAGAGCCTAGATATCATCTTCCATGAAATTATCAAGGAAAACTGCCCTGACATTCTACAACCAGAGGGGAAAATAAGTATTGAAAGAATCCATCGATCACCACCTGAAAGAGATCCAAAAAGAGAAACTCGTAGGAACATTGTGGCTAAATTCCAGAACTCCCAGGTCAAGGAGAAAATCTTACAAGCAGCTAGAAAGAAACAATTCCAGTATTGTGGAAATAAAATCAGGATAACTCAAGATCTAGCAGCTTCTACATTAAGGGATCGAAGGGCGTGGAATAGGATATTCCAGAAGTCAAAGGAACTAGGACTCAAACCAAGAATCACCTACCCAGCAAAACTGAGTATAATACTTCAGGGGAAAATATGGTCTTTCAATGAAACAGAGGACTTTCAATCATTCTTGATGAAAAGACCAGAGCTGAAAAGAAAATTTGACTTTCAAACACAAGAATGAGAAGAAGCATGAAAAAGTAAACAGCAAAGAGAAGTCTTAAGGGATTTACCAGAAGTGAACTGTTTACATTCCTACATGGAAAGACAATATTTGAAACTCTTAAAACTTTTCAGTATCTGGATAGTTGGTGGGACCACACACACACATGTATACGCATGCATGAACACACACATATACACATGCACACACATACAGAGACAGAGAGCACAGAGTGAATTGAATAGGATGGGACCATATCTTAAAAGAAATTAAGGTAAATGGTGAGAGAGAAATGTAGTGGGAGGAGAGAGGGTGAAATGGAATGGGGGTAAATTATATGTCATTCAAGAGGCAAGTAGGAGACTTTTTAGTGGAGGGAAAAAGAGGAGAGCTGAGAAAAAAAAAAAAAACAAGAAGTTTACCCTCATCACATTTGACTAAAGGAAGGAATAAAATGCACACCCATTTTGATATGAAAACCTATCTTACAGTATAGGAAAGTGGGGGAGAAGGAGAAAAGCAAGGGGGGGATGGAAGGGAGGGCAAAGGGAAGAGGGAGCAATTTGAAATCAACACTCTTGGGGAGGGACAGGATCAAAAGACAGAAGAGAAACAATGAGGGGCAGGATAGGATGGAGGGTAATTCAGTTAGTCATACACAACACGACTATCAGGGAGGTCATTTGCAAAATTACACAGATATGGCCTATATTGAATTGCCTGCCTTCCCAAAGGGAATGGGTGGGGAGGGAGGGATGGGGAGAATTTGGAACTCAAAGTTTTAGGAACAACTGTTTAGTATTGTTGTTGCTACTAGGAAAGAAGACATACAGTTAATGAGGAATAGAAAGTCATCTGGCCCTACAGGAGAAAAGAGAAGATGGAGACAAGAGAAGGGAGGGATGACAGAATAGAGGGCAGATTGGAAATAGGGAAAATTAGATTGCTTGAGGCGTTGGGGTGGAGGGAGGGGATAAAAGGGGAGAAAATTTGGAACCCAAAATTTTGTGAAAATGAATGTAAAAAGTTAAATAAATAAATAAATAAATAATAAATAAGAAACATGAAAAAAAATGGAAACAATGAATGTTAGCTGTATCAACCCTTTCAATGCCACAACTTCCTAGTGGTACCAGAAAAAAAGCGCCAAAGACCAAAGAAACCTACTAGGACAATGCCTCTGATTTTTCCAGGGATTATTTTTATGCTAAAAGATTTCTAGTTTTAAGTATGGCTTTTGTTGATCAAAAACACAGCTTGGCACATTAAACTATCCTCACTATATTATTCTTTTGCTTTATTGGATAAGTAAACCACAGGATCACCCATACTTAAAAATCTTTAAGCACAGAATCTAAAATAAATTATGCATGGTAGTCCACTGACTATCAGCTATCTCTGTTTTCTCTAGTCTGATAAAGCTTGCAAAAGCTATTTAGATTTGCTCAGTTTAAGTCTCTAACTTCCCATCCAAAGGGGCCTAACTGGTCAAAATCCAATTGGTTGGTCAAATGAATGCTTCTTTTTTTTAACATTAAAACCAGAAATTCACCAGTGAGCTCCAATGAAAACAATAGGTTTAAAGAGAATCTAGGCAATTGCTAATGATACTTTATTCCATTGAGAAGATGGTTACTTTTTCCAATGGATTTAATCAGAAAAAAGGGATGAGGCTATGTATTTTTCTTACACATTAGATTCCAAAATGCAAATGAAGATATGTGAAAGGTACCAGTGAAAATTGATGCTGGTCTTCTCTTTCTCTCTCTTCCTTTTATCCTCACTTAATGTGGTCATGATCCTTAAAGATGCAGATGACACTGACTGAAATCCACTTGAATGCTTTGCTTTATTTTTATTCTCCTAGCCCTCTGAGTAGAAGGAAATCCTGTGAAAGCCATAGAGCAGATGCCTAATGCTGTCTCAACATGAAAAGAGGGCATTCTGGTAAAGAAAGCCTCCTTCTGCTAATGTTAATCCAATTATAAGGAAGCTCCATCTCTCTTCTGCTGAAGTGAAAGAAAGGTCAGGAGGAGTCAGAAGTCGTCCACATCCCTTGTTCCCAAATTTATTTGTTCACTGAGCTGCTTTGACAAGGAAAAAAAGACAATGCCCTCAGTGAATAGCTATCCCACCTTGCTACTATTTCTATAGTTCATATTAAAAAGACAAAACTTATCAGAATGAATAAAGAAATCCATGCTATTTCTAATCAGAGATCAAGGAAGTAATGTTTTTTTCTAGCTACTATTTGTAGGCATTCATGAAAGAAATAAAAAATATTGTATGAATTATATGTCCAATAATACATATAAAAATACTGAACAATGGACCACCTGGAGGTCCTAAGTATTCAACAGTGGTCTCTAAATCCTATTTTGAGAAAGAATGATTGATATATTCCTTAATACTACTGAGATGTGCTCACCATAGAGAAAATTTTTGTTGCAGAACTCAATTGCCTATTAAACAAGATGTCAGTAATGGAGAAGATTTATCTGAAGAAAAGGACTCATCAAGGTCCATCCTGTTTTGGATGGTGAATTCACTTTCAAGTTTCATACATGTACAGCAGGGTACCATTTTGTTTAAATAATAAAATGACCCAATTTCCTTTATTTGGTTTGATTAGACTATACATGATATAATTGGAAGATTCCTACAGATGAAGAGTTTATTGTTTTACTCTTAAAAGTGGGACCTTACGCATCCATTTCTTACTAAGTCAAATAATTCTGAGGCAACAGACTTTCTTAAGAGGACTTTAATCATACAAGTTAGAAAAGGTAAAAATAAATCAAGACATGGATTTTAATAAAAAGGTATTTGTGATTGTTATTGTATATGATTGAGGACAATAGATTTATAAACAGATTTTAGCTAACACAAAATATGACTGAAATTAACCATTTTCATCATATATCCTGTGCTAACTGAGCATATATTTGATCTCACAGGGTAAAATGGGTAATGGGAGAAATTGTCACACTTATGTTTTTAAAGTAAAAAGAAGAAATGTTTCAAATTCAGTGTATTAATATGCACATATATGTGTGTGTGTATATGCTATAGGAAGCTAGGGAACATAGAAATTCAGAACATCACTTATTAATAACACAATTTTAATTTGATATCCAAAAATTTGCCAAATTAGGTGGAAATTTCAAAGAATTTAGATATGACAGATCTGGTCCAAAGGTTTTTGGACAGTATATTCACAAATGTGAGAAACTATCCAGCATTTCTTCAGTTCTCAGAATTGGAAGTCAATATTATAATGGTAGCCAGTACTTTAAACAAAAGCATGATTTTTCTGAAAGAATGAGGAATTATGTAGAGTCTGTTAAGATAATAAGCATTTATTAAGCCCTGTGTCGAGCATTATACTAAGCACTGGGAATGCAAATATAAAAATAAAGACAGTCCCTGCTTTCATGGTGCTTACAAGCTAACGGGGGAATACAACCCATAAAAAGAAATTGAAAAGAAGTGGGGGATGTATGGGAGAGAAAGAAGTCATGGTGTAGATGAACGAAGAAAGACAATGCGTGACCTGCACAGACAGAAGGCTTACCTGTGCTGACGATCGAAGGACCTGTCCAAGCATCAAAGTAAGTACACAAGCTAAATGTCACTGATATAGAAAATACTGCCTAGGTAAAATAACACTAATTATTCTCTTCATCCCTTATTCCTCATTCCTCATCCCTCATTCATCCTGTTGCTAAGGGAACTAAACTTACAGACACAAACACCCTTCTTTATTTAAAGAAATACGTATAATATCACATAATGGCACCCATAATTTATCTTCTGCTTATACTGTTTAATAACTACAGAAATATCTCTTACCAAAATCCCCCTTCCTAAATGTAAGCCATGAAAATGCAATAAATAAATTTGAAGAGGAAATGATTATCCTTTAGTGTACATACAGCTTTTCCATGGTAGGAAACTGGACTTCCAAATTAAGGACCCAAATGCTTTAATGTGTGGATTACTTGAAACTTTACCTTGAAATATTAATTCTCTGCAAGCTATATTTCCATTTCATTAAACTCCTTCCATTCTAGGAAAAACATTTCTAAATACAGTGTAAATTATCAAGCACTCAAACCACAATTGTTTTTTTTGGTAGATTCTCTCACTTATCACAGATATAATTATAGACATAAAGTACATAGCCACTTCAGGAAAAAACATACAATTAATAGACATAAAGCAGATAGCTACTTCATGAATAAGCAAACTTTTCAAATTATTTTTAAAAGAAACCTTGTTCCCTATGAGGAAAGAATTATTAAACACTGTGCAAATCACTTAATCTTTCTGAGCTATAGTTTCATTACCAGTAAAATGAAGAGAATGGACTCCAGAACTATAAAGTCACTTTGTACAAGAACATGAGAAGTAAAAGGAAAGGATTTCATTGGGTCCTGGGAGGTGGGAGATACGTATTTATTTAAATCCAGGACTTAGAAATTAATATTTAGAGTCTACACTCAGAAATATGAGTTTTATTAGAAATAATATGGAAAGGAAAATGTTAGAAGTAGAAAGAATTATTCCATTAATTGAAATACAGAGTAAATTGTAGTATTCATTCATTTATTTGGCAAAATATTATTCCATTCCATAAGATGGTGTCCAAGTGAGACAACCCAAAGAAATATCTATTCTCTTTTCTGGTTGACTTTAAAAACAAGCAAAAAGCCACGAATTCAAGATCTTCAACCATGAGGATAAAACTGTTCACTAACCAACACCTTGCTTGTTTACAAACAAATTGTGGTCACAGTTTTTCTTTTGAGAGAGATGTCCATCAAACACTTTCTCAAAATGAATCCCATGTGAAAAAGACAGAGTTTTGGGAAGACATTATTTTAAAATACAGTTTTAAGGACTTATGTCAAAGTGAATGAATTATTCTCTCAAAAGCATTTTAAGAGGCAAAATTAAGAGTGTAATGCTTACTTGTGGCCCAGCTCGTGAGCAATTGTAAACGCCAGATTGAGACCATTGTCTTCTGCAAGTACACATTTCCTTTTAGCACTGCATACTCCTCCCAAATAAGCAATTCCTATAGGAAAAAGAAAACATGGAAACATATGTACTTTGGAGTTTGTGAGACACTTCACACAATTGCAATGTAAATTGTCTAAAAGTCAATAAAGTCAATAAATGTACATATGTTTTAGGTTAACCAAAAACTGAGCAAATGCTTAAATATAGTTGAATTATGATAAAACAACGACTAATAGGTCAATATACGCTTAGTTTTGAAATTTCACGTTGAAATTTATACCTGTTTTAATGCTACAGAATGGAATATATACCTCCTAATTTCTAGGGTTTAATTCCACAGATGATGGTGAGTGAAGACCATAGAAGTAAACTTCCTAAAGGATAGTAAGAGTAAGAAAGAGGGAGGAGACTGTCCAGGAACTTAAACTCAAAATATGATAGTTAGAAGAAGAAATTCTAATTCTATTGCTTTAAATGTTTGAAAGGTTATTAAGAAGAAGAGGAATTAAGTTTGTCCTGTCTCAGGCCAAGATGCAGAAATAGGACTATCAAGCAGTAGTTGCAAAGAGGCAAATTTAAACTTGATATAAGGAAAAACTCCGTAACAACGAGAACTTTTCCAAAGTGATTGATGGAAAGAATCAGCATAACTCATTTCAAGAGGATAAAAGGTCAAAAGGAAAAGACAGGTTAACTCACTTATTCAGAGTTACAAAGTACAGTGATAGAACTCTGGGCTATGGTCAAGATTTGTCTCCTTAATCTCCATCACTGATTCAATCTTATCCCACCTAATCATGGGTATCCAGCAAATGTCATCCCTCTACATGCCATTCTTTTTTCTTTACTCCATTTCTTGGTGATCTCAACAGCTGCCCTAAGTTCAATTATCATCTTACTGTAAATGAATATATATGTATACACACTCACATACCTATTCACATATATACACACATGCAAACATACAACTTTGAAGTACAACTACATGTGTGTATATAAATACATATATGTGTGCCTACATATATATATATATATATATATATATATGCATACATGTATCTATTAAGCTCAAGTTTGGTTAAACTTCAGTTTGATAAATAAAGACAATATCCTACATTTCAGCATTAAGTAAATATTCTCCTTTGAAAAATTTCCCTGGATGCTCAGTCTCATGAAAGGCACTATGCCACATATTGATAATATATGATCATTCAACTTCCACTTGAAATTCTCCAGTGAATGAGACCCATTACCTCCTAAGTAGCCTGTTCCCCTCTAGAACCACTTTAGTAGTTAGAAAGTTTATCCTTCCATTAAAGCCAAAACTTGCTTCTCTACTCATGGCTCCTAGTTTTGTTTCCTGAGTCCAAGCCGAACAAGTCTTTTTCACATACTTGAAGACAGCTATCAGGTAACCTTTCAATGATCTTCTCTAAGTTAAACATCTCCAGTCTTTTCAAAAAGTCTTGATATGTCACAGCCCCTATTCTTTTCTGTATAATTATTCCTGCCTCTGTATATATACCAGATTGTCAACATCCTTTCTAAAACGTGCCACCCACAACTGAACACAATACTCCAGATGCAGTATGACTTGAGGCCAGCAGGACTCTCACATCCTACATTGAACTCACTATTGTCCTTTAAATGAAGTTTTTTTAAACCTATATTGCCCTTTAGTTTTTTTTCTGGTTATCATGTCATTTAGTTGATTTATATAGAGCGTACAGTCCTCTAAACCATCAACTATTTTAAACAAACATTGTTTAGCCAGGCTTTCCCCAGCCTATACTTATGAAGCTGATTTTTTTCAACTCCAGACTTATGCTCCCAACTGAAGTGACCATCTTTGCCCCAAAAACCTTCCTCTCCTTTCCATTGCTCTAATTCTTTGGATGGCCCTGCCACCCTCAGGACCACCCAGATTCAAGATTTTGAAATCATCATTCTTTTTATTAAGAAATGTCACTTGTAGTGTTCTAGGTCCCCTTATTTCTATTTCTACTTAACTCATGTCTAGAAATCTCCTCTTCCCTGGTGGAGACGATAATAACTTGACATGCAAATACTCTGCAATATAAACTGTTCATCATAGCTTCCCAGGATTCACCTCTGGGTCTTTGTGGGAGGCACCAAAATCTAGAATACAAGACAAATACCCTGGTACATATGCTCATACCTGTACTATGTCCTAAAACAGGGGCATGGATGCCAACCATATTTATGTCAAACTGTGATCCTTGGCATAAATAGCCAGGACTCTAAGCTCCCCAAATTTCCTTCATACTCATTGATTGATGACCTGCACTGAATGTGACTGCCAACTCCTCTGACAGCAATCAACTAAAACTACACTGAAGTTTCTCCTTCTGCCCATTAAACTCTCAAGGATGATAGACGTTAGCAACTGTCAGCATGAGACAAGACAGGCAGAAGATAATACATTCTTGGTGAAACGGTGAATTGATCCAACTTTTATGATAAACATTTGGAACTTTACTAGAAAACTAACTTGTTCATGTCCTTTTGATCCAGTGAAAAATTAGTAGGCCCGTGCCCCCAAGAAGTCAAAGACAGAGAGATCATTCCCCTATCCACTAAAATTTTTGTAGTGGTACTTTCTTAGGCTAGCAAAAACCAAAACTCAAATGAATCCTCAAATTGGAAACAGCATAGATGCTTCCCAATTGTGGACAAGCTAAACAAAATATGGAATATTTATATAATAGAAGGCCATTGATCACAATAAAAGAAATTACAAATCTGAGGAATCTGAGAGACTTGAAGATTTGTATGGATTCATATATACTTGTAAGAATATAATGAGAACTATATACAATATTGTATTGTATTGTATTGAATAATATACAAAAGAGTCACTATGCTGTAAAAGAAAACATCACCAAAAGACCAGAATTTAGACTGATGCAATGGCCAATGTTGGTACCAGAGGAAGGATGATAAAATATACCTCTCTCCTTTTCAGTAGAGGGCTTCTGAATACGGGAATGCGGTATTCATCATCACACAAGGTCAATGTGTTGGTTTATTCTGCTTTACTCATACCTGTTAGTTTTTCATATTTAAATGTCTCCCTTGTGGTTTCTGTCTTCTGTACTTCTTTTTACAAGGGAGGATCATGGACTTCAAGCTGGAAGGGACCTTTGCCACCATCTAGTCTAGCCCCCTCATTTTTCAGATAAGAAAACTGAGGCCCAGGGTCACATAGGTAGTGACAGAAACTGGATTGGAGCCCAGGACCTCCCACTCCAAAAGCTGGTAGTCTTTCCCCCTGAGGGACTCTGCCTCCCTGTGGGTTTTCTGGGGGAATTGGAGGAGAAGGGGGTGGGGAAATGACAATGATGTAAATAAAATAAAATAGGAAGGAGAAAACATCCCAAGCCATATGCTCCAACCTCCTTCCATACACCCCAGGCCAAGTTTCTCCCACAATACCTAACACTAGCGCTATGGGTACACCCTGAAGCCTCTTAAATAAGCCCACAAAATCATAAGCAGCTGCACAGCCTCTGGGGCACAGCTGTTCCTACTTTCAACCAAGGCATCCCCAGACTCGAACAGACTTTTCTCTCTCCCTCAGCCTCTACTTTCAATCAGTTGCCAAGTCCCGTTAATTCTACCTCCATGATCTCTCTCAACTCAACCCCATTCTTTCCATTCATGTTGGCAATGCACTGGTTGAGGTCTTCATGAATCTCTCTGGGGCTACAGTAAACAACTGGGAATTATATAGAATGTAATTTTCACAAAAAATTTTCTATTAATTAATTCATGGGAATCACAACAACCTTACAAAGAGCCATGGATAGCATGCTGGGACTGGAGTCAGGAAAACCTGAGTTGAAATCTACCTTGGACACATGCTAGCTATGTGACCCTGGGCATATCCCTTAACTGCACAATAGGGATAGTAGTACCCAGGGCTGTTGTGAGGACCAAATGAGGTAATAACTGGAAAGGGTTTAGCACAGTGCCTGGCACAGAGAAGCACTACAGAAATGTTAGCTATTATTATTAGATACTATTGGAATAATTACTCATTTTATAGATGAGAAAACTAGAGCAGAGAGAAATTTTAGCAGTTTGTACATGGTCACACGGCTATTAATGTCAGGGTTTCAATCCACATCTCTGCTGACTCCAAGTCTAACATCCTATATTCTACTACTACTGGCAAGACTCATCTCTGCTCCTTCTAGCATGATGCAAGCAAGTAATAAATTCGGATGTTTCTAATTGGTTTCCAGACCTTTCAAGTCCATCATGTCCCTACTCAAAGTTCAGTGATTTCCTCCCATGACCAATCAGTTGAAATATTAATCCCTTTGTTGTTTAGTCATTTCAGTATTGCCTGACTCTTTATGACCCCATTTTGGGTTCTCTTGGCAGATATACCAGAGTGGTTTAGCCATTTCCTTCTCCAGATCATTTTACAGATGGGGAAACTAAGGAAAACAGGATTAAGTGTTTGGGTCACACAACTAGTAAGTATCTGAGGTTAGATTTGAACTCAGGTCTGACACTCTATCCACTGTGCCACCTAGCTGCCCTTATTAATTCCTTAGCCTGGAATTTAAAGTAGATGGTGTAATGGATAGACCACTAGCCTGGGAACCTGGCCAGCATGTGATATTGGATAAGTCACATTAACCTCTGTTGCCTCAGTTTTCTCACCTGCAAAATGGTGATAATAATAGCACCTATTCTACAGTACTCTTATGAAGATTAAGATTATATGTGCAAAGTAACTCACAAAACTTAAAGTGCTGTTTCCATGATCATCACCATTATTAAAGACTTCAATAATTAGGTTCTAACTTGCATTTCCAACCTTATTTTTTGTTACTTACCTTCTTAGTCTCTACATTCCATCCAATCCTATTATTGAATATAATCCAATTGGATAATAATCCAATTATTCCCCAAAGTGGTACGTTATCTCTTATATTTGCGCATTTATGTTGGACAATCCCCCGTGCCCAAAATACAGCCACTCCTCATTGTTCTCATTTTTAAAGTCTGTCCTCAGGTCCCATTTCTTCCATTAAGTTTTCCTGACTCTCCTCTCCAGCTGATAATGCTTACTTCCTTTTCAAATTTTCCTAAAGTACTCTAGTTTGAATTCTCCCTTTTCCACAACATCAAGGTAGATGGCTCAGTGGATAAAGTGCTGGGCCTGTAGTCAAAAGACTTGAGTTCAGATTCAGCATTAAACACTTCCTTTCTCTATGAGCCTGGGCAAGTCATTCAACTTCCTTGTGTCTCCACTTCCTCAGCCATAAAATGGGGATAAAAATAGCACCTAACCAACTGGTTTGTCATGAGAATTCAAATGAGCTAATATTTCTAGACTGCTTAGCACAGTATCTGGTATATGGTAGGCATTATATAAATACTCTCCCACCTCTTTACAAAGGGGTCCCAAAAGTTTTATTGTATTTTGAAGCTTTGCTACTTTAATTCTGTACCAAGACAACTGAAGCACCCTGTACTTTCCACTGTGTACCAGGATTATCCCTGGGATATAATTATCTTCGTATACCCTGTTAAAATGAATATGAATTCATTGATAACATGCATGATTCATCTTTTAGATCTTTACTTCCTAAGTTCCCAATATAGTACTTTTGACCTAGCAGATATTTGATTACAGTTATCCCTTCCATATTACTGAGTTTAGGGGTGTAGCACCTCGTGATATAGAAAACCTGTGTAAATTTTTTGGCCCTCCATACCAGAGAAGAAGTCTGAATTTTTTTTTCCTTTAAGGGGTATTTATACTACCTTATTGTAAACTGTGGGTTGATAAGATATCATACAATATTATACATATATTTTATTCATTTCTGAGTTTCTAAACTGTCTACTGGTCTTTGTATGTCACCTGTGGCTTCCACAAAATTCAAAAAAATCTCACTTAATATCTTATGCTGACCCTTGATATACCGAAACCATGATGGGAAAGTCATGATGTAGATGGGAATAACTGTAGTATTTACTAAATTGAATTGAAACTAATTTTAAGAATCATGTTGCCTTGATACTAGACAGAATAGGAAAGTTGGATGAATTATCTAGGGATAGAAACATATCCAAACTAAAGTCCTTTCTGCTTTTGAGTAGCAGTTTCACAGTGGATAGAGCACTGGGCTTAGAACCAGAAAGACTCATCTTCTTGAGCTCAAATCCAGCCTCAGACACTTCTTAGCTGCGTGACCCCAGGCAAGTCATTTAACCTTGCTTGCCTCAGTTCCTCATCTGTAAAATGAGCTGGAAAAGGAAATGGTAAACCACCCCAGTTTCTTTGCTGAGAAAACCAAATGGGGGCATGGACAGCTTTGTATGACTGAAAAATGACTCACCATCAACGAAAATGTTCCCAGTTAAACAGCATTTTAAGATTTATACGGCACTCCCCTTCACAATAGCCCTTTGAGGTGGGTAATGCAGCTTTTATCATCTCTATTTTAGAGTTATTCAGGCTCTGAAGAGAAGCGACTTCACTATTACAGAGCTGATAAATGTCTGAGGCAAGATCTGCACTCAGGTCTCCAACATCCACTATGTTATTATATTGCCTCCCATCGATGTCAGTAATATATTCATTATCAGAAAATTGGTTATTTCCACCAAATAGACCACACTCATTCTTTTCTTTCTATTATTGAAAAAGTTTCATCCCTCTCCTCTGTCATTGCCATTAACCCAGCACCAGTCTTTTATGTGGTCTTTTCTAAACAAGGATTCACTTTACCAACTCACATCTGATCACTTGCTCCATTCCATCATAACTTTATGGTGAGATTCTTTTCTGAGGCTGACTCAATTGATACTTGGCACATGAAAGCTAAGCATGAGAGCATATGTCTATTTTTATTTGGAAACATGCAATGTGCTTGGCCACAGTTGAAGCATTTTTTTTTTTAGTTATTTGGTCTCAAGATGGTTTTTTTGCACTTGAACATCATAGTCCAACAATTTAGAGTATTAGGAGTAAAAAAAAAAATCGACAAAGTACTGGATCTGGCATTTCAATGCTTTCAAGGTCATTAATCTGGTTTTGTTTAAAAACACTTTCTAGGTCACTGTTAAAAGACTAGTACTGACTAGGTGGAATTTATCTACATAGCTCTGATGGTATGCACACACATACTTTAGTACTCTACTTGTCCAACACATGGCCGTGTATAGATGCAAAAACTGGGAGCAGTTAGGAATGTGGTTACTGCAGGGAGAAATAGCTTTTTAATTACTGTTTGAATGTGGGAAACTGAGGATTCAGTAAATCTACGTGTATTGAATATGTTAACCGAAGTTCATTGAATATCCTAATGCTGAATGAGCAGACCTTAAATGCCACATAAACACTTCCAATGTGCTTACAAAACAGAATGGCCTTAGTCACACACAGCCCACTAATTGCAGAGTATTAAATTTCCACCCTAATTAGGGTGTTATACAATGCCAAGGAAAAAGTGAAGCAGAGAGGTTCCCAATAATTGCATTTTAATTTTTTCAAGGCGTAGATTTTTTTTTCTGGAAGACAAAGAATCAGTTTATTTACAAGAAATGCTCTCACACAGAGGTGGATTAAGGTCTGCTTTTAATGATTATAGTAAATCATGAGCAGCCCCACCATAAAAGTAGGACAAATAAAAAAAAGCACCAAAGAAAACTACCTCTCTGATTATCGAGGCACAAATGTACAAGTTTATGAGTTATAGCTACTGGAAATGCTTAAATGAGGAAAAAAACTGAGGTTAGAAAAAAGTCCAGTTTGTCTTAAAATGAAAAGCTTGTGGGAAATAAACAGAGAACTATAAAGCTTCCTAAGGAAAACAAATCTCACAATTATTTAATGTTTCATATAAAGAAACAGTGGTATATGGACGGTTTCCTAGAAGAACTGAGGATTTATCAAATTGCTATATGCAGCAAAAGGCATGTGTTTGGAATTGTTCCCGTCCTGGATGTGAAGGCCAGGGATATCACAAAATTCTTGAATCTGGTTTTAAAAAGGAAGAGTTAGAAACCTGTTTTCATTATTTTTCTCTTTTCTAAAGAAATTCTTACCTACGTATTGTTAACTTTTACATTCAAGATGTGAAAAGCTGTCATATGTAAACTCAGATTACCTCCACCAAGATTTAGTCCCTGTAGCCATGCCTTCGATAAATTTCTATCCTTCCATAACTTAAAATTCTGTGCATCCAAAACCATATTGGTTTTATAATGATGACATTAGCTCCATGTGTTTAAGCAGACACTTGGAACAATGAGGCTTCGCAATTGAACAGCAGTTAATTATCTCTGAGGAGTTCCAAGAACTTTACCAACCTTCACTTATGCAAGGACAGGTTAGCACTTGGGGGAGAAAAAGACTGCGAAGAAGAATGGCCTTTATTGACCCACAAATTTCTGACTACCATATTGTAATACAAGCACATGTATTGGGAATTCACTACATGGAGGACAGACAACATCAATTAGTGATTTTTCTACTTTAACTAGTTTGCTTTGGACATCAGTTTTACCTTTGGTTTTTTAGCCTTTAATTTCCTCAACCCCATGTCCCTGTCTCCCTTTATTTTGGCTCCTTTTCCTCTTTCATCGTAACTCTATGCCATAATTTTGACATTTTTTATGATGAGAAATCACTTCTCGTTCCCTTCGGATCTCATGATCACAAGTTGTGTATTAAAAATGAAGTTGGTAACCGGGAAAATATGAGTACAACTGGCTTGGCATTTATCCAGTAAGACCTCATGATATTCTGGTGGGTCACTACTCTGGACTGGTGATATTTGCTCAACTCATTTTCCATCTTCCTTTCTATGCCCCCTTAATGACACTTCAGCAAGATTACATTTAATTAATACTACGTTAATTTGGATTTGTTGATAGCAGTGTTATAACTGTGTAATTACCTATTTCTACATTCACGTGTCCTTTCTCCTGAGCAAAACTGTTTGTCTTTGCAGGTATACAGCCTTTTATTAATACCCTCCTGTGATGAAGTCCCAAATCTGGGCAACATGGTTCTACACACTTCTGACACACAGAAGTATATACCTCACGTCTGAGAAGTGAAACATAGTGACACATAGATGAGCTGATAAACTATATCCAATGACCAGGCAGAATCCAAATCAGCTGTGAGAAGAAAACTCATTTTCACATCAATTCCATTTATATATTGTTTCCATCATACTCACAACTGGAGTTATTACATTTTAGAGTTTAGAAAGAGAAGACCTTTATTAAAATCCTAAAAATATTGTTTAGATGATTTGTCATGTTTTTAAAAAGCACTTTCCCAAATTCTTTACTTAACCCCTCAATGCTCTCTATTGTTTTCCTTAAGTTTCAAAGAAATTTTTGATCTGCATTGATAGAGGGAGTTTCTACACCTGAGTTCCCTAGAACAGTGAAATCACAGGTCTCCTTTTTCCATCTCTCTCACAGCAGCTGGTAAGCTTTTCAGCATACAAGAAATATGAATGAGTGAACTTCTAGAGTAAGATTAAGTGATTTTTGTCAAGATTGGGTAGGAAATTACTGGCAAAACCAGCCACTGTGCCATTCATTGGCTCAATATTCCTCTTGGTATAGCATAACTTTGCTTACCCTATTGAATAATTATGTTCTATGTTCCTATGAAATTCAATGAAAGATTTGCTCATCAAGAAGAAACAGCAGGAAAGAAATAGGAGAGACTGTTAAGGTACCTAATAATATCTCTCCAGGTGTATCCACATTGTTAAAATTAGTATTTTTAAAAGGAAAAAATGTCACATTACGAATAATAACTTCAATGATTTCAGTAAGAAACTCACTACTTCCCTTATACCCATCACCTCATGAATTTGTACCTTAAGTCAAGAGAATCTGAATCCTGGGTGTTCTAGTGCTTTAACTATTGGATCATAAAATAAATTTTTTTCTCCAAATTTTTAGGTGATTGTGGAAATAATGAAGAGACTAAGGTAACTTTTCTGAAATCTGACATAATTTACATATTAATTCAGAAAGTTGTATGTATCCCCTAAACAATGCTATTCCTCCCAAGAATTTCAAGGGACTATGGATATCTAAATGGAGACAGTTTTGTAGAGAAAATATGCAAAAAATGTACTTAATGCTATTTTTCTTTTCCTCAAGAAAACTACAGAGTTAATGCAAGCAATTTCTGAACAGGGAGTTGGCCATATGATGTTATCTCGACTTAAGGAGAAAACTACACACAACTGTATAAACTCTGATTTGTCCAACAAGTTGTCACATGTAAACAGTTTGCAGCTGTTGGCCTTGCTGCCAATTAATGAAACCTCTGCTGGCTATGTCACTAAAAGGAACTATTAAATTTCTCCTACCGACTGAATTAGGTACTTATATGACATCACATAACTGTCATAGTAATGCTGTACTACAAATTAAGAGGATGTAATCTTTAACATATTTATTTCAAAATCATAGTTACAGACAAATATATAAGAATAAATGATTTAACATGTGCAAGATCTTCATGAAGTCTTTGTGTATGTTTAAGTTTTAATTGTTGGTTAAAGGTATATTAGAAAAAAATCTGTAAAAAGCATTTGAAAGCAAATTTATTGTAATCTGGCATAGTCACAGTACATAGCTGTACACACTGTATTCTTATTTCAGGTCTTCTGACAAGTGAAAAATAGCTCACAAGGATGAGCCAATAAACTATATCCAGTGACTAGGAGGAATCCAAATCAGCTGTGAGAAGAAAACTCATTTTCACATCAATGCCATTTACATAATGTTTCCATTATACCTACAATTGGGGCTATTACATTTGAGAGTTTAGATGTTGAAGAACTTTATTAAAATCCTGAAAATGGTTTTGATAATTTGTCATTTTTGAAAAAGCCAGCGTATTTCCCAAATTCTTTACTTTTCCTTTCTGGATGCCATGGTTTTATGTTTATACACATTGTACTCCCAGAGGACAGAGTGCTGGAAATTCTTGAGCAAAGGAAGTCAAATTCAAATCTGGCCTCAGATACTTATGAGCTTTGTGACCCTGGGCAAGTCACTTAATCTCTGCTTGTCTCAGTTTTCTTATCTGTAAAATGGGGATAATAATAGCACCTATTTCCCAGGGTTTTTGTGAGGATAAAATAAGATAATAATTGTAAAGTGCTTAGCATGATATTTAGCATAGTAAGTGCTATATAAATATTTATTATTATTATTATTGTTTATCATTTCCATTCCCCAGAAAAACAGAAGCTCCTTGAGGGCAAAGTCTATGTCATTTTTGTCTTTGTATCCCCAGCACTACCACTGTATGTTAAATGTCATGGATATAAATATTTGTTGATTTTTTAGAAAGGCTATCAGATATTTATCAATAACTACTGACATTCAATTGAACAAATATTTATGCCTATGATATTTAAATAACAAGACTAGAGTCTAAATACGGTTACTTCACTGTCACAGATAAGTAAAATATTTAAATAGGTAAATAAAATAGTTCAATCCTGATGCATTTTTTAAAAAATTTTCATCGGTTCATCATCCTTTCAGCTTCATCCTTAAATGATCTCAGGATGTTTTGTTTTAAATGAGGCCCCTATCAAGCTCTCTGTAAACTCAATTGTACCTTCTGCATTGCAAGGTAATACTTTTAACAATCTGTCATCATTACCCTTCTTACAATAAAGCAAAATTGAAACAGCTCCAAGATGTGCAGACTTAGAGTAGTGTTCACATGGACTATCTGTGCCCAGTCTGTGGTAGAGCATTCTGAGCTCATGTTGGTCTGATCAGCCATAGTCGGACACACCGAAACTTTGACTTTATCATAATGATGTAATTTTGGTCCTCTTGGAGAACGAAGGACAACAATCAACCAGTGGTGATTGTTTTTTAAACTCCCTTTAGGTAAGAGAGACAATTTGTGTCAATGGAATATTCAGTTATTCCTTCTCTTCCTTTATTTATTTCTTTTTTTCTAATGTAAAGGGTTTGTTGAAATAATCCTTGTTGGAGCTTTTTTATTTGTATATCATATCTCCTCAAATTTTTCCTTCTAATTTAGCAATGATCGTAAAGTCTTTATTCTAGAAGATCACTGGCTTGACTATACGAAGACATTTCATTTGTAAGCTACTTTTACATCCACAAGTCAATTCTTCTCAGCTGAAATATAGCCAATTTCATTTTTAATCATTTTACGTGGTGCCTGCAATATCGGATTCCTCTTAACTCTCTTCCCAAGGAAAGTGTGAGAGTATATATATATATATATATACACAAATATATATATATACAAAGAAGCCCTATATATATAGGGCTTCTTTGTATCTGCAAGCCTTTGCCCTCTTTTACTTCTTCCTTTTGACCTTTTTTTAACATAATTTTGACATTTTCCCTTGGTCCCGCTTTTGCATGGATGTTACTGGGTATTTATGAATGTTTGATTCCTTTTGGAAGACATCAAATGTTTCTTGGAATTCTTCTGTTTTCATCTTTGGCAACAGATGTTGTCGCATAAGATACAATTCTTTTCATGGGGGTGCTGTTTACTCATGCTTATCATGAGCACTGAAATATGAGAAGATCAAGGACGGTTCAGCATGAAAGGACAGAAGACTTTTCCTGGAACAGGGAAAAATGTAAGCAAAGACTAAGAAAATAGTTCACTGTGTGCTCAAGGAAAACAGAGTTTTGTGGTTTGCTTACATATTCCAAGAATGGAGGTGAGTAAAGTGAAAGATAACATTGGAAAAGAAAGATGGTGTCCATTTATGGAGGGTTTTGATACCAAGCAGAAGGATTTGAACTTTATATTAGGAAACCATTGAAGACTTTTGAGCATGGGAGAAAAATGACTAGATCTATTTGTTAAGAAATGTTATTTGGGGAGTAGCCTATGTAGTAGATTGTGGGGGTATAGAGATGGGAAGATCTGTAAGGGAGTTCTTGTAGTAGTTCAGACAAGCAATGTAAAGGTTTATCTTAGAATGGTGGCAGTAGGAATAGAGAGAAGGAATAGATTCCAAAGATGTTGTAGAGAGATGACATTGACAGATCTTGGCAACTGAGTGGATGAGAAGGAAGGGAGACCAAAGAATCAACGATGACCATAGGGCTGTGAAAATGGAAGGAGGCAGGATGAAGGGCACTACTTTAGACAGATACAGTAAAGTCATAAGGAGAAGCAGGTTCAAGATGAAAGATAATGCGCTCAGAGTCTGAGGTGCCAGTGGAAGTCACATCTGAAGACTTTGGTCTGAATTTTACAAGAGTAGGTAGAATTGGAAGATTTGGGAGTCACCTGCATAAAGTTTTAGTCAAAATCTCTCATCGGAGGCAGTTTCATGTGGATAATCAGAGTTATATTAATTAAATTTAATTAATTAATCAGTTATATTTATGGTTCTATCTGTTGGAGGGTCTTTTATTATCTTATGCATGAGAAATACCTTTTTGGAGAAGGGTTATTGAGGAGTATTTCATTCTATCAAGTCAATTCTTTTTTCATTTGGTTAATCAATAAATAATCCATAAAGATTGACAGTTCTCATCTTCTCATCAAAAGTAATCTTTATAGAGATATGAAAGCAGATATGGATCATCAAGGAAAAAAACACATTTATTAAGTACCTACTATGTTTCAGGCATTGGGCACTTCACAAATATTGCATTATTTGTTATTCACAATAACTCTAGGAGGCGGGTGCTATCATTATCATCATTTTGTAGTTGAATAATCTGAGGCAAACAGAGGTTAAGTGATGTGCCAGTAAGCAGTTGAGGCTGAAATTGAATTCAATTCTTCCATACTCCTGGGTCAGTACTCTGCCCACCGCATGAGTTAACTGCCTGTAGTTACTAGATTTCAGTGACATCTTCTTTGTCCTCCCTGCCCCCTTGCTTTTCCTAACAATGCCATCTGTGATCTTTTCCATTTTTCTAAAATATTTCCCTCTTTGAGATATCCGGAAAATCAATTCCTGATTGTGTCATGCCACCTATCACATAGATGTCTTTGATTTGTTTATCCAGGTCCAGTTATCCTTCCCAATTTAATATTCCTGAGCTCTAATGCCCTTCTTAGAAGATATTACTGAGTCAGAGTTTAGAAATACAGATGACACAAAGGTGGTAGGTAGATATAGCTTACACATGAATTGAGAGTGTCAGTATTAAAAACAATCTTGAGAGTTAGGATATTGGGGCAAATAAAAGATGAAATTCAATGGGGATAAATATAAAGTTTTATACTTGGATTGAAGAAACCAACTACATGAGTGCAAGATAGAGATCAGCTCAGTGAGAGCAAGGCCTGTTTTTTGGCTCCTTTTGTAGCATACAGTAGGCCCTTAATAAATGTTTATTGATTGGAAATGTAGCTAGAGAGCAGTTCATCTGTAAAAAATATAGGATTTTTCCTTTCCCAGCTGTGTGTGGGAAGTTTAGTGTCCAGAACCAGGGAAATGATAGTTCTGTTGCATTATACCTCTGTTCAGACCATATTTAGAGCACTAAGTTCAGTTCTACTGTTAGAATTTAGCAAGAATATTCATAAACTGGAGTGCAAACAGAATGAATAATTTAATCAATCAACACACATTTATTAACTACCACGTGCCAAGTATTATGCTAGGAACTCAAGCAAAAAAGACAAAAAGGAAAACAACCACTGTTTTTGAGATCATTCCATTTCAGCACAAGTTGAAGGAAATTACGATCGTTAGCCTGGTGAAGACGCAGAGAGGACACGATAACTGTCTTCAAGTGCTTAAAGAGCTTTTACGTAGAAAAAGATTCAAGTTATTCTTCTGGACATAAGGAACAAAAGGAAAAGTTGTAAAGACTCAGATTTTGGCTCAGCGTCCAGAACCACTTCCTAACAATTAGAGCTCTCTAAAAGTGAAATAGACTGTCTTGGGAAATGATCGATTTCCCATCACTGGAAATGTTCAAACAATGATAGATTTTGGATACATTGTTTCTGGTACATGTATGCATTTAACTGAATGGTCCCTAATGCTGCATAATCCCTGTCCACCTCAAATCCTTTTTACCCCCTTCTATTCATGTCCTTCACTTGCGTCTTCTAATCTTTCTCAGATAATCTCATAGGATTAGAGATTTAGAGCTTCATGACCTTGGAGGTCATATAATCCAACCTCTCCATTTTCCAATGGAGAATCCTGGGCTCAAATATTTTCTCTTGAATACCACTTTCTCCTTGCTTCATTCTCTTTCGATTCTAGCCTTTCTTCTCTTTTAGTTCTACACCTTTTTTTCTCTTTCAGCTTGATTTCTTCTTTTCCTTTTCCTTCTCCCTCCATCTCCTTCTCCCTGACCTCAAATCTCCTCCCAAGTTTCCAATTCTTTTTTCTGTCCTTTACAACTCTTCCTCCTGCTTCTTCTCCTTGTACTCCACCAACTTCATGGAAATCAGCCAAAATCCTAAGAAAACACAGTTAATCTACGACATGAATGTTAGTCCTAGCCCTCCAAACAAGCACATAAACCAATATGATAAAAGTTCCTGCTGTAATTTTACAAGGCTTTGAATTCTCATCCAAAGCACATTTCCCATAACAATGAAGGTATGGTTGAGGGTCAGAAAATGAGGTATATTTTTCTGTATGAAAACATGTGAATCTCTTATTTTAAGGGGAAAAGTTCTTTACCTTTATACCCCTGCTATAGTATTATATTAACTGGAAGCAATAAAAGCATTTGGAGCATTATAAATTAATTGGTTAGCTATAGTTTGCCTGCTGAAATGCCATTTTCATTTCTGCTTCAGTAATATTCTTTCATATGGTTTATAATCATGAAAGGTCATAAGTGTGTTCTGTCAATGACATCCTTATCAATTTTGCTAATGAGAACCATACCTGAAAATGAAAAAAAGTACCCTTAGGATTTAAAAAGGAGAAAAGAAAGGGTTCTGCTTGAAATGTCTAGATTCTGTACTTGAAATCAAACAAGCTTTTATAAAATTTGCCTTTAATTCAAAAGAGATACAGACCCTGATCAAAGAACCATGAAGAGAGCCCTTATAGAGCTTATAAGTCTCTTCAATCAAATCAAATGATTCTTACAAAACAATATTTTGATGAGTTAAGTGTAAAAGAATCAGGAACAGACAGCTTATATTCCCTGGGGTTTGTAAATTTGAAGAAAAATTGCTTAGAAGAATGCATGTCACATTTTGCCCAGGCCAAAACACTTGGGGCAGGGAAAAAGGATAAATATGTGATGATATTCAGCAGACTCCAAACAGCCTGAAGGTTCATTCATCCACTGGAACCAAATGTGTAGAAATAATCGTAAGTATTTCTATTTTCCAGAGATGGCAATAGTTTCATAAGAGTGGTAGTTTAACAATAGGCGGGGATAGGCAGAGAGAAAACAGGAAGATGACTGAATGTCTCTGAATCTTATGACCAACTACTCAGTGTTGTATACCACCTTCTTCCTTCCAAGGGTCACAAGGGAACATATGGAAAAGCTACTTCTTACATTCAGAAATAGATTTATATCAAATACTGCAAATAAAGATCACCTAAGGCAGGGGGTTCTCAGTGTTTTTGTGTATCATGGATCTCTTTGGGAGAAGAGTGAAATCTATGGATCCCTTCTCAGAATAATGTTTTTAAATGCATTAAATAAAATGCATAGGATTACAAAGGAAACCTATTGCACTGAAATATATTTATTGAAATATTAGGAAAAAATAAGTTCACAGATTCCAGATTAAGAACCCCTGAATTCACAGGAGATAATTTCTTGATGCTTTTCCTATCGGTACCACAGAAGAGAAGGGAATAGTTCATTCAGTCTTTATGTTCAAAGGCTATGATCTCTCAGATTTTGAAATTCTTCATAATTTCACTTCTTATGTATGTTGGTTGCTTCAATGATCTCTAAAGTTAATGTAAGAATTGGCAATCACATACAGAAGTTTAATACCTACAAACTGACTGACCAAACAAGGAAATCCAGAGTTTAACATGCACCTTAGTCAGAAAACAAATGATTTACTTGCCAAAGAACAATGGTGGCCAAGCTATCACTGTTTTAGAATATAAAATCTTTTGTGAAATTGTGCAGAGAAAGATGATGGAAGCAGAGGAGGGTAAAAGAGAAAAAAGAAGCAGTGGAGAGTAAAATCCATTTAAAGCAGGAGTACAAACCCATAATAAGCAAAGTCAATGAAAGGTAACTTAAGAAAAAAAGGACAAGGCAATTTAGAGTCCTAAAAAGTTCTGTAGAGAGAAATAAGGTTAAATGACTTGCTCAGGATCACATTGCCACTATATATCAGAGACCAAACCTCTATCTTCTATACTGTAGTTCTTATCATTGTTTAAAAGCAAGAGATAATTTTGAACACTTGTGTAAGCATTAGGTTAAGTAAAGTTAGGAGGATTTTGCAAAAATAGTACAGTGATGAATGAAAAATGATGACCCTGTGAGTGTACGGAAATTTTAAAAGTGTTGATAGATTTCTAGTTAAAATACTAACATGAGCCAGCCAACTGTATTGTGAAACACAAAGGTGACATTCTACCATTTATTTGGCAGTAGCATAGAGCATTGGGATAAGTAGTTTCCATTTTGGTGCGGTCTACAATAACTAAGAGTGTTTTAGAGATGTTTTGCCTATTTCAGATATATCTGGATCTTAAAATACTATGAATTATTATTACATTGGAATACTTAGGAATTTCCAATTTCTGGTGAAAAAAGATTCTAAAAATAGATTGGGACATAAAAAAGTTATTTATAAAATAATATTATTGATTTAAAAAATAAGTGCCTCAGAATGCCATGCTTACTTTTTTCTGTTCCAATACCTATAAAATTCAGAAGTATTCTGTCAGTTATATCTCCGCCCATGATGTGACAGATCAGGTTCACCTTGGGTACCTCTCTCAGTAATAATCTTTAAATCTCATTTTACCTCTTCTAATACACCCTGAATCCTGGGATTTCCCTGAAAATATTGAAAATTTGTTCATGTCTCTCTGAGGGTACCTATAAGAAATCAGGTGAATAAGACATTAGTAATAGGAGAGATCTTATTTAACCTAACAAAAAAATAGAATAGGTTCGTATATAAACTCAAAATTTAGGAAAACTCACCTTCCCCTTTTCTACAAAGCATCATTCAATGTTCCTCTCTGGTGAATATCTCCTTTCCTTTGAAACAATGAATTCCACAGGACTTAAAGTATCTACAAAGGGATAAATGTGGTATGTATGGTCTACTGCTATGGTAATAATTCATCCCCTTTGGGGATACATAGATGGTGTGATTTGAGGAACTCTCCATCTTCAAGTTAAGACTTGAGGTACCATGTTCTCTTCAACATTCTCTCATTAAGTCTTTGAATCCCTTCATTCTCTCCCTTGTTAAGACTCTGTCTTCTTTTGTATCTCTATTTGGAACTGCTTTCTATGAACACATAGTTCCCCACTGAAGCCAAAAAGAAAAAGAATACAGACTTGGGGATTAAAAGGGACTGAAGATAGGTAATGACCCAGCAAGGAAAATGGAGATGTCATAATGATAGAAGCACTAACCAGTGTTCCAAAAGCCTAGGGAAGAGATTAACAAAAAATAGTCTACAATGTCAAAAAGTGCTAAAATGATTGGGAATCTTCAAAGTAGCAGTTCTAGTAGAACACTGGGACCAGAAGTCAGGTTTCAAGGAGTAGAAGAAAGAACTGGCAGTCATAAAGAGTAATCAGGGACTAAATACAACTCTAAGAGTTTGGTAGTGGAAGGGAAGAGAAGTATAGGGAGATCATTTGAGGGTTAAGTAAAGGTGTTTTTAAAAGATGGGGGGGCCTGAGTATGTTTGTAGGCAATAAGAAATAAGTAAGTAAATAGAGAGTAAAGATGAAATGAGAAGGAGAAATTCATGGGAAATGTTTCTGGAAGGGATGAAATCATAGATCATAAGTTGAAAAGCTAGCCTTGGCAAAAAAAAGACTATCTCATGCTCTCAGACTGAAGTAAAGAGGAGGCTAGGTAAAGGTGAAATAAAGCTTTGTGGTGTAGAACATCAGAGAGAAGGGCGATCAAGACAGATAGCTTTCACTGTCCCAGCTAACCAGGAGACAAATCATCTCCTGAGAGAGGAGGCTCAGATGATTGAAGACAAAGGATTGGAAGAGTTGATAAGAGGAGCATAGGACAGAACAGAGGTAGATAAAAGAATTACTATAAAGTAGTAAAGGCCCAATTAAAGATATCACAATTTGCAGTGAACTCAGTCAAAATACTTTCTTTACTTGATATAGAAGTCATCAGAAATTCATTAGTAGGAATGAAGAAAGCTGAGGAGCAATGAATCAGGTTTGAAGGTTCTTAGAGGGTGATCAATGGCAAGTCAAGGGACCAAAGGACTGAGGGTAGAGATACACAATAAAACCAATGAACTAGGTTCAAGACTGTAAATAGATTAAAGTAAAATCAGAAAAGGGGTGAAATATAGAGAAAACAAGGAAGAATGGAAGGACAAAGACTCTCAGTGAAAACAAAGACTACGTTTAGGAATAATGAGGTGAGAAAATAGAATGACAGATGAGTATAATCATGGGAATTGCAGGAGTTTCAGATCATAGAGGCGAAATGATTGGAGGAATTCTGAGGTCCCAAGTTCTAACCACCTTTCTGGGTGATAACAATAGAGTAGAGCCAGGCCATGGGAACTAAGAAGCTTGTTGTACTTGAATGCCAAGATATTCAAAGGCACATGAATTTGCGACCCAAAGTCACATTAGTGTTTAAAACACAGGTTTTTTGAGACAATGGGACCTTAAGATCATTTAAAACACCACATACAACTTACCTAATGCAATTCAGTGCCATCTCTTCCTGTTAATTGATCTTGGCTCCAACTTATTATTTTTCTACAGCAATTCTTCCAGGTTACACACAGGAACAGGATTAGCTCAATGAGATAATCAGCCAGCTATTGCTATAATCTAGGCAATTGCATCTTTCATGAACCTTATTTTTCCAACATAGATGGTTAGACTGTCCTTTTTCAACTATTTCACTGAAAAGGCTTTATAAACTCAATATAACTTTGTTTAAGGAGCACTTTTAAAGGCATATTTTCTTCAACTACATCAGTATTTTTAAAATCAACTAATAGAAAACAGAAATATTCTCAATGCCTCTCACTTGTATGACTTTGAAGATGTTATGTAATAAAGAAAACCATCTGGGAAAGCCCATATAATTATCCAGGATACCTTTGATAGATAAACTATTTTTTAAAAATTTGTATATAGGCAAAAAATGTAGGCAAATTAATCAGTAGATGTTGATTTCTCAGTGAGTACTTTTAAAAATAGGTGACACAGTGGATAGAGTCCTCATCTTCCTGAATTCAAATCTGACCTCAGACACTTTCCAGCTGTGTGACTATGGACAAGACAATTAACCTTGTCTGTCTCAATTTTCTCATCGATAAAATAAATGAGAGTCAAGGAAATGGCAACCCACTTCAATATCTCTGCCACGAAAACCCCAAAAAGGGGTCACAAAGAGTTGGATACAACTAAAACAACTGAAATGAAATTTTTTAAAAAGTCACCATCCAAAATCTTTTCCATCTTTCCCTTACTGAGAAATCTTGAGAGTTAATCCTTCAGTACCTTTGAAATTGCCAGCATGAATTATCTCTGTCTTTAGTCAAGTCCAGCCATTCTTCCTAATATCATCCAAGTGCCATTTATGTTTTCTCATAATACGCTGGGTACTAATATAGTAAAATCAAAATCTGATGCTTTCATTATTGTAATTCCTGAAAATAAACCATTATTAAGTATCAGCAGCACCGTCCCATTTCAAGTCTATTTGTTGTCCTTCAAGTTTCACCTACAAAGCTATTAGAATGATCTGGCTAAGAGCTCAGTTTCATGGCATGAATTCTACTGGTTTGTTTTTGCCTCCCTTACTTTTCATTCTTTTGGTAGATGATACTACTGATGGTCTTCCATTCTCCTCTTCTATAATGTTTTGAAAATAAACTCATATTCCAAACCATTATTGCCTTTGGCTTCCATGCCTCTCCATTTGGCAAGGAAGTCTAACCTTTGATGACAGAGGCAGTCTCTGAGTTATTTCAGACTTCTCATTATGGTAACTATTTAACAATAGTTAAACTTTTCTAAGCAATCCTGATAGTGTCAATCAAGGTTGCTATTTTTTATTCACTTTCTGTTTTTCAGTCTGGATAGCTTGTTTCAATTTGTCAAATTGTGATTACTATAATTGGACACACTATTTTCTCACCTTTATCATTTTTTTCTAATTTGATATGTATTCTGAGCTTTATTCTAACTAGTCACTTATTACATATGGACAATTGATTCTGAACTCACTGATTTGCTACATTTGCAACCAATCATTTTCTGATAATGAAATATACCCATTTTATTTTTTGTGTGTTGTTTGGTTCTTGCCCTATTGTGTCTTATAGCTTTCTTCTTGAAGAAAGTATACATGATGTGTACTCCTGAGGCTTCTGAAAGTCTCTAAGTCTTTGAATTAGTGCGTTTCTTGATTTTGAATCACGTTTTTTCAAACAGTTTCACCACTGCCCCTCCTTCCCCACATTTACCCTTGGGTTCATCCAAGACTCTGAATATCTAATTATATTTTGACTTAGTTTGGAAACCAGTATCAAGTTTTTTTAAATGATTTGTCTATTTCTACATCTTTTGCAGCATATGTTTCCCACAAAAGTTTCAATTACCTTCCTGGAAGTCTGTTTCCTTATGTGTATCATATGTAATACAAAATACAATGATGAGTGTTTCATAAAATGATATTTCCTAATGCCCTTGGGAGCATAAATAACTTCTTTATCTGCCCAGAAAAACCTATGAAATATCTATTAATCTTCAATTTCTTCAATGTTTCTGTTCCTCAGAGGTGTGCCTACTAGCTGGTCATTGGACTAAGATAAGACGTTGACTACCAACAGTTGAATTAATGTCTTTGGTAATTGGAGAACTGTGTAAATATCAGTACTATCTTCCCCTATCACTGGAAATACAGGCCTGAAACTATCTCATATTTTTATTTCTTTTTGTGTTAGATCTCATATAAATATGGGTTGTGAAGGTCAAAGTTTCAGCAGGTAATGGGCAATCTGCTTGTGCATATATAGGATGGTATTTGAACAAAACAAATAGCTTGTTTTCAAACCTACATTCGAAGCCTTTCTAACATGGCAACACTGTCCAAGAGTTATATTACACTGGCCCAGCCTATGAGACTACGGTCACTGCCTACCCCCTCCCATTTCATAATGAGATATTATTGGAATATAACTTTTGATTTGTTGCTTTTTGGATTTTTTCACTTGTACAAAAATAAAGGAAAGGTATGTGGCTATCAGTTGAAACCATTTATTAATTATTAAAGGCACTAATTAATTTATTAATGTCTACTTTATGTCAGGTTCTGTGGTAAGGACTAGAAGTACAATGAAAGGCAAAAGACAATCCTTGCCCTTGAGGATCAGTTTAACGGAGGAAGCACTGTGCAAACAATGAGCAGGAATATGGTAGACATAGGATAAAATGAAGATAATAAATGGAGGGAATAATACAAGCTTTAAGGGAGGATTGGAAAGACTTTTTGTTGAAGATGTGATTTTTGCTGGTATTTGAAGGCAGCCAGGAAATCTGGGAGGCAGAGATAAGGAAGAAGATAATTTCAGGCAGGAGGAATAGTCCCTAAAAATTGGGAAATGGGGGGGAGGAGCAAAGATGGCAGAGTAGAAAGACTCACGTATGCTAGCTCTGAATCCGCAGCCCATATATTTCCTGCAAGAAGAACTCCCCACAAATTCTGGATCACTGCAAGGCGCACAGAAACACAGTGGAAAAGATTTCCGTTCCAGAGAGCCCTGGAGAGCCGTCCCCAGGGGTCTGTCATGCCCCAGAAAGTAGAGTCCACCCCTGCACTGCCCTGGCCATGTGGCCCCAGAGGAGCAGATCCGAGCAGGCTTCAGAGACGGAATCTCTGGCAGCCAGGAAGGTCCCTCCACCCACAGACACTACAGGTCAGTGAGAGAGATGACTAGGCTGGCCAAGAGGGGTGCGGGATGTCTCCGTGGCTCGGGCCCCCTGGGGAGGAAGTGGCGGAGGGAGTGGCAGAGGCAGCTGCCAACGGTGGCCAGGACTCCCCCAGCAGGCAGGAGCTCCATTACTGAAGGTCTCTGCATAAAGCCCCTGAGGGAACTGAGCCTGGGAGGTGGCCCTGCCCCCACCCAAGCATCAGAACTTAAGTTCACGTTGAATAGCAGCCCCATCTGCCGCAGATAGCCCTGAGACTGGGAAGCAGCATTTGAATCTCAGACCCCAAGCACTAGCTGGGTGGATCTAGGCATGGGTGGAGAGGAATCTCAGAAGTCAAGTAACTGGCTGGGAAAATGCCCAGAAAAGGGAAGAAAAATAAGATCATAGAACGCTACTTTATTGGGGAAGAGATGTTCCTTCCTCCCTTCATTTCTGATGACGAAGTACAATGCTTGCCATCAGGGAAAGACATGGAGGTTGGGGCCTCTCTATCCCAGACATCCCAGGTGGATGTCCAGTGGGCTCAGGCCATGGAAGAGCTCAAAAAGGATTTTGAAAATCAAGTTAGACAGGTGGAAGAAAAACTAGGAAGAGAAAAGAGAGAGATGCAAGAAAAGCATGAAAAGCGGGTCAATACATTGGTAAAGGAGACCCAAAAAAATGCTGAAGAAAATAACACCTTGAAAAATAGGCTCACTCAATTGGCAAAAGAGGTTCAAAAAGCCAATGAGGAGAAGAATGCTTTCAAAAGCAGAATTAGCCAAATGGAAAAAAGAGGTTCAAAAGCTCACTGAAGAGAATAGTTCTCTCAAAATTAGAATGGAACAGATGGAGGCTAATGACTCTTTAAGAAACCAAGATATCACAAAACAAAACCAAAAGAATGAAAAAATGGAAGAGAATGTGAAATATCTCATTGGAAAAACAAGTGACCTGGAAAATAGATCCAGGAGAGACAATTTAAAAATTATGGGACTACCTGAAAGCCATGATCAAAAAAAAGAGCCTAGACATCATCTTTCATGAAATTATCGAGGGAAACTGCCCTGATATTCTAGAACCAGAGGGCAAAATAAGTATTGAAGGAATCCATTGATCACCACCTGAAAGAGATCCAAAAAGAGAAACTCCTAGGAACATTGTGGCTAAATTCCAGAGTTCCCAGGTCAAGGAGAAAATATTGCAAGCAGCTAGAAAGAAACAATTCCAGTATTGTGGAAATACAATCAGGATAACACAAGATCTAGCAGCTTCTACATTAAGGGATCGAAGGGCATGGAATAGGATATTCCAGAAGTCAAAGGAACTAGGACTCAAACCAAGAATCACCTACCCAGCAAAACTGAGTAAAATACTTCAGGGGAAAATATGGTCTTTCAATGAAACAGAGGACTTTCAAGCATTCTTGATGAAAAGACTAGAGCTGAAAAGAAAATTTGACTTTCAAACACAAGAATGAAAAGAAGCATGAAAAAGTAAACAGCAAAGGGAAGTCATATAGGACTTACCAAAGGTGAACTGTTTACATTCCTACATGGAAAGACAATATTTGTAACTCTTAAAACGTCTCATTATCTGGGTAGTTGGTGGGACCACACACAGACGTACACATACACATGCACACATACACACATGTACATGTGTGCATGCACACATATGTACACACAAGTACGCACACACAGAGACAGAGAGCACAGAGTGAGTTGAATAGGATGGGACCATATCTTAAAAAAAATTAAGATAAATGGTGAGAGAGAAATGTAGTGGGAGGAGAGAGGGTGAAATGGAATGGGGTAAATTATATGTCATTCAAGAGGCAAGCAGGAGACTTTATGGTGGAAGGAAAAAGAGGAGAGCTGAGAAAAAAACATGAAGTTTACCCTCATCACATTCGACTAAAGGAAGGAGTAAAATGCACACTCATTTTGGTATGAAAGCCTATCTTACAGTACAGTAAAATGGGGAAGAAGGAGATAAGCAGGGAGGGAGGGATGATGGAAGGGAGGGCAATGGAAGAAGGGAGCAATTTGAAGTCAACACTCTTGGGGAGGGACAGGATCAAAAGACAGAATAGAAACAATGGGGGGCAGGATAGGATGGAGGGAAATACAGTTAGTCTTACACAACACTACTGTTATCGAAGTCATTTGCAAAACTACATAGATATGGCCTATATTGAATTGCCTGCCTTCCCAAAGGGAATGGGTGGGGAGGGAGAGATGGGGAGAATTTGGAACTCAAAGTTTTTTGAACAACTGTTGAGTATTGTTCTTGCTACTAGGAAATAAGAAATACAGTTAATGGGGAATAGAAAGTCATCTGGCCCTACAGGACAAAAGAGAAGATGGGGACAAGAGAAGGGAGGGATGATAGAAGAGAGGGCAGATTGGTGATAGGGAAAATTAGAATGCTTGGTATATTGGGGTGGGGGGAGGGGATAAATGGGGAGAAAATTTGGAACCCAAAATTTTGTGAAAATGAATGTAAAAAGTTAAATAAATAAATAAATTTAAAAAAAATCACAAGCATACTAATGAAACATATACACTTGTCACTTGTCCCTTTCAAAAAAATAAAGGCATTCAATACTTTTATGCCAAAAAAAACCCAAAATTGGGAAATGGAGCACCGATGCAGGGAACAACAAAGAAACCAGAGTTGATGGATCACTAAATATGCGAAGAAGAGGTTTTAAGAATGAAGGACGTAGGTAGGCAGAGGCAGGTAATGAAGTGCTTTGAAAGCAAAAGAGAATTTTAGGTGTGATCCTGGAGATAATAGCATAGCACTGGCATTTACTGAATAGAGGGGTAACATGCTCATACTTTGCTTTAGGAAAATCACTTTGATAACTGGGGAGAGGGGAGGTACTTCCTTCTTTGAACATTTTTCAGTTAAGGAACCCTTCCTTTAGTCTATTATATTTCTTTTCACCTCTCTTTATTGCTCAGTCAGACAAGTTACCTGATTCACATAGGTAAAAATTTGGCCCAAAGTCTGAAATACCACTGGACACTATCATACTATAAACCTATAACATTCAAGGCTTACATCTAAAGACGGGGCAAAAAACCAAACGCATGGGAAAATGTTAGAACTTCTTAACACCCCAAAAAGGATGAGTAGGAGAACATTAACAGCTCTCAACATATAGGGCTACTCCTCCATCTGTAAAAAAACTTCGAGAGTTATCTATGTGTCAACTGATGGCATAGTCACCAATGACATTAGTGGGAATTTTCTAAAATGGTATTCAGCAATGGATCACAGATTTATCATCTCACAGTTTACTGAAAGATGCAAATGTACTTGATGTTAATTGTTTATGAAAAAACATTCAATTTGATAAAACTTTACAAGCTTTTTCACAAGGTATGTCTTATCCATATATCATTATCATTGAAGATTCCGTGGAAAATGTGCCAGAACTAATTTTGTTCAATGACTCTTTCAAAATAAACTTTAGGAAGGTATAAAACAGGGAGACATATGCTTATCAAAGATATGCTCCTATGAAGAAAGAGACCCAGAACAGAGTACAGGTCAAGGAGAGTTTCTTTGTGAATACTGAGGTCCTCCAGATGCTCCTGTGTATCAAGTCTCAATACCCTGCATATCCTAAAAGATATATACGATCATGCAAAAGAATTTGACTTATCCATAAACACAAGAAGAACTAAATGAATGAATCATATTTACTGTTCAGATTTCCACATGCAGTTGGAAGAGTATTCTTTTTTAAAATTTACTTTTAGTTTTCAACATTTACTTCTTATAAGATTTTGAGTTCTAAATTTTTCACCTTCTCTCTCTTCTCCCCCTCCCCAAGACAGCATGCAATCTGATATAGGCTATACATGTACAATCATATTAAACATATGTCCATATTAGTCATGTTGTGAAAGAAGAATCAGAACCAAAGGAAAAAATGGAAAAGAAAAAAACAAAACAAAAAAGAGAAAATAGTATGCTTCAATCTGCATTCAAACTCCATAGGTTGTTGTTTTTTTTTTTTTTTTCTGGATGCGGATAGCATTTTCTATCACCAGTCTTTTGGAATTGTCTTAGATCATTGTATTGCTGAGAAGCGCTAAGCCTATCACAGTTGGTCACTGGATGGGCATTCTACAGAAGCCATCCAATATGATGTAAATTTGGGACATATAGATAGACAATGAGTTGGGGCAATGAAGAAGTTGGAAAGGTGGGAGAGAACAGGCTAGATTGCCTTTGGAACACCGCAAAATTCCTTTAATATCATCGTTTTCCATGAAAGTAAAGAGTCATCTTTTCCTGAAGATGAGTAGTAAGTACATAGAACACAATGGAGAGACATATGGTAGTTATTAGGAAGGTTCTGCTTAACTAATGATGAACTCCAAAGGAGAGCAGGAGTAAAAGATGTCATCAAAGAACTGCATGAGCTGATTTTGTGTCAAGGACAAGAAATAACAGGTGGAAAATCCGGGTATTCTACTCATAACCTCATGACCCTTGAGAGAAAGCAAAGAAGGCCTCCAGCATGTAGGGTGGACCCCCTGTAGTAAACTTTTGCAAGGAAGTGGATGAAAAGCAAACAGGTTGGGAAGACACGAATGATATGCAATATGCATCATTAGAGGGAACTCCTAAATCAATGACAACACAGACCTATTTGAATATATTTACAGATGGAAGAACACCATTAAGACTCAAATCAAATCACATGGATACTACTTTAACCTTTCATTAGGATTTTCATACAGAACTGAAAAACAAAGAACGAGGTGTTTGTTTGAAGCTGATATTTATTTGCAAATGGTTTTGTACCCTTATTGGCTTAGAGATCACTAAATAACTGACTAACTGGATGCAGATCTCCTTAAAACATCCTTAGCGTGTTTCATTTGAAAGACATACATACAAGCTAACATAATCAGATCTACAGTCTAGAGCCTGTATCTAGATTTCCTCCCGGATTCAGGATCTGTATTTCCATTACAATGGCAAATGTCTTTGACAATCCCTGCCTTATGCCTCCCTTGATGTTTCTCATCAGAAGGTCACTGAACAAGGTTATTTCTGTTGTCAATGAATCTTGAATGATCATGATGTATGACTGGGAGATACACACCTGTGAGATCATGTTTTGTTCTACCAAAACAAAATGTTTTTTCATAATCGACAAATGCTAAGTAAGCACAATGAGATATTATATTCTTCATACCTTTCAGCAGTATGGACATTCTACATATAATTTGAGAGTGGTCAAAATATGTGATCAGTTTCAGTGATGATTGATAACAAAGAGCAGTAGGTTCACAAGATAGAAGTTATATTAATTAGTCAAGTTAGCCATTTTATCAGCCTTTGCAATGGTATTAAGTATTTACTATAAAATGGAAAATACTCCTATAGTTCCTACAGAATCCCAGAGCCAAAAATTATTTCAGTGGTCATCTGGTCTATAGAGTATGTGTTCATAGACTTTTATATTTTTGTCTCCAGCACAATTAGGCCCCATGGCCTACGCACAGAGTAAATATTACATAAACATCTTTTGATGAACTGATAGTCTAACTTCAGCAAAAATCATCTCTACAACATAGTGACCAGTAGTCAGCTAGCCTCTGTTTGAAAATTATATTGATAAGGAACACACTGCCCACCCTGGGGCAGTCCATTCTACTTTAAGGCAGCTCTAATTGTTGAAACACTGTCCCATGTATTGAGCCAAAATCTGCCTCTGTACAAGTTCTACTCATTTCTCTTAGTTCTTGGGCCAAGGGAAACAGTCTAATCTCTTTCTCACATGACAGCCCTTCAAATTCTGGAGACAGCTATCATATCCCCAAGAAGTGCAATACTGTATTCTGTATGTCCTTTAAGTGCTGTGTTATTGAAATTCCCCAAAGACAACTTTCAAAAATAGTTTCATTCTGCCTTCAACTAACAGCTGTATTTCTACAAGATTAATAAAATACAAGGCCATGGGCACAAATATTTGCCAAACTAGCAAAACAAAACTGTCTCAACCTTAATTAAAGAAACCCTTTGTGCATGTGCATGCATGCATGTGTGTATGTGTATGTATGCACACACGTACATGTGTATGCTTAAATATTTAGCTTCAGCCAAGCTGTCTTCTTGGGGATAAAGTGTGGAGCTCAGCAATGAGGCAAATGAGAGTTTACTTCCAATCTGCTCTTTGTTTAGCAAGACATCTACCAACCTGGCTTTCTTGTCTGTGAGTGAACCATTCAAGCTAGTACATGCATCTGCATACTGTTGCTATCCCTTCTTCCCCTAATGATAGCAAATTCATAAATTCTCCCTATCTTGAATGGCACTGTAGCCCTTCAATTACAGCAGTAACCAAAATACAGGAAGTAGGGTATCATTTGAATGTTTACTCAACTTTCAAGTGCTAAGGTCTACATTCCAAAACAACTCTTCCCTTTTTATACCCCAGAGGGTCAAAAGTATGGAGTTCTGTGCTGCTTACAGGTCTCAAATTTATTAAAAATACGTTTAAAATTTTTACTGAATAAAGTAACATGAAGCTAGGCAACTATCCAGATTTCAAAGGCAAAATAAGCTATTTTGTGGGTACTGGTTTAGAACAAAATATGAACACTCCCCTCCAAGACAGAGTTATTTATTTCTATCACAGCCCAGATGACCAATGTCGATAGGTTAAGCAGAACCTGGACATATGTATGTATGGGGTCAAGGTCATATTGTATAGAGTCATATTTTATTGTTACATTTTTAAACAATTTAATACCAATGTGCTATTTAGTAACATAGGATTATTCTGAGCTATGAAAAGTTTACAGGAAGTCTTGCACGGTGGTTCAAGAGCTAACTTCAGAATTCAGGAGATATATTCAAGTCCCACCTCTGACACATATTAGTTGTGTGTCACTGAGTAAATGACTTAACCTCTTAATACCTCCACACATCTCCATAAGACTCTATGCTGCAGTGGGGTTCAGAGTCATTACTGGGTAAGGATTAGAGTAATGGTAGTATAACTGGGTAACAGACCAGAACAGTGATCACATCACTTCCCAGATTACATCTTGGATGCACTGACAAATTCCCAAATCCCCAGAACTAGCTCTGAAAATAGCAATGCAAATAAGTATGAAGCTTGAGACACTCTCTTTTCTCCTGCTTTTGGAATGGAGCCCAACTTTAACATAAAGTTCAAAATCAAGAAAAAGTGTGGCAAAATGTGCGAATGACAAAAAAAGAACCTGACCATAAAAAGCTACTATGGTGATAGGGAAGATCAAAACAGAAACTCAAAAGAAGACAATGAAATCAAAACAGCTACAAGCAAAGCCTTAAAGAAAAAAAGTTAATTGGACACAATCCCAATAGGAATTCCTGGAAGAGCTAAAACTGCTTTTCAGACCCTTTTTTCTTATTTTGCATATTTTCTTATCTTATGCTTTTCCTTATTTAAGGAAAAATTGGGTAAAGAAATAAGAGCAAAGAGAAAAAAATTATAAAAAGACAGTTAATAGCTTATTAAAAGAGGCACAAAAATACTGAAGAAAAAAACTCCTTAAAACCAAATTGGCAAAGTGAAGAGAGGTACAAGAATTCACTGATAAAAATAATTCCTTAAAAAGCAGAGTTGGACAAATAGAAAAAGAGGCACAAAAGCTCACTAACAAAAATGATTACTTAAGAATTAGAATTGGGCAAGTGAAAGCTAATGAATCCATGAATCAAACAAAATCAAAAGAATGATAAGTAGAAGAAAATATGAAATATCTCATCGGAAAAACTGACATAGAAAATATATCAAGGAGAGATAATTTAAGAATTATTGGATTACCTGAAAATTATGATCAAACAAAGAGCCTAGACATCATATTTCAAAAAATTATACAGGAAAACTGTCAGAATATCCTAGAATCAGAAGGTAAAATAGAAACTTAAATAAAGATAGGTAAAAGAAGGTAAAATAGAAACTGATCATTACCTGAAAGGTCCAAAAATGAAAACTCCCAGGAATATTGTAGAACAAGGATGGAGAATCTGTAGTCTTATGGCCATATGTGGCCCTCTACGTCCTCATTTGCAGCCTTTGACTGAATCCAAACTTCACAGAATAAATCCCCTTATTAAAAAGATTTGTTCTATAAAATTTGGACTCACCCAAAAGGCCACATTCAAGGACCTAGAGGGTCACATGTGGCCAAGAGTCTGCAGGTTCCCCACCCCTGTTATAGACAAATTACAGAGCTCCAAGGTCAAAGGGAAAATATTTCAAGTAGTTAGAAAGAAGTCATTCAAATACCATGTAGCCACAGGCAGAATCACACAAGATTTATCAGCTACCATGTTAAATGAGGGGAAGCCTTGGAATATAATTATCTGGAGGGCAAAGGAGCTAGGATTACATTCAAGAATAATCTATCAAGAAAAACTGAGTATAATCCATCAAGGGAAAAAACAGAAATTTATTGAAATAGAAGACTTTCAAGCATTCCTCATGAAAAAACTATAGCTGAATAGAAAATTTTACTTTCAAATATAGGGAATCAAAAGAAACATTAAAAATATAAACAAGAAAGAATAATCATACAGGACTCAATAAGTTAAAACGGTTTACCTTTCCACGTGGAATGATGATACATATGACTTCTAAGAACTTTATCATTATTAGGGCAGTTATTAAGATTCTACATAGAAAGATGTCATGAAAATGAGACAATTATTTTGGGATGATGTAAAAAAAAATGATAGGTGAGTGAGAGAGATGCTCTGGAAGAAGGGGTAAAGGAGAAGAAGAGTGGGGAAAATTAAATCACATAAAAGAGGCACACAAAGAAGAGCTTTTACACTAGAGGATAAAATGGTAGGAGAAGGCAAGCAATGCTTGAAACTTAATCTGAATTGACTCAAAGAAAAAATACACACATCCACACACACACACACACACACACACACACACACATTTTGCAATAAGAAGCACATAATCTGAGCCACAGTCAGCTCCAGATCTTATTTTAACTGACTATATAGAGCTTCTTCACCTTTATCTTCAAAGTATATAATCAATACAATATTGATATTGATCATCTGATGATGGCTATGTGTAGAGTCACCTTTCAAGTGTTTGCTATGCCAGCTACTTATCTTGACAAAATTCTATTAATCTCTGTCCTCCTTCATTTTGTATCCTAAGGCCAAACTTTCCTATCATTCCAATTATCTTTTGATTTTCTACTTAAGCATTTCAATTCCCTATGATAAATGTAATTTTTTTTGTTTTATTTCTAAATGCTGTGGGTCTTCATAAAAATGATTGTTTAGCCTCTTAAGAATCAGTGGTTGGAGCACAGACTTGAATTAGTGTGGCACTGCATGGTTTGCCTTGGATTTGGACAGATATTTGAACAGATATCATTCTGCCAATTTTGAGATCATATCCCAGTTCTCACCCTTTTATTGATCACAAGAGCTAATCCATTTCTTCTAAGTGATTCTTGCCAACAATAACATATGTAGTGACTACCTGAATTAAATTCACCACTACCATCCATTTAAGTTCACCAACATTCAAGATTTCTTTCCATTTCCTCTTTGACCACATCCATTTTACCTTGACTCATAGATCTTACATTACAGGTTCCTGTGCAATATTATCTTTACAGGATTGGACTTTTCTTTCACTATCGGATACATCCACTACTGAGTTTGCTTTCAGCTTTGGCTCAGTCACTTCCTTAGTACTAAAGCTAATTATAGGTGTCCTCCACTCTTCCTTAGTAGCATGTCAGACACTTTTCAATCTGAGGAGCTCATCTTCCAGTGTCATATCTTTTTATCATTTTAAGACTATCCATGCAGTTTTCTTGGCAAAGATACTGGAGTGGCTTGTCATTTCCTTCTCTGGGGGATCACCCTTTGTCAGAGCTCTCTATTATGACATGTTCATCTTGCGTAACCCTGGATGGAATAACTCAAGAGTTTCAATGAGCTATGCAAGTACTTCTGCCATGACATGGCAGCAGTCTAGGAATATCTTATTAATATGAAGTGGATATGATGAATAGATTTAAGGAATTAGATCTGGTAGATACAGTGCTGGAAGAACTAAGGACAGAAGTTTGCAATACTATACAGTAAGCAACAAAAAAAATCCTAAAGAAAAAGAAAAGCAAGAAAGCAAAATGGCTGTTTTTATGAGCCTTTACAAATGGCTGAGGAAAGAAGGAAAGGGAAAGGAGAAAGGGAAAGATATACCCAAGTGAATGAGGAATTGTAGAGAATAGCAAGGAGAGATAAGGTTTTCTTAAATGATCAATGAAAAGAAATAGAAGAAAACAATAGAATGGGAAAGATAAGAGATCTCTTCAAGAAAATTAAAGATAGCAAGAAAATGTTTCACGCAAAAATGGGCATGATAAAAGACAAAAATGGTAGGGTCTTAGCAGAAATAGAAATTAAGACAATACAGTAAGAATACACAGAAGAACTATACACAAAGATCATAACATCACTGACAACCATGATGGTGTGGTTACTGATCTAGAGTCATATATCCTGGAGAATGAAGTCAAAGAAGGATTGCTTAGGAAGGACTGCTAACAATAAGGCTACTGAAGGTGATGGAATTACTGCTAAGCTATTAAAAATCCTAAAAGATGATGCTGTTAAAGTGCTGCATTCAACATGCCAGCAAATTTGGAGACACAACAGCGGCCACTGGATTGGAAAAGATCAGTATACGTCCCAAACCTAAAGAAGGGCAATGCCAAGAAATGTTCACATTACTGAACAATTGCACACATTTCACATGCCTGCAAGGTTTTGCTTAATCTTCTGCAATCCCGGCTTCAGCAGCTTGTGAATCATGAATTGCCAGAAGAGAATGCTGGCTTTTAAAGAGACAGACGAACTAGAGATCAAATTATCACCATTCATTGGATTCTGATTGATTTCTGGAGAAAGCAAGGGACTTCCAGAAAAACATCTACTTCTACTTCATTGATTTCACTAACACCTCTGACTGTGTGGGTCTTAACAGAATGTGGCAATTCCTCAAAGAGATGGCAGTATCAAATTATTTTTCTTGTCTCCTTAGGAAAATGTACTCAGGCCAAGTAACAGTTAAAACCTAACATGGAATAAGTGATTGGTTTAACAGTGGAAAAGAAATATAAAGCTGTATATTATCACCTTATTTATTTAACTTATATACAAAATACATCATGCAAAATGCAGGGCTGGATGAATCAAAGGCTGAAACTATGGTTGTCCAAAGACATATCAACAATCTTAGAAATGCAGATGATATCACACTGATGGCAGAAAGTGAAGAATTAAGAAATTTCCTGATGAAGGTGAAAGAGGAGAGCATAAAAGTTGGCTTGAAGCTTAACACCAAAAAAAATCAACTTATATCTTAGCAACTGGTCCTATTACTTCCTCACAAATAGAAGGAAAAGAAATGGAAGAAGTGTACAATATTATATTCTTGGGATCAAAGGTCACTGAAGATGACAACTGTAGCCATGAAATTAAAAGATGCTTTCTCTTTGCAAAGAAAGCTAAGGCAAATCTGGACAACATCCTAAAAAGCAAAGACATCACCCTGCTGACACAGATCCATGTAGTCAAGGCTATGGTTTTTCCAGTAGCAATGTATGCCTGTGAGAGCTGAATTATAAGGAAAGCTGAGCACACCAAAAGCAAAACTTTTGAAATGTGGTGCTGGAGAAGACTTTTGAGAGTCCTTTGGACAGTAAGGTGATCAAATCAGTCAATGCTTGAAGAAATTAATTCAGACTATCCACTGAAGTTCAAATACTGGATCTAAAGCTTAAATATTTTGGTCACATGATGAGAATACAAGACTTATTGGAAAAGACCCTGATGCTGGGAAAGATTGAAGGCAAAAAGAAAAGGGATGGTAGAGGACAAGATAGCTAGATAGTATCATTGGAAGCAATGAATATGAGCTTAAAGAGACTTAAAAACATAATGAAGTATAGAAATGCTAGAGTCCTCTGGGTCACAAAGAGTCATACTTAACCAAACAACCACAGCATAATCTTGAAGCGTTCCCAATAAGACTGGGGTGAAGCAAGAATGTCCACTGTCACCACCGTTATTCAATACTGTACTAGAAATGCTAGCTATACCAATATGACAAGAAAGAGAAATGGAAGGAATAAAAATAGACAGTGAGAAAATAAATCAATTACTCTTTGCAGATGATGTAATGGCATACTTAGAGAACCCTAGAAAACCAACTAAAAAACTCACTGAAACAATAATTTAAGCAAAGTTGTGGGATATAAAATAAACCCACATAAATCATCACCATTTCTCCATACTACCAACAAAACCCAGTCTGAAGAGATAGAGAAATTCCATTTAAAATAACTGCAGATAATATAAAATATTGGGAGTCTATTTGCCAATACTTTTCCAGGGATTATATGGGCACAATTATAAAACATTTTTCATACAAGTAAAGTGATGCAAACTAATTACTCATGGGTAGGTTGAGTCAATATAATATAAATGACAATTCTACCAAAGATAATTTACTTATTCAGTGCCATATCAATTAAACTACCAAAGAATTATTTTATAGAACCAGGAAAAAACCCACAAATTTCATCTGTAAGACCAAAAGTTCAAGAACATCAAGGCAATCAATGAGAAAAAAAACATTGTGAAGGAAGGCAGCCTAGCAGTTCCAGATTACAAACCAAATTACAACACAAGGAATCAATAAAACAGTCTGGTACAGGTAAGAAATAGGATGATGGATCAGCAGACTAGTTTAGGTACACAATACACAGCAGCAAATAATCACAGTAATCTGGCATTTGATAAACCCAAAGATTCAAACTTTTGGGTTAAGATCTCAATATTTGACAAAAACAGGAGATTGGAGGTGGGGGGAAGGAATAAACTTTTTATAGTATGTTTCTCTGCTAAAGGCCTCATTTCTCAAATATATAGGGAACCAAAACATATTTGTAAAAATAAGAGCCATTCCCAAGTTGAAAAATGATCAGAGGATACAAATAGGCAGTTTTCAGAAGAAATCAAAACTATCAAGTTATATGAAAAAATGCTCTATATCACTACTGATTAGAGAGAAATGCACCTTAAAACAACTCTGAGGTACGACATCATACCTATCAGATTGACTAACATGAAAGAAAATGAAAATGACAAATCCTGGAGGGGCTGTGAAAAAAATGGGATACGAATGGTGGAATTGTGAACTAGTCCAAACATTTGGGAGAACAATTTGGAACTATGTCCAAAAGGCCATAAAACTATGCATATCCTTTATCCCAGCAATCCATCACTAGATCTGTACCTCTAAGGGTACAAGGAATCTACCAGGTACAAGGAATAAAAGAAAGGGATCTATTTGTACAAAAATACCTATAGCAGCTCTTTTTATGGTTTTTTATGGTCTTTTTATCAGTTAAAGAACTGAAAATTGAGGGGGATACCCAACAAGTGAAGAACAGGAGAGCAAGTTATGATATATGATTGTGATGAAATGATACTTTGGCATAAGAAATGATGAGCAAGACGGTTTCAGAAAAACCTGGGAAGACATATACAAACTCATTCAAAGTGAAATGAGGAGAACCAAGAGAACCCTGTACACAGTAATAACATTATAAAAATGATCAACTGTGAAAGATTCAGTCACTTCAATCAAGATGATGCTTCAAGACAATTCCAAAGGACCCATGATGGAAAATGCTATTTACCTCCAGACAGAGAACTGATGAACTTTGAAGCAGATGGAAGCATACTTTTTAAAAAAATTTTTTTTGTTTTATGTTTTCATCTTTTTTCTTTTGCAACATGGCTAATATGGAAGTATATTTTGCATGACTTCACCTGTGAAAAAACCCTGTAAGTTTCAGAACAGTTGCTGATCTATATTAGGAGGGGAAATTTCTTCACAGAGAGTCTCCTATACCGAAAAATTGTCATCTGATGTTAATAATATTTTTCCAACTCTAGAAAATAATTATCTGATAGTTTGATTGGTATGGCACTAAATAAGTAAATTAATTTAAGTAGAATTGTCATTTTTATTATATTGGCTTGACCTACACACAAGCAATTGATGTTTTTTCACTTACTTAGATCTTACTTTATTTGTGTGGAAAGTGTCTTATAACTGTGCTCATATAGTCCCTGGATTTGTTTTGGCAGGTAGACTCTTAAATATTTCATAGTGTCTACCTTAGCTTTAAATGGGATTTCTCTTTCTATCTCTTGCTTGCCATCTGATTTTTAAAAAGATATGTTTTGCCCTTCAAGTGTTTTGGGGATGAAAGATAAACAAAACATCTGTCTCTATCTCCTTTTACATGCTTTTAAAAATATTCTATGATTTTATTTTAAAAATATTTTTGATCTTGTATTTTTATGTAAACTTAATTTCCAAATTCCCTTCTACCTAGAGATTCAACCTTGTAACAAAGAGTCAAAAAAGGGGAAAAAAAGTACTTTAACAAAGCCAACTCATAGATTCTATCTTTAAATAATAGAATTCAAATACTTGATTTGAGCTCTAAGTTCTGACCTGTCATAGATTAAGCCAAGTCTGAATGAAAAATAGGGAATTAAAGCAATAAAGAATAATGTGTTATATAGAGAGTACAACACTCCATGATATATGTACATCCTTGAATTCTTCAAAAGATCTATGAGGTTGGTCGCTGATTTGAATACTTTTCCCACCTACACAGGATACAACAATTTCATATACAAAGGGATCTTGATGGGGTGTTCATGAACTTGCTGATAAATTTTTTTGGTAATTAAATTTCAATATAATTGGATTCCTTTATAATCCTAGGTATTTCATGTATTTTTAAATTCTTTGAGCAAACAAAAAAACACTGTCTTTCCCATTTCCGTACTACATTGAAAAAAGACAAAAGAAAACAAATCCATGGCAACAGATATGCATAGCTAAGCAAAAGTAATTCCCGCGTTGTCCAGGTTCAAAAGATATAGGGTATGTCCCAATATACACCAAATCCATCAACTCTTTCTGGAATCAGTGTTGGTTAATGCATTTATTTTCTTTCCCCAGAAGGCTTTTCTGGACTTCTTTCCATTGTTTTATCCTCTACCATCTCCCCGCGTTCTTTTAGTTCAACTGTCACCTAATTGTGGTCAGCAACTCAATTTCTTTTTTAGAACTTGTTCCCCCTGAATAAGTTAAGCCTCTCCGAGGACATATTTCTTTAAATGGAAAAGGGGTTGAGGATCATCGATGTAAAGAAACTGTTTAAAACGACTCATGGGTTTCATCATACTGCTCCCCCAATCAAAATTCTTCAATCACTCCCATTGTTTACATAATTAAACCCAAACTTCTCCATTTGACCTTCAAGGTGTTATCCTAGTCAGGTAGACAAGGAAGCTAGTTTGTATACTGTGCTGGAAGGAAGCACCTACTGCAAAGAGCTCTAACAAGAAGATATATTTCTTATTTTGAAGTTGTACATACTGAATTCCCAGAAAGGTGTTTAGTCTAACTTATAATTCTTTCAGGTGAGGCCTTTTCTGAAGCAGAGCAACACAGAACTGATATTCTAAGGTTGATTTCCATCCCATAGAGATTTCTTTTAAAAAGTGAAAAGGATTTATTTTTATAAAAATATTTACAGCAGTCTTTTTATAGTTGCAATGAACTGGAAATTGAAGAGATGTCCATTAGGTAGAAAATGGATGAACAAGTTATGGCATAAGATAGTGATGGAATACTATTGTGCTGTAAGAAATGATGAGCAGGATGATTTTAGAAAAACCTGGAAAGACATACATGAAGTGATGGAAAGAAAAGTGAGCCGAGCCAGGAGAACTTTGTATACAGTAACAGCAACACTATACTAGGAAACAACTGTAAATGACTTTGCTGTCCTTGCCAATACAATGATCCAAGACAATTCCAAAGGATTTATCATGAAAAAATGCTGTCTACCTCCAGAGAAAGAAATGACGGAGTCTAAATGCAGACTAATGCATTATATTTTTCACTTTATTTTTCATGTTTGTCTGTTTTCTTTCACAATATAATTAACGTAAAAATATATTTTGCATGTTTGCACATGTATAAATCTATATCAAATTGCTTGAAATCTCATGGAGGAGGGAGGAGAGGGGAGTAGGGAGAAAATTTGGAACTCAAAAATTTAAAAAAAATGTTAAAAATTGTTTTTCCATGAAATTGGGGAAAATAAAATATTATTTAAAAGATAGATTTTCCTATGTTTCTGTATGTTCCTGGTTCATAAGGAATAAAGAAAAAAATTGGATTTGTAGTCAGGACACCTAGGTTCAAATCTTAGCTGCAAATAGAACTGTGTGAATTCTTTGAGTCTCAGTAAAATGAAGGGGTTGGATGAAATTATAAAGCCCCTTAGAGCTCTAAATATTATGAGTCACAAGTCTGGTGTGCAAGCTGTATGAGGTCTTAGGCTCAAGAAATATCAAAGGTCAAAGTGGTTTGTGACAGTCATGTCAGTTACAACCAGGTCATTGATGATGTTTTCAGAGCCTTTCTCTAGTCTCTTTGCCAACGTAAGAGGTCAGAAAACTCAATTATTGCAGCTAGACTTTGATGGATGGCCACTCTACTCTTTCACCTTTCTTTCTGATTTCTCTGCCCACATTCTCTTCTCCAAGCAAATTATCTTATATATTATTCTCAAAATATTCCTCTCACCCTTCCCTGAAAGGTTTCCCATCATCATGACTTTCTGTCTCCATGTTTACACTATTCCCTATGCATGGAATATCCTCACATAATCAGATTCTATTGCTTATGTGCTTTTAAGAGCCAAGCCACAAGTCTGCCAGTGTATACTTACAGAGTAGCCTGATGTTTTTGAAGAAATCAGCTGCCTAACAGCACCCACATAGCCACATTGTCTTCTATGGACTGAATTTTGCTCCAGCTTTGGGTTTTTCTCTAATCAGAGAATTTTTTGGTTTTTCTAATCAGAGAATTTTGGTTTTTCTCTAATCAAAGAATACCTTCGCTCTGTTCCCTCCCACCATTGTAGTCTCCCTGGCATTTTGCAACTTTGACTTATTTCTCCTGACTATGTTTTTCTCCATTAGCCCTCAGGCATCATTACTGGATGCCTTCCAAGCAGACTATCCTCTCCAGTGACACATAATACTAAGTGCTTCTCCACTGATGTCTCCAGGGTCTTGGACAATGTGGTTCTTTCCAGCACTTCCCAGGACTTCCCATTTCTCCCAGCTCTGTTATCATCTCTGTCTCATCTCTACTTATTAAAATCCTAGGCAAATTTTGATGCTACTTCGTGTATGTTTTTGTTTTCCTGATGTCTCTAATTGAATGTGGATTCTAATTGTGTGTCCCCACAGTATTTTACTTGTATATCTACTGGCATTTACTATATCTTTTTACTTTTTCTTTGTATTTAGTACAGTAGCTGGCACATGGCAAGTACTTAATAATGCTTGTCACTGCTTTATGTTCTACCTAGGGACAGCTAGGTGGTACAGTGGATAGAGCACCAGTGCAGGAGTCAGGAAGACCTGAGTTCAAATCTCACTTCAGACACTTGGCATTCACTAGCTGTGTGACCTTGGGCAAGTCACTTAAACTCAATTTCTGCATCCTGGGTCATGTCCAGTCATCCTGATGAATATCTGGTCACTGGATTCAGATGGCTCTGGAGGAGAAGTGAGGCTGGTGACCTGAACAGCCCTCCCTCACTCAAAACAAAGTCAAGTGCAAGTCATGTCATTATTTCTCTGATGGCATGGTCTTCTTCGGCAATAAAGGACAAACACACACATGTTCTACCTATTTGTACATATCCCCTTCCCAGAATGTAAGTTCATTAAAGAGTGGAGGCTATTTATTAGTTATCTCGGTACTGTCATCTCTGATTGTGCCTTTCCCAGACCCCATCCCCAAGCTAATAACAACTTTGGTCATCGGAATTTACTTGGCAATTCAATTTGATCCATCATACATTTATTAAGTATTTATTATATAAAAGATCCTGAGGATACAGAGTCCCCTGACAGCAGGGTCTATTTTGTTTTATCTATACATTTCCAGTACCAAACACTGTGACTTACAAGTAGTAGCTTTGGTGAACTGATTTTATCTCTTTATACATGAAGAGCTTGAGGTGATCTTTTATTTTGACAAATTCATTACTATTTTAAATAATATCATTTTATGAGAGGAAAATAGCTTTTTAAATTGTAATGTAAACTTGATACTAACCTTCAGCTTAGAATCTTCTATTGAAATATATACATATATATGTATGTATATATTTTAAAATTTGAGAATGATGCTATTGACCTGGTATGCTCAGCAAAATACTCTATAATTTTAGCTATTAGCTATGCTAGCTATTTTATTAGTATTTTTCTTCAAAATTCATCATTTGAGGAATATGACATATTTCTCTATTCTCACATTCCATACAGGGCAGCTCTACAAAAGGGAAAGTATTTGTTTACTTTAGATTTTATAACTATCCTGCAGTGCCAAGGGGAGAAGAGAACATATGATGAATAATTCTATTGTCTAGAGTAAATGAATGACATGAGCCAACACAATGACTCTGTTTCAACCTAATGTAATTAACTAAAGGCACTTAGTACAGACAGTACCTTCTCTTTCTCTATGCAGTAAATACTTTCCCTTTTTGTGAAATGTATCGATGAAATAGTCTTTTTGGGATTATTTTTCACTGGGTCAAATCAAGTTCTAAAAGTGAGAAATTAAATGAATTTTCTGGAGACCAAGAATGTTGTTTTCAAGAAAAAAAAGTTAGTGGTTAAGTTGATAACTAGACATCAGGGACTTTTTCTGGCAATAAAGAAAATGTTTGAGAAACATCTGTCTGAAAGAACTGAAAAAAAAGACTCCTCACAATTCCATTAGAGAACATAGCATCATACTCCTTATCTATGTGCTTTACCATCAAAGTTATCCATGCAAAAATGATATCCAGGACTTAGAGCTACGCATGTCTGGTAGGAGCAAACTCATCACCACTACACACTTGGATGAACTAGAGTTATATGTTAGGTATGGGCAAAGAAACTTAAGAAAATCAACTTCTAATGTCAAAATGAGCTTAACTTTCTGGGCATTTTTCAAGAGTAAACTCAAGAAGAAAGCACGGCAATGACCCATACTGCAGTTCTCCAAAGTATGGATAATTTTGCCTAAACCAACAAAGTTGAAGTATTTTAAAAACTGCCATACAATACAGAAGAGGGGTCATTTAGGGCATTATGACTTGGAGCTATCTTCAATGTCAATATTCTCTTGGTAATGATATATAACTGTGAATCATGAAATACCATGATCTCAATACACTCAGACTTGTGTCTTGGAAGACAGATATGTAGTGAGATAAAAGTAGATTGTAGTCTTTTACAATGTGACTTATATACAAAAAATAACACATATAACATTAATGACTAGTATACCTGAAAAGGGGTGGTACAGTGGATGATCACCTGGCCTGCTGTAAAGAAGACATGAGTTCAAATCTGGCTTCAGAAAGTTACTACTTGTGTAACTCTGGGCAAATCACTTAACTCCACCTCAGCTTCCTTATTTGTAAAATTAATTGGAGAGGGAAATGGCAAACCACTCCATTATCTTTGCCAAGAAAACCCCAACTGAAAAGTCAGATATGACTGAAATAATTCAAGAATTGTTTCAATGCCTGGAAAAGGGTACATGCTGCTCAATAACATGAGAGAAAACGGTTGGATAGTCTTAGTGATACTCTGATACTTCCAAAATATTAAAAGTAGCAAAGAAAGGGCTTCATGAAGATTTATGGAAAGATATGGAAGAGACTCCACTAGGTACAGAAGTCATGGAATTATGGTGGTCTCCCCTGTCTGAAGTTACTTTGGAGTTAAATTATTTACATTATGGAGTCAATGCATATTAAAGGGAAGCTAGGGATTCATGGAAATACAAAATCATAACGAATTCATAAATGCTGAACCAAAAAATACTCAAAGAGGTAAAGGCCAGTCTATTCTATACATTCTTTCATTTTGTTGTTGGGTTGAGTTACCTTGTAGTTTTTTAGAATAACATTGCTATTTCAATTATTTTTTTAAATGACTATTAGTTTTTGAAAGTACTTCCTAATGCTAATAGCTGTATCCAGCATAATTTTCACAAATGGATCACAGAAATGTTTACACTTGAGGTTCATTAAACTCTAGACTACACAATCAGAATCAGATTCCTCTTAAGGAAAAATGAGTAAAATTCCAGCAACCTGGAAAGCCTGTCCAGTTTCTTTTCTGTCATCTTCCACTCTTTCATATAAATCTTCCTCCTGATATGAATCCTTCAGTAAGAGGCAATAAAATATGCTTTTTAATTTGCAATCTAACAGCTGTGAATTCATGACAGATAGAAGCTTTAAAAGTTAGTTCTCTTTAGCTGTCTAGTCCTAGTGGAATATGCTGAATACCATGTGATGAAATGTCTAACATTTTCCAACAAATTCTCTGAATTCAAAAAAGACACAGAGAGCTCCTTGATGCATGCATAAATATGTTAAATGAGTTTTTGCCAGCATTAAAACCATGCCAGTTATCCTAGTCAATTTACAAGTGTCTATGGCACTTTTATCTCTTTACTTGAAGAATTTTACAGTCTGCAAAAGTGGCCTTTACAACAGATACTAAAGTTTTATTTGGCTGTACAGGTACAGTTAGTCATGTTATAAGGATATTCTATACATATCTGTGCAAACAATTTTTTTAATAAAGAAAGAAAACAGTTACCCTTTGTAAAAGGCTATAACCTCTTAATCCTATTGTTTCTATAAAGCTTTTAAATGACAAAGAGAAACTGAAACATACGGGATTTGATCACAATTTCCAACCTCCCTATAGGAATCTTTTAATTTAACCTAATATGGTACTGATAAAATGAAGTCATAATAAAAAGTATTTTGCTAAACTTAAATTACTCTAAAAATCTAAACTATTAACCCCTTATCCTAAGAGGAGTAGGGTCTATTCAGTAACTAACATTTACTAAAAATTCACTGCATGTGCAACCCAACATACTAAATGCTGTTTGAAACTGACCTGAAGCTGACCTACAAGAAAGATGTAGAGAGAAAGGAGCCTTTAATATGCTGGCACTCAAGGAAGTATTTAATGAGTGGCTATTATGTGCCAGGTAAAGTGCTAGATCCTGGGGATACAGACATGCAAGCAAAACAGGCCCCATCTTCTAGGAGTTTATACTTTAGTACGGGAGAGAACATACATATATAGAAATACATGAAAAACAAATGGATCTAGATACATAAAGCATATATAAAAGATAACCTTGAAGGGTTACAAAAGGAAGGACCTCATGAAGAAGGAGCTTAATCTTGAAGGAAACTAAACTTATTAAATTACTAAGAAGTATAGTTGGAGAAACGGAGAGAGAAAGATAAAGGAAGGAAGGAAGAAGGAAGGAAGGAAGGAAGGAAGGAAGGAAGGAAGGAAAGGAAGGAAGGAAGGAAGGAAGGAAGGAAGGAAGGAAGGAAGGAAAGAAGAGCATTACATACATAAGGATCACTAGTTCAAAGGTATACAGACATGAGATGAGAGAATCATTTATGTGGAACGTTAATGGCTGACAAGGAGTACATGGAGAGAAGTAATGTGTCTAAAGGTGAGAAAGGTAGAAAGGTGTCGAGTTATGAAGAGTTTTAAATATCAAATAGAGTAGTTTATATCTGATCCTAGAAGTAATAGAAAACCGCTGGAGTCTACCGAGTATGGAAGCACTGTGAGATAAAGCTGGGAAGGTAGATCCAGGCAGATTGTGGATGATCTGAAATGCCAAGCTAGAGGATTTATGCTGTGATATGGCAAGCAATGGGAAACTACTGAAAGTTTCTGCCCAGGGTAGTAATGTCAGTAGTGCATTAGAAAACAATTGTTATGACAGTAATGAGAATTAAAAACCAAAGGCAAAGAGAGAAATAATGAGGTTAACACAACAGTCCAGGCAAAACGTAACAAAGGCCCAGACTATGGTGACAGCAATGAGAACAGAAAAGAGGGGACAAATTCAAAACTTATTGGTAGGATCAATAGGCCAGTTAAGTGCACATAGGGGGTATTGAGAAAGAGGGAAAAGTTAGATAATTCTAAGATATCTGATGTGAGTGATTAGCGATGGAAGCAGTTAGATGGTATGGTGGACTGAGCACCCTAGATAGTGTGGGGGAGAATTCAGTTCAAATCCAACCTTAGACACTGACCAGCCACATGAAGCTGGGCAAGTCACTTAACCTCTCTCTAACTCAGCTTCCTCATCTACAAAATGAGGATAATGACAGCACCTACTCCCCAGGCTTATTGTAAGGATAAAATGAGAAATCATTCATAAAACATTTTCCTAGTTTTGTTATTATTATCAGAGTTTTTGTTGTAAGGGCCAGTATCATCAATAGACACAGGGTAAGTTAAGAAAAGGAATAGGTACTAGGGAAGAGGATGATAACTTTTGATTCTGGAGATATTGATTTTGAGGTTAATTTGAGCATCCCCCAAAAAATACGGCAGGAATGGAAAAATGCAGGACTGTCATTTCAAATGTGTGTGAGTGTGTGTAACATAGTCATTAACTGAAGTCATAGGTAGAGAGTGTTGTTAGAGAATAAAATCAAAGGACAGCATCTTGGTGGATGCCCACATCTATGTAGTAGGAAGAAGTAGAAGAGCCAGTGATTAAAGCAAAGACAGAATGGTCAGGCCAGAGAACCAGGAGGATGTTCCATTGTAAAAGCAAAAAGGGAAAGGAGTTGATCGATAGTATCAAATGTTACTTAGAGAAGGCCTTTGGATTTGTTAAGTAGAATATCACTGGCAACTGGAGAAAGTATTTCTAGTAGAGTGGCAGAGCCAGAAACCAAACTATAAGGGATTGAAAAGTGAGATGCAACACAGAGTTTAAGCTCTGGTGTCTAGGGCCCTGATTCTCAGAGATTTTTTTGTGCATGCTCATGGTACAATGTACTTTGCTATTTTGTATCATGGCCCAGTGAATGTTTAAACTGGCAACACTACAAGAGAGTCAGGTGCACAGTTCCTTTCAATTAGAGCAACAATTTTTGTTGAGTTGTCTTTCAGTTCAAGTTCCAAAGTGCTTTGAAGTTAGTATATATGTATAATTGGCGAGTTTTGTTTATCTTATGAATTTTATCATGTCTAACATGCTATATGAAGTAGCAAAATTTATTTCAAACAAAATAATTTATATATTTTTCTTTTATCTGAAATAGCATAGCATCCAAAATTTCATGCCACATCTACTGAAATTTGTAGCATGCTAATTTGCTATAATATGCCCTTTAAAGCACTTCTGGGCCTTTTTTATTGTGGAGGGGGAGAGGAGGTAGTTAGGTGATATACAGTGGATAGAGTACTGGGCCTGGAGTCAGAAGGACATGATTTCAAATCCAGCCTTGGTTACATTAGTTGTGTAAACCTGGGCAAGTCACTTAACTGTTTGCCTCAGTTTCCTTATCTGTAAAATGAGCTTGAGAAGGAAATGCCAAACCATTCCAGTATCTTTGCCAAGAAAACCTCAGAGTCAGATATCACTGTAGCAATTCAAACGACCACAACAAAAAATGAAGGAAAAGAAACAGAATAATCCCCAAGACACGTGGTAGGGGATGAGCAAAAGGAGGGTGAGGGGTGAAGCTAGGAGAAGCAAGGGGAAGGTTGTTGGTTATTTTTTTAAAGAATGGTTTTTAGTCATATAGGAAAGGGTCAACTGAAAGTGAAGACTCAAGATGAAAGCCAGTGTGAATCTGTATTGGCTGGCTAGCTTGCCTGTGTTCATTTGATGTTTCCAGTGGAATGGTAAACTAAGTGGAAACCTGGCATCAGCTACACATGGTAGCTTCAAAAGTTTTTAAACTACTGTGTGAGCACAAAGTTGATGAGGCTGAATTTAGCTCCATCGACCCTGGAAAAGAAAACTCAATCAGAGGATTTTCTTTCATGCCTATCAATTACATTTTCAATGTTTTCCCTAAAAATCTTATTCAATTAATTGATACTCAGAGAGCACTAGTTCTTTGATGGAAGTATCATTTTTCTGTCTATAACCAACCTAAATTTCTGTTGCAGACATTTCCTTAGAGCTACTGCACCATCACCAACCCAATTTGGACTGTATTCTAAAGATCAAAATAATTTCATAGAAATTCGAGGGAATTGGGAATGAGAGGGGCTTGGGGCGGTGGATAACCATTGATGAGGTGCCATTTTGCACAAAGGCGTCTTTGCGTTAAGTCTGAGTATCCGGCTTTGGATCCTTCTTGATGCCACCCTGGCAGAAGAGTCATATTTTCCTGCCAACTCATCTGGATCAAAAGAGCCATGGCACTTTTGAACAAAAAGATTTGATAAGAACAAGCATGGCTTTGTTCTACTGCTCTTCTAAAAACTGAATTCCTTGGCATCTTTACCAAAGGAGGAAAAGGTCAGAAAATACTCCATTCTGTGCCAACAAAGAATCAGGCATGCAGAAACTTTCACACCTGCTACAGCCCACTGGGTTTTTCTTGCACTCGAGACTTTGGAGATATGCAAAAAGCCTAAAATTTTAGAAATCTCCTGCTTCCTATAACTACTTTGGAGCCTTACATTAATATACTTACCTTCTTCTAAGGTGGGGAGGGGAGCTAAACAAAGGCATGTTCCAAATGGACTTTGTAGGTGATTCTAAGCTTCTTCTGGTTACCCCTATACTGTATCGCTATAATCCCACAAAGACAGAAGTCGTGGTAAAAGGCAGCTAAGTGACTAGTCTAATAGGCAGAACTAGAGTCAGTAAGACCTGAGTTCCAATCCTGCCCTCAGACACATAACTAGCTATGTGACCCTGAACAACTTCTAAATGCCTCAGTTTACTCATCTATACAATGGGGGTAATCATAGTACTGACCTCCAAGGAGAGTTGAGAGGACACATAAAGTGCTATTGATCTGTCTGCCTTCCTTCAAGACCCGACTAAAATTCCATCTTTTACAAGAAGCCTTCCCCAATCCTTAATTCTAATGCCTTCCCTCTGTTATTATTTCCTATTTTTCTTCTATGTAGTTTATTCTATATAGATATTTGTTTACATGCCTTCTTCTCCATTAGTTACTTGGGGGCTGGGACTGTTTTTTGCATCTTTTTGTATCCCTGCCACTTAGCACACTGCCTGGCACATAGTAGGCTCTTAATTTATGTTTTACTGATTGCTTTATAAACTTTAAAGGACTATGTAAATGCTATTATTGTTTATTATTATAAGAACAGCCATCTTTCCTCAGGAAGAACTATAGAGAAAGGCAACAGTTATTCTTCTTATATTCAATTTGTTGTTGTGTTTGTCCTTTGTAGCTCTCCAAATTTGGATGACGTTTAAATTGAATATGCTCTTCAGATTGCATATCAAAAAGAGAATACTCTGAAGATGTATCAAAAAGGGACAAGTACAATGAAGAGGCACTGAGGCATTTCAATATAACTTTACTAGAAATGGATCCAATTAATGCAAACAAATAATGCTTTTGATTTTTTTGGTAATACTTCATTTTTAATGGATGTCATCTGGGGAGAAAATACCACTATTTCAAAAACTATATTATACATATATGAACTGTATCAAAGTAGAGAACATATTCTTGCAGTTTTTAAAGATAGAAGTAATGGAATTGAGTTGAAATATCTGTCACTTGTTTCAACCAGTTCCTTTTTCTTTCTATTGCCATGAAAAACTAAATTCTGAGGCCCAAATGCAAATGACAGTAAATGCTGCTTTTGCAACATCATGTAGGATCTGCACTAATTTTTCACCCCTTTTACAATTCAAGCAAAAACCTGTAAAGACAAGCCTTCCAGAAGACTTTTATTTAACAAGCTAGAAAACCTTCTATATATGATTATGTATGTGAGCAGTAGATGGCAGCTTTGAACCCCCTCTGTGGTCAGTCCCCGGGTGCCCAGTCACATGATCCAAAAGTTTTATTTCATCTTAAGAAGAATACACAGTCATAAAGCCCAAGGGCCAAAATGGAGGCTAAAGAAATAACATTTCATTTATCATCCTGCCAAAAACCCAACCAACTCTAAAGATTTGAACTTATTATCCTTTCAAAGGCCTTTATAATTATTAGCTATTGAAATGTTAGCTATTATTATTATTCAATTAGTATTTATGTGCAGAACACTATGAGGCACAAGGGGAAAGAAAATTGCAAAAGAAAACCAATATATAGTGCCTGTCTTCAAGGATCTTACATTCTTCTTGGCCAGGTAAGACTAATGTCCATAAGACAGATAAGAACGTCAAGGCAGCATAGTTGAACAGAAAGCCCAATAAAGTACCTTGTTCAATAAAGACTTGTTGATATAACTGATTGCATCTATGAGACACTAATCCAAGTTATGGAATTCCAAAGGAGGAGATAAAAATGTAGACTGGAAGAATCAGGCTGAACTCACTGAGGAGCCAGGTTTGTAGGTGGACTTTGAAGGATTAAAATAGTGAGAAGGGAAAAGAATTATTTGCAATAGGCAGGCCATCCTAAGTAAAGAAAGGTTAAACGTCAAGAATAGGATTAGTGGATTTAGGGCACAGTGAGGAGACTGAGCTGGCTGGGTTTCATGTATAGAAGGCTAGGAAATAAAGGTGAATGGGGAAGACAGGGTGAAATTATGGAAAGCTTTGAATGTCAGTTTGAGGAATTTCCAACGGGGATATTTAAATTGGACCTGACCAAGCAGCCTGAAAGAATGGGGAGAAAATAGCGTTGCCTTGATTTTACATTCAGCATATAATGAATCAGTTTATCAAAACAGCCATCTGCATAAATACCTCTTTCCCACATTTCCAAGTTTAATTGAAAATAGAGGAGGACTCTCTTCGATTGGCTCATTGTTTTACACCCTGCTCTTATACCTCTAAGCTCAACTATGAGTCCTTTTGTCGGTTTCCCACTTGGTCAGTAGAAATTTTGCTATAATTCCAAAGGTTTTTCTTATAAATAGCAATAACTAAGCCTTCTTACATAGGGCACTCATTTTAAAGTTTTCAGGGATACTTAATAAATAATTGAACTAGATCTAAGTTGTTCAGCTGAGTGTGTTTATTTATACAGTTCTATGCTGTTGTGAGAAAGATAGAACACAGGAGCCTTAATGCAAACAGTTCAGTCAAAAGCAAGGGCAGAAAATCTCTCCTATGCTATTAGGGCCACTGCAAAGTCAACAGAAGAAATGAACCTGCTGCCTACTTTGTCACTGCAAGATAAACGACAACATAAGGCTAATTCCATCTTACTTAAACATAAAGGTTTTCCTAGAGGAAAGCAGAAGGAAAACATCAGAAAAATTCTAACATACACCAAAGCGCCCATGGAATGCTGATTTGAGGGAAAGGTTTGCTGATCTGCATCATTCCATTTACCAAGGTTCACAAGCTCTGGGCAATCTATCCTTGCCTCCTGAGTATCTCTCATGCCCTACCTATATTTATACAAGTTTGGTGATTCTCCTCAATATATCTCATGTTGGTTTTAACTAAGCTACGTTAGTCAGGTCCATCACACTGGTAGATCACCTTACTATTGCAGAAGCCCCATTTTTGTTTCCTGCCTCTAGTTTCTCCTCTCTCCAATTTCATGTTCCACAGAACTGCTAACAGATCTTTATAGCCCACTGATCTGACTATGTAGGTCCACATAACTCCCTTAACTCGATAAGCTTCAATGATACCTGACTCTAGGATAAAATATCAACTACTCTGGCATTTAAAGTTCTTAGGAAAATCTTATTTTCCAGGCCTCCCACACATTAGGACTTCTTATGCACTCTATTCTTTGGCTTCAGCCAAACTGGTTTATTGTTTCGTTCCCTTTATACAACATTACATCTATTGCCTCCATGCTTTTGAATTAGTTGTCCCCTGATACCTACTACAGTTATCCCTTATCCATCCAGAGGGTTAGGGACACAGCACCTCCACAATCTGGAAAATCCGTGAAAAATTTTTTGGCTTTCCCTTTATATCAGAGAAGAAATTTGAGTTTTTCTTTTTCTTTTATAGGGTGTTTATGGTACCTTAAAAGATATAATATATTGATATTATATGATATTATACACATATATTTTATGCATTTCTGAGTTTCTAAACTTTTCCTGTGTTGTCTAATGACTTGTTTGTTGTCATCTGTGGTTTCTGCAAAACTCCCCCAAAATTTCCATTTAATCTCTTATGCCAGCCTGTGTTTTAGTGAAATCTCACTGAGGAAATTTGAGATGTAGAAGACATAACTGTCTTCTCTCTCTCCTCACCTCAACCTCCATCAAATTCAGCTCGTGTTATTTCTTTCAAGAGACATTTCCTGATCCTTGCTCCATTGCCTCCCACTTTGCTTTTATTTTGTACATACAATATACATTTTACTTATCTGTGAGCATTTTGTATCCCTATAGTTGAATATATGCCCCTTTGAAACAGGAACTGTCTTGTTTTTGAATTTGTATCATCAACACCTTATACAGTACTTGGCACACAGATGTTGTAGAGTCTTAGTAATTGGTTAATACTGGGAAATTTTATTAATAGTTTTTATTTTTTACTTTTCAAGAAGCTTTACATCTCCTTCCTTCACAGAGAGCTGGAAGGGATTCCAGGAATCACATAATCCAAGTTTTGTACTTTTGAAGATGAAAGTGTCTTAAAAGTAAGAGATAAGTGGTTACCAGGGTGATGACAAAAAGGTCTTCTGAGCCAACAGGCTGGCTCACATTTGAGAATTTCTATTTTATTTTTATATTTCTATTATAATTCTATGTAAAAATCTGGCAGGAAAATAAGTGTGTAACAAACTATTAATTTAGAGAACTATTTAGTATAAATGCTGACAATCTGAGCAGCATACAAAAACCTCACTCCAACCCCCAGGTTGAATAGAAAGCCCTGTAAAGTAGCTTGTTCAGTAAAGACTTGTTGACATAACTAATTGTTTTTGTGAGACACCAATCCAAGTTATGGAATTTCAGAGGAGGAGACAAAAATGTAGGCTGGAAATATCAGGCTGAACTCACTAAGGAGATAGCTCTTTAGCCGGGCTTTAATTTGACTGATGTCCAAAGTGGTACAAGGCAAAAGTAAATAGATGAGCTTCTTCCTAAGGCCCTGAAGGTCAAATTCAAGTGTAACTAAGGCAAACTCTTCCCCTCCCACCCCTCCAGCCAAAATGAGGTCTTAGGTTCAAGGCCCATTTCAGATAACATCCATTTCACCAACTAAGACTTCAGGACTCTTGAAACTAATATTAAAGCAGAAACAAAATAAAATAGGATCATTAACTACAGCAGAGATAAAAGAAGATAAAATTAAGTGGATCATTCTTCCACGGATTATGATGAACCCAAGTAAAGATCTCATTGAGAAAAAGTTAACATAATTGACTATAATGAAACTGAGAGAATATTTGTGGATTTCAAATATCCAAACCTTCTGGATTTTCTTTTAACTTTTTTAACTCCTTTGCATATGTATAATCCAGAGTTGGATGTAGGCTAAACTCTAACACTTTACTCCAGTTCCATAGGAGCCTTAGTGTGACGTAATCCATGTGTTGCCATAGTGCTGTGTCAGTCTTGACACTAGGGATCTTTATTTTTTTGGTAAAGGAAGATTATAAAACTATTTATTGACCACTGTTCACCAGTATTTACAATAAAGTAAGCAATGTATAGTTGTATAACATTACAGTGACTACAAAGTTATTCTTTTTTGCCTGACTCCTATGGAGCCAAGTGACCCAAATACTCAAAAGGCTGGTCCTATATTGAAGGGATGAGTTGGGATAAAGAAGGAAAAACATGCACATCAAGAGTATAGAAGACTACCTAACATGGGTATGTCTTCTTCCCATAGTTAGGAAAACATGATTATGTTAGTCACGGTGTTAGGAAAAGAGACATTTCCTGATCCTTGCTCCATTGCCTCCCACTTTGCTTTTATTTTGTACATACAATATACATATTACTTATCTGTGAGAATTTTGTATCCCTATAGTTGAATATATGCCTATAGTTAGGAAAACATAACCCCCTCCCTCAAATGTCTGCTCTTTGGGCAGAATATGTACGTTTATATGATTATGAAAGGATCCTTTGGTTAGTAAAATAAGATGGGACACCCGTACTTTCTGAAGCAGGAAGTCCAAGTTTTTCTTTTTTAAAAAATTAAGGACAAAACAGTTCTGTTTTAACATTTTAGATAAATGTTCAAATAAGGTCTGGCAGCATTTACCCATGCACATTTCTAACCTAGGATTGGGCAACATCAAGGATTGAGATGTTGGACCCTTGGGGAGGTTGCCAACAAGCATGGCCACCCTTTCCACAAGTCCCAGCAGACAGTGTTCTTGTCCAGCTAGATCTGACCAACAAGGCTTTGGGGAGAAGATTCTTTTGGATAGTAAAGGTGAGGGCCCAGACACTGAGTACTACACTACTGTGAACACTCCAGCAAGGTTGCAAAGTGCCCACAAAAGCATTCTGTTCTGCTCAAAAACAGTTAGTGTTTGGAAAAGTGAAGGCAGCATATTTTCTGCCAGTCAGGAGGAACAGGCTTATCAGCTCCCCAGAACCAAGCAATAATGGGAAATGACTGACGACAGATTTACCTCTAGGTGTAAAATGCAGCTTTTATTAATAAATTGGGCTTCAAGTGAATGTCAGAATTCTACATGGACACAACATTGTCTTGGACAGTTAACCTTAGGCATACATGGTGGCTAAGCATTTCTTAGGATTCAGAGTAGTGACTACAGAAGGTATTAATCAGTATTTATAAAAGTTTTTCTCTATTGCGGAGGAAGTAAATAATTCCATAATGTCAAATGCTGCCTTCTGTGATAAATGTTAAGTAAATGCAGAAAGCTTGTACTTACTTGTTCAGTTACCAGTGCTATTGATGCAAAGTAAAAACCAGCCCAAACAAAAAACAAGCCAAACAAAAACCTGCTTTAAAAACCAACCCATCTCAGTCCCACATTAGATGTAGATGGTGCTTACGCGGGTAACAAGTTAAAGAATGGAATAAATATCCATACACACACACACACACACACACATATATATACATATACACACATATGTATATATTTATATTTATTATTGTGCTTCATCTTCAGGAAAGGAGTGCCAGGTCAATTGCTCCTCATAAAAGGTGATGACTATCTGAGGACATTTCATGTTTACTACTTTTTGTCCAGCACCAAGTTGGCCTTGTCAGAATCTTTCCACTTCATGAGAAGCATCCGCTCTCCACTGCTGTCTATAACACCAGTGATTCTCTGTGTCAAGTCCCGGAGCAAAGCCTGGCAGCATGTCAGCCGACTCAGGCTTCTTTGACTTGCTATCTATCATCTGACTCACTGTCAGACAAAGACTTTCTCTTGGCTCCTTTTTCTTTACCAGCCTTCTGAGAATTCAGAAACGCTTCAATAAACTCTGGACAATCCAAGTTTCCTTGGGTTCCCATGTGTTGTCAGTATCTGTAAAGCCTTTCCATTTTAAGAAATATTCCACTTTCCCATTCACTACTTGCAGGTCCAACTTCCTCCACTTTCTTACTCTTGCTTTCTATTTCTTTCCCATCTTTTGCAATGTAGTTTTATTGGAAGCAAATTTTTATTGAAGACTTGAAGAGCTTTTACATGGCAGCCACAGTCCCCAGGGAGGAAGACAGGACTGAGGGTGAGGGTACTGAGGGCAGCTGTGGCTGCAGCTGACACTAGGCTGCAGCTGAATTCTAAACAAATCACAAAGAGATGGAAGCAAAGAGTTGGACAGTGGAAAAAGCTCAAGATTTAGAGTCAGAGGACCTGTGTTGGAATCCTGACTCAGTTTACTGCCTGTTAGATCTGAAAGAAACACTTCCCATCTCTGGGACTCAGTGGTCTTCATCCACAGGTGTGAGAAGCTGTATTAGATGACCCCTCAGGTCTTTGTCAAGCTCTAAATCTATAATCCTGTGATCCTATGAAAAAGTTTTAAATTAGATTTGTTTCAAAAGAAAAAGAGAAGAAAACACATTACACAAAAAGCCATAACCTATGTGTTGAGGCATTTATCCAATCAAAGAACATTTTATAAACTCAATTTTCACATTATTGTGCTCAGTTACTCCATCAAAGCAGAGTACACTGATCTTAAAAAAAATCCTTTAAAGCTGCTAATCAACCAACAGGATTTTAAAATGAAAGACTTTGTTATACACAAAAACATTCATTTGAAAGAAAATTATGTATGCTTTCAAGAGCAGGTAAAAAGCATACACAATGAATAAAGGGTTAGGTAGGAAAGTAGATAAAAACAACAGGAAAAGTGAAATACATTACACACATTAACACCTCCCAACACAGGTGGCTTTTGTTCTGCCTTAGGACTCAATTAGGTCAGCCCCCAGAGCAAAAAGGGTAAGACTTTTCAGAGGGAGAACAAAGAAAAAGGATATACATTCAAAGGTAGAATTTGGAACAGTTCCACTTTCTCTCCTCTCCTTCTACCCCCAAACCTCTTTTTGACATCAAAAAGAAGTATAAAATTGAAACACTTGCAATCAGAAAACAGATGGAGAGTCAGAGCATCCTAGGGGGAATATAATCCAAAACAGTCTTAAGAATAAATACTTCCTTTGGGGTAATTTAAGTCCTTTGCTGTCTGAACTACCCCATGGCTCATTATTTCCAGCTCTCAATATGCACGTTCTTTAGAGGCACATGTTGTTTTAAATACTGAAACTATAAATACATGCCCTTTATCACACAGTTAAATATCTTGCAGTAGTAGATGTTTAATAAACAATCGTTGAAGGAATGACTAAATGAACAAAGGGATACAATAAAATCCTGAAGGCACAACTACCAATTCTTAGGCAAGCCAATAAAAAGTTTAATTTTAAACTTCAATACAAAGCCTTTTGTCAGTGACCTTTACATCATCCTTTCCAGTTGATTTTTATTTCACTGGGGTAAATTTTCAAGTGTGGCTAAGCCACTGAAATCCTAAAGCTAATAGCTCTCATCCAATAAGATCCTCTACATCACATGTTCTGTGCTGGTTGTGATAGAAAAGAATTCCACTTAGTTATTCATGCATGACCTTGTTTCCTTCCCTGAGACTAGACTGGCTATCTGTAATCAAGCCATATTTTTCTAAGTGTTACCCCATCTGATCTCCAATTCTGGGTTATGAGATTTTCTCCAGAACTGAAGTTAAACTCTAAATAATTTCCTGGAGTGTACTGGGTTTTCTTAGTGAAAGAGACTGTTAGAAATCACTTGTTTTGTTGGCCACTTTCCAGGCTTTCCTGACCTGACTAAACCTTGTAAAAAATGTCTGCTATTGTCTGTTGCTACTTCCTTTCATACTTTTGGATGTACATTTTTTGGCCCTAAACACATCCATAAGTTTGTTATGTAATTTTATAACAATTACCAGAGGAATTGTATAATAGTACATACACTCTTCAATTTTTCCTTTGAGTCTACTTTGGAGTCAGAAGTAGAGGCAAAAAAAAAATTGTCATCATTCCCATTTCTTTTTCTTTCTTTTAAAAATTCGTTACCGTTGCTCTGCAGATAACATACATTTGGCCCCCAGTTCTCATTTAGTGCTCTAAAATGAATTAAGATGTATTTACTTATGCTTGGACAAATTTAAGCTTTAGCACTTGCTTTTCCGTAGCCTAGGCAAAGAAGGGGAGATCTGAGGAAATGAGATTAAAACAACATGCTTGGTCAACGGATGCCATGGTCAGGCACAATTCAAATTGGCACTAAAAATCTTCTTAGTTAATACTTTTCTTTCATTAGGAACAAAGGAATAGGATTGGATCTCAATCATGTCAATCCTCACTTATACTAAGGCTGTCAGAAGTGGGAGGGGGATCCTCCCCCTCAGTCCAGCTGATAAAGTCAGTTGTTTTAGGCTCTTTCCTCGTCTTCATTCTCCCCTCCTATCCAGTCAATTATTTGCTAAATCCTCTTCATTCTACCTCCACAACATCTGTCACATTTGTCCCCTCTCTCCATTGACAGGGCCACCATTAATTAACCCATGCTGTCATTCTATCTCTTCTTTATCATTATAGCTTTCCCACTGGTTATCCCACTGCCAGTATCTCCTGCTCTAACAGCCCAACCTCTGCATGACTTCGAAAGGAATCCAAGGCCAAGTCACTCATTTGCTAAAACAAACAAACAAAAACAAACTAAAAAAGAAAAGATCCAACCAAACCAAATCAAACCCCAAACCACATACAACTTCAAGGAGTTCCAATGACCTCTAAAGTAAAATGCAAACTCTTCAGCCTGGCACTTAAAATACTATACAGAAAATAGCATAACAAAATGACATGGACAGAAAGTTTAAGACAGGGTATATCTGAAAGCAGGTATAATCTTGTTTCCTCTCTTTGTGCATCATTTTAATGACACAATAGTAATAGCTAGCACTGTAGTAGCACTTACACATATTATTTCATCATCTGCTGTCTACAACAACCCTGAGAGGAAGGTATAATTTAATAATAATATATTATATATTAACATGCATTAATATATAACATTAAATATAATTGATAATATGATATGATGTAATGCAATGGAATATAACATAACATAATATAATATTGGAGATAATTCCCCATTTTACAAATGGGGAAATTGATACAAAAAGAGGTTAAAAAAGAGTCATACAGCTAGTAAATTTCTGAGGTTGGATTTGAACTTGGGTCTTCCTGATTCCAGATCCACTGCTCTGTCTACTATAGCTTCCTCTTATGATTGGGTTTTTCTTTTTTAATCAGTTCACAGATTTAAGAGAGAAGTGGCTTAGCTAGACAGTAGCTGATATAAAAAAATGATGTAGTGTCTTTACTATCAAACATTATTAGCTCAAAATGTCCCCTTACTACTCTTCTCACACAGGCATACCAACTTCCTACTGGTTTCACATGCCTCAAAACTTTGAGCCTCATAACTCCCAAACAGTAGCAACGAGTGATTCCAGAACCCTTTCCTGACATTTGTTTGGCAAGTGGGGGAGGGTGGTGAGCTGGACATTAAGTTAAATTCAGATCGTTGATGTGTCTGTTTATGAACAAATTTGACTGCTCTCACCAGCTTAATCAAAAAACCTGGTTAAATTCAATGAATATGATTTTGAAAACCACCTAGTGAGGACCCACTTTATACAAGACATTGTGATAGATGTGGAGCAAACAAAGATGAAAAGAAACAGCCTCTTCCCGGAAAGACCTCCAAGTCTTAAAAGAGAAATAAGAAATGCACACAGATCCTTATGATACAAAAGAGAATATGACAGAGGCAAAAGATAGCTGATGTGAACTGGGAAAGTTTCAGGAAAGAAGAGAAACATTGAACCGAGCTCTCAAGGAAGAGGATGGAATTCATTTTATGGCTGAGAGGCAGCCTGTAAGAATTCATGGCAGTAGAAGAAGAGAGGACAACCCTGGGAAACAGCTAGTAGTGCAGTAAAAAGTATGTGAAGGCTGCAAAAGTATATTGGAGACAAAAGAGTGTGTGCTTTCAAACTATAAACAAAAGTGAGCTATTAAAAATGTTTGAACAGGAGAGTGCAGTGTATAAGACACGGGGCCTGGAGTCAAGAAATAGGATTCAAATCCATTCTCAGATATCTAGTAGTTGTGTGACCCTGGGCAAGTCACTTAACCTGCCTGCCTTAGTGTCCTGATCTGTAAAGTTGGGATAATAATAGCACCTAACTCCCAGGGCTGTTGTGAGGATTAAAGGAGCTAATATTTGCAAAGTGCTTTCCAAATCTTAAAATGCTATATAAATGCCAGCTATTACTAGCAATAAGAATAATTGCCATTATTTCAGCCCTTTGATGCATCAATGATCACTATAATAGCACTTTATAGGCACAAAACCTTTTGAGAAACATTTTCTCAGTTTATGCTCCAAAAATGGTGTTAGAAGAGATGGTAAATGTATCATCCTCCTCATTTTGCAAATGAGGAAAACTGTATTAGTGAAGTTAGGCAACTTGACAAAGGTCACAGGTAAATAGCACAGGTGAGATTAGAATCCAGATTTTCAGAGTCCAAATCCAGTCCTCTTTCTTCTAGACCCTTAATGAAAGAGTTGGTTAGTAGAACATAAGCTACATGAGGGCATGAAGATCTCAGTTAATTTTTTGTACTTGTATGCTGTTTTAGGTGTTATTTTGCCCTGGTGACCTTACGGGTTTCATTAGACTGCACTGCAGTAATGGCTTTTAAGCTTATGGATAGCCCTTAGTCATGGAGATCTGGAACTTGGACAAGCAAGTGATATGGGATTTTGAAAGTAGACTTTACTTGGACACTTGATATTGATTAAGGAGACTGTTCTTATTATGACCTAGGGGTATATGGTGTGGTATTTTCTGTTACCCTTTAAGGATGAGTTGTGCTAGGGAAGACCCTAGCCTGGGACCCCTTGATTGTGTAAACAAGTATTTTGAGGAATGCTACTGAATGAAATGATATATGCTATGTGCCATATAACATACTGAGTGTTATGAGATAATGCTTAAGGATGCTGCTATGAATGTTATCCTTTGCTTTATTAAACAATGTTTAGTTTATTGCTGGAGAGTTCATTACACTCTGTGATTGGACCCTAAAAATTATTCACACCAGCAGTCCTCAGGTGTGCTGCCATGACTGGTGTTATAATATTGCAGGAAGGCAAGGAGGACTTATAGACTTACCTAGTTCTTTTATGGATGCTCAAGGGAATATTGTTTTAGTTAGAAAGGATGAATTTCATAAATTGAAGAATTAGTCCTACCTCTCCCACATCCATTTTTTCAGGGATATTTTGACTCCCTATACAGTGAGGTTAAATCTCTTCCTATGACTTGCATCTCTGCACCAGTGGGTTGGGTGGGAATCTGGTGGGTTTGTTCTTGCATGCTCTGTTAAGATCTAGTGGCAGGCTAGGGAGGGTGCTGAATAGCAGAAAAAGCTGGAAGTTTTAAACTGGTTATATAATTGATCAACTAAACAAGACCACATCTCCTTCAGAATAACCTGCTTCAGAAGCTCTTAGGGCTAAACTCTTGGAGATTACTGTTTCTGATGGGAAATAGATGGTTAAAGGGGATATACATCAATTGAGAAATGGCTGAATAAGTTGTGGTATTTAGTTATAATATAATAGTATCATGTTATAAGAAATGAGGAGCAGGATGATTTGAGAAAAACCTGGAAAGAATTATATGAACTGATGCAAAGTAAAGCAAGCAGAACCAGGAAAACACTGTACATGGTAATAGCAATATTGTATGATGATCAAGTGTGAATGACAGCTATTCCCTGCAATACAATGATCCAAGCTAATTCTGAAGGACTCATGAGGAAAAATGCTATTTACAGCCAGAAAAAGAACTGATACAATCTGGATGCAGAATTAGGCATACTATTTTTCAGGTTTTTTGTGGTTTTATTTTTGGTCTGTATCTTTGTTAACAACATGACGAATATTGATAACTACATAGTAATTGTTTCTACTTTACCCAGGAACCCTGAGGGTCTTCCCCTCCCAGTTTGATTTATTTTTTTTTATTAAAGGGGTCATCTCTTGAGTAACTTAAAGAAGCCTATTCATTGAATGGGTGTATCTCACTCAAAGTGAGATTGTGATAAGACCTTAGCCTGAAAGGGCCAGTGTCTCCCATTGCATCCTGGGCCATCTCCAGCCATCCTGATGAATATCAGGCCACTGGACCCAGATGGCGCAGGAGGAGAAAGTGAGGTTGGTGACCTTGCACAGCCCTCCCTCACTCAAATCAAAGTCAACTGCAAGTCATGTCATCATCTTTATGTCATGGTCCTCTTCAAAAATGAAGGACAAACACATCAACAAATATGGAAATATGTTTCGCATTTATTGCACATGTATAACCTATATCAAACTACCATCTCAGAGGGGGGAGAGGTGGGTGATAGAGGGAGAGAATTTGGAACTCAACATTTGAAAAATGAATGTCAAAAATTGTCTTTACATGTAATTGGGAGAAAATAACTTTTAAAAAAAAGTAAATAGTTGGTTACTGTCATCCTTCTCCCACTTGTTTCAGATTAGATGGGTATGTTTTGAAGTATGAACAAAGAGTGGGCCTCCTTGAGCCTAAAGCAGACTCCAAAGGTACAGCTCTGTCAGGTTATTCTGTTTGTAAAGGACTGGATCTGCTTTGGCTTTGTGTAGGCTAGAGTTATGAATTTTGTTATTCAAATATGTGGTTGAAAAGAGAGAGATTGATACTTATCCCTGGTTAGGAAACACCAGGGGAAGAAGAAAGGGAGAGCAGGTGGTTTTCTAGGAGACTCAAAAAAGAGAATAGAAAAGCGTGAAGGGAAGGGGACAAGAGGCAAACTGAAAGCAAAGAGATTATACTTTACTTTTGCTTCCAGATAAATAAATATACACGTACATACATACATACATATATATGTGTATATACACACACATATGCACATTTGTTTGGAAGGAGGGTTGTTGTTCAAGTCTACAGAATCACAGAATTTGAGAGCTAGAAAGGACCCCAGCAGTCATGTCATTTATTCTAACTTGTACACAAAGAAATCCTCACTTCAACATACCTGACAAGTGGTCAGTCGGCCTCTGCTGGCTGGTTTTCTATACCTGGTTGCCCTTGTCTGGGTGCTCTTGTCAAATGGCTTCTGGCTTCATTGTGACCTCCTGACTAACGTATAATCTGGCAATATCATTGCTGTTTTCAGTTTAAGGTGGGTAACTGTGATTTAGGTTATGATGACTTTTTTATTTGTCGGAAACATGCCCTGTGTATTATTCCCTGTGGGTATTTTATGTACTTGTCCTTAGAATTGAGGTCTTTACTATTAAGCATAAAATATAGTCTCGGTCCCAGTATAGCCACAAGAGCAAGACTACGGTGTAGAATGACTTAGGCGTTATTTATTTTGCCCAGGCCTTGGGCCCTAAGAGGCTAATTAGGCTGCAGGGCATTGGTTGTTTTAAGCACATGGGTCACCCTTCATGGAAGGAGGGAATGGGGATAGGAATAATTCCTTTTGGGAGAATCTCATATGAACCAGCAGGGAGAGTAACTCTGGGTTTTGTAAACTTTTTACAAACTTTTTGCAAACTTTTTTATAAACCTTTTATTTTTTTTGCAGAGTAGTGCTCTTATGGACCTGGGCACAACCATGTTCAGCAGTGACTAATATATCCTTGCTGTTCATTTGAAAGTGTCAGAGACAGAGAAAGGGAGAAATACGTTGATTCATTACAGGTTCTCTGTGAATTTTGAGGGTTTGTTCTTCTCTGTCCTTTGCTATAATCCTGTCTACTTATTTATAACTAACATCCCCTCAGGATTCAGTAAAAATTAGGTTATTTTAGAGACAAAAAAATCCGTTACAAAACTGCACAAAGCCAGTAAGCAAGATTTAAAGCCAGCAGGATGCTCTGGAGGGTAAACAATGCCAGGCAGTGATGAGGCAGAGGACAGAAAGAGGTGGAAAATGAATAATTTACTAGATCCCAATGAGGGCAGCAAATTCTGCCGAGGCAGATCACACCCTAAGTGGGTCAATAAGCCAGACAAGGCTCTAACTGTTCTGACAGTATTAAATTTGGAGGTCCAATACCATTCCTTTCACTCAGCAGGCTCCCAACCTGGTGCACCTCTACTCTCTTGCCTTCAAAAGGTTTGGGGACAGTTTCTCCCTCCTGTGTTCATTCAGTCCCTCCTACTAGCTGGAAAAAAAAACCCTGTTGCCAGGAAGGTGATATATTCATATTAGCAAAATATGCTATAAGTGGGCTTATAAACGTGTGCCTCTTCGTAAAGAGGGTTTAAAAATGCCTCATTGATTCAGTCTTTCCAAATCATGAACTTGTCTTTGGTGGCAATTCTCTCCCATCCTAAAATATATAATTATCACCTGGACACCTGGCATATAATCTTTTAATAGGTATTTTTAATAATTAATAAATGTTTGTTGATTGAAGGAGACAAGGGAAGACATAGGAGATAAATTAATAATCTAGAGATCAGTGGATGTTAATTAGAGAAAAATAGAGATTATGAGTGCAGTAGGGTGAAAGGCTGTAACGATGGAGAGAAGACAAATGGGAAATATGTCAAAGGTATAACTAAAGGAACTTGGCAACTAATTGAGAAAGAGGGAAACACTAAAGATTGAGAACCCAATGTCAGAACCTTGGTTATCAATACAAAAAGCTTTTATTAAGTGTCTGCTACTTAGAACAAGGCACTGCAGTTGGTGCTGAAATACAAAGGCAAAATTTAAAATAGTCTCTTCGCTCACAGAACTTATGTTCCACTGGTAGAATATGACACATAAACAAATAGGGACAATCTATTCATTTTGCTCATGACATCTTGGGAAAGCACAAAATTTTTGACAAAGCCATGTTTTTCAGATGATGTTCTATTTCACTGACGAACTTGACTTTGGTGGCATATTTCAGGTCCAAATAATCGCTTTATTTGCCAGACTAGCAATGAGTCAAAAAAAAGTCAAGAAAATATTAATATTCTAACAGCTTGTTTAGTTTATTTTTGATATTTGTTTTTACACTATATTCACTTCCATATATGTTGCTTTCCATTTCCTATGCAGAAAGCCTTTCCTTATAAGATTTTAAAAGAAAAAGGCAGTTCATGATTGAACCATTCTGGAGAGCAATTTTGAACTATGCCTGAAGGGCAATCAAACTGTGTATACCCTTTGATCCAGCAATACCACTACTGGGGGACAGCGAGGTGGTGCAGTGGATAGAGCACCAGTGCAGGAATCAGGAGGACCTGAGTTCAAATCTCACCTCAGACACTTGCCACTCACTGGCTGTATAACCTTGGACAAGCCACTTAACCCCAATTGCCTTATCCTGGGTCATCTCCAGTCATCCTGATGAATATTGGTCACTGGATTCAGATGGCTCTGGAGGAGAAGTGAGGCTGGTGACCTGCCCAGCCCTGCCTCACTTAAAACAAAGTCAAGTGCAAGTCATGTCATCATTTCTCTGATGGCATGATCTTTTTCGGCAACAAAGGATGAACACATACCACTACTAGGTCTGTATGACAAAGTGATAATAAAAAATGGAAAAGGACCCACATGTACAAATATATTTCTAGCAGCTCTTTTTTTGTGGTGGCAAAGAAGTGGAAATTGAGTGGATACCATCAATTGGGGAACAGCTGAACAAGTTATGGGATATGAATGTAATGGAATGCTACTGTGCTATAAACATTGATGAACAGGCAGATTTTAAAAAATACTGTAAGGACTTAACATGGATTGGTGCTGAGTGAAGTGAGCAAAGCCACGAAAACACTGTATGTAGCAGGAGCAAATTGTGTGCAACGATCAGCTATGACTGACTTACCTCTTCTCAGCAATGCAATGATTCAAGACAGTTCTAAAAGAATCATGATTAGAAATGCTATCCACATCCAGAGAAAGAGCTACGGACTCTGAATGCAGATCAAAAGATATTATTTTCATTTTTTTGGTAGCTTTTTCCTTTTGTTCTATTTCTTCTTTCACAACATAACTAATGTGGAAATACGTTTACATGACTGCACATGTATAACAAACATCAGATTGCTTGCTGTCTTGGGGAGGAAGGGAAAAAAACTTGAAACTCAAAATCTTATAAAAATGAATATTAAAAACTATCTACATTTACCAAATGCTATTTATCAAATACTATTTACTAAAAAAAGACAATTCAAGAAAATTTACCAATATATCTATGTCTCACAGTATATATAACATTCCACATCTGTGTTCCTCTACCTCGACAATAAAAAAAGTGCAGTTTATTATCTATTCTTCTGGCCGAAGGTTGGCCATTATATTTGTGCAGTGTTCACTTTCTTTTTCGTTGCTCTTTCCACATACGGTGCTGCATTAGTTGCACATATTGTTTGCCTGGTTTTGCTTACTTAATTCTGCATCAGTTCAGGTGACTTCGCACAATATTCTAAATTCTATATATTTATGGTTTCTTATGAAACTAGTTCAGTAATATCCCATTACATTCACGTACCACAATCTGAGTAGCCATTCCGCCAATTGATGGGCAACTGTTTCATTTCTAGTTCTTTGTTACCACAAAAAAGTGCTGCTATGAATACTTGGTTGTATTTTGGGACCTTTCTACTGTTGACACACTTGGGCTAAAGTAGTAAGGTTCCCAAATAAAAGGCCAAGAACGATTTAGTGACCTTTTAAACATAATTCCAAACATGATGCTAATTTAAAGAAAAAAACAAATAAACATTCATCAAGAATTTTTTAAATGGATGTTGAAAGATAATACCTAGCAAAAAAGGTAATGATATGGTAAGAGATGTGAGATTTTTCTCTTCTCTAGACCATTTGAGTAACTTTGGAAAATAAAACAAGTCCTTTTGAAGAAGGAGAGGAGAAAAAGGAAGATAGTCAGTGGGACTTGAGCAAAGGTTAACTTCAGGAGTAGAATGGAAGGTTTTGCACTCATCTTGCATGAAGAGATACCACAAAACTGAAGAACTCTCAAGATTCATACTCAACTTTCCTAAGAAACTGATCCGTTGGATATCTATAGCACAGAGGTAAGACACCAGAAGAAACACCGAGAAATTGGAGAAACGGAAAAAAAATGTTGCCGTTGTCTCTATCTCCCTCTATCACTGGACAGTATCAGGTCAAGGAAAGAATTAGCAGGGGAAAGAGACTAAGGATATTTTGCAAACATTTTTCTAGGTTTCACAAGTGTGTGTTATAAACCAAGGAAGTGAAAAAATTCCCTAGAATGTAACCAGACCTCTTTGATATTAAGTATATCTGTTACAAGGATTAGAATAAAATGGTAACAAAGTAATCATGAGCTTTTTCTTACTCAGTTCACATGAGAATTCTAGAATTTAAGATTTGGAGTTGTCTTAAAGATCATCTATTCCCAGGATTTTAAAAATATTTTTTGTCATGTTTGGCAGTTTAGACTCAAGTGTCTAAACCCCTTCTCAGAACTATTTTTTATTTTAAAAAAAATTTTTATTTTAAAAAAATTATTTTTTAATTTAACATAATTTAATTTTTAGTTCCAAATTATCTTCTCCCTGCTTTCCCCTCCATTGAGAAGGTAAATGATACAAAACCCATCGTAAATATGAAGTTACACAAACCAAATTTCAGTATTGATGTGATCTGGGATGGAGGTGAGGTGGCAAAAGAAAAAAGAAAGAGAAAAAATTTGTTTCAATCTTAATGATGTAGTAACTTTTTTCTCCATCCAAATTCCTGAACCTCCTGAAACCCACCCATAGACTCCCTGATTTTACAGAGAGATTCACAGAAATGAAATTGAACCAGACTTATAAATTAGCAGGAGAGATTTCCTGAGACTCAAGTCTATTACAGCTCTTTCTATTACAACTCATGACCACACTCTCCCCAATTAGATTTTCCAAATTAAAAAAAAAAAAAACAACACTTAAATCATAACAAGCAAATCAAAGAACACACTATACTATGTGTGCGCATTTGTTGTATGGTCACAAATTGCTGGTACCTTTGTAATTGTAACTTGTTTACCTTAAATAAACATTAAAGTATTCTTCAATCCAAAACAAGCTCCTTAGAGTATGATCACCCTTCTTTCCAAGAAGTGATGCCCAAGAGGCACCTGGTAATGTGAGTCTTTTTTTATTTATATATTTATATATTCTTATAAGGTGCTTGATGATAGAGACACTGTCTTATACCTTTTCCCCTGTGCCTCACCACAGTGATATTAAGGGAAATGCTCAGAGAAGACTCTAGAATAAAAGAACCTGAGTTTAAATCTGGCTTTGGATGCTTACCTGTGTGATTACTGGGCGTTCATTTAACTTCCCTGGGTCTCAATTTCTTCATAAGTAAAATGAGAGGATTTAGACTAGATGGAATCTGAGATTCATTCCATCTCTATCCTGTGTGGTGGCAATGGGTTTAGGTAGCTGAAGAAGGACAGCTCCATATTCCTTTTATCCCTAAGTAGGCATCAAATACAATTGGTCAATATGGAAGAAAGTCTTGCAAGGTACAAAGGAAGAGAAAAGGAGAGTGGAGGTAAGGTCTACTTCATGATCACCTTTATTCTTCTAAGAATATATCATAGGGCAGCTGTCCATCCTGCTTATACAAAAATACACAAGTTATAACTCATTCATATTTGAAGCTGACACATTTAATCTCATTATAGTCACTGTTGAAAACAATATATTTTGGCTTTTATAAGTTACTTCAAAGTAGAAATCAGTACCTTACTAGCAGTCCTGGAAGTTGCCTTACAGATGACAGATTTTTAAAAAGATCTTTGCTGTTGATAATGCTATCTGTCATCTCTTATCTCTTTATGTCAATAATTAAGTATTAATATCTTTATGCAGAAGATCATGACCCTAATATTTACATGAAATTGGAATTTTTTTATATCAGTGCCATTAATCTGATGGTTTTATAATCAGCCTTAGAACACTTTCATTTAACAAAGACAAAGAAAACCAAACAAGCACAAAATGGAAAGAAATCCAGCACTCTCCTCCTCCCAGTCAAGATTTAAGATACATGGAAATTCCATGATTCACATGTTCTTACTTTATACTGCTGCCATGAAGTGTTAGACATTCTTTGAAAGTCATAATCTGCTCCCTGGTGGTGACACGAGTAATACAACACAACAATCTGTGTGATGGGCTTGGACTGTAGCAAATGCCCCTTATCAACAAAAATATGTAAAGGAGGTGAAATTCGCAAAGGAAGACTTGAAATGCTATTCTGAGCCAGAAAGGAGCATCACATATTGGAAAGACCAAGAAAAGCATCTATCTATATCATGTATTGGAAAGACCAAGAGAAGCATCTACCTATATGTGTGAATGTTGCATGGGAGGAAAATAGAGGGACTGAGAAGTGGCAAAAGAAAAAAAAATGACAGCAAAAGTTGTTTTGGTGCTTGCTGAAAATACAAGGTGAAGGTAGAACCGAGAGGACATTCCACCAAAATAACAACTGATCATGTACAAGGTATCACCACAAAAGATGATCTTTAAGATTTCCTTTATGTCCACAAGTCTTTATCCTAGAGATTAATGAAGAAAAAATACTACTTGTTAGATCAATGTAGATTGCCTAAACTACAAAATAATATCTATAATTCAGTGAAAAATGTCTTTCTGAAGGTTTCCAAAAGATATTACACACTTTGGCACAGTTTCTCTACTTAGCCTCAAGTAAACTTTTTGCCAAAACGATGCTACAGAAAGTATCTACTCAAGTGAGAAGCTGCACTTATGTGTGATAATGATAATACTTATAAAACATGTTTTTATCCCCACTCTCAAGCACAGTGCCTAGCATAGAACAGAGGATTATTTTCAGCCTTAAGTGGATAGTGTTGGAAAGACTTTGAGAAAATAGGCACAATAATGTGCTGATGGTAGAGTTGTGAACTGGTCCAATTGTTTTGGGAAGAAGTATGGTCATTATCAATCAACAAGGACTAGTTAAGCTCTGACTATATGCTAAACACCATGCTAGGACATTGAGGGGGATACAAAAATAAAGAAGGAGATAATCTCTACCCTCAAAGAGCATATACTCTATCAACAAAGATAAAATGAACAGATATGTGGATATGCTAAAGAAAACAAAATAAATGTAAGGCAGTTAAGTACTAAATAGCTAGGAAATGAGAGCACTAGCACTTGAGATGGGAATGAAAATGAGGAAAGGTTTCCTATAAAAGGTGATGCCTGAGGTGCATCTTAAAAGAAAAAGGGAATTCTTTGAGACAGTGATGAGGAAAGTGTGCATTCCAGGCATGAAATAGGAACCTGTACAAAGACATGGAAATGGGAAATAGAATGCTACATGTAAGAAGTGGAGAGAAGGTCAATGTGGCTGAACCACAGGGTGCAGGACTTACACAATTCATACTGTATGATGAAGCTAGAAAGCCAGATTGAGGCAAGATTGCAGAGGGCTTTAAAAGCCCAAGAGAGGACTTTATATTTGATCCTTAAGACAACTGGAAACCACGGGAGTTTATTGAATATGGGAGTCACATGGTCAAACTTACATTTAATGAAAATAATTTTGGCAGCTAAGTGGTGGATAGATTAGGGTACAGAGAGACTAGAGGCAAGGAAAACAAATTAGAGGTCACTGAAATCACCTACGCAAGTAGTGATAAGAGCCTGAAGGGCAACCTTATGAGCAGATAAAATGTGACAGATATTGTGGAAGTGAACACTGCAAGATCTGACAAGTCATTGGAAATGTAAGGTGAAGGAAAGTGGACAGTTGAAGATACCTATGAGGTTATAAACCAAGGAGAGTATAAGAATGGTGGCGCTGTTTATAGAAACAGGAAATCTGGAAAAGGGTTAGAGTTGTGGGGTGAAAGATACTAAGTCTTCAGAACATCAAGTTTGAAACTGAATGAAAAGTTGTTAACTCTTTATACCCTTTGGCCCACTGATCCCATTTCAGGGCATATATATACAATGACAAAAAGAAAGATAGCACATATGCCAATGCATTCATAGCTTTACTTGTAGTAGCAAAAAACATGGAAGAAAGTGGGTATTCATCAGTTGTTGAAGAAATTGTGATATGACTATAACAGAATATTACACCATAATATAATATGTATCACAAAAATGATGAATCAATCAATAAACACTTATTAAGTTCCTACTACATGCCAGGCACTGCATTAGGTGCTGGGGATATGAAGGCAAAAAGTAAAACCAACACTACCTTCAAAGAATTTATATTCTATTGGAGGAATGAGGATTCAGAGAAACAGAAACTTGTATGAACTGATGTAGAATGAAGACAGCAGAAACAGAACAGTACTGACAGTAATTATAACAATGGAAATAAAACAATATTAAAAGACACGTTAAACGCAATTACCAATTTTTGTTCCAGAGAACTGATGGTGAAACTTCTTTTCAAAATTAAGCATAGGCAAAATATTGCATATCCTATCACCTGTTTCCTCTCTTTTGTTTAATTTTACTTAATTGTTCATTATTATAGGGGAGCGTTCTAAGAGGATGGGCTTATTAGCAAGTGACTGTGGCATTAAAAAAAATCACCTCAATAAGATGTTGTTTTTGAGATAATGGATAAAAAAATAATCTTGGAGCCTGGAATACCCATTTATATCCCTCTTCTGCGGTATCCTTACTGTGTGATCCTTGATAAGTCACTGCTCATGCTCTAGGCAAGTCTCTCAGATTAGAAGTTATAGAGGAAGTACTGACCTCAATTTCTAGAGTTTCCTCATTCAGGAGTTTCTCTATAAATGAAATCACAGGTTCAGCACCAGTCCCATTTCAATGGAATAGGATCAAAGGAACATAGATTAAAAAGTTGAAAAAGATCTGATAGCATCAATGCCAACAACATTATTTTATAAGTGAAGAACAAAGGTTAAAGTACATTTGGATTTTTAACAAAAACATGTCTGGGCATTAGTTTATAAATTAAAATCTATGTATGTTACTGACAGGAGTGAAAGAGTTTTGCTCTTTATCCCTATTATCATGAGAGTCTCACAGTCTTTCTTCAAAAGACATTAGCATCTATGACCTTACGTTTTAAATGTCTTTTTTAAAAAAATGCTTGATTCATAAAGACAGTTTACTCCTTTATGTACAAATTTCAAATATAGATCCATAAAGTTTACTATCAAAAAATGTGATAATCAAAATGCTTAGACTTCATGTGGCACTTTTTTTGTTACTCAATTTCAGGTCCACATTACTACGATCGTTTGGTAGAAATTAGATAAAGAATCCATGGTTTGGCTCAATTATCTCAATACTTAAGACAGAAGTGGGTGTTCTACATGAGATCATAACAACTTGTTAAAAAGTGAAAAACTCAAATGGATTCTTGTTTTATTTTCATAATTCCAAATGACCAATTTGATTAGTTTTTTCCACTGAACGAACCAAGTTGAACTATTTATTCTGTCATCATGTAGATATGTTCTGAACTGAATGGTAATATCCACTTCACTGGCTATGAACATGATTTACTATAATTAAGTTAACCCAATTTTTATCCCTGAATGAAAGAAAAAAAATCCTGATTTCTGATTTCCAGAACCTTAGCCCTTTGAATGAGTCTTACTCCTTTTCAAGGATGACATGTTCAGTGTTGTGGGATTGCTTGTTGTTGTTTGCAGGTGGTGAGTGGAAACGTTAAGCAAAGAAAATAGTTAGTAACCAAATAGTAAAGGCACATGGTCAAAAATTATTTAAAGAAACCAACTAAATACCCAAATGTCAAACATGAAAAATGGAGGACAAAGGGGGATTAGAATTCTCCGTTCTATACTATATTCAGTATAGTCAGGGATTACCTTGTTTCTATAAGTTCAAAGTATGAACAAACCACCCATTATTAGAATATAAGAATCTTGAGAGTAAGGATAGCCTCTCTCCCTCTTTCCCTCTCTTCCCTCCTTCCTCCTTTGCTTCTTTCTTTCTTTCCTTTCTTTCATCCTGTAGGGTCTAGTTCAGTACCCAGCAGACAAGTTAGGGAGATGGCTGGTATTATGATTTTATTAGTGTAGAGTGAGAAACTTCTTTTTACCAATGCATGCTACCCTCTTCTCTGCAACTTAGACCCTTAGAGTGTTGCCTCAAGCTTTGAGAGTCAAATAACTTGCCCCAAATCAGACAGCCAGTATGTGTTGAAAATAGGCCTTGAACTTGGGTCTTCTTGGCCATGAGTTTAAATCTCTCTCTAATATGCCACACTGTCTGGTCCATAGGTAGATTAGATAATCCTGGAACACATACACAGATATTTGGAAACATTAGATTAGATAATCCTGGTCCATAGGTAGATTACATAATCCTGGAACACATACACAGATATTTGGAAACATATATCTCCTGTTGTAACTTTTAAAAGATATATGATTGGGGAAGGGCAGGGAAGTAGTGTGGTATATGCAGAGGAGGAAGTGGGAGGGAATACAACAAACCCTAGTGTGCCTAAAGATATCTGTGTAAATTTGTAAAATTTCCTTTCCTGTGTGTGATTTTGTGAAATGTTCTATTATGCTATAATTATAACCCTTCTGCACAACATAAAATGTCATTTTTGCTGAGAAGATGTTAAAATTAAGTCACATTATATTGGGCCCTAAGATGCCAAAATTTTATGCTTTTGGGTGGACATAATTACTTCAAGTGAAAACATGGAGTTCGGTGAGAATAAGTAGCTGGCAGAGGTGAGTACTCAGTGTCAAGGAGTAGCAGTTTTGCCAATGGAGTAAATGTTGTTAACTTGAGGCAGCAATGTATTATAGCCATGTGGGACTATAAATATTTAACCACCCATCCCCTACATAGCATTAAGAGGGTAATCGAGTGTAATTATACTTAGTTCTGAAACTCCTAGGTTTGGGGATGTTTTATTATCTAAATGCTACATTGAATTAATTCACTGATTGAAGAAGCTTTAATTTTCTGTCTCTTAGAGATCAGAAAGCTACCATATTAGCCTTCTTCATGTAGAAAACACATTTGTAAAAGTCTAGGTGTTTGCCCTTAAAACACATGTGCATGCACACACACACACACACACACACACACACACACACACTTCCATTTATAAAGTCTTTAGCCATTAGAAGCCTACACAGTTTCACATCAAGAAATCTGGAAAGCAGTTGAAAGAGAAAGTTTTTTTGAATCGAAAAGGCACACTGTAGCTGGATCCCAATTAGTACAAATACTGAATCCTCTGAATTGGTCACATGGATTTAAATTCATACTTTGCAGAAGTTGTAATTATGTAAAATATTGTAATTGACTGTAGCCCAATGGAAATATGCAGTGCAAATTCAAATAACGCAACTATGGAATTCATTGTTTAGAAGGCCTAGCTGTACAACGTGGAGTAGAGAACTATTCTTCTCCCCAAAGACCACTGCATTTGACATGAGTAGGTAGCACAGTTGAACTACCCAAGAGTGAAAGAGCATTCTTCTAGACACCTGTGAGTAACCTATTCTTACAAAGAAATGAAAACAAAATTCTTCAGGGTGTTCAATGACAGAACTATGATGACCTTTCCCACTCATTCCCAATTCAACATTCTAGCTGGTGGTTTGACATTATGAGAATTTGCCTGGAGATTTTTGTAAAGGTAATCTGATCTTGATGGATGGCAAAGTGGAACTACCACATCTATTTCAAAGAATACTCTTGCTAAAAAGATTTCACACCTTTGGGAATGAAGGAGTTGATAGGAGAGAGGGAATTCTCTGCTTTCAATTCCTTCAGCTCATGCACTTATTCTCAACTACACCATCATTCACTGGTGGCACGTGGTGCCATTATATCTATAAAATGTCCCTTAGGGGCATGGGCACAGAGAGACAAGAGACTTGATGCATATGAGCCTGACTTTAATCACTTTGAGGACAAGACAGTTATAGAAAGGAAATCTACATAAACTTCTGTTTTTCCATTTATACTGACTACACACTACTACCCTCCCTACCGTGATTTGCGGGGTTTGGGATGAGTTTTCCCCAACAATCCAAATAAACGAAAGGTTCAGCCTGGCTCCGAGATTACATGGTGTGACCAAGAGCCAAGCTGTAACTGGATGAAATAATCCACTTCATTCCTAACGAATCATAAAGCTGCTTACTTGGCACAGAGGGATGGAAACATCAAGCGAAAGGGCAATCTTGATCTGATTATGTCACAGCAATGTTGGAGACTGATAACATGTAAGAATTCAAACTTCAGCTTGATGTTGATATGCTCTTGTTAAACTCTTGATCTGGCTGGGTTCAAAGCAAGTAAGCTGGAATGAAGACTCTTCAGGAAACCACAGTTCTGTGTCAAACCCCCTCATGAGAGGAGTAGGTGCCTAAATGCAAAAACTTGTAAAAGAATTTTAACCAGTTGATTTCACTGAAGGATGCTTTCCTGTAGGAAATCCACATTTGCTGTTTGAATGCTGAAAGATCCTGTAAAGACGAATAGCATGTTATAGACAGGCTATAGCTGGAAACTTTGTAGATGTAGATTTCTTTCTCTTTAAATCCTATTCTTTTTCAGCCAAAAATGCAATCAAGTACAGCAATGTATTTTGTTGAATGCTAGATCCAAAATAAATTGCGATTCTCTGTCTCAAAGTGGCCATTTGACAGCTCATCCCACACAAAGAAATACCTACATATTTTCCCCATTTTTGAATTTGTTTCAGCCATTATGTAACCTTTAGCACTACCTTGGCAGGAGGGCCAAGAAAAGTTGAACTTAATCCCTCGGGCAACTGGTTTTAGCTTGGACTTTTTGCCAAGACACAAATACAAACCTCCTGCTGCTGTTTTCTCTTTGTGTGTCTGCATGGCATGCAGAGGTTCTAGTCAGGTTTCTCATTATGTGAACTCAGTGGAACTTTTGAAAGCACAAATGAGAAACTTTCAAGCCTTAATTTTTGGAAACAAAAATTTTTTCCCAGTAATCTTGTCTTCAAATAAGGTTAAAACTAGATCCCACATCAATAAAAGGAATGGAAAAAAATGAAAGCTATTTTTTCCCTTCATTTTTAAAAATATTCATGTACTGTTGACCCTTAGTTCTAACTAATTACCCACTAGTAGCAGATGCCTTCCAAGACCCAGAAGTAAATTGGTTGGTAGTTTAAACTCCATTGTTTGAAATTAAACCTTTAAGGGGTGGGGTGGAGAGAGGAAAGAGGGGTGGAATCAGTGCACACATTTGCCACGTCTATCTATTTATCTTTGAATTAGGACTATATACCTTAGTTAACATACATATAACATACACACACACACACACACACAGGGATGCACACAAATACTGCTTCCTATTTCCTGTAGGTACATATACAATTCTCTGTTTAGCTCTGAAAACCTTTTACAAACTCCCTTTCTAGCCTCATTATCTATTTCTCTCTTCTAACACTTCTTGCATGTAATTCCATTCCCCCCATCTCCATGCCTTGAAATGTTCTCCCTGCTTATACCCAGTCACAGCCACATCGTGTGATCACTGACTTTGATATACTTGGCTATTCTCAGCAATGCAAGGTTCTAAGACAACTCCAAAAGGCTCATGATGGAAAATGCTATTCACACCCAGAGACAGAATTACAGAGTCTGAATGCAAATCGAAGCAGGCTATTTTCTCTCTCTTTTTTGTTTTGTTCCTTTTTTCTCATGGTTCATTTCATTGGTTCTAATTCTTCTTTACAATATGACTAATGTGAAAATATATTTAATATAAATGTATATGTAGCACCTATATCATATTGGACATTATCTTGGGGGGGGGGAAGAAAAAGGAAGAAAAGTTAAAACTCAAAAACTTGAGGAACTGAAAGTTATAAACTAAAAATAAATAAATTATTTAAAAATGTTCGCCCTGCTCACTTCCACCTCATAGAATCTCATACATACCTCAAGATCAAGCCTTTCCTGATAACGCCACTACTAGTGCTCTACATACCATAGTACCTTGCACTGTCCTGTATATGTTTATTCTATATATACCTATATGTATATATTGTCTAAAATGCAAGCTCCTTACGAGTAAAAACTGTCTTATTTTTGTCTTTGTATTCCTATCATGTAATAAATCATTGCTGATTGACAGATAGGTTCTGTAGATTTTCCATTCAACTGAGTAACAGTCTAGAACGTTAAATGGGCCATGCCCCAGCTACTTCTTAAACAGGCCTATTCAATGAATTACCTCATCCTAAGTGAGTACTTGAATAGACCTTGGTCTAAAAGGGCCAAGGTCTCCCAGTGCATTCTGGGTCATCTCCAGTCATCCTGTGGAATATCAGGTCACTGGATTCAGATGGCTCTAGAGGAGGTGTGAGGCTGGTGACTTTGCACAGTCCTCCCTCACTCAAAACAAAGTCAAGCGCAAGTCATGTCATCATTTCTCTGATGGCATGGTCTTCATTGGCAACGAAGGACAAACACACAACCCACTGTGCTTAGAATGACTATGAATCTCATTTAGGAAGCTTCCCAATGATTTGGGGATTGATCCCATTAGAACAATAACATCCACAAATATGAAAAACTGTAGGATTTTACTATCTATGTGGAAATCTTCATCAACTTAAGACTCTGAATTGCATCTCCTTCATGATGGAGGGAACCATCTTTGGTGCGTACGTATTTCCCTGTTTTAAGACTCACTTGATTTTAATAATCAGGGCATCACAGGCAAAAATTTATCTCTGACGTATCTACAATAAGGCTTATAGAGCCTTCCATCTTCAGCTTAGCTCACCCATCAGTCTTCCTTGACTTGTTCTCATATTCACTCCTATCATCTTGAACTCTAAGGTAATTCAAGGCTATCTTTGTATATGTCTTCATTTATAAATTTCAACACATCTCTCAATCAGGTAAGCTCAGAGACACTACCAATTCAAATTTTAACTTGGAAAATTAGAAAAAAATATTTCCCAATAGTAGTGACTTTCAAAAATTTAAATGAATACTTTTTCCACCAAGTCCAGAACAGCTCTCAACTGGAAAAAGTCATTAATATATACATACATATATATATATATATAAAATATATATGTTCAAACGCCCCACCCACAAATTCAAGACATACTTCCCAATCATGGAAAAACTGATAGTTTTACAAAAAGAGATGATACATTCGTTTAGCCACTTAATCAATGATAATCCCTTCTAATTTCTCATTAATTAATGTTACCTATGTCTGACCTATCTACTGAGTGTAGGTCTGGATCTTAAAAGACTTTTTTTTTCATTGATGAAGGAAAGCTATTGCTCCAATAGAAGATGACAATAGTTCTCCTTACCCCTTATCAGATCACAAATCCAACACAGCCAAAACTGAGTTCATTTTCTCATTTCCTAACCTCATTCTTTTTTCCAAACTTCTCTTTTTCTGTTGAGCACATTTTCCTTCTATGCATAACCTAAGTTCACAGAATTGGAGTCACCTTATACTCCTCAGTCTCTCTCATCCCTATATTCTAACACTTGTCAAGCCTTGTAGATTCTACCACAACATCTCTCATTCCCTAAACAGAGCTATTATGATTTACCCAGAGCCACCAAAATAATTTTCCTAAAGTATAAATTTGAACATGTCACCTCCTTACTCAAGATGCTTCAATGAACTTCTACTGGAACTAGGGCAATAGTTCTAAGCCTAAGTCTGTAAACCTTTTTTTAAAAAATATATGTAATTTGATAAATATATTTTGATATAACTGGCTTCCTTTTTAAGTTCTATGTATCTTATACATTTAAAAACATAATTCTAGAAAGAGATCTAAAGTCTTGATCAGACTACCAAAAAAAGGTTACACAAAAGACATACAGGCTATTCACTCCTTAAACTTGGCATTCCATCTCCCACTTCCGAGACCTTGCACTGACAGTCTACGATGCTCAGAATACCCTCCTTCATATTTAACTCACAGAATCAGTTTCTTTCTTTCAAGTCTCTACTTGGGTACAACTTCCTAAAGGAAGCATCCCCTGATTTCACTAATTGTTAGTACCATCTCCTTCCTCAAATCATCCTATATTTTCTTATCATTTACATTTATAACACATAAATGTTGTACATTCCAAGTAGAATGTAAATTTCTTGAGGAAGGACTCATTTTCATCTTTATATCCTCAATGCATGGTTCCTGAAACAGGAGTTTCTCAAAAAATGTTTGCTGAATGAATGCTTTCTAGTCCTCTCACTGTCTACTTCTATATGAACTCTGATTTATATATTCCTTAAATGTGGTTGTCAAAACAAATACAATATTCTCAGTCTGATTCAATTAAATTCACGTTTCTGAGATTATAATGAAGGCACTGACAGAAGTTGGCCTGGTGAAAACAAAATTTATAGGTGATATGATAACCAAGCATTTGACTTGGGGAAGAAGGAGTAGACTTTTCTGCTTGGCCTAAATGGGAAGAATTAGGCTGGAAATCACAGAGAAGCAGATTTCTGTTCCAAGTAAGGAAATATTTTGAACAATTAGAATTTTCCAAAAGTGGCATGAGAGGTCCTTGGAGATAGGCCATGGCTTTACATGGGTAGTTTCCAAGCCGATTCTGGATGGCCACTTATCAGTGGATGTGAATTGGACCAAATGTCCTCTAAAATCCTCTGTGAACATCAGATTCCGTTGTTTTGGTGTCCTCAGTAAGTAGCTGTAAACAGTCACAAGCTTAAACACAAGCAGAATCTTAACTCTGAGTGTTACAGGAAGAAGGAGCTGTGACAACTGCATATAAAAACTACTTATTCTGATTCTCTCTAGTCTACAATTCAGGCAATTACTTCCTTAGCTTGCCCAGAACCTGAATTGAGACATGCAAACTTAATAGGCAAGAGGGAACTAACTTCAAAATACTGTTCTAAATTCCAATAGAGGGACAAAGGCCTCCCAGGGATACGGAGTAGTCTCTGTTGATCAATTCAAATATACAGTACAGGGCTGAACATCACTCATCTGAAGTCTCTAATCATAGTCCTTCTCGGCTATCAGAACACGTGACAGAATCGTACAGCCCAAAGGATACAGCTGCCACTAGTTTTCCTGTCTCCTCTTCAGAGGACTGAGTAGCAAGAAATGTCCATGACCACATGTATACACACACACACACACACACACACACACACAAACCCAAGGAACTAAGATGAGTATAGCTATGTTGCCATGTTCAATCCATAAGTCCGACTCAGATCCAATCTCTCATTTTTTCCCTCAGAAAGCTATACATTCAAGGGCAGTACTATATGGGCCTCTGTATCAGCATTTCTCCTTCTGGTTAAATGCAGCATGAAACACCAGAAAGGATTTTGATTCAAAGGAGCTTGGTTCAAATCCCAAATCTTTCACGTGAATGATGTGGGGAACCTGTGGCTTCAAGGCCACATGTGGCGCTCAAGGTCCTCAGGTGTGGCTCTTTGACTGAACCCAGACTTCACAGAACAAATCCTGTGAAGTTTGGATTCAAAGCACCTCGAGACTGCAGGTTCCCTGCCTCTTATTAGGGTAAATCAGTTAACCATCATTGTGCTATGTAATGATAGGGTTGATGTAGATGACCTGGTAGGCCTCTTCCAGATCTAAATCTATGAGGCAATGAGAGTAGATCTTGATTGACACTACCTTGGAATAGACAGAAGGACCCAGGGTAATCCCCTACACATGCTTTAACCTGTGTTTCTTCTACCTCTGAATCCCATCCTACTACTCTGAGCTAATAAGAGTCCATTGATGGATGTTTGCTAGGCCCGCATCTCTTCCATCCCACAGGCATTCTTCTTCAGAAATAGGCAGATAATAGGTGTTTAATATATGGCTGTTGAATTGAATTGAGATGACAATCTGAAACAAGTTTCAGCTGACAATTCATCTGATCTGAAAGCTCACATTACATATAGTCTCCAGCAGTGGGAGAAAGAACCCAACCAGCCTTTGAATTTCAACTAACACAAATATCTGTGACCACCCTATATATATCATGATGATAATAGAGGAAGAAACCCAACACAATGTGGAACTGTAGTAACTGCTACAATCTCCCAACTCACCTGCTGCTTCTTGGCATTCCAAGCCGTTAAACAGAAGCAATAAAGCACAATTAACCATGACTACTGTCACTTCAGCTATGCTCCAGACCAAGACAAGTCTCTACATCTACTGCCTTTCAGTATACACCAACAATCTGCTCATTTCCTGGTGCTTCTAAGTAAACCCCCGCATTGTAATCTCTGACTGCCCTATGTGGCTGCTCTGCTTCACTGGGAGTTTTAGAGACAGTTTTTTCATGTTAATGGTAATATCCGTCTATGTGCCTCTCTCAGTCTCTGCCACACAGCATCAAACTCCTCCAGCATTATGACCTACATAAGGAAATCAGTACACTTACTTTATTGACAGAACCTCATTATAATTATTTTTTGTCAAATAAGGCATTAGTCAATTAAGTCATTTATAGTCACCAAACTTGGTGACTTTTTACTATGTCCTTTTTACTATTTTTATTATTTCCAAAACTCAAATAACTTAAAATACAATCCCACCATCAAAGATGTTGCAAAGAATGTTCATGGGGTTCTGAAGGAATTGTAACAGAAAGTTCCAAAATGATCTTGAACAAGGATAGGATCATTGTAGTAAGTATATTTCAACCAAGGTGGCCAGATTCATTTGCAAATAGGAATTCTGGTTTGTATATTTAAAGAGATAGGGACTGGAAATATGATTTTATTGGGGTAAGAAGCTCTCAGGTGAGGAAACTCCCTCTACCAATTTAGGTTGACACACCATCTCCGGCAACTTATTGTTTTCATTTGTCTACAGCACTGTGAAGAGAAGTGATTTGCCAAGGGTGACACATCTAGCATGTTAGAGGCAGGACCTAATTTCAGGTTTTCATGACTCCAAAACCAGCTCCCTCTCCATTACGTTACAACTGCCTGTTTATTTGAAAAAGAGAATACAAATCTCATGGCCTCTCTTTTTTATATCTACTCTCTATGCAATTTCATTGACAAAATTCAAAATTATTTAAGCTTTATAATCATAAGTGATAGTTTACTGATTTTGTTTCTGTCCTAAACAGAATCTGTGAGTGTAGGCTTCATTCTGTAATATCAGCTTCCTTTCTTTGATACATCTATTATTTAGTTCTCCCACCTACAAAAAATACTTACTAGCTTTCTACCTCAGTGACACACTCCAAGGGTAAAGATTAATAAGATAACATCTATAAGGTTTCTTAGGTCCAGTGCAGATACTCTCACCATAGCACATGTTCATTGTGGCTTCTCGACAAGTACATGACTCAAAGGCTCTTGGCTCAACTAGACCAGTCTTGTTAGTAAAGCTTAAAATGCTACACAACATTTCCATTTTCCTTTGCACAGGTTCGCCACTTCCATGTAATAGGAGAGGGAAAGGGCTGGTTTTCCATTTACCAAAAAGCCCAGTATATTTCTAAGCAAGGAAAAATTGTACTCTAACTTGAAATTGGGTCTTAAGGAGTCCAGCTGTGGAAGGAAAACCACGACATTTAACAAAGTTTTACTGTAATTAAAAACCAAATTTTGTTTGATGGACTATGGTAGTCATTTGGCTGCTAAGATTTTAAATTCAAATCTAAAGCCCAAGATTTCTGTTTGTGGGAACTGTGCACAGTGTAGAGATGACATTCTCTAAGCCTAGGGAGAGCTTCTCCACCCTAGACTACAGTTCTAGCCAACAAATGGTTCAACCCACATTGCCTGCCATGTAGTCATCTATTCCATATCTTTCCATCTCTAATATATGACTGTGTCAGGATGGATGTTGGAAAGCATGGTATGAAGGAAAACAATAAAACACACACTTGACACAATATACAAGTCTATGCATAAAATCCCTACAGTTGGTGGATATTTGTGTACCCTAAAGAGGAGAAATTATCTTTTTTCCTTCAGTAAAAATGGCAGTCCTTGGTTTTCCACCACACTCTTCATTGTGAGCTGTCATTTCTCCTTTGGTGCATCCCTTCCAGGACTGAAAGCAGCAGAAACACAGACAAGCAGTCTGCTCGACTCATGTTTAAAACACTCAAGGATGCAGGTTTCTTAATCCCTGAAGTCATTCACTCTACCAACGATGATAAGGAAAATCACAAATATCTATGATAAAAGTTCTTTTAGGTTAAACTTTTAAAAATAAAGTTTGGTTGCAACTCTCTAGACTTCAGTAGAAATTTCAGGAGTTTTTTGTAGTCAAGCATGCTGTCATATCTTTGGCCAAATCATCAGGACCTCAATGCAGCTTAGAAATAATAGGTGCTTTGGGATGGATACCTGGACAATCCAATAGTATAACATATGATATCAACACATATATTCAATTTAATTGGGCTTTTATACAGGGTATCCCAAAAGTCTTTGTACAGCTTTAAAATTTAAAACTCCATGAAGATTTTTGGGATGCAATATATATTAAGCAGTAAAAGCTTAAAATGGTAGTAAGATTTTTTGTGACACTCTGTATATGACAATTCTTAGCAAGTAAGATCTATATAAATGCAATATATTATATATTTAGGGATAGATTTTTGAAGAGTAGCCTCTCTTGGTATTCTTACAAGGTATTAAAATATTTATTTTTTATATTTTATAATTTATTAAGAACTTATTATGTACATAGCCAGGTACAGGATTCATTCCCTATCCTCAAGGATTTGTGACCTAATTGAAGAAATGACATTTACATATAAAAGTTAAACAACATAAGGCAACAACATACAAGAAAACCTAAGTGCCAAATAAATAGTATAGACCATATGTACTATGGGCTAAGAGAATCACCAAATTATGTCACTATCATGTAATTCATCATGACCTACCCTTTTGTTAGTAGATATTAGGAATAGAAAATTATCTATAAGTGTAATTTTATAAACAATATTATGTATATTTTTAAGATGTATAAGAATGGACCACACTTAAAAAGTTGGTGCCCAGAGATTCAGTGAATATATTCTATGATATTGACAAGTTGAATTCATTTGACTACAGTATGGCAGCATGAAAAAAAAATTGTAAGCAAAAGGAAAAAAGAGCGCTTCTTTTTAGGTCTTAGCTTTGTTTTTGTGCAGAAATCACTGTAATCATTTCTACAGTTTCATATGGACTTATAGTTTAAATGCTTCCTCTTTGGAAGTATGTTTTCCATTGGATTTAAGTAGAATAAGTATATCATAAAGAATCCCCAGGGAAAGGAAGGAGATTTAGGAAAGATTTTATTGAGATTAAATCATATAGTATATATATTTCAGACCTGTGTTTACTTACCCAGTTCCTTCCTATCATTCTCAAAACACTAAAGAAAGATCTGTTCATTTGAAAAGTACGCTACATTCTGAATTTTGGTTTTGGGTATTGCAACCTCTAAGCCTCCTAGTGAATGTACATGATATTTGCTACTAAGTTTTTTTCTTTCCCAGTTTTCCACCTATTAACTCAATACCCTAATCTCAATGTGAACCTTCCCAAACTCCAGCTATTGCATATGTCACTGGCAACACTGAAGAGAAAGAGAGATTCAGAATTACATTTTTGGGAATCATCTCAGCTAACACATTGCATGTGAAGATTACTGCTATGACTGTGAGTGAATAAATGAAAAGAGCACTTATTAAAGGATAACTGTATGCCAAATTCTGTAGTATGTTTTAATGAAACAAATATAAAAAGACAGTCCTTGGCCAGAAGGAGTTTACATTCTAATTTGAAGAAACATAGAGAAATGGTGGCTAGGGAAGGGAGTTTTTATCTGGAGGGTCACAAGAGTGGTGAGTGGAGTCCTAAGGCAGGTAATTGTCATGACTTTTTCAGTAGTATTGATTAAATTACTGCTCCTGGAACAAGCAGTAGAAAGAAAGAAGTGAAGAAGGTATGTATGGCAGCAGAGCAAATGGCAATGTGTGTCATGTCCAGGGTGGATGGATGTGGAACGTGGTGTGGAGTAAGCCATCTAGTATGTTAGTGGAGTTTGCCACTCACTGAATTCATGAAGAATTTTCATATACAGCTAATGAAGTCAATATTATTATTCTATAATTAAATATGATTTATTATGCCATCAATTAGAAATCTTACAAGTAGTAAAATAATTCTTTATAAAAAGTAATAAAAGTTTCTTGGTGTGAAAGGGCCACTCTATAGTTTAAGCCAGTACCTAAGCACTGATAAGAAAATAAAGGGGGTCAACCAGTAGCAGATGATGAAAAATTAGCCTATGTACTCACATTCCTGAACAGATCACTGATGTCCAATTTAAAAGGCTAAAAGATAATTCAATTCTCTGCACCCACTTCTCTATCTTCAAAGAGAGAATGACAAATACTTGCAATTGACCCAGTAGGGTTGTAGGAAGTTTTATCAAGGTAACAAGAGCAACAAACAGAGATAAAATTTAAGCTTAATTCAGCTCTAGGGCTTAATTCTTCCATAAATCTTCCATCATTTAACAAGGCTTTATCATCACCAACATTTTTTAAACTGCTAATGACATTTGGCCCTATGTAATAATCCCTTACTCCTCGGAGTTTACAGTTAGTACACTCACTTCATTTTGAAAGGGGTTACCATAGTCACAATCTAATGTTTTGAAAAATTTAGTATTTTGTTTAATTTTTTTGAGTTTGTATTTAAAAAATAATTAATTATTAAGTTTAAAAATTCAGTTAAATTTTAGTTTGTTGATGAATAAAAATAATGTCATTTTTGATTAAGCATTCAATAAATGGATGCCTTTAAAAAAAATTCCCTGAGTACACATTCTCATGAAATCAATTGCAAGTAAACTGCTGAAGCTACTAAGGTATCCATTATTGATCCCCAGTACAAAATCAGCTTCAAATTATTCTTCTAATTTTGTAACTCACCCACAGTGTCACATGGTTCGTCTTTGTGTACACAGAAGTCTGTCCTAGAAAATAAATGCAATGAAGTCAGATTTATGCAGCTCCCGCCATGACATGATAGAACCACACAAGCATGTCATCAGTGTCTACCATCATTCACACACTGTGATACATTTAGTAGTCAGAAGCTTTCGTGATAGTAAAAATTATAAAACTGAACACTTTTAGCAGGTAGCACAATTATTCTCTCATATACATATTATGTTCAATTATCTTTTTATTATTAGATTTTATTTTTAATTTATGGACTAAAGTATTTCCATAACAGACCACAATAAAAAAGATGATTGCATATGAAAATGAAAATCTACTAGGCACAACTAGCTATTCCTTCCAACATACAACAAAATGATCACGTGGATTTCTTTTTCTTCTTCCTTGAAGAATATTAGATGGTTGGCTACCATTAGACACAAATAGGGGTGTGTGTATGTGTGTGAGTGCATGTGTGTATGCATATGTGAACATGTATTTGTGTATTTGTGTGTATATGTGTGTGCATGTGCGTATGTGTATGTGTGTATGCATATGTGAATATGCATGTGTGTATTTGTGTGTATATGTGTGCATGTGCATGTGCATATGTGAATATGTATGTGTGTATGTGCATGTATGTGTGTGTAAAGTTATTCTGTACATACTTCTATTTATCAGTTTTTTCTCTGGATGCAGATAGAGTCTTTCTCCATATGTCCTTTAGAGTTAATTTGGGTATTGATAAAAGTCAAAATAAGTAACTTGTTCAAAGCCATTCTTCAAACAATACTGCTGTATACAACGTTCTCTTGGTTCTGCTTGTTTTGGTCTCCATTATTTTGTGCAACTTTTTCCATGTTTTTCTCAAACCGAGCTCCTCATTTTTTATAGCACAGCAACCTTCCATCACAGCCATATACCACAACTTGTTCAGCCATTTCCCAACTGATGAGCATCAGTTATGTTTTTACTGCTACTCACATTTGTGCTGTGTGCACGACCAAACTACAAACTCCTTAGAGCAAGGATCTTAAGGGCAAGCCTTTTTTCACTTTACTCCACCACATGTCCTCTTTGATCCATGACACAGACCTTGTGGCTGTTTCACAAACAAGACACTCCATCTCTCAGCTCCAGGAACATCATCTGGCTCTGCCTAATGTTTGAAATTCTCTCTACCCTGTTTCACCTACTCATCTCCTTGGCTTCCTTTAAGTCACAACTAAAATCCCATCTTTTACTGAAAATATTTCACAATCCTTCTTAATTCTAGTGCCTTCCGTCTTTTAACTATCTCCTATTTGTCCTTTACATAGCATGTTATCCTGTATATAATTGTTTATACATTATCTCTCACATTGGATTGTGAGTTCCTTGAGGTCAGGGACTGTCTTTTACCTCTTTTTATATCTCCAGAGCTTAGCACAGTACCTAGTACAGAGTAGGAGCTTAATAAATGCTTATTAACTGACTGACTGAAGGAATATTTACTTAATGAGCCAGACACTGTGCCAGGCACTATAGATATAAAGATCATAATTTACATTGGTCTGCTGAGATATACAGATAAGTAAATCCAAAGGAATTTAGCATGTGTGTAAGGAGACTGAATGTTAAAAATGGGAGTAATCAGGAAAAGTCCTTATGTAAGTGATGAAGCCTGAGCAGAGCCTTAAAGGGAACTGGGCATTCCAGGAAGGGATACCCTGTGCAGAGGTATGGAGGTGATGGAAGGAATGTTGGACAAGAGGACAGAAAGTAAGCCAGTCTGCCTCAAACATAGATTGTGTGAGGGGGAATCATCAGCCTGGAAGGACAGGATAGAGCTAGACTGTGAAAGGATTGCCCTTCTGGGCTTCAAAAGTGTAAGCCATAAGAATACCAATGATAATAAATTAGTATTTATATGATGTTTTAAGGTTTGCAAAGAACTTTACAAACATGGTCTGTTTTATCTTCACAATAACCCTGAGAAGTAGATGCTATTATCTCTCCATTTTACAGATTAGAAAACAGGCAGATAGAGTTTAAGTGATTTGTCCAGGTTCAAACAGCCAGTAAGTATCTGAGGTCAGAGGTGAACTCAAGGTCTTTCTGACTCCAGGTCCAATCTCTATCTGCTGAGGCACCTAGGCAGCTGTTGAAGTCACTTCCAGCTCAATGACACAGATGGGAGTTATATATTGTCCTAAAGCAGCCACTTCAAGGAGTGACTTAGGCTTCAAAGATATCATTCACAGTCATGGAAGTATGTGGATGATGAGGTAATCCCCCAAAGCACAATTCTGAATCTCCTTCCTTCTCTTGAAGGAGAAACAACCAGGAACGCCAGTGAAAACGAACCTCAGGTGGAGTTCATGGCCTGAGGGCAGGGATGTGAAGACAACTGGAAGCTGCTTTAATAGTATAAGCCAGAGGAAAAGAATCCAAACTAGATGGTTACAAGGTCAAAATGATTGTTTGAAAGTGGGGCAGAGGAGAGGGAACAGATTTTAGAAACTCTATGGAGATGAGAAAGTTTGGCAAACCATTGGGTTTGAAGGGTGTAGGGAAAGGAAGAGTCCACGATGACAGTCAGACCAGTAGATAGTAAGGACTGAGAATCTGATCTAGGCCCCATGGCACCTTGTCTATATTCCAGAGTAGACTTGTCACTGCCTCACAGGATGGTCTAGAAGCCTTCAATTTCTATAGTATCCTTTAGAATCTGGGAACTAAGAACATAGAGGGACCTGCAGCAGGTGAGTATTAAATGATACTTGAGTTAATTAATTAAATACTTTGAAATATTAAATAATAAATATAAATTACATTTATATTTGTTGCAGGGCTTAAAAAGAAACCCACTTCCCTCCTCTTCCTCACTATTTTTAAGCAGTTGCCAGCTGAAAAAAAATGAGCAGAATGTTTGCACATGATTTATAAATACTAGGAAGTGTTAAGCTATCAGAGACTGATTAGGATTATTCAGTTTTGACTATGCAATATCTTGAGCTTCAGTTCCCCTATTTCTAAATTAAATTCAACAAACATTTATTCATCTACCATGAATTTACGTAATAACTAGAACAGTCCTCTGCACAAACTTAATTAATCAGTCAAGGAGGGTGTCTGAAGACTGGAAAGATGTGTATGGCAGGAAAGGAGTTAGTTTATGAAGGACTTTGAAAGTCAAACAGAGGATATTGTGTTGGCTCCTAGAGGCAATAATATTCAGTAAAAGAATCCACTTTGAGAACTCAGCTCATAATCTCTCCCTGCCCTTATACTTGGAGACTTTAATGGACATGTTGCTGTCTCCTTAAATCAAGGGTTCTTAAACATTTTTGTGTGTCATAGACTCCTTTGGGTAGTATGACAAAGCCAGAATGCTTCTCAGAATGTTTTTACATGCATAAAACAAAATATATTATATGTTAATAATATACTCAGATGATAATATCACTTCTCCTCCTGCCTCCGATGTTCTTAAATGCTTTTGATTCCTGGCTTTCCTCATTTGACTGTATCCTTAATAAAGAATGATGCCCACTCCTTCTAGGTGGCACAGTGGGTAGAGTGTTGGGCCCGAAGTCAGGAAGCCCTGTGCGACCTGGGCACACAGGAATACAAAGAAAGTCAATTATATTAAAATATAATTATCAAAATAGTTTTTTAAAAAAGATTCATAAACCCAGGATTAAGAAACTCTGCCTTAATTACATTTGCCTTCTAGTTCATCAGTCTCTTCTCCACTGATACGCACCTACCCTCTCACTCAATCCCATAAAGAGATGCTCTTACTCTCAGTCTCATCATCACTCACAAGTGTTCTCCTTCCACAACCCATAATCTCCTAAATCTTACTCCTCCTACACATATTCCACTACAACAGTCACTCTATCTCTCCCTTGTTTCTCTAGGCCATCAGACTTAAGGCTGGCCTCATTTTTCTCCTTTCAAAAGCTTGACTTTATATTTGACCAGGTCTGCTTTACTCTGCTGACTGTGAATCTCTTACCAGTCTTGTCTTTGCCTTTCTTCTCTTTTAATACCCCAAATCTAAATTAGTGTAGTGTTCATTAATCCCAGAAAAACCTGAGTTCAAATCACTATTTCAGTCACTTGCTAGCTAGGTGGCCCTGGACAAGTCACTTAATCTCTGTCAGCTTTAGTTTTCTTATCTGTAAAATGTAGATAATAACAGCATTCACTTGCTTCCAATATTGCTGTGATTATCAAATGAGATTTCATATATATATACATACACACGTACATATATACACATATATGTGCATGTATACATATACATATATCACACATTTATGTATTTCAGACATACACACATATATGTATACACATATATCACTTAGCAACTTTCCGCTGTTACATAATTTTTATGTTATTATTATATTTAAATCATATTAGTTAAATTTCCTATATTTATATTTATTATATTATTAATATATTAATCTCATACATAATAAATAAAAACATAATAAAATGTATATTAATCATATTAATTAAAACAATACTTATTTTTGTTGTTGCTTTTCTTGTTTTCCTACTACTGCCACTAGACGACTGTCCTCCTTTTTCAATCCTGTCCTACTGCTACAGAACATCGGGGTGACTTCCTGCAGTGATCTTCTTGTCAGCCCGCTTGAAGCTGCCCCTTTCTTTTAACTCCCAACAAAACTACTCTCATTCAAAGCCATTATTTCCTGGATTACAATGGCTTCCTTTCCTGCATGCAATCTCTTCTTCTTCAAAACCATCCTCCCCATTATTCCCAAATTGATATCCCTAGAGCACGAGTGAGAGGGTAGGTGCATATCAGTGGAGTTGAGACTGATGAACTAGAAAGCAAATGTAATTAAGGCAGAGGTTCTTAATCCCTACCTTACTTACAAAGCTTCAGTAGCTCCCTATTGCTTTTAGGATAAAGCTTATCTATTTGGCTTTTAAAGTCCTACATCTGGTTCCCAGCTGATCATACATTACTCCCCCACACACACATTCAACATCCCAGTCAAACTCGGCTACAGTATTTAGTATTCCTCTTACACATCATTGTCTTCTAAGAATTTTGTGGTTTTACACAGCCTGTGTTCTCTATCATACAAATACATACACACACACACACACACACACACACACACACACACACACACACCTCTCCCAATGTCTGGAATGCTCTCACTCTGCAACTCTGGCCTCTTAGAATGTCTAGCATCCTTTAAAGTTCAGCTCAAATGCTACTTCCTTCAAGAGTCTCTACTCAGGGGTGGGGAATCTGCAGCCTCAAGGCCACATGGGACCTTCTAGGTCCTTGGGTGCAGCCTTTTGACTGTGTTCAAGTTCTACAGAACAAATCCTTTTATTAAGGAGATTTGTCTTGGGAAGTTTGGAGTCAGTCAAAAGGTCACACTACAGGACATAGAGGGTCATATGTGGCCTTGAGGCTGCAGGTTCCCCAACCCTGCTCTCCTTCCTGTCTCATTTGTGAGTATTCCCCAACCTAAAGTCTTTCTGTTAATTTTGCAAGTATATTGTATTTATTTATATGTGGACACACTATCCTCCAGTAGAATATTAGCTCCGTAAGGCTAGGAACCATCTTGATTTCATCTTTGTATCCTGCCATCTAACACAGTGCCAGGTACATACTGTTGTACGTTGCTTAACAGCCTATTAAGAGTGATGAAAGTTTGAGTTGCTTTTCCCAGTGGCAAAGTATAAAGTCTGATGCCAAAGGAATGAAACTCGAACAATTAAATATCACATATCAGTATGATGAGAAGGAAATTCAGGGTTTTTTTAGAAGAATGTTCTTCTTAGCATCATCCATGTAACAGATGTATTCTATCTATATAGTTTTAAAGTTAGTCAAGTTATTACATAATGACACTTCCATATTTTGGAGCAGCAACAAAGACAAGTAGTGGAAAAAAATTACTAAATAACTAAATACCAGGGGCTGCCAATATTGTTGAAATCCAAAATAAAGACAGGAAGCAGAAAAGAGATGGCACTAGAAGTGGAAGTGAAGTAGGAGTAGCAGGATCTTTTAATATTGAGGACATCTTAATGACAACCATCTGCAAAGGAGGGCAGATGAAGAGGAAAGAGGTTGTGTTTTGGGACCTAGAGCCAGGAAGGAAGAAAGAAGGGGAAGGAAGGAGCCCTAATAAGTGGCAAACAAGAACTGAAACAGTTATAATTTCTTAATACTTTGTTTCATTCCAACTAGCAGCGCTTTTCAAACACTCTTAAGAGTTAAAATGTCAAAAAAACAAAAAATTAAAAATCACCTGATATTTGCTCAAGACACAATTGGCACAAAAATCCATTCCAGGACTAGAGTTTATTTAAGGGCTTATTATATTACATCAGCTACAGTACCAAAAGCTGCTTTCATCCTGAAAACAGATAACTAAAATATTAGAAAGTGGCAAGATGCCATCCTTGAGAAAATCCGTCCCAAGGAGACCGACTGATTAATGAATAAAGCACTACAGTATTTTTGCTTCTCGTGTTCTACAGTTCCATGATAAAGGAAATCTGGTGGTCTGAAATATGTAATTCAACACTCCAGTACATTATGGAGTACATTATTATGCCTCAGCAAAGAGATAGGATTATCTCTTTCCTCAAAGAAAGCAAGTAGTTGTAATCAAATAAGAAATGAGAATTATTTTATTAGTTTGGCCTGAGTCTTTTTCTGCTATGGCTAAATATAGTCTCAAAAGAAATAATTGTCAGGAACGATATTCTTTTTCTTAATCTATTAAAGTAGGGTGGTATTAATTATTTTTTGTCCTCAGAAAATGGGAGACAAAATTTTCTTCCTGTAAGATTTGTAATTATTCAGTCATCTCAGATTCTTTATGACTCCATTTGGCATCTTCTTGGAAAAGATACTGGGGTTATTTGCCATTTCCTTCTCCAGCTCATTTTACAGACAAGAAAACTGAAGCAAATAAGGTTAAGTGACTTGCCCAGGGCCACACACCTAATAAGTGCCTGAGTCCAGTCTTCCTGACTCCAGGCCCTGATACTCTTTCCACTGTTACCACCTAGTTGCCCTCCAGGATTACTTACCCTCAGAAAAACCATCCTTGGATTCAACTGTTCATTTCTTATGTGAAACTAAAACTTTAGGAAATATACCAAATAACCAGTTTTCCCATTTTGCATTCATTCACACAGGCAGCTGGAAGCAGTCTCTGTCTCTGCACCAATTTTTGGAAACCTGACAGAACTAGCCATGGTCCTCAATAGATCTATGCTGGGCACCCACTACTCACAAGCTATGATGATGAGAATGATCTTTATCATCATCGTAATAGCTCTAAGATTTGCCAAGTACTTTTATATATCACCTCAACTGAAAAATATAAATCAATGCTGCATTAAAGAACCAAATAAAAATATATGTGTGTGTATGCGTGTGTAATTTCCTGAGCAGCATCTGGAGTTAAACTAGGAGCTGAAGGAGAGCAGGGAACAATGGATGTATACAGGGAGCCACATGACAGGACTGTCTTCTTTTTCATTATCCTTACAAGAATTTGCCCCAGTATTTCTATTGCATTGTCATTGATACTGACTAGAAATGGAGGGGTTGGTGGGAAAATGCCTGTTTCCTAATTTGTGTGGAATGGTTGTTGATCACCTAATAAGTAGAGAGCAAGATGGAGAGAGGAACAGAGAAAGGTCCTGACTCTCCTTTACAATTGCAGCCCTCCCTGCTGCAACATTCCCCAAGAACCCAGTCCCTGCAGGGGCGGTTTCTAGTCTACACAGCTGTAACTTGTGCAAGCCCAGCTTCTGCTTTTTCTGGCTCGCCTGCTTTGACTGGACATGATGTCATTTTCATATCCTCTGTTGCTGGTCCATCTGTCAAGGCTGGTGAGTATCCAGGATTATAGAGTCAACCTCAGGATTATATAGTTGGCTAGTAATAGGATTCGGGACCCTCAAGGCAAGAATTCACTCTAAACACTGTCTCCTTTGTGGAACATACAACTAGATATTCGGGTAACATAAGATTACCCTGGAAAAATTCAATCACTTTTTAAAGAACAGGAATATTCTCATAATCAACTTTTTCCACAAAATGATGTCTTCATGCCTATCATCATCATTACCTGAGTAGCTACAGCTTTCCAACAGCTAATCAATTATCTTTTTGCCTATGTGGGACCTCTAACAGTTATATTCACATTACTGAATCCTATCACGTTTACAATGTTACCATAGCTAGCATTTATATGGCATTATAAAGTTTTTCAAGCACTTTACCAATATCTTATTTTATCCTCACAACAACCAGGGTCAGCTATGAGGCACATTGTTCCCCATCCCTAGTAGACCATTATTCTGGAGTCATTGAGACCTGAGTTCAAATCTGCCTTAGACACTATTTGTGTGACCCTGAGCAAGTCACTTTGGTTCTGCTTGCCTCAGTCTCCTCATCTGTAAAATGGGGATAATAATTAGCACCTACATCTCAGGGTTGCTATGTGGACAACATGAGATAAGAATTGGGAAGCACTTAGCAGTGCCTGGCCCATAGTAAGGGCTATATAAGTGTTACATATTATCATTCCCATTTTACAGATGGGAAACCTTAAATTTTAAATTAAGTGATTTGGTAGGATGCTAAAGTTAGTAAGTATTTAAGGCTGGATTTAAATTCCTGACAGCAGATCCAGTACTCTTTCCACTGCACCACATTATTGACTTTCACGTGATGCTTGGCAAAGGCTCAAAAGTGGAGCTGTATGTACATGATTTTGCCCCAAATTTTTCTCCTCCCTCTCTCCAAAAAAGGTTCATTTTTTAAAAAAAATCTTAATTTATATAACTTATGCTTATTCCTGGCACATAGTAAGCAATCAATAAGTGTTTGTTGGATGAATGAAATCAAAGAAGAAAGACTGATAACACAAGGAGAGTCAAGATAGACTACAGAGAAATTAAGAATGTTCCCAACAGTATTAAAACATAGTCACCATAAAGGTGTAGAAACAGTCCACCCTTTCCCTTACAGCTGAAGAAATGCTGCCTCTTCCAGACCTTGGAATTCCCTCTTTTTACCATAAAGAATCTTCTAGTCTCTTCTTTAATGAATACCGACACAAAGCACCGCAGTGTTCTAAAATGACCTTACCCCATATGCTTCAATTAGAAGGAGGCATTTTTGGACAAAATATTACCAACGTGTTAAGGAAACTATTAAAAAAAAACCCAAACTAATGCCTGAAGATGATTTCATGTCTGATGATGACTCTTGAACAGGGCTGAGCTTTGTTAGCTCTTGTTCTGGTGACAGTGCTTCCTAAATATTCCCAACAAGTCCATTCACAACAATTTTGTCAACTCAACACAGAAAGGGAATGTTAGTAAGAAGAAAATAATATAAGATAGGATTATAAGGTAATGAGATTGCTTTAAAACAAATATATCAAAATATATAAAATCCAAAGAAATATTATCAAAGTAGCTATCTTGGGAGTCTATATACTTATTCTAGAGACATGACTGTTGCCCAAGATTGATTTTTTTAAATCCAATTCTTGAAAGTGTATTCAGTCACGATTTGACACACAAGACAAGTCATCTTCTTACAAGTCACTCTATTTTTTTTATCAATAATTATAGTGCCCAACTTTATCTCTCATCTTTTTCATCAGGGTTCTTAATTCCTTTTTGTTTTCAAAAGTGAAACAAAATTTCAAAAGAATGACAATTCATTAATAGAAAGGAAGATTTACAAAATGAAGCAAAATATAAAATCTGAAGGGGAAGAGAGTTACTGAATAGGGGGCTGAATGAGAGCTTCCCTCCCTGGGCTGGGAGGGTGAAGTGGCGTTGGAGTTGGGTTTTAGAAAATGGGGAAGAATGGAGAACTTTCTAGCCACCAAAGAACAGTGTGAACTAGGGCCGAGAGTCAGGAGGGTAGTATTTGTGTGTCCAAGCACAAAGAGGAGCCTGATGTGGCAGAAGAGTGGCTAAAAGTGAATAACATTAGGTAAGGCTAGAAAGAGCAGAATGCAAAAGACCTTGAAGGGCCTTTGAACTTTCAGGTTGCAAGGTGAGGATTATATATGTATACCTACGTATGTATGTATGTATGTATATAAACATACACATACATATATACAATCTATAGGAAATGCATATGTTTATTTAAATGATTTAACAATAATGCATATAAGTAAATGTATACATAATATGTATATGTATATTATACTTCATATGAATATATCAATATATCTTCATATATCTCCATATATGTACACAACACAGATATATATTTACATATAATGCTCAAATATTTTATATTTTAATTTTATATTAATTTATAATTTATATATAATATATAAATATAAATTTAATTTTAATAAAATCAAATATTTAATTTGATATTTTTTGATGTATTTTGATTTAATACCTTGTATATTATATATTGTGTTATATATTTATATATTTCAAAATTCCAAATAATTAAATCTATTATTACTTCTATAATCTTGAGACCTAAGGGTACATTTTTAGCTTATGTTGCTCTATCTTTATATTTCCCTACTTTCAATGTCTCCTTTATAAATTCAACACAATTGCAGAAACATCAGTCGCATGCCTACTTGGTTTACAACACTGTGGTGGCAAACCAGGAGAAAAAAAAGATGTGCATGATTTGAAAAAGAATATTCTACAACTAAAAGTTACTCCAGGAGAACCAGAGGGTTTTTTTTTTTTAGTATTATCTATCATTTAAAAATATTTAGACAGTTTAGTCAAGTAGATGAATTCAATTAGGAAGAAAAACATTTCCATACTTTGTAAACTGAATGCTTTCAAGCAGCAATGAAGTGAATCTCTCATAGACATTATTGCTAATTATTGCTAATGATTTTAGGTTTTGAAAATAAAGGAGGAAAGGAAATGCATAAACTACATCAATATAGCTTAAATCAATTTTCAAAAGACAATCTTTACTTTCCATCTTCTACAACTAAAGAATCTCTCAAATTAAGGAAAGTACGGTCCAGTTCTGTGATCCAGACACATGATGAGCTCAATTAGTCAGTTTCTTCATTCTAAAAGTATACATAGTAGTTGAAATGTTGACCTATTGTCATCTATTTAAATAACAATAACTTAAATTTACATAGCAATTCAAGAAAACACACAGGGAAGATATATACCTGGACATACTTTAAATCAGATAGTGCTGACATATCTCCGCAAGATCTGTATACCAAATACCCTTATGATAAATATCATATGTGCAATTGTAAATATGTGTTGGTACATCTTTACTTTAGCTATTATGCCTAAATCAAATGACAAATAGCCTCAAATTTGCTCCAAATCCTTACCAAGCCTCATTTTGAACTACAACGATTCTTTGAAAACTACAAAAACTCTCAAATACACAAAATTAAATATTTTTAAATGTGCGCAAGAAGTTTACTTCTTTTTCATATCAACTAAATAAAATCTATACTACCTAGTAACAAAAACAGCAGCATCCACTGGAGGGGTGTCATCCTTTCCACCAGGAACCTGGTTATTACCAAGATATTTTGCTCCTCCGTATTCCTCATTTTGCCAGTGACAGAAACTCTCCAAGGATCTTTCTCCATGGTGTCCAATGGACAACTTAGCCTGAGGGGAAAAAAGGGGGAGTATAATTAAATAAGAAAATAGCGGGCAGATCAGAGTTCATTCAATTCATTTAGAGAGACAGTGTAATGTAGTGGAGTGTCAAATTTACAAGCTAACACTCCAGAATGCAGCCAGGAACCAGATTAAAATAAAATTGGGAAATGTTTAAGAAAATAAATTAAAATCCAATACTACATAGATGATACTAATTTATGGGTTTCTGAGTCAATACATGATTACAATGACCTGTTTTTATTTGAGTTTGACACCACTGAGGTAGTAGATAGAGACCTGCCCTTGGGAGCCAGGAAGACCCAGCTTCAAACTCTGTTCTGTAACAAATACAGGCTATGGAACTCTGGGCAAATCACTCAATCCCTAAGTGTTCTATGCAACTCTAAGATTATAAATTGCAGAGGACTTGAATTAGTATAGGAAATTTCCTCATTAAGAATTTCTTATACTCCATGTCCGCCCCCAAAAATCAGCTTCAGACTCTACCATCAAAGTTCATTAGCTTGTACATTACTGTAAAAATCATGACAATATAGCCAATTGTTGGAATGCTTTTACTTAACCTCTTATCCACAAATAAAGACATCACACCTTAAACCTAAATTGAATGAATTTTAAAGAAGGTACCAAAGAAATGTTCAACAGCCACATTTCTAAGAGGAAATGAAAATTCCATTGCTTAAGAATATCTTTTCTTCCCAAGCAGAGAAAATAATGTGGTGCCAAACACAATTCAATTTATATGACATCTATGCCTGTCTCTTTGCCTTAATAATGTCATATTCCACCTTAATTTGCTCACTCTAATGCCCATGAAATAGATAAATATTAAAATCAAAGGGAACTCAGATGTTTTCTCAATACAAGGAAACTGTAACATTGAGATACCACAGGGAGGAACTTGAAAGATGGGTAAGGAAGGAAAGAAGAGGGAAAGCTAAGATTTCAATAATATTCTGAATGGAGAATCTGGTAGAGGAATAAGGGATACCTCCACTTTTTTTCTCTTCAGACACATAATTATCCCTTTGAGACCAGGGGTATAGGATTAAACAGACCTACCCTTTCATGCTTTTAAACATTTTGTTGTTTAGATGGATTCACGGTCTCGTTGGTGTCAATATATACCCCTCTGACACAGATCACAGTATGTATACACCTTTTGATGCTGGTTGATTCTCACTTTCCATAAATCTCCTAAAGAGTATCTACCTAATGTGATGAGGACCTCCCTCTGGTTCTTTATGATTTTGAGGATACTACAGTAGAATACTTGGTTTGCTCATATGTTAATCTTGACTTGTGATATGACTAGATTACACCTTTTTCTAGTCACAGATGCTATTAGGTGAGGATTTTAAATATTACTTTTTTATATGAAAGTCATTGTTGGTGACTAAACACCAATATACAAAACCCACCCTCCTTTGGGTTACCTTTAATTGAAATTCTCAAGACTGCGCTGTCCCATAATTTACAACTACATAGCATCATGAAAACACTATTGTTAAAAAGATGGAAGTTTGCTATATTGAATTTAGAGTCAATGAAAGTATTGTGTAATTTTCCAAATGAGATCCAGGTCAATCTCCTTTTATTCAATTCTGGGCTCACCTAATTTTCTATCTTCAGCACCTATCTGATTTTAACATACTAACAGATAAACGTGACCAAAAAAATCCATCCAAATGCTATCATTTGAGCAAGATGGGTTTTTTAAAGGATGGTGATATTAATCCGTTAAACTGCCATGTTTCTCACTGAGGAGGCCTAGATTCAATGCCATCTTCAGAGTCAATGTTTTCATTTTGTCCATTTCCAAGTTTTTGGAATAAGCATCTTGTTTAAACATTCAGATTGAAGCTATTGCATTCATAGCCAGTACCTTCTCATTTTATCTTTTATTTTAATTTTGTATTAATTTTGACACTTTCTCTTAACTTTTGAATGATATGACCTGCATAAATATCTGATTCTGAAATGTATCTTTTGGAAATCAGTTATTTCTCTTCATTTGACATAATAAACCTCACTCCTTGACACAAACTACATCATCTTGACTTCCCTTCTTGAAGAAATTATTCATGATGTACAGTGTGTAATACAGCAAGTGTTCAAGATGTAAAGTTTCTGAATGGCTCATATACCACTGACTTTTTTCATTTCTGGATCCTAAATCATAATTTCTAACACAGTTTTTCAACACATTTCCCCTGTGCCAACCTTCGCAATGAAGTCACCACATATCAAAATGACAATTTGGAGTTTATTGTCATGTTCTTAATAGGATTAAGCTGTTGGCACATAAACTGTAGTTGTCTCTTTGATTGGCTGTTTGCTTATGCTTGTCCTGGACACTACAAGCTAAAGACGCCCAATTACCCATAAAATTCTGTTTCTCATGGCCTTTGAGCAAACTGATGAAATCAACTCTGGCAATGTCTTCATTTGCTTCTTTCAGAAGAACCTATGAGCTTTCCTTCCATGTGAGAATTTCAAAATTTATCCATTCATCTGCTCCCTCCAGTTGAAGTCACAGGATCATAGGATTTAAAGCTAAAAGGAACCTCAGATGCCATCTTGTTAAACTAGTTTATTTTATAGATGAGAAAGTTCAAGTCCATAGGACTCGCCTAAGTTCACACAGATAGCAAAACAAAACCATTCATCTTTAAACAAAGATCACAAAAGGAAGATGTTTCAGAGGCCATCTAAAAAAGGATATCAAATGTTATCTGATCCAGAATTGTGTCTACACAATTGTGGTCATATCACAGAATCTTAATATTGGAAGAGATCTCAAAGTTCATCTCATCAAAGCCATAGCTAACTGAAGTCTCATTTTAAACTACCAATGTCAGAACCTTTGATATAAAATTCTACAGTTGAATTAGTAGACAGAATGATAGGAGAACTAGAATATCACATTGTTTTTCATGTATAGTGACATGTCCTAGTTTTCAAAAAAAATAGGCCTAGAGACCACTGCAAAAATTTCCTAACTTGTCTTGCATTTTCTCCTCCAACTCATAACCAAACTGTATACTACAGTATACTTAATCTGATGACATATAAGGTTGGCAGGGGAAGTTGGATGACACAGTGGATGCGATGCTAGATCAGGAGTCAGAAATACCTGAATTTAAATTTGTCCTCAGACACTACTAGCTGTGTGACCCCAGGCAAGTCACTTAACTTCTATCTGTCTCAGTTTTCTTATCTGTGAAATGTGGATAATAATTGCATCTGCCTCCCAGGATTGTTGGGAAGATAAAATGAGATACCAATTATAAAACACTTGTACCTGGCATATAGCAAGCACTATATAAATGTTAGCTATTAGTATTTGTAGATAATCTAATAAATGATTATTTAACTACCATATCCTTTTTGTTCTTACAATCCCCATTTTTCTATGCATCAAAAAATTATAGGTTCACAGATTTAAAGCTGGAATAGGCCTTAGAGGCCATTGAGACCAGTCCCCCCCTTACAGATGAAGAAACTGGGGCTCAAAGAGATGAAATAAATTGTCTAGAGTCATACAGCTCTTAAGTAACTGAAGCAGGATACGAACTCACAACTTCCTAACTCAAGGGCTGGATGGTCATGGGTAACCTATACAGAACTGAGATCCATTTTATATGCTGGCTAGTCCTCAAGCAATAGAAATAAGCTACTGCCAGTACAGTTTGGTAGATCCTGCTAGACTTGAACTTTACGAGTAGCTTTTGAGAACTAAGGGTCACCGCTAAGCCAACACGAGACATCAGCGCAGGGTTTCCCTGAAAGGATCTTCTTAAATACCTGACACCACACATACAAGTTATTTTTCAAGAGTTATTAGTATTCTGTAATATCCAAAGTGTCTGTGAAAACTTACAGGACGATTTCGGAGAAGTACAAGCTTGGTGACTTGAACGTTAACTTTAATTCCCAGGCTGTGGTGTTGAAACATGTTGTATACCTGTTAATAAATAACCAAATAATATTTTAGATGTAATGTCAAACAAGAATTGAATCAGTGAATCTGAGAAAGTGGGATCAAAATTTAATGCCCCCAATTACACATTTAAATCTAAAAAAGTGTTCAAATGCAGTCATCTAAATTAATAAACCATATGATGCTAAGAAAATGAGAAAGCAGATCATTTTGCTAAAACTTTAAATATCAACCTATCTTAGATTTTCAAATTACATGGAACAGCTATCTTTGATAAACTTTAAAGTATTTAAATATTTTTCAAAAGCCAAGGAATAACATGAAGTTAATAGAAAAAGATGAGAATTGGACTTGATTTCAGCTAAATCAATAACAGCCCAAGATGGTTATTCAGAGTTCTGTATAGTAAGACATTTAAAACAATTATTAATGTTTCTCCTTATATGGAGATGTTTTTAAAAGGAACGTCTACTAGATTATGAGCTCTTCTGAGACAAGAGCAGTATTTTATTTATATTTCTTTACCTTCCTATGTACCAAAGTGCTTTATACATAGCAGACGTGCCAAACTGAGCCGATCTACCTGGCACGGACATCCAGTGAGGGCACTAGTTCGGCAAACGTCCATTAACGTATTTTGCACTTTCCCAATACTTACAATTCTTAACAACCCCTTACCAGTCTAAATAACTTTTATGACCAGTGTTTCTAAAGAAAAAAAAAACCATTTCCATTACTGAACATATAGAAGCCTAAATTAGTACATTAAAAAAAAAATCAAGTTTAAAACCAGATAGGAATGCAAATAACCTAAAATCAAGTCCATTTTTAGTTTCCATTCCTTTTTTAAATAAGTTAGAGAACAATATAGAAAATGAACCTGAAGATGGAATGAAGAAAGGGAAAGAATTGGATGTTATACCCACATCACTCCCTTACTACTCAACAGTGGTACCATATATTAACTCTGGGGTCAAACACTGACTCCTTTGTTGGCACTGAGAATCCTTCACAAGCTAATTCCAATGTACTTTTCCAGTTTTATTTCACATTATTCAGCCTTCCATATGCCATCCAATTTAATCTGGCATCTGTGCTGTTCTACACACGGCATCCTCCACCTCCCATTTCATTCTCGTTGTATTCTCGTTGGCTGCCCCCCTTATCTAGAATGGAATACCTCCTCATCTATGCCTCTTAGAATCCCTAGCACTGCATTCTATACCAGAGCTTTGCTCAACCCTTTAGGTAGTAGTGTACCCCCCAACAACATACATATTTTAATATATCTTTTATGTGTATATATTCATGCATACATATATGTATACTTGCATACAGATAAATATACACACATGTTGTATCTCTTAATAGAAAGTAAACTCCTTGAGGGCAAAGACTTTTTTTATTTTTTTCCTCTATGTTCCCAGTAGACAAGACTGGTGGCTGGCACATGGCCAGTTTAGAAAAACATACCAATTGATTGATTGATTTGATAGGAAAAGGAAGGAAGAGAAAGAAAAGAAGGAAGAAGGCTAAGGACAGAGCTTTGGAAGAGACCTCTGGCTGTGGGGTAGAGAAGTAAAAAGAGGAGTCAGAAAAGGAGAGAGAAAAAATCAGTTATTGAAGTAGGAGAGGAGCCAGGGGTGTGTAGTGTTAAGAAGCCAAAGAAGAATTTCCAGACAGAGGAAATGGTCAGCAGTGTCTGATATTGCAGGGAAGTCAAACAGAATGAAGGCAGAGTACTATATTTTACTGTATTTATTTATTAACAGGTGGAGTAGAATGCTAGGGACTGAAGTCAGATTAGAGAGGCTTAAGGTTAAGGTGATAAAAATTGCCTAGAAATTCCAAATTGATGTGTTTTATTTTCTAGGCAGTATAAAAAAGAATAAAATGCAAGTCGGATTTCCCTGCCAGCAATGAATGACATTAGAAATTTCTCCATTTGCTGCCAAGATCACAGTGCTGATATGGCAGCCTCACAGAGCAAATATTACACTGGAAATTTAAACAGGGTCAAATCAGGTGATAGGCAGGTTAAGCCAATTAGCAATACTACATAAATGTTAGAAGACCAAAGTGAGTTCAGCATTATAATGTTTATCTTAATGATAAAACTGGCAATAGCACTTCATGACTCTCTTAAAAATGTTTAAAAACTCTAAATAAAAGAATGAATCTTGCTCTCATTTAGGATTCCTGCACACATGGAGAAATAGGACACACTGAATTTACTTGAAAAAGAGTTTGGCATTATTTTTCAAAATTTCCTTTCATTCAGAAAGAAATAACATTTATTTTTGATACCAAGCAAATCACAGGCTAAATATGAGTTCATTTCTTAATTATCAATCTCTCAAAATAGGGGAAAATATGAACAATACATAACTTGCTCTCATTTTTATAATTTAAGAAACACAAATGGCCATAATTCATATTTCTTAAGAAATTCACCATTAGGATAATTTCAATTTCAGAAGCATTTATTAAGCTTCTACTACATGGAAAAGCATTCTGACAGATTCTGGGGAAGATACATTCAAATAAACATGTGATTGATCCCTGCCTTCATGAATCTTACATTCTAGTAGAAAGATGAGATAAATGGAGATAACAAGGCAATACATGAGAACAACATTAGATTGGCGCAGAAGGAGGAAGCTGTTACTTACAGAGGGATCAAGGAATATTTTAAATAAATGGTAACATTCAAATTGAGCTTTAAATTCTTGGTAGAAGTTCAACGGATAAAGAAAGGTAGGGAAAAATACTCCAAGTAGAGAAAGATAGTGCAAACAAATGCACAAAGATAGAAAATTATAGGGTATGTACCAAAGTTTAACGGTCCAGTTTGGCTGCAGCATACAGTTATGGAAAGGAATATCATGAAGGAAGACAGGAAAGGTTGGCTAGTGCTAGATTTATGGTGGGTTAGAAGGGATACAAAGGATATTTTGAACACAAAACCAAGAAGGTTTGATAAATGGCTGGATAGAAGACCTAAAGAAGAGAGAAGAGTCTTAAGATAACCCCAAAGTTTGGAACATGGAAGACTAGAAGACTGCCACTAGCCAAATGAAGTATTAGATGGTACCTGTTTATGAGCATTACAGAAATAAGGAGGAACAGGTTTCGGGAAAAGATAATGTCCAAACAATGCTGATGGAAGATCCAATTTAGATGTGTACTGTAAGTAGTTGGACATGTGGGTCTGCCTCTCGGAAGGGTCAAAGCTGGATATTGATATTTCAGAGCTGCTTGCATAGATATATAGCTGGGAGAATGAATGAGATTATTGAGAGAGAATGAAGATAGAAAGAGGGTCAAAGACAGAATGGGGAACTCCAACATAAGGAGTTGACAAGTAGAGCTAGTAAAAAAGACAAAGAAAAGAACAACTACATAGGTGGGAGGGAAACCAAGAAAGTAGTTTTCTTAAAGCTAAAGGAGGAGAAAGAATCCAGTTGGATAGAGTAGTCAAATGTGTCAACTGCTGCACAAAAGGAAAGGAAGATGAACATTGTGGAAAAAGCTACTGAAAGGGCAGAGCCAAGATGTCAGAGTAACAGCACAGACTTTCCAGAGCTCTGCCTCCAAGCCCAGCCAAATACCTGTAAAAAATGGCTCTAAACAAATTCTGGAGCTGCAGAACCCACAGAATGATGGAGTGAAGCAAATTTCCAGCACAAGACAAGCCTGAAAGGTTGCCTGGAAGTATCTATGGTGCCCAGTGGGGAGGGCATAGTCCAACATGGGCTGTACCAGCATAGATAGGACTTGAGCAGGCCCTGGGGAGACTGAATCTCTCATACTTGTGGCAGTTTCCAGACTTCAGGACCCCAAAATGCAGAGGACAAATTGGAAGGTCAGTGGGAAAAACCTGTGGGAACAGTGAAGGAGAATGGAGTGGTCCAGTCCCAGTCCAGGGAGGCAGAGGGGGTAGGGGGCAGAAGAACCTACAGCAGCCACGGCAGCAGCACTGGCAGCTACAGCCACTGTTTCTGGCCCACAGATTGCGGGGGGATAGAGCAGCTGACAGTACACCTCCCACCCCTACTGGAAGCAGAGAACTACCTTGACAAAGAGCTCAAAAGTCAAGTAAATGGCTGGGGACACGAGCAAAAACTGGAAAAAGAGTCAGCTGTAGAATCTTACTTTGGTGACAAGGAAGACCAAAGCATGCAAAGAGAGGAAAACAAACTCAAAGTTTCTCCATCAAAAGCCTCCAAGCAAATATGAATTGATCTCAGGCCATGGAAGAACTCAAAAAGGATTCTGAAAATCAAATAAGACAAGTAGAGCAAAAATTGGGAAGAGAAATGAGTGATGCAAGAAAATCATGAAAAACGAGTCAACTGCTTGCTAAAGGAGATTTTAAAAAATGCTGAAGAAAGTAATACTTTAAAAAATAGACTAACCCAATTTCTGTTCCACAGAGACCTGAAAAACCAACACCAAAGGTCCATCACACACTGGACCCAGAGCAGAGCACAGCCCTGCCTTGGCTGCAAGGCACCCAGATAAGTAGATCCGAGCAGGCTTCAGGGAAAGAATCTCCAGCAGCCACACAAGTCCCTCCACCCACAGACACCAAAGGTCAGTGAGAGAGTCTTATTGGCTGGCTGAGATGGGAGTGGGGTGTCCCCATAACTCGGGCCCCCTTGGGAGGCAGCGTAGGCAGCAGTGGACAGGGGATCCCAAAGCAGGCACGAGCTTGGATCCATTATAGAATGTCTCTGCATAAACCCCCTGAGAAACTGAGCCCCATGTGATGGCCCTGCCCCCACCTGAGCACCTGAACTTAATCTCACACTGAATAGCAGCCCCACCCCGGCTGAAAGTCCTGAGGCTGCAGAGCAGCATTTGAATCTCAGCCCCCAAGCACTAGCTGGGCAGATCTGGAGGGGAGGTGGGTGTGGAGAGGAATCTCAGAAGTCAAGTAATTGGCTGAGAAAATGCCCAGAAAAGGGGAAAAAAAATAAGACCATAGGAGGTTACTTTCTTGGTGAACAGATGTCTCCTCCCATCATTTCTGATGAGGAAGGACAATGCTCACTATCTGAGACTCAAAACAACGCTGAAGAAAATAACATCTTGAAAAATAGGCTAACTCAACTGGCAAAAGAGGTTCAAAAACCCAATGAGGAGAAGAATGCTTTCAAAAGCAGAATTAGCCAAATGGAAAAGGAGGTTCAAAAGCTCATTGAAGAAAATAGTTCTTTCAAAATTAGAATGGAACAGATGGAGGCTAATGACTTTACGAGAAACCAAGAAATCAGAAAACAAAGCCAAAAGAATGAAAAAATGGAAGAGAATGTGAAATATCTCATGGGAAAAACAACTGACCTGGAAAAGAGATCCAGGAGAGACAATTTAAAAATTATGGGATTACCTGAAAGCCATGATCAAAAAAAGAGCCTAGACATCATCTTTCATGAAATTATCAGGAAAAACTGCCCTGATACTCTAGAACCAGAGGGCAAAATAAGTATTGAAGGAATCCATCGATCACATCCTGAAAGAGATCCAAAAAGAGAAACTCCTAGGAACATTGTGGCCAAATTCCAGAGTTCCCAGGTCAAGGAGAAAATATTGCAAGTAGCTAGAAAGAAACAATTCCAGTATTGTGGAAATACAATCAGGATAACTCAAGATCTAGCAGCTTCTACATTAAGGGATCGAAGGGCGTGGAATAGGATATTCCAGAAGTCAAAGGAACTAGGACTCAAACCAAGAATCACCTACCCAGCTAAACTGAGTATAATACTTCAGGGGAAAATATGGTCTTTCAATGAAACAGAGGACTTTCAAGCATTCTTGATGAAAAGACCAGAGCTGAAAAGAAAATTTGGCTTTCAAACACAAGAATGAAGAGAAGCATGTAAAGGTAAACAACAAAGAGAAGTCATAAGGGACTTACTAAAGTTGAACTGTTTACATTCTTACATGGAAAGACAATATTTGTAACTCTTGAAACTTTTCAGTATCTGGGTAGTTGATGGGATTACACACATACATGCATGCACACATACACACACACACATACACCCACGCACACACACACAGAGTGCACAGAGTGAATTGAATAGGATGGGATCATATCTTTAAAAAAATGAAGTTAAGTGGTGAGAGAGAAACAAATGGAATGGGAGCAAATTATCTCTCATAGAAGAGGCAGGCAGGAGACTTTAGTGGAGGGAAAAAGAGAGGAGCTGAGAGAAAAACATAAAGTTTACTCTCATCACATTTGACTAAAGGAAAGAATAAAATACACATGCATTTTGGTATGAAAACCTATCTTACAATACAGGAAAGTGGGAGAGAAGGGGATAAGCAGGGTGGGGGGGATGATGGAAGGAGGGCAATGGGAGGAGGGAGCAATTTGAAGTCAACACTCTTGGGGAGGGACAGGATCAAAAGAGAGAATAGAAGCAATGGGGGCAAGATAGGATGGAGGGAAATATAGTTAGTCTTACACAACACGACTATTATGGAAGTCATTTACAAAACTACACAGATATGGCCTGTATTGGATTGGCTGCCTTCCCACGGGGAATGGGTGGGGAGGGAGGGATAGGGAGAAGTTGGAACTCAAAGTTTTAGGAACAGCTGTCGAGTATTGTTCTTGCTGCTAGGAAATAAGAAATACAGGTAATGGGGAATAGAAAGTTATCTGATCCTACAGGACAAAAGAGAAGATGGGGACGAGGGAAGGGAGGGATGATAGAAGAGAGGGCATATTGGTGATAGGGGAAATTAGAATGCTCAGTGTGTTGGGGTGGGGGGAGGGGACAAATGGGGAGAAAATTTGGAACCCAAAATTTTGTGAAAATGAATGTAAAAAGTTAAATAAATATTTTAAAAAAAGAAGAAAAAAAGAAATTTGCTTTGCATGATTATAAATCTTTGTAATGGCTTTTTTTTTCTTGACTTCTCAATGGGAGGTAAAGGGGGACAGAGGAAGGAAGGAATTTGGAACCAAAAATAAGATAAAATTGAATTAAGAACAAAATAAAGGAAGGGTCTGGGAGTCAGAGACCATAACACTGATGAGGTTTCTGTCTGCTATTTGAGAAGGAGGGCACAGAAAAAGCAGGGGGGGTGTGGCTCAGAAGAGGAGCTCATATCAGTTTGGCACCTGAGAGTTTCTTAGTTTAATTTAAAAATGTTTTTAATATTTTATTTTTTCCCAAATTACATGTAAAAACAATTTTTAACATTCATTTTTTAAAATTTTGAGTTCTAGGTTCTTTCCCTCTCTTCCTCCCCTCCCTGTCATTGGGATGGTGGGCAATTTGATCTAGGTCATACATGTTCAGTCATAAAAAAATTTCTGTATTAATCCTGTTGTGAAAGAAAACAAAGAAAAAAAACAAAACAACAGGAAAAATAAAGAATATTTAAAAAAAAAATAGACTAAGCCAAATAACAAAAGAGATCCAAAAAAGCCAATGAGGAGAAGAATGCCCTAAAAAGCAGACCTGGACAGATGGAAAAGGAGATCTAAAAGCTCACTGAAGAAAATAATTCCTTAAAGATTAGAATGGAGTAGATGGAAACTAATGACTCTATGAAAACTCAAGAAATTATAAAACAAAACTAAAGGAATAAAAAATAGCAGACAATGTGAAATATCTCATTGGAAAAACAACTGACCTAGAAAATAGATCCAGGAGAGATAATTTAAAAATTATAGGATACCTGAAAGCCATGATAAAAAAAAAAAGAGCCTAGACATCATCTTTCATGAAATTATCAAGGAAAACTGCCCTGATATTCTAGAACCAGAGGATAAAATAAATATTGAAAGAATCCATCTATCACCTCCTGAAAGAGATTCAAAAAGAAAAACTCTTAGGAATATTGTAGCCAAATTCCAGAAATCTCAGGTTGAAGAGAAAATACTGCAAGCCACCAGAAAGAAACAATTCAACTATTGTGGAAATACAATCAAGATAACACAAGATCTAGCAGCTTATACGTTAAGGGATCAAAGGTCTTGAATATGATATTCCAGAAGTCAAAGGAGCTAGAATTAAAGCTAAGAATCACCTACCTAGCAAAACTAAGTATAATACTTCATGGGAAAAAATTCAATGAAATAGAGGACTTTCAAACATTCTTGAGAAAAAGATCAGAGATGAATAGAAAATTTGACTTTCCAACACAAGAATCAAGAGAAGCATGAAAAGGTAAACATGAAAGAGAAATCATAAGGGACTTACTAAAGTTGAACTATTTACATCCCTACATGGAAAGATAATATTTGTAACTCTTGAAACTTTTCTCAGTATCTGGGTAGTTGGAAGGATTATATATATATATATATATATATATATATATATATATATATATATATATATATATATATATAATATGTATATATATAGATATTATATATATATATATGTATATATATAGAGAGAGGAGAGAGAGAGAGTGAGAGAGAGAGAGGGTACAGGATAAATTGAATAGGAAGGGATATATCTAAAAAAATAAAATTAAGGGGTGAGAGATGATTATATTGAAAGGAGAAAGGGAGAAATGGAATGGGACAAATTATCTCTCATAAATGAGTCAGGAAAAAGCTTTTTCAATGGAGGGGAAAGGGGGAAGGTGAGAGGGAAAAAGTGAAGCTTACTCTCATCACATGTGGCTTAAGGAGGGAATAACATGCACACTCAGTTTGGTATGAAAATCTATCTTACACTACAGGAAAGTAGGGGAGAAGGGGATAAGTGGGGTGTGGGGGGGGATGATAGAAAGGAGAGCAAATGGGAGGAAGGAATAATTAGAAGAAAACACTTTTATGGAGGGACAAGGTCAAAAGAGAGAATAGAATAAATGGGGGGCAGGATAGGATGGAGGGAAGTATAATTAGTCTTTCACAACATGACTTTTATGCAAGTCTTTCACATAACTCCACATGTATAACCTATATTGAATTTCTTGCCTTCTCAGCCCATTCCACTTCCAGATAGCTCTCATTGTGAGGAAGTTTGGTCCTCAGATATGTGGGGACAGAAGAAGGGAGAGAAACTGGAATTCAAAGTTTTAGGAAGGAATGCTGAGAATCATTTTTGCATGCAACTGGGAAATAAGAAATACAGGTAATGGGGTATAGAAATCTATCTTGCCCTACAAGAAAATAGAGGAGGTGGAGATAAGGGAAGGGAACGGTGAGATAGAAGAGAGGACAGATTAGGAGAACGAGTAATCAGAATGCATGATATCTTGGGGTGGAGGGAGGGGAGAGAAGGGGAGAAAATTTGGAACTCAAAATCATGTGGAAACTAAAAATAAATTAATTAATTTTTCAAAAAAGCTACTGAATTTAATCACCAGCACCACACATTATTAAGCAGCTACTGTGAGCAATCACTGTTGAGTTTTATGAATATTAAAGATTCAAAAGTGCATTTAAAAAATAGCCTCTACCGTTTCAGAGCTTGTGTGCTAATGGGTGGGCCAGGGGGGAGGGATATAACATACACTGAAAATGTAGATTGAGATTCTAAGAGGAAGAGGATAGACATTCCAAGCACAGGGGATAGCCTGTGCTAAGGCACAGCCTCAAGTAGGTCAGTGTGACTAGAATGTAGAGTTCAGGAATAAGAGTGATATGAAATATATCTGGAAAGGTAAGCTGGTGCCAAACTGTAAAGAGCTTGAAATGTCCAGAGGACTTGGAGTTTATATTATCTCCTAGAAGCAATTCAGTGTTGAGATCTTTGGTGAATATTTCGAGTCAGTACAGTAAATAGAGCCCCAGACTTGGAGTCAGCAAGGCCTGAGTCCCAATCCAGCCTCAAATGCTAGCTGTGTGACCCTGGGAAATCCTGTTTGCCTCAGTTTCCTCATTTGTAAAATGATCTGGAGGAAGAAACAGCAAATCACTCCAGCAACTCTGTCAAGACAACCCCAAATGGGTTCATGAAAAATAGGATATGACAGAAATGAGTGAAGAGAAACAACTTAAGGAAAGTGGTGGGCAGGAGTCAAATTTCAAGATAAATAAATAAAGTAGAAGCACACAGTGTAGCAAAAAGAAAGAGCAGAGAGATTAGATACTAAATGGATAGGATAAAAACATCATAGGAAAATGACTTACTTAGAATTGTGGAAAGATGAACACATTTGAAGGAAAGAGACGGTGGGGATGGGGAGACTGAAGATGCATGAAAGTGATGAAAGGCAACTATGGCAAAGTCATGAATGAGGTAAGAGAAAGGATCATGAGCACAGAGAGAGGATTTGGCTGCGGAGAATAATGTTGCCTCTTCTGGGACTGTCAAGAAGAGACAAAGTAGAAGGGGGAAGAGAAGAAGTAAAGATGCTGACAAGTTTTGAGAAATGGGGGCAATAAATTGAGGAAACTCAAGTCTGAACAACCTCATATTTCTTAATGAATGACAATATCTCAGTTGGAAGGACACTGAGAGACAAATTTACCTTCTTTAGGAGCAAGAAACCACCCAACGTTGTGCCCAGTTTTTATTTAAAGACTTCTAGCCTGTAAGAGGTAGGAGGTTCTTCTTAGGGACAGGTAACTGACTACTCTCAAGGCAGCCCATTCCACTTCCAGATAGCTCTCATTGTGAGGAAGTTTGGTCCTTAAATCAGGTGCACACATGCCTTTGCAGCTTTCACCCAGTGAGTGCTGTTAATCCTATCCTTGGGCAAGAAGCTAAAAAAGTCTAACACTTCTTCACACAGCATTTCCTTCTAAGTCTTCTCTTTTTCCAGGCTCAACAACCCTAGTTCCTACAATAATCCTGGTTATCTTTCTATTCATACTCTCCAGATAACCTGTGAGGGAACATATGATCTGCCTCTAGAGAAATAATTGGTATAATTTGAATATTTTTTTCACTTTCTTTCTATCATTCTTGTTTGTGGCTGTTTGAGTCTTCTTGTACAAAATGACTAATATGGAAATGCTTTACATATATCAGATTGCTTACTGTATCATGGAGGAGGTAGGAGATGGATAGAATTTGAAACTTAAAACTTTTTTAAGTTAATTTATTTACTTTTAGTTTTCAACATTCACTTCCATAAGTTTCATATTTCCTCCCTTCCCTTTCCTCCCCCCTCCCCAAGATGGCGTGCAGTTTGATATGGCTCTATCTATACATTCCTATTAAACAGATTTTCACATTACTCATGTTGTATAGAAGGATTAGAGTGAATGGAACTATGAGACGGAAAAACAAGACAAAACAAAATAGTCTGCTTCGTTCTGCATTCTGAGTCCATATCATTCTTTATCTGCATGTGGAGAGCATTTTCCATCATGAGTTTTGGAAACGTTTGAGGTCCTTGCACTCTGAGAAGGGCTGTCTATCAGAAACAGTCCTCACACCCTGTGGCTGTTACTGTGTACGATGTTCACCTGGTTCTGCTCACTTCACTCAGCATCAGTTCATATAAGTCTTTACAGGTTTTTCTAAAGTCCAGCTGGAACTCAAAACTTAAAAAAAATGTTAAAAAATTGTTTTGACATGTAATTGGGAAAATATTTTTTTAAAAACAAGACTACCATGTACCTAGTCTTAGACACTATTCTTCTCTGAATAAAGCTCAGGTTTGCATTTTCTTTCTTGGTTGCCCATCACACTGTTCTTTTGATTGTAGCATCACAAATGATTTAGAGCTTGAAGGGAAATTTTTCAGAAGAAAAAACTAAGTGTTTAAGTGACCTGCCCAAGGACATATATAGTAAACAGTAGAGCCAGAATTTGAACCCAGGTCCTCTGGGTTCAACATTTTTTTTTCACTAAATGATGGTTTATATAGCATCTACATTTAGCTAAAACTCTCATATCTAATTTCAATAACATGCTATCTGGGTGTGCCTCCCCCATTCTGTACTTCTGAATTTTGATTTTTGGAACCTGAGTATAAGATTTCTCCTTCATTACCATTAGACATCACCTTATCAGAAATTTGGTCCGGTCTTCTACAATCAAGACCTTTTCCATTCATTTCACTGTGATACTATTAGTTATCCTTTCCTACTTTGTGTCATTTGCAAAGAGGATAAATATGTCATTTGTTCCTTTATCCAAGTCATTAATAAAAATATTAAACAGCACAGGACCAAGTACAGGTTCCTGGGGCAGTCCACAAGAGACTTCATTCCAAGTTAGATTATGAGCTTCCTGAAGACAGGAACCGTCTCTTGCCTTTCTTTGTATCCCCAGAATTTAAGAGTGCCTGGCACATGGTAGGCACTTAATAAATTTTTACTGATTAACCAATATTGACATCAAACTATCAATGATTTTTCTTTCTATTCAATCAGTCAGCAAGCCTCTTAATTTGTACTTCACTTTAGCCCAAATCATTGTATCTTGTCCATAGTATGAGAGACTTGGCCAAATGTCTGGATAAAAGATAAGTCAGCTACATTTATATCCTCCTCAACTAGTTGATTAATTTTGCCACAGAAAGGAAGTAAGAGTAGTCTGGCATGACCTGTTTTTGATGAAGCTATATTGGCTCTTTGTGATCCCTTTTCTAGTTGACTAGACACCTCCTTTAATAATAACGTTTTCCAAATTTTGCCAGAAAAATCAGTCTTACTGCCCTATATTCTGAAGAGTCTGCTCTATTTTCTTTTTTTTCTTTTTGAAAACTGGGATATTATTTGCCTTTCTCTAGCCCAGATGGCCCCTCCAATTCTTTAAAATCCTTCTGAATGTAGTTTTGGGATGCCACCAGGAACATGAAGAGAGGGGAAACATTTAGACCTTTCACTGTAGGAGATGGCATTTGGAATCAGGCTTGTATATCAAAATTTTAACTTTTATTAGGCTAAAATTGTTTGAAGATAAAAACATGTGATCCTAAGAGTAAGATACTGTGACTTATGCAGGTTTCTATGCTGTAACATAAATACTTTACTTCCATAACCACAGACTCAAAAAAAAAAACTAACCTGTTTAACGTCTAAAACATCAAAACACAAAAATAAGTACCTTTTCTAATTCAAGGAAATAGAATATTTCTGTTATTAAATAAAGCTTATATTAAATTATTAAATATTTCTATTATTAAATAAAGCTATTGCCCAATACCATTTTCATGACCGACACAAGAGAAGAATAACAAACTAGCATAAATGGGCCTAAAGTCTCAAAAATTGAAAATATATAGCAGCAAGGTAGCTTCTGCTTATCTCTAAATTTCATTTTAATTTAGAGATTGTCACTCAAAATTGAATTTGGTACCAGAACTACATTCCATTATTTTTTTTGTGTGTCACACTGTTTCTTCTGGAGCAAATCTACCCAAGGAAGGTGTTAGAAGGAAATAAACCATAAAAAGCTTTATGCTTTAAATAGTGTTCTATAGTAATTTTGCAGATAGACATGTCACCACATCACCCAGTTGGAGAGGCTGATGGCCAAGATGACATACATCAAAGACTTCAACTGGCTTACGGGTTAACGTTTTATTTTTTGTCACCCAAAATGGTTCTTGCCCTTTAATGTAAGCCAACTCTCTGTTGGATTCCAAGTTGTATGGGCATCTGAGCCAGGCATCTGCCACTAGGCATGAGCTTTTAAGTTAAAAGTTAAACAAAGTATATGAGAGAAATTTTTCGACTCAGAGTATCCTATGTATGAGTTGCTGTCACAGTCATGTAGCCATGCTAACTATTCAAAAAAGAAATTGGACAACGGCCATTAGAAGAAGCAGGAAAAATATTTAATAAAATAAGTGAAATTTAATTTAAAAATCTTTTTTTAAAAAAATTCCTATTTCCATGGGAATTTGGAATTAGGAAAGAGCTTTGAAGCCCCTTTTTCTACATGACACACAAGATTAACAAATAGTCAATACTCAAGTAAAGCAAGAAGATAGATAACACCTAACTGCCTTCAATGAATTCAAGTCACTTAGCTTAGATGAGCAATATCGGTGTTGAAAGTCCTGTCAGATGTGATTGTTGAATGACAAAGGAAAATTACTACAAGATTGGAGAACATCAAATATTGTCACAATTTTAAAAAAAAAAAGAAAAACTAGAGGCCAGTGAGCTAGATGGGCAGAAATTCTAAGAGAGATCATTAAAAAGATGGTTGTTGAACATTTAAGAAAGAGAAGTGGTATCTGCAAAGGGTCAGTGTAGCTTTATTTAAAAGAGGTCATTCCAAACAAACTTCAGTACGGGATTGTTAAATTAGTAGATGAGGAGAATGCTGTAAATACAACTTGCCCATACTTTAACAAAGTTTCTGACAGAGTATCTCATACTACCTTAGTAGAAAAGATGAAGAGAGGTACGTTAGTCAATAACAACTGATTTGATGGCTAAACTAAAAGAATGACTGTTGTTGATTCAATGGTAGAAGCCCTTCAGGGCAATGCCTCAGGAACGTGTGTTCAGCGCTGTGCTGTTTAACATTTTTATCAATGACACGTTTAGGACATGTATGGTATGCTCCTCAAATTTACAGATGACAAAATGATGGAAGGAATAGCTAACAATGAGAGAGCCAGGCTTCAGAAAGATTTCAACGGGCTAGATTACATGGGTGGGGAACCTGCCACCTCAAGGCCACAGGTAGCCTCAAGAGGTTTGTTCTGTGAAGTTTGGACTCAGTCAGAGAGCTGCACTTGAGGACCTAGAAGGCCACATGTAGCCTTAGGGCCACAGGTCCCCCAGCTCTGCACTAGAACATTTGAACAGAAGCCAATATGATGAAATTCAATACAGATAAATGCAAAGTCATGTACAAAAAATTCAACAAGTATAATATCACTTTGTTAGACAGCAATTATTCCAGGACAGATCTGGGAAGGGGGCTGTAGGGTGAATTCTAGTGGACCGCAAGTTCAAAGAAGTCAGTGATATGATGCGGCAGCTAAAAAAGTTAATGCAATCTTGAGAGGTATTAAGAGGTTCATACCTTCGAGGAACAGAGAAGCGAGTATCCCACTGTATTGCGCTCTTGTCAGACCTCATCTAAGTACTGTGTTCGGTTCTAATCAACACATTTTAAAATAGATATTGACTCACTGGGAGGGGAGGAGAAGGATCCTGGGAGAAATTTAGGAGATTTAAAACAAAAGATATAAAATGTCTTTTGAAAAAAATTGACTAACTGGAGAGGGCAGAGGAAAGTGATTAGGAGGGGAAAGAGCCTTTAATCCACTATGTATGTATTGGTTGAAAGAACTTGGCATGTTTATCCTGGAAAAAAGATGACTTGGGCATGGGGGGAAGAACATAAGAGCTCTCTTTAAGTGTCTAATGAGCTATCACATAGATCAGATTAGATTTTTTTTCACCACAATGGATAGAAGTTACAAAGATGCAAAGATTAGGCTTGATTTCAGAAAACAATTTTCTGAAAACAATTAGAGACATCCACAACTAATGTTTCTAGAGGTGGTGGGTTCCCTCTCACTCCTTAAACAGAGGCTAGATAATCATTTGGAAGGTATATTATAATATATTCTTTTTGTGTATGGATTGGACAAGACAATAGCTTAGGTCAATTCCACCTTTCAAATTCTGTGAGAAAAACTTGGGGAAAATATGGATATTTCATATATATATCATAAAATCATAGATTTAGAGCTTAAAAAGAAGTAAATTAACTTAAGCCCCTATTTTTACAGATGATGTAACTGAGCTCCGAAGAAGTAAGATTACTTATTTCAAGTCAGTTCCTTTTTTTGTCTGTTCTTTCATTATTTTTATAAGCATTTCATCTCTTTCTCCCACTAATTTCCTCCATTGAAAATTAAAAAACCAAAAAAAAATTTAAAAATTTTAAAAAGTTAAGAAAAATTAAAAAACAAAAACATCCTAACAAAAAGGTATGGTCACACAAAATAAACCCCCACATTGGCCACGTCAAAAAAAATACACATCTCATTTTGTATTTTAAATCACTCATCATAGATGAGATTTAAGCTTAGGTCCTCTAACTACAAATTTCCTGGTACCTTTAAATTTCTTTATCTATAATATATAAGAGTTAGACCTAATGATTTCTGATATGGGTTTCAAATCTGAAATGAAAAAGTAATATCTACTCTATGTCACAAGGGTTGTTATAGCAGTAAAAGAAAATGAACTTTTACTTTACAGAACTTGATAAAATATTAGTCAAATTCATTTTGAAAATAATATCAAGGGAAACAATGAAAAGAAGTAAGGATGAAAAGGGAACATCATTTACAGATCTCAAACTATATTATAAAGCAAGAATCATCTGGTATTAATTAAGAAACAATAGAATTCAAAAATTTGATAATGTGAAAAACATAAACTGTCTAGGGAAAAACTCCCTATTTGATAAAAATGGCTAGAAAGACAGACAAGCAGTCTGGAAGAAATCAGGCTTAGACTAACATCTTATACCACACTCCATAATACATTCTAAAAGGATATGCACCCTTACAATTAAAGATAATATTAAAAAATTAGAAGAAAAACAGATCATATACCTCTCACAGCTATGGGAAGGAGATATTTTCTTAATCAAAGAAGAGATAGTGGCCAAACAAAAAATAAATCATTTTTGATTACTTGAAATTGAAAAGCTTTTGCACAGACTTTAATACATCTAAGATAAGAAGGGAAATGTCAAATGGGAAAAGAAAATCTTTGTACCAAATTTTTCTGAAAAGGTTTTAATATCCAATATATATAAACAATTTATATGTGTGTGCTTATAACAACTTATGTATATGTATAAATGTGTATGTATACATGTATATACACACGTACGTATAGGCAGCTAAGTGGTACAGTGGATAGAGTGCCTGGTGGAGAGTCAGGAAAATTCATTTTTCTGAGTTCAGATTTGACATTTACTATCTGTGTGACCCTCCAAACAAATTATTTAAGTCTGTTTGCTTCAGTTCCTTATCTGTAAAATGAGCTGGAGAAGGAAATGTCAAACAATTCCAAATTTCTTTGCCAAAAAAACCCCAAGTGGGTCACAAAAAATTGGATGTGACTAAAAAAAGACTGAACAACATGTGTGTTCATGTACATATGTATGTATATGCATGTATGTTTAAAGACTAATAATCATTTCCCAATAGATAAAGGGTCAAAGTTCATATTAATCAATACATCCCTTATATAGGTATTGGTTGAAGGAACTTGGCATATTTGTCCTGGAAAAAAGATGACTCTCTAAAAAATATTATTTGTCATAACGGATGGCTCTCTGGGAGGGGTAGAGGAAAGGATACATGGGATAATATGGTGACACAAGAAACAGAAAATATTTTTCAAAAAAGTATTTAAAAAAATAAAGAATGGGCTTGAATAGGAAAGGAAAGAAGGTGAAAAATATAGTTTAAATATATATATATGATTATGTATAGCCTATTTTACATATTTCCACTAATATAAATGAGATAATATTTCTAAAGTGCTTATTATCAGTGCCTGGCACATAGTAGACGTTTAACAAATGCTTGTTCCCTCCCTCCTTCTCTTACATTATAGAGTGCTTTCAGGCTTACATAATCTCATCTGATCCTCTAAACAAATCTGAAAGGTAGTGCCAGAAGTATCATTGCTCCTAGTTCAGAAATGAGAAACTTTATAAGGTAATGCCATAAGTATAATTATTCTTATTTTACAGATGAGAAAGATGAAGTGACTCATGTATGTTCACACTGTTAATTAGTGTGAGAGGTAGACTTCATACAAAAGTAACTTCTGACTCCTGGTCCAATACTTTTTCTACTATATCAGCAGTTCTCAAAATGTGGCCCAAAGATCCCCTGGTTATCCATGTGACCCTTTAAAGTGGTCTGAAAAGTAAAAAAAAAAAATCATATTAATGCTGAGATATTTTCCAATTATAATACTCATCCCTTTTCCAACTATGTATCTTTATGAAACCAGATTTTCTTCATGTACTTCGACCAAAATAATATAGTGCAACAGACTGAATACAAGAGCATATATGAGAATCCAGCTGTCTTCTATTAAGCCAGACATTAAAGAGATTTGTAAAAAATATGTAAAACAATACTGTTGTTCTAATTAATGTTTTTTGTTTTGGAAAATACAGTCATTTTTTCAAATACATGTAATAGGTTTATTACTGTTACTTCATATCAATCAAAAGTAAATGTTTAAAAATTTATGTTTAAAATTTTAGTACAGTAGATATAAAAATATAGCCCATGAAACAAAAGCTCTTTGGGGTCCCCAATAATTTTTAAGAGTTTAAAAGTGTTCTGGGACCAAAAAAGTTTGAGAATTGCTGCTCCCTCTGTACACCATGCAGCTTTCAGATGGTAACTGAAGAGGGAGGAAATATTGCTGGCAAGTTTGAGTAGGAGCAATGAAAAATTTTATAGGACTGAAGATTATTTTAGTGTCTCCACAGTATTACCTTGACTGATGAATTATTGCAGTACTGAGATGTACTAAGCTCCCCAGGGAAAGATACATGATTTTTCAGTTGACACATTTCATCTAGTGTTCCATGCTAAGCACATGTGAAAGACTATATTATCCAGCACAACTCTAGTTACCAAAGTGATGCTTGTGGTCTATTTCATATGTTAATTTAATTACATTTATTCACTTTTACTCCAAATAGAACTTCTCTGGAACACATAATACTTCCATTTCCATCCTATAGTTGCAATAACACACATAATTCCCTATATAAAACAGATTATTTTCCAATTTGACTCCCCAAATCCTGAACTTGTGATGTAAATCTCACCTATTTGTCTATGCAATTTGCCTTTGAACATAACTTTCCTAAATAAGAGCATATTGAAAGAGGCACAGTATAGTTATAAAATCAACACAGATTGAACTTCTTTCATTTGTACAACAACCACTTAGATCATATGGATCTTTGATATTAGTGTATAGACACACAGGCAAGAGACTTAGTGTTCACATGTAACTTGAATGCACAAGGACTAGAAATATGTGTATTAATGAAGTTTCAAGCACATGAAAATAGTTCACATAGCCTGATTACCACACTTTGGAATCTAACTGCAACAATTAGTACAAGCAATAACATTGAAAAGTCTTTGATGATCAGATTTTACACTTATAATTAGATACTTCAAAGGTCTATGATTTTATCAGTATAGGTATTTGCTCCATTGATGAATCCACTTTCCTTCTATGTCTTACAGAAAACTACCTTTATAGGTATAGTCATTAGTATCTGTGAACATAGCTAGGGTGGTCTTTCATAGACATACAAAGGTCTCTGAGAATGCATATAGTATGGAGGCACTATTGTTCACCATGAAAATAACAAAACAAATTAATCATCAAATATTTATTGAAAGTATAATTCATAAAATGTGTTCATGACTCAGTATAAGATATTTTCCTGTTCTGATGTCATTTGCTCCTGACTTCCACCTCTTGGATCAAGGCTCAACTCAACTACTTTTTTTTTAATAACCTTTCCTGCCTACCAAATTATTAGGGTTTACTCTCTTCTGAAACTAACTTGCATTGACTTATCTATTTGTATGTCCTCCAGTAAAATATAAACTCCTACAGGGCAGAGAGTACTTCTAATTTTCTTTCTATGATTCCAGGAACTTGACCAGTGGCTAAACACTTTATCATTAATATTTGTTGACTGGAATTAGGAAGAAAAGCAGAACACGTTGAGACTTTAATATAATATAATTACTAAATGTTAAATTTGGATGATAAATCTAAAGGAAATAGTTCCTGAAGAGAGTGATGTTTAATATAGTAGTCACAGAAGACTTCTTGGAGGACTTGAACCTGGGCCTTGTGGAAAACAGATGGTCATTTTCCTTCATTTTCAGAGGACCAAAATGACATCACCATGATAAAGTGGAATTTCAGTGTGTCCCACTATGGCTGATAAGATCAATAAGAGCTCTACCACAGGTTGGGCACAGATAGTCCATGTGAATATTTGTGGTGGATACCCCAAATTTGCACATTCTGTGTTTACTTTGTGCTGTCTCAATTCTGCTTTGCTCAAAGAGCACAGCACCCTTTCTGTTGTGGGCACACCATGCTGAGTGGTCCTGTGCCAGGTCCCATGTTGCACAGTCAAATCCAAAGTTCTTGAGAGAGACCTTGAGAGTATCCTTACATTGTTTCTTCTGGCCACCATGTGACCATCTGCCCCATGTGAGTTCTCCATAAAATGCTCTTTTCTTCATAAAATCATCAAATGTTGCATTCAAACAATGTGGCCAGCCCATAGGAGTTGTGCTCTCTGAAGCATAGTTTGAATACTTGGCAGTTCAACTCGAGCAAGGACTTCAGTGTCTGGTACCTTATCCTGCCAGGTGATCCTCAGAATCTTCCTAAGAGAGTTCAAATGTAAGGGATTCAGTTTCTTGGCATTGTGCTGGTAGACTGTCCATGTTTCACAAGCATATAACAATGAGGTCAGCACAACAGCTCTATAGACCTTCAGTTTGGTAGTCAGTCTAATACTGCTTCTCTCCCAAACTTTTCTTCAGAGTCTCCCAAATACTGAGTTAGCTCTGGCAATGCTTGCATCAACCTCATTGTCAATATGTACATCTCTGGAAAATATACTACCAAGGTAAGTGAACTTATCCACAGCATTCAAAACTTCTCCATTTGTTGTAACCAATGGTTCCACATATTGATGGTGTGGTGGTGGCTGATGGAGCACCTGTGTTTTCTTGGTGTTAATTATTAGGCCACAATTAGCACAGACAGCAGAGAAATGGTCCACATTTTGTTGCATCTCAGCTTCAGAGGCTGCACTGAGTACGCAACCATCTGTAAACAGAAACTCATGCACCAACACTTCCTCTACTTTGGTCTTGGCTTGTAGCCTTTTCCAAATGAAGAACTTGCCATCAGTACGGTAGTTGATCTTGATGCCATGTTGATCCTCATTGAAAGCATTTGACAGCATGGCTGAAAACATCATGCTAAAAAGTGTGGGAACAAGCACAAAGCCCTGTTTCACTCCACTGGTGACTGGGAAGGCACGAGAGCTTTGTCCATTATCCAAAACCCGGGCAAACATGCCATCATGAAATTGATGTACAAAATTGACAAACTTCTCCAGGCAACCAAATTTTGACATAATTTTCCATAAGTCCTCATGACTAACAGTGCCAAAGGCCTTGGTCAGATATACAAACATTGTATACAGACCTCTCTTCTGCTCCTGGCATTTCTCCTGGAGTTGTCAGGCAGCAAACACCACATCGACTGTTCCTCGGCCCTTTCTGAAGCCACACTGGCTCTCAGGTATATGACCATCTTCCAGGTGAAGGATCAGTCTATTAAGGAGGACTCTTGCAAGAACTTTGCCAGCAATGACTAAGAGAGATCCCCCTGTGATTGTCACAGGACAATCTATTTCCTTTACCCTTATAGAGATGGACAATGGAGGCATCCTTGAACACCTGGGGGATAACCTCCTCTTGCCATATAACCTGGAATATTTCAATCAGCTTTTGTAGGAGCAATGGTCCCCCTACCTTGTAAATCTTAGCTGGAATAGAATCAGCACCAGGTGCTTTGCCACATGAAAGAAGCCTTAAGGCCCTCAAAACCTCTTCTTCAGTTGGAAGTTCAGCTAAGGAGGGGACTGACTTCAACCTGAGGTAAACTGCCAATGACCTCAGCATTTATTGATGATGATCTGTTGAGAACACTATGGAAGTGTTCAGCTTATCTCTCTAGGATCATGTCTTTATCACTAATCAATGTGGCTCCATTAGCACTGAGTAGTTGTGATGCACCATAGATTTTTGGTCCTTACATAGCTTTCAGGGAATAATAAAAGTGCTTTGAAATGTTACTATCAGAATAAAACTGAATTTCATCTGCCTTCTTAATGAGCCAAGAATCTTGCATCTATCTAAGCTTTGCTTGTACTTCGCTTTTGATAGAATTAAATGCTGCCTTCTTAGAGATGGATGAACTATCCTGCTAGTAAATCCTGTGGAGTTCTCGTTTTTCATTTAGGAGCTTCTGAATTTTCCTGTCATTTTCATCAAACCAGTCTTGCTGTTCACGAGTATTCTGACCCAGATGAGCAAATCCAGTGCTGTACATCAAATCTGTGAAAGCTGCCCACTCTTTTCTACTCCACTGTTGTTGGCTCAACTTTCCCTCTAAGTCAGCAACAAACTGTTCACACTCTGAGAAGAGCTCTAATTTGTTGACATTAATTCTTCTGGTAGTCATTTTGCCTGGGGGCAGTGCTTTTGATGAATGAAAATATTTAGCTTGGAAAGGATAAGTCTATGATCAGTCCAACACTCTGCATCACACATTACCTTTGTCACTCTCACATCTTGTCTGTCTCTTCTCCTTACAATCACATTGTCTATTAGATGTCAATGTTTGCTGCGAGGGTGCATCCATGAAGTTTTATTGCATTTAGGTAAAGGGAAGACAGTGTTGGTGATGAGAAGGTCATAAGATGCATAAGTCTTCAGCAGAAAATGACCATAGTAGTTGCTATTTTCAACTCCATTCCTCCATAGGACTCCCTGCTAAGTCTGGTAGTCTGAGCCTACTCTAATAAGCTTGTCCTCTTTTGGCACACTGATGATAAGGGTCTTTAGGTCTTCATAAAATTTTTCTTTGACTTCATCAGGGTTTGTCATGGTGGGAGCATAGGAACTGATGATGGTAGTATGGTGTTTTCCTGCGAATGACAATTGCATTGTCATGCTCCCATCAGACAGCGTTTTCATAGATGGAGGAGATTAACTTTTTATCTGGAAGGAAAAGAATAAGAAACAGCACAGAGGCAAGAACATATACTGTGCATTCCAATGAGGCCATCTGTTCTGGTGGAGAGAATACTGAATGTGTAGTCAGAATATCTAGGATTTGAGTGATGCATCCTGCATAAAGGCATGACATAAACTCTCTGGGTTTTCATTTCATTATCTATTTAGAAAAGAGTAAGTCATGTCATCATTTCTCTGATGGCATGGTCTTCTTTGGCAATGAAAGATGAATACAACAAAGTGTGGGTAGACCCAGCTGCCTGAATGGGGACCCAGCTAGCTGGGTAACTCAGCTCCTTCTCTCCTGTCTGTCCTCCCTTCCCTTCCTTCTCCTCTCCAAAGGAAGGTAAATGTGGATGACCAGAAGATGCCCAGGTTTTATTGGCTGTATTCCCTTCCCTTCCTTTCTCTTCCCTCCCCTTCCCTTCCCAAACTAGGCACCTGCCCAAGAACTGTCTTCTGGACCGTCCTTGCTTCAGAGTGATTATCAATAGCAACTGTTGCTGTTTCCCTCCCAGCCTGATGAATGGGCGTTACCTCACCTGTCATCTACCCATGTCACAGTGTTCTGATAGTTAAAAGGAGATCATGTCTACAAAAACATATTCTAAACAGTAAGCACTGTATTACGATGGCTATGAGAGGCTTTTACAAGCAATTTTCTTTGGAAATAACAAATAAAGGCAGAAAATATAAGACATTATTGTATATATTTTAAGGAAGTTTTGATTCAGAATAACAGCTATGAAAACTCTTTTCAGTCTCATACCGGCATTCCAACAGTATAACAGACAACTACAGGGATAACTTTTTCATCAAACTGCTGGACACTAAGATAAAATGAGATCTTAAAAGGAAGTTTTCCAACAAGATAGAAGGTATTTTATGAAATGTCCAAACAAAAGAAGGAATCTCTATTAGTGAATCTCCAAAATGAGAAATCTAAAAGATCTCCAACAAATTCTGTTCTAATTTTATTAGGCCCCAGAACACAAAACTTCCTCAATTAAATCTAATTTAATTCAAAAGAGGTTAATTTAACCATTCACACTAAAACAACCAAATGGATGAAAATGTGTTAAGTGGATGATAATATGAACAGGAAACTGTAAAACTGGCCCATCGATAAATATATATATATATATATATATATACCTTTGATAAGTACTTCCCACCAAAAATGAAATGGGCCTAAAAAAAAAAGGTAAGTATTATAGACTTAGAGTAAGCAAGGAGCTTAGAGGTCATCTGGGTCAACCCATTCATTTTGCAAATGAGAAAAATGAAGTTGAGAAGAGGAAAGAGACTTGCCCAGGGTTACACTAGTAGTATATAGTAAAGCCAGGATTTAAATCCAGACCCTCTGTTTCAAAATTCAATGTCTTTCTCTCTATACTACATTAAATTAGAAGGCTTTTAGAAATTTATACTTCACTTTAATTCAAAATTTCCCAACATTGCAAAATTCCAATATTTAAGTATCAGTATCTTCCTAAAAAGTATTAATCTCAAAAAATAAAATTTTAAACAATACAAAGGACAACAGAAAGATACATGGTGGATACAAAGAGGCTACAACATATAACCAATGATTACTTTGATGCAAGAAATAGCATAAGAAGCATTTCTGAGGATTTGCATAATAAGAAAAAGAGGTGGATTGGTTAATTAGAAAGAGTGAGATAAAATATGAAGAGACTGAGTGAGCAATGTTGTACATGATGTAATAAAAGAATAAGAGAAAGATATTTAGAATCTTGAGGACTCCTTTCCAAAGGACTGGAGATTGTTGGAAAATCTGGAGGAGAATAAGGATACTAACGTCATTGGTGGAATAGCAAACGGGTCTGTCCATTCTGCAAAGCAATTTGGAATAATACCACTGAAGTCACTAAATGGTGCATTCTGTTTTACCCAGTAACACCACAGCTAGGTTAGTATCTAAAGAGATCAAAGAAAGGGGAAAAGGACTCATATGTACAAAAATATTTATAGGAACTCTTTTTGTAATAGCAAAGAACTATTTTTTAGCTATTGAGGAATAACTAAATAAATTATGGTATATAAATTTAACTGAATATTGTGTTATAAGAAAGTAAGATAAATTGTCTTGTCTACCTCTTGACAAGTCAAAAAACATCTTTTAAGCTCCTACTATGTGACAGTTACTATAGTCACTATCCTAAGCACTAGGGAAACAAAGAAAGGCAAAAAAAGCCCCTACCTTCAATGAGTTTACTATCTAATGACATGCAAATATTTATAGATAAATAATATGTAAACAAGGATTTTAGCTTACACTTTAAGGAAACCAAGGAAGCCAGGAATCAGGGATGAGGAAGGAGAGAATTCCAGAAATAGGGATAATCAATGAAAATGTAGAGTCTGGAGGTGGCATGTCTAGTTCAAGGACTAGAGAGTTCTTGAATAAGGAGATTACTGAAAGAACACAGGAGTGTTCACAGGAATAATTCCATTGAGTGGTAGAGTATGGGAAGGGCAATAAGGTGTAAGAAGACTGGAAATATAGAAAGAAGCCAGATTATGAAGGGCTTTAAAAGTTGAAAAGGGCGGTAATGGACTTAAGATGCTGAATGAAACACAGGTTTTCAGATACTGTCAATATGGGAATTTGTTTGACTTGATGTATTTCTTACAAGGCTTTAGTTTTGCTTTGTTCCAAAAGTGTGAGATAAAAAGATGAGGGAGGATAGAGAAAGGGTAGCAAAAAATAAAATAGAGTCAGAGGCATCTTTTTTTTTCTTTACAGCAGAGAACAGAAAGATTAGGAAGAAGCAAAAATAAATATAGTGGCTTTAAGAGCTAAGACTGAATTTTGTATTTACTTAAGAAAAACAAATTTTACATAATAGAAATGTGCAGCTGTTTTTCTGCTCTATTATGCATTTAGAAATGCTCATTTATTTGGCATTAAGTTCAGAATAAAAATAAAGTTTTAAAAAGGATATAGAAAAATGTAGACAAAAGAAGCTACAATCTCTTATCAGTGGAGAGAATACATATACCATGGAATAGGAATAAACATTACAAAAATCAATGACAGTGAAAAGATCTGCTCAGGAGACACAAAGTTAATACTGAAATGGAAAGAAGTAAGATTCTATCGGTATGATGGGGCCAGATTATAGGAGGTCTTCAATGTTCTGTTTTGTTTTTAAAGGAATTTAGGCTGGAAAAAAAGTAGAATAAAGGGAACACTTCAGGCTGAAAGGCAGCATGAAAACATTGCTGACCTTTGAGGGAAAATGCTTGAATTGAAATCTCAACTCCACATTTGCTTTCTATGTAACCATTAGCAATCACACTCTTTCTAAGTTTGTTTCCTCATTGCATGGAAGAGATGAAAGGACAAATAAATTAAGGGTTTAATGAGGGAGAGAAGGAATGGAGGTGGGGGATAAATATATATTTGGAAATGCCTTTTTAAAAAAATTTTATTTATTTTATTCTGAACTTAAGAAATAAAACAAGCATTTCCATAACACAGTAGATTAGGGGAAAAAAGATCATTGTACATGAAACTGAAAATTTGTTATGTACAACTTGCCATTCCTTTCAAATATATAATAAAGTTATCATGTAACTTTCTTTTCTTCCCTTTTTTCCCTCCCTCCATCCCCAGAGATGGCTACTTTTAGACATAAATATTTATAAATACCATTAGACATAAATTTATACATAAAACCATTCTTTACATACTTCCATTTATCAGTTCTTTCTCTGGATGTAGATAGTGTCTTCCTTCATATGTCCTTTGTAGTTAATTTAGGTATTTATAATATCAAAATGATTCAATCACTCAAAGTTGTTCTTAAAACTATATTGTTATTATTATATACAACATTCTTGGCTCTGCTCACTTCAACGTTCATGCAAGCCTATTCATGTTTTTCAAAGATCGTTGAGGTCATCATTTCTTACAGCAAGGTAATTAATATTCCATCAAAATCATATACCCAAACTTGGTCATCCATCCCCCAACTGATGGGCATCCCCACAGTTTCTAGTTCTTTGTTGCCACAAAGGGAGAAGCTATAAATATTTTCAAACATGTAAGTTCTTTTTTCTTTTTTCCTAATCATCTTGGGAAACAGACCTACTTGTGATATTGCTGGGTCAAAGGGTATAGGCAGTCTAATAATCCTGTGGTTATAATTCCAGATTGCTCTATAAAATGGTTAGACCAAGGGAGTCAAGATGGTGGAGAACTGCAACTTGCCCACACTTAACCTCCAAACAAATAAAATAGAACCCCCAAATAAATCCTAGGACAGCAGAACCAGCAAAAAGATGGGGTGAAACAATGATTTAGCCAAAGGAACTTGGAGGATTGGCAGGAAAGGTCCATGTCATTTGGGTGAAAGAAGAGCATGGGAAGCATCCCAGCAAGCCAGCAGCAAGTCCCACCTTAGCAAACTAGTAGAAGATCCTGAGTCCCAGTGTGATGGAACAGAAAAAATGCCAATGCCAGAATCCCCCACAAGCCTTAATACAGCCAGGGGAACTGTCAGACTCCAGCTCCTAGAACTACCCAGCATAGCCCAGGGCAAACAAGCAGCCTCCAGAGGCCTGATCGCCAAGGGCTTCACTGTATCCACTGGAAAATGCAAAAGCACCCCACTGGGCCTCTGCACACACCAGACACCACCATTGGGACTCCTGTTTAGCACCAGGTAAGCTGCCAGACACCTCCAGCCTCCAGCAGCACCAGCCAACCACCCAACCCACTCTTGTAGTGCAGCACTAGACATAAGCATCCCCCCAGAGCCTCAGGGCAGCATCAGTACAACACCAGGTAAACAGCCAGGCACAAGAAGCCTCAGACTGTGTCTCTTCCACTCTGGGAGCAGTCATTTAACCCCTGCTTGCCTGAGTTTTCTCACATATAAAATTGGAATAATAGTAGAACCCAATTCCCAGAGTTGCTGTGAAGATAAAATGAAACCATATTTGTGAAGCACTTTGTAAAACTTCAAGTGCTATGTAAATGCCCTTATTTATTTTTGTCAATAATATTATTACTACAAGGAGATAAAAGAAAATAAGGATACAGTAAGACCATGGCATATTTTTAAAAATCAGAAACTCATAGTTAATAGCAACAGAACTATATGCTGTTGTTGGTTTACTTTTTGTTTTTTAAACTAGACCGTTGATCAGGTAACGTAGCTTGGGAAAAGGCAGTAAGGACTAATACTGACCCCAAATATAGTCTTGAACTATTAAAAAGCATCAATTCATAGTATAATGATGCTGGACTGAATTACAAAGGCTTGGAACTGAAAGGATCCTTAGGGATTGTGTAGTCTAACCTCCTAATCAACATAATTGATATTTTTTGAAATTGAAATTGAATTTGAAATTTGAAACTGAAAAATCAAAATGTTCTGACATCCCTCAATGGTACCTCTCCACTCTCTACTTAAACATTTTCTGAAATAAAGTAAGGCATCCTATTCTAATTTTTAACAGCTCTAAGAATTAGAGAAAGAATTAGAATTAGAAAGCTCTTCCTCAGACTGAGATTTAAATATATATATATATATATATATATATATATATATATATATATATATATATAAAATTTACACTTATTGTTTTTAGTTTGGCTGTTTGAAAGAAGTCTGATTCTTTTTTTTTAATGGCAGCCTCAAATTTTCTCCTCTCCAGAAAAATATTATCACCAATTCTTTCAAATGTTTCTCATATGATATGACAATGAAAGCTTTCCCTCCTTTGTCCCCACCCTCATCTTCTAAATACATAGACTATTTGGAAATTGCTTTGGATATCATATTGGCTTTGAAGTAAGATACCTTTATATTTGCTTGCCTAAATTTTTGTCATTCTGGTTGTTTTTCTCTGAGTGGGCAGTTTGGCTATAGTCCTCTTAAAATGCAGGTCTTGAAAACTGAACATAAATAGTCCAGGTGTGGCAGTAAAGCAGAGCTGTTACCTTCCTTTACTGAGATACTGAGATACTACTTATTCCTACCTAGACCTATCTCAACTTGCAATAGCTTTTAGCAGCTGTGCCATGGCGATGATGGATTGAGCTTGCTGTCAACTGTAACCCCCTGTCTCCCTTTCACACAATCCTCAGTTAAGTCAGGTTTCCCATTGTATAATTGTGGACTATCTGTTTTTAATCTAAATTCCTTTAAATTTCATGCTGGTAGCCTTGGGCTACCACTCTTGCCTACTGAGGATTTTTGGAATCTTAATTATGTCATCCACTTCTACTATCACTGTGCCATATGTAAGGTGTGATAAAAATACTTTCTATACCTTCATTGAAATTAATGATGATTTCAAATGAACAGGATCAACTATGGAGCCTCTGGGAAGGCTCCTTTCTCCGTTTTTTCTCTATTTTGAACCAATTCAACTTTACATGGCACTCTTCTTTTGAACCTCTGGAACCTTATAATGTTGTTGATTGTGCCGGGCCACGCCTCAGCCCTGGATGACTCCTACTATTCGCTGCCTTTGCTTCTAGACTTATATTGTACAGAGGTGGAGAAAATCTTACTTGGTCCACTACAAATTTAAAGTATACAATTTCAAGTGGGCCCTCACTGCTGCAAAGCAACCCTGTTATACCGTTCTTACCAACTCTCTAGCCCACTCTCCAAAGCAGATCTTCCAAACCTTTTCATCCACCCTCAAATCTCCCATGGCTCCTTTTTCCCCACTTCTCAGATGAGAACCTTGTCTCATACTTTACCAAAAAATTGAGGCCATTCGTTAGCCAGGAGTTACCTCTTCTCTCCTTTTCTACCCTCCATATCACTCAGATATCTTCTTGAACTATCTCATTTTTCACCCCTCTCTCATATGGTGCAGTGGATCAGAGCACCAATGCAGGAGTCAGGAGGAGCTGAGTTCAAATCTCACCTCAGACACTTGACACACTCACTAGCTATGTGACGTTGGGCAAGTCACTTAACCCCAGTTGCCTCATCCTGGGTCATCTCCAGTCATCCTGATGAATATCTGGTCACTAGATTCAGATGGCTCTGGAGGACAAGTGAGGCTGGTGACCTGCACAGCCCTCCCTCACTCAAAACAAAGTCAAGGGCAAGTCATGTCTCTGATGGCATTGTCTTCTTTGGCAGCGAAGGACAAATACACACATTACTTATCTTCATTCTCTCCCTGTGTAATGGCACCTTCCCTGCTCCCTACAAAGCATGCCTATATCTCCCCATCCACAAAAAAAAAAACCTCACTTGATTCTTCCAGCCCCACTGTGTCATCCTATATTTCCTCTGTCTTTGTTGCCAAACTCCTTGAAAAGTCTATCTACAAGAGATGCCTCCACTTTCTCTCCATTCTCTTCTGGTTGTTCGGTCATTTCAGTTATGTTCAGCTCTTCATGATCCCATACGGGGTTTTCTTGACGAAGATACTGGAGCGGTTTGCCATTTCCTTCTCCAGCTCACTTGACAGACGAGGAAACAGAGGCACAGAGGGTTAAATGACTTGCCTAGGGCCACATAGCTAAAAAGTTTCTGAGGTCACATCCGAACTCAGGTTTTCCTGACTCCACACCCAGCAATCTATCCACTCTACCTCTTACTCTCTTTTTAGCCCCTTACAACTTAGCTTCTAACCTCAACATTCCACCAGTACTTCTCTCTCCAAGTTACCAATGATCAATGTCTTCTTCATCATGTTCATCGTATGCTTTCTAGTGTGAACGTAATTTTCTTTGATAGGACACGGACTTGTGTGTTATATGATTTAATGGAATTGGGCCAGCAGAGGTTTTTGAACAAAACTTAGTCTTAAGATCTTTCTGACCTCTCTATGGCTTTTGATCTGGGTGGTCACTATTTTCACCTTGACTCTCTAAGTTTTCAAAACACTTCTTATTTCTGATTCTCTTCAATATGCCCCCCTGTCTCCTCTGATCCTGCCACCATATTGGTACAGGTCTCATCAATTCACACTTGAATTACTGCAATAGGCTGCTAGTAAGTCTGACTGCCTCAAGCCCCTCTCCACTGCAAGCTATGTAGTTTCCAAAGTGATTTTCCTAAGCATAGGTCTGACAATATCACCTCCCTATTCAAAAAACTCCAATGGTTCCCTATCACCTATAGGATCAAATAAAAAATCCTCTGGCATTCAAAGCCCTTCAAAACATCCTCCACCTCCTTCTTCCCCCTCCTCCCACCTTTCTAGGCTTCCTACACATTACTACCTGTCATGTGCTCTTTGGTCCAGAGACACTGGCCTCTCTCCTTCCTATTCCTAGAATAAGACACATCAACTCTTGCTTTCAGGCATTATTTCTGCCTGTCCTCCATGCCTGGAATGCTTTCCTCCCTCGTCTCTACCTACTTACTTCCCTAGATTCCTTCAAGTCCCAATTGACATATCATCTTCCACATGAAGCCTTTCCCAACCTCCCTTAATTCTAAGAGGCTTCCCTCTTTTAATTACTTCTTATTTCTCAGTACATAGTTTGTTTGTACATACTTGTCTGGCCATTGTCTCTCCCATTAGATTGTGAACTTCTTGAGAGCAATGATGTCTTGTGCCTCTTTTTGTATCATCAGTGCTTAGCTCAGTGACTAGAATGTAATAGGCCTTTAATAAATGTTTATTGATTGACACTAGAGACTTTCCTCCAGCTGAGCAGTTTAATCATTAATCAATATTTTGAGCACCATTGTTAAACAAGGCAAGCAGAAAACAAACTTTTATTAAGCACTTTGTATGTTCCAGGCACTCTGTCAAGTACTCTAGATACAAACCCAAGCAAAAAAAAGAAAAAAAAGCAGTCGCTGACCTCAAGGAGTTTACATTCTAGCAGCAAAAGACAACATATAAATGTAAGCTGAAAAGTGAAATGGGGATCAAGAAGAGAGAAGGTAAATAATTGCTTGACATCATGGTAGTGAAGTGTGGAAAGTCAGAAACATGGTAGAGAGAGAGACTTGGCTGACCTGCACCCATTCTCAAAATATGGGCCCCAAGAAGGCGGTAACCAATGGGAGAAAGGGGCTGAGGGATATTCCAGGGTAAGAAGACCCCAGTCAATGAGGAAAATTCCAGGGTAGGAAGACAGTTGAGTCATGGTGGAAAAACTGTGAAATTATCTAATAAAACTCTATCTACTCCCTTTTTTCTCCATTCTTATATCAAGAACTTCATGATCTATTTTGTCAAATGCTGTACTAAAGTCAAAATACGCTATGTCTTACCTTAACCAAATAACCCTATCAAAAAGGAAATAAGGTTAATTTTTCATTAATTGGTTTTGGTAAGGCCATTATGGATTCTAGTGATCACTGTTTTTCTGTCTAAATACTCACAAACTATTTATTTGAATAACATGTTATAGATTTTTATGAGTATTAATACATTAATTTCACTTGGTAGTAGCTTATACATTCCACCACTGCCTAAATTTTAAAAATCAGGTCATTTGACCCAACTTCAATCTTATAGAACATCTTCCATCTTCCTTAATTTCTCAACTTGAGTGACCAGTAGTGTTTCTAAAATCACATTGGCAGGGTCCTAGAAAAGTATCTAGCCTGTGGGCTCAGACACTTGAAATGGATAGGTACTCTCATGTTAAATTCTGACCTATCTTGGACTCTAGTTTCTTCTTCACCATGTTTATCATATCCTTTTCTAAGGTGGATGTGATTTTTCTTCATAGAGAAGACAAAAGAAAAACAGGACATTGACTTTTGTGTTATATGTTATAGTGGCATGACATATGAACCAGCTAAGGTTTTTTAACAAAATTTGGTCTCTCAAGAATAAAAATAATACCATAATCCTGATGTTTCCAAATTTTCTAACTTTTCAAAAGGCTTATTAACCATGAATCAACTGGTGAATCGGATTAAATACATAGGGTCATATATAATAAAATGCTAGGTATCCCGCCCTTTGTAAATAACAACAGTTTGCATTTTAACAATAATAATAATTAGTATTTATATAATAATTGGTATTTATATATCAACTATGTGCCAGGACCTGTGCTAAGGGCTTTAAAAATATCATTTTAGTTGATCCCTACAATAACCCTGAAAGGTAAAAGGAATTATTATACCTCTATACAGGATGAGGAAACTGAGGAAAACAGAGGTTAAGTGAATTGCCCAAGGTCATACAACTAGTGTCTGAGATTTAAACTTAGGTCTTCCTAACTTCAGGCCCAGCACCATATCAACTGCATCCCCTCGCTGTATAGCTGGTAATAAGGCATTTTTCTCACAACAACTCTCTAAGATAGACAGTTTATATCCATAATTATCTCTGTTTTACAGAGCACAGTATGCCCGTTTGCCAAGTTATCATTTAACATGCTTTCTATTGCATTCCTGGCTAAAACTGGTTCAAATTATGATAGCCATAAAATACAATGAAAATAGAGATATAAAGCCACATAGTGAATTTCATCAGCTTTAGCTGATGACAGTATCATAAACAGAAAAATGAAAAGTTGATCTACTTTTAACAATATTAAATATACTTGTATTTCAACAGAAGAGGAAAGTTCTTCCTCCTTTGTTCTTACCTTCATTCTCTGAGTACATAGAAAGTGTGGAGATTGTGCTGGAGACCATATTTACTTTGAAGTAAGATAGCTGTTTACATTAGCTTTCCACAAAATGCATTTGGAAATGTGCTACCATCTACTACCAGAGGCATAAAAATGCAAAGAGAAAACCACTCTTATTCCTGAAAGCCCACATGAAACATTTTGTCTTTTGGATGACATTCAAGGGATCACTGCTTCATGTTTATGCTTGTTGCTTCAAGAGAATTCTGCCCTAATGACAAGATTCTTGGGCACAGCTGCTAAGAAACTATTATCACTCTTTGACTTCTTAGTTTAAAAGATTATTTTTAAAATGTCAAGTAGAATATTTTCCCAACCTCCCAACAAGAATCCTTAAAAATGGAATTCTTTCATTTCACCAAATGATTTGGCAAAGAGACTCAATATGGATTTTTATTAAACTTCAGTGACTATAGATAAAAAATACATACAAAAATACCATTATCAGAAATAAATATTTTTCATATTTATTGTAAAAATTAAGGAATACACAGTCTTCTTCTTCATTTTTCCCTAGCCCAGAAAACCCCCAAACCTCAGATGTAAGTGATTTGTCATTATAATAAATTTCATTAATATATTAAGTATCTGTGATTGCATGTGAGATCTCCCTTCATAGAAGATAACAATCCATTTCTAATGCAGTAAATAGTTATTACTAAGGCTCAGGAGGCTGAAGGGTTAAATGACTTGTCCATGGTCACAGAATTAGTAAGCATCAAAGGTAGGATGCATGAAAATGTTGGTTTTTCTTTATCCTGTTAATCATCAAAACACATTTTTCTTATAGGTTATCAACAGGTTTCATCTCAGTCTCATGCCTATAACTCAATCTATCTCTGCATTTATGTATTTAATTAGTAAAGATGATCTGGAAACTCTATAGAAGGGGCTCTTAACCTGGGATACACAGATTTCAGGAAATCTATGAACTTGGGTGATATAAAGTTACATTTATATTTTTGTTAACCTCTAGCTGAAATTTGGTATTCCTTTAGTTGTGAATTTTTAAACAATTATTCTCACAAAGAATCCATAGTCTTCAAAGAATGTTAAAGGTCATGCTTCACTATATGTCTCCTAGGGCTTTTGTAAGAATCAAATGAAATAGCTACTGCTATATGTGTCCCTGAAGCACTATATATCTCATGATGCAAAAAAAGGCAATGAATTGCTACTCTAAAGCATTTTTTTCGTAGCATTTTAAGGCAAACAGTGTTTAACTGAAGCCAATTTGTTGAAAGCAAATGGAAGAGCACTTAATCGGTGTTCATACCTCTATCAGTTTCTCATATTTAGTCTTCAGGAACTCATAAAATCCTAAAATTTAGAAATGGAAGGAATTTTAGACATCACTTAGCTAGACTCCATTTTAGAGATGAGGAAATTGAGTCAGACAAGAGATAAGTGACTTGCCCAAAGCAGAGCTGGGATCCTGCTGCTGCTCACAAATAAAGACCAGTACGGGAAAACATCACCCCAGATCTTCCCTGCCTCTGCCTTCCACTTAAACAGTTAAGTCATTGCCCACCAAAAAAAGGGGGAAATTATATAAACAAATATGATAGCCTTAATTATATGTTCTCATTGCTGTTTTACTTACCATAATAACTGTTTATCCATTATACCTATGCCCTAGGACAACTTTAAAAATAGAATTAAGTAAGCACAGAAAATAAATTACACACAAATGAAAGGGTCTAGAGAATTGCTACCTGCCATTAGTTTTTCTCTGGTATTACATTTGTGAAGAATCTTGCACTGGAATCCTATCATTAACCATACCACAGAGTTATACTTGAATTTGTGCAAGAAAACAGTGCTAAGCATCATTAAAGGCTGATGAGACCCTCATGGAATACAACTTTATGAGGAAGAGTCCCCTGGGGCCATCATACTGTACTGAACACCACATTCTAAAAATAAGTAACTGGTTCAAGTTTATCTTACAATTTGAATTCTGCATTAAAAGAAAAAAGAGCTCATCATTCTCTAAAGTGAGCTATGCTCCACACAGTAACTCAATTGAAAGAAACCTGTCTTCAAAGTGCTCCCCAATCAACCTTGACTTTAAATAACATTAAGCTTAATATGTATGAAAGTGACCCAAGAAAACCTGATATTCATGAAAATCTCAATGTACATATCAAAAAATAGAAGAGCATCTATATTGTCCTGGGAAATAGTATGGTACATTGGAAAAAGTGACAGAGAGAGAGTTGCGAGAAACCTAATTTTGAATCCCAAATCTGAAATCTGCTAATCTGTGGCCGTGGGAAAGTTATTACCTTTCTGAGTCTCACTAAAACAAAGAGAATAAAATATGTAGTGACTACTTCAATGAGTTGCTGCAATTCTCAAAGTATTATTACTCACATTAGTTATTAGTGCTAAATTCATTGAACAAACACCACCTATTTTATAAATAACAAGCTCACTTCAGGTATTTAAACCATAATCCAGCTTATTTGACTATGAATGAAGTTTCCTTTTTGTAAAATAGTGAAAGAAGTGAAGTTCACAAGTCAAGAGAGCTGTTATCTAGTTCCAATTCTATCATTTATTGACTTCAAGTCAAAAAAGAAGCCTTGATCCAAAGTTAAGAGACTAAAGATACAGACTGTTTATGTGTTCAATGAGCTGGTTAGAAGTTACAGAAATCAAATGGGCAGCCCTGTAGAGGCTAGGTCAAGGCCTGCAACAACTGCCGAGATTTCTCCCAAAAGAATGAGTTGCACCAACAGAGACTTTCTTTGCATAGAAAGGCTACTATGGCTTCAATTTCTTCTTATATAAAACAAGAGGACCGGAATCTTCCACCTCTAAAATTTAGCTTCTAACTCCTCTCTTTGTTAAACTTCAGCTGGGCTCACCAACAAATACAGCAAAGATAAATTGTCCAGAAAACTTGAGTTGGTATGGATACTGACAAGGGTCTCCAGCACTAAGGACCATGGACTGTCCTCTTAGAAATCCTGACTAAAAAGAGTATTTCAGAATACACTGTATCCTATGCTCCTTCCTTTGGCTTGGCAATACAATGTTGACATGAAGATGGAAACATTTCAAACACAAACCACTGGAACAAAGAAAAACTGTAACTCTAAGATCATACCATGTTCATCACAGTGAGGATGAATCTCTGTGCCGCTTCAGCACCATGATATCGGACCATATCAGCATCAGCCACAACCAGTGTTTCTACAGTATACTCATTGGTGAGTCTAATGGCATTCCTTCGCTCCCTCCAATCACTAGTGGTCTTGCTCTTCTTTGCCTTCTTCTTTTCTAGAAAAAAAGCAGATATTTAAGAGAGTTTTTCAAAATTGTCAGACAGACAAGTCTCTCCATAGAGATTTTTGCAATGCTACTTCCAAGGGAGATCACCTTTAGGCTGACCTGACACAAAGTCAGTCTTCAAAGCAATATAGCCAGGGAATAGTTAGTGCTACAAGTCTATATGTTCAGCTGAAAAGAGAGAAAGAATACACACACACCCATACACACACACACACAAACATACACACACACACAATAAAGAAGAAAAATGAAAGTACTCCATTTCATGGAGGTCCATGAAAAAGCATGATTATCTATTAATGACATTTCTTTAATTCCACAAAACTGCTTGAATCTCCTAATTACCTCATTTAACATTAATCAGATTTAGCATTTTCCTAGAGAAACAGCTCTGATTATGGCATAAAGTATGATATGAGTTGGGATAACGTTTCCCATTGCCAAAGACTTATTCTTATTTGTTATAGTATGACAGTAAAGGCCTAAGAACTCAAGGGAAGTCATGCCCATTTTCCCATCTTCTATAAAATAATCACCTTTTGTGCTCTTAAATCCAGGAAAGACTGTCTCCTTTAAGGACAGGTTTCCCCAAAATACTTGAGTCACTTATTAAAAAGTAGTACTACCCATAAAGTCTCTCAGTCAGAAATTCATCCATCTAGAAGAGACCTCAGCTGTTTTTTTCAGACTTTATACCAACCTCTTTTTCCCCAGATCATTCAGTTATCATGTATCTATCTGCACTTCTTATCATCCATCCTTGATTCCAGCTCTACTCAGCGTGCTAGCTTTGATATAGGATCTAGGCTCCTATTTGTACTTTCTCTCTCTGTGGCCTCAAATTGGATCTGTCAGGTATCAACCTCTACTTTGCCTGATCTGCAAATAGTCAAACTTTTTTAAATTCAATTTTTAAAATTTAAAATTGCCCCAAGTCTACAGCAATTCTGTATTCCACAAAGTTATTGCAGATATCTATTAATTAAATACTGTCCAACTTCCATCCTAGCAGGAAAGTCCTGGACCATATTCTGATCAAAACCAACTGTTTCTGTCTTACCTTAGAGTTTATGTCTTTGTTCCAGATCTACAATTATATTAGGACAGCTAGGCGGTGCAGTGGATAGAGTGCTAGGAATGGGGTCAGGAAGATTCTTCTTCCTGAGTTCAAATCTAGCCTCAGACATTTACTGTGTGATGCTGGGCAAGTAACTTAACCCTATTTGCCTCAGTTCCTCATCTGTAAAATGGGCTGGAGAAGGAAATGGCAAACCCTTCTAGTATCTTTGCCAAGAAAACCCCAAATAGAGTCACAAAGAGTCCGACAGGAATGCAAAATGACTCAACAAACAAAATAGGCTACTTATCTGTAAGATGTTAAATGGCTTGCCTGAGGTCACACAACAAATATATATCAAAGGAATGATTTGAACTCTAGTTTTTCTGACATTGACATAAACAAACTAAAATTAGCCTTTGGAATTTAAGTCAATCAATCAAGAAACATTTATTAAGTGGCTAATATGTTGTAGGCTTTGGGCTCAGTGCTGGGGAAACAGACAAAAGTGAAACCATTAAAAGAGAATGAAAATAGAAAGTTAGGACATGCAGCAGACAGAGTGCTAGACCCGAAGTCAGGAAGACCTCAGTTCAGATTGGATCCCAGATATTTACCGGCTTTATGACCCTGATCAAGTTAACTTCTGCTTGTTTCACTTGGCTCATCTGAAAAATTTAATCCTATAATTAATAAGTGGGCCATGAGAAGATTGTGGTGATTTGTATTTTATTTTTTTCTTTCTTTTTTTAGTATTTTCTTTTTTGACTCAAAAAATTGTTTTAACATAGCAAAAAGACACATCATCTAATCAAAGGCAGAAAGCATAAGCATGAAGGGGAAAATTTTTTGCAAAATAAAGCAAATCCATATTGGACTTCAGGGGCCTTAATATGTCTACCAACTAAATCAATCACTCAAGTCTCAGATGTCAATACCTGGAGACTGCATGGAGAAAAACACACATAAAAATGAGTTTGCCATTACCTTGGCATATACATGCTCTCATCAGTCTCCTCAACTTGCCTTATTTCCAATGATTGTATCCAATTTTCCTCAAGTCATGCCCATTCCACCACCCTTCCATACTACTGTGACGATTATCTAAGGTATCCATCTTAGGAGTTATGGGGTGAGGAGAAGAGAGCTGGAAAAAGAATATTTTTTTAAAGCAAAAAGTATCTGGCGGACTATAGGATGCATCAGCACAGTCATAAACAAACAGCAGCAATTTCTACAAATTGTGACTTCATTCAACAAACATAAATTATCAAACATAAGGTAGTCTCTGTCCTTGAGTGGCAGAGGAAAGGTCTGTGAGATAGATACACAGATGAACATGCTAATCAAAATGTGATAACTGGCCAACGGAGCACAAAGGGATACAAAATCAGAGGGGTCTTTTCAGCCACATTTGCATGTATGAATGATGATCAGAGTCACTGGTATAATCCTTGAGCATAAAGGAAGTCAGTATATAGGCTATGTCCCAAATCAGGCTGTGACACCTAACACAGGGTCTCCATGATTTAACAAATCAAGTCTGGAAGGAACAGAAAATTTCTACTGAATAGTAAAGACAATTTTTTTCCTGCCTGGGGCTCTGTATGTTGATTGGTAGCTGTCTTAGTCAAACAATAAAATTCTTGGAGATTCTAACCAACCCTGGCTTCAAAAATAATACCTTTCCATGCTAGTAACTATATTGTCCAGTCAAGACACCAAGCCCTAGGAAATTTCACCCTTTCATGTTTAGAACTCAGACTATAGGCCCTTGCTGATTGGTAGTTACCTCAACAACTTACTACATCTTAGCCCAGATTCCAGTCACAAATTTCTAGAACTGCAGCAAAGCTCCACCAGAGAACGCAAAAACCGAAGGGAAAATGGGACAGAGTGCCAGTGTACATGTTGTATATCAGGCCCAAAGGAAAGAGAGGTAGCATCCAGATTAGACTAGTCTTTTCCCCTCAGAAGTCACTTGGTACAGGGAATGAAGCCAATAAACAGTGAATTCCCTAATATGGGAAGTTGAGACAGCTCTGATGTCAAGCCCCCAGCCTTAATTGCTCTTACCTATGTGCTGCCGAATGAAAAGTGGAGAAGATCACACAATAACTCTGACAGGGTCATGCTATCTATGTTACAACTTCAACTGGGCTCTCACTGCTGCTAGGCAATTCTACACTTTCCATCACACTTCCCTTATCAAGTATCCCACTGTACAAATCTTTTCATACCTCTTCAAACTTTCCATGGCTTCTCCTTTCCCTACTCTCTCACATGAGAACTTTGTCTCATATTTTACAAAAAAATTTAGGCTATTTGCTATGAATTCTCTCTTCTCTTTCTCATCTTCTCGTGCGTGTTCATCCTTCGTTGCCAAAGAAGACCATGTCATCAGAGAAATGACATGACTTGCACTTGACTTTGTTTTAACTTAGATGGCTCCTGCCATTATTTCTTCCTTCACCCCTGTCTCACATGATGAAGCGGCTTTATTCCTTACCAAGATCTACCCCTTCTTCGACAAAAGTGATCTCATTCCATCCTGTCTCCATCAATAAAATGCTCCTTCTGTCACCACCACCCTCCACTCTATCACTTCTTTTCAATCTTTTCCTGTCTGAGGGCTTATGCCTTACCACCTACAAACATGTCCATGTCTCCTCCATTCTAAAAAAAACCCCTCACTTGATCCTTCTAACCCCACCAACTACCATTCTATATCTCTATTGCCCATTGTGGCTAAATTCTTTGAAAAGGCTGTCTACAATAATTGCCTCCACTTTTTCTCTTATTATTCTCTTCTTAACCCCTTGTGATATATGGCTTCCAACTTCATCTCGAATGTCTTTTAAAATTGTGTTGCCTACAGCATAGATTTCTCCTATGTATATTTGGTCAAATGCAGCTACTTTTTCAAATTTTATTATCTTATTTTGGTTTGCTTTATTTTTGTTTTTTAAGTCCATCGGTACTTGATTTTGACAAAAATACAGTCACAACAAACACACAAAATTTCTTCCCTCAAATAGCTAAGTAAAACCACTGAACAAGTGATTGTCTCCTCCAATACATATCCTTTTCCACTTTTGTCATTCTTCATTTCTTAACAGAAAATAAGTTTTTAAAAACTTCAATAATTTGGCATTTATGATTTTCATTGAATCTGACCAGAGTATCTTTGCTCTTTGGTGAAAATATATATAAATATATAAAAAATATATATTATATAAAATATATATGTATAAAATCAATGTCTCAATCTCTGTCTGTCTCTGTCTCTCTCTTTCTCTCTTGCTGTCCAACAGTTATCCTAGTAATCTTATGCAAATAATTTTGGCCTAAGTCATCAATTACCATCCTTTTTTAAAAATTTACCAAATAGCAAAAACAAAAAGTAATAGAATTTTTATCTTTTCTTCCCTAAATTACATAAACACATCCTATGAGAAATGTTTGATTGTAACATCTGTGGGTTATAAATGGCTACTTGAAAAACAGTGAAAACCAAAACATTCAATTTGCCAAATTCAGAAGATTATAAATTCTCCATTTTAGACTCCAGTATAAAACATTAAATTTTATTCAGGACTGGAGAACTGCCAATTTAGGGAGTTACCAAAGACTAACAGCTGCAGCTCCAAGGTTGTAATTTGTAATCGCTCATATCCACCACCTGTGGAAAAGAGGACAGACTGATTACCTTGCCTATATAACAAAATGCAGACTGGAACCAAACTCCCAGGACAGAGTCGAGCTCTTTCCCTAACCCCCTTCCCTCAAACCAGACTGCTTTGGTATCATTTTTTACAGTTAACACCAGAAGGCATATTTCAAGTTTGGCGATGGCAAAGTATTTCTGATTATGCATTTTTATAATATTAAAATTATCATTCAGTAATTTAGAATTATTGAATAATAAAAATCTCAGATTGGGATACAATGACATATATGACTCAAAAAAGGAAATAAGTCAATCATATAACAAGATCAGGGCCATAATACTGCTACAGGGAGCACTGAACAGAAATAAAGAAATCATGACGCAACCTTTTCTCTTTACAAATGTGGATCCTCATGATACAGAAGCCAAGACAGAATCATTGTCAATTAAAAATCATTGTTTGAAAATTTCTTATTTTCATTGATTCAACTTCAGTTCTGAATATCTCTCATCTTTCCCCTCCACAGTGAACTATCTCATAGCAAAGATTTAAAAAGAGGGGTCAGAAATCAGTTCAGCAAAATAAACCAAAATGTTCGCTATTTGGCAGTGACAATATTGCATATACATGCACCCCTTGCCAATGCCGGAAAAGGAGGGAGGTCCATTTTCTTAACTCTTCTCGTGCTAAGTTTGGTCAATGCAATTCCTTAGAGGGATTTTTTTTCCTTCTATTTACACTCTAAAAATTCTTTTCCTACTTCTGCTTATTTCTCCCTGCTTCAGTTCCTATGTCTTCCTATCTTCTGAATTCTTCATATTCGTCCTATTTTACAAAGCAATATTTACTACAATTTGTTTGGTCATTTCCCGCAATCAACGAGCCTCGACTTAGTTTTCAGTATTGTTGCTACCGTGCAAACTTCTAAAGAACATTTTAGTGAATATGGGACCAGTCTTTCTGTAACATTCTCAGGTTTATGACAAGCATGAGCTCTCTAGGTCAAAGGACATATGTACATTAATCACTTCTTTTAGGTAAATCCCAACGGCTTTCCAAAATGTCAGATCCAAGGCACATTGTTTTTTACATTTATATTTTGTTAGAAAGTCAAGACTTTAAAATATATTGCTAGGGGACACACACAAAATTCAGTCTTAAACTAGAAAAGGAAAACCTCCAGATGGAAAAATAAAAAGCTTCCCTAAAGCACAAGCCTTTGGTGCTAAATTATTTTGTGTTTGGCTTAACTCTTATGACTTATGCAGTAGTTTCAATCAGAACAACCCTCCTTTTCAGCATACCTTATCCCCAGATCAGCCTGTTTCCTATGAAAACAAACAGCATCTGGGCTGTCAAGGAATCTACACCTAGAAACATATTCTAGACAGTAATTCATCAAGAACAATTATGCTTTCTAAAACATACAGGGATGAAATCAAACTGGCTATGGGTAAAGAATGGAGGATAGGAAAGTCATACTCTCACTTTGCCAGCTTTTTAAGGAATGACTCCATCAAATGCTGGTAAATGGATCTTTCTGTTCTCTCAACAAGTCCAGCAACAACTACCTCACCTTATCCAACAAACATTGGGTTATCACTTTTAACACAAATTCCAACATTAATGAACAATACCTAATAAAAATAAATACAGCATTTTGACTGCTAGTGGAAGAGGTTAATTTTCCCCTATCAATGGCTACCATTCTAAAAAGCAACATCATCTCGGGCCCATGGTAAGGAAAGAAATCCAATGGAGAAGAAGAGAGGCAAGAGAGCCTCTCTAATATTAACCCCTTTGGTCCCAAGAAGAATTAGATTCCAGTGCAGAATGCATCACTTTTGTGGCCCTTTGAGGACTGGTGGTTTAATATTGCAATAGTTTAATGGATACAAAATGGTATCTATTAAGAGACAAATCAAGGCAGCTATTTATTGTCCTGATAATAACAAGAGAGGTCTGTCATCTTCTTGGGGCATATATCCAAGATATTATAGAAAACATCCCAAGACTTGCTAAATGAGATGAATTATTACCCAGTCCTGCTCATTCAAATGGGCATAACTGATATAGTCGGACAGAACTTAGAAAACATTACTAAAGATTATAATCTTAGGAAGGAAACTGAAGACCTTGTCTATTAAGAATAATAATTATGAAGAAATGGAAAGTATTTTGGGAAAGTAAACATATGGTGTCTGAGAATGGGATTTATATTTCTGAACTAGGAACAATAGGCCACTTACCAGGGATGAAGCGTACTTAAGAAAAACTGGTAAAAAATGTATTTAGCTTGCCTATTACACATATCAATAGGGCTTTAAATTGAAAAACAAGGGAGAAAGAAAAAAAAACTGTGGTGTATATCTATGAATCATAGAGAGTACCTGAAATGTCAGAAATCTAATATGATCTGCTGCTCTAATTTAAAAGGAGTTTTGCGAAAGAATTAGACAAATCAATCAATGCTAAAAGCGTTAAGGCTGTTTTATTTTGAGTGTTTAAGGGAAAGTTGCTTGGTTACCTCCAGATGACCCTGGACTTGGAACACAGTAACAGAGGCATGGGAAACAAAAGAATGACTGATACTAGGGCATCATCTATCTCCAAAATGGGCAGCAACTTATCCCTTCAAAAAGGGACAATAGCTTATTACTATTGGTCAGTCAGGCAAAGTAAAAGGTGCAATCAGAGATATCACTAGAGAGGCTCAAGAAGAAGTGGGGAAACTGGTTTTGTCAAAGGCACATCACTACATCATGCCCTTGTCAGTTCAATGAGTGGGCCACTGGGGAACATTCATAATGGTAGGTGTACAGGCATTTTACAGAGAGAAAGAGTCCTTCTCAGGAGCAGCTAATTAGTGTCCAATTTCTGATGTAATGAGCAGAGAAGTTCCAAATTAGTTAGGAAGTTAGAAACCTATAGTTTGGACATTTCCAAGCAAAGAGGACTTAAAATGGGAGGGGATTCCAAGAAAAGGGAAGGACAAGAGGGAATGATTGCCAGACAGAAGAAGTGCAATGGCTAGGAGTATGAGTCTGTCATTTAAAAACTAAGTTCCAAGATACCAGGGTTTTGCTTTTGGCTTTTTAAAAAAATCCATGCAGAATCTAAGATATCAATAATAATATTAGCAACATCCAGATGTGCACAAGAGAGCAGATATATGAAAGGAACCAGGAAGTCTCAAACAATGCAATGCACAAAGTATAGGTAGTGTTCAAAACCAAAGCAGACAAATTTTGAACTAAGTCGGCAAATTTTACCCTATGCATATCACTGATGATGAACTTCACAACTGGAATATGGCTTTAAAATGACATATCTTATTTAAAAAGAATAGGATAGGTTAAAAGGAGCAAGTTACAAGTAGAATTGTATATCAAGAAGATATAGTCATGGAAATCCGGGAACCAGATCAGGAAAATATGGTAGAGAATATCTGGGTAAAGATTGGTAATAACAGAAGCAAGCTACTTTGTAATTGGGATACATTCTATACCACCTTAGACAGAAATAATCAATATATTAATTTGGGAAACAGATAATGTGCCTGACATATAAACATCATAACATAACTAAGCATTCAGTTGCTCATATAATTGAATAGAATTAATGCTGAAGGTTTCTTTCTGGCCAAATCAGAAATGACTAGGAATTTACTATTTTGCCTTAATAATTTAATCCTTTAAAAAGTAGAGAAACCAACAAGGGGAAATTCTATTCTGAATTTCATTCTAACCAACAACAAATTGGTTGCTAGAGTAGAAATAATGGAGATGTGACACTGGGGTTAGAGAGAAGGGGGAATGATCTCTATATCTTTGAATTATGATATTAAAATAGAGGAAACAGGAAAGACACATGTAGTCTGACATGCACCTAGATTTGAGGGCAGCAAATTTCAAAGGGTGAAGAGAAAGGCTTAGAATCTCATGCACGATTCCACAGACTTAAATTCCATAGTGAGGTGGTATTGTAAGTAGAGTGCTGGACAAGAAAATCTGAATCTGAATCATGTCTTAGAAGCTTACTAGCTGTGTTACTCTGGGAAAGACACTTAATCTCTGAGTCTCAGTTTCCTCATATATTAAATGGGGAGTATAATAGCACTTTCTCCCCAGAACTCTTTGTGAGGAATAAATAATTTAATATGTGTCAAGTGCTTTGAGAACTTTAAAGCATTTTATTAATGTTAACTTATCATCATAATCATCATCATTAAATCCTACCAAGAGTATAGAAAGATTTCAAGAATGAAGTTCTAAAAGCTGAAAGAGAAATATTTCTAGTCAGGAAGAAAGATAGGAGCTATCAGAAAATACTTATGAGGATGCAGAGAGAACTCTTCAACCTACATTTTTAAAAGAAATATACAGAAAATCAAAAGAGAAAAGGTAACAGTGAAAACACAATAGTAGAATGATGTTACTAAGAATAATGTCAGGCATGCAAAGGGTCAAAATGCTAGAGAAAAGTCTGATCTGCTTAATTTTTATTTTGTTTCTCTTTCATCTGCAAAAAGGAATGGTTTTTGGACCAGAAAGGACCAAAGGAAAATGGGTGATAAGGAGTTGATTGATGCTTAAGATAAGGAAGGAGATAGTAAGAGAGTACCTACCCGTCATTGATCAGTTTGTGTCACTTGTCTTGATAAATTACACAAGCTACTCAATTTAGCCTTCAAAACCTAGCCCCCAACTACCTTTTCAACCTTATTCTACATTGCTCCCCCTTTCCCACATTCTACAGTTGGGATAAAATGACCTTCTCTCTGGTCCTCACACACAATAATTCATTTCCCATGTCAACATATTCATATTGACCATCCCCACTCCTTGTAACACACTGCCATGACACTTCTCAGGATCAACATTCTTTTGCAGAGGAAAGAGAAAGAATTGATTGTGAATGCAAATAAATTATTTTCTAAAAAGTATTTGAAGCATTCCTCCAAAGAAAAATAGACGTGGACAGATTATTTGCTTTGCAAACATCCCTATCAATAGAAATACAAGAAAAGTAAACAACTACAGCAGTGAAGGAAAGCACAAGTAATGAAATAAATTACCCCAAAAAATAGGATGGGGGACTAAAAAGAGAAAGACACCTAAGGGAGTAACAACTGAAAGATAATTAAGGAAATTCTTTCTAAAAATACACATGGAGAGGTTGAAAGAAGTCAAATAAAATGGTGGCAATGCAGGATCCGGCCTGAAACATCATGCACATAGTATAATAGGACTAAACCTCACAACACTGCAGAATGGGAGGGAATGTAAAAAAAAGGGAGAAGGGAAGAAGATGTAGAGGGAAATAAGTAATGTTCCCTAATCAAATCAAAGATTAACAATGAAGAGAAAATAGCTCTTAATAGTCTATCAGGAAGAAGAAGGTGTACAGGGAAATGGGCGAAAAAGTAAAGGGGAGATTGAAATGGGGGAAAGAAAGAAGGAAGTGTAATTTCCATAGCAATAAGAGATTCCACTGAAGAATGTTCCCATGGGGGAAGATATTCTGCAGGAGATAGGGCCCTTAAATGGAAATAACTGGAACCATTTGGAACTTAGAGACACTACTCATTGTTCCTCAGGAAAAAGGGAATCAGAGCCCTTGGAGGCAACCAACAATCAGAAGAGGGTAAGGGCATGGACTCAGAGAGGAAATTTCATGCCAAATGGGGAGGAGGAGGGATTATCATGGATAGTTTAAAAAAAAAAGCAAAGGTAGCACAGTTATCCCTTCCACATTGAGGGGATTAGGGACATGGCACCCCTGCCATCTGGAAAATCTACGTAAAATGTTTTGACCTTCCCTTCATGCCAGAGAATAAGTGTGAATTATGTTAGTATTAAAAGATAAAATATGTTTATATTATACAATACTATTCATATATATTTTGTGCATTTCTGAGTTCCTAAGCTTTTTCAGTGTCATATGCTAGCCTTCGTGTATTGTCCGCTACTTCCACAAAATTCCCCCAAATTTCCATTTAATTTCTTATGCCAACTCATGGTATAATGAAAACATAATAAGGAAAGTCACAATGTGGAAGGGATAACTGTAATAAGGATCACAGGAAAATTTCTACCATGAGTCAGGATTTCTATCTTTTTTATCTTCCAGCAACTGGTAGTTCTTAGAGCAAGACAAAACAGAAAAAGGTGAATTGGGGGCAAGAACTATTAGGCAATAACATAGAAATTATACAGAAGATGAAACTCAAAATAGGTACTTTAGAAGCTTTAATCCCATAAGGAATACAGAGACTATTTATTTATTTATTTATTTAATTTTTTGCATTCATTTTCACAGATTTTTGGGTTCCAAATTTTCTCCCCTTTTATCCCCTCCCCCCACCCCAATACCCCAAGCAATCTAATTTTCTCTATCTCCAATCTGCCCTCTCTTCTGTCATCCCTCCCTTCTCTTGTCTCCATCTTCTCTTTTCTCCTGTAGGGCCAGATGACTTTCTATTCCTCATTAACTGTATGTCTTCTTTCCTAGTTGCAACAACAATACTAAACAGTTGTTCCTAAAACTTTGAGTTCCAAATTCTCCCCATCCCTCCCTCCCCACCCATTCCTTTTGGGACAGCAGGCAATTCAATATAGGCCATATCTGTGTAGTTTTGCAAATGACCTCCCTGATAGTCGTGTTGTGTAAGACTAACTGGATTACCATCCCTCCTAACCTGCCCCTCATTGTTTCTCTTCTGTCTTTTGATCCTGTCCCTCCCCAAGTGTTGACTTCAAATTGCTCCCTCCTCCCTTTGCCCTCCCTTCCATCATCCCCCCCTTGCAATATCTCCTTCTCCCCCACTTTCTTATACTGTAAGATAGGTTTTCATACCAAAATGAGTGTGCATTTCACTCCTTCGTTTAGTCAAATGTGATTAGGGTAAACTTTTTTTTTTTTTTCTCAGCTCTCCTCTTTTTCCCTCCACTAAAAAAACTCCTACCTGCCTCTTAAATGACATATAGTTACCCCCTTCCATTTCCCCCTCTTTCCTCCCACTACATTTCTCTCTCACCATTTATCTTAATTTCTTTTAAGGTATGGTTCCATCCTATTCAGTTCAATCTGTGCTCTCTATCTCTGTATGTGTGTACATGTGTGTATGTGTGTGCATGCGTGTACATGTGTATGTGTGGTCCCACCAACTACCCAGATACTGAAAAGTTTTAAGAGTTACAAATATTGTCTTTCTCTGTAGGAATGTGAACAGTTCATTTCTGGTAAGTCCCTTAAGACTTCTCTTTGCTGTTTACTTTTTCATGCTTCTTCTCATTCTTGTGTTTGAAAGTCAAATTTTCTTTTCAGCTCTGGTCTTTTCATTAAGAATGATTGAAAGTCCTCTGTTTCATTGAAAGACCATATTTTCCCTTGAAGTATTATACTCAGTTTAGCTGGGTACGTGATTCTTGGTTTGAGTCCTAGCTCCTTTGACTTCTGGAATATCCTATTCCACGCCCTTCGATCCCTTAATGTAGAAGCTGCTAGATCTTGAGTTATCCTGATTGTATTTCCATAGTACTGGAATTGTTTCTTTCTAGCTGCTTGCAAGATTTTTTCCTTGAGCTGGGAGTTCTGGAATTTGGCCACAATGTTCCTAGGAGTTTCTCTTTTTGGATCTCTTTCAGGTGGTGATCGATGGATTCTTTCAATACTTATTTTGCCCTCTGGTTCTGGAATGTCAGGGCAGTTTTCCTTGATAATTTCATGGAAGATGATGTCTAGGCTCTTTTTTTGATCATGAGTTTCAGGTAGTCCCATAATTTTTAAATTGTCTCTCCTGGATCTATTTTCCAGGTCAGTTGTTTTTCCCATGAGATATTTCACATTCTCTTCCATTTTTTCATTCTTTTGGTTTTGTTTGGTGATTTCTTGGTTTCTCATAGTCATTAGACTCCATCTGTTCCATTCTAATTTTGAGAGAACTATTAAATTCAGTGAGCTTTTGAACCTCTTTTTCCATTTGGCTCATTCTGCTTTTGAAAGCATTCTTCTCCTCATTGGCTTTTTGAACCTCTTTTGCCAATTAAGTGAGCCTATTTTTCAAGGTGTTAATTTCCTCAGCTTTTTTTTGGGTCTCCTTTACCAAGGTATTGACCCGTTTTTCATACTTTTCTTGTATCTCTGTCATTTCTCTTCCCAGTTTTTCCTCCACCTGTCTAACTTGCTTTTCAAAATCCTTTTTGAGGTCTTCCAAGGCCTGAGCCCACCCGCCACCCCCCTGGGGTGTCTGGGGTACTGAGGCCCTGCCCTCCAGGTCTTTCCCTGATGGCAAGGATACGTCCTCATCATCAGATCCAAAGGTCGGGATCATTTGCATTTGTTGGAAAAAACTCTCTATAGTCTTATTTTTCTTCCCTTTTCTAGGCATTTTCCCAGCCAGTTACTTGACTTCTGAGATTCCTTTCCACCCCCGCCTGGATCCACCCAGCTAGTGCTTGGCCTGTGAGATTCAAATGGACTTTCCGCGGCAAGTTTTAGTTCTGGCGCTGGGGTGGAGGCAGGGCCGCCTCCCAGGCTCAGTTCCCTCAGGGGCTTTATGCAGAGGTCTTCAGTAATAGAGCGGGGTGGGGGCAGGGCTGTCTCCCAGGCTCAGCCCCCTCAGGTTTTATGCAGAAACCTTCCGTATTGAAGATCCTGCCTGCTGCTGGGGGATTCCTGAGTCCCGGGCCACTGCCGCCTCAGCCGCCGCCCACACCTCTGCCTCTGCCGCTTCCTGCCCCCGTCTCTGCCGCCGCTGCTTCCTCCCGAGGGGGCCCGAGTCACGGAGATGCTCCGCTCCCCTCCTCCAGCCCGGCCTTCTCTCTCACTGACCTGTAGCTTCTGTGGGCGGAAGGACTTTCCCGGCTGCCGGAGCTTCCGTCTCTGAAGCCTGCTCGGATCAGCTTTTCTGGGGCCGCGGCCAGGGCAGCTCTGGGGGTGGGGTCAGCTTTCTGGGGTGCCACAGATCCTGGGGACGGGTCTCCAGGGCTCCCTGGAACGGAAATCTCTTCCACTCCGTTTCTGCACACCTTGTATTGACCCAGAAGTTATGGGGGTCTCTTTTTACATTAATTCTACGGGCTTTGGTTTTGGAGCTCGTAAACGTGCGTCCTTCTACTCTGCCATCTTGGCTCCACCCCAGGAATACAGAGACTAAAGATGGAACAAATAAGGGCTATGAATCAAGGAATAAAAATCTGGAACTAATGGAAAGGGAAGAAAAATAATGAAGAGAATAAGGAGAAAAAAATCTTTTTTTGGAAAAAAGGCAGTGAAAATATAATTCAGAAATGAAGGGGAGGAAAAGAATGGAGAATTTTGTTTATGACTTAAGTAAGAAAAAAAGAAGAGAAAACTAGATAAAAGGAAGAAAGAAAAAAATTAATGTTATACAAGACTCCAAAATTAAGGAAAGATGAAAAATTGGAAAGGAAGGGAGGGACATGGTGGTAGGACTTATGGGTGAGAAGACAAAAGGTGTGGGAAGTGGGGTCAAGAGGTGGGAGGAATCCTCATTCAGAGAATGTGGGCTCCTAGACATTAAGGAATGTATTTTTTTCAACTTGTGTTTGTATTATTTGCACTTAGCACAATAAGCACTTAATCACTGCTTTAATCTATCCATGTCAAATAATAGTGGAAAAGGAGGACATTTTTGCTTTACTCCTATTATACTGGGAAAGCTTCTAGTGTTTTCCCATTATACATATTTTCAGCTTTTGGTTGTGGAGATTCTTTTCATCATACAAAAAATAATCCCTACACACCAATACTTTTTAGGGTTTTTTTTTTTTTTTTTTTTTTTTTTTTTTTTACCATAAATCACTTTCATGCTTTGTAAAAGCTTTTTTTAAATCATTTGATTGTCATTTTATATTTTCTTTGTTTTTAATACAATTGTTATTTGTTTTCTAATATTGAACCTTTGTTTTTTACCTACTACTACTCCAACTTTATCATGATGAATGATTTGTTGGATAAATTGTGGTAGTCTTTTGCTAGGGTGTTATTTAAGATTTTAAATCAATAGACATTAATAAATACTGGAATATAATTCTGTTTCTATGCTTCATCCTTCCTGATTTAGGTGTTAGGACTATATTTGTCTCATAAAAGCAATCATATAGAATTTTTCTTTCTCAATCATATAGAATTTGTCTTTCCCAATTTTATGAATAATTTTATAAGCATTGTATGTATTATATATAATATAAAATGTATGTGTATATATGTGTATCCATATATATGTATATATAGTGCCTACAAAGCAGTGAAGGCAGGGACTTTTTCTCATTTTTGTCTTTGTATTTCTAGCACTAGTAAAGCACCTTGCACATAGTAACCTCTTCATTAGGGTTTGATTTCAAATTACTATTTTGGGAAGCATTTCCAGAGAAATGACCACTCATAATTAAAACATGGGAAGCAAAAAGCCAATTAACTCCTTAGGGCTGTCTTATAGCAACCCTAAGAATAGTGGAAGAATACTGTGGGTATAAATCTATTTCTGTGATTTCTTCTCAACTGACTGCCACGCATGTGGGAATAGTTCAAATCTAGAAACCTGAGCCTTAAAGCAATCTTGGCTGGAGTGGTAAAATGTCCCAACCTACCATAACAGGGATCAATGATATAGATACTTTTGTCTATACAATAAAGCAATCAACAAGCATTTATTAAGCTCTCACCTACCAGATATTGTGCTAGGTATCGGTAACACAAAGGTGGAAATAATAAAATTATGTCTTTAAGGAACTTACATACATACATATAGTTCAGACAGAACTAATTACAATTGGGAAAGAAAGTAATTGGGAAGCTAAATTTCTAAGAATTCCAAGGGTCTATTTGAGATCCAGCCTATTAATTGATTTTTTTTTTATTCTCTTTAATTGGGTAGATGCTATGGTTAGGTTTACATTCCAAATCTCTGCAACATGCTTAATTAATAACAAGGTGCCTATTTAGGAAATTTTGTATAAAATTGTCCTTAAACTAAATAATGTATAAACCCCCACTTTGTGGTAAGTACTAAACTCAGTTTTTGTGTAATCCTATACACCAAATAAAATTTGGATAGAGTTTTCTAAAGGCACATTCTATAAAGTTTGAAATCTTTGATATATCTTTAAGCAATCTAGATTTTCCAAAATCTAGTCTCACCTAATACTTTCCTACCAAGCAAGAAGCAAAAAAGTCCATCATGTTCCTTAAGAAATTCAACAAATATTTTCGATTATCTACCATGTGTGAGCCAACATGTCATCTCTACAAAGAATACCAAAATATGTTTAGTTTTCCCTACACCAGCAATAATGGTACTAATTCAGTTTGCTAGGTGTGACATTTGCTAAAATTCAGGTACATAAATCAATGTAGTATAGTGGAAAGAACATCATCTTAAAATGCAAGAGAAATTCACTCTGGATTCTACTCAGTGCTGTTGAATAATATACTTAACCTCTCTGGGACCATTTATTTAGTTGTCAAAGGGGAATAATAATCCCTGCTCTATCTCATAGGGTTGGTGAAAGGATTGGATGAGATAATGGATTCAAAGTTACTTCGAAAATTGCAAAGAAGCATGCAAATATAAGATATTGTCACAGCTCTAAAGAGTCTGTGGTTCTTTTTCAATATAAATAATAAAATAATAGGGTTAGGAATAAAAGGAAACATCAGGTTTTATCATCTAACCTCTTCATTTTTACAGTTGATGAAAGAGAAGCCTAAACAGATGAAATAACTTGTTCAAGTTAAGGGAAGCAATAAATGGCAGAACCTGGATTTGAACCCGAATCCTATGGTTTCTATCCACCATTCTTTCTAATATACTATATTATGAGTTTTTTTTCAAATTCTAATTCTTAAGTGTATGTGTGTATATGTGTGTATGTCCATTGATTCAAGAAACTTACTAACTACATACTATTTTCAAAATAACTCATTAGATGCTGAATGCATAGCCAACACAATCCCGCTATAAGCACGAGTGATCCCATTCCACCCCACGTTCTCCAGGAGACTCCCCTCTTTAATCCCCACTCTTTCATTTATCTTCAATCTCTCCCTTTCCAATTACTGCTTCTCTACGATGGTCATGTTTCTGTCACCCTCATAAAACCCTTACTTGATCTATCCAACCCTGGTAGCTATCATTCCATTTGTTTCCTCCCTTTTGTGGCTAAGTTCTTTGAGAAGGCTATCTACAATAGGTACTTCCACTCCCCTATCTCCTACTCTCCTCTTAACTCTCTACAATCTGACTTCCAACGTTATCATTCAACTGAAACTATTCTCTTCAAAGTTATTCATGATCCTTTAATTGCCCAATCTAATAGACTTTTTTCTGATCATCCATTTTGACCTCTGCAGCTTTTCTCCCTGCTATTCTCTTCTCTTTAGGTTTCCATGACACTATCCTCTCCTGGTCCTCCTTTCTATCTGATCGCTCTTGTTCAGTGTCTTTAGATAGATCATCATCCAGATCATGGCTGCTAACCATAGGTGTCCCACCAGCCTCCTTACTGACTCGGGTATTCTCACTGGCTGTCCTCCATGCCTCAAACATCTCTTCCTCCTAGTCTCCATCTCCTGGCTTCCCAGCTTCCTTCAAGTCCCAGTTAAAATCCACAATCTGAAAGTCTAGTCTATAAAAAGCTTCCACAAGATACCTCTTCTGATAACTCTTAATGTTAATGACTCTGCTTTGCTGATCACCTCTAATTTACACTGTACATAGTTTGTTTGAACATAGTCATTTACAAGTTTTCTCCCCCATTAGACTGTGAACTCCTTGAGAGAAGGGACTCTTCTTCCTTTCTTGGTATGCTCAGTGCTTAGCTCAGTGACTGGTGAATACTGGGTACTTAGTAAATGCTTATTGATTAAGTGAATTAAAAAGAATAACACATGGCCACTGTCCTCTTAGAGTTTATAGCTGAGCAGAACTTATAATACTCTAGCAATTAAGGAGTCACTACAGGGTAAGACCAAGTAGTTTATTTTACTCACTTTCCTAGATTCTGAACAGTGCCACTATCAGTCATTCTTGAAAGATAACAAGTTTTTTATTATTTCTTGGGGCAATGGAGTTTTCAGAAACTGGAAAGAGGGTGGTTCTCCCTTCTGCTTACTCCTCATTTACATAAACCAGGATCCCTTCCATCATGAGATTATTTGATCAATGTGACTATATGAAGATGTAATTTAAAGTGACATTTCCATGGGCTGAATGTGCCCCTCTTGGGTGGAGGGGGGAGAACATTTTGTTTGTAGCATAGACACCACCTAAGGAGCATATTTAAAACTACTTTATTGATTTTTTTCAAAAACCAAACACTGACACACCCCAAATGCCTGGATGCCATAGTGACAGACAGCTTAGAAATATAGATCTAGCAGAGAAAATCCTGTAAGAGCGAATATCAACAATAGAATAAGAAGTTAGTAATCAGCAAAGGCAACTGTTTTTTCAAACACAAACACACAGAGTATTTTCCAAAATGTCTCTGCCTTAAAAAAAAAATTAAAAAGTCATCTGTATGATTCAACCAGAGCTTTGACGTTCATCTTTAAAATGGGAAAGGGACTGTTTACAATAGGGCAGATGCTTAATTGGAAATTTTAGTTTCATATATTCAAAATAATTCCTGGCCAGGTGAATTTTTAGACAGCTGCATACAATTCAACTTCCTCCTTTCTCATAAAAAAAAAAAAAAGGCAAGAATAAGACCTGAGTCACCAAATATGGATTCTTTACTTTCCTCCAAGTTTAAACTATTTTCAACCTAGATGGCTTTTTATGTTAATTTCATACAAAGAAAGGTAAACAATTGTGCTTTTGTGGAGTTTCAATTTTCTGGATGAGAAAAATGATATAGACCCATTAAACATTACAGCCCAGCGTTACTTCTTCAATTAGCAATGGAGCATGAGTTATACGCTGTTTTTGGCTATCAATATGACCAGCAATTAGTACAGTTCCTGGCACATAGTAGGTGCTTAATAAGTGCTTATTGATCGGTTTGGTTGATTGAGTCCCTAGATTAGTCCCTACCTCATAAATTATAGAGGGTCTCCAGCCCAACCAGATGCAAAGGAATCAGTTGTGTTATAGAGACGATGAGACAAGTCTCTCTCTCTTCTCCAATTCCCCTAGACCAGAGGGTGAACTTGTGAACTTCAGTAGGCATTATAGCATTATTCCTGAACTAGAAGCAGATGACGGCATCCTCTGCATCAATTGCTTTAAGAGCCAAGGATGAGCTAAATACACTGTGAAAGCAGAGTCAAGAATAGACAGCTAAAACTAAGAGGGACTTCATGAGGACTCCATAAATGGAGAAAAAGACCATCATTCAACCAGGAATTGAGAATTTTATCTTTGCCACAAGTGTTCTCTAAACTTGAGTCTACTTTATCATGAATTCAGCATGTAATTATGGAAGAACATGTTCCATACTGGGAAGAATGTTTTGCCCCAATTAGTAAATGCCCCTAACTAAAAGCTAATTAATTCTAGTTGACTAATTGATATCAACTAGATAATCAGTGGAGAACACCCTGGTGAGTGGGTGTGGCCAACAGTAAAAAAAACATACAAACAACACAATAGAGAAAGAGAAAAAAACAGCCCCCTTTCTCCTTGTTCCTGGGAAATAGTGAAATGCAGTCACCCCTATACTCCTTAAAAATTGTCAGATTCTACATCTACTATGAGGATTCAAAGACAATTGCTAAGCATGGACTGATGCTGAGTGAAGTGAGCAGAACCAGGAAAATATTTTACACAGTAACAGCAACATTGTGCGATGACCGACTTTGACAGACTTAGCTCTTCTCAGCAATGCAATGATCTAAGACAATTCCAAAAGACTCATGATGGAAAATGCTATCCATAGCTAGAGAAAGAACTATGGAGTCTGAATGCAGATTATACCATACTATTTTTCCTTTTCTTTTTTTTTCTTTCTAGTGACTTTTCCCTTTGGTTCTAATTCTTTTTTATACCATGACCAATATGGAAATATGTTAATATGATTGTACATGTATGGCCTCTATCAGATTGCATGCCATCTTGGGCAGGGGAAGAGGAGGAGAAAATTTAAAAACCAAAATCTTGTAAAAGGAATAATGAAAATTAAAAATAAATAAATATTTTTTAAAAAGGGAAAAATGAAAATATTTCTACAATGAAGGAATATATTTACCTGCCTCAGTAAGCAGTCAGTGAGGTCATAATTCCACAAAATTTTGGCATTTGTGTGTTCTTGATATAACTGCTATAACACCATCATAATAATCGCATGGTCTTTCATGGATGGCATATATTAATTTGAGATGCCCACACAAGATGTGTTCAGCTAACTTGAAAAACAAAGTATAAATGCTTAGAAATGAACAATGTTTTTTTCTCCAGAACTTTTAACTTAAGTAGAGGACTTGCTGAAGGATTAGGCTACAATGATGGAGCCTGACAGTTTTATCTCTTGAATTGATGGGAAAGAAAAAAAGAACATTCCCCAAACACATAGCTTGAGGGAAAGACGTTAATTGATGTGCTCATGTTTCAACCAGTGCAAGACAGGGCAAATGAGATAATGAAAAGAAATCCATATGGCTTCTGCACCTGGAATCAACCTGTCTCGACATTAGATACTGGTGGGGGGGGCTGGGGAGGGTTGACAGAAAATATAAGTTTTTTGTGACAGAAACGACAAGGAAGCACACATGAACAAAAAATTCAAATTGCTCAAAGTGATTTTAGGTAGAGGAAATTCCTTTGCAAAAATAAAGCAAAACAAAATGAAAAAATGTAGACCCAGTCTGACCCATTAAAGATTACTCTATTTTCTTAAATTTTTCTCCAGTGTCTCTTTATACAATAATGACAATTTCTTGCATGTATGTAATCATTTCAAAATAGAAACAATATCAAGATAAATAAAAACACAAAACAAATATCTCAAAAAAAAGATAGTCAATGTGACAGCTAGATGGTACAGTAGAACACCAGGCCTGGGATCAGGAAGACTTGAGTTTAAATCTGGTCTCAGACATTTACTAGCTATATGATCCTAGGCAAGTCACTTAAGCTCATTTGCCTCAGTTTCCTCATCTGCAAAATTAGTAACTACCTCCCAGGATTGTATAATGGCAGTTTAAGGTTAATGGTAGGTGGAGGGAAGAGTTAAAGATCTTCCTCACCCATTAATAGACCTCAGACACCTTTTGTTAATTTCTATTGCGGCACTGGGTCAGGGGAACCTGCTCTTCTGCACTGAAAAGTGTATAAATACACTGAGGTGAGGTATTACTTTGGGGCTTCATCATTGGAAGTGTTTGTTTGGCCAGATGAGATTCTGGGCAGCCACTAAGGAGCCCTCCAGCTTTGAAAACCCAAATATTGGTGCTTCTCTCTCTCTAGTAACTATGTATGCATGTAATGGTCAGACAGTTGGATCCATCTGTTGATCTGTGATGCATGCATTGCTTATGGTCAGTTAGAACAGTCAGACAGATGGAAACCCTATCTGATGGTCTTTTTCTCTGAAGTTCAGGCTGCTGACTTTTCCCCCTGCACTAAGTGAATGATGCATGTGCTTGATTAAAGTGATTGTTGATCCCTCAAAAGTTGCTTTCCTTTCAGTAACTCAGATCCAAGAACATGTACAGCAGGCCCTCCTCTGTATGCTGGGCTCCTTGCTGATACAGATCATTACGGAGATCAAATGACATAATAATTGGAAAACACTTAACATAATGCCTGGCACATAATAAAGTACTATATAAATGCTAGCTATTATTACTTATTATAACTATTAATTTTACCTCAAGAATAACCTTTTGAATACAGTCCTCTTATTTAACAGATGAGGAAACTAAGTCTTGGAGGGATTCAGTGACTTGCCCAAATTTACATAATCAGTGGAAAGGCCAGAACTAGAATGCAGATTTTCATTAATGAATATGGATGCAAAAACCCTAAACAAAATGCTAGCTAGGAGAGGACGACAATATATTACAGATAGTAAATTGTGACCAAGTAGAATTTACAGCAGGAAGGCAGGGATTGTTTAAAATAAGGAGAACTATTAACCTAATTGATTATATCAATTATAAAAGTGAGAAAAATCATATAATTATATCAATAGATGCAAATAAAGATTTTGACAAATTACAACCCTCATTTCTATTAACAACACTTGAAAGTATAGGTATAAATGGAATTTTTCCTTAAATTGTTAAGAAGGATTTACCTAAAACCATTACCGTATTACTTGTAATGAGAACAAGTTAGAAGCTTCCCACTAAGATCGAATGTGAAACAAGGATACTCACTGTCACCAATAATATACAATACTGTATTAGAGATCCTAGCAACAAAATAAAAAGAAGGACTCAGAACGGGTTATGAGATAATAAAGCTATTTTTGTAGATGATATGATGATATACTTGAAAAATCCTAAAGACTCAACTAAAAAGTTGACACAATGAATAATTTTAGCAAAGTAGCAGGATATAAAGTAAATTCACATAAATCATCAGCATTCCTATATATCACCAACACAAAACTTTGCAAGAAAAAATAGTAAGAGATACTCCATTTAAAATAACTAGTTGGGGGTATTAAAAAATAGTTGGGGGTATTAAACACCTGACCAAAAAAAAATACAATATCAGGAGCTATATGAACAAAGTAAAGAAAGCTCATATGTGTGTATATGTGTATGTATGTATATATATATATATATAAATACATATAACTTTTTATACAAATAAAACCAGATTTAAATAATTGGAGAAATATTAATTGTTCATGGGTAGGCAGGGCCAGTGTAATAAAAAATGACAATTTTACCTATATCAATCAATCTATATATTCAATGTCATCCCAATTAATTCAGCAAAAAAATATTTTTACTGAATTAGAAAAAAATAACAACAAAATTCATTTGGAAGATCAAAAAGTCAAGAATGTCAAAGAAACTAATGAAAAAGTGTAAGGGAAAATGCCTTAGCAAAACCAGATCTTAAAATATGTTATAATGCAATAATTATCAAAACTATCTGGTACTGGCTAAGAAATAGAAAGGTAGGCCAGTGGAACGAGTAGATTTATAATTTACAGCTGTAAATGACTTTAGTAACCTTGTGTTTGGCAAGTGTAAAGACTTAAGTTTTGGGGATAAGAATTCATTAATTGGTAAAAAAAAAAAAAAGAAAAGAAAAAATTGTTGGGAAAGTTGGAAAGTAGTCTGGCAGAAATTGGTCACAGACCAATATCTTAAGAACACCATTGACCAAGATAAGGTGAAAATCGATATACGACCTACATATAAAGAGAGATGCTACAAGAAACTTTAAAGACCATGGAAAATATTACCTATCGGGTTACAGATAGGAAAACAATTTATAAATAAACAAGAGATAGAATTGTGAGGTGTAAAATGGATAACTTAGATTACATTAAATTAAAAAGGTTTTGTAAAAATAAAATCAATACAGCCAAGATCAGAAGGAAGACAGAAAATTGAGGGAAATTTTTTATAAACAGTTTATCACATAAAGGTCTCATATCTCAAATATATAATGAATTTTGTCAAACATGCAAAAATGTGAGTCACTCCTTAATTGGTAAATGGTCAAAGAATTCGAACAGGTAGTTTTCCAATGAAGAAATCAAAACAAAGTATTATGAAAAACTGCTCTAAATCATCATTGATTAGAGAAATATATATTAAAATAGCCTTAAGGTAACATTTTATACCTATCAGATTGGCTAAAATGATAGAAGGGGAAAGTGACAAATGTAGGAGGAGATGTGGAAAAATTGGGACATTAATTCACTGTTGTGGGAACTGTGAGCTAATTCAACCATTCTGGAGAGCAATCTGGAATTATGGCTAAAGAGTTATTAAACTGCCTATACCCTTTGACCCAAAAATATCATCATTATTGTTTCCCAAGATGATTAGGGAAAAAGGAAAAGAGCCTGTATGTTCTAAAATATTTATAGCAGCTCTCTTCATGGTGGCAAAGAACTGGAAATTGCAGGGCTATCCATCAATTGGAGAATGGCTGAACAAATTGTGGTATACGATCATGATGGAAAGAAATGATGAGCTAGACGATCTTAGAAAAACACTGAAAGATTTGCATGAAATAATGAAGGGTGAAATGAGTAGAATAAGAGAATAATGTATACAGTAATAGTAATATTGTTTTAAGAGCAACTTTGAATGACCAGTCATTTTGATTATTACAAATGCCCAAATTAATTACAAAGTACCCATGAAGTAAGATGCTATCTGCACATATATATCTGTATATAGATATATATGTAGACACACACATGTATATTAGAGAGAAAGAGAGATATTTGTGTCTAATGGTAGCCATCTTTGGGTGGGGGGAGAGGAAAAAAGAAAATTACATGATAACTACATTGTTTATTTAAAAGGAAAAGCAGGTTGCACATAATGTATCTGCAGTTTCATTGCAATCCACTTTTTTCTGTTCTGTTTTATTATGGAAATGCTTGCTCTATTTTCTAAGTTCAGAATTTTTAAAAGAAATTTAACTTGGAAACTTTTTAAAAAATAACTAGAACTCAGGACTTGTGGGTCCCAAACCAATGATCTTCCCACCATTCCTCATTCCTCCACCGCACCTACCACCTTGGACTTTTCGCAGTCTTACTCTCAAGTCCTCACACATCTAAAAATAGTGGTAAGTATTATTCTCCTTTAGATTACATATGCTATAGATCCAAGGAATTTTATGACCATTAAGCAATTGTTCTTGTCAGAACCTCCTGGAGATAGGCAGAAGCTGCTCTTCTATCAGGAGTGGGGATAGAGAACCAGCCAGGAAGAATCTTTTCTACCTCCTTATCTATGCTTCTTCCTCAAAACAGTCTGCCTTTCCTAAATATTATGAAAGTTGGCAAGAAATTATCCAGCACAGCTCTTGAACTTTTCAAAGAAAAAAGATATTCCACTATCAGAGTACTTTACTCCTTGAAAAACAAGTATATTAACACTTTAAGAAAATTATAAACACAACTTGCCTTTAAAGAATGAATAAATTAGACTTATCAACCACATTACAAAAGTAATCAACAAGCAATTCTTGGTGAGTACTCATGTACCCCAGCACTAATATTATCCCCTCTTCAAGAAATAAATCATAATAGAGTGTCTTTTAATAATTTGCTAAAATGATTCAATTTTCAACAACTTTTTAATTGCGTATCTGTTACAACCTCTACCGAAGTCTTACTCCACTAATCATCATGACAGTGCATAGCATGCTGGACTTGAAGTCAGGGACACAGGTTCTAAATCTGCCTCTGACCCAGACTAGCTGGGCAATTCACTTATTAGCCTATCTGTGCCTCAGTTCCTCATATGTAAAGTGAACAGTATGGACTTGTTGGCCGATAAAGTCCATAAGCCCCTAGCTCTGAACGTTCAAAGACTGTATCAGTTGAACACACGCTCAGGCAGGTTCTATTAATCCAAAAGGCTCCATGTATAAGCCCAGCAACAGAATTCTTCGAAAGATCAGCTTAGCTGAGATCTAAGGGGATCATCACCAAAAAGTTAGCAAGCAGGTAAAGAATGTTTTTTTTCTAACTCATGAATTCATCTTCTAAGGCAGAGGGGTTCTTAACCTAGAGTCTGTAAACTCTAAAAAAAATTGATAACTTTATTTCAATATAATTTATTTTCTTTGTAATCCTATGTATTTTATGCATTTCATTTTTTTCCCGAGAAGGTATCCATAGTCTTCACGAGACTGACAAAATGTGTCTATGACACAGAAAAATATTAAGAATCCCAATTTAAGAGTATACTGAAGTTATAATCATCATTGGATATACCGACAGCAGTGAAATCACATTTTGAAGCCACTTTGAAGAATCTGTTCACAAAATGAGGTTCACCTCCCCCCAACATTTCTTTCCACCTCACTTTTTACATGCCTGGGGGACACTACACAAAACTGTCTTTTTTTAAAAAAAAAAACTGCTTACTGCACTTATCTGCATGTTTATCAGAATCTTGATCTTATCTTTGATTTTTTCCTCCATAGTGATAAAAAGAAACTTATGAAATACATACACATATATATAATTCCCACCCACACACCACAGGAAGGCTTAAAGAGCAGCTTTGTCAAATAACAATTATGAAATATTTCATTTTAGCTGCCAACCAGAATTACAGTTGTCTGGGACACTAGCTTCCAAAAGCTGCCCATTATAGACAGCTGAAAAATATCCCATAATATGACAGCAGTAGAGCTCTAAATCCCACTGGACGACTGCTGGAGTTGAATATTAGCACTCCCAAAAAACTGGCTGAATCCTCAGGTTTCCTGAATCTAGTGCCCACTTGTTTCTTCATGGTAATAATATGATTAAATTTTGTATTAAATTTAAACATTTTTCCTTTTTTTTTTTGCTACTGTTAAATATTTTCCTTTTTAGGTAGTCATTTGTGCATCATAACCCAAAACAACTGTTCTTTAATAAGGCTGGAACTGGAGTGAATTCAACATGTCTGTGCAGTCAACTTTAGAACTATGAAAAAATTATGTGAAAGAAAAACAGAAGCCCAGAGCTCAGCTATCCACCTTCCCTATCCCACCCCCACACCTCCCTGCTTTACCACCTACCTTGTTTTCTCCTGGGACTAAAAAGGAGACATAGAGCAAAACCTCTGTGACATTAGAAGCAAGGCAGCCAAAAGAAACAGTATAGGATCCAGGGCACTAGATTCCTATTCCTTTTTCTTGTTCGGATTCTTTCTTTTTTTGGTCTGGACCTGTGATTTCATCAGTCTAGGGAACTAACATGTGGAAACTCTCTCCATGGATGTAGATCAGTGATTCCTTTGCAGTTTATAGCTTAAGAGAGTTTGTATGGGGCTACTGAAAAGTTAAGTGACTCCCTGGTGGTCATTCAACTAGAATGTGACAGAGACAGCTTGACTCTAGGTCTTTCTGGCACCAAGGTCAGCACTCTGACCACTACCCCAACCAGTCTTTCTTGATCATTCTTTATGTACCCTAAACTCCAATAATTTATATTATACTTGCTGAGCACCTAGTTCATGCAAGGCACAATGGGTGACATGAGAGACAAAAATAATGGATAACATTTACATAGTGCTTTGCAGTTTATCAGATATAAAACAGAGTACTAATATATGATCCTCACAATAACCTTAGGAACAAGAGAGTACAAATGGCATTATATATATTCTGACAAGTTTTTAAACCAAGGCAGAAAGATAAGTGACTTAGCCAAAGTCACATGGTTGCTAAATGATAGCAAATTCAAACCCAGGTATTCTGACTCCAAGGCCAATAATCTTTCCATACCATCATGTTGCCTGTATTGGACACAGCATCTGAGCTAATAAGGAAAGGTTATTTTATTATATAACACCTATTTCATCATTTAATTAGATAGTTCTAAGACTTTTTATGGCAGAAATTCTTAATTTTAAGACCGCCTTGACAAGAAAACAGCAAATGTTAGTAAAGAAAGTCTACTAACAAGTTACAGGTAGCAGGTAAAATGTGTGTAGGTAACCACTAGAATTTGAATCTTAAGAACTTTGAGCATTACCCTCTGAGTCAAAGAAAATAAATCTAATCCCTCTTCCACATGAAAGTCTTCAAGTACTTAGAGAGCTATCATGCCCTCTTCCTCCTCTCTCTCCAGTCAAGCTATCTATTCTCTGAGCAAAACATGCCCAGGTTTTCTATTGATCTTTATATATTATGATTTCAAAACTCTTTACCATACTGGTCACCCTCTGAGCCCATTCTACTTGTGGTGATACTTGGTATGACATAGTAACAAAACCTTCAATGAAAGTAATAAAAACTCCCCAGCAGCGACAGCAGAGGTGTCATACATGAAGTTCAAGTATGACTAGAACCAGATTAAAATGTAATTGAAAACTATTTAACAAAATCATTTATTTAACAATAAAACAGATAACTTTCTATTTTAAAACTAAGTCAATATACAGCTACAGGGATCCTTATGTACAGAAGAGTTGTACCCATTTCTATGTGAAATGGAATTGAATGAACTCCTCACCCTATCCTTTAAGATATTCTACATTCTAGCTTACATTTGTTTTCCAAGCCTTATGTCACATCAATTTCTTTTGTGCATTCTATATTCCAACTAAATTGGACCATTAGGGGCACTTCAGATTTGAAGTTCTATCTCTCATCTCTGTGTATTTATGCAAGATTTATCTTTTACACTCACTCTTCGTTTTCACCTTTTAGAATATTTCTATTACTTCAGTACTCTAGCTCAGGTAGCACCTTCTCTGTGATGCTTACCTGTTCCTCCCAACTGCTAAGGCTCTCGCCTCTCTCAAATTACTTTAAATCATATTTATCTGAAGATGTTTAATCTAAAGGACTGGATTTATATCCCTTACTAAAAAGTCCACTTCATGAAGTTGTTTTTTTTTTGTCTTTGTCTTTCCAGCACCTAGCAGATTATTAGCTTAATAAATATTCACCAAACTAGAATGAATTAAACAAAGAGGTCAATTTGATTTGAATTATTCTGGAGTTTGGGTCAGTCCTTTCATTCCTAAGCACAGCATTCTGGGCAGCTAGGTGGGGCAGTGGATATAGCACCCGTGCAGGAGTCAGAAGGACCTGAGTTCAAATCTCACCTCAGACATTTGACACTCACTAGCTATGAGACCTTGGGCAAGTCACTTAACCCCAACTGCCTCATCCTGGGTCATCTCCAGTCATCCTGATGAATATCTGGAGGAGAAGTGAGGCTGATGACCTGCATAACCCTCCCTCACTCAAAACAAAGTCAAGTGCAAGTCATGTCATCATTTCTGTGATGGCATGATCTGCTTCGACAAAGAAGGATGAACACACATAAGCACAGCATTCTACTATAGTCGTTTAAGTACAATGCTACTCTGGGAGTCAAGATATTAGTATGTTCTCTCACTGATTTCTGTGATAACCAGAGCAAGTCTTCAGATATTTTATGCACTGTAGCTAGGTGATATAGTGGATAGAATGCTGAGCCTGGAGAAAGGAAGTTGTAGTTTGGTCATTTCAGTTGTGTCCAACTCTTCATGACTCCATTTGAGGTTTTCTTGGAAAAGATACCAGAGTGGTTTTCCATTTCCTTCTCATTTTATAGATGAGGAAACTGAGGCAAATAGGGTTGAGTGCCTTGCTCAGGATCACATAGCTAATAAGTGTCTGAGGGCAGATTTGAACTCAGGATGATGAATCTGCCTGACTTCTGGCATAGCATTCTATCCACTGCAACATCTGAGTTTCAGACACTTTCTGTATGACATGTCACTTAACCTTTTTTTGCCTCAGTTTCTTCATATATAAAGTGAAATATTATAATCCACTCCATTATTTAAGAAAAATATCAACCAAGTATAAGATGAACACAAATTGGTATCACTTCTGTTTAAAAAAAAATAACAACACCATTTTAGAGAGCTCCATGGGTATTAGGACAAAGTGGTGGGAAAAGGAATGGATTTGGAGTCAGAGATTCTTAATTCAAACACCACCACTGCTATTTACTACCTATTTGATCTCAGAAAATCTTCTTAAGACAGTTCTTTATATGCCTTAGGAAGATTCTGAGGATCACCTGGCAGGATAAGGTACCAGACATGTAAGTCCTTGCTTGAGCTAAACTGACAAATAGTCAACTATACTTCAGAGAGCACAACTCCAATGGGCTGACCATGTTGTTCGAATGCAAAATGTACACTTGCCAAAAAGATTATTTTATGGAGAACTTGCATGGGGCAGGTGATCACATGGTGGCCAGAAGAAACTATACAAGGACATGTTCAAGGTCTCTCTCAAGAACTTTGGATTTGACTGTGCAACATAGGAGACACTGGTACAGGATCACTCAGCATGGTATGCCCACATCAGAAAGGGTGCTGTGCTCTTTGAGCAAAGCAGGATTGAGATAGCACAAAGTAAATGCAGGATGTGCAAATCTGGGATATCCACATCAAATATTCACACGGACTATCTTGCTCAACCTGTGGCACAGCATTCATAGTGGTCTGATCAGGCACAGTCAGATACACTGAAATTTCATTTTACAATGGTGATGTCAGGGGAGGAGCCAAGATGACAGAGTAGAAAGACACATATACTGTAGTGCTTCCCCCACAGCCAACAAAATACCTGTAAAAAATGACTCTCAACAAACTCTAAACAACAGACAGAAAAGAGGTTTCCAGCCAAAGGTAACATGGAAGGTGGACAGGAAAGGTCTATCTTACTGGACGCTAAGCAGAGCACAGCCCAGCCCTGGCTGTGCAGCACTGGGAGGCAGGATCTGAATAGACCTCTGGGGCAGAATTCCCAGCAGGGAGGGTCCCAGATCCCTCAACACAAGCTACAAAGAAAGCTCCAAAGGTCAGTGTGGGAGGGCTTTCCCAGCTAGGTGAGAGGGGAACAGGGTCCCACCACTGGCCCCAGGCAGTAGCTGAGACAGTGGCAGCAGCAACTGCAGCAGTGGGTAGGCAGCTACTATGGCAGCTACAGTGGCCTGGGTCCATTGTCCAGGAAGCTCAGCTTAAAGCCTCTTGGGGGAACTGAGCAGCTGATCTGAACCTCAGCCCTGCCCCCACCCAAAGCCCCTGGGGGGAACTGAGTAGCTGATCTCAATCTCAGCCTTGAGGATGGTACTGGGGGGAGGAGGAGCACTAGGACCCTATTCCTGACAAAGGATTCAGAAGTCAAGTAACTGGCTGGGAAAATGCCCAAAAAAGAGGGAAAAAATAAGACCATACAAGGTTACTTTCTTGGTGAACAGGTGTCTCCTTCCCTCCTTTCAGATGAGGAAGAACAAGATGTACGATCAGAGGAAGTCAAGGTGTCTGCCGCCAGTACCTCCAAAATGAATATGAAATAGGTTCAGGCCATAAAAGAGCTTGAAAAGTAAGTCAGCAGCTTGCTAAAGGAGAATGAAAAAATGCTGAGGAAAATAACACCTTTAAAAATAGACTAACAATTAGAAAAAGAGGTCCAAAAAGCTAATGAGGAGAAGGCTTTAAAAAGCAGAATTAGCCAAATGGAAAAGGAGGTTCAAAAGCTCACTGAACAAAATCTTTAAAAGAGAGAGTGGAGTTCAGGGAAGCTAATGACTATGAGATAAACCAAGAAGTTAGAAAACAAAACCAAAAGATTGAAAAAAATAGAAGATAATATGAAACACCTCATTGGAAAAACAATTGACTTGGAAAATAGATCCAGGAGAGACAATTTAAAAATTATGGGACTACCTGAAAGCCATGATCAAAAAAAGAGACTAGACATTATCTTTCATGAAATTATCAAGGAAAATTGCCTTGATATTCTAGAACCAGAAGGTAAAATTAATATTGAAAGAATCCACTGATCACCTCCTGAAAGAGACCCAAAAAGAGAAACTCCTAGGAATATTGTGGTCAAATTTCAGAGTTCCCAGGTCAAGGAGAAAATATTGCAAGCAGATAGAAAGAATCAATTTGAGTATTGTGGAAATACCATCAGGATAATACAGGATCTGGTAGCATCTACATTAAGGGACTGAAGGACTTGGAATAGGATATTCTAGAAATCAAAGGAACTGGGATTAAAACCAAGAATCACCTACCCAGCAAAACTGAGTATAATACTTCAAAGGAATAAATGGTCATTCAGTGATATAGGGGATTTTCAAGCATGCATGATGAAAAGACCAGAACTGAATAGAAAATCAAGAGAAGCACAAAAAGGTAAACAGGAAAGACAAATCATAAAGGACTTTCTAAAGCTGAACTGTTTACATTCCTAAATGGAAAGATAATATTTGTAATTCTTGAGACTTTTCTTAGCATTTGGGTATGTGAAGGGATTACACATACAGACACACACACACACACACACACACACAGTACAGGTTGAGTTGAATCAGAAGAGATGATATCCATAAAAAAAATGAAATTAAATTAAGGGGTGAGAGAGGAAAATACTGGGAGGAGAAAGGGAGAAATGGAATTGCACAGGCTATCACTCATAAAAGAGATAACAAAAATCTTGTTCAATGGAGGAGAAAAGGGAGAAGGTGAGAGGGGAAAAGTGAAGCTTATTCTCTTCACATATGGCTTAAGGAGGAATTACATGCTCACTAAATATGGTATGAAAATCTATCTTACAGTACAGGATAGTAGGGGAGAAGGGGACAAGTGGGGTGAGGGGGATGATAGATGGGAGGGCAAATGGGAGAAGGGAGTAACTAGAAGTAAACACTTTTGGGAAGGGGCAAGGTCAAATGAAAGAACAGAAAAAAAGGGGGGACAGGGTAGGATGGAGGGCAATATAATTAGGCTTACATAACAAGATTATTATGGAAGTCTTTTGCAAAACAACACAGATATAGCCTGTACTGAATTGTTTGCCTTCTCGCTGGGGATAGGGAAGGAGGGAGGGAGAAAAGTTGGAATTCAAAGTATTAGAAATGAATGTTGAAGATGGCAGAGTAGAAAGACTCATGTATGGTAGCTCCGAACCCACAGCCCATAGATTTCCTGCAAGAACTCCCCACAAATTCTGGATCGCTGCAAGGCGCGCAGAAACACAGTGGAAAAGATCTCCATTCCAGAGAGCCCTGGAGAGCGGTCCCCAGGGGTCCGTCATGCCCTGGACAGTGGAGTCCACCCCTGTGCTGCCCTGGTGGCGGGACCCCAGAGGAGCAGATCCGAGCAGGCTTCAGGGACGGAATCTCCAGTGGGCACGAAGGTCCCTCCGCCCACAGATGGTACAGGTCAGTGAGAGAGATATCTGGGCTGGCCGAGAGGGGAGCGGGGTGTCTCCTGGTTCGGGCCCCCTTGGGAGGCAGTGGGGGAGGGAGTGGCAGAGGCAGTGGCAGAGGCAGGAGCGAACAGGGACAGCAGGCAGCAGCAGGCAGAAGTTCAGGGCCATTACCGAAAGTCTCTGCATAAACCGCCTGAGGGAATTGAGCCTGGGAGGTGGCCCTGCCTCCACCCGCCCCATTACTGAAGGTCTCTGCATAAAGCCCCTGAGGGAACTGAGCCTGGGAGGTGGCCCTGCCCCCACCCACTAAAGCCCCTGAGGAAACTGAGCCTGGGAGGCGGCCCTGCCCCCACCTGAGCACCAGAACTTAGGCTCACATTGAATAGCAGCCACACCTGCCACAGAAAGCCCATTTGAATCTCAGACCCCAAGCACTAGCTGGGAAGATCTAGGTGGGGATGCAGAGGAATCTCAGAAATCAAGTAACTGGCTGGGAAAATGCCCAGAAAAGGGAAGAAAAATAAGACTATAGAAACCTACTGAGATGGGGTACAGATGTTCCCGCCTTTCAATTCTGATGACGAGGAAGGATTCTTACCATCAGGGAAAGATGAGGAGTTCGGGGCCTCTGTATCCCAGACATCCCAGGGGGATGTCCAGTGGGCTCAGGCCATGGAAGAGCTCAAAAAGGATTTTGAAAATCAAGTTAGACAGGTGGAGGAAAAACTGGGAAGAGAAATGAGAGAGATGCAAGAAAAGCAGGAAAAATGGGTCAATACCTTGCTAAAGGAGACCCAAAAAAATGCTGAAGAAAATAACACCTTGAAAAATAGGCTCACTAAATTGGCAAAAGAGATTCAAAAAAGCCAATGAGGAGAAGAATGCTTTCAAAAGCAGAATTAGCCAAATGGAAAAAGAGGTTCAAAAGCTCACTGAAGAGAATAGTTCTCTCAAAATTAGAATGGAACAGATGGAGTCTAATGACTTTATGAGAAACAAAATCACAAAATCACAAAACAAAACCAAAAGAATGAAAAAAATGGAACAGAATGTGAAATATCTCATTGGAAAAACAACTGACCTGGAAAAGAGATCCAAGAGAGACAATTTAAAAATTATGGGACTACCTGAAAGTCATGATCAAAAAAAAGAGCCTAGACATCATCTTTCATGAAATTATCAAGGAAAACTGCCCTGATATTCTACAACCAAAGGGCAAAATAAGTATTGAAAGAATCCATTGATCACCACCTGAAAGAGATCCAAAAAGAGAAACTCCTAGGAACATTGTGGCCAAATTCCAGAATTCCCAGGTCAAGGAGAAAATCTTGCAAGCAGCTAGAAAGAAACAATTCTAGTATTGTGGAAATACAATCAGGATAACTCAAGATCCAGCAGCTTCTATATTAAGGGATTGAAGGGCATGGAATAGGATATTCCAGAAGTCAAAGGAACTAGGACTCAAACCAAGAATCACCTACCCAGCAAAACTGAGTATAATACTTCAGGGGAAAATATGGTCTTTCAATGAAACAGAGGACTTTCAAGCATTCTTGATGAAAAGACCAGAGCTGAAAAGAAAATTTGACTTTCAAACTCAAGAATGAGAAGCATGAAAAAGTAAACAGCAAAGAGAAGTCTTAAGGGACTTACCAAAAGTGAACTGTTTACATTCCTACATGGAAAGACAATATTTGTAACTCTTAAAACTTTTCAGCATCTGGGTACTTGATGGGACTACACAGACACACACACACACACGGACACACATGTACACACGTGCACGCACACACACATACACACATGCATGCACATACAGAGACAGAGAGCACAGAGTGAATCGAATAGGATGGGACCATATCTTAAAAGAAATTAAGGTAAATGGTGAGAGAGAAATGTAGTGGGAGGAAAGAGGGTGAAATGGAATGGGGTAAATTATATCTCATTCAAGAGGCAAGCAGGAGACTTTTTAGTGGAGGGAAAAAGAGGAGAGCTGAGAAAAAAAACAAGAAGTTTACCCTCATCACATTTGACTAAAGGAAGGAATAAAATGCACACTCATTTTGGTATGAAAACCTATCTTATAATACAGGAAAGTGGGGGAGAAGGAGATAAGCAAGGGTAGGGGAGATGATGGTAGGGAGGGCAATGGGAGGAGGGAGCAATTTGAAGTCAACACTCGGGGAAGGACAGGATCAAAAGACAGAATAGAAACAATGGGGGGCAGGATAGGATGGAGGGAAATACAGTTAGTCTTACACAACATGACTATTATCGAAGTCATTTGCAAAACTACACAGATAGGGCCTATATTGAATTGCCTGCCTTCCCAAAGGGAATGGGTGGGGAGGGAGGGATGGGGAGAATTTGGAACTCAAAGTTTTAGGAACAACTGTTTAGTATTGTTGTTGCTACTAGGAAATAAGAAATACAGTTAATGGGGAATAGAAAGTCATCTGGCCCTACAGGACAAAAGAGAAGATGAGGACAAGAGAAGGGAGGGATGATAGAAGAGAGGGCAGATTGGTGATAGAGAAAATTAGAATGCTCGGTTTATTGGGGTGGGGGGAGGGGATAAAAGAGGAGAAAATTTAGAACGCAAAATTTTGTGAAAATGAATGTAAAAAGTTAAATAAATAAATTTTTATTAAAAAAAGTAAAAAAAAATGAATGTTGAGAATTATTTTTGCATATAACTGGGAAATAAGAAATACAAGTAATGGAGTATAGAAATTTATCTTGCCCTACAAGAAAAGAGAGACGATGAGGATAAAGGAAGGGTGGGGTGCAATAGAAGGGAGGGTACATTGAGGGAAAGGGTAATCAGAATGTAAGGTATTTTAGGGTAGGGGCTGGCAAGAGATGGGGAGAAAAATTGGAACTCAAAATTTTGTGGAAATGAATGTCAAAATCTAAAAATAAATCAATTTTTAAAAATAATTTAAAAATAATAAAAGAAACAAAAATTTAAAAAAATGGTGATGTCATTTTGTTCCTCTTTGAAGATGAAGGACAACAACCACCACTTGATCTTGGGAAAATTAGTTACTCTCTCTAGATTTCAGTTTCTTCATCTGTAAAATGAAAGGATTAGACTAAATGACCTCCAAGGTTCCACCCATCTCTAAATCCATCTCTTTCTAATTGTTTTTCTGTGGGAGTGTTTCATTGCTCAAAATCACCAAGTCATTAAAAAGGGCTAGTCAAAGACTACTGTTGTAATGGTGATCATTCTAATGGAATTCAGCTTGTACTTCACAGAAGATCCTCTACTTATTAAGGAACTGAACTGTGCCATATTCTCCCTATCACCCCACAGCTCTGCCCTTGAATAGGGCCTGGAGCAGGGTTAGTTATGGGTTTCAGCTGAGTGAGTTCCATGATGCTTTATTAATGTTTTTCCAGCTTGGGGAACAGAAGTAGAGAGGGGGACCACAGCATGAAAGTTCCTATGTAGCAACAGAAAAAGAATCATCATGCTAATAAACCAACATTAACAAACAGGAATATTGGTAATGGAGCCAAAGCATCAGAAATGCAGTCAACACTATTAGAAGTAGAAACTGAATTAAAACTAAAATCACACAGCAAAATCTCCAGGGATTAGCTAAAGGCATGGTCTTAGGTAGAATTAGTGTTGAGGTAAGCAACAAGGTTGTGATGCATCATAGGTTTTTGTTCCATAAATAGCTTTCATGGAATCATAAAAGCACTTTGGATTGTTACTATCAGCATAAAACTGAATTTCATCTGCCTTCTTACTGAGCCAGGAATCCTGCATCTCTCTAAGCTTTGCTTGTACTTTGCTTGTGATGGAATTAAGTACTGCCTTCTTAGAGGTGGATGAACTGTCCTGCTGGTAAATCCTGTGGAGTTCTCATTTTTCATTTAGCAGCTTCTGAATTTCCCCATCATTTTCATCAAACCAGTCTTGCTGTTCATGAGTGTTCTGACCCAGATGAGCAAATGCAGTGCTGTACGCCGAATCTCTGAAAGCTGCCCTCTCCTTTTGTGCTCCACTGTTGCCAACTGTGTGTTGGCTCAACTTTCCCTCCAAGTTAACCACAAATTGTTCAGGCTCAGAAAAGAACTCTCATTTGTTGACATTAATTCTCTTGCAGTCATTTTGCCTTGAGGGCAGCACTTTTGATGAATGTGAATATTTATCTTGGAAAGGATAAGTCTATGATCAATCAGTCCAGCACCCTGCACCACACATTGCCTTTGTTACTCTCACGTCTTGTCTGTCTCTTCTTCTTACAATCACAAAGTCAATGCTTGCTTCAAGGGTGCATCCATGAAGTTTTATTGTGTTTAGGTAAACGAAAAGCAGTGTTGGTGATAAGACTGCCTTCTATTTTGGGGGCAGTGGTATAAAAGTAGCAGTATGCTGGAACCAGCTTGAACCAGATCACAAGTACTGTTAAAATTTCAGTATTTGCATCTCAGAAATCAGCAAACTCTACAAATCAGGGCTTCATTTAATTCTTGTTGATTTTCTAGATTTAAGAAAACTTTGGAGAAAATGTAAATAATGCAAGTTAAGTTTAAAGGTGTGGGGGTTAATACATTTTTCTAGAGATCAGGTTGTTAAATATTTACCAGCATAGTCATGTATAAAACCCTGAAAATAAGGTTGTTCAAAAGAGGCAAAATAATACAAAAAGAAATTTGCCTAAACAGGAAAATGTAAAATATTTCAAAACCAGCAAAACCACTCAGTCTGACTCAAGATGGAGCAAGTAAACCAACCCCTTCCCAAAGGGATTTTTTTACTTTTTTCTTTCAAATATCACCAACGCAAGGTTCTTGGATTTTAAATTTCTAATAAGCATCATAAATTTCATGAAGTGCCATGACAATTAACAGTATCAATATCTCATAGATTTCAATATTCTAGTCATTCTGTGTTTGGTCCTATCAAAGAAAACTCAAACCTAAAACCATCAGAAAGTATTATATGTAATGGGGATAAGCTAGATGCATTTCCAATAAGATCAGGGCTGAGACAAGGATGTCCATCATCACCACTGTTATTCAATAGGGTACTAGAAATGTTAGCTGTAGCAATAAGAGAAGAAAAAGAAATTGAAGGAATTAGAATAGGCAAAGAAGAAACTAAGCTATCACTCTTTGCAGGACAATATGATGATATACTTAGTGAATCAAAGAGAATCCTAGAGAATCAAGTAAAAAACTACTTGAAATAAAAAACAACTTTTGAAAAGTTGCAGGTTACAAAATAAACCCACATAAATCATCTGCGTTTCCATAGCAAAGCCCAGCAGCAAGAGGTAGAAATAGAAATCTCATTTAAAGTTACAGCAGACACGATAAAATATTTGGGAGTCTACCTGCCAAAACAAACCCAGGGATCATATGAACACAATCACAAAACACTTTTCGCACAAAGTCATATCTAAGTAATTGGAAAAACATCAGTTACTCGTGGGTAAGCCAAGCTAATGTAATAAAAATGACAATTCTACCTTCATTAATTACTTATTCAGTGCCATACCAATCAAACTACTAGAAAATAATTTTCTAGAGCTAGAAAAAATAATATCAAAATTCATCTGGAAGAACAAAAGGTCCAGAATATCAGGGGAATTAATGAAAAGAAATGCTAGGGAAGTTGGCCTAGTCCTACCAGATCTCAAATTGTATTATAAAGCAGCAATCGTCAAAACCACTTGGTACTGGCTAAGAAACAGAGGGGTAGACCAGTGGAATAGGTTAGGTACTCAAGACACAGTAGTCAATGAGCACAGAAGTCTACTGTTTGATAAAACCAAGGACCCTAGCTTCTGGGATAAGAACTCACTGTTTGACAAAAACTGCTGGGTAAACTGGATAATGGTATGGTGGAAACTAGGCATAGACCAAGGCCTAACACAGTACACAGGAATAAAGTTCAAATGGGTATATGATGCAGGTATAAAAGGCTGATGCCATAAACAAATTAGGGGAGCAAGAAATAGTGTATTTGTCAGATTTATGGAGAATAGAGAAATTTCTGACCAAATGAGATACAGAACATTATGAAGTGCAAAACTGATAATTTTCATTGCATTAAATTGAAAAGTTTTTGCACAGTAAATGCAACCAAGATTAGGAGAGAAGCAGAAAACTGGGAAAGAATTTTTGCAACTAGTATCTGTGATAAAGGCCTCATTTCTAAAATATATAGAGAACTGACTCAAATTTACAAGAATACAAGTCATTTCCCAATTGATAAATGGTCAAAGGATATGAACAGCTAGTTTTCAGAGGAAGAAATTATGACTCTCTACAAGCATAAGAAAAAATGCTCTAAATCACTATTGATTAGAGAGATGCAACTCTGAGGTACCACATCACACCTATCAGATTGGCTAACATGACAAAACAGGAAGATGATAAATATTGGAGAAGATGTGGGAGAGTTGGAACACTAATTCATCGTTGGTGGAGCTGTGAGCTGATCCAACCATTTTTGAGAGCAATTTGGAACTATGCCCAAAGGGCTACAAAAATGTGCATACCCTTTGACCCAGCAATATCACTTCTAGGGTTGTATCTCAAAGAGATCATAAAAATGGTAAAAGGTCTCACATATACAAAAATATTTATAGCAACTGTTTTTATGGTGGTCAAGAACTGAAAATCCAGGGAATATCCATCAGTTGGGGAATGGCTGAATAAGTTGTGATATAAGAATGTAATGGAATACTATTGTGCTATAAGAAATGATGAACACGAGGACTTCAGAAAAGCCTGGAAAGATTTGTGCTGAATGAAATGAGCAGAACCAGGAGCACATTATACACTGTGTGAGGACTGTTTCTGATAGACTTAGCCCTTCACAACAATACAAGGACCTAAAACATTCCCAAAGGACTCAAGGCAAAATGCCATCCATATCCAGAGAAAGAACTATGGAATTGGAATGCAGAATGAGGCAGATTATTTTCTCTTGTGTTAGGTTATGTTTTGTTTTTTTCTCATAGTTTCTCCCATTTGTTTTAATTCTTCTATGCAATATGACTAATGTGAAAATGTTTTTAATAAGAATATATGTGTAGAACCCATATAAGATTGGAAGCTATATTGAGTTGAGGGGGGAAGAGGACAGAGGGGGAGAAAATTTAATACTTATGGAAGTGATTATTGAGAACAAATAAATTAATTAAATTTTTAAAAAGAAAGAAAGAAAGGAAGGAAGGAAGAAAATTCAACATTTACATTATGGATACACCTTTCCTGAAATTTGTTAGTACTTTAATTGATTCTGAATGATCAACAAGCAAGCCATGCTGCAAATTCAAATTTTAAAAATGCACATGATATATACTTCAGGAGAAAAACATTTTCCTTTTCAAATATGGGGGTTTCTCATTCTTAGTTTAGAAAAAATAACTGCCCCTTCCTATGGATTATCAAGGGATGTCAATGCAGCTTTCTGTAAATTTCTAGCAGTCCCCTCCTCCATCCCTCACCATACAAAATGGAATAAAATTGGATTCAATAAAGCATGTTGGTATTGTGGAATCTTTTCAGTGAAATTAAAATTTTTATTTTCCAATTATTACTTTTAAGAAACTAAGGCAAGTAGGAATACAGTGATAGGGCATGGCAACAAATGATAAGATCGGAAACAGTGATGAATCAGTAAGACAAGTAATAAATGTAAGAAGAACATAGTCAAGTTAAGATTGGGCATAAAAAATAGAGCCTGAGGCACAGGTGTGGGCCAGACTTGGGAAGTGACAAGAAAAAGTCAAAAAGATACTTGGGAAACATACAGATGCTAGAGGTCAAGGCAAAGCAATAAGCAGGAAACCAAACTGGTAGTCACAATGGGAGATATCTTTAAAATGAGACAAAAGTACATAAACTAAGAAAACTTATATGCTTATTGCTTGGGTAAGAGGCAATGCTAGGAGATGGGCAGCATAAAACCAATAAACCAGAATGAATACTTTGGCCATATTAGGAGATTATTAAAAAAGAGGGTCACAATGTAATGGAAATAAACCTGGACTCAAAAATAGAAGATCTGGATTTTTTATGAATGCCTGTACAAGTATTGTGTTGTATTTGAACTTAAGTTCAACTTGGTAGTTACGAATGTCTATAAAAGTATTGTACTGTCTTTGAAAATAAGTTTCTTCATCTCTAAAATAAGGAGATTGGGTTAGATAATCTTTAAAGTCCTTTCTGGTGCTAACAATCCGTGATTCTAATATCTATAATTCCACTGGATTAGGAAATATATTGTTAGGCCCCGACAGTTGATAGAGTGAAGGTTAATATCCATTTTTATTTTTTCTCCAACTACAATATACTATCCACCAGTCTCCTCATTTCTACCTTGAATCATATTTATTTTTGTATATATTCTATCCTTGCTTATCAAATTATAAATTCTTTGCTGGGTAGTGACTATGTCATTTTTCAGCCTAGTATCCCCAGAACCTAGCACAGTGCCTTGGTAGACGTGCTTGATAGAGTGAATTCCATTTTCTTGAATTGAAAGAAGAGGAATCTTTAAACTAGGAACAAAAGCAAACTCTGTTATCACTAGCTATTTTTAAAAGAGAGCTTCTAACTTGGTAGCCTGAAACTTTAGACATGCAAACACAGGATCTAAGACTAGAACTGAAAGAGACTTCAGAAGCCAACTATCTAAACCCCTTACTTTATAGACAGATAAGGCTAAGAGATGATAAGGGAGCTGTTCAAAGTCATTCAAGTAGTAAGCAGACCAGGTTGGATTTGAATACGTCTACTGCTTCTCGTATAATCCTAAAGATTTACTCTAGTCCAGTTTGAAATTTTATGTACACAATGGGGAAAGAGAGAGAAAAATCCCAATGACAAACTGAGACTCAAGTTTTCCCTACTCTTTCACCTAGGTTTGGTATTTCAGTGCCATAACAATAAAACTCACAGGTTTTATTGATGAAGAATGACATTCTCTACTCAGTTGGGCTGAAGAAAACCCTCCACCTTAATGTGATTTTCTTTTCATGGCTCAGATAGCAAACTAACATGACAGGGAATTTTGATCTGTGGTTTACTAATGGATCCACAATTGTACCAGTTCCTTAGGTTTACAAGGAAGCTTTTGCAACTATAAGACACTGTGACCAAGATGATGAATTTGCTGCCAAAACATGCACTAAGAAGTATTTTTTGAAGTTAAAAAATGTTCCATAAAATGAATATTCTTCACATATGTTACACTCAAAATTTCAAAATAGGTTTAATACTGGAATTTAGATTTCTAGTTCATTCTACAATAGAAGTACCATTCAATTGTGTCTTCCATAATAAGAATGGAGTATTACAAAGATGGCAGTATTTTTTTTAATTAAATTTCTTAAAATGTAACCTTAGAATTTTTTTTTTAAATATGAAAGGTTCAACACTCCAAACAAAAGCTGAATCCTTGGCTCTCTTCCTCTTGCTGGGAGGAAACCTGAGTTATGCTTGTATGCTGTCTCTTACTTTGTGTGTGTATATATGTGCCTCTCCTTCAGTCTGTCTGTCTGTCTGTCTCTCTCTCTGTCTCTCACCCAGCCCCCCCACCTTATTGCCTCCTTGGAGCTGACATGAACACTGATTCAAAAATCAGACACTGCTATGGGAATTGGCAAGGTCAGTGCTCTCCTTCCCATCACCACCCACTGGAACACCTCAACTGTGCCATATACTCACTCTACTCACCCTGGCCCCTTGCCTGGGACATGAAATCTACCTCTTCCTTTGGATTGGCTACAGGATGTTTTCCTGAGCCACCTGGACAGCTCCAGCCAAGGTTAACTTCAAATAATAAGCCATGAATTCTTGGTCAATGTTAAATTAGAGGCAGATTTTTCTATTATGTTGGAGACTTTCTTTGCTTTGAGATAATGAAATAATTTCTTTGTGTCTATGCATATATGTGTTTATACGAATGTATATGTACATATAATTATACATACATGTGGATATAGCTGTGTCAGTTGCTTATGAGCAATCAGTAATATCTAGGGAAAAATATAAATAGTAATAATTTTACCTCTCATCTAATTACACTATTTCATGAAATTAGAAGGGGAAAAGTATTTGGATATAGACATTAGAAAATATACTTATATGTATTTTCTTGTTTGAATGTTTAATGTTTGATCATTTTTCTTCCAGTAAGAAAAAAGCACACTCAAGAAAGGGACTCTAAGGTCAATAGTTCTATAGTTTCCTTAATTGATCAAGTTCAACATAAGGATAGCAGCATGTCTTAATGAATAAAGTATTGGATTTTCTGCCAAAAGACTTGGACTCAAATTCCAGTTCTGCTGTCCCATAGGAAAAATCACTGCTTCTCTGGGATACAAATTTCTTCATTTATAAATTATGGGACTGGAATAAGATGACTTTTCAAGTCCCTTTCAGCTTTAAATCCTAGAAATTATTGCTGCTGTTACTATTATTAGCTAGTGCTTTGAGATTTTCAAACCACTTTACAAATACCATCTCATTTTACCTTCACAACAACCCCGGCTAGCAGAATTACTATATTTAAAAAGCTATGTAACAGGTACTATGGTTAGAAGTCTGTAGTCTTTGGGAGCATCAAAATAAACACACGTGAAAAATTAAAAATACAGGAACGGTTCATTACAAGTAAACAACAAAAAGTAGTACATGATCCTTATCAAATGAATGGCAGAAATAATGTATGCTAAAAAAGTTCAAAAGCAAATAGTAGCAGCAGTTTGTTTCAGATCCCAGAAGAAAATTAAGGTCTTAGTTCATCATAGTCATCTGAACTTTGCAGAGGAATATCCAGGGCTGGAATTCCAGACCAAAAGACAGCCTATCCTCCTGTTATTATGAACCAGCAGAGATCATCAGCTGGCTGACACCAGCTGAGTTGTTCAGACCCAAACCCAGATCGATAGCTCAGAGAGTTCAGAGAAGAAGACAGCAATCAGATTTTGCCCTGGATTAGTCTACTTTAAGAGCACAAAGCAGCTAGGTGACCTAGTGGGGTATGTGGTACAGAGGACAGAGCACCAGACCTGGAATCAGAAAGACCTGAATTCAAATCTGGTCTTAGATACTAATTATGTGACCCTGGGCAAGTCATTTAACCACATTTGCCTCAGTTTCCTCATTTGTTAAAATCAGTGGGAGAAGAAATGGCAAACTACTCCAGTATCTTTGTCAAAAAAAACTCCAAATGGGGTCACAAAGAGTTGGACACAACAAAATGATTGAACAAGGACCACTGAAAGCTTGCAAGTCTTGAGTTCTTAGAATAATAAAACACTTACTACCTCAAGAAAACAGCAAGAAGACTAGTGCAGACCTTCCCTCCAGAAGTGCCACAAAGCCTAGCCCTAACATCAAATGTCAGCAAGTAGACTGGAAGAAAGCTTACCCACCTCTGTGGCTTCCAACTAATCACTGAACCTCACTTGGCCTCAACTTCTTCATCTTTAAAATGAAGAAACTGAATTAGTTGACCTTTAACTTCCCTTCAAATTCTAAATACTATGTTCTTATATGGCCTGGAAAAGAAAAGACTCGGGAGATGCTTGACAACTGCTTTTGAGAATTTGAAGGTCTATCTTTGGGAAGAGGTATTAGACTCAATTTGTTAAATTCAAGAGAGCATAATTGGACTTGAGAATGGGTAGATACAGAGAAATAGATTTCGGTTCCATATTAAGAAGAACCTCCTAATGATTAGAAGTATATAAAACTAGGAGTGCATACCTCAATAAATCAATGAAAAATAAATTTATTAAGCACCTATGATGTGCCAGGCATTCTGCTAAGTACCTCAAGAGATTCTCACCTTCTCTGCTAGCAGTCTTACCATGAAGGCTGAGACTTTGTAAAAAAAAAAAATCCACAAAAACATGGCAAGACTAGATGAGCACTAAAAGAAAGTCTGGGCAAAGAAAATAATGGCAAATGCAAAAACCGTTATTGAATTGAGCCAAGTACAAAATATGTCCTGTAGGCTTTGACTATATACACCAAGAAGAGATCTAAATAAAAATTAACTCAGAATCTCAAATAAAAAAATTCTTCAAGCATTAGGCAGCAATATATAACACAGGATACCCCCAAAAGCTTGTTACCTAAATAATCATAGAAACAATCAATAATATCACTTAAGAGAAGAACAGCAGTGAGACAACATACCAAAATTTGCAGAATCAGCCAAAAAATAGTACTTGTGGGGGGGGGGGGAATTTTTTCTCTAAATTCCTAAATTCTAAATAAAATAGAGAAAGAATAGATCAATGAATTGGGTATACAATTTAAAAAACTAGAAAAAGAACAAATTAAAAATCCTCAAACACCAAATTGGAAATCTTGAAAATCAAATTAATAAAATTGAAAACAAGAAACCCATTGTACAAATCAATAAAATGAAGATCTGTTTTTATGGGGAGGGGGTAAATAAAATAAACTATCAGTTCATTTAATTAAAAAAATAAGAAAATCAAATTATCAGCATCAAAAATTTAAAGGATGAATTCACAGCCAATGAATATGAAACTAAAGCAGTTATTTTAAGATATTTTGTCCAATTATATACCAATAATTCTGATAATTAAGTGAAATGGATGGATATTTACAAAAATATAAATTGCCCAGATTAAAAGAAGAAGAAATAAAATACTTAAGTGGCCCTATCTTAGAAAAACAAATTGAAAAAGATATCAATGAGCCTCCTAAGAAAAAATCCTTGGAACCAGATGGATTCAGAAATGAATTCTACAAATATTTAAAAATAATTAATTTCAGCACTATATAAACTATTTGAAAAAATAAGCAAAGAAGGAGTCTTGCCAAATTCCTTTTATGATACAAATATGGTGCTGATACCTAAACCAGGAAGAGCAAAAACAGGGGAAAAAAACTACATTTCCATAATGAATATTGAGACAAAAATTTTAAATAAAAAAATAGTAAGGAGATTACAGCAACATATCACAAAGATCATAACATTCTGACCAGGTGGGATTTATACCAGGGATGCAGGACTGATTCAAGATTAGGAAAACTATCAGCATAATTGACCATATCGATAACAAAACATATGATTGTCTCAATAGATACAGAAAAAACCTTTTGATAAAACACAACACTCATTCTTATTAAAAATACTAGAAAGCATAGGAATAAATGGAGTTTCCCTAAAGTGATAAGTAGTATCTATCTAAAACCATCACCAAGCATTATCTGTGGGATAATTTAGAAGCCTTTCCAGTATGATTAGGGGAGAAATAAGAATGTCCATTATCACTACTATTAATTCAACAACTACTAACTATAGCAATGTTAAAAAAAGAAATCAAAGGAATTAGAATAAGCAATGAGGAAACAAAACGATTACTCTTTGCTGGTGAGAATGATGGTATACTTAAAAATCAACTTAAAAACTAGTTGAAATAATTAACAACTTCAACAAAGTTGTAGGTTTTAAAATAAACTCACATAAATCATCAGCATTTGTATATATTACCAAAAACGTCCAGCATGAAGAGAAAGAGAAATTCTATTTAAAATAGCTGCAGACAATATAAAATACTTGGGAGTCTACCTGCCAAGACAAACCCAGAAACTATAGGAGCACAATTACAAAACATTTTTCACACAAATAAAGTCAAAGCTAAACAACTGGAGAAATATTCATTGTTTATGGGTAGGCTGAGCCAATATAATAAAAATGACAATTCTACCTAATTTATTTATCCAGTGCCATACCAACCAAATTACAAAAAAAAAAAAAAAATTAGAGAAAAAAAACAAAGTTCATCTGGAAGAACAAAAGGTCAATATCAAGGGAATAAATAAAAAAAATTTAAAAATTAAAAATAAATAAATAAAAAATAAAAAAGATGAAGAAAGGTGGCTTGTAGCACCACATCTTAAACTGTATTACAAAGTGGTAAACATCTAAACAATCTTGTATTGGCTAAGAATAGAATGGTTGATCAGTGGAATAGACTGGTAAATGACCATAGTAAATACAGTAGTAAATGACCATAGTAATCTAATGTTTGACAAACCTAAAAAGCTAAGATTTGGGGATGAGAAATCACTATTTGGCAAAAATTGCTGGGAAAACTGGAAAGAAGTTTGGCAGAAAATAAGTATAGACTAACATCTCACACTGTATACTGAGAGAAGGTCTAAAAGGGTACATGATTTAAACAAAAAGGATGATATAAGCAAATTTGGGGAGCATGAATATTTTGTCTATAAGATTTATGGATAAAAGGAAGAATTTACAATCAAACGAGGTAGTATTACTGAATGTAAAATGGATCACTCTATTACATCAAATTAAAAAGATCTTGCATAAACAAAATCAATGCAATCAAGATTAGAGGGAAAGTAGGAAACTGGTGGAAATTTTTATAGCAAGTTTCTCTGATAAGAGTCTCATTTCTCAAATACGTAGAGAACTGAGTTGAATTTATAAGAATATAATCATTCACCAATTGATAAATGATGAAGGACATGAACAGGCAGTTTTCAGAAGAAGAAATCAAAGCTATCTATAGTCACATAAAATGCTCTAAATCACTACTGATTAGAGAAATGTAAATTAGAACAATTCTGAGGTAATATCTCATACCTATCATATTAGCTAATATAACAGAAAAGAAAAATGACAAATGTTAAAGGGAATAGGAAAAAGTAGGGACACTAATGCATTGTTGATGGACCTGTGAACTGATCCAACCATTCTGGAGAGGAATTGGGACCTATATCCAAATTGCTAGAAAATTGTGCATACCTTTTGACCCAGTAATATCATCACTAGGTCTGTATCCCAAAGGGATTTTTAAAAAGGAGAAAGACCTACATGTATAAAAATATTTATAGAAGCTCTGATTGTGGTGGCCAAGAATTAGAAATTAGGCTGATGCCCATCAATTGTGGACTAGCTGAATAAATTGTGATATATGATTGTGATGGAAGATGATTGTGCTAAAAAGAAATGACAAGCAGGAAACTCTCAGAAAAACCTGGGAACACATGAACTGATACAAAGTGAAATGAGCAGAAGCAAGAGAACACTGTACGCAGTAAAGCAATATTGTACCTGTGATCATCAACTGTGAATGAGTTGGCTACTCTCAGCAGTACAATGATACAAAATAATTCTGAAGGATTTATGATGAAAAATGCTATCCCACCTCAAGATAAAGAACTGATGGAGTCTGAATGAAGATTGAAGCATACTATTTTTAACTTTATTATTCTTGGGTTTTGTTTTTTTTTTTTTGGTCTAAATTTTCTTTTGCAACATGGCTAATATGGAAATGTTTTACATGACTGCACATGAATAATCCAGATCAGGTTGCTCCAATTCAAAAATGATTATGAAATTATTCAGACAATTTCAAAAGTCTCAGTGTAGTTTTAAACTATTAAAACTAGAAATCCATAAAGAGGTAAGGAGAGAGACCATGAATTGAAACCAATGCTTCTTAGTGAAGCACAATGATTCAAGTCTCAGATTTCCCAAGCTGAGGAATCTCGACAATCTGTTGTGAAGTTACTAAAACAAGGCTGAGATTTTTAGGACACCTAGCTCCTCAGAGTCCCCATGAGGTAAGAAAATCACCCATATTTCTATTTTCCAAATTTACTCCTCAAGAAGCTCATAGTTAATATCTCCAGATTTAAGCTATCAAAGACTTCAGAATATCTCTTTGTCTATTTTTTATGATGGAGACTATTTGACAAAAAGCATGGAGTTGCCCTCTCTCATAGCATGATGATATAATGAACCCCTTGCTTCTATTTTCAGAGCAGTGTAGCATAAGCAGAGTACTGTACTTGGAATCATGGAAACTTGGGTCCAAATTCCACTTCACAATAGCTGTTAGCTACATCATCCTGGGCAAGTCACTTAATGTCTCAGTTTCCCCATGAGTACAATAGAGATAAAAGTATTTGTAGCTCTTATTTCATAGGTTTGTTGCAAGAATCAAATTAAATGATATCTATAAGGCAAGGGCTATAAAAATATTGGTTATTATCATCATTATTACTATTTAATAGCAACTTTAATTTGAGAACAGTTACCTTACTCTTGAGGAAAGAATAAAAGAGCATGACCTGAATAAGAGTTCATTTCTCTTTAGATTTTACCAAAACATTTTTGATAACTTCAGAATGACTCAGAAATACCAAGAATTACTAAATATGGAACTCAATTAGCAGCTCCATTAGAAGCAAAGATTGCTAATCAAGGAAAGAATGAGTAATCATGAACAATAATACTTCTCTTCTCCTTTAAAGACAATGGCAGATCCAAGAATAGAAGTAAGAATTTTTAGTTCCTCTCTCATTTACTCCCTTCCCTCTGGAATAAAAAATAATTCTTTCATCATTTTTCCAGCATTCTTTTTTGGGTATGAATTCCTTAAAAGTTAGCTTATCAAGGAGCAGCTGGAATAGGAGCTACAAATTCAGGAAAACACAGGCTAATAAAATTTGATAGTCATATCACAGGAGGAGAGATTAATGTGTGACAATTTATAAGTGATTGTGTAGGCAAACTTTCAAAAAATTTACCAAAGCATCAATGGATGTAGACAAGGCCTCTCTGAAAAGGCTTTTTGTATGTCTAATTTTGTTATCGTATTTATATGCAATTGTTAAAGTCCCCTTTTTAATGCATCCACAACTGCTGCATTGTAAAGACCAAGAAGGATAAGTTGCATTCTGTGTTTACTTATAACTCAAACATTTGGCCACCACAATCATTATTCTAAGTGGTCACTTTAGGGGATTCTGTCTTATTCTAACATGGTAGACATTGGCTCAAAATGTTTTGTAAATTCCCCTTTTGGAATTGCCTTCAGAGTCCATGATATTTCTTTAACAGTGCAAATCTTCATCATTTTAAGGTTATTTGTTTTTGGAAACATCAAAAAGAATGTCATCTTAAATCAAATCTTATGAATAAGGCAGAGTGTTCAATCTGGGTACTATAATTCTTATTCATAACTACATTGCATCTATAAAATAATGTGGCCCCTCCCTAGTGCCTATCCTACCACCTTTGCCCCTTCCATCATGCCCTTTGGAAGTTCCATTCGATTGTTCCCCCCCTCAAAAAAAGTCCCCTACTTTTTCAATTCTTCCTCTTACACTGCTACCACTTATTTCCACTAACTAAATCCTAGATGTCCTTAAGTAAGCATCTCTTGAAGTCCTTTCAGTGCTGGCCATTCATGTATTTTGACTCATAGGACCAAGAGAAGGTGATGGCATAATCCTGGCTCCTCAATGACATTTCCAGATATTTTCTCTGCCACCATCACTCAACAGTTTCTCTTTTCTGAAGTCCATGCCATTCAATCATACCACACTCTCCCTCCCTCCAAGACATTCTCCCAACTTCCTTAACAACTTGGCCAGTTGGCTTACAGTCTTCCTCTCTTCTTTCTCTCTTGCTATTATACTCGGAAATGTCAACATTTACACTGATGATCCTCCTAACACCCTGATCTCTCAACTCTCTAACCTCCCCAACTCTTAGGACCTCTATTCCTCGGGAGCAGCATTAGCAAGTAATACCAACAAGCACCAATGAATAACCATCGATGTTAACTTTTACAATGTTTTTTAAAGGAATGATGAAGATTTTCTCATTTCAGCTCCACAATAACCCCATCAGTATGCAGTACAAACATTATTATCTCCAAATCACAAATGAGAAAAACTGAAATTTAAAGAGGCTGAATGACTCTGCCCATGGTCATACAGCTAGATGAACCCACAACCAGGGAGTTCCAAGAAACTCTCTATTTAATTGAAGTCACACTGTTCACTTAATCCAAAAGAAATAAAAATAATAAAGTGGCGGAAGGTTTGAAATCAAGACCAAGCAAAATAGCATAAAAACATGGTAAATATCTCAAAATACAAAAGCATTCCCACAGTGTGGAAATAGTCACATTTTTTTTCCCAAAAAGCCTATGCTTTTACCAAAAAAAAAAAAAAAAGACTATGAACTAGAGTCCATAAGTAACATAATATGATACTCCTATGCCAGTTTCCCAACTGGAATGATATTTTATGATCACATTTATAAGCTCCTGAAAATAAAGCAGATTACTGGAAAGACTGTCAGCTTGGATCTTCTATTTAAACCCAGATGACTGCTACAAATACATCTTTATAGAACATAACCTCATGGGTCCACAGGGGAAAATTTCTCTGCAAAGCTGCCCTTCTTCCTTGAATCTACCCATCTTCCCATAACTGCTTTCAGTCATGTGACTGCTGAAGAGAGCTATGACTATATTCTACTGCACAAGTAAAATGGATTTCCTTAGGAAGAAATTAGAGTCAGTGTCTGTAAAAGACTGCTACGTACAATCTAGCCTGGTTAACCCCAGCTATTTCTCATTTATCCAACATATCCCCAGCTATACACTGAACTTGAGGAAGACAAGAATAGCTAAAATACCAAATGGTGTTACCCTGGGTGATCATCAAAAATAAAGGAAGGACACCAAATGCCCTAGAACAGAGGTGAGGATTCTACAGTTTCAAGGCCACATGTGACCCCTCTAGGTCCTCCAGTCAAAGGGGCTGCACCTGAGGCCCTAGAGGGCCAAATGTGGTCTTGAGCACAGGTTCCCCACCCCTGCCCTAGAAGAATCAGGATGCTAAGTCTTTAAAATCACTAAACAAAAAAGGTATTTCTTGCAAAATCATAGAAAAGTCCATGATTAGTAAATTTCAAGCCATTTGAATGGCTTGAATGGACCTTTTGGGAATTGCAATAGATTCATCCCATTTTTAAATTCCCTAAGTGCAAAAGCTCATACAAAATAGATATGGAATCAATTAAACCATTAGTTAGCTGAGCTATAAGAGGATAGGTCTCACATACATATTTTCTACTCTCATATGCATGTGTAGATACAAAAAGCTAATATTATTATAACTGAGACTTGTGTGGCTTCAGAAGGAACCAAGATTTCTTTTCCTGTGGTTTGGGAATGAAGAGGAAGAAGGGAAAAGAAGAAAGAAAAAATCCAGAAATGGAATTAAAGTACCTCTTGGCATCCCTGTTACCACCCTCTGCCCCATGTTCTAGCTTTATTCTCAACCTATGTACTTATTCAAATAGTCTCTTTAGGGGATCATCACATCAAAAGGAGGGTTTCCATTAAATAGTTTAGAAACAACTAAGCAAATTAGAAGCACAAGGTATCTTTTCCCAGGCTGAAAAAAAAAATGCTGCCATCCATTGGTTTTAAACACAATCACAGAAGTCTCTACGTATAGTCTGGCTGTTAAACATCAGAATAGCTAAAAAATATTCACCTAGTGTATAACATAAGCCCTTTTGGGAGATGGAGACTAGGGGGGTGAGACAGACCAAAAGGTAGCCCTTAGGTTCTACTCCCTCTGTTTCATACTATTGGTATATGTGGAACTTCTGGGCCAGTAAATATACAATAAATCCCAATTACATACCATTAATAATTACTAATTTTTGAGAGAAATTCTTTTTCTCTGTCAGTCATCAAATAATTATTAAGTACTTTTCGTATACCAGGCCCTGTATTAAGCACTAGAATACAAAGAAAGGAAAGAAACAAAAAAAGTTTCTGCCTTCAAGCAGCTCACATTCTAACATGGGAAACAACATATAAGTAAGTAGGTATATATCCAGGGTAGACAAAAGATTTAGAGGAAAAGGCATGAGCAGCTGTGGGTTCTAGGAAATGCTTCCTATAGAAGATGAGATTTCAGCTGAGTCTTTAAAAAAAAGCAAGTGAAAATAAGATACAAAATGAGGAACAAAAGTATTCCGGAATGGGGAATAAACAGGGGAGATCAGGGATTCTTTTGAGGAACTCTAAGTAGGCCAGTATGGCTGGATGGAAAAGCACTACTTGTTTTTCAAGGGCAAGATAACTGAAAAAGTAAAAAGGCTACAGGTTATGAAGGGCTTCAAAGTTAATGTTTAATCTTGGAGGTAACTTTGGAGTTTATTAAATAAAGGGGTGATATAGGGAGACCTACAGTTTAGGAACATTACTGTGGCAACTGAAATTAAAAATGGATTGGAATGGAGAGGCAAGGAGATCCATTAGAAAGCTCTTGAAAATGTCCAAGGTAGAGGTGATGCAAGTCTTAGGCAGGATGGCAGCTATATGTGCAGAGAAAAGGAGACGCATACTTGAGTTGTTGTGAAAATGATAAGATTTGGCAATGGGTTGGATGTGCGAAGTTAAGAGAGAATGGGATGTTGAGGATGGCATCAAAGGAGCTAGTCTGGGTGAGTGGGAAGGTAATGGTGCCTCAACAGTAATAAGAAATTTGGAAACAGAAGATTGAAAAGGGAAAAAATAACAAGCTCTGCTTTGGACATGATGAGTCTGAGATGTCTATGATACATCCAGTTTGAAATGTCCAAGAAGCATTATGCAGGACTGAGGCCAGGTTTATAGAGGTAGGAATTTACAGAGGATAATTAAACCCAGGAAAATTGATGGGTTCACTAAGCAAGACAGTGTAGGAAGAAGAGGAGAGGCATCAGAACAGACCCATGAGTAGTAGACAAGACCCAAATGGACTTTGAGAACGAGTGGTCATGCAGATAGAAGAACCAGGACAGAGCAGCATCATGAAAACCTAGAGAGGAGAGAATATCCAGAAGGATAAAGTCATCAACAGTGACAAATGCTCCAGAGAGTTCAAGAAGGTCAAGGAGAAAGAAATAGCTAATGGTTTGGCAATTATGAAATCACTGATAACTTTGAAAAGGGCTGTTTTGATTGAGACTTCTCCAGTACAAAGAAATCAACAGGACTTTAAAATTACTCCTAGACCTAAACTTTCCCAATATGTTATCTTTCCTCTTACTCTTTTTTCTTTTTCTTTTCCTTGTTTTTTCCTATTCTTTTTTCTTCAGACCAGGTGTCCCTATTTTGCCCTGGCAAGAAGTACAAGTTACTCACAAGTCTGATTCCACTCTGGTCAACACAGGAGCTTTGCCTGACATTTTTTCCAGTCTAAGCCAGTTTACCCCTTCTAAAGCAATCTGGAGGTTCCTCATCCCCAAGGACTCACCATGTGATTGCCAAACTTAATACAGACACCCGACTGACTCACCCACTGTAGCTTAGGACTTCTGAACTCAAGACATCTGTAAGCTCAGCCTCCTCAAAAGCAGGGATTATAAACATACGCTACCACATCCAGAAAGCACATCAATTTAAAAAAAACTTTGAATTTCCTTGCTTCTATATGATCTATAAAGGTAGTTAACACAAATATCTTAAATTTAAAGGAACACTAACGTGACCATAGTAAGTGAATTCTCCTAAGAATCATTTTTCAAAACTGTTAATAAGGCTATGACTGTCTAGTCCCCAACTAAAAAGAACAGGAAAGTTCTAATTTGCTCTGGCATTCTTTCTTCATTTATAATTCATAACTTCTCAATGCTCAAGGGATATCCATTATCCAAGCAATATTATCATTGCAAAAGAAAAGAACACAATTGGCTGTACCTTGTGCTAAAAAATATCATCTTGGATAGAAAGCTGTCTATGCAAGCAGCAGCTGTGTTGAATAGCATGTCTTATTTAAAAATTGCAAAAGGGATTCAAAAGTTCAGTCATTTAATCAGTGTACTCTGAGTCACTGGCTAACTAAGCAGAGAAACATAGCACTTTCCTTGACAGTAAAAAGAGAGGTATCTGAATAAAGCAGGAAAACTTCTAAGAGCCAAAACTGACAGGTTAAAGAGTGACGTTAGGCAAATGAAAGCACATAAAAGAAATCTTAGATGGTCAGCCAAAGATACATGATTTACAAACAGTAAATCTTGTTGTGAACAGTAGCTATATCAGTCTTCATCAGATGATATTTACTGGATGACCCCTTGTTACAAGATGTTATAATGTACTCTTACACATTGCAGAAAATGTCAATCAAATAAAAAGTATTTATCTTAATAAGAAAGATGATATAGAACAAGCATTTGCTGAGTCAGGAGACCTGAGTTCTAGTTCTGGTTCTACTAGTAGCAGTATTATCTTGAGCAATAACTGGGATCCTCAACTCCCTCATCTAAAAAACTCCAACTATGTGGTCCCTTGATTGCAGTTTTCATATGATTTTTTAAATATATTTTATTGCTTTCATTCAATATTTCTGAATTACATATAAAAATGTAACATTCATTTGAAAATATTTTGAGTTTTAAATTCTCTCTCCCTTTTGCCCCTCCCTCACCCCTTGAGAAAGTAAGTAATATCTCATGGGATTCCAACAGACAGACACACAGACACACACACACACACACACATACACACACACACACACACACACACATATATATAAAAGGAAAGAAAGAGGATAAAGACTATAGAACTTTTTCCAAATGGCAAAGAATAGAGGGGTTTTTTGTTTGTTTTAATGGTTTTGGAATGTTACTGTATTTTTAGAATATCTGTATTTATTTCTATTTATTCTTATATTAATGGGCCTGGAAAGTAGTTGGGCCCTGGAAAGCCTCAGCTAGTATTTCAACAGCAGCCACCAAGATAGACCTAAACTGTTGTCTGATGTGTTTTAGGATTGAGTACTGTGCTAGTATATTTGGGAAATTGAGAGCTCTTAAGTCAACACTTGGGATTGAATCATTTCTATCAATAAGATTAAGTAAATTACCATGCCAAAGTTCTTGGCAATATTTTAGGGACATTAAGGTCACATTTAGTAGTGGTCAATGTACTCACTCATGCCCTATGCAAAAAGGAGAAAGAAGGGGGGAGAAGAAGTAGGTCAAAGGATAAGGAAGAAATAAGGAGAAAAGAAAAAGGAAGAACAGAGGTTTGAGCTTTTCCACAAGCATAAGTACTCAATGATCAGCTTCCTGATTTATGTTAAGATTTAAGGAATATTACCAGATTCCACTCAAAATTACATTTCTATAATATACCATAAGCTTTCTTCTCATCATATCTGAAATTCCCATTATTAGTATTACTCCCCTGGCTTGAACAACATAGTCAGAAAGTCCATACCCAAAAAGCCACTAATAAGAAGTTTATTAACCAGAAAAGGATAGGACAAGGGCTGGAGGCAACCTTCTCTTCTGATTTCTCTCACTTACTTAGTTTGATCATGTATATGTATTTTCCAAACAGGTTGTGGGAAACAAAGTAGATGCCCATCATCTGGGAAATGACAAGACAAATTTTAAGAGAATATTGTGTGCATTCTTCCTTTGTTTTCGAAGAGGACCCTGACATCGAATATTATTGTGCCATAAAAAGAAATAAATAAGGAGGAATTCGGAGAAGTATGGAAGATTTCTATGAACTGATACAAAATAGAAAGCAGAATTAGGAGAGCACACACACACACACACACACACACACACACACATACACACACACACACACTGACTATACTCCTAAAATGACTACAATGAAAACAACATTAAAAGGTAGCTGAACTCAGATTAAACACAACCAATAGAGGTTCCAGGGAAGAAATGAAGAAACCTACTTCCTTTTATTCTGTAGGGAAGTGAGAAGTTATGAAAACCGAAGACTGTCAGATACAGTGCCTGTACCCACCGATTTTGCCTAAGTGTTTTGTTTTGTTATGAAGCAGGATTGTAGAACACAAGACATGTTAGTAGGGGCAGTGATATTAAAACCATATAACACACAAACCAAAGGATCATAAATCTAAAGCTATATAAGACCTCAGAGATCATCAAGAGCAGGGGTAGGGAAACCTGTAACCTTGAGGTCACATGTGGCCCTCTAGGTCCTCAGCTGTAGCCCTTTGACTGAATCCAAACTTCACAGAACAAATCTTATTTGGATTCAGTCAAGGGGTTATACTTGAGGTTGCAGGTTCCCCACACCTAAATTCTAGAGCAACCTCCTCATTTTAGAGATGAGGAACCTAAGGCACAGAGATATTAAATAACATGCTCACAGTCAAACAGGTAGTAAGCTTTAGGGACAAGATTAAGTCCTCTGACTCCAAATCGAAACTTTTAAAGCAAGCGTTAAATGGCAAAGGATTTCCATATTGACTAGATAAAATAGAAATGAGTGAATTGAGAATTGAAAGGGAAAATGTAATTAACCACCCCAGACAAGGAATTAGACTAATAGCTAACACCTAAAGAAACTGAATGTACCCCGCAAGAAGAATCAGGCAGGACCTGATTTCTCTTTGAATAAGGGTCAATGTTGTCATGGCATCCTTTGTCCTTATCTGTTCCAATCTCTACCCACAACTTAATGTGGAATTATCTGGGTAACAGGCAAATGAACAGCCATTAGAAGTGTGTGCATAGTGGTGGAGGGGTGAGGGCTGAAACATACCAAGAAATAGAGAATTTGTCTTATGCATAAAATTTTGTTTGTTTATATAAGAAGGGGTGGGGAAGAGTATTTACTTACACCATTGTGCCAATTCTCAAACCCACCTGTTATAACTTTGCAGAGTTCCTCAGTTATCCATGATTTAGCAGGATCACCAGAATTTGGGGATCTTTTCCGCCTGACCAAGTGTTCTCGTCCACTGAATGAACCCTGGGAATTATTTACTGGTTGGATCAGCATCTGTTCTCTTCCAATCTGGATATACCCAATCTGTATGAAAGGAAAAACTTGGATGTTTATCATAATCATTGCCACACTGTAGCAGCCCAAGCATCAACATATAAACTTCATTTGACTTTTTAAAATGCTTGGAGTTTCCTTCCCCTTTGAAATCTCATGCTTATCCTTGCCCTCAAAAGCTGGTTTGCAAGTATGATTAACATACAATACCAAAAATGAAAACAAAAAACTGTGGGTGGCTGGAATTTGAATACTGTGCTTTCTTTTCTCTCCCTCCCCACCCCCACCCCCACCTTTAGAGTTAATCCTAAAAGCCCAAGACAATCTGCCCACCCTTCAGGAGAGTAACAGCTCTTTGTTTTCTCTTATGTGAAACTGCCAACAAAGCAAGATAAAAAAATTCATTATCACTGACAGCATTTCAAGATAGATTACACCTGCTCCTTTCTTCTCTTGTTCATAGCCTGCAATTTCACTGCTAAATGGTATTCTTTTCTAAATGAACTACCCAGAATTCCTTTGGAATACATTGACCTAGAAAATAAAGTTTATTCTTAGATTTACTCCAGGACACCCATTCTCTCATTTCCCTTCAACACCAAATCCGGTGCCCCCATCACCAAAAAGGCCCCATCATGAAATCACAGGGCTGAGTCAGATGAAATGGCACCATTTTAAGACTAAATAAAGATGCCTCAGCCACACTACTAATTTCTTCAGGAATGGTCATTCAAGCCAAATGATATTAACCCATTTTAAAGTTATTTAAAATGGAAAAGTACCAACCTTCTCTGTGGAAAAAAAAAGCAAATACAGCAACCCCCCACCCTCAGACCCAAAGGCTATAGCTCATCAGATGGACGGTGGGACTGGCATTTCTCCTCTAAGCAGAGATTCAAGGTTTACATTTCATTAGAACCTGTGCCAAGAACAACTGAGATTTTACTGCACAAATAAAACTGTCTAAAAGTGGCACTGGATGACCTACAAGGAAGCTTAGATTTTTCTTTCCTTTTCTTTGAAGTTACAACTTTTATTTGTTCACTCATACACATGATGAGGAAGATTGGATGAGATGGGGGCAAGAAGGTACTGTTTTGTGAACTCTATAGTGGAATATTGTATGCACCTAAGGAAAGAGGGAGCTAATTTTAGAACTCAATGATCACATTTTTAAAAGATTCTATTTATCAGAAATAAAATGACATTATAGAATGATGCCTAATAGTAATCAACCCACACAAGTCTCCACCTTCAATTTATGTTCAATAAAACTCTATTCTTTGCTGTGTATTATATGAAATTTCCCTTCCTGCTGCGAAATAAAATTCTGTTGAAGTTGATGTTTAGTTTCCTAGAAAATGTCTTCACAAGGACTGGCAATGCATTATTATTTATTCAAATATGAAGTAGTAGATAGAGAACTGGGTGGCAAGACTTGAATTCATGTCTGAATTCACATCCTGCCTGTGACACCTACCAGCCATATGAGCTCAAGCAAGACATATGACCTTCATTTCCCAGAGCCAATCTGCGTTGATAAAAAGAGTGAGATGGTCCAGAATTTACTAGGAATAAGGGAAGAGGGGAGAAATTCTGAAGCAAAATAGTCAGGAGACAAAGCCAAAGAAAACTGTGAAGAGTGGTGGCATGGGGTTGTGTGTATAAAAGACACAGAGGTGTGAATAGAAATGTGTGTGTGTGTGTGTGCGTGCGTGTGGGTGTTGGTGTTAGAAATCGGTCCAAAATGGTGTGTATCAGAAATGAAGGATGGTAGAGGATGTGTGAAGAGAGCGACCATAGCAGAAATTGAAGGAGAAAAGAGTGAAGTGAAAATAGTGGTGTGTCTTAATGAGAACAAGGACTCAGGAGTATGAAGCAAAACAGATAGGATTACTGAGAACAGTAAGCATTTATTAAGCATCGACTATGTGCCGGCCACTAAGCCCTTAACAAATTTATCTCCTTTGATCCTCACAAAAGTTCTGGGAAGTAGGGGCTATTATTACCCATTGAGAAAACTGAGGCAGAGGTTAAGTGATTTGCTCCTGGTCACACAGCTAGTAAGTGTCTGAGGCCAAATTTAAACTCAGATCTTACTGACTCTATGGCATACAAAGAGAGGGACACTTTCCAAGGTCACAAAAGGATCCTGTCAAGACAAGAAAAGCCCAATGTGTCTTTTCCAACAAGGTTACAACAACCATACACTATGGTCCTTGTGAGTTCATTTTGGTTGTGGTCCCTCACTTTTGTGACAGTGAAATTTCCTCACAAAACTTCTATTCAAATCTTAAGGAAAGAAATATCTTAAGGAAAGAAAACTTGGTTTAGGAAATGCTATTAATCAATCGATCAATCACTAAACATTTACTAAGCACTTACTATGTGCTGGGCACTATGCTAAAAGCCAGATGCTAGTATAGACTATACTACCTCATTAATATAGTTTTCAAATTTTCAAATACTTCTAATTTAAAATTTTCAGGTGGAGCCAAGATGGTGGAGTAGAAAGACTAACGTATGCTAGCTCCGAACCCACAGCCCATATATTTCCTGCAAGAAGAACTCCCCACAAATTCTGGAGCACTGTAAGGTGCGCAGAAACACAGTGGAAAAGATTTCCATTCCAGAGAGCCCTGGAGAGCCACCCCCAGGGATCCGTAGTGCTCCAGACAGCGTAGTCCACGCCTGTGCTGCCCTGGCCAAGCGGCCCCAGGGCAGCAGATCCGAGCAGGCTTCAGGGATGGAATCTCCAGGGGCCGCGAAGATCCCTCTGCCCACAGACGCTACAGGTCAGTGAGAGAGATGTCTGGGCTAGCCAAGAGGGAAGTGGGGTGTCTCTGTGACTCGGGACCCCTCGGGAGGCAACGGCAGAGGCAGTGGCAGAGGCAGCTGCAGCGGCCCGGAACTCCAGGAACAGCAGGCAGAAGTTCAAGGCCATTACTGAAGGTCTCTGCATAAACCCCCTGAGGGAACTGAGCCTGGGAGGCGGCCCTGCCCCCATCTGAGCACCAGAACTTAGGCTCACATTGAATAGCAGCCCCACCTGCTGCGGAAAGCCCATTTGAATCTCAGACCCTAAGCACTAGCTGGGCAGATCTAAGCGGGGGTGCAGAGGAATCTCAGAAGTCAAGTAACTGGCTGGGAAAATGCCCAGAAAAGGGAAGAAAAATAAGACCACAGAAAGCTACTTTCTTGGGGAACAGATGTTCCCGCCTTTCAATTCTGATGACGAGGAAGGATTCTTACCATCAGGGAAAGATGTGGAGGTTGGGGCCTCTGTATCCCAGACATCCCATGTGGATGTCCAGTGGGCTCAGGCCATGGAAGAGTTCAAAAAGGATTTTGAAACTCAAGTTAGACAGGTGGAGGAAAAACTGGGAAGAGAAATGAGAGAGATGCAAGAAAAGCATGAAAAATGGGTCAATACCTTGCTAAAGGAGACCCAAAAAAATGCTGAAGAAAATAACACCTTGAAAAATAGGCTCACTCAATTGGCAAAAGAGGTTCAAAAAGCCAAGGAGGAGAAGAAGTCTTTCAAAAGCAGAATTAGCCAAATGGAAAAAGAGGCTCAAAAGCTCACTGAAGAAAATAGTTCTCTCAAAATCAGAATGGAACAGATGGAGGCTAATGACTTTCTGAGAAACCAAGAAATCACCAAACAAAACCAAAAGAATGAAAAAATGGAAGAGAAAGTGAAATATCTCATGGGAAAAACAACTGACCTGGAAAATAGATCCAGGAGAGACAATTTAAAAATTATGGGACTACCTGAAAGTCATGATCAAAAAAAGAGCCTAGACATCATCTTTCATGAAATTATAAAGGAAAACTGCCCTGACATTCTAGAACCAGAGGGCAAAATAAGTATTGAAAGAATCCATCGATCACCGCCAGAAAGAGATCCAAAAAGAGAAACTCCGAGGAACATTGTGGCCAAATTCCAGAACTCCCAGCTCAAGGAGAAAATCTTGCAAGCAGCTAGAAAGAAACAATTCCAGTACTGTGGAAATACAATCAGGATAACTCAAGATCTAGCAGCTTCTACATTAAGGGATCGAAGGGAGTGGAATAGGATATTCCAGAAGTCAAAGGAACTAGAACTAAAACCAAGAATCACCTACCCAGCAAAACTGAGTATAATACTTCAGGGGAAAATATGGTCACTCAATGAAACAGAGGACTTTCAAGCATTCTTGATGAAAAGACCAGAGCTGAAAAGAAAATTTGACTTTCAAACACAAGAATGAGAAGAAGCATGAAAAAGTAAACAGCAAAGAGAAGTCAGAAGGGACTTACCAAAAGTGAACTGTTTACATTCCTACATGGAAAGACAATATTTGTAACTCTTGAAATTTTTCAATACATGGGTAGTTGGTGGGATGACATACACACATACATACACACACACACGTACACGTGTGCACACACACACATACACACATGCACGCACATACAGAGACAGAGAGCACACAGTGAATTGAATAGGATGGGACCATATCTTAAAAGAAATTAAGGTAAATGGTGAGAGAGAAATGTAGTGGGAGGAGAGAGGGTGAAATGGAATGGGTAAATTATATCTCATTCAAGAGGCAAGCAGGAGACTTTTTAGTGGAGGGAAAAAGAGGAGAGCTGAGAAAAAAACAAGAAGTTTACATTCGACTAAAGGAAGGAGTAAAATGCACACTCATTTTGGTATGAATACCTATCATACAATACAGGAAAGTGGGGGAGAAGGAGATAAGCAAGGGGGGGGATGATGGAAGGGAGGGCAATGGGAGGAGGGAGCAATTTGAAGTCAATTCTCAGGGAGGGACAGGATCAAAAGACAGAATAGAAACAATGGGGGGCAGGATAGGATGGAGGGAAATACAGTTAGTCTTACACAACACGACTATTATCGAAATCATTTGCAAAACTACACAGATAGGGCCTATATTGAATTGCCTGCCTTCCCAAAGGGAATGGGTGGAGAGGGAGGGATGGGGAGAATTTGGAACTCAAAGTTTTAGGAACAACTGGTTAGTATTGTTGTTGCTCCTAGGAAATAAGAAATACAGTTAATGGGGAATAGAAAGTCATCTGGCCCTACAGGACAAAAGAGAAGATGGGGACAAGGGAGGGATGATAGAAGAGAGGGCAGATTGGTGATAAGGAAAATTAGATTGCTTGGTGTATTGGGTTGGGGGGAGGGGATAAATGGGGAGAAAATTTGGAACCCAAAATTTTGTGAAAATGAAGGTAAAAAGTTAAATAAATAAATTTTTATTAAAAAAATAAATTAAAAAATAAATAAATAAATGAAAAATTTGGATGATTATATCACTGTAAATACAAATTTGTTCTTTGGGTGCTATTTTTCATTTGTCATGATTGACTTGAGAATGTCATTGTATACTAGAAGCAAAAACCTCACTGACTAGAGATGAACGACTTAACTAATGTAAAAGCTTATACGCTATGCACTACATGACTGTTATAGATCTGGAGGGCAGGAGGAGGGGAGAAGGCAGCCTAAACTATAAAAGAGGTTGCACTAATGTTGTGCAAACTCTGAGAAGCCAGTTAGTCTATCAGTACAGAAGAATTTAAGATCTTGGAGGGCAGGAATCATCCCATTTTTTGTCTTTGTATTAGCAATGCCTATCACAGTACTTTGTATATTAGTTACTTAATATGTTTGTTTAATATAACTGAATTATGAAAGATGATGGGATGGTAAAAAAAAAAAAGATGAGAAAAAAGCAAGCAATATCTGAAATCTGATAAACAGTGAGAGTCAAGCTGTGGCTGAAAGTTGGATTCCCTCAGGAGATCTCAAAGATAACAGATAACAGCAGAGAGAAGGGATTGCCTTCACTGGAGTTCCGGAAGGAATTTGCCAATAGGCCAGAACAAGTAATACCAGATAACAGGAAAAAAGATGGATAAGTCCACGATAAAAACAAGATACCATTTGTTCAAAGGAGGCAAGTAGATAAAAAGTTGGCCATAGAGTCAAGAAGGCTTGAATTCAAGTTCTGCCTTTAACACAAATAGCTGTGTTTCCCCAGTAAGTCACTTAATCTCTCAGTGTCCTAAAGCAACATTCAAGACTATAAGTTGCAAAGCAGATGCCCATCTGCACTGGTAAAGGGAGATTCCTCACTGGAAATTATGTATCAATATGAAAAAAGTATCTCTATATGCACACCTGCACATGCGTATTTCCCTCTTGATCAGATAGAAACATGTTAGACAAACTTTCGTATAAGGAAAGTCAGAAGCCTGAGGGGTGAGCATGGCGGAGGGCATCTGAAGAAAAATAGGAAGAGAAACAGCATTAGTAGAGTTATGCAAATGTTCTTCCTTCTGACCATATGATTAGAAAGAAAAGAAATGGATTGATGGGCAAATCACAAATGTGACGCAGAGAAATGGGATAGTAGTGGTAGTGGCTGCTCTGTGCCAAAAATGATTGATTTGCCTTTTTAATCATCTCACTCTTAAAAAGCTGAAAGAGTAATGAAGCTATTTGGACCTAATCCGGTGAAGTGAGGAGGATCTGGTTGCTGAATTGGAAGTGACACGAAGTAGGAAAAGGTAAATATTATCCTAGAGACCTCCCTGCTAAACCTTTACCCCTAAAGAGATTAAAGATATAAAGAAAGGTGCCATATACACCAAAATATTTATAGCTGCTCACTTGGCAGGGCGGGGCTAATGAATGAAGTGGAAATAAAGTAGACACCCATTGTCTAAGGCAGGGGTGGGGAACCTGCTGCCTGGAGAGGCCACCTGTGGCCCTCTAGGTCCTCAAGGGTGGCCATGAGGCCACATGTGACCTTGAGGCAGCAGGTTTTCCACCCCTGGTCTAAGGAATGGCTAAACAAATTATGGTTCAGAAATGTAATAGAATATTATTGTGCCTTAAGGAATAGGCCTACGGTTGACTGATATAGAGAACTCTCAGTTGAGAGTTCTTTCTACCAGTGTAGGTGATCTCCTTCTCTGAAACTCACTGTCTCAAACAGTTGTCTAGAGCACTGAGAGTTAAATGATTTAGCCATAGTCACATAGCTAGAAGGCGTCAGAAGCAGGACCTGGCTGCTGGGTTGGCTATCAGTTATGCCACACTGCCTCATTAGAAATAATAAACATGAAGAATTCAGAGAAACATGGAAAGACTTCTATCAACTGGCACAAGGTGAAATAAATAAATCAAGAAAATGATGCCTACAAAGACGACAACAACATCACTGCAAAGAACCATAACAATAAAAATTAAAATGAATGATGTTCAATTATCGTGACCAAGCTGAGTCCCAATATACAAATATTTCTCTTCTCTGAGTGCTGCCTCTGCAGAGATGGGGCACTCCAGGTATGGAGCGTAGTCACACTCAGGACATGTTACTTTGTTAAAACTGTTACCCTCTTTTTTATGCTTGCTTACAAAGAGTGGCTCTCTGAGATGGAACAGGAAGAGGGTTCTATTTGAAAATTAAGGTGCTGTAAAAAATCAATTAAAATGTTCGAAGAAAACGGAGGAGCACTATCTATCTAAAGAGACTGATGTGAATGCACAGGACAGTAGTCAAACAGGTAGGTGGTATATATAGTTGATAGACTGCCCGACTTGAGTCAGAAAGACCTGAGTGAATTCTACTGCAGACACTTTACTAGCCTTCTACCTCTGGACAAGTCACTTAACCTTGCTGGGCTTTAGCTCCTTCAGCTGTAAAATGGGAGTAATAATAGAACTTAGGTCACAGAGTTAAATGAGATAATCTCTATAAAGCACTTTGAAAACTTTAAAGTGCTATGCAAATGTTAGCTACTATTATTAATGTGGATTTTTAAAAGACATACAGAAAATGAAAGTGATGATGTTGACTTGAGGCTCCACTGGGAACACCAAAGCCAATAGCTGAAGCCATTAGTGTGCTGAATGAATGAATGAGTAAATAAGTAAAACAAAAAAGGTGGTTTTTTAAGTTTTACTGAGGCAAAAGAAAAATCAAAGAAAGAGAGGACTATAGCTCAGAGCAATGGGATAATAAGACAAAAGAAAAAAGGCAAAACTAACTCTTACTTTGCTTTTCCCCCCCCTCTACCTTAATACAAAGGACCTTCTTTCATCCCACCTTTGGACAAGGAAAGATAGAACCAGAACAGCAGATGGCTTCTCAGAGCTGCACCTAGTCACTTAGTTCCTGTGGCAAGCTTAACAAAGTGAGCCCAAGGCAAGCAGCATAAAAGAAACATTTAAAAAGACTTATTACGAAACATTCATTTGAATTGGGTAAAAGACCCCAGGACCTTGACCTCAGATGGCAGTGATCTCAGGATAATTCAGTCTCCTAATGGAAGAGAGATTACTGTAAGACTAGAGGGGAATGGAGCTTAGAAGATGCAAACTTGGTGGAAAGAAGTTTATCCTCTGATACCTTCCAATTTTAGCTAATTATTCTGGTAAACAAGGTGCTAAGCACAGATTTTCAAAGCTATTTTATAATTATATTACCCCAGGACAAAGCTCCCATCACCTCGCCTTAGTAATGATTCCTTAGAACTTCAAACCCAACATGTATTCATTTAAGGAGAGCAACTTGCTGACTTTAACATATTTAAGTTTCAAGTTCCAAATGAACTATACTCCAAGACACTGAAGGTGGGTGATGGGAGTAACAAACCCCCAATATAACTACTGAAACACATGACCTTTGAAAAATCATGCAGAAATTATGCAAAATTAGGAGAAAGATACCACAGACCTGAATTCTGGTAAGTGTATCAGTTTTCAAATTGGGAAGAAGGTTGATTCTTCAGATAGTAGGCCAATGAGTTTTACCTTACTATCTGGAAAAATTCTCAAATATATGGATAAAAGAATGGTTTGTGAAAATTTAGAAAAGGAAGCACTGATCACTTATGAGTAAGAAGGAATTCATCAAAAACAGGTTATGTCAAATGAACCTCATTTGTTTTCTGTCACGATTAATACACTAGTTAATCAGAGGAAGCCACAGATACAATATACAAGATATTTGATAAACTCTCTCACAATGCCCTTATGAGCAAGATAAAGAGTACAACCTAGAACCTAGTATAGTTAGTTAATTTCAGAACTAGCTGTAGGAACAGATTCAAAAGTAGTGATTAATCCACCTTTATCAGTGTAGATAGAGATTTCTAAGTGGAATGTCCTAAGAATCTCTGTTTGGCCCTGTCCTCAATGTTTTTATCAATGACTTGGATAAAGATACAGATGGCGTACTTATGAAACTTTTGTTGAGTGATACAAAGTCAAACGTACTGACCTGCATACTAGGTTCTGTGGTAATGTGTGAATCCTCCACAGGTTGAGGATTTTTTAAAAATGATGTAACTAGTAAGGTAGGATCAAAATCACAGTGAAAACAAGCCAGCATCAAGCACAAGGAATAAAACCCAACATGGGTCAACAAAAAGGAAAGCTGTGGCAGATAGCATTACAGGTAGAAACAGTGTTGAGACCAAGAATTAAAGCAAGGTCTGATTGTGGGGGAGCAAGGGGTTAGGTCTGGGGTTCAGTGTATGATAAGCAACAGTATTGGAACTAGACAAAGTTATCTTCTATTGCTGCCACTCAAATTTATCTATGAGTGAGCATGAGGTCCTCTGCCTGATCCTTAGCCAGTCCCATACTCTCATTGCTTCAGGAGAGGCTTCAGCTAGAAGACTTCAGTCACTACAACCTTCGTCACCCTTCACAGCTACAACAAAATCCATGAGGCCTTAGTTGGCTGGGAGGGAACAAACATTCTGGATGATAGAATAGGTATGAAAGAAGGCCTTGAAAGGCAATGACAGTGAATCAAAGCAAGGTGAAATTTAAGAGAGATAAATGTAAAGTCTTCAACTTGGGATCAAAGAAAATTAATGGTACAAGGATAGGACAGAAGAAATATAACTATAGTTCAAGTAAAATGAATAAAATAGTAAAAAAAATAGATGATAGTTCATATAAAATAAAAGTCTGGAGTTTCTAGCAAACAGCATATTCAAAGTCAACTATATGAATTGGCAATCAAAAACATGGATGTGGTCTTTGCTTTCATATCTGTTCTCTGAGAGAAACTTTCTAAAGGTCTTTATTATTGGTAGCAATTGTGAAAAGTGCACAATTCTTAGACTGTTTAGTCCCGTTAAACATGAAACTCATTATATTCAATTTATCCCTGGCACTTAACGATTACATGGAATGGTGTTTTCATTGGCTGGACGTTTAGCATGATGACAGCAGCATCTCAGAATCTGAAAGAACCTCTGAGATAATGAAGTTCAACCCATATCTGCACTAGAATCTCTTCTGGGACAATACTGACAAGGGGCCATCAGCCTTTGCCTGAAGATTTTTTTATAGGAATTCCTTACCTTTTAAGACAGATACTTCTACTTTTTGGCAGCTCTATTGATTAGAAAGTTTGTTTTCCCTTTGTTGAGCTAAAAAGGAGATTTATGCCACTTCCACTCATTTCTTCTCATTCTGCCTTCAGGGGCTAAGGAAAAAGGAGTATAATACCTCTTTCAAATATGAGCCTTTTACATACTGGAAGCCAGTTACCTTATTCCTCCTAGAATGCAAATCTTTTCCTTTTCAGTCTCACACTACAACCAGAGTATTCACCAGCAGTGAAATTATGCTAGGTGTTTTACTGTTTTTCTTTATCATATAGGAGGGTCCAATATGGAGGAGTGGTGCTGAAATGACTATGATACAAAGACAAGAGTAAAAATATTTTTAAAAAAGAATCTATGACAATCTATGACAAATTTACATTCATTTTAAAAGATCTTGTCTCAAGTAAACATATAGACATACACACACATATACAGAATAATCACTTGTCTAAAGCAAGAATTCTTAATTTTGTGTGTTTGTGTGTGTGCGTATGTCATGAACCTATTTGGTTCCACTGAAGTCTGTCCCATAAGATTTTTAAATAACTGAAGGGAATGCTAAATCTCAGAGAAATAAAGATGTAATAAAAATTACAGTGAAAATAAAGATGTAATTTTTTTCATCCATATTCACAAATCCCCTGAGATGTATCCATGGATCACAGGTCTACAGAGAATGATGTTACCTTTAATCCTTTCTCAGTTGCAATTGTGCTAGACTGTATCTTCTTGAAATCACAGTGTTGTTGTACTCAGAAAGAATGAACGGATTCACCAGATCTGATGTCTTTTCTAATGACTACACCTGACTCCATCACATTGGGAAACCATGAAATAGCTCCCATTGCACAGGAAATATATTTGAAGTTCTTTGCTCCTGTCAGGAAAATGCCAGTGTTCAGGCAGGCCCAGCACTCAGAACTCAGCCAGCTGTTTTCAGTTATCATGTGCAGTCCTTAAAGCCAGATTTGTTCTCACCAGGGGGAAAGGGGAACAATAGATGCTACAGAATCCTTTCTTTACTCCTGGTATTGAGCAGCCACCATCTGGTTCCCCTCGCTCCTATTCCCTATATTTCTGTATGTTGCCTGGCTGCTGACTGCTTTCTTCCCACTTCAGCTAGCTGGTACTTCAGCTCATGAAAGCCCACTTGCTAATCATATTGACTGCCAATCTCATGACTTGCCATCTTCTTCAATATCTGCAAATTCTTGCTTGGCTACCTTGAAAGCCCACTTGCTGCCCTGACACCTCTTTTTTTCCTATATCTCATCCATGCTACGACTCCTGGATTGTGGTTCCTCATCCTATACTTGCTACCAATCTGTATCTAAGGCATAACTCAGGCAGAATATTAGAGCCAGACATATCCCTAACTGGAATATATAGATAATGAATCAACACATGGGAATTTTGTTTATAGTAGGGAACCACATGTTTTTGTGGTCCATTCAGGAAAGAGTCATAACTTACAATCCTATCCCCATAGCTAATATGATTTATTGATTTATTGATTTATTTATTTATTATTGATATGATATTTATTATTGATATTGATATTTATGATTTATTTATTTATTATTGTCCATACTTACAAAGAAAATCTACTATATCAGCAACTATGACACTAATGTTCAGCAGCAGGAGAAAAGCTTAAAACATGTGGTCATTTGGGGTCAGGAGAACTGTGTTCAGATCCCAGCTCTGACACATACTAATTGTATAAACAACCTCCCTGAGTTTCAGTTTCCACATCTGTAAAATGGAGATAGTACTTGCACCACCTAATTCATACAATTATTAGGATGAAAACACATGGTAAACTTCAAAATGCTAAAAATAAACTAAAATTAATAAAAATAATATCTTCAGTAAAGTATCAAGATAGAAAATAAACTACCTAAATAATTAGTTTTTCCATGTCACCAAGAAAACTCAACAGGAAGACTTAGAGACGTTCTGTTCAAGATAACTACAGAATGTCCAGAATATCTACATAAAGCAACTATGCAAATATAACTACAAAACAGTCTTTACAGACAAAAAAAAAAACAGACAAAATGGAGATTGCTCATGCTTGTTCCATGAAATAGAACAAAAAATTATAATATTGATCTAGCAATAATAGGACTATAGCTCAGAGATCAAAGAAAGATAAAATACATTCATATAAACAAAAATATTACAGCAGCATTTTTTTGTTGTAGCAAGGAATTAGAAACTAAAGGGATATTCATCGATTGGGAAATGGGTGGACAAATTATGACATTTGAATGTAATAGAGTATAACTGCACCATAAGAAATAATGAAAAGGATGGATTCAGAGAAACTTGGGAAGATTTATTACCTTCTTGAAATCACAGTGTTGTTGTACTCAGAAAGAATGAATGGATTCACCAGATCTGATGTCTTTTCTAATGACTACACCTGACTCCATCACATTGGGAAACAATGAAATAGTTCCCATTGCACAGGAAATATATTTGAAGTTCTTTGCTCCTGTCAGGAAAATGCCTCTGCCAGAACTGTGTTTTATTTCTTCCTTCCTCTGTCTCTCCGTCTCCCTCTGTCTCTCTGTCTCTGTCTCTCTCTGTCTCTGTCTCTCTCTGTCTCTCTGTCTCTCTCTGTCTCTGACTGTCTCTCTCTCTCCCCCTCCCCCTTCCCCATAATAATTATAACATTATAAAGAACAACAATTTGGAAGAACTTAAGAACTCTACAATGACCATCGCTACTCCAGAAAATCAATGATAAAACATGTTACCCACTACTATGGGTAACGATGGTTTGGAGGAGTCAAGGGTCAGCCTGAGATATACATTTTCAAACATTCCCAATGTGTGTGTGGTTGTTTAATTTGACAATGATCATTTACGGGATCACAGATCTAGAGCTGAAAGGGTTCTAAAAGGCTGTTAAGTCTAACTCTCTCATTTTACACGTGGATAAACTGAGACTATGAGATATTACAAGAAGCTTTTCTGGGGTCACACAGTTCATAAATATCTCAGGTAGGATTTGAACTCATGTCTTCCTAATTCTAACACCCTATCCACTGCTCAACCTAGCTATTTCATACAGCTTGCATTTTTGCCTTTTTAAAAAAAAAGTAATTTTAAAAAGAATTAAAATATTACAAAAGAGAAAAATGTCTCTATAAAATATGCTGGAAACCAGTCCATTTTAGAACAGTTTTTTTCTGTAAGGTTAAGTGTTCATTTGCTTTTTAACTTTGTGTCCTGCACTTACTTTGGGAGTTGCTATACCAGTATAGAAGAAAGCTGTAAATCAGGTGTTGTCACTAAAAACATCACCAATCTTCCCGAAGCAGTGCCAGTCGTTTGCTCTAATGCCAAAAATATGTAAGTAAAACTTTAGTTTCATCACCACCTAAACGCTAGGCCAACTTTTTCACATTTTTAGGAAAAAATAACTTAGACCAGTGTAACAAAATCTCTGTCTTAATGTTACTGGAACTGTAGAAAGCTATCCTCTCTATATCTTTAAGGGAACAAAACTACACAGCTACAATGACCATCACCCTACAAAAGACTCTTCCATGTGTCTGCTTCACATTAAAGTTTCAGTAACATTTGCACTCCAAGGCCTGGTGACTTTCTTTTGAGAAAAAGCTGTGAGAGTCACTTTCTTAATTAGGGATAAGTTCTGTTCTTAATCTACATGGTCTACTTTAGGTCATATCTGGTTAAAGAACAATGTTAACTGTGAAAGTCATGGATTTGATCCCTAGGTGAACAGTTTACTCTTTGAAGAAAAAGCTATTCTACAATCAGATTCCACTTTTTTTCTTGAAACAGTTCACTTACCAAGAGATTCTGCTTATCATAAAGGAAATCAGATCGAAAAGGTTAGTTGGTTCAACACAGCAATTCACCACTTCAAAAAAAAAAAGAAACAAAAATAGAAAACTTAAACATGTGCTTGACAAGGGCCATAACTGCTCAGCTCTCTGCAAAGATCCCAAGTAACCTCCTAATCTTCAAAGAGGCCCCTTAAATCTAAATTTATAGAGCTGGTCTCTCCTAATCTCAAATTCTCTATCTTTGTCTACTGCACATTTCCATTTGGTTGTCATCGTGTTGCTTCAAACTTTAAAAATGTCTAAAACCAAACTAATTGTGCTCCTTCCCAAACTAGCTACCCTTCCAGATTTTCTTATATTTGTCAACGTACAACTATTTCCCCAGTGACCCTTGAAGTTTCAAGACCTTTTGAATTCATAGTTCTAGAACTTTAGTCAAGAAGTTTTCTAGTTGTTTGGTCATTTCAGTTCTGTCTGACTTTTCATGACCCCATTTTGGGGTTTCTTTGGCAAAGATACTGAAGTGGTTTGCCATTTCCTTCTCCAGCTTATTCTACAGATGAGGAACCTGAGGCAAACAGGGTTAAGTGAGCTGCCCAGGACCACAAAGGTAGTGTCTGAGCTCGGAGTCAAACTCATGAAGATGAATGAGTATTCCTGATTTCAAGCCTCATGTTCTATCTACTGTGCCACCTAGCTTCCTTTGAGTCAGAAAGACCAGAGTTCAAATTTGGCCTCTAACATTAGCTGTGTGACCCTAGGTAAGGCTCTTTGCCTCTGTTTGCCTTAGTTTCCTTGAAATGAAGATGATAATAGCACCTCCTCACAGGGTTGTTATGAGGCTCCTTCTTTTCTTTTTTTTTATATTTAAAGAAATCCTCTATAACCCTATTTTCTTTCTTTCATTGTTTTTTTGAAAACCCTGGCTTTCCTCTTTCTCCCAGCCTTCTTTTTTTCATATTTAAATTTATTTATTTAACTTTTCAACATTCATTTCCACAAAATTGTGGGATCCAAATTTTCTCCCCATTTCTCCCCTCCCCTCACCCCAAAATGCCAAGCATTCTAATTACCCCTATCACCTATCTGTCCTCCCTTCTAACATCCCTCCCTTCCCTTATCCCCATCTTCTCTTTTGTCCTGTAGGGCAAGATAAATTTCTATAGAGGGGGAGGAAATTTAAGACTTATGGAAGTGATTATTGAAACCTGAAAACAAATAAATTAATTTTTTAAAAGAATATTTCTTTTCAACTGAGTTTTTGTGGGCATTTCATCCATTCTAAGTATGCTACAGGTAGACTGATATCTACTGTAATAATGTATTTCTTTCTGCAGAATTGCTTTAATTTGCTTTTCACTCATGGTAGGTACTATATAAATGCTTATTCTCTCACTTCCTCATTGTCTACCTCAGTTTCCCATCTGTAAAATGGGCATAATAGCACCTACCTTGCAAAATTCTTGTGAGGATAAAATGAGATAACATACATAAAATGCTTTGCAAACTTTAAAGTGTTAAGTAAACAGTAACTATATCTAGGCAGTCAACAAAGCTTTTATCACCTTATAATTTGACTGTTTAACCTTCTAACCAGTTTCCTGGTCTCTACTATATTCTCCTTTGGACAATCCATCCTGTCTGTAATAGTCCTAGTACACTGTTTTCATAATGTGGTTGCCCTGCTCAGAAAACAACGTCTCTTCACTGCCCACTCATTAGCCTAGTATTTAACATCTTTCGTCATCTCACTTAAACTCTTAGTGGGCCAGGCACCTAATTAAGTCTACTAAATTACAGAAGAATTTCCAATATGGATTGATGGAGGGAATTTCCAAATCAGGAGGAACCAATATGGTCTGAAGTCCCATCCTTCCCTGACCAAAGTAAATAAATAAATAAATATCAATACACCTCAATAGCAGGCATGTAAAGTAATAAAGTTAAATTTAACAATGTTCATTCCATAAGAAATTATCATTTAAAGGAGAAAATTATATTAGAGAAAATCCAGAGGGCAATCAAGAATAATTCTTTTTGATTGATACTATAAACAAATTAGGGGAGCAAGGGATAGCGTATAAAATTTATGATCAAACAAGAAATAGAGAACATTATGAATTGCAGAATGGGTAATTTTGATTACATGAAATTGAAAAGATTTTATAGAAAGTCAATGCAACCAAGATTAGAAAGGAAGTAGAAAACTGGGAAAGAATTTTTACAACTAGTGTCTGTGATAAAGGCCTCATTTCTAAAATCTATAGAGAACAGAGTCAAATTTACAAGAATACAGGTCATTCCAAATTGATATGAACAGACAGTTTTCAGAAAAAGAAATTAAAGCTCTCTTAGTTATATGAAAAAAATGCTCCAAATCACTATTGATTAGAGTGATGCAGATCAAAACAACTCTGAAGTATCACATCATACCTGTCAAATTGGCTAACATGACAAAACAGGAAGATGATAAATGTTGGAGATGTGGGAGAGTTGGAACACTCATTCATTGTTGTGAGATGATCTAACCATTCTGGAGAGCAGATGGGCTACAAAAATGTCCATACCCTTTGACCCAGCAATATCACTTCTAGGACTGTATCCCAAAGAGATTACAAAAACGGTAAAAGGTCCCACATGTACAAAGATATTTATAGCAGCTCTTTTTGTGGTGGCCAAGAACTGGAAATCCAGGGGATGCCCATCAATTGGGGAATGGCTGAACTAGCTGTGGTACAGGAATATAATGGAATACTATTATGCCATAAGAAATGACAAACAATCAGACATCAGAAAAAACCTGAAAAGACTTATATGAACTGATGCTGAGTGAAATGGGCAGAATGAGGAGAATATTATACACAGTAACAGCCACAGTGTGTGAGGATTTTTTCTGATAGACCAAGCCCTTCACAGTAATGCAAGGACCTAAATCAGTCCCAAAGGACTCAAGGCAAAATGCCATCCACATCCACAGAAAGAACTATGGAATTTGAACACAGAATGAAGCAGACTATTTTTTCTTTGCTGTTTTGGTTTGTTTGTTTTTTTTTTATGGCTTTTCCCATTTGTTTTAATTCTTCTATGCAACATGACCAATGTGTTTAATAAGAATGTATGTGTAGAACCCCAATAAGATTGTAAGACATCTTGGGGAGGGGGCAATTTTTTTTTTTTTAGGATTATTTAATTATTTATTTTGGTGAAAGGGATTGTGTCTCCTGTGGACAGTTTGCTTTCCTTTCTATGTTTTTGACAAATCCAACATGTATTTCTTAAAGTTATGCCTTTTTATTATTTCTGGCCTTCCTTCTTTTCTTTTTTTTTTTTTTATATTTAAAGAAATCCTCTATAACCCTATTTTCTTTCTTTCATTGTTTTTTTGAAAACCCTGGCTTTCCTCTTTCTCCCAGCCTTCTTTTTTTCATATTTAAATTTATTTATTTAACTTTTCAACATTCATTTCCACAAAATTGTGGGATCCAAATTTTCTCCCCATTTCTCCCCTCCCCTCACCCCAAAATGCCAAGCATTCTAATTACCCCTATCACCTATCTGTCCTCCCTTCTAACATCCCTCCCTTCCCTTATCCCCATCTTCTCTTTTGTCCTGTAGGGCAAGATAAATTTCTATAGAGGGGGAGAAAATTTAAGACTTATGGAAGTGATTATTGAAACCTGAAAACAAATAAATTAATTTTTTAAAAGAATATTTCTTTTCAACTGAGTTTTTGTGGGCATTTCATCCATTCTAAGTATGCCACAGGTAGACTGATATCTACTGTAATAATGTATTTCTTTCTGCAGAATTGCTTTAGTTTTAGAATATTGGCTCTACATATAAATTAAGTAGGTTTTCTTGTCCAGGGTACACTTTTATTTAAATAGAAATTTTTTAAAAATAATTTTAAAATCATAAGACTTGCACTAAATTTTAAAATCTGTTTTAGTTTCATTTCATCATTTAATAACTTGCTGAATTAAAAAATCATTTTATGCACAGGTACAGAAGGGAGAAGATGGGCTTAACAACAGTTCATGTAGGGAAAAAAGGACTGATAGAAAGTGGACAGGAAACTCAATAAAAGTAAGCAATGTTCTGATGGCCAAAAAAAAAAAAAAAAGGCTGATCTTAGTCTAATTAGTGGACATATAGTGTATAGATCAAGAGAAGTAATCATTTCACCAGTTTAGATGACTTTTGGTGTTTGTGTTAAAGAGTGGTAGGCCATAAGGTTAAAAAATTAAGAGGAAATGAGACTGTGAAGGACCTTGAAGACTAGCCTAAGGAGTGGACTGTGAAGAGACATTGCTGATTTCTGAGCAGGGCAACCACATTATAAAGTCAGTGTTCTAGGACTATCGTAGGTAGAATGGATTGGCCCAAGGAGAAGATATTCGGGACCAGGGGACCAGTTAGAATGTTGTAACAGCCAAGGGATAAGGTGATAAAAACCCTGGCAACTGCTTTGATATAGCTATCACTTATTGGATTTTTCTATCCTCTTTCCCCACCTCTCAACCTTCACAATATTAGATTTTGAAGGCCACATTTGACTCAGCTCAATTTGCTCATGCACTATTACTTTATAGACATTTTCATATTATAAAATTCTAAAAGAATTATTGGCAAATCTCTTTTATAAAGAATCATGAAACATTATGACAAGTATTTTCTATCTGTGTTCATCTTTCATTTTCAAAGACCATGACATCAGAGAAATGATGACATGGCTTGCACTTGACTTTGTTTTGAGTGACAGAGGGTTGTACAAAGTCACCAACCTTACTTTCTCCTCCAGAGCCATTTGGGTCCATAGACCAAATATTCATCTAACGATTCATTAAACAACAGATGACCTACTAAAACCTGAGTCTAACAACTTTATCAACTCCTAATCTAAGCTGCTGTTTTCCCTTCAATTTTCTGCATAACCTGCTTTCTTTCTAAAAGCATCACATTCCCTCTTTTGTAAAACTGAGTACTGCCCAGATTAACAGAAGAGGAAGCTGAATACTTAAACAACCCCATCTCAGAAAAAGAAATTGAACAAGCCATCAATGAACTCCCTAGGAAAAAATCTCCAGGGCCAGATGGATTCACAAGTGAATTCTATCAAACATTTAAAAAACAGTTAATTCCACTACTATATAGACTATTTTTGAAAATTGGGGAAGAAAGAGTCCTCCCAAATTCTTTCTATGATACAAATATGGTTTTGATGCCCAAACCAGGAAGAGACAAAACAGAGAAAGAAAATTATAGACCAATTTCTCTAATGAATATAGATGCAAAAATTTTAAACAAGATTTTAGCAAGACAAATACAGCATCTTATCATGAGAATAATACATTATGATCAGGTAGGCTTCACACCAGGAATGCAGGGCTGGTTCAATATTAGGAAAACTATTAGCATTATTGATCATATCAACAACAAAACTAACAAAAACCACATGATTATCTCAATAGATGCAGAAAAAGCTTTTGATAAAATACAACATCCATTCCTATTAAAAACACTGGAGAACATAGGAATAAAGGGAACTTTCCATAAAATAATAAGCAGTATCTACCTAAAACCTTCAGCAAGCATTATATGCAATGGGAATAAGCTAGATGCATTTCCAATAAGATCAGGGGTGAAACAAGGATGTTCATTATCACCATTATTATTCAATATGGTACTTGAAATGTTAGCTGTAGCAATTAGACAAGATAAAGAAATTGAAGGAATAAAAATAGCCAAAGAAGAAACTAAGTTATCACTCTTTGCAGATGATACGATGATATACTTAGAGAATCCCAGAGATTCAAGTAAAAAACTACTTGAAATAAGAAACAACTTTGGCAAAGTTGCAGGTCACAAAATAAACGCACACAAATCTTCTGCTTTCCTATATATTAGCAACCAAGTCCAACAGCAAGAGATAGAAAGAGAAATCCCATTTAAAGCTAGGGTAGACATTATAAAATACCTAGGAGTTTACCTGCCAAAACAAACCCAGGGATTATATGAACACAATTACAAGACACTATTTGCACCAATAAAGTCAGATTTAAGTAAGTGGAAAAACATCAGTTGTTCATGGGTAGGCCGAGCTAATATAATAAAAATGACAATTCTACCTAAATTAATTTACTTATTTAGTGCCATACCAATTAAACTACCAGATAATTATTTTCTAGAACTGGATAAAATAATATCAAAATTCATTTGGAAGAACAAAAGGTCCAGAATATCAAAGGGACTAATGAAAAGAAATTCTTGGGAAGGTGGCCTAGCACTACCAGACCTCAAATTGTACTATAAAACAGCAATTATCAAAACCACTTGGTACTGGCTAAGAAACAGAGTGGTAGACAAGGGGAATAGACTTGGCACTCAAGACACAGTAGGCAAGGAATATAGCAACCTCCTGTTTGATAAACCCAAAGACCCCAGCTTCTGGGATAAGAACTCACTGTTCGACAAAAATTGCTGGGAAAACTGGTTAACAATGTGGCAGAAATTAGGCATAGACCCATGCCTGACAATGTACACAAGAATAAAGCCCAAATGGGTACATTATTTAGGTATAAAGATTGATACCATGAATAAACTGGAGGAGCAAGGAATAGTGTATTTATCAGATTTATGGAGAAGGGAAGAATTTTTTTCTAAAGAAGTGATAGAAAGCATTATGAAATGCAAGATGGATAATTTTTACTACATTAAACTGAAAAGTTTTTGCACAACCAAACCCAATGCAACCAAAATTTGGAGGGATGTAGTAAATTGGGAAAAAAATTTACGGCTAAGCTCAGGGATAAAGGCCTCATTTCTAGACTATATAGAGAACTGACTCAAATGTATAACCATGCAAGTCATTCCCTAGTTGATAAATAGTCAAAGGATATGAACAGGCAATTTTCAGAAGAAGAAATTAAAGATATCTATAATCATATGAAAAAATGCTCTAAATCACTGCTGATTAGAGAGATGCAAATCAAAACAACTCTGAGGTACCACATCACACCTATAAGATTGGCAAACATGACAGAACAAGAAAATGATAAATGCTGGAGAGTTGGAACACTAATTCATTGTTGGTGGAGCTGGGAGCTCATCCAACCATTCTGAAGAATGGTTTGGAACTATGCCCAAAGGGCTACAAAAATGTGCATACCCTCTCACCCAGCAATATCGCTACTAGGACTGTATCCCCAAGAGATCATAAAAATGAGAAAGGGTCCCACATGTACAAAAATATTTATAGCAGCACTCTTTGTAGTTGCCAAAAACTGGAAATCAAGGGGATGCCCATCAGTTGGGGAATGGCTGAATAAATTATGGTATATGAATGTAATGGAGTACTATTGTGCCATAAGAAATGATGAACAAGAAGACTTCAGGGAGGCCTGGAAGGACTTATATGATCTGATGTTGAGCGAAAGGAGCAGAACCTGGAGAACTTTGTGCACAGCAATGACCACAGTGTGCGAGAGTTTTTTATGGTAGACTTAGAACTTCGTAATAACACAAGAACTTATTAAAAAAAAAAATCCCAATGGTGGTCTTCTAAGGCAAAGTGCCTTCCACATTCAGAGAAAGAAATATAGAAGTCATTCGCAGAATGTAACAGATCATGTTTGTGTATGTGTGTGCTTTAGTGTATTATATTTTGATTTGTTATATGATTTCTTCCATTTATTTTAGTTCAACTACATAGCATGACTATAGTGAAAATGTGCTCAATAGGAAAGTATATGTAGAAAGTATATGTCATGGGGAGGGAGGGGCTAGTGGGGGGTAGGTGCAGTAGGGATAAAATCTTAATTAAGGTACTGATTGTAGAACATTAAAAATAATAATGATAATAAAAAAATTAAATTAAAGAAAAAAGAAAAAAGAAAATAAAACTGAGTGTACCATTTTCAAAAATTTCACATCTTGAAGGAACCCTTAACTAAAAGAATTTAAAATGACCACATTTGCTGTGGGACTAGAAATACTGCTTCCTTCTATTGAAATAGAGACCATCACCTGGACAGGAAACTGGGTGTAAATATGTGGGTGAATCCCCTTCAATTGCTCAGTCTTCATCTAGGAAACCCTCTTCTAGCCCCAAAGGAAACAAAAAAAAAAAGACTTACTCCTAACCCTTGAATCCAGAGGGCTGAGCACTAGGTCAAGCAAGTGGCAAAGACAAACTTAAAATAAGAGTGTCAGCATATTTTTATTTTCCTTATAATAAAAGATGATACTGCTAGTAGTCTCCTGGAAATTTCCCTTACTAAAATTATCAGCTCAAAGTTCATGGACACTTCCTCCCTAGATGGCTGCCTGAATGAAGGTAGGCTGCCCAGCTCCTCAGGTAGCCCACCAAAACCCTGAATCTTATACCAAAGTGAATAAACATCAATAACTCTAATGAGAAACCAAAGTGATATCCACAACTCCAGAACCTAACAAAGACAGCCAGAAGCCCAAGACCAATGGGAAGGGGATCCACCAGCCTAAGGTGATGTGATTAAAGAAAGCCAAGGATACCTGTAGCCTGCAAGCCTCTTTCTCAAGAGGCAGTAAGAGTAGAGGACTCCCCTGAGAAAGCAAGATAAATATTGCCATGGTAGGGACCATGGAAACCTTGAGGAGAGGTATCAGAGAGTTGACAGCATTGTGCCACAGCAGCAACCCAGACCAAGGGGCTATGTGATGCCCCAACACTCTATCTCTAGATGCCACAAGGGACCCTAAAGCCCCAGTGCTCTGAACCTCAAAGATCCAGAGGGAGCCTAACCCTATAAGTTGGAGGTCAACTCAAGAAATCAGAGAACCAAGAGTGAGACCAAGTTTAGTCACCCACCTCACCCAAAAGTGCAGCAGGGGGCTGCAGAGCTTGGCTTTGGTACAAATCCTCAATTCAGGAGCTAAAGCTAAGGATGTGAGTAAATCAAAGAAAACACTCATAAGTATCAAAAATTATTGAAAATCTAATTCTATGACAATTGCGAGCTGAGATTGAAAGAAAAAAAATGAGTTCTTCACAAAGACTACATCAATGCCTAGAATAAATGAAGCATGAGATGGAAGGAAGGAAGGAAGGAAGGAAGGAAGGAAGGAAGGAAGGAAGGAAGGAAGGAAGGAAGGAAGGAAGGAAGGAAGGAAGGAAGGAAGGAAGGAAGGAAGGAAGGAAGGAAGGAAGGAAGGAAGGAAGGAAGGAAGGAAGGAAGGAAGGAAGAAAGTCATGTAAGGGAAAAATTGGAAGGAAAATAAGTTTCTTAGAAGAGACAGTGATGAACCTTACCTAAGAAATGGAATCTCTAAAAACTAGAGTATGCCAGAAATTAATGATTTCATGAGATAGCGTGGAATATTACAGTGAAATGGAAAGACTGAAGAAATAGAGAAGAAAATGGAAGGTATAGAATATAAAAAACTAACCTGGAAAATTAATCAAAGAGATAACTCAAGAATTATTAAACTACCTGAAAACCATGATAAAACAAAAATCTAGGTACTATTTTTCAAGAAATCATAAATAGACAAAGGTCTGTTAGAAGAGGGTAAAGACATAATGAATCCATTGATCACTGCCTGAAAGGACCCCAAAAAGAAAAGTCCCAGAAATGTCACAGCCAAAATCTAGAGTTCCCATACCAAAGGAAAAAAAATACTGCAAACATCCAGAAAAAAAGCAATTTAAGTTGCATTTACATAGTACTTTTCAATTTGCAAAGTGTTTTACGTATGTTATCTCATTTGATTCTTATAACATGTCATGTGAGGTAGGTGCTCTTATTATCCCCATTTTATAATTGATGAAATTGAAGCTGAGAAAAGTTACATAATTTTCTCTAAGTCATAGAGCTAATAAGTGTAGAGGCATAATTTGCAGTCAGTCCTTCCTTATTCTTCAAACAACCTTAATCACTGTTCCACCTAGGTGTCTAATAGTAATAACAAAAAAACTACAGTCAGAATCACACAAGATCTGGCAGCTTCCATTATAAATGAGAGGGGATCTTGGAATACAATATTCGAAAAAGCAAAATATATGATTTACACCCAAGAATAATTTACCTTGTAAAGTTGAATATAATCTTAAGGTGGGGAAGTGGGGGAGGGTAAGGGGATATATAATGTACTTTTAATGGAATAAAGGACTTTAAAATATTTCTGATAAAAAGAGCAGAACTAAATAAGAACTTTGAAATACAAATGCAAGAATCCAGAGAAACTTACAAAGATGAATTTGCTTAAGCAATTAGAAGCTATATGGTGTTGTACTCCTAATATCTAATAGGGGAAGAAGAAATAAGTATCCCTTTGTAACTTTAATATCTTCAAATGGGTACTTAAGGAGTTAAATAGAAAGGGTCTGGTGAGTAGATTAGCTCTATTCTAGGGTCCTAAGAGGGACCTTTACCCTTACAAGCAAGGGTAAAAGGAGAAATACATTATGTAGAGAAGAGGAACAAAGGGGGAGGAATATGTTATCTTTCATAATATGGAGAATTACAACAGAAAACAAACATGGATAAAGGGGTGGAAGGTGGGTTATCTCGTTCTTATCTGAAATGGACAAAGGATGGTTGAACACACACACATATACACACACCTGATATGATGTAGAACTACATAAAAAAAACTCAACAGGGAAACAAATAGGGATGGCAGCCAGGTCAAGAGGGAAGAAAACACCAGTTAGGGAGTAGGCACAAACACACTTTCTTAAACTGAAAGGGAAATTAAAAGGGCAATGAGGGGAAAAAGAACTAGAATCTAAGAGAGGAATTATTGAATAAATTGGAGTATATGTACATTAGTAGAATATTATTGCACCATAAGAAGTAATACAAGAGATTATTTCAGAGAATTCTGAGTTATAGAAATGAGCGGAACCAGAAGAATTTATTCAGGGGCAACATAAAATGTAGAGAAAAACAGCTTTGAAATACTTAAGAATTCCAGTAAAAGCAATGGCAAACCATGTTTGCAAAAGACCTCTGGTGACATAAGTTACTCACTTTTTGACAGAGAAGTAATAAACATGATGTATAGAGATGCAATAATGGACATGACCATTATTGTAACCATTTTGTTCATCTTCTATGCTTATTTGATAGAGGGTTCCCCCGCTCTCCCTTGGTTAATTGAAGGGGTCTGGATATATAAGGGGGAGAAGTGCATAGTAATAGTGATGGGGGCAAAAAGAGGACCACTGAAACATTTTAAAATGCATAGAAGAGAACAGAAGGGCATGCCAAAGAAAGCATTGATAAGGGCTAATTTTAAAGTATTATGCAGAACACATAATATAATTTTTTAAAGCAATACAGTGTAAAATAGAGATTCACAGTTTCATGATAATCTTCTTTCTGCATTCTCCACATAAGAAAATATTCCTTTTTGATGTTCAAAATTTTTTTTGAAACAAATTTAACGTTCACTTCAATGAATAATGACCCAAATATTTGGGATAGGGACCAGGTCTATAATTCTATTGGTACAGATGAGGAAGTTCACTCTACCAGTGCAGGTTGGCACCTTCTATGAAACTTACAGTTTCAGGCACAGGTATCAAACATGAGACTGGGCATAGCCTGCAACACTCCTGAGAGTTCCCAAAATAAATACAAATAACGGTAGAATATAGCTAATGTTAATATTTGACCCATGGAGATTCTTACATAAGGTTTAGTGGCCCTGCTTCTATTTGAGTTTGACACAACTGATCTAGAGAACTGAGAAATTAAGTGACTTGTCCAGGGTTCAACAGACAGAATGTATCAGAGGTGAGACTTGAACCTAGCTCTTTTTGACTTAAGTTCTTCTCTCTATCCAGTATACTACATTGCCTCTCAGTCCAGGAAGTAAATGTGCTTTTGGACCTTTTATGAAATTCTATGGTTCTGGAGTACTTGTCCAGTTCCCTAACCACTGTCTCAAAAGTGGTTTCAGCAGAGCAGAATGGAATGTACTATTATGCTTTCTCATTTGTATAATCTTTCCAAAGCTGGCCAACATTTATCCAAACAAAAATGGTCACCACATAATGTCCTAAACAGAACTGAAGGGAGTCTTCTGAAACTGTGCTTACTTCCCTTGGTGTGATTAGACAGGAAAGAAAAAACAGTCATCTTACTGTGTTAATTAAAAAGGTTGACATACAGGGTAAAATACTTGTCATTTATTCCTTAAAATTTAACCTCTCACCTTGCTCCATTACATGAAAGGAAGCTTCCTATTTTAATTTTTCCAGTCTTTATGTGGAAGGTTTATTTATTTACACTCAATTATTTATTACACACACCGGAGGAAGTAGTACCAAACTTGGATTACTTAAAATTATATTGTTGCAGAAACTTTTTTCAGTGCTTCCAAACATTAGGAGTGAATGTATCAAGGATTCTTCTACCTTTCTGGGTTCTGAGAAAATTTAATGGAATACAAATAGATAAAGAACAAAGAGAAACCAGAAGCCAAGTCACAAAGGCATTTCAAAATGAGTCACTATTGTAAGAGCTCCCTAGGTCACTCAACATATCAGCTCTATGATCAAAAGCATGTCAACTGAAGGATGGCAAGAAAAGTGATGGGGAAGGTAGTAAAGTAAGAGCTGTTGAGGCAAACTATTTATCTCTATGCCTCTAGAACAATGACATACCTTTGATCTATCTCCAGTAGCAGAGAATAACAGAGAATCTAGAGACAAACGCATTTCCATTAAAAAAAATAGAACTTGGTTTCCCATGAATTAAAAGACAGGATTCTCCACAAACCTATGCTATTCCCTATCCCCACGCTCTCCTCTTTCTTGCTCTCAGTGAATAGCTGGATTTTCTAGATTTTTAATGTTACTGTACTTCATTACTGCATGTAGCGAATGTCTTTCAAGATCCAGACCATGCTCACCATCATCAAAATGATCACTCTACTAAAGAAGGTATGCTCCCTTTGGTTTAGTCTAATCCAATAACAGCGCATTTCAATTCTTTTTCCGCCTGCTGGTGCACTTTTCATCAGTACAAATATTGATTAAAATGAAATTACAATTCATTTCAACATCAATGGGCATTTCAACTCATACAAAATAATGTGCTACAGATCACAATATTTATTTATGATCAGGTTAATTTCTTTTACGTTCTTTTCAAGTGTCTTCAGTTACATTTATGCCCATATCTCAAGTAACAAAGTAGAGTTCATTTCCCTACTTCTTCATTTATCTGTATTTTGAGAAGTTTTTAAAATCCCTGACATTTAACAAGTCATGCTAAATAGGCAATGTGCATAGTTGTCTGATTTACAGGCTGTTTTTGCTGTCAATCGGTAACTTATCGAAGTCAATAGTTTGGATATAATCCTTTATCTAAGGCACAGCGCCCCCACATGGTACCAAAGAAAAGAACAATCTGAAAACAACTTTACAAATTAAATTATTTTTACTTCAGTTTTGTTCTATTATGGGGAAAGGTGCTTACTCTCTGTGCAATTATTTTTTAGGACCATTGTCTACATTTTCTCACTGCAGAACTATAGCTTTATATAATAGATACTAAACTCAAAAGTATAAACACTAATCTTAACAGTCATTTATTAGATTGACATAAAAGCATTTGGTCTGCTTCAGATGGGGGAGAGGGGGGAGGGCAAGTCAGACCTTTAGACATTTTGGCAAAGGTAAGTTAAATAGTAGCAAGACAACATTTCTGTACATATATATATATATATATATATATATATATATATATATACATTAAATTCTCAATCCATGTCATGAGATGAATTGTGTTTCTTCATTTGTCCCATGATTAGCTATGCCCATTTAGTCTATCCCTTCATTCTTTTATTTATCACCCCCCTCCCTATGCATGTCCTGCTTTGCTCCCCTCTGCTGCTCTAAATCCACTTTCCTAGTAACACTTACACCCTGATTAAGCACTCTTTCAATTACTATTTCCAGTACCCAGTTCCCAGGCCAAATTCTAGTCCATGAATGATTCAACTACGCAGAAGAACAGTGCCAAGACTTCTAGCCTACAAGATCATATCCTGCCCTAGACTCAAAACATGACTGACTAGGAAACTCCTGAATTCCAGACTCCAAGAACAGTGCCCCCCCCAACCCCTCCCCAACCACAACCCTATCTCAAGCATTATCATTATTGCTGAGGGAAAAAAAATAATGTAACTATTTACATTTTTCAATCCATGGGAAAGATCCCTTCCCTTGATTCTAGATAGATTTTCAGCAGTATTCAAAGGGAGCTGACCACAGATTATCTGGGGGAGAAAAGTTGCTGGATAAATATATAGAGGACAAGGGCAGGGGAATAAAACCACCCAGAACAACAACAAAAACAAATCCAGCTCTTTGCGTGAACTGACACAGTGAGAGGGACACAAAGGGATATAATAAACTACCTACTAACTTGGATCATAAACACCACAGGGGGCTCATGAATGAATACAGGACAACAATATGAACAGTCTATGGTCTGACACCAGATACCAGGCAAAACCATCCTGCAGATGCTGTTGTCTAAGAATCTGTGTGGGGTCCATTAGCTACCCACAGAAGTCAGTAGTATTGAGGGATTAAACTTCCTGAAGCCCTAAACTTTTCAGGATTTAAGGAAAGTTTCACTGCCTTAAACCTATATGTACCTAGTATACACTAGTATATAAACCTAGTATGCACAAAACAAGTGCCCTATAAATAAAAGTTGAGTAGTTGACTGGTTCTGACCATGAAGTGGGGGAACAAAAATAGAGGCCCACAGAAAGTAGGAGCTGGCATCTGAAACGTGCTAAGGATGATGTGGGATGTTCCTCAGAGTATTATGAGCCATGTGGGGCCAAATGCACCAATAACTCTAGGTGTGGAGAAGGAACTACAATTCATTTAAGTCCACCATCTTTTGTTACTAGGTGAAGGAGAGGCACCTGTCCCCCTCTAGGTTCAGTTAAAAAATATTTATCACTTACTATGTGTAAAATATTGGCTCTTGGAAGGCTCTGGCAGACACTCAAGGCTACCTCCCTCATTCAGAGGTGCACCCTAATTAACTCTCCAGGTGAAAGGATGAAAAGAAATGACAAAAGAGATACACTTCCGCCTGTGTATATGAATGGGAGTGATTATCCTCTGTAAGACCATTCAATGACAATATCTATCATCAGACATTATTTCTCAGAAGCCAAGTTTCTTTGTAGATAGGTCTTTTGCTTTATCCACTTTAATAATCCCCTTCAACAGTATGTAACCTTCAGGTGTCACCTGCATACACACAAACATCTCTCTAAAGGCTTCCACTCTGGCTTGAATGAATGTCTTTGTAAGGCCCGATATGTAAGCACACCCACACACTGAGATAGGCACCCACAGGTTCACCCACTCAGACACACACGCGTGTGATGCTACCCTAAGGGAGAAGCTTCATAGGAAGGAAAGCGTTAGTACCAATCCACCGCAGGTGCTGACTGAGGCAAACGAGTCGTTATAACCCAATACGTGACCCGTGTAAAAGCAGAGCTCGGCCTCCGGGATCCGACTCCCCGCTGCCCCGTGCTCCTCGACCACGAAGCCCCGGGAAAGGAAGCGCAGGTCCCGCCGCAGCTGTAAGTAGAGGTCCCGCCCGAAGGCCGGCAAGTGTAAGAGAAAGCCACGCTTCCCCAAGCCGGAGGGCTGCTCTGCAGAGGCGGCTGAGTGGGGCTGCCGCCGCCGCCGCCGCGCTGAGCCTCGGCCACCGGCCCCCACCTCCCCGGCTGGCAGTGACAGCAGGTGGATGTCCTCCGGACGCACCCGCTGAGGGAGCACCACTTCCAGCTCAGCAGCGGTGACGCCTCCAACTGCTGCAAAGAATGGAAAACAGCGAATTAGTGGCACTGCTCCCGTACACCCCGCTCCTCAGGAGAAGCGGCCAAGCAGTCGGGGCTCCAGCCCGGTCCCGGGAAGAATTCCATTCCGGGGCCACTCTCGGATCGCCCCTCCAGGCCAACTCCACCTCGCCCCCACTGGCAGCTGCCTAGCGGGGAGCGATCGGGGAGGCGGGCTGGAGAGGACCCGGACACTGGCAGAAGCTTCTGCCCCGGCTGCCCTGGCCTGGAAGCCCCCTCCCTCCCCTCACCCACCCCTGCTCTGCGGGTCACCCTACCCTCTCTGCTGCATTCGCCCTGCCTGCACACGGAGCCCGGGCCCTGCAGCCCCTTTCCACTGAGTGCTCAGGTTTCAAGCTCCAGACTCAACACACTGGAAATTCTGAACAAGCAGAGAAGACAATGGAGCCAAACAGGGAGATGATTTATATTTCCTTTCCGCATTGATGCCTAAATATACTTCTGAATGAGTGTCTCACTCAGCACCGCTCCTCTCCCTCACTCCCACCCAAAATGGGTTTTTGCAATAAACCACACACGTTGCACTTCAGAAAAGTTAACCGAGTTTCTCGGAACGGAAGGAAAAGCAGAGAAGCACCAGGCAACTTCTGTACAAGTTAAGCAGGAGCGGAACAGCCAAAGCGTATCTAACCACTGCGCATGGAGTTGGTACAGCAGACCAGACGACCGGGGACTGCTAAGGAAAGCCTCAGCCCCGCACTCCTGCCCGGCAGCCTCCCCTCAGCCCCGCCATCCCTGTCACTGACAGGGCGCAATCTCGTCCTGGCCCTTCGTAACGGGACCGACCCGAGGGACGGCTGCGGTGACCGCTGTTGGCGTGGTGCTGCTGCTGTTGCTGCTGCTAGAGTTGGAGACAGAGCCCGGTGTGGAAGGGAGCGAGGTGGGGTTGAGAGTGATGCTACACCGGCCAAGCTTCAGGGGAGGGGAGGTGGCAGTGAACGCAAAGGGGCAAAGGTAGGAAAGAAAGAGCTACCTGAGCTTGTGTCCAATCCCCCAAACAGCAGCAGCAGCAGCAAAGGAAATGAAAGAGGAGGTAGGAGGGAGCCGTCAAACATTGTATTTCAGTGGAGAAGCCCCACCGAACTTGTCTCTTGCAGCAGGAGGAGGTAGCGGTGGTGGCAGCCTCAGCGGCAGATCCCAAGCTGGAGTGAAGCCCTCCAGCCTTCGGAAAAATTAATTAGCGCTGCGGACAAACCCAACGTGGTAAATCCCAAACCCCGCCCGCCCGGAGAAAGCGGGCGGCGATTGGAATCTGGCATTTCTCGTCTCCGCCTCCTGCTTTACTATTGGTCGCTGGAGATAAAAACCAGGGTCATATGTTAGGTTGTAAGCACTTTTTTTACACGTGGTTTTTGTGTAGTGACGGGGAGCCTGGCGCCAGGTGGCGGACGAGAGTATACTGTACCTGGCGGAGAACTGGGCCGGGGAGAGAAGAAGCAGTTGTTACCTGGTCATTTAGTAGAATTCACAATTACAAAGGTCCTGTGTTGTTCTCCTGTGCTGTTTATTTCTTTCCTTCCAAGCCAAACTGAATCAAAATCACCCCGAACAACTCCACTGTTAAATAACAAATGTTTTACATTCTTAAACTATTTTTAAACATTTCACATTTATGATCTCACTTTATCCTTGAAGCAACCCTGTGAAATACACATTATTAACCCCACTTTACAGATGACAAAACTGCAGAAGAGATAGGTTGTGAATTAGTGGCACAAAATTCATATATTCACCATTTCTAAAAGCGTCTGAGTCACAAAGTAACCTAGCTCTCCAATTTGGAGCACTTCCCACTGTTTATGCTATAGATCTCCAGGATTCCACTACCTACCTTTTACAGTGTGTCCCAGAAAAACTGGATTAAACTGATGCATAAATATAAGCAACCACTGAATGCTAGGATATAGCTTTCCAAAGGAGAGGGAAGAATGGAGACACTGCACTACAAACCTATTTATTTATAATTTATTTACTTTCAATGAACAAAAGATAGCTGGAAAAGAGCTTGTCTATATTATGTATGTGAAAGCACTGCATTTAGCACTAGAGATACAAATTAAAAACAAGGCACTCCCTGCTCTCAAGGAGCTCACATTTTGATGAGAAAGACAACACAGATGGAAAGTTTCATCTTCCAGTCAGATGGAAAGTTCCCATGCTCTTTAGAGTATGGAGACAAAACAGATGGTAAAGCTTCTTCTTTAATTTCATTGCCATTGATAAAATTACATCAGTTTTTGATGTTGAACCATTTGACAGTGCCAAGATCTTTGGTGACAAATACTCTTTTCTGAGTTAAAAGAAAATGTGGGCTGTAGCACCCACAAGAACAGTTGCAAAGTCACATTTCCACAGAGGTTGCTTCCCAGGGTGATTGCTGCCTGACACTTGGCTGGAAGTACTTCCATTCCTGAGATTTTTGGGTTCAGGCTCAGTCAGTCAATAGATATGTATTAAGCACCAGTGCCAGGCACTAGGTAAGGACTGGGAGACAACATGCAAACAACATTGTACAAATAAGCTATATGCAGGATAAAGTGGAAATAATCAACCAAGGGAAGGCACTGAAATTAAAGGGGATCAGAAATGGACTTCCTGTGGAAGGTAGGGTTTTAGCTAGGGCTTAGAGGCAGAGATGAAGAAAAGTCTTCCAGACAAGAGGGACAACCAGGGAAAATGACTAGAGTTGGGAGATGGAGTTTCTTGTTAAAAAAAAAAAAACAGCAGGAGGCAAATATCAGTCATAGAATATTAGGGGGTGGGTAATGTGTCAGAAGACTGGAAAGGTAGAGACTGCTGGTTTTGAAGGTCTTTGGATGTCAAATACATTGTTTTATATTTGGTTCTGGAGGTGATAAAAAGTCAATAGTTGTGTGTGTGTGTGTGTGTGTGTGTGTGAGAGAGAGAGAGAGAGAGAGAGAGAGAGAGAGAGAGAGAGATGGTCACATATCTCTGCTTTAGGAAGATCACTTTGGAGGGCTAGATCTTGTGATTATAGTCAAGTTAGCATTAGGGGGTGATTTAACTTTCCTAGTACTCACAAGGCAAGTTTGCTTCTCCACCTCTTCAGCTCTAGACTGTCTTGCATCCCTTGATGAAGACTGTGAAGGCTGGGCTGGAAGTAGGACAGTGGTAGTGGGGTGCTATCACTGCCTATCTACTTTCTGGTGGCAGTTGGATAGCACCTATGGTTGCTGGTAATGGGGAAGGTGGGCTCCTCATCCACATGATTGGTAGGATGTTCTATTCTGAGGGATCATGCCCTTTTCTTGTTTGTATTGCTTGTCCTTCCTTAAAGAGAAAATGATAACTCATTTATGCCTGTGATTTGCAGTAGTGTTCCACTCAGTCTTATAAGGATCCTTGCACCCATATTGACTTAGAAAATCACATATTAGGAACAGCTAGGTGGTGCAATGGATAGAGCACTGACTTCAGAGACAGGAAGACCCAAGTTCAAATCTAACTTCAGGCAGATACTTACTTGCCATGTAACCATGGGCAAGTCACTTAACCCAGATTGCTTCTCCCTTACCCCCAGAAAAGAAAACCACGTGTTAACGTTATTTGTGTTCTATTGTTTTCTAAATTTATTTTGTTAAATACTTCCCAATTACATTTTATTCTGATTGAAGCAGAATTTGGGAGTGTGGGGTCCTGTGAGCTGTATTTGACCCCTCTGATCTAGAGCTCCAAATGTCCACTAGCAATAAGAATCCTTCCTGAATGGCTAAGGCTGACCCTGGGAAGGTAGAAGAAGGATATAGATTTCTCTCTCTGGATTTGTTCACATGGACAAATCCCAAATCCGTTGATGGGTTTCCTGAAATAGAAATAGCCATTCTTGTTTAAGGGTCATACAGAAGCTGTTTACTATTGGGAGGATTCCTAGAAAGTCAAGTTGGACCTGGGAGTCTTTGCTTGTACTTTGGCTAGAGAGTTTAAGTACCACAAAGTCTGGAGTGAAGCAGTTTTCTTTTATCCTTCAGAGATTGGGACTTCATCCTTTAGAAAGCCCCTACACAAATTATAACCCTTCTTTAATGTCTTGAAGAGGTTTTGAAGCTCACGCGACTTGCCCGTGGTGGTTAGCGTCAGAGGCAGAATTTAAACTAAAGCCTTCCCTTGCCCCAACTGAAGTCATTTATCTAATTTGTATACTATTTCTTACTTCTATTACTTATTGTTTCTGAGTTGTTTCAGTTGGGTCCAATGCTTCACATCCCCATTTGCGATTTTCTTGGCAGAGATACTGGAGTGGTTTTCCATTTCCTTCTCCAGCTCATTGTACAGATGAGGAAACTGAGCCAAACAGTGTTGAATGACTTGTCCAGGGTCACACAACTAATAAGAGTCTAAGGTCAGATTTGAACTCAGGAAGTAGAGTCTTCCTGACTCTCCAGGCCTAGTACTCTATCCACTGCGCCACCTATCTGCCCCTCTCTCTATATTTCTAAATACTATATTTTTTGTGCATGTACATCCATACTCTTTGTCCTTTGGCTAAAAATGAAATAAAATGCTGTGGTCTTCAGCGTGTGTCAACAGGACTAAGAAGGAAAAAAGAGGAGGGGTAGATGCTAAAATTGGGCATCCAGTTACTATGGCAATAGCAGGAGGAGAGGTAACAAGCGAGCAGTTACATTAGATCTTCATTCTGGAAAGCCACACAGGGCAGGAACTAAGAAGTTTGGGAGATTCAGTGTCAGAATTTAAGGTTTATAGAGAAAAATTCAGAAAATAATGAAAGATGAAAGCCATTGGACAAAGGGCAAATGTCCCTGGATGGTTCTAAGAAGGATCTGGAACCTCTGTGCTGACTGAGATCAATAAGCAAATGGGTCACGTTAAAATCTTTTCCTTTTGGTGGAAGGAGAAAAGAAAAATGCTATAAGGTGTGTGCTACATGGGCATCTGGGTAAATCATTGGTTATCTAATTTTCTATCCATGATCGAGTATAAGACGAGGAAAGTGAAACAAGTAAATATAGTGTTCAAAATTCTTTTTTAAAAATAATGATAACATATACTCACAAAATTATCTCTCAAGGATCTCTGTCTTAATTAATTTTCGTTTGGGTACCTAGAACTTAAAATTTCACAACTAAATTATATAAATAGGATGAGGGAAGGAGAGATGTGAAGTTCTAATTTTTGGCATCCAGAAGAACTAACTGAAAAATTTCAGGGTAAGAGGTATTCTAAATAATTTTCATAACTCTGAAATCTTTATTAGTGAATTATTTCATTATTGTTATTAATAATATGATTCTTGAAGGGAAGAAACAAGCATTTATTAAGAACCTACTGTATGACAGGTACTGTTCTAAGCACCTTACAAATATCTCATTTAATCCTCACAACAGTCACAGGCAGTAGGTGATATTATTTTTCCCATTTTTACAGTTGAGGAAATGAAGGCTTGTTTCATTCATTCTTCGTTCTTACTTCATTCATCACATTACTTAATGAAGTTAAGTAACTTGTCTAGGAGCCCACAGCTAGATAATCTAAATATCTGAGGCTGGATTTGATAGATAATCTTAATATCTGAGGCTGGATTTGAACTCAGATCTTCCTAACTCCAGACCTAAAACTCTGTCCACCAACCTGCCTAGATTTTTTCCATGGGTGGATAGCATATATGTCTTCCACAAAGGGCTTCCTAAAAATATCTGGCAAGCAAGTTCATCACCGTTAAAGACCTGCAAAATAGGAAAGAGCAAGCACAAGGCCCACAAATCTGTCAGAGTTCTTTGTTTTTCTCCGTCCACAGTGTGTGGGAGTTAGTAATCTCAGCTGGGAAGCTTTCGGTGATATTTTGATAACTCAAGAAATTATTGCAAGACGGCTCTCTCCAAGGTTACCAATGATCTCTTAATCGCAAAATTCAATGGCCTTTTTTCAGTCTTGTTCCTTAAGCTCTCTGGAACATTTAATGTTTTTCCAATACCTTTTCCTTTTTGAAACTTTCTCCTCCTTTGGCACTCATGTCACTGCTCTCTTGATTTATCTCTTACTTCTATGAGAACTCTTCATCAGTCTCTTTCTCTGGTTTGTCTTTGTCTTCCAGTGCTCTAAGTGCCAGTGTTAACAAGGGATGTGCAGGAGCCAGCTCTTCCCGGCTAGAGAGGTGATTGTTAACTTTTCTACATGAGCATCTTATATCTCAGAAATCACCAGAAGCTACAAATCAAGGACTGAGTTATTGTTGTCTGCCCTTAAAAAAGTGATGAAGAAACTGTTAGAAATGCAGATTAAACTTAAAAGTGAGTTGCACCTACCATTCTCAATCTGTATCCCAAAGATTTTTTTAAAAGGAAAAAAAGAGCTTATTTGTGCAACACTTTTTGTCGTGGCTAAGAACTGTAAATCAAGGGGGTGCCTATCACAATTGGGGAATGGATTAACAAGTTTTGGTATATGACCGTAACGAAATACTATTGTGCTATAAGAAATGACGAGTAGGATGTGGCCAATTAGGAGTCTGCCACAGTAGTCTAGGTGCCAGGAAATAACTAGGGTGATAATCCATTTGAGTAGTAACAAAAGAGATTGATACGAGATTTTGAGGAGATAGAAATGACAAGACAGCAACTTATTGGAGGTAGAAGGGTAAAGGAGGATGAAGAGTCCCTAAAAATGAAACCAGAAGGAAATTGCAGCTATGTGTAAGGATGGAACGCAGGTCCTCTTTAGAAAGGCAAATAAAGGCATTTACACAATTGGATTTATCCTGAATCCAAAGACAACAAAAAACATCATTCCATGGGACACTTAGTCATCTTGTTTTTCAGTGCTAATGATAAGCATTTGCAAAAAAGACCACCATGAAGGTAATTACTGCTCATGTGCTAACATCTGTTGCAGAGGTTGAAGAGGTGGAGAAATTCTCCCCCAAAACTGGATAAGAACTTCAAGATTAAATTAAAATACTCTTCAAAGAAAAAGTGGGAATAAGGAGAAGACAGTGAAAAATATATTGGAAAACATCATTAAGGAGTTTAACACTAAGTGCTAAAATTTGCTTATAGACCACACAGAAGTCTCCTACCTATATATCATGACCACTATCTACAGGAAAATTTAAAAACGCTACACATGGTGAGCATCAATATTTGTTCCTTAAACTTGTGATTTTGTCTTTGTAGGAGATTTCTAATAATATATATCAGTAACTGCTCTATAACTTATAGTCTTAGAAAGTTTCCTAGGGTGCTGATGGATTAGTAACTTGTCACAGGGTCACAAGGCCAATATGTGTCAAAAGAAAGACTATCTCAGGCCTTCCTGACTCCAAAGGCAACTTTCTACCCACTATGTCATTCTCGCTTTTAAATAACTCCAAATAATATCACAAAAAATGAAATGTATTTTAATACGGAAAATGTCTGGTTACTTATGTGGGAGTCGTTTCCAAATCAGTTGTCTGTTTATAGTTCAATCACCATAGAGTTAAAGCTGATGAGGACCTCAGAGGTCACCTAGTCCAATCCTCTCATTTCACAGATGAAAAAACTGAGGCTTAGAGAGATTATGTGATGTGTCTAAGGTCACACTGGTAGGAAGTGGCAGAGAACTTAAATAGGTCCTCTGCCTCCAAATCTAGTACCTAATTCATCATATAAAACTGAAAAAAATATTAAAACTAATACTCAATTATTAAAAAAAATAAAGATACAGCATGTAATTGAGGCAATTCTAACTTATATTAAAGTCTCAATGATCAGAAGGAAGTTTAATCTATATAAATCAATTGCCCCCACAGACATCAAAAGAACCCAGAAAAAAACCCTCCTTAGCCAAGTGGGGGTTCACACCAACCAAAGACAACAGCAGTTTAAAATATAAACTTTTTTTGTAAACTCCTCTTAGAGATGAAGATTGTGGAAATTTATAAGCAGTATTGCCTGAGAAAGTAGTGAGGAGAAAATTGTTTTTTGTAAATTCTTTTATTTTAAGCTTATATACAAAATGAGAAAAAAAAAGTTGCCTTATACACAGAGAGTGGTCATTATAAAACAATAAATTTCTATTTTAAGAAAACCTGTATAATAAATCCGATACATTGATTTCAGAGCTGCCAGCATTTCTTTGCTTCCTTGTTGGTTTTCTTTTGTTTTTGCCATGCACTTTTTAATTTATTTTCCCTTCTCTCCCCCCACCTCCCTAACAAAGGCTACAACTGAGCATGAATGTGCATATGTATATGTGTATGCACACACGTACACACACATACAGAGATATCTATAAACATATATATATATATACTTATACACACATATGTAAGACTGTACTATACTTCCTCTTATCATCTGTTTCTCTGAAGGTGGATAACATCTTCCTTCATAAGTACAAGTCTTTCCATATTTTTCTGAATCAGCTAGCTCATCATTTCCTACACCACAGCAGTATTCCAAACCAATCACATCCTGAGAGATTGTCTACAAAAGTCTTTTCTTCCCAATTTTCTGCATTTTTTCTATTCATGGTTATATAGGTTTTATTTAGTCAGGAAATTTTTAATTTAAAATAACCAAAATTATCCATTTTATACTATACTTTATAATACAGTTTAAGGTCAGATAGATACTGCTGAATCTAATTCCTTTACATCTTTGTTTCCTGGTTTCTTTGATGTTCCAGATATTTTGTTCTTCCAAATGAACTTTGTTATTTTTTTCTAACTCAATTGTTTTAGTAACTTGATATGACATTGAATAAATTAAATAAAATATTCTTTTTAAAAATTATATTGGCTTTAACTAACCATGCACAATAAATATAACTTCAGTTATTTAGATCTAACTTTATTTGCATAAAAAGTGTTTTATATTTATGTTCATATAGTTCTTGCATCTGTTTGAGGAGGCATACACTCAGGTATTTTATACTGTCTAGATATTTTAAATGGTCTAAAACCATATTGAATAATATTGCTGACACATAGTGTAGTTTCTCTGTTTTTCACTTTTGATTAAATCTATTTGAACATTAACTTTGAGATCATAATTACTGGCCCTGCTTTTTTTTACATAATAAATTCTATTACTGTTCTTTATTTTATCTTTATATGTATCTCTCATTTTTTAAACGTTTGCTGAAAGCAACATATTGTCAAATCCAAATTTTTAATCTGCTATCCATTTCCACTTTACAAGTAAATCCATTCCACTCACAATCTAAGCTACAATTACTTGCTGTTTTGCTTCTGAGGAGTTAATCATGGTTAAGTGCTTTGCCCAGGGTCAAATAAGTATCAAGCATCTGGGGTTGGATTTGAATTCAGGTCCTCCTGACTCCTGGTCTGGCACTTTATCCACTGCGCCACCTAGCTGCCCTTACAATTACTCATGTATTTTCTTCCTTCCTATTTTTTCCTCACTATCCTTTCGTACCCTATTTGCCCTCTCTCTCCTCATTCCTCTGCATATTTTAAATATTACATATTTTACCACTACCTTGTCCTCCTATTTCTTAACCTACCCACCACTCTAAAAGTCCCTCCCTTATCCCAACCTACTCCCCTTGCCCTCTTCTTTAAAAAACCTTCATATCCTCCTGGATATATATTTTGTTCTCATTTTAACCCTTTACTAATGAGAGTATGGTTTCAACACTACCCATACTCCCCCCACTAGCTTCTTCTGTATCAGTTTTTCCTGTTATGCCTCATTTGTATGAGATAATTACTCCTTTTTATATCTCCCTGCATGGTTTTATTATTTTTAGAATCACCCTATCATAATCAGCTCAACCCATGCCTTTCTTTCAAACTACCCAAATAAACATGACAATCAAAAGAATACTGCTAATATTTTCACATATTTGAAGTAAACAATTTGACCTTAATGAATCCCTTATAATTTGCCTTTAAAGTTTGCCTTATAGTTCTCCTGGATGTTATATGTTGAATTAAGTTCTCGTTTTTCTCACAAAAACCTGAAAGTCTTTGAGTCCATAAGTGTTCATTTATTTTTTCATTCAGGGCTATAATGAAATTTTCTGGATAAGTTATCTTTGGTTGTAAGCCAGCTTTTTTGCTCTATGGAATATAGTATTCCAAGATGCAAGGTCCTTCAATGTAGTAACTGCTAGGTCTTGGGTAATCTTTATTGTAACTCCATGATATAGAAATTCATTTTTTTTCTTGTTGCTTCTAATACTTTCTCCTTAACTTGGGAGTTTTGAAACTTGGCTGTGATATTCCTGTAAATTTTCCTCCTGAGATCTCTTTCAGGTGGTGATTAGTGGATTTTTTCTATTTCTACTTTGACTTCTTGTTTTAGAATTTCAGGGCAACTTTCCTTGATAATTTCTTGTATTATGGTATTAAGTTTCTTTTTTTAATGTAATTTTCAAGTAGTCCAATTATTCTCATATTATTTCTCCTTGATCTGTTCTCCAATCAGTTGTTTTTCTTATGAGATGTTTTATTTTCTCTTCTATTTTTTTCATTCTTTTGGTTTTGTTTAATGATTTCTTAGTGACTTAGAGCATCACTAACTTCTCCTTGCCCAGTTCTAGTTTTTAAGGAATTATTTTCTTCCTTAACTTTTTGATTCTTTATTTCCAGTTGGTTGACTTTCTTTTCATAATTTTCTTGAATTGATCTTTTTTTTCCTAATTTTTCCTCAGTCTCTCTTATTTGATATTTAAAGTATTTTTTAAGTTCTTCCAAGAACTCTTTGTGCTTAGGACCATTTGACATTTCTCATTGAAAAAGAAGTGGCTTTTTTAGCTCCATTATTTTCCTCTGAATATGAACTCAGATCTTCTCAGTCCCCACAGTAACTAACTAAGGTTGGATTCTTTCTCTTTTGCTTACTCATTTTTATTTATTTATTTTTGTTTTAAGCAGCTATTAGTGTAATCAAATTATAGTTCTGAGGGAAAAGTCTCAGGTCCTTCTTACTGTTATTTTCTGAGGTCTGTCTTGGGCTCCAACCTTGAGCTCTCCTCTCTCCTCCTAAGCCATGACTAGGACCCCCAACTGCACTATCCCACAAATGATTTTGCTTCCTACAGTCTCTCAGATTGCTGAAAACTGCAGTTGTCCTCTCTGCCCTCAAACTGAAACCAGGGACTCTGCTCTCCTGCAAGTGCCCACAGCCTACAGGGTCCCTGCCCTTTGCTACTGCACTCACCAATTAAGTGCTAACTCTCCCCACAGCCAAAGCCTGGGACACATCTAGTCAGCACAGCCGTGCTTGGCATTCCTTAACAGTAGAAGATCCTTCAATCTTCTCCTACTCAGTTCACTGTTTTTGAGGTGAAAGGTTCTGAGGCTGAGGCTGCCTCTCAACCCAGCTGCCCCCAGGGTCTGTTGTTTGTTGATTCTGCAGAGTTGGCCTAGAGGTATTTGTACTTCACTCTTGTCAAACCTCCTTGCCTGGGGGCTTTGCAAATTGTCTTTGGAGGACAACTGCTTTATCTCATGCTTATTTCTGTTTTTCTGAGGCAATGCTCTAGCTTTTATTGTGGAGGAAATTTGGAGAGCTAAAAGTTTCCCAACCTACTCTACTATCTTCCCAGAATCATCCTCCCCCCAAATTACAAACTTTGGTGGTAAATCAGATTATTGCAAGGGCATATGAAGATGAAATATGAAAAAAGACAAAGACTGAAGGTAAAATGGAAAAAAAATGGGAAATTTTTATGGCAATCCCTTTCTTCATCAGTGACATAGAGCCACCACATTTGGACTCTAACACCAGAATTCCCAAATGTGTTGCATAAAGAGTAGCAATAGGAGGGTCCTTGTGATGACCAGAATCCCTAGGAAATAAGAAACCCTTTCTCTAGCAAGTGGTATGATACAGCCAGGGGGCATGCTGGAGTCAGTTTTCACCATGAGAGCCAATTGTTAAATTTTCCAAAATGAGCATTTATACCTTGGAAATTGGCAAACATTACAAATCAGGGCTTTATATATTGTTTTGTTGATTGTCTATTCTTAGGAAAGTGATGGAGCAAATATCATTAATGAGGAATTAACTTGAATGTGTGACATGCATGCATTTTTTTTTGGACAGACAGTCGTTACATATTTTACCAGCACACCAGTAGGTGGAGAACAATGAAAGGAAGAGCAAATACTAAGGAAACAAAGCTGAATAGAGAACTGGGCTAAACCAAGTATACATAGAGAACCTCTATTTTAGAGATTAAACAATTTTAACAGTGTTGAGAGACCAATTTTGAAATTTCATTGCTAATAAAAGATTGTAGAGAAGAAGAAACTCAAGGGTTTTATCATATAAATATATAATTTAAAAAGGATAGTGAGAAAATTATAACAAATGGACATCCATCCTACTGGTATACATGAAATTCCAAGAGAAAGTGAGTGAACGCCTGTTGGAGGATTTATAGTTACACATGTACAAAATTCATTCAGGATAAGAAAAGGTGAATGGGTCATGATCTGTATGAAAGGATGAGATCACAGATCAATTGAGATATCAAAATAAATTGTTGAATTCTTAGTGTTGCTTTGGAAGAAGAGGGAAAGAACTGTCAACAGGAGAATGAATGTTGTCAACAGGAGCTGAATAGCAATAATTATGTCACAATACATGCTTTCCCAGATATGACTAGTCAAAAGCTTCTTTTTACACCTTTGGAGCAATTTTCCTTGATTTCCTTCTAAACACCTTTGAGATTAATTTACTTTTTCAGTGCCATACCAATCAAACTACCAAAAAATTATTTTACAGAGCTAAAAAAAAACAATAGCAAATTCATCTGGAAGAACAAAAGGTCCAGGATATCAAGGAAATTAATAAAAAGAAATTCTACAGAAGGTGGCCTAGCTGTGATGGATCAGTGGAATAGGTTAGGTATGACTATAGTAATCTATAGTAATAGATAATAGTAATATTATAATAGTAATAATAATATATAATAGTAATATAGCAATGACTATAGTAATTTGATAAATCCAAAGACACCAGTTTCTGGGATAAGAATTCACTACTTAACAAAAACTTCTGGGAAAACTGGAAAATACTATGGCAGAAACTAGGCATAGATCAACATTTTACATGGTATACCAAAATAAAGTCAAAATTGGTACATGATTTAATATAAAGACTGATACTATAAGCAAACCAGGAGAGCAAGGAATAGTTTACCTATCTGATAAATGGAGAAGGGAAGAAATCATGCCCAAACAAGAGATAGGGAACTAACAAAATGCAAAATGGATGATTTGATTAAATCAAATTGAAAAGGTTTTGCACAAACAAAGCCAATGCAAGCAAGATTAGAAGGGAAGCAAAAAGCTGGGAAACAATTTTTACATCTAGTGTCTCTGATAAAGGTCTCATTTCTAAAATACATAGAGAAGTGAGTCAAATTTATAAGAATACAATTCATTCCCCAATTGATAAATGGGTAAAGGATATGAACAGGCAGTTTCAGAGGAAGAAATTAAAGCTATCTATAGTCATATGAAAAAGTACTCTAAATCATTATTGATTAGGGAAATGCAAATCAAAACAACTCCAAGGTACCACATCACATCTATCAGATTGACTAACATGACAAAACAGGAAAATTATAAATGTTGAAGAAGATGTAGGAAAATTGGAACTTTAATGCATTGTTGGTAGAGTTGTGAACTGATCCAACCATTATGGAGAGCAATTTGGAACCATGCCCAAGGGATTATAAAACTGCATACCCATTGACCCAGCAATACCACTTCTAGGTCTGTATCCCAAGGAGATCATAAAAATGGGGAAAGGACCCACATGAACAAAAATCTTTAGAGCAAACCTTTTAGTGGTTTGTAAAATACTGGAAATTGAGGGGATACCTATCAATTGGGGGAATGGCTGAACAAGCTATGGTACATGAATGCAAAGGAATACTATTGTGCAATAAGAAATGATGAATAGGCAGATTTAAAAAAACCTAGGAAGACTTTTATGAACTGAAGGAAAATTAATGATCAGAACTGGGAAAACATTATGCATGACATCAGTAACATTATATGATGATCAGCTATGCTCTTCTCAACAACACAGTGATCCAAGTCAAGTACAAAGGACTCATGAAGGAAAATGCTATCCATACCCAGAGAAAGAACTTTGGAGTCTGAATGTAGATGGAAGCATACTATTTGCTCTCCTTTTCTTTTATTGTCTTGTTTTATTTCTTCTTTCTTGTGGTTCCTCCCATTAGTTCCAAGTCTTCTTTACAATATGACTAATGTGAAAATATGTTTAATATGAATGTATAAGTAGAGCCTATATCAGACTGCACACCATCTTGGGGAAGATGGAGGAAAGGGAGGAGGGAGAAAATTTAAAACTCAAAATCCTACAGAGGTGAACGCAGAAAACTAAAATTAAATTATTTTAAAAAGTAAAAAATAAACGCCTTTGAGATAGACTTGAATAATTTATAATTATAATAGCAATGGTAATAATAATATGTAGCACATTAAAATTATAAAGGGTTTTACATCTTGCTTAATCATCACAATAGCCCTGTGCGACAGGTAGAATAAATGTCATTAAAGTCATTTTACACATCAGAGTGCATTAGAATTTCCACCTGGAAAGGACTCTATAGATCATCCAGCCAAATCCTCTCATTTTACAGATGAAGAAACTGCAGTCACAGAGGTTAAGTGATTTGGCCAACGCCACGTAGCTAATAAATGGCAGAGCTGTGACTCAAACCCAAGTCTCATCATTCTAAACCCACTGATTTTTCCCACTGGGGATCATAAAACCTTCCAGGTGGTTTTGGCCATCTCCAGATGAATGGTGGTATGAATCCAATTTATCCATCTTCTGGGAAGCTGAAGATAGTCAAGCTTCCCGTCTGAGCTTTTGGAACAGAGCCACGTATTGAGCTCACAATCAACAAAACTCATAAACTTTGCAGTTTGTCCACCTGCTTCATGTCACTGGCTTCGTTCTGATAGTAAGTGATCTTTTCTATATAAATCTCCCAGAAATTGGCATGAACTATGTTAATTATATCGACTTGATGATGCACTCTGGATGCCTGGAGGTATCATTATTATTACTGAAAGCAGCCAGCCCATGAGGCAGTGCAGCAGATATTTGGACTCTGCAACACACCATGTAAACAAAGGGGAGACTTGCAAATCAGAAATAAAACATTCACTTAAAAAAATGAAAACGATTTAGCTCCTTAGCTGCACCTTCAGATCGTTGTCTGTAACCAGCCTTCAAAATTTTCTTTGGTGTAGGATCAGCTGGCTCAATTGATGTATACAGAGAGCTAGCAAATCAATGGTAAGGTATAGCTTTTAATCTTATGCTTTTAGGATTAAATATATTATTCTCCATGTGGTTACTTAAACTCTTCATAACCTGGCTCCAACCTAACTTTCCAACCTTATTATGCATTACTTCCCTTTCTGCACTCCACAATCAAGCCAAACAAGCCTACTTGCTCTTTTGCACACATAACCCCCCATCTTCCATCTTTGTTTCTTTGTACTGGATGTTTTCTTTGCCTAGTATGCATTTCCACCTCACAGAATATCTTGCTTATTTCAAAACTCTGCTCAAGTGATATATCTTCATGAAGCCTTCCCTGATCTCCCCAAACTGCTAGTTCTCACACCCCACCCAAAGTTTGTTTTGTACCTGCTTTGTAAATACTAATATAAAGGGGTGCCATATACATGTAGGAAACGTCATGTTAGTTAAAAGGAGAAGAAACAAAGACAGTTGTGAGACAGATACTAACAAAGCAGCCCCACACAGAAAAGGAACTTAGAGTGGAAGATGGTCAAAGTGTCCTGGTTCCTAGTATCTAATTTGTATATGCCTAACATGAGGACTTCAGTTTATCAACATGAGATATAACTGAGTCATCTCAGGGAAAAGATAGTGCTTTGGACCAGTAACGTAGGTAAGAGTGAGTAGAACAGAACTGAGCTCAAAGTAGAGCTGATGTCAGGTGAGGCCTTCCTTCAACTGCATCAATAAAAGAAGGAGGGAAGGAAGGAAGGAAGGAAGGAAGGAAGGAAGGAAGGAAGGAAGGAAGGAAGGAAGGAAGGAAGGAAGGAAGGAAGGAAGGAAGGAAGGAAGGAAGGAAGGAAGGAAGGAAAGAAGAAAATATTTGAGCTCTATCTGAATCTATGACTACAGGTTTTCCTGTGCTGGATCTTCTGTTCATATTAATCGAGTTTAAGATCACAGTTTGAGGAATATTTTTTAATTGTTACTTTTATTTGCATGTTTTTTGGTTTGCCATAGTACACTGCTGACTCATTTTTGCTAATATCTCATAAAAACTCACAGATCATTTTCACACAAAGTATTGCCTGGTCATCACTCTTTCATTATGTACTGGTGAAGTTGATTTTTAAATCCAAGCCTAGAGTTTGACATCCACATGACCTGGGCAAGTCACTTTAAACATCTGCATCACCGAGAAATATGTCCTTATTTTTCAAAAATTATAATTAATGCCAACCCATACCCACTTAGAAGCATCACTAATGCAAGGCAAAATTTGAAAATGATAACTTCCTAGCAATCTACCCCACATATTCCTTTTATCTGAAAATAGCAATCCCTGCTATTGTTTAGGAGAGATTTAGGACCTTCACTGTAACATGTGAATTGACATTTCACAAAGTAAACATTTACATGCAATGAAGGGTAGAATTTTCTGGGATCAAAAATATGTAAAAAAAGGTAATATAAAAATTGCTGCTTATTGCCCCTTTATTCTCAACCTCAAATGTTTTTACTCTAAGTGTCTGGCTATCTTCTAGTTCCCTAGTCTTAGCTTTTTCTGGCTGCAAATGCTTCAAAAATCTACAATTTCTCACAAACATTCCATGTGACAAGCTTTCCTATTTTATAGATAGGAATAGCAAAGGGCTCTGAAGCTAAACAACTTGCTTAAGAATAATTGATTCCATTAAGATAAGACTGTGAGGGTTTTGCCTCTCATTTCTGCACTTGTTTTTGTCCATCAGACAGCATTCTTTTTTAGCCCTCAATAAATTGTTTTGAATTTTTATGATATTTCATTTGCGCTAGATTCTCTATATTTTAACACTACCAACTTTAAGTTCATAATTTAGCCAGGAATAATAAATTAGATAGCAAATGAATATTTTTAGTCAATGTAGTTAGTCCCAATAGTTATTAGTATGGAAGTGAAAATAAATTGGCTCCAAAGTAGATTATATGGAGGGAAAAAACCACAATAAAACTCTGTGCTTCATTTGCAGCACCCTATCTCTTCTCCCCTCCCCATCCCTATACACCTTAGAGTAGCTCAGTTGGAATTCCAAGAAAGTGCATTAAAACTTGGGATGGACCTGCTCCTAGGTATTTTGGTGGAAGAAATGTTTCCTCCAGAATTCAGAGCAGACATAGATATCCTCCTATCATTCATGATGACTAAGGCTTTCTGTGTAGTAATGAAAATTCTTTTAAAGGGTTATTTAGCCTTAACTGTGGATATATTAAAAGAGAGTCTGCCCCTCAGAACTCTTCTTTCTGCTAGCCTTAAAATATAAGAACAAATATGTGAGCCTTCTGGACAGGCAGGTAAAGTGTACTTTTCCTCTATGTGAGCAAAGACCATGAGCTTATGACCGCCTGCCTGTTGCTGGTATTAGAGTATCTCCTATTTATATCTTCTTTGTTTTGATACAAAGCCTTAGGAAATCTTGAAAGGCAACTGGCTTCTTCCCTCTCCCAGGCATCCAAACATCAAGGTAGTCGTTACTAAAGCGGTTGCTGCAGCAACAGCAAGGGAGGAAAGGGAAAGAATCACTTGTAGGGAAATAACCTATCATAAAGAAAGAGACAACTTGGTGCTGTACCTAATGAATGTGAAATGTAAAATGGCTAATTAGTACTCTTAGAAAAGAAACTGTTTGCAAATTTCCTAATGAGGCTTGAATATCAGCTTCTCAATCATTCCATGATTTTATATGTTTAGGATTCTTTTGTTCTATGGGGAAAAACAACTACCTGTTCCATATCTCATTCATGCTTGCACTCTGGATGCCATTTTTTATTTCCCTCTCCCAGTCTAAAGGACCCTTTAGCCCTAAATGGAACTGCTCATATAGAATCTGATGTAGATTTGGAACTGAAATGCTCAGTCCCCTACTGAAAAAATAGGCAACCCCAGAGCAAGGAACCCAGGGAAAATCTAGGGGAGAGGTAAAGGAAAGGTTGGGAGTCAAGCCTCAGCCAAGTGGTGCCTGGCTAGCCATTAGACTAGACATAGCAGAATGTTCTTCCCCCATGATGTGAGAAGTGTGGAACATTTTCTTACTTATTCTCAGATTAAGGTTGTAAGTACAGTAAACTTGTCCATGGTAACAAAAGAGCAAGACCTGAACATAAGTGAAATCTGCAGGATTATTCAAAAACTTTCTCTCAGCCAAATGTTTCTTTATCTTTTCCCTGCCAAGAAAATAAACTGAAAAAATGGAATGATCTGAGTTTCACCTTCTTTCTAGTCCAAATTCTAGGGAAAGTGTCAACAATCAGCAAATACCTCTTGAGCCAGGGACAAGAAGAAGAATGCACAGCATTGGACCATTAACTCCCAATCACCAGAATTTAACTGCACCTTATTGGGAGTTGATTCCACATATAAGAAAACTAAAACAGAGACAGGTGAAGTGACTTGATGGCCAGGACAAGACACTCTGATATGCTGTTATTTGGAGTGCAACGAAAGTCTACCTTTTCCCCTCATCAACACACCTCTACCTTGATCTCCCTGGGCAGGTAAAATTCCACTATGAGAAATCAATTCTTTTCCATTAAGACGTTTTGTCTCTAGGCATTCTTTTTTAAGACATGAATGCCTCATAAACAGGAACATGGTAAGTCATTGTCAGCAAAATGAAAGAAATCAAGACTATATACCACAAGAAAAATGCTCTAGGCCACTAATAATTAGAGAAATACAAATCAAAACAGTTCTCAAGTACCACATCACACCCATCAGATTGACTAAAGTGACAAAAAAGGAAAATAAGAAATGCAAGAGGGAATGTGGGAAAATGTATGTAAGAATGTACTGTTGGTAGAATTGAACTAGACTAAGCATTCTGGAAACCATTTTGGAACTCTGCCCAAAAAGCTATTAAACTGTAAATACCCTTTGACCCAGCAATAATGATATTAGATCTATAGCCCAAAGAGATGAAAGAAAGAGGAAAAGCACACATATGTACAAAAATATTTATAGCAGCTCCTTTTGTGGTAGCAAAGAATTGGAAACTGAAGGAATGCCCATAAATTGAGGAATGATGGTATAGGAATGTGATGGAATACTGGGTGTGCTATAAAAAGAGATGGTTTCAGAAAAACCTTGGAAGACTTGTATGCAAAGTGAAGTAAGTGGAACCAGAAGAATAATTTGAAAGATTGACACCAACACAATGGCCAATCACAATTCCAAAGATGACTCATAATGAAACATGCTATCCCCCTCCACAAAGATAACAGATTGAAGTATATTTTCTTCTATTTCCTTCTTTTTATTTTTCAGACTATGTTTAATGTAGAAATTCATCTTGCATTACTATACATACACAAACCCATTAAAGTGGGTTTTATTTTTCTTGCACTCTCAATAGGTGGAGAAGGGGCAGAGGGTAATAAAGAATTCAGAACAAAAAATAAAACTGAATTCTACTAAAAAGAAAAAAAGGAAAAAGAAAACTACAGTGTAGCTAGTTAACAATTTTGGTAATAACGGATTGGTCCAATTGATGGATATTTCCTAAAATGCCTGTGGTTGAGGAGTGATGGGATCCTCCAGTATTGAGTTCCACCTATCAATACACAGATCAAAATAGATCACTTTGCACACACCACAAAATCTTTTGCCTTTTCTCAGCTATACATCCATTTCTTCTTTATTGGAACCATCAAGTTTTACAAACGACTACATAAGATCACTTTTTTTATGTCAGCTCATGTGTAGCTGTGATTGAAACCATTTCTGTATTCTGGTTTTGTGACTGGGATTAGACAGTGGTAGCCCCATAACTTCTGTCCCTTATTTATATACTTTTCCATTCTTTCTGGGTAGGGGCTGGAGCAGGGGGACAGATGGCAGCGAGCCAACCAGTCAGTCAGCATATTAGGCAACTACTCTGCTCAGGGTATTAGGGGTGCAAAGAGAAAAATGAAATAGTCCTTTCTTTAAAAGGGTTTACATTTTATTGAAAAGACGAAACTTTAACCTGTATAACTTAAAAACCCATATCCAGAATGTTTCTAACTTTTCTGGAGTTCCATAGCTGGGAACCTAGAACCAAAAATGGCACTGGATTCCTCCATATATACAACCATACAAACACACACACAATTTATCCGAGAAAACTTTCTTTTTTCATGCCAGGTTTTTCTTCCCCCAACAACTTTCATGCTTAATAAATGCCTACCATGTGAATACAAAAAACCCCACAAAAACAAAGTAAACAGTTACTTCTTTCAAGGAAGGAGTTCACTGTCTAATGAGGCAGACAACAAGAAAACAACAGTATACGAATGAGATATATGTGTGCTATGTGTATATATAATTTGTACATATTATGCATACATATATATGTAATTGGAAATAATCAACAGAGGGGAAGGCATTAGGATTAAAGGGTATCAAAAGGCTCGGTTTGTATCAATAAAAATATTACCTTACATTTACATATTACATATCATATACTACATTTATATATGCAAAGACCAAAAGGACAATGTCATGCATGAAGCAGAGAAATAAAGGTAGTTTGACTGGACTGTAGAATATGTGAAGGGGAGTAATGAGACTGGAAAGGTAGATTGGGTACAAGTTGAGAAGGGTTTTAAATACCAAACAAAAACATTTATGTTTGATTCTAGAGGTAATATGGAGCCCTTAGAGTTTCTTGAACAGGGGAATGGTGTAGTCAGAGCTGTGCTTTGTGAACATCGCTGGCGAAAGCATGAAGAATAGATTGTTGAGATGAGAGAATGGAGGAAGAGGGAAACCGGTTAGAAAGCTGTTGGACCAGCCCAGGCAAGAAACGTAAGGACCAGGACAAAAGTGGTTGCTGTTAATGCACATGAGACTTTGTAGAGTTGACCAGACTTGGCTACTAATTAGACTGGTAGGGTGAGGAAGAAGGAGGAGTTGAGGATGTCATCAAACTATCCTGCCCCGATTCCCATCTCACTAAGTGTCAGTAACACTCAAGAGGTAAACTATGCCTGCTCAAGTTAACATTCTCCACTTTACTCTTTGATTACCCATATTTTGTGAATTGATAGCATGGAGACAGTACTGTATTTGGAGTCAGGAAAACCAGGTTTTAAACACAGTCTCTGATGCTTTGTGATCATGGACATGTTATTTAAACACTCAGTTTCCTCATCTCTAAAATGGTGATAATATCTGTAGTACCTGCTTCACAGGTTGCTATAAAGTTTACGTAAGATAATCTATGTAAATTATTCCACAGACCTTGATTGCTATATAAATATTAATTATCAGTCCTATTATGACTGGTTCTTCTCTTGGATATATATTCTGTGAATTATTGATCCCCCTTTGCAATTTTTCCAATGTTATTCCTATTCTCTCTGTCATACTAGGTTTGGTCAATTTGCTCTGTAGCTCCTGCCCCACCCTTCTCTTCCAGTTTAAAGTCTTTTCAGTGAGGTAGATTAGAAAGCATTTCAATCCTTTAAGCTCTTTTTGATAGTAATTGAGATCCCTACCAGCCTTGCAGTATAGGAAAACTATTTTAAAACCAAATAAATTTTTGCTGAACTCATCAGATGGAGTCTTTCCTTGTCAATTTGACATCTCGAATTAGGTGAAATTACTACCAAAAAGAATGATTAAGAGTGCATTTGGAAGTGCTTATTCCCCTCATCCCTCTACACATACGATAAAACCTTCAGGATATTCTGATATTATTATTCTAGAATGTCCATTTATAAAGGAAACCTATATTTGTTTAATATTTTGTTGGTTTTTTTTTAAAAAAACTGAAAAGAATTCTGAAAGATAAACTGAACATGTAAGCACTTATTATAAAATGAATGACTCTTCAGAGACCTCCAAAGAATATCCCATACCTCCTCTCCCACTCACTTGGCCAATAACCAGGAAAGTGCCAGAGGTCTAAGGGTTAAGTTTTACATTTATCAAACCTCCCTTTCTCCATCCTCCCCAGAACCTATTTTCAAGAAAAGTTGTTGCCAAGAACTGAAGAGGAAGAATTCTCTTTATCTTTTTTTAAATTTCACTTTGATTTGATTAGACTGTTTTTC